>OZ004707.1:125097586-126465711 GCA_963924515.1 Vespertilio murinus | reverse complement strand
AGTATTTTCTGCTCTTTTCTTGCTCTAAAATTAAGGTGCTTTTGTCAGTACCTTCATTACTATCATTGGCTTTGCACATTGCCACACCCTCATTATCTCTTCAATTTACTAAAGCTTTTTCTTTCTGTTGGTAACTTTGTTCCTCAAGAAATTTCCATATGATTTTCATCACAGTCTTTTTGCATCTTTTTCTCTCATAGAAACTTTCATTTCCTATATATTTATGCAGAAAATAATATTTTATCATAAAACTAAAGAGACGTATACTCTTTTAACCTTTCCCCCTACATTTTCATCCATGTCAATTTAGTCCTTGTTTAGCTAGTGCAACTGAGTTTCCATTTTCACTTGGAACAGCTTTTTATTCTAAACTGAGATCTCTCTTTTTGGTTTCTTCAGTGACAAAAAAAAGAAAAAGCACTTTAAAAGTCATTCTAAAACTTGGTCTGATGAAGTAGGTAGCAGTCTTCACAAGTGAATGCAATTCCTAGAAATTGTTCCCACTGAGTGACAGCTATTATGACTGAAAGGTCTAGTATGAGGAATGACTTTTTTTCACCAAAGGTATGATTCTGAAATTGCTATGTCTGTGTAGAAGCCAGGCTTTTAAAAAGATCACCCTGCTCATTACTTGAAAACTCAAATATAAATGAATAACTTTTATGATACTGGCCTCATTAGGGACCACTGAAGTATTTTGAGCAGGGAAACAACCTGACCGGAGCTTATGAAAATTACTCTGGGCATGTATTTCAGATGAATTAGGGAAGGGTGGAGCTGCAGAAAGGGACTCAGAGGTAATCCCAATATTTTATGCTAGAGGTAATAAGAGCCTGACATGGGCAGTGTAAATAGAAATTCAAAGAGGAAAAGCTACATAAAAATATTCTTCCAATATTTTCTAATCTGGTGCATATTTTTGCCTTCATTCCTTTGTTCATATTGCCTGTCATTCCTCCACTAGCTGTACAGATGTGAATTCTGCACATCTTTCATGAGACCATTTCCAATTATTCTATTCTTTCTGTGAATTTTCACATTTTTTACCTTTGCCTCTAAAGCAATTATTATTAATTCTATATTGTATCATAGTCATTTATGTTCACCTCTTGCCAACTCTACTGTGAGTTCCTAGAAGACTAGGATGATACTTTTGTTTCTTTCTATCACCTTTTGCCACCCCAGTGTCTAGAAGACAAGTATTTAGTCTGAGGGTGACATACTATTCGTTTTGGGGGGTGTTACATGGATAAAGTGATAGAACTAGCAAATTATTTGCAAAGTCATATAATAACAGCCAGAGTTTCAAAGGAGGTTTTTATTTAATAAAAAAATCTAAAATCTCTTATTCCAAGTATTATTATTATTAGGGGCCAGGGAAAGTAAAGACAATTTAATTTCATAATTATTGTATCACCTTCCAGTGTATCAGTGTATGTGGTGTATATATATATATGCAAGCTATTAAGACTTAAAGAAGGGTATTTCAAAGTCAAGGGCAATGGGGTGTCTTTGTACAGCTATAAAACAAATATACCATATTTGCCGGCGTATAAGACGATTTTTTGGCCCTGAAAAATACGTACCGTATTTGCCGGCATATAAGACGACTTTTTGGCCCTGAAAAATATGCCTCCAAGTGGGGGGTAGTCTTATAAGGTGAGTATATAACAAACTCTGTATTTTTTAGTGGAAATGTTAGGGGATCGTCTTATACGCCGGCAAATACTTATTTTTCAGGGCCAAAAAATCGTCTTATACGCCGGCAAATACGATATTTGCCGGCGTATAAGAGACTGGGCGTATAAGACGACCCCCTAACATTTCCACTAAAAAATACAGAGTTTGTTATATACTCGCCGTATAAGACTACCCCCCACTTGGAGGCATATTTTTCAGAGACAAAAAGTCGTCTTATACGCCGGCAAATACGGTATTCTCATTTATTCCATTCATAGGTATTTATTACCACTAACTTAGGAATTGTTAAGTACTTCACCAGAATCACCGTATTTAATTCTCAAATAATTCTATAAGATAAATATTACCATTATTTCTATTTTAAAGAAAATAATTTTTCCAAAGTTTACAGCTTGTATGTAGCCATGAAGAAGTGTGTGACAAAAAGATACCAATTATATGACTAAAGGAAGCATTCAGAACAAGAGTTGAACTTGTTACAACACTCATTCCAAAAGTCCTTCCAGGAAAGAGAAGGCCACTGCTGAGTGTGTCTGTATTCCAGGGTAAATTACCTCTCAGTATAATAGAGCTCTTGGCTCCTGTTCTCACAATACATTTATCAATAAAAGTCCTAGTATGTAAATATATTTCTACTAATCTCTGGAACATGCACAAGTTGAAGCACTCTCATATATATCAACTCCTTTGAGTCATTTAACATACTTTAATTTTAAGAGTAATTCTCATATACAACTGTGGCATATCTCTAGAGATGTTTTTATTGGTGTAGTAGAGTCTCTAATAAAATATTTATGAATTAAATGTTCAACTTAGTGACTTAGGGGAATACAATTTTAGTCCGTTCTGTTATAATAACCCAGAGCTAGAAGAGACTTCACAGAATAAAATGGTTTATATATTTATCAGTATTCTTTTGGTGAAACCCATCTCCAACTTATGTAAGTAATTTTTATTTTATTTTATTTTTTACGTCTTAGAACGAACAAACTCCTGCCTATCCTGGCTGCCTCAGATGTGTGTCCTAAACTGAAATTATGTCATCAGAATTCAGTTTTTCTTTGTCTTTTCAACCATTAGTTTAGATGTCTTCTATTTTGACTTCTCTGACGGGCATCTCCACATAGTAGCTGCCTAGAAGCTCAAGGATAACATTCAACCATCATAGCAAGCACAGCGCAAGGTGGTTTCTCTCATTCAACAAACATACATTGAGTGCCAATATGTACAGCATTGCCCTAAATGCAGACTCATCAATGAAGAAGCTAGGAAAGTCTCTGTCCTTCTGTTGCCTTTTCTGGATCTAGTACTTGTCATAGTAGCCTGTCAACAAGTAGTCTGACTATTATTGCACTGACTTAAATCGTGTGCCCACTTCTGAACTAATCAGTATGCCCTGCGGGAATGGAATGTTCTCATTCACCAGCCCTAAGACTTATGACCCACATAAAGAAACAAACGCCGGATCAATAACACAAGACCACCTTTATTGAAAATGACAAAGCAGTAGTTTTTCAAAGAGGAATTAAGGTGCCTTTACCAAATAATAGATGTGACCCTAGAAGAGAATTTTTAAATTAAAAATACAAATTCAGAGGGTTTAGATGAGAAAATTTCTCCAAGAGGGAGGTGAGGGAGGAATTTGCTCATATAAGAGCAAATGAATATGTAAGTTAATAAGCTTCCAGAATCACCAAGCCTAGATTCCCCTTCATTTAGTCAATGAGCATTGGTAGGAAAATAGTCTTCCATACAGAGTATGTTGGGTATAGTTTTCCGTCTATGGATTATAGCTATTTGCAGTCACTGTCTGAATAAATGGTTTATTTATGTATAGAATTTAAATCTACCAAAGGAATAGCTCTGCGCTACAGGTATTTCCTTCTTTTCATGGATAGTGAAAGGTATGTTCAATCTTGTCTCACTCCAGGTGAGTAGAGCTCAAGTTATTAGTAATTGAGGCTTCAGGCTTGGTAATTTATAAAATTTACTTTGCGATTCTGCGACAGAGACAAAAAACAGCCCCCTATGCTTTGGGAAAATTGCTTAAAATTTGTTTATCTAATATGCTGACTCCTGCTTACTACATAGTAACTGATAGGTATTTTCTAAAGAATTTGATCTTATTTTTTACAACACCCATGTTATAGTAATTGTTGGTGTGCATTTTTTCTTAGACCAATGGACAGACAGAAAATAGACCAAAGACAGACAATATATAGATAATAGATAGGTGCATGTGTGTTATGTATTTGAAAAGCAAAATTACTAGAGATTAATAATCATAAGATAAGAATGCAGACTTTGAAGCTAAACTGCTTAACTTAATACCATGAGTCTGACATTAACCTACTAAATAATCTTGAGCAAGAAACTTCTCTGAGACACATTAGTTGTTGTTTCTTAAACATATATTGTTAAGAACATTATAGATGTTCCCCTATTTTCCTCATTGCCCCCCTCCACCCAGGTCCTGCCCCACCCCAGGCCTTCGCCACCCTATTGTCTGAGTTCATAGGTAATGCATATATGCATATAAAGTATTTGGTTAATCCCTTCCCTCTGAGATTTGTCAGTATCTTCCATATTTCCATGTCTCTGGTTCTATTTTATTCATCAGTTATTTTGTTAAATAGATTCCTTATTCATTTATTTTGATTTTTTTAGATTTGTTGATATTAATTTAGTGTTGGTTTTTATATTTTATTTCTTCTTTTCCTTAAAGAAGAACCTTTAACATTTCCTGTAATACTGGTTTGGTGGTAATGAACTTTAGCTTTCCCTTGTCTGGACAGATCTTTATCTGACTTTCAATTCTAAATGATAGTTTTGCTGGGTAGAGTAGTAGCCTATCAACTTTTTGGCAGGGAGGGCTCAGCAAAGGAACAATGGCCTCTGCCAGCACTCCTGTTTGGGAGAAAGCTTCCCTTTCAGCTTTTGCACTGATTCCAGACAAGCTGGTACCCCCACTGAATGTCCCAGGTTCCTTTCAAGCTGATGTCCCAGTGCTACAACTCAGAGGGAGTGAGTCCAAGTAAGTTTGTGCTCAGGCCATTTAAGAAGAGCTGCCTGGGCCTCCCACAGCCTCCATATCACTCAGCCACACTCCCTGATTTTTATAGCCAGATGTTGTGGGGACTTCTTTTCCAGGCACTGGAACCATGGGCTTGGGGATTGGTGTGGGGCAGGGACCCTTTGCTCCTCAGGAAACCTCCTCAATCAAGATACCCCTCCCAATTTTAAACCACCCCACACAAGTGTGGGACCAGCTGACTCCACAATTCTGCTCCATGACTCTGCTCTCCCTACCAGTTTTGATATGCTGCTTCTTTATCTGAAACGTAGCTTTTCACTCAAGAATGAGAATAACGATAGTGTTCACAATGTAAGATTTTCACACATGTGAAATACATTAACATATGTCAAAACTTAAAATAATGGCTGATGCACAGTTAACATTTAATAATTTGAATTTCCATCATCATACTCTGTATGCCTTTTGCGTCATGTAATAGTATTCTCATCATAAGACAATACAGTAATTATCAGGAATAATTTCTGATCATTTCTCCTTAGGGGCACACAGGATAATTACACTTCTTTACCCTCTTGTGGGTATTGCTTTGTGACTAGTTCTGAGAGGTTGGCTGTGAGTAGAAGTGGCATATGTCACTCTTGCCTAGAACATTTTTTTTTGCTGATAAGGACCATCCAGAACATACCCTTCTTTCTGAACCAAAACCAGCAATTTTGGAGATGTGTCTCCATCACCCATATTCTTGAGTGACTACAAAGTAAGTTGAAGCCAAGCTGACTCATAAAGATCTGTAGCATGAATGAAAATAAGCCTTTGTTGTTTTATGTTCCTAAGACTTTGGACTGTTTGTTACTGCTGAATAATCTAATTTACACAATGAAGTATTCAGTTGTCTTATAAAATTAGATCTTGGCTAGGTATTTCTAGATCAAGTTTACAGCTCTAAGCCAGTAAGTAACTGAGCTTCCCTTGACTTGCCCTAAATGAGTGAAAAATAGCTGCATCCTCTCTAAATATCATATACAAGGTGGGGCAAAAGTAGGTTTATGATTGTTTATATGGAAAAAGAAAAACAATTATTAATAAACTCTGTGTTTCCCATACTCACAATTGTAACCCTACGTTTGCCCCTCCCTGAATCTAACAATCCAATCAAATGGTGGAGTGGTGGGAAGAAAAAAGAAAAGCAGTGATGTTTTATCAGGAAAAAAATTATATATATTTCCCAGTAGTCTCCTATAGATTTCCCATTGGCAATCCTAGCTTTTATCCAACCCTCAACCAATCAGTGACAAAAAGAAAGGAATTACAAAACAGACTGAATTCAATTATCATTGATTTGGTAGATCTGGGGAAGGGACCTCCTGTTTTGAGTATACTGATCCCTGCATGATATCTGAACAAATCAGTGTTCTCTTAACAAAGAGTAAGGAAGAAAAATGGTTGCCTAAGTAACCAAAACTATCTTTCATGAGAGTAATATCCTCTAGGAGAGTTCTTGTAGAATTGAAAGAGGGGCTTTTACAAACGAGGTCCTCATGTAATTACAGTATATGCAGTTGTCTCAGGGGAGGATTTTAGGTCCACTGAGAAACACTGAGATAAACTAGTCAATCTCTCTGCTTGCATTTTACAGTAGATAATATGGATTTTTAAATAGATGTGCCCATCTACATTGTTAAACCGATACCTAATAATTTAGTATCCACTTAACTATGTTAATAGGAAGAATGCTATATGAATCAACTGCCTAGATTATAATTATCCCAACTTTAAGTCTTGAATTAAAAATTTCTAAAATTTCTTTAACCTGTCCTATTTTATCCCCAAAATTCCTATTTCAGTTTGAAAGCATGGATTCCAGTTAAAAAATAAAAGTAGATGAGTGCCACGTCTTTCCATAATGTACAGAATGATGAAACAGAAAGAAAAAAAAAACTCTACCTGTGGTGCACATTTTCCTTATCAATATTTACAATTTCAACTTTTAATTAGCACAGGTATATTTAATTGCCTCTGAATACTGGAGTACAAACCATTCAGAGTTGAAAACTGGAGCCCAAAAAGGATTCTCAGGCTTTGTTCACCTGCAGAATCCTATGTCTGCAGAGTGATTTTAAATTGTATGGGGCATTGTTGCTATTGTTTTTAAATTCGTTGCCATTGTACTTGCTTTATAATGGCATTTAAAATATCACACTGTTGATATCTCAAGCAGAAATGGATTGCCAACACCTGTGATTTCTGAGTTATCTATACTAAAATTACAAGAGTTAGCCAAAACCGGTTTAGCTCAGTGGATAGAGCATTGGCCTGTGGACTGAAAGGTCCCAGGTTTGATTCCAGGCATGTACCTTGGTTGTGGGCACAGCCCCAGTAGGGGGGTGTGCAGGAGGCAGCTGATCGATGTCTCTCTCTCATCGATGTTTCTAATTCTCTATCCCTTTCCCTCCCTTTCTGTAAAAAAATCAATAAAATATAAAAAATAAAATTACAAGAGTTCTACTGAACATTTTGATCAAGTCTGATGAAAGAAAGATATTTTTCTCATGATATAGTTCCATGATCTTTAAAAGGCATTGGTCAATAAGCCCAAATCATTTTTTAGCCAAGAGAACTACCCTATATTAACAATAGGAATCCTTTCAAAAATGTAATATCTGATGCAGAAGCAAAAAAAAAAAAATGCTGCCCACTCAAATTTATTGGTCCATGTTTTTGATTATCCCACACTTGAATTTTATCTCTGAATAGCAATATTATAAAACTTATTTGTACATGAGAATAGTATGATTTCCAGTGTATATCCATGAATCAGCTTTAAGTTATGAAATCTCAAAGCAAAGCTTGCCCATATGAACTTTAATGCCCTTTCAAGTGGACACCATTTTACTAACAAAAATAGCTTCTAGCAAACTTGCTAAGGAAGTCTCTGTGTGGCCATGGACAAAATATATGACCTTGAAGATTTAGAGTAACAAAGACAACTACGTTGAATTTCTTCTTAACAGATTACTTAGCAGCATGTATCAAAATTTAATTTTATCTGAAATTGAAGAAAAATGTATTAGAAGTTAAAATAAGACAACAACTCATTTTTAACATTATAGTCAAAGGTATATTAATTAAGATGTGGAAAAAGAGTCCACCCGTATCCTTCTAAAATTGTTGATCAGCATTTTGGGTAGCTGGAAGCTTGATTTTAATGGTTAGCAGTCATGTGTGAAATGCTATGTTTATCTCGTGGCTGATCTAACTAAATCTATTTATCATCTTGAGAGTGGTTACTGCAATGGGGTCATACTTTTGGTGCAGAACAAACAGAAACCAGGAATCTATCCTCATCATCCCACTGGAATGTTACTGTTAAGTGAACCAAGAAACACATCTCACCAAGTACTTTTGGAAATGGATGTTTGCATCCATATCCTGTCCTCTGATGTAGCACTGGGTTATGTGTGGCCTTAAGAGTGGGGAAAAAATCCCTTTCTGTGCATAGTGAGTAAAAGAGTAGGAAGAAAACGAACCAAAGTGTTTTAAGATGCAGCACAATGACATCTCAATCTTTTCCTCTGATGCTTAGCATTTTATTTCCCTAAGGGCAAGGCTCCTAAAAGGCGAAAAATATCAACTTCTTAGATGGGGAAGCAAATTAAGCAGTTAATGTAAAAAGAGATTATTTTGTTTTTCTCTAAAAATAAACAAGATATATCATTCTTAGAAGAAGACCAACTTAAAGTAGACCTTAATGTTATATATATCCCTGTGGATTACACTCGTAAGAACACTGTAGAATAATGATTCTGATTTATTTGGTTCCAAAATGATTGTGACAGTGTTGGAAAGCAGGGTTTTTCTGACTTAGCATCCTGTCTGACTTTCAAACATTCCAAATGAAATGAGAATGCCCAGTTGACAAGGTTTGGCGGCTGGAGGCTGCCTAAACAGCCATTCTTGTCAAGTGTGACAGTCCTTCCAGGGACAAGTATCCCTGCAGAACTACACGGAACACACATATCATGTATGCCTGGGCATGTGGGATGTCTTTGTGTAACGTGAGAGGCAAATCATGTATGGTGCACGTACTACTCTGCTGTGGTTCTGAAGTTAGGCTATTTTGATTCTGTCAGATGAAAGTTCAAAGAGTTGTTAAGATTTTGCTGTGATGTGTGCCAAGGTTCTCTTAGGAATAAAAAGTTAGGTCTAAAAAGATGCTAAGAAGACAGTTATATAAAATCACAAAGAACTGTGCAGGAATGCAAAACATGACTTCGTGCAGCTATAACCTCCTGGAAAAAGAGAAAGGAATGCAACCCTAGGTGGCCTCAGCAGTACCCAGAATCTTTTTGTTCTTCAGCTTGGTGAGGGGTAAATGGATGCCATACTTTATTCCTTTTCGCTTGAGTTACATTTTAATAATGTTTGAAAGAATTGAAAATGTCCATGTAGTAACATGCGGGGGCCTGATGTGGCGGGATCTCCCTTCTCCGTGTCCTTCACGGAAAGAGAGATGAACGAACCGGTTATAAGGGGAGGCGGCCAGGGATTGAGAAATATTAGAAATAAAGAGAGAAGACACAGAGATAGATTTTAAGCTGGGAGCTGGGAGGGCCGCTGACCTCTCCTGCTGGAGAGGCAGACTGACGACCTCCAGAGCCATGCAGCACATCTATTTATACTCCACTCTAACAAGGGGGTTTCACAGAAAAACAAGGAGCCTGGGAGGGGTCAGATCCCACCCACTCCTTCCTGCCTGACAAACACAAGCCAGGAAGTAAGAACATCTCCGCACTTCCAGGGCGGGAGTGCAACTGACATGATTCTGCCAATATCCTGGGCCCAGTCAGCAACAATCTAAAGAATGTCCAGGTATCTTCCCTTTTGGCCCTCTACAGTAACATGTAAAAATTCATAATGAAAAAAATCATATGTGCTGTGAAGGTAATTCTCTCTGCGGATAGATGAGGACAAGTAGTGAATATGTGAAGGAGTGATGTGTTAAAATGATAGCATTATGAGACAAATGGAGAGAAATTAATGAGAGGGGCGATTTGAAATTTGGTGGTCAAAATAGGGAGAATATAACCTGAGGAGAACTGAAGCTTCTTTCACATAAAACAAAAGAAATGTTCAATATAAACCTATTTAAATATTCAGTAGATAACTAATTTGAACCTCAGCTTTTCCTTCCTACTCTCCTCTGTACTCACCAAATCATTTTACATTCTCCCAATTAAAGAAAAACACTTCCTTTTTATGTCTATCTAGAATTAATATGCATAATCCTGAAAGGAAATATAAGTCAGAGCTCTAAATTTAAAACAAGGTCAAAATACATTCACACTTTTTTAAATATTATATGCAATAACTGTAATTAAATTGAATTTCCTACTTACTGCATATTCTGAATTTAGAGCTTAAATTAGACATGTAAAATAAGACAATGATTCAAGAAGGAAATTTTCTCACTTCTATTATAACTATGCCATTAAAAAACAAAGTTGTTTTTTGTTTAAGGACTTGATTATCTGGAAACATGAGGCAAAGGGTAAATATACCTCAGAAAGATGTAGGAAACCTCTTTTTCCTACATGCAGTCATGGTCAGAAAGAGCAAAACTTGCTGAGTCTAATTTGTAAAATACATGTAATTTCATTGTTTCTTGTTTCCCATGATCTTGGATAAATTCAAATACAGGAGTTTTTTAAATATAAAACTCAGAGCTGGATTTCTAATTTATCTACTCTTGCTCTATTGGATTTACTTTATTTTGATCAATTTCAGTCAAGTTCTCTCAGTTGCTTTGAAATTGAAAAATACTTTGAGTGACTATCATCATGACTAGCTGAAGTAAATGGTGAAAAGGCTATTTTATTGAACATCAAAGAAAAAAATTTTAAGATTCTGTTTTGTTCTCTGGCCCTTCATAATGCAGATAGTCATAATATTATAGAAATCTTCAGTCTGAGAAGACATTTCCATCCGTGGTTTATTTTACATACATTCACACCAAAATGCCTTCAGAAACTAATATTAAAGGTACTTCCTAGGAGAATCACAAATACCATAAAAGTTTCATTTTTATGTAATGCTATTTTTATAAGAAATTCAGATTTATATTATTAACATGACTAATAACAAGTGTTTTCAAATTGATCCTAATATCCAGAAAGTATTTGCAACTTTCCAGGCTTTATTAACTCTGGGCCAGTTAGACGGAGCTGTAAAATAAAATTCTGTTGTGTTCTGATAATCTCATCTTTTTGAACTACAAGAGTGTCTTATTCCAAGGACGGTGATAAGCAATGAGAATCTCATTTTTCACAGCTTTGAACTTTCTCATTTATCTGAAATTCTCCCTGTAGCTCCCATATCTAGTTTTATCTTTCCTTTACTCCACGGTTCTCATCCAATGACCAAATCTATTTTTTTTTTTAAATTGCAACTAAGAATCCTTTTGTTTATATATGACTGTTGGATTATTTTCCTAAGACAAATTTACAAAATTTACAATTCTATATAGAAATGCCTCCCACCCATATACCTGGGTGTATCAAGCCATTCTGTTACATGGCAAGATGGCTCGTTTCATTACATTAAAACATCTGACCATATTATAAGATCAAAGGATAGACTCCTCTTGCAGATCCTACAATGACTCACTCTACCTGTAGAAATCCTGCATACATAAATCACTGTGACCTCCAAGGATGACCCAGGGTCGCCTCTCTGTTGGGACCAGATCCATCTTAAGTCCAATGTCTCCCCACCTGTCATCGTTCTCTTCGTGCTTGGTAGTCTTATACTAAAATGCAGATTTCTCAAATACAAGTTAGTATACTTTAGAGCCTTAGGCTGAAAAGCCAGTAAGAAACTACAGGTGATTGCCAAGTACTAAAAACAAAACTGCTTTCTAACTTTAGCTGCCTATAAGATGTAATGACCTATACGTGATTTACTTTATTTAAAAATTCCTTCAGTATATATCGGTTCTTAAAATTAAGAGGTTTCTACCGCTCTGTCCCCAATATTTTCATTATTTTCTGCTACAGTATCTTTTCTGCTCCAGTATATTTATTTCCTCTCACTCTCCCCTCTCAGAAAATGGAGGTATTTAACTTTCTTATAAAACTATAAGACCCCATTGTCTAAGACATAAATATCTTAACTTTATGCTTGACTAACTCTAAATTGTCTATATTCCTTCATGTTGTAGAAATTACATAGGGCCAATCTTTTCTTCCCTTAATTTTTAAGAGAGGCAAATAGATAGAATCAGGTCTTTGGAGGAAACCTACCAGATTGCATATGGTTTTATCGCTTGAGTCTAATGATTATAAATATGTTACCAAGAAATACTTTTAGAATAAAAAATATTAAATTTTAGAAAAGAATTTTATGTATATTTCTTATTATTTAAAATGAGAATGAGAATTAGTGCTCATTAAACTCCATCTATGTACCAGGTGTTCAGATGTATCAGCTGATCTAATTTTCATAATTATTATCATAATATTATTATTCCCACTTTTCATATAGAGAAATAAAGGCTCAATGAAGAAATCAATTCACTGAGTAAGAAAATCAGGGATTTTTTACTTCAAACCTCTAATATCTTCAAATATAGAATGATGAAGCAACATTATAACTGATTTTCTACTATGCAACATTATAACTGATTTTCTATTATTCTACTATTTTCACTATTAAGTTAAACACTTACTAAAATTCATAAACATTCATTTTAATTAAAAATCAAATTATATTACTATCATGACAAAATACCTGCTCTATGAGATCAATTAATCTAAATCTACTCTGATCTAGAAAGGCAAAACCCTTCTGTGTTGCTTTATAACAATAACAAAATAATCATTATGTTCCAGCCATTTCAGAAACTTATTTTCTTTTTTTTTCTTTTTTTTCTTTTTTTTTTTTTATTTTATTTTTTTTTCTTTTTTTTGTGATTTTATTTTATTTTTTTTATTTTTTTAAAATAAATCTTTATTGTTCATATTATTACAAATGTTCCTCATTCCCCCCCCCCATTGCTCCCCTATACCAAGTTTCCATTCAATTATCTGCCCTTTCCCAGTCCCCCATTGTCCTCATCCATAGGTGCAGTTTATGTTCAGTCTCTTCCCGCCCACCTCTACTTCCCATTTCCCCGAGAATCATCAGTCCACTCCCCTTCCATACCTCTGATTCTATTATATTCACCAGTTAATATTGTTCATCATGATTTTTACTTCCCTTGGTTTTTAGACTCACTTGTTGATAGTTACGTGTTTGTTCATAATTTTTATCTTTATTTTCTTCCTCTTCCTAAAGAACCCCTTTTAATAATTCATATAATTCTGGCTTGGCAGAGATGAATTCCTTTAGCTTAAATTTATTTGTGAAGCTTTTTATCTGGCCTTCGATTCTGAGTGATAGCTTTGCTGGGTAGAGTATTTTTGGCTGTAGGTTCTTGTTATTCATCACCTTGAATATTTCTTGCCATTCCCGTCTGGCCTGCATGGTTTCTGATGAGAAATCAGCTGACAGTCGTATGGGTGCCCCTTTATAGGTAACTACCTGCTTTTGTCTTGCTGCTTTTAATATTCTTTCTTTGTCTTTAGCTCTTGGAATTTTAATTATGATGTGTCTTGGTGTGGTTCTTTTTGGATTCCTTTTGTTTGGGGTTCTGTGTGCTTCCTGGACGTGTAAGTCTATTTCTTTCACCAGGTGGGGGAAGTTTTCTGTCACTATTTCTTTCAATATGTTTTCGGTATCTTGCTCTCTGTCATCTTCTGGGATGCCCATAATTCTGATGTTGGTTCGCTTGAAGTTGTCCCAGAGGTTTCTTACATTATCTTCAACTTTCTGGATTCTCTTGTCTTCTTGCTTCTGTGGAGGAGTGTCCTCTGGCTCTTTGTGTTGCAAATCTTGGACTTGATTCTTGCAATCTTCCAATCTGTTTTTAGGACTCTGTATAATATTATTTATTTCAGAGATTGTATTCTTTATTTCTAGTTGACCTTTTATTATTTCTTGTTGATCCTTTATTATTTCTTGTTGATCCTTTTTCATATCCTCATAGGTCTCATTTATTTTATCGGCCTTTTCTAGGAGATTGTTGAACAACCTTATAAGCGTGGTTTTGAACTCTATATCCCGTCGCTTTTTGTCCTCCATTTCTTTCGTTTGTGATCTGTTTCCTCGTTTCGACATTTTCGCTGCTTCCCTGAGTTGGTAGGTTGGGAGGATCAGCTGTGTCTATGCCAGGAGACAACCTTATTCCACTAGACTTGGAAACCTGCAAAAGCCTCTCTGAGTTCAGCTTAGAAGGGGCGGAGCTTCAGGGTGGAGCCTACAGCCTTGGCTTCCGGTTAGCCCCGCCCTCGGAGGTTCCTGAGTCTCAGTGTACCTCAGTGTCCTTTGGTACTCGCTGCAAGCACCTCTGAGAAAAAGGCGCCCTAGAGCTTCACCCGCTACCAGACAGTCTAGTCTCTCCCCTAACAAGCCCACAACTGGGGTTCAGAGCAGTTGGAAGTGGGGTTAAGAACAGTCCGGAGCTTATGTCTCCTTCCTGCTAGGGCAATCTCGCGGCCCAAACAACAGTCTGTCCTCTGTGCGCGCAATGTGCGCGACTCAGGGGATCTGCTTTTCGCTGCCCCGCTGAGCTTCTGCCTTACAGCCCAGATTCCCCCTGTATGAGGCTGGGGCCCGAGGGTCTTGCCCAGGACTGGGGTTCAGTGCAGTCAGAACTGGGGCTCAGCACAGTCCTGAGCTTTTGAGTCCTTCCCGCTGGGGCAATCCAGCAGCTCAGCGAACAGTCCCTCCTCTGTGCGCTATGTGCGCGACTCCGGAGCTCTGCCTTTCTCGCCACTCCGTTGGGCTTCTGCCTTACAGCCCAGTTTCCCTCTGTGTGAGCCTGGACCCCAGGGTCTCGCCCAGAACTGGGGTTCAGTGCAGTCGGAGTTGGGTTCAGCACGGTCCGGAGCTTTTATCTCCTTCCCGCTGGGGAACGCCAGCCAGGCACTCAGCCGCCCCTCCTCTCCGGCTCCGTCCTCTCCCCGCGCGCACCGTGCCTCCGTACCTTAGGCTTTTACAGCTCCTCTGGTTTTCCTTCTGGTTTTCTCTATCCTTCTAGTTGTAGAATTTCCAGTCAGTCAACTTTCCTGTAGTTCTGGATAGTGTCCACTCTATATTTTAGTTGTATTTTTTTAAATTGTTGAAGGCGGCTGCAGTTAGGCTTTTACCTCTGCCGCCATCTTGTTGTCAATCCAGAAACTTATTTTCCATACTGTATGCTGACTATGAGTCTGATCAATTGTGCTAACAAGACTTTTTCTTCTTATACTTCGCTTCTTTTCAAGGAGCCAATTTTGTTTTATAGCATAGTTGGACCTTTGCCTAGAAAATTACAAACTCACTCAAAATATCCCAACTTTTACCCCAACTTTCTTGAAGAAAAAGAAACTTCTCCTATCTAATTCCAACCTCATGTCTCTTCTCTGATATTTTCCCAGGCGTAGGTGTTAGCATCTGCTGTTATAAAATCTTTGGTTTTGATTGCGAGGGTCTGGGGTGAGGACTACAGCCAAGATAACTTTTTACATTAAATATTATATAATTATGCCACATGCCCAGCTTCACAAATTGCTGGAATTTTATGAAAAGATGTAAATCTTTAAGCTCATTTTAATCATTTCACAATGTATTTTTGAGGATGTACCTAAGATTCTCACCCATACAACCCTTAAAATAAAACAACTGACAATCTTCTCACAATATATATAGGGACATGGAGATGCCAACTGCTTTCTCGGCCACCTCCTGAGCTCTACTGAAGCTGAGATAGCTCTTAAATTCTTCTCCTGGAAATGTACTGCAACTCTCATACAATTTACCACTTCTCCTCCCCATGTCACAAATTGGATGGTTGTTCAGAGACAATCAGGAAAAAAGTGCCAAAGAACAAAATAGCTTCCCCCTACTTCATACTCTACCCACCCGTCCCCCTTGGATCCCTCACATATCAAACGGGCTTAAAGCAGCCCACAGAGGTGATGGAGTACATGGAAAAGAGAAAACCAAGGCCTGAGGCAGCAGTGTATATATGCTTCAGCAAGGACCAAGAGTGAAGTTTAGAACCAAGGACTGAAGGACAGGTCTGATCAGGTTCACATACACATAGGATCACCCATTGCCCCTTTCGCCATGCCCATAGAATGCATTCCTCTGTTTCCTTTCATTTGTTTCAAGTGCATGATAAGATTTCAAAGAGCACTGATTAGAGAAAGGATTTAGTGCAATCAATCACCACTTACAAGTCAATGACTGAGCTCTTTTTCTGAGGTCAGTGCTATGATTTTTTTTTTCAATAGAAAATAGCACTCTCCATTTCTTTGTTGTTTCTTTCTCAAGATCATTCTCATGATCTGTTTTGTCAAGTGCTGTGCAAAAATTTGTCTTTCTTTCCAGCAATACTTAAAGTAAAATCTTTTTAGAGATAACAGTTTAATCTCTAACCCTTAGTCAAAAAGATTTACCCACTTCAGCCCACTGACCTCCATTTTCAGTCGTTCACTTAAAAGCATTCAGATGAATGCCAAATATAAAATGTTTACATTGCTTGGAAAGCATTGGTTTAAATGATGAGCAGATACAGTACTAAGAGTTTGTCAAAGAATCTTAAGAGACTACTAACATAACAAGATAATTATATTTCTTCCAGGCAATATCTGGATTTAGTGATCCTAAAAGGATATCATAAGCATTACAATATTTGCACAGTGACCAGGGTCTTGACTTTGGTGGTTATATGTAAGTAAAATACTGAAGAAAAAAACCACAGCTATCCTTTCCATTATCTTTTATAATGTTTTAAAGATATGTATTTTTATTGATTTCAAACAGAGAAAGGGAGAGGGAAAAAGAGATAGAAATATAGGAAGAGAGCAGGACATTGATCAGCTGCCTCCTGCATGCCCCTACTGGGGACCAAGCCTACAACCTGGTCATGTGTCCTGATAGAGACTCAAACCGCTACCTCCTGGTTCACAGATGGGTGCTCAACCACTGAGCTGCACTTAGCTGGGCAAGCTTTTATAGCTTTCAAATCCTTAAAGAAAATCCTCTATTTCATAATTTTACTAAATCATATTAAAAACGTAAATTTCACTGAAACCGGTTTGGCTCAGTGGTGGAGCGTCGGTCTGCGGACTGAGGGGTCCGGGTTTGATTCCGGTCAAGGGCATGTACATTGGTTGCGGGCACATCCCTGGTAGGGGGTGTGCGGGAGGCAGCTGGTCGATGTTTCTCTCTCATCGACGTTTCTCTCTCATCGACGTTTCTGGCTCTCTCTCTCTCTCCCTTCCTCTGTAAAATATCAATAAAAAGACATTAAAAAAAACCATAAATTTAAGCTAATAACACTTCTAGTCAAAAACCACCAAAAGAAAACTACAGGCTCCTAGCCTTATTTTCTTGAAAATTATGAACAGAGACAGCAGAAAATTAATGAATGTAACATATTAAATAAATATGGCATTACAATGATTTAAATAGTTAAGAACCTAAAATTATTATCCTAGGTAAATTGTTTGATTTGCAACAGTAATTTTCAGAGATTGAATTAACAGAAAGAGATTGGGTCATAATTTGTCCCTGGAATCTTTGGACAGATTTCTGATACCTTAAATTTACCATCTATGAATGAAGATACTATTACCTAAGTGAAATAATAAACCTAGCTATTTTATAAATTATTCAGTGGAAACATATGGTATAAAGTCAAAGTTGGTTCTTAATTTTAAAAAATAATCATTATAACTTAAACGTGTATGTTAATAATTACTAATAAGTTCCAGATTCAGGTAGCTTTTTTAGTCACTTAAAACACTTGACCAACTTTGGAAGGAAAAAACAAAGGCATTTTCTAAGAGCATATTGCTGCTGTTGCCTAAGCACTACAGAACTGAGTGCATGTTCAAGCAAAACCTATCATTTTGCCAATTGAAAGAGAGTGCAAATCTTACCACTATTATCTTTACTGCTGTGTTAAAACATTTACTCAGCTAGTGTTAGCTAGGCTGACTAATTATTAAAAACACAAAGTAGGGCATATTATGTTTATTTTCATTAGAACAAAATTTAATATTATTCTAATGCTACTTGCATTATTTGAATAACAAACAATTTTTGTCCTTTGTGATTTAAAGGACTATTATTTATTCTCCCCCAGAGTTAGATTTATTCATTCTATTCTTTACCCATGAATAGCTTGAGCACCACAAAATGCTTTGCCTTTCAGTTTTTCAACAGCAATCTATTTTAGAATGCTGCCCTGACATTCTGCTATATTGTTAAGACAGAACATGGTGAGCATATTGGGAGTTGTATTATACATACAAGATTGCACACATTTTATCTTTTATCTACATAGCTTTTAGAGTTGCTATTTTAGTCAAGTTTAAAGCATCTTCAAGTTATGAAATTCAATAGGAATTTCTGGCAAATATTAATAACTGGCATGTAAAACCATCCTTCATTGTTCTTCACCATACTAAGTACTTTGGATTTACATGTTACAGATTTACATATCAGAAATAACTTACAGAATTTATATCATTAACTCCTCTCTTTACCCACCTTCTTTGTAACAGATGGTGAAAACGCAGTCCAGAAAGGTTAAATAACTTAATCAAATTTACTTAACTTAGAAAAGTTAAGAAATTGGAGGCAAGATCTTATTTCTAATAATGCCCTTTTATGCTTTTTTATCAATCACTTTTTGAGAAGTAATTTTTATTTGGCACAAAGAATTAAAAATTATTTCAGTTAAAAGAAGCCTGATAGTAATAATACCCAGATATGTTCACAAAACTAAACTCTTTTTAGCAGTAATATAATTGGTGAATATTTGCTCAAATTTCAGTGTGGACATAAAAGAAAGCCAGAGTACATAAAAAGAACATGAAAATTGAACCCCAAAGACTTAAGCCTGATCCTAACTCCAATCAATAGGAATCTAGTCTCTAAAGTGGAGACTATAATATCCAACTGGGCTACTCTAGAATTTGGGTATATGGTCAAATCAGAATATAGAGTGGTCTAACTATCAAAGAACCATATAAATGAGAAACTGAAGTGTAAATACAGTAGTCCCCCTTTATCTGCTGCTTTACTTTTTGTAGTTTCAATTACCTGTGGTCAACTGCACTCTCAAAATATTAAATGGAAAATTCCAGAAGTAAACAATTCTTAAGTTTTAAATTGTGCACTGGTCTGAGTAGCATGACATTCCACTCTGTCCTGCCCAGGACATGAATCATCCCTTTGTCCACCTTGTCCACACTGTTAGTCATCATAGTATTGTAGTGCTTTTGTTAAAGTAACACTTTTATTAATTACTAATGGCCCAAAAGCACAAAGTAGTGAAGCTGGCAATTCAGATATGTCAAAAAGAAGTGGTAAAGTGCTTTCTTTAAGTGAAGCGGTAAAAGTTCTTGATTTCATTTTTTTAAGTAAAAAAAAAAATTGCATGCTAAGATTGCTAAGTCAATGGTAAAAACACATCTTCTATCTATGACATCGTGAAGAAGGGAAAAGAAATTCATGCTAATTTTGCTGCCATACCTCAAACTGCAAGAGTTAAGCCACGTTACATGATAAGGGCTTAGTTAAGAAGGAAAAGGCATTAAGTTTGTGGGTTGAACAGAAAACATGGTCCAATTGATGGCAACTAGAAAGCATTGAGTCTATAGGAAGACTTCAGCTAGGGACCCCCTGAAACAAGTAACACCAAGGTATTTTTTTTAATAATATATTTTATTGATTTTACACAGATAGGAATTGAGAGGGATAGAGAGCTAGAAATGTCGATGAGAGAGAAACATCAACCAGCTGCCTCTTGCACACCCCCTACCGGGATGTGTCCGCAACCAATGTACATGCCCTTGACCGGAATCGAACCCGGGACCTTTCAGTCCGCAGACCAACGCTCTACCACTGAGCCAAACCGGTTTCAGCGACACCAAAGTATTTACTGCGAGGAAGGGATGGTTACACAGACTCAGGTATAGGTTTGGACTGAAATATAAAACTGACTGTAGATAAAGCGAGAGATCACATTCACATAATTTTTATTACAATACATTGTTATAATTGTCCTACTGTTAGTTGTTGTTGAATGTCTTACTGTGCCTAACTTTGGATATAAATTTATCATAAGTTAAGTATGTATAGGAAAAATCTTAGTATATGTCAGGTTCTGTACCACTCGCAGTTTGGGGCATCCACTGCGGGTCTTTGAATGTATCCTTCTAGCAATAAGTGCAACTACAGGACTGAAGGTGCTGGATATAAGAAGGGGAAAGCCACATCAGCATTACTAATACACCTTTAAGAAAATCTTTTCAAGGGACTATATAACAAAAGAATAATTGATGGAGATGAGGAGGAGGGAATGAGCCTGCTGCTTCCTCCATAGTCTACCTAGAATAAAAAATAAGGAATACTTGCACATTTTCTAAATGATCTGGAAAGTTGATATATTACTGAAGTTTTATCAGGGTTTGATCTGCAGTGTTATCAAAAAGTGTATCACTTAGTTCTACCAAGGTGTTCATGGGGTCATGTCTTCACTATGTGTGAACGATACTTGAAGGCTTTATTGCCTTTGCTTATATTTTCATTTATTCAATACTTAACGTTTGCTTCTACCCAACCCAATTAATATTCATGGGAAAGAGGTAGAAGAAAAGGAGATAATAGTATTCCTCTTCAGGTAGCCTCCCATGTTGAAGAAGCAAAGCAATTAGAAAACAAGGATCTATATGATTATACAATTTAGAAGGCATACATTAATGTGGATGACAGACCACGTACAGGCTCAGGTGTAGTTATTTCTCAGGTAGACATTTAGAGGAAGTCTACTGGAAATAGTTTAAATGGAGAAATGACTGATTTTGACAAATGAAAATAAAAGGATTTCTACATTCCTAATGAAGATCTGTGAGAATCTACAAAAACCAGCAAGATTCGTGCAGGGCCTTGAGGTCATGTCTCCACAGTTGCAGTACTTAGAAGTACAAGCTCTGAACAGAAGAGGGATAAGACTTAAAAGGAAAAAAAAACAAAAACAAGGAGAGGCCACTAGACACAAGACTAGCATAGAGAAGCCCTTTTAAAAGCAAGAACAGAAAATGAATCAAGGACCATGGGAGCTGTAGAAGATAAAAGTTCAAATCTAAGAAGCAGGAAACAAAACGAAATGAAGCTACAAATTCAGAATTGGACAGATAAAAGAGCCATGAAGAGAAACACATTGAGAGAAGCAGAGAAAACAACAGTTAGGTAAGAAAATTAATGTTGGGCCTAGAGCCGCAGGAATCCATTGGATAATCAAGGGAAAATGTCCTGTGGATAGCTAGGCAAGCAAGGGGCTTTGTTTCCGTTGTTGTCTGCCTGTCACTTTGTATAGTAATGAAATTAATGAGCCTGACTCTTTCCTTTTATGACTGCAAAGACTCCAACATCCTGCTCTTCTGCGCTCATGCATAGCAACCACACAGTTCTCCTGTCAGTACAATCAAATCTCTCCAAGTTGCAGGGAATTCTAAAAATGTGTCGCCTGCCCTTAGAATAATAAACCAGCAAGATGGAGGGGAGGGGGGAGGGGAGAAGTCTTTCAAAAAGCAGGTAGTAAGACTAAGTGACATTTTTGTTTGTTTCTTATAACTGTTGAACTGAAGCTATAAAATATCATAAGGTAGCAGGGATTATACCTACCCCTTTAACTGATATTCTTTCATCAGAATTTGATTCAATCATAGGAACATTAAATTGCTTAGCAAAGAAACCAGTAGGTACTCAAATATTAAGTTATCCAAAAGTCACCAACAAACAGGTGCTATATTTAATTCCTAGGATAGATTTTTTTTTTTTTCCTTCTTGGGTATCATTAATGGAAAACAAATGGAGAAAAAATTGCTAGCCAAATTCAAAGCATCATAATGAAACCAAATACTAATTGGCTCAGAATCCAAGATATCCTTATTTTTGATGATTTCTAATACAGAAGTTGAACCTCGGGTATAACTCTTCTTTAGTTTTGAACTTTTGAAAGCAGAACTCGAGTGAGGCATACTGCAAAGGATACAGGATAAATGGATTTCCCTTTAACCACGAAACTGTGTTGCCCATAGCATGACTGAAAACTATTAGGAACTTCCAAAGGCTTCAGAACTGATTAGCCCATGAATAGCCCTCATCGCTGCCAACTTACCTGGCATCCCTTTCTGTTTACAGATGCACTCTCCCTGGAGCCTGCAGGCAGCAAGCTCCTGGGCCTCCAGTGGAGCCTTATCTAAATCCTCTGGAATTTGTGCCGGGGCTTATCTCTGCCTGGAGACCCAACATCCTTTTCCCTGTTAAATTGCAGACATTCCAATATTGTGAAGATACCGGAAGACTTTGCCTTATCATTGAAAGCAGACTACTTAGACTTTTTATAAAGTTAATTATTTGACTAATACCTGTGCAAATAAAATTGCCTTCAGTCAACTAACTTTTGTTATCAGGACTAATCATTGCATTCAGCAAGAAACATCAATAACCTTAGAAAGTTATTCAGCAGGGGCTGGGAATTGTGAATTTGTTCAATAGCATAGCACATATTGAAATCAGATCAACGGATAGAGGTTCTGGTTAAAAATTTATCCATAGATATGTTGGGACTTTGTGTATGTCAAGGCAATATAATGTATTTTACTGAAGTTTTACATAGAGAACTTCAGTAAAGAGTTTATGGGCAAAGAGAGGCAGATTTTCCACTTATTAAATTTATAGAGTTTTAAAAATAATTCTAAGTAAGACTTTATTTGAAAAGTAAAACAGCAATTTGACTATATGGTAGAATCAGAATCTACAAAAGATCTCACTTCACTTACCTAACATGCTTTCTCGTATTGCTCACAGTTTGCTTCATGTACATTAATTACAGTTGTCCAGCTGGACTATAAACTGTTTAAGTAAGTAAATTATTTAAACCTGTTTACTGTTCCTCCAATGTGTGGAGCACTAAATGTGTTAACTACTACTAGACACTCACATGAATGACTGGGTAAAGGAATGAGTGAGCCTCTCCCCTCTATTGTTGTTTACACCATCCATCTGCCTTAAAAAACCAAAGGTAGCGAACTCCAGTCAGTAGCTTAGATCATTTTTACAACATATTTATTCAGAAACATCAGTTTGCTTTTTTGTCAGAGGCACATACTAAAAAGCTAAATAGAACAATGTAAGAAGAAAATGTGCTCTTAAGAAGGTAATTCCGAAGATTACTTAAAGAAAGCTAGATATGTTTACTATAAGGAAATGTCTTTTCACTAAATATGATTTTTAAAAAGTCTAAAGTAGATTTCCTTAAGTTTTTGCTTTATTGAGAGCTTTGTTTAACAAGGTAGTTACTGGGTGATAAGTTTCATTAAAAGGAGTCTAAAAACCAAAGGACAGATGGGAAGGAAGGAGAAAGGAAGAGAGAGGGAGGGAAGACAACAGACAGGAGGAAGGAGGATGTCAGGGGAAGGGGAAGGAGGAAACGAACTGGAGTCCCCAAAATGCCATTTTCACCGTGTTAACAAGCAAGGCTTCCAAGCTGACCTCCTCCTGGAAGCCTTCCTTGAACTCTTGGACTTTATTTTGCCCTTCTCCAACCTACTACCCACACAGCCTCCTGCTCCACCGAATTTTGTGCTTAATCCTGTACTGCTTCCTATCTAGTATTATCTTGGGAGTTAAGTCTTCATAAGCTCTAGAGAAAGACCAAGCTTCTCTGCACTCTGTTTCCCCACCACTCCGGCACGAGAGATTGCCAAGAAGAAATAAATGAAAGGTTAAATGACCAAATGTTGGAGTAAATTTTCCCCAATTCAGTAATCTTGGTGAATTGTACATTGATGTTCTGGAAAAGGAGTTTGTAATTTGGAGTCCAGTGGTGTCCTAGTCCTATAATCTCTACAAAGGTGACAGTCCCAATTGTGTGGAATTTAAACACACACACACACACACAGCACACAAATTACTTATTTGCCATCAATGGCCCATAGCATGTCCCATTTTAAAAGGTGCCATGTAATTAAAAGGAGTCTTAGACCTACCATTCAAAAGAGTGAGGAAAAGGTAAGTTTGTTTAGAACTCAGGAGCCAGGAATGTATAGTCTTTGAAGCCATTTCAGTCTATAATTGAGAAATTCTTCATTCTGACCTTTAACTGGTTGGGTTAATGATAAGCCATATTCTGTATGGCTTTGTACATTGTTTTGATTTTTGCCTTGTATGTCTTATCTCCCATAGTGGTTAATAAGTATATTAATTCACATAATTCCAAAGGGTTGTTTTTTTGTTTTTCCTATTTGCATTCTGTAATATAGAAAAGCTTTGTAACATTAAGGCTTATTTTTTAAATCAACCTTAGAAAAATTATTGTCTTTGTGTTTTTAAAAATTATTACTAAAGCCGAGACCAGTTTGGCTCAGTGGGTAGAGCATCGGCCTGCGGACTGAAGGGTCCCAGGTTCGATTCCAGTCAAGGGCATGTACGTTGGCTGCGGGCACATCCCCAGTAGGAGGTGTGCAAGAGGCAGCTGATCGATGTTTCTCTCTCATCGATGTTTCTAACTCTCTATCCCTCTTCCTTCCTCTCTGTGAAAAATCAATAAAATAAAATATACTAAAAAATTATTACTAAATAGTCTAAAAGCAAAACTTTGGCCCTAGCCAGTTTGGCTCAATGGATAGAGCGTCGGCCTGCAAACTGAAAGGTCCCAGGTTTGATTCTGATCAAGGGCACTTGCTCAGGTTGGGGCTCAATCCACAGTGGTGGACTTGTAGGAGGCAGCCAATCCATGATTCTCATCATGGATGTTTCTCTCTCCCTCTTCCTTCCTTTCTGAAATCAATAAAAATATTTTTAAAATAAAAAATAATAAATTAATAAAAGCAAATCTTTGGAATACATATTATTTTTCCTACTGGTTAGTAGAAAATTTATTTTCATATTATATTCTGAATCTTGCATTAACATATACTGATCTAGAAAGATGGATTATTTTTGGATAAAACAAGATGGTAAAAAGCTTCAGTAAATATAAGAGTGGAAAATATGTAGATTATTCATAAAATAAGTAACAGACATTAGTGCAGTGGTGAGGCACTTCTATGAAAAAACAGACGTCTCAAAGGTAGAAAATGCTTGAGGTTATTGCTGAATTTTTGTAGTGGCCGTAGCAATAGTTTATTACTTGTGTCATCTTGAGTTTCTCAGCTGTAATATCTAGGACAGATGTAAATGAACAAGCTTATATTTCTCAGAGAAGCAAATACAGCTTATCTTATGTAAGAGACATGGATTTAAGGTTGTTTCATAACATGATGAATGAGAATGGAACTGATAGATAATGCAGAGCTTCCCTTAGACATGAAGTCAAGGCAGGAAATACAAAACCAGTGAGTTTTGCCCTGGATTAATCCTTGACCCAATGCTCAAATCCATCAAAAGTCTGCCAGCCTAGGAGCCTGCAATATGGGGCTGTGAATGAGAATGAGGCGGGAGTCAGCTAAAGAAGTGGGGTTGAGAGCAGACCTAAGGAAAACACACTTCAGATGGTGGTGTACCTCAGAGACTGTCCACTCTACTTCCACTTGACCTTAAGAACATAGCTATGTGGGTTTCTTTTGAGCCCACCTGACATTTACTGAGCACTGTTAAGCTGATAGTACTCACACAGGCATTTTAGAAAATGGGGAAGAAAAACCTATTAGAAGTGAGAGCTCGGAATGAGGAGAACTAGAGCAGGCTCCCCTTGGCCATAAAGCACTTTGTGTAGATTTTAAAAGTGCCTCTCCCCAACTGCTCATTCTGTACGTCTGAGTACAATGTGTGAATGATGAGTAGACTTTGGATTTGGGAACATAACTTGTTACACAGGACTGCTATTCAGAAATACTAAAAATTTCCCTTTTATGGATGTATACTCACAAATATCCTTGTTCTTTGTGACACTTTTTAAAAAATCCTCGGCCAATGATATGTCTTTATTGGGGAGAGAGAGAGAGAAAGAGAGGGGGGGGGCAGATAATGGAAAAAAGAGATAATTGATGGTAAGAACGATTAGGTAGCAAGTGTCAGATCCACCACTTACAAGTACAAATAGGTATAAAATAAATAAACACATTAAAGAAGAAATGGCACAACTTGCAAATCAGTCAGATTCCAGAATAAAAATTTTTGCATGTCTATGTGAATGGTGTCAATGTCTAAGAGGAGAGAAAATGAAAGAAGCACAGGCAAAAACCATACAGTTAGTTTGGAGAACTGGCTTGAGGAGATGATGGCTTCATAGGAAACAATCTGTAGGCGGTGGGAAATACAGTTCAAACATATAGACGAGGGAGCAGAATGGAATAACCAACCTAAAAGGAGAAGGCATGGGAAAGAATGTGCTCAACAATGAGTGAACATGAAGATGAGCAAGAGGCTAAGGACTTTGAATAACTCTTTTTAAGACTTGGGAATGAGAAAGAGAGAAAAGTTAGAGGCTTAGAAGGAGATGTTAGTAAGAACAATAGAAACAAAAACAGAAGACAATTTCAAGAAGGAATATCTGATCAAGATTTCCTCTACCACAGACACCGTTGTTTGGGTTTCTCCAAAAGGGAACCATTGGTTGTCTTTGAGAGAGTCTTTGGTACAATGTTAGTATTATGAGAATGGTTGTAGAAGGGAGGTAAAAGGGTGGATGAGAAGGAAGCATCATAGAGATACTTAACATAAAGATAGCTCACACTAATATTCCAATTGTATAATCACCTATATACAGCATATATTACAGACCTTCCAAGGTCTGCTGTGTATCTCTTGATTTTCCTATTGCTGCCATAATGAATGACTCTAAACTTATAGGCATTAAATTACACAAATGTATTATTTTCTAGTTCTGGGGGTCAAAAGTCTAAACAGTTTTTACTGAGCTTAAAATCACAGTGTCAGCAGGTCTGATTCCCTTTTTCTGACACTGAGATATAATGAATAACACTGTGTAAATTTAAGGTAGCTAACATAATGATTTAATATATGTGCTTGAATTTTACTAAGACATTATATCTTAAATGCTTTCACCCCCACACACAAACCCATCACCTCACATACCGTTATACCAGCCCCTGGTAACCACCAATTCTATCATTCTACTCAGTTTCTTGAGACCCTCTGAATAGCCCAGAATAATACCCCTTTGTCAAGATCCTTAATTACATCTTCAAAGTCCTTTTGGCCAGGTAAGATAACATATTCATAGTTTTCAGGAAATAAAATACAGACATTTTTGAGGTGTCTTTATTCTGCCTGCCACAAAGTCTAAGTTAAAACATCAGAAGCAGTTTTGATTTAACCTTGCCTTAATGCTTATGCATCGGTTTACCTTTGGGTTAAATAATATGAGATTAGTTCATTAACTAGAAAATGAAAGTAACATATTTAATGAAGAGTTTGTACACTAGTCTATTATTTTCTGTTGAAAGTTCTTTAAGTTAAATTTTAAAATTCTCATCACAAAAGTCCATTAATTGGCAGTAATAACAATAAGCTGATTGATAGCTTTCTACCAGTAGCAATATTTTGATGAGCCTTTGTTCATTGAAGCTATCTTTTATATTATAAAAATCACTCTTGGCAGCATCTTATGCTATTATTTGCCTCACTGATGTTTTTAAAATAAAATTTTATATTAAAGAGATTTCAAAGCTCAAAAATAATTTTTCCTTTGTATACATTTAAAATATGTACATCTTAACCTACTAATGTAAAGAAATATTTGAATTCAACTTATAGTTTTTATTCCCTTTTTTTCTCTTTCTATTAAAAATTGAAGGGATAATGGGCAAAACTGCTGTGAAGCTTAAATTAGATAATATATGTAAAACAGTAGCAAAACTGCTGACTCTTAATAAGTAGGTCTTTAATAAGTTTTCAGCCTAATCCAAAATATATCCCAGGAGATTTGCCCACTAATACTCAAATAAATAATATGATAGATGGTGTTTCTTATTAAACATATTAAATTTTAAATATTTGGTTGCTTTATATAATTTTAACATGATAAATAGAATTAAATGGTGATTTACATTATAATTAACTAGTCAGTCAGATTTTCAAATGAGTGCACAAAACAACTTTTTGAAAATTAATTCTACCTAAAGGTGCCAGTAAATTATGAGAAAATTTTTGTTAATTTCATATATTCAATACTGCATACTCAAAGTTAAAACTAAAGTACTTAGAAGATCAATTGCAAGAAATCTAGGGGACAGTAGCACTTTAAGCAATAAAAATCACAAAGTAAGTTTTTCAGTGGCTATAATTTATCTTCAAGTGGCACTATGTCAGATTTCTGACTGTAATCTTATGTTTCTATCCCTTTAACGCCTTCTGATTAAATAATGTGTCTGTGTTTTTACTGCCTATTTTCTTTTGGTGAAGTTGTCAAGTGATCTCCATCTTGTCCTGTGTAATTTAGGAGATTTTCACATCATTCTCTGAGAGACTGTCACACAAGTCCAACTAGGAGCATAATTTACAAGGTTCAAAATGAACAGTCATGCCTGAAACCGGTTTGGCTCAGTGGATAGAGCATCTGCCTGTGGACTGAAAGGTCCCAGGTTCAATTCCGGTCAAGGGCATGTACCTTGGTTGCAGGCACATCCCCGGTAGGGAGTGTGCAGGAGGCAGCTGGTTGGTGATTCTCTCTCATCAATGTTTCTAACTTTCTATCCCTCTCTCTTCCTCTCTGTAAAAAATCAATAATATATATATATATATATATATATATATATATATATATATATATATTTAAAAATGAACAGTCATTATTAAATACTAGAGGCCCGATGCATGAAATTCATGCAAGAAAAGGCCTTTCTTTCCCCGGCTGCCGGCACCAGCTTCGCTCTGGCACCCGGGACCCGGGCTTCCCATTCAACCCCAGCTTCATCCAAAAAGTTGTCTAGTCTAATTAGCATATTATGCTTTTATTATTGTAGATTGTCTCACCTGCAATTAATACACAGGCTCTCTCATTAATGCTTGGTAAGCATTTAACTAGACTAAAAGAGGTAAACTTATAGATAAAACTTTCACACAAATATTTCTTTGGCTGAACATACAATTTTGGAAGTTGTGATTTTACATATTCTTAGGTTAACAGCTAGTAGTCAATCATAATCTTAAATAATATGCACAGTGCATATTCTACTCTATGACATTAAATACAGAGGCAACAGAGAGTGGGTTTTCTCAGGTTTGAAGAGAAGTTAATATTTTTGTCAAAATATTCCTGACTTGTGTCCAGCAGTCACGGGTTCTAGTGATGTTTATGTGGCTGGCAGAAAATATAGCTTTCTCGAACCATTTCAGTGCACAATGCCTTTTCTGATTACAAAAGGCAAATCTAATTATTTCTTCTGGTTGAGTAATTCCTTTCCAGGCAAAGTGAAATCCTGAATGTTTTCAGAGGAACTTATTTTAGATAAGAACATGTGCGGTGTTTGCTAAATAAGAAAATACATTGACTTTTAGTAGACGGACAACTTGTGATAAAAATTTTTAGTTGAGTGTACTTGTTTATATACCAGTGTGCCTATATTCAACAGAGCCTATAAATTGGAAGCCACCCCTTGTCTAACAATCATCTCTCCCCCTCTGGGTCCCACTCGCATACTTACTGACCTTCACTCAGTAGACTCATCTCTCTTTTTACATATTTATCAGTGTGCGTGTTTTATGTCCCCACATGTACTCTGAGCTATACTCACAGTACTTAGCTCCAAGTCTTGAGTTATGACAGCAAACCTTGAGTCCTCGCTATGTGCTGGATTCCATTCTAAAATTTTTAGTATATTAACTCCTTTCATCTTCAAAATAGATGAAATGGGTACCCCTATTATCTTCACTTTATAGGGAATGGAAGCAGAAACCCAGAACAATGAGACAATCTGGCCAGAGTTGCACAGCCTGTTTTAACCATAGTTGAGAGCCACTGAGCACAGAACCACTGGAGATCCCCGTGGGTCAAATTCTCTGTGATTGACTTTCAGAGCACCCAGCACCTTACCCCTAACCTTCTCTGCCATTATGATGTTACATTTGTCTTTATGTTTGATTAGTGTTTCCACTCCCATCGTACCCAGACATCATAGAACCCCTATTACTTAATAAATGAGAAATAACAACTAATATTTATTGAGCTTTTACTGTGTCAGGCACTGCATCTTATTTAAACTTGAAAAAGACTATGAGCCTCCACGTTAGAGATGAAGAAACCGGGGCAGAAAGAAGTCAGACAGCTTGTTCAAGGTCATGCAGCTAGTAAATGGTAAAGCCAGGATTTAAAATCAGAGGTCAAACTCCAAAGCAATGCTCTGAATGAATGAAGAAATGGATTGATGAAAATATATCTTGGAGGAGCAGGAAAAGCAATCGGGAAGAAATATTTTACCTATCTGGAGGCGCAAAATCAAAAAAATATATAAGCACTATAGGCACAGGAAACAACTAGATAAAGTAATGCAGAACAGAGCGCCCAGACTAGAGCATAACAGGTGCTCCATGAATGGAAATGAATGAGTGGATAGCAGGATAACCCATAAGTTAAAAGTTTTGCATGTGTATTTTACTACTAATGTTCTCTGCACATTTTTTTTCTCTTTCAGTGCCACCATGGGCCTTAATTGCCATAGCCATAGTCGTGGTCCTTTTAGTCCTGACCTGCTGCTTTTGTGTCTGTAAGAAATGTTTGTTCAAAAAGAAAAACAAGAAGAAGGGAAAGGAAAAGGGAGGAAAGAATGCCATTAACATGAAAGATGTGAAAGACTTAGGGAAGACCATGAAAGATCAGGTAATGTATTCATTCCATAGTTCTTTTTAGATTTTATTGGAAATTAATAAGTGGTTTATTCTTTTATGTGAGATAAGTATAGAAATGAACAACTTCTGGATAAATATAATTGTTTTAGAGATGCGTTGCAATCCTTTCAGCCACTATTCACTATCCCAAAGTGCAATAAAAATATTTGGTAGGGTTTTCGAGTCTCCTAAGGATATAAGACAGAAAAGGGCTGCCATGACCTTCTTGGTGTATCAGCATATTGGAATGATGCCTGAATATTCTGATTGCAACTGCTTAGCCAGTCTTAATTGTATTAGAGTTTAAGGAACATATTAAAGAATATCTGAATGTTTTCCCTCTTGGGCAGGTCACCTTTCTAGCATTATCACTTTTTTTTTTTTTTTTTTGAGAGAGAGAGAGAGAGAGAGAGAGAGAGAGAGAGAGAGAGAGAAAGTAAAGTTTTATTACAGAGAAGCTTCTTGCAGCAGGGAGGGGACCCAAGCAGGTTGCCCACATTATCACTGTTCTTAATCGCTGTTAGATAACTGACTCTTAAAGGTGTTTATCACACTTGATGAAAGCTGCTCATGGTATTATCCATCCAGCTCAATAAATACTGCTTGGGAATAATGAATGATACAGGAAAGGGAGAGAAGTACGAGCTGGCCTTAAAGAACCAGGTAGAATTTAAAGGCAAAATTCTTATTTCCTCACATTGGAACAATTAAAACCAAAACAAAGATTATAAAATCAATCTGGCTGGGTTATTTTCTCAAGTCTAAGGAAGCTGTTTGGATATCCTTTATATTGTGTATTTCTGCTAACTTAACTGAATGATTTAGTTCAGAATACTTTACTATTAGTAATTAAAACGAGTAAGTACCTCTTCAGTTTTTTTTAATCATATCTACCATGGACATTTCTAAATAACATTTTATTCATACTAAAATATAGAAAGACTATTCAAAAAAATAAAATTCTTATTTATCAATGTTTCCCTTCAAATAATTCAAAAGTTCTATTTATTTCAAAATAGCAACATATATATGCAGTTTTATAAATTCATCTTACAGTATTAATTAAGTATAATTAAGTATGCTCATAAATATGTGAACCTTAGGAACAATTGAATCAAAAAAGCCATTTTAGTACATTTGCATAGTTTCCTAGTTAATCACTCACTCAGGACATTAGCCCCTCTCCCCAGTTCCTGTTTTAAACACCTTTTCTCAAAAACACAGTAATGTCTATTGAAAATAATTTCACAAAGCTCATTTTTCACTCCCTGAACTTTTGTTAGGTTTCAGGGCCATAGAGTGGATGTAAGGCTAGTGCTCACACTCAGAGAGCTCTGTCCTGAGCTCAGAGTAAGAAAATTACATTTTTGTGAAAGTTTCTAATCACAACCATGGAATCCAATCCACAAAAGTACAGTCACACAGGTCTAATAAGGACTTTTCTTTCTGGTTAATCTGTTACATAGAAACTGAGATTTTTAAAGCATCTCTTGCTTTATTTCAATATGTCTATAGCAAGCAGGACTTGATACAGATTTATTTAAACAACATTTAAGTGTAGAAGCAATCTTCAAGATGGACATGAAATGAATCATTTTTTAAAAAATATATTTTTATTGATTTTTTACAGAGAGGAAGAGAGAGAGATAGAGAGAGCTACAAACATCAATGAGAGAGAATCATTGATCAGCTGCCTCCTACACACACCCTACTGAGAATGTACCTGCAACCAAGGTACATGCCCTTGACCTAAATCAAACCTGGGACCCTTCAGTCTGAAGGCTGAGGCTCTATCCACTGAGCCAAACCAATTTTGGCAAATGAATCATTTTTACTTTACTTTCCGCTATATGTGCCAAACAGTAGGTTGAAAATACAATACTGTCATTTTCATAACTACAATAAAATTAAAATTTCAGTCCTGAAATTAAAAGCTAAAAGAATCAAATAATGTTATATTATTTGATAATATAATTATATTATACTAGAGGCCTGGTGCACGGAATCGTGCATGGTTTGGCTCCCTCAGCCTAGCCAGCAATCGATCAGGGCCAATCAGGGCTGTCTCGTCCAATATGGGGAGAGGGACCATGGGAGGTTGGCCAGCCACAGGAGGTTGGCTGTAGGAGTGCACTGACCACCAGGGGGCAGTTCATGTCTTGAGCGTCTGCCCCCTGGTGGTCAGTGTGTGTCATAGCTACTGGCCAGTCAGACAGTCATTCCGTCAACTAGTCATAACAATTGATTAAGTTTTTATATATTTACTAGAGGCCTGATGCACAAAATGCATGCAAGGGGCTCAGCCCTCACAGCTCCAGCTGCCTCAGCCAGCCCTTGCAGCCCTGACTGGCTCTTGCAGCCCCTCGCAGCCTTGGCCAGCTCTCACAGTCCCAGCTACCCCAGCTGCCTCAGCTGACCCTTGCAGCCCTGGCTTCGACCAGAAGGACGTATGGAAGGACGTCCGGAAGGACATTCAGAAGGTCTTTTGGCTATCCAGTCTAATTAGTATATTATGCTTTTATTATTATTGATAGATTATATTAACATTAAATTAAATTAAATAACTATCATATTAACATTCTATTAAATAACTATAATGTTTGTCCCTAAGAAAATAAATTTGTATTTTTCATTGTGAAAATTATTTCTGTATGGCATAAAAGACTATAATTTATAAAATAGTAGCAGTGTTTATCACCTCTGTTATAACCTGGATAAATGAAAAAGATCTCAAAAATAATAAATACAGAGAATTGACTGTAGCTAATTTTTCACTGGTCACCTATTCCTTTAAATGTGAGGGGAACAGAAAATGAGTCAAATAAGGAAATATTAATAAGTCATTGATAGTTTATAGCAATTTACTGTCACAACATAGCATTTAAAATTTCAGCCCTCAAAAAGATATTTAATTATTTTAAGTAAATCAGTTTGTCCATGTAGGATTTTATAGGTCTTGTTTTGTTTATAAACGATTAAATGTTAAATGATTTACAAACAATTAAATTCAATGTTTGGATAAGTAAAAATAAGCTCCATGAGTACTAGTAAACAGTTCTATAACAGTACCTTCTGAAACTTTTTTAAGGCAGACAAAATAACTATTAATGGGTTCTATCATTTTATGAAGGGGAAGGATGAAGAAGCAAAAATGTAACTCAAATATTTTAAGATGCTATACCACATTTGATCACACAAATTCAAAACAGCCTTAACACAAAGTAAAATTATTTTTAAATATTTATATTTTTAGGATATTTTTAAACAGAACATTTTTGTGAACATGGGAAAGGCAATGTACTTATTTAAAAAGAGATGTGAGAGGGATTTTAGACACAATTTCTTAAGATACCTAGATTTAAGAAATCAATGTTTTTACTATTTCAATCCATATAAAAAGTCACAGAAGTTTAAATTTTATTATTCATGGCTGCATGTCTCTAAGGTAAAATTTTATAACCAAGGAAGAATGTTTTAATATTTTCCAATGACAACAAAAAAAACTATAAATAGTATTTACACAGAAAAAGGTATATGTTTAAGAATTTTTTAATTCCTTAAAACTTCAGAACACTAAAAATACAGATGAAAAATATCAACTTAGAAAGTCGTAGGTCTGAAAAGGTCCTTTCTCCATTGCTTTCACTAATGTGTGTAGATACTTTAATTTTTATTTCTTCCTTCTATGTCCTCCTTATCTGTGTTGTGTCTCATGACTGTTCTGGACTGTCCCTTGCGGTAGGTTTCCTCTGCTACTTAGACACACCTACGTCAACGCTCGGATACATCTAGTGGCCTGGCAGCTGGGACTCCACAGCTGAGGGTGGACCATTCTGACACACATCAAGGCTGAACTAAATCGATTTTTTTTAAGATGAAGGGTTCTCATATTCAATATTACTAACTGGTTATGTAGAGTATTATTAGAAAGCTCAAGTTTTTAACTGATGGGCACAGAAAAAAAATTCATTCCTTTGTTCCTCTTTTTTTTACTATGCCCTATCAAATCCAAATCTGAACGATTTAACTTAGAATGAAGAAGTGCTCCTTCTGATGGTTATGAACCAAGCGCCTTTTGGATGTTGAAGCAAGCCAGAAGCATGTGCACTAAATCTTTGAAATTTAAAACAAGGTCGATGTTCCCGGCACAGCTTTTTCTACAGCAATTTATCAAACTCTCAGAACTGCTGGGTTTACAAGCTGTTTCTTCTGCATTTTGTTCCATTGGGGGAGGGATGGGGGCTGGTATTGCTCTCGAGATATTATAATGGCCACTGATTTAATAGGCCTGAATTTAATGTAATAGTACAGAAAATGTCTTGGTTAAACTCAGCCTTTGGGACAAGAATAGACTTAATCACTGCAGTGATGAACAGTGGCACTGAGAAATTATAAAAAATTTAGACCTATTTCATGCAGAATAATTGCAGAGATGGTCCTGCACCTTTTATTAGGGCAAAAACCACTCAGGGAGAAGGAGATTTAATATCTCAACTATTTCAAATTGCACTGGGCTGAAACATGATATGCAAATCGTCAGTTCTGAATGAGACTTTTGAAAAAGTATTTTAATCCATAAAATATTTTATTATAGAAATGTGCAGATATTTCAGACAGATGTATGGATTAGGTTGCTTTTATTTTTTTTATTAAAATCTTACAGGGAGGCACATTACCTAAGCTATAATTTTCTAAGCACATCAATGACAGCATTAAAGACTTACACACAGCTAAGGTTTCAGTAACCTTTTCTTTTCACTTTAGTGACACCCCACACAAAAATTAAAAGATTAGCATACATTTTAAAATAATTATGTTGCTCCCTGCCTTTGGATATCAGTAAATCAACATTTTATTATTCAAGAAATCACTGAAGTATAAATTAAAATTTCCAAATTAAATGGTATATGGCTAACCAAATTCTTTTTAACATTCAACACTAATCTGTTAATGGTCATTGTAAGCTCCTGAAATTTTTCAGGAAGCACAAAAGAAAAGCATCTCTGACTACAGCTCATGTTTATCAGATCCTCCCACACAAACAAGTGTGTTAATATGATGCCACCAAGTCTCAGTTTTTTTGGAATCAAATTGGAGTTCACTGGGTAAAGCCAAATTGGAAAACCTTGTCAACGGAGAGACTGAGGGTGCCATTTGGAAGCACCACGGAGGGTCTCTGTGTTAATGGATACTTCAACAGAAAGTCTTCTCTCAGCAGAAATAAAGAACATGTACTTGGGAGCTAGGAGGGGTGGGAGCTACTGAGTGGTTGAGCCGTAGTTTGATGATTCCAATGCCTTTCTGAAGCCTGATTATGCTTCTTGGATTCAAGTTCTATAAGAATGCTCAGTCTACCACTCAGAAGTCTTAACTTGATTCCTGTGAAGGTCTACAGCACACACACACACACACACACACACACACACACGCACGCACGCACGCGCTCGACAAGGAAAATGCCATAACCAAAAACTAAGAGGAAATATTTTCTATCTATAACAACAGGAAGGTAGAAACCACTAAAATACAAAGAGTTCCTACAAATCAATAAAAAGCAACCAACAACAGAAAAATGAGCAATGGCTATATATTGGCAGTCTTTAGAAGAAAGGAATAAAATGGTTCATATAAATATTTAAAATTTTTATCAACCTCGCTAATGGTGAGGGATATGTAACACTATCATTTTTAATTTTGAATAATAACTTCATTGACTTCTGATTCATTTTTTTAATTCTTTAAAGTAATAGAATGAATATTCCCAGTAACAAAGCTTTTACTAGTAATATTTATAATCTTTATAACCTTTAATTATTTCACAAAATCTTTTAATTTTATTGGGGAAAATATTATATTTTCTTTTTTAAAGGAGGAGCATTTTAATGTACTTTATAAAATAATGAGCTTTCTAGTGTTTTAATTTATATTACACTTAAGTTTTAGGTTATAACAATTATTCAACTGAAACAAACTGAGCTTTGAGAGTTCAGTCCCAAAATTTTTGTTCATTATTGCAAAATAACCTTTTATACATATTTCAGTATAATAAAATTGCAAACATAACTTATTTTTGATATCAAATGGGCCCATAAATCAATTTAATTCAGCCTCGCTTTCAATTGAGCTGTTATGAAAACAAAATGGTAAACTTAAACTGGAAATGGGGTAGATCTTTCTCTAAACATACGTTTGCTGGCATGTTTTTTCTCTTTTTCCATAACCACTGCTAATGTATATATGAAACATAACAAATTAAATTTTTCTTAGAATCGCTTACTCAACTGTTTTTTCATAGAAAACAAGGCAACAAAAGGCCACACATTTCACATAAATTACTCCACTGCATGTAACAATGGTTCTACACGATGGCTAGTGCCAATTGCTTTAACCTACATGAATGTGAAACCTGGCCTGGTTAATAGCATGTTTATTATAATTCTGAAATAAGCAGTTTTAGCAGAGCCAAATATAATACCAAGTTGACATTTGCAACAACTTTACATTTTTTGCTTGCAATATTCTTAGGGGCTTCTTCCATTGCTTCCATGTTGCTTGCTGGTGAGGGGAAGGGAGGGGAGGAGGGAGAATTCCATGCACAAATGGAATTTTAAAAAATATGTAAGCATCAAATGTGAATGTGTGTCAGACAAACTGAGATTTCCAGCATCTTGGTGCTTGCTTTTGACAGCTTGGAAGTATAACCACAAGCCCAGTTTCATTTGGATTTTGATGAAATTCACTTGAATTCACATATGATCCATTTCCCTACTCATAGGCCCTTAAGGATGATGATGCTGAAACCGGATTGACTGATGGGGAAGAAAAAGAAGAACCCAAAGAAGATGAGAAATTGGGAAAACTTCAATATTCATTGGATTATGATTTCCAGAATAACCAGGTCTGAGGGGGGAATGTTTTCTAATTCCATTACATTGCCTGAAATTCCCAAGTAGAAATTGAAGCAAGTTACTTTTTAAAACATTTTGTTGGCTGCAAGGGGGAAATGCAATTATCAAAGCTATTGATGAAATAATTTCTGAGTTACAGGCAGTCCCCTGCTTGCTAATTTAATGTATGGTAATTAGAATTCACAGTATTCAACTGATTACATCTAATGTATGGCACTTATAATAGGAGGCAGAATACAAATTAACTTGAAGCATTCAGATTTATTCTGAGAACTCCAACCACAGACTCACTCCTCACAGCCTTAGCTAGAACAATCTTTCCTACACTTCCTAGATTTAGATCCAAGCAGGGAGAGGGGCCTTTATGTTATGCCACCATTCAAGCCAAAGTTTTGAAACATAAACACATCAGTAGGACAGGAATCAAAGATGGAAAATTTAAATTCATGAGTTTCAAAGGCATGCCTTGTGTAATAATACCATGATATTAGGTCAAACTCTTGATGCTAATAAGATAGAAGATCTAGAACACTAAAAAGACTGGGAACTTGATTTCTAGTGCCTATGACTACTGCCCCAAAAGTGTCAGAAAACTAAAGGAGGTAATGAAGCAGACATATCTGCTTCGGTTTCTCAAAAACCATGAAGTGCCACCTAGATTAGCAATAATATTACCTGCCTTTATTGACTGCATTATAGAAGTAACACCACGATAGCTGTTAGAAACCTCTCTACATAAAAAAGGCCTTCCAGATTCTATGACATCGATGAATATACTCCTTTAGCTTCTGAATTGTTCAAGTAAAAAGCTAGATAAGAATTAGTGGAGCTGGCCAAGTTAGAGATCTGACTCTCAGGACACAGCCTTTTTCTTTGAGAGGGGAGATTTAAAACTCTCCGTTTTGTTTTGCTAGTATTAGTATACATAGTGATGTATACAACCTAATCCATAGTGTTACCTGAGAGGGCAGGGTGAAGCTAACTCCTAACTCCATTTTGTATTGTGGGGCAGGGCAGAACAGGGCGGAGCTATCCTCCATTTTGTGTAACGATCCTAGCCCTCACCCAACCAATCAGGGTCAGCCAAAGCAGTGACATCACTGCCCTTATAAAACCCCTGGACTTGTCGAAGTTCGCTCTCTCTTCCACCATGCTGTCGGTGTGAGTGGGACAGAGCCCATGCTAGCATGGAAGAGGCTCTTTTGTTTATTGCATCGGACTCAGCTCCCTGGTGGTCCTTGGGGATCACGAAGTCTGGGCATAACATTACCCAAACTAAAAGAGAGCTCTAAGGAATTCTAATTAAGATGCTTTCATGATGAAGGGAAATATGCTACTTATCTCAGACAGAAGTCAGAGGGGAGTTAGAAGAAGAAATTCCACCCCTAACCAAAAATATATCCAAAATTATTTAAAATATGGATGATTTGGTTTTAAGGAGTTTAGGTGTATTTCTAGAGCTTTCCCTGCCCAAAGGAATTTTATTTTGCAAAGTGAAAAAAACAGAATCGTTTTTATTCACATGCAATCTAAAGACAGACACTAGATACCAATTTGGCAAACCAAGACAAATTGTTTGATTTACTAAATATATCTTTATTATCTAATGTCTACTTTAGCTATTCTTTGATCATCTGTCTGTGTTTTGTACATCTACAATCCAATACTCTTATTGCTATTGTTATATAATGATATCACAAAGATATTGAAGCATTAAAACAACAACAACAAAAATAATTCAGGGCATTAATCCAGGTTAAAAAAAAGAGAGAACTAACCCAAATACCCTTACAAACATAGTGGGTCAGTTTTACAGAGAAAAAAAAATGTGACTGTTGTTGGAAGGGGGTGAATTGCTTTTTTACTTTGTTGGCTTTTTCACTATGTATGCACACACTTATAATAATTATAAAGTTGGTGTTTATTAAAGTACATGTCATTTCCAAAACTAAACTATCAGCCATTAAACTGTGTATACTTTTTTTGGGGGTGGGACTATATATTATGAACAATAATAATGGCGTTTACTTTTGTTTCCTATATGAATCTAGAGCAGTCTGTTGATACAAAATGTCTGGTGTCAGAGCATCTAGAATAGTCCACTCACAGCTTTTATTTTCTTTGAAAAAGTATTTAAAATGCCAGCCTGTGTTCTTATTCATAGCAAGACATAGGAATGTATCACTAAGAAAACAGACTTGAAAAAAATGCAGATATTTCTGCCATATTTGAAAAAAAACAAAAACAAAAAACAGAAAATTAGTCAAACTTACCATTAAAAACCATATCTGTTATGTTCCCTTCCTTTACATGAAGTTGAAAGTATAGTTCTTTGACCCAATGTCTTATATTTATACACAGAATTTAATATGTAACGATCATTTTCCTATCGGTTCAAACAAAAGTAGTTAGCACACAAGGATAGGTCAAATATGATAAAAACTTGAAGATCTTATTTTTATCTCAAAAAAGGTACCTAATTTCTAAGGAATTTCTAGTTAGTTGATCCGAGGCTTTGGTTCAGAATAAAAATTTCCTACCTTATAATTATACACTTGTGATTGTTTAACAATTTATTTCCACTTACAGATCATGCCCTAAAAGAAAAATAACGCACAAGGGCTTTTAGCAACTGGGAAGTTATTTGATTGCAACTCTTTTGCAATTATGAATTCCATAGTTAACTGTAATCAGCAACCTTTTGAAAGCCTCTTTTATGCTTAAAACCAGGCTTTCTAGAGCCTGCATCTGCCATAATTGGGTTTCTGAAGTCTATATAGCTCACTTCATTTGCCTTCTGTGTTCAGATTCATAAGAGAGAAATGTTTATTAAAATCAAAGAGGGAGAGGGAGAAATCACAATATCCAGCAATATGAACAAATAAATATTTTCCAAAATGCCCACCAATGCCTGTGTTTGCTGTGTCCCGTTGTGTATTTCAGCTGCTGGTGGGGATCATTCAGGCTGCCGAGCTGCCCGCCCTGGACATGGGCGGCACATCTGACCCGTATGTGAAAGTGTTTCTGCTGCCCGACAAAAAGAAGAAATTTGAGACAAAAGTCCACCGAAAGACCCTCAATCCTGTCTTCAATGAGCAATTTACTTTCAAGGTATTGTCTTATAGTTATTAATTTTCCTCTATTGTCTTAGATAAGCAACTAAGCTCATCCTGACATATACATAGACATGTGCATGACCGCTGGTTCAGAGATTTAAAGTGATTCCATTCAGAATATTTACAATTCCTATTTTCCATCCAGTGAGGATTTTGCATTGCATTTAGATTTCGCCAAAGTAGGATTCAGCTTGGCCATTCCAGAATAGAATGCAGGCTGGAATATGACTGAGAGGTCATGTCTACATATAAAAAGTGAGGTCACCTTCAAGTGTGTGCAAATAGGCTTGACATTTTCCTCTCTATAAAATAAAGTCAAAAAATAATGGAGTTATTTTTTTAAGTTTCCAAGTTCTTGCACAAAGGTAAACCCTGTTTATCTGTTGCAATCACAAGATAAAGTAAGCTATGTCCATTGTTCAAATGGTGCAAATAAACAACTCTCTCTGCCAACTTCAGTGTGCACAGGGGCAAACTGAGCCCTCTCAAATCATTCTTCTTACCCTTTCAACAAAAAGGTGGAGTTATTTTTATGCACTTATAGCATTCTTCTTTTACCCTAGGCTGTTCCTTCATTTAGTTCAGACAAATAATAACAACGAGAGATTCTGGCCAACTCAACAGGAAAATATGCTTTGCAGGCCTCAGGCATCTCTGCATAGACAAGTTCTATGGTCTTGTCTAGAAGTCATGCGTACAAATTGTTCTTTGTGGGTATACTGAATACGTGAAAACTATTTAGGTGCAATACTTAAAACAACACATTTCTGAAAAAAAGAAACGTGTGTAACTTCTCAGTAGGCCGATTCAAAACCACCTGTCCCTCAGCCAGCGGCTCAGAAAGCACGTGCCTCATGTTAGTGAACATACTGGTCTGGAAGAAATGGCTGGAACTGAGGCCACAAGTCGTTTTTATAGAACTTTGTCCCCAATTTTCTAAAAGAGCAGTATCTCTATTCACTCTGAAACTTTTGAGATTTCATAGACAAAAGTTCCTAATGTAACTAATCCTATTAAAAATCTACCTTTTTCTATGCCTAGGATAGTTAATTTACAGTAACAATAAAAACATTTTGGAAATACTCAGCTTATGAAGAGTTAATCACTATGATCAATATACTACAGAACATAACATAAAAATAGAACTAAACAAATTGCAAATAATAATTACAATCATTTTGACTATGTATGAATCTTAATTTAGGTTACTCATTTTTAACCATAATTTACTAAGCAGACTCTTACATTATTTGAAGTAATATCATGTGGCCTTTTGTTCTGAGTTACCTATGTCATTTATTTTTTAATGTATTAGTAATAATTTTATTAGTACTTTATCTGACTTCAAGAAGTTTAATTATTGAAAATTTAAAATTGCCAATAAAATTTTATCAGGTTCTATTTTATTATAAGAAGTTTGATCAAATTATAAATCCTATCAAGGTATAATATATTCCAATACATTTAAGGACTATGCCACCATTTTTAGAGAACTGGCTAATTTACCCATTAGATATTAAATGTTATGAAATGCCTTAGACAATGTGATATAGAAATAGGTGCACAATAGAGTTTAAAGCAGATTGGCTTTGAAAGGTGAGTTCAAATCCACTTAACATGTACTCTACAAGTCTCAAACTCCTACTTGAAGGAGCTACCAATCATTCAGACAAAAAATATTAAGTGCCTGCTGTGTGTCAACACTGTGCTAAATACCTTAAATACATTCAAACAGCACTGTGATGGAGGCAGTACTTTATCACTATTATTCTGATAGATGAAAAAGCTGAGCTTAATTCACTTTGCCTCAGTGTCTTCAGCTGGAAAGAGGAGACGCCCAGACCCAGACCTATCTAAACCCAGATTTTTGATCGATGCTACATATGCCTCAGTACAATCAAATCACACACACACACACACACACACACACACACACACATGCGCGCGCGCACACACACACATCCCTAAAGAGATTTAGCAGATAAGATAAAATTTTCAAGAGTTTATCTCTACTCTAAAATTTCTTATTTCTTCTTTTGAAATTCAACCCTTTGGAAGGTTTTTTTTTTTTTTCCTACCAAGAATGGAAAACACACACACACACACACACACATTATGCCTAGTTCTTAACTGTAGTATTTTCATCAAATTCCAAATAATTAACAAATGGCAGAAAAAAATTGGGGAAACCAAAATTTATTATACATGTATGGTCCAATATTCTTCCTTCTCTTTTCCTTCTTAATATACAGAGTTAATTGAGAAATGTTTGCTGAAGCATAAGACAACCATTTACACTGATAAAATAATAGAAAGTGTATGAAAATTGATCAAACCTTCAATGCAAGTCTAAACAATTCCTTAATTAGGCATTTCTATTCAGTTACTGAAGTGTAGCTCACTTGGATTGCACTGCTTTCCCTGAATATTAAAAATGTTACTAATAGACCTCCCAACCCATAGCATCTGTCCCAGATATATTTGAACAGCTGCAGAATTCATCAGTTCTTGGCTTTTGCCACTACTCATCCTAAAGAGTGACATACCTAGGAATGAACTTTAAGATCTCTATTATAATGCATCCCTGATATTCAAAACATCAATTTTCTAGTCAGCTCTTGTCAATCAGTAAATTATTTTAGGGAATAGGTGAGGCACCTTTTGAATTTCATTTAAATACTTTCAGACTTCTAGAATAGCTTTTAGTAAGTCGTTAATTCATTAAAATATGACATTAGGTGGCTTGAAGGTTATCTACCTTGAATAAGTTACACTCTCACAATATAACTTAACAACAATAATGAAATAGTCTGCAAAGAAAACTTTATATAGTCAAATTGGCTTGGTTTATTATGGTATTCATCTTGAAGTGTTTATAGCATGACTAATAGGATTCATTACCAATAATACTAACAGCTTCCAGACGTTTGGGATAAAGTGATAAATTACTAAGGGAAGTCCCCATTTCCTCCCAAGTAATTTAAGCTATAAGCAGTTTAGTCAAATGATTCCATTTGAGAAAATACCAAAAGCATAATTATCTCCCTGATCTGCTTATTCAAAATAAATATTAAAATTAAATATTGTAAACAAGTAATGTGTGTTCTAAGCATTTTGTGATCAGATTTTTATCCTCATCTCTTTTTATTTAGGTGCCGTATTCGGAATTGGGAGGCAAAACCCTCGTGATGGCTGTGTACGATTTTGATCGTTTCTCCAAGCATGACATCATCGGGGAATTTAAAGTCCCCATGAACACAGTGGATTTCGGTCATGTAACTGAGGAATGGCGTGATCTGCAGAGTGCTGAGAAGGAAGAGGTAAGAAAAACATTAGCATTTCTAAGATGAAAAACTACTCACCAGTTCCACTCACGTAATAACCTACTGAGAGCTGCTCTTTACAGAATGATGTGGCCGTCCAGCTGCTGACAGCTGGCAAAATAGGGTCAAGGGACCACATAACCTCATTAGAAAGTATACAGGTCTTCTGGGTGTTATTTGAAAGAAAAGAGAAAGGTTTGTGTACCGAGTCTATGGACAACTCCCTGAAGAAACACACACACACACACACACACTTTTAAAAGCTTATCACATGTGTACTTCTTTAAAACGACAGTAAAATATCATCCTACTCTTTGTATTTTGCCACAATCATTCTGTATTGCTACATAGGTTTTCTAGCTATTAAATAGAAATAAAATGGTACTTTTTTCCTTGATTATGTCTGGATATCACAGACAGTTCATCATTTTTCCTGAAGATATCAGAGCATGATGGGTGAAACATCAAATATCATTCACAAGCGCTGATATTAAATCCATATTTTAAATGACTCACATTTTTATAGTAGTCTTCACATTGTTTCCTCCCAGTTTGAATAGTTTAACCCAGGGTTTTTTATTTAAAAGGGAAAGTTCAATATCCTTAGTGCATTTAAACTACATAATAATCAATTCTATTGGATTATGCTATGCCTGCCTGGCTCTAGCATTTTTCTGCACTGAAGTGTCAGTAGGCCAATACCAGAAAGGCAAACAACTCCTAGCTACTCTAAACTCCAAAGCAATGCCTTCTGCAGTCATTTTTTGGATCCTGATATGAGTTTATAATTACCCCAGAGATTACCAATAGCCTCCATTATTTAGGGCCACCAAGGATTCCGTAGATGTGGTCACTTTTGGGTTGCCAGGGAGGTCAACGAGTGGCCCAGGCCTTCAGAGAAACTCAGACAAGCCCCTCACCTGGGAATCCTCTCAGCCTGAGATTTTCTGTGCTCAATTGAGTGAGGTGAGGTTTTAGAATAGACTTTTGCTATACAGAAACTGGATTTTAATAGTGCTCTCAAGTTCTTTGGTTGCACAAAAGGAGTCAAATTATTGGAGTTAAGCTCTGCTTCTTTTTTTTTTTTTTGGAAGGAAATATAACATAACCAAATAAGTTAGCCAAAATTAGATTCTTGGATACTGACATAGATTTAGTCCTACTGTGAACTTTCAAGAGCAACCCAAGGGTAATACTGAGTTTTTAAATTTTATGACTTTTATAAGTAGCTCTTCCCAATGAGTAAAACATCAACTCTAAATCGAACATCTGTATGAAAACAGAAACATGAGTTATTTCATTGAATTTTTGTTTTTTATTGAAATGTTTAATTCTGTATAAATTGCTTAGCTTGGGGGGTTAACAAAGTGGGACCACAACAAATATTTATTAACTAATTGTTTATTAATTGACTGGTTTTTGGTTGGTTTGTTGGTTAAATATTGGAATATAATCTACTTGTGTTTCACAATGCTCACCTGGCCAGACTGCATGGCTCACACTACTGACCTCCCTAGTAACTGTCAAGTGGCCTGGAATTCCAACATCAAACCTCACTGAATTTCTGAAAAGTTGGTATATTCCTTGAGTGAAAGGGATGCATGCCACCAAATAATTTTTCTCTTTCAAAAATTCTTTGAATATTGGCTGAGTTTGAGGCTTGACACTAAACTGACAGATTTGGACGGACTCAAGAATCCAGGATAGGCTGACTTCACCAAGAGAATCACATTCTCACCCCTATAGCTGCTCTCTTTCTCTTTCTATATTTCTTCCTCTTTCTTCCCTAAGACTCTTGTCACCCAATTTATTTAAAAATATTTATTTCGCGAATATCTAGTAATGCCTGCTTTCTTCCTGGAGCTGTAGTAGGTGTTTAAAAAAAAGTGAAAAGGATCAACACCACTTCTATTTTGTGGAGTTTAGTGTTGTCACCTTTTTCTCCCTCATTCCAATCTTTGCCTTACTTATGGCCAGCTAGACTGGTTTCTGAATAAAGTCCTGTGTAATAAAAACTCCTGGCTTTCAATACTGACCAATCCACTTACCACCACAGAGACACTGGTTAAATCACTTATGCTCTCTAAATTCAGTTTTTTAATTTAGAAAGGGGCCGAACATTACCTACATTTATTTTACAGATAAAATGGGATAGAGTATCAAGTTCCAGTATGTAATAAGTGCTCAGTAAACAACTTATTATTCTCTTTCACTTGTTTTACATTACCCTATTCACTCCTCCATTTTCCGCTATATATCTATATCTATATCTATATCTATATCTATATCTATATCTATATCTATATCTATATCTATATCTATATCTAATCTACTTTATTCTTTTTCTTACTACCTTTGTACTTACTGAATGTCTCTAAGTTTTTAATGAGAAATAATTCTACAATCACATTTTTAAACTCTAGAGTTTTTCCTCTTTACTATCTACTCGGGAATAGTAATTTTTGGTTTTCAGTTGAGTGACTATTTCCTTTTATCATGATTTAGAGACTCATGAAATAGACGTCTAGTTTACAAAGTATCATTGGGTGACTAGAATCTGGTATAATGTACTAAGGGAAGTCCCCATTTCCTCCCAAGTAATTTAAGCTATAAACTCTCTCATACTAAATGAAGTCAGATTCCAATTACACTTTATATCTGAAGAATTACTTATTCTCACTGATATGTGCTCTATCATTTCATACTCCCATTAACTGCCAAAAATCCTAGTTGCATGAATAAATTAAAGTCTTAGGTGGACTTTAGTTCTTGTGATTTTAAAGATATATTTTTCCACTTTCATGAGCAATTCTGATCATGACTTTAGTTTGTTTCCATTTAACAGTGCAAAAAAATATTTTTGTCATAGGAGTCAAAAATATTAAAGAAAATGAGAAAAAAGAATTCAAAAAACAGTTTTGGAATCTAGAAACATAGCCATTAACCATGGTAGTCTATTCGGGTAGAGACTTGGATTTAAATGGGTTAACCCCATGGTTAGGCGAGCCACATGCGGCTCTTTGGCCCCTTGAGTATGGCTCTTCCACAAAATACCACGTCCTGGGTGAGTCTATTTTGAAGAAGTGGCATTAGAAGAAGTTTAAATTTGAAAAATTTGGCTCTCAAAAGAAATTTCAATCATTGTACTGTTGGTATTTGGCTCTGTTGACTAATGAGTTTGCCTACCACCCAATGCACTGAGTTCCAACCTAGTGTTTTTGATAGAATGTTGCCAGGAAGTTGAAAAACATAAAAATCATAGATGAGGAAACGATTATATAAGTGAAAGAATTGTGTGTAATTTTAATGATCATTTAAATGTGCAAATAACTTAGGGAAAAATTGGGAAGGAACCTTATCTGAAAGTTACTAAGCACATGTTTAAAACAGATGGAAGATGGAATAGGGGGAATTAATGGTGTTAGGAAAAATATAAAATAAAGAAAAATATAACTAAATAAGTAAATGAATACATAGCTATATACATACATATATAAATTCAGGGAGCGTTGAAGAGAGAAGCTGCCAGGAAGAGCTCTAACAAGCACACTGTTCCCACTGTTAGATTCTAGTCTAGCCCCTGGTGTAAACATCTATGGTGAGCTTTCCATTCTGACCTAACAACACCTCTCTATAACATACTCAGAGCCACCTGACTGGCTTAGGTTCACTTGCCATTTTTAGGTTGCTTGATTGATCACTTTCTCTCCTTCTACCTCCCTACCTCCCAACAGATGAACACGGAATTTGACCTTACAGACAACAATATCTTTATATTTATTTTGTGTGTGTTTTAAACATAAATGTATAACCTCTGAGTTTTGAGAAACATGTATGTTTTCTTCATTTCCCCCTTCTCATTATAGGGCCTCAAAAATCATTCTTTATAATCAGTATATTCAGTTCTTCCATTGCTCCACCCGCAAGTAAAACCTGACACCAACCTTCAGACTTTTAGAATAATCCATTCCTTTACTATGTTCACTTAAACACTTCAAATGTTACAATCAATAGCCATGCCTCCATTTTCTTTATGTGGAAATTTTATTTGTGAGTCATTTTATAAATTGTCTCCCCAGAGTCAAGAACCTCTTAAAAGCATTTAGTATATTGTTTCAATCACCAGTACTACTTACCTTGGCATTTTTATTTTAGTATTTTGTTCCTATCTTAGTATTTTTATATTGGTATTTTGTTCCTATTTTAGTATTTTGTTCTTTTATATCCCCATGCCTTCCAGTAATACTTATTTCAAAAGAAAATGAAAAACAGAAAGCATAAGCAATAGATACTACCACCAGAATACAACTTGAGTCATATATATTTTTATTATTTTTTTTTACTTTTCTGAGCAATTGTTTCTCATAACTTGACCAGTAGTGTTTTGTCTCCGTGATAGAATATGTCTATCACTTCTGCTTTGTGTAAAATTCGTTAAAGACTGATTTTTAAATGATATTCTGTAATCCAGTGCAAATGGGAGAAAAATTGATTGCTGAATAAAAACAAGTTGGAGCATAATTTAATTAGTATCCAAGCAGAAGGGAAGAGAAGCTACTTTAGTGCCTTAATAGAAAATCAATTTTGTAAGAAAAATTCACATTTTGAAGCCTAATTAGGAAAACATTTACTACTTCTTAGAAAAGCAAAGAATACATATTCAATCAAATGGCAAAAGTTTTTTAAATTCCAATGGTCAGTTACCTGATAATTCTTTAGAATGAGTTAAACTCATTCCTTATAGCATCTTTTTTTGTCAAGAATCATGAAAGAACTGATGCTATTTCAAAAACACTTAGTAGTCAGTCGGTGACTCATGCCTGCCAATAATCTGTATACAACAAATCAATGCCCTGAATGGAAATCCTTTCAGCTAACTACTGGAAGGAAAAACATGGATGCCAGTAAGAATCTGCCTTGTCATTCACAATCTATCACATTAGAGAAATGCAACAAAGACTCTGATTTTGATCCATAGCATTCCAGGAAGGTTCCATACCAGCAGGGACCCATTTCTATTGCTTCTCACTGCAAAACCAACTTTTGCAGAGGGAAAGCATACACTAGGCATACAAAAAATATTTTTGAATGAATAACTGGGAAGAGATTATTATCCTGTGTGAGATGTTTCAAAACTTTCCTTTTAGAGTTCAAGTTGATAATAGATGCTAGGCAAAATCATTGTTACTGCTTTTGTTGACAGTCACGAAAATGATGATAATTTTTCTCTCATTTTTTTATTGTGAGGGCTTACTCAGTATCTTTCATACTATTTCCATGATGCATAGAGAGCATTGGGATTGAGCTAAATCTTAAGTTAATATTTAGTTAAAGCTCTGTTGTAAGTTTCTGCTTGCATCGATGAAATGTTCCGAGAGGAAAATGAAAAGCAATTTACAAAAGGAAATTTCAAAGAACTTAAACAAAAATTAAGTTTATCATACTTAGTCAGATTTACTAGTATATCATAGTAGATATAATAGTACTGAATTATTTTAAAATATATTAAGACCATGATATATGTTAGTGTATTTAATATCTATATGTCCATTTTATGGAACTGGAACATAATTTTCCTTTTAACTATAACAGAAGTTGCATTCATTTTTTTTATATGCCTTTGGCTATAACTCTGGTTTACTTGAGTCTGAGTGTTTGGTCAGAATTTCAGTGATCAATTATAATGATTGTTATGCATAATAAGTATTGTCTGCTTCATGATGTGGTTTCTAATAATATCATAGGAAAAAGTAAATAACTTAAAATATTCCTCTAGAATACAGGACTGCAATATGATTGCTTTTCTAGTTTAAAAAAGACTTTTTAGGCACAAATGGATAAAACCAAATTCTTCACAGAGTTTCTAAATGAAAATTTGCTATTATGTTATTTTAATTGTGAATTTCCTACAATAACATAAATTTAGACTCTAATTTAGAGTATGAGGTAAGAGGAGAGATCCTGGGCATGTTCCAAGTGCCATATGAGAACATTCCATTGCTCCCCATTGTCAGACCTAAGCCTGTTTCCTTCGCAACCTCAACCACCCAAAGAAAGGCCCATGGTTCCAGCCCTGCTTCCTGGTTTGCAAAATTCATTTTCATTAAAGTTTACCTTAGCTTCTCCGCCTAGACTACACACACAGATAAGAGACCATTTACTGAGAGCCTACTGTGTGCCAACATAACTCATTCTTATGGCATTCTTTAAAACTGGATGATTGAACCTGGTTTACAGAATGAAGGGAAACAGACCTGGAGCCCTGGAAAATCTAAGAAATTTGTCTAAGTTCATACCACCAACGCCAGAGCTAAAATTCAAATGCAGGTCTGCAGCTCACACCATTTCATCATACCATATTCTTTAAACACTCTTTCTCACTCTCTTCAGTCACACACATATACTTATACATACACATACACATACACATACATATACACATACACAACTGTTGCAAATTAGTTTTTCTTAGTTTCTTCTTTTTTTTGTTGGAGTGGGAATCAGCATTTGGTCAGTTAATTTTGACAATTTGCAGCTAGTTAAGATCTAATATATAGCCAAAGCTGGTTTGGCTCAGTGGTGGAGCGTCGGTCTGCGGACTGGAGGGTCCCGGGTTCGATTTCGGCCAAGGGCATGTACATTGGCTTCGGGGAACATCCCCGGTAGGGGGTGTGCAAGAGGCGGCTGGTAGATGTTTCTCTCTCATCAATGTTTCTAGCTCTCTATCTCTCTCCCTTCTTCTCTATAAAATATCAATAAAATATATATTTTTAAAAAGATCTAATATATATATATATATATATATATATTCCCTTTTAAATATTATAACACATTGCAAATATATGCAACATAGCAAAAAAATAAATAAAGCAATACAAGCTATGGCAGTTTTGTTTCTTCTTAATATTTAATAAGTACTCGGCATGAATTTCTGCCTAGGATACAAAGCCCTAAAATTCAAAGGTACTCATTATCACAAACATGTTATTATTCACTCATGAGTGCTGAGGAATTTAATGAAGGCAGAGGCATTTTGCTTTCCATTTAAAAAAAAAAACACACACACACACCACACGATTAAATGGAATATAAATTTCCATTTATTCAAACATGTATTAAATATTTGTGAAATTAGCACTGTAAAGTGTATAAAATGAAAGATTGTGACTCACACATGGGAAATGGTCAGTAATAGTAGCAAAATTTTATAATGTAAAGATGTATTAGAAACATAGCTTTGTCTAATGTCAAAGGAATTCTTATTTTGTGGGTGAAGCCAGGAGTTTCGGAGGAATCCACTGTTTTACCATTTAACTGTTTCCAGAGTGTTTTTCCTCTCACTGTAGGGCCAGTAGTGGTCTTGGTATGTGTCTTCCACCCACTTCCATCCACCCTGCCCAGGTCTCAAGTGCCTGAAGGCAAAGTGAAATAGCTCCTAAGCTTTTGGGGAAGCTCATGGGAAAATCCTCTGTCAATCTACTTCAAACAAAACAGGTTGGACACTTCCAATTCCTCTGCTCGCTCTATCTCCTTTTTTTCTTTATCTCTGCAAAAGGAGAACTTGGGGAACAAATGAACCATTTAGCTTACTGTTTTGCTGTACATTAAATGTTCCTCAGGTTGCTAAGAACATGCGATTATTTCTCCCTGAAATGGACCCTAGCCAAGATTCTGAGCCAGGGATGTATATCAGGGTGCTCCCTGGGGTGTCCCTGGGCTCCAGGAGCTGGCAGACTCCTGGCTTTGAAAACACGGGAGAGCAGTGGGCAGTGGGAAACCCAGAGCCCAGCAAACCCAGCCTGGGGCAAACCATCCATGCACACCTTTCCGATGCTTAGAGGGCAATGTGAAAGATGATGGATTTCATCTCAGAATGAGCCCCTGCTTTCAACAGCCTTTCTGAAAATGCTTCTCACTCAGTATTTTTCTTTTCATGTGGAACATAATTAATTTATATGCAACAACAATTTGTGGACTTGGGAAAACACTAGAGTGTAGAGATGAACATTGGTGAGTGAAGTGGAAGGCCCCAGGGACAAATCTATAAGAAAAGGGAAAATATATTTTTAAATACTTCTAGTCAAGTCTTCTCATCCTCTAAGCTGCAAAATGCTCCAGAATGTGGTGAGAGGTTGTTTACCAAAGTTAACTGACTACTCTTTGTTATTTCTGCGTGAACAAATCAGTTTTCTGAAAAGGCCCCTCCCTAAACTGCTTTGAAGAGATGGTTGGGGAAAATGCCTTACAGGAACCAGCGCGGTGTCAGGAATTGGTTGTTCTTAATTGTATCTCACTGTCAAACAATAAAGACTGAGTGAGATTAGAATATTAAAACAGGTCAAGAGCCTGGAGATTTTGTTTTTGTTTTTTTTTGTTTTTTTTAGAATGTATTTTTGGATAACCTCGGTCACAAAGAGGGAATGCAGACAGAATGTTGAAATGCTTGCCTGATATAAAATCAACATCAATGTTTAACTTAGGATCTGAGGAAAGATGGATGCTTCTTTTTTTTTTTTTTGGGGGGGGGGGACACTGACTCTCCAAGCACTGCCATATTGATGCTTTGTTCATGTTGAGGCCATGTTTGAAAATGACAAAGGCTACTTTTAGAAAAAAAGTGGCCACTTCTGTTTCTTTTGGGCAGACAATTTTCAAAGCTCTGTCAACTGGAAAAATCAGATAGAGCACAAACTTGCCTTTAACCTGTTTTAACTCATGTCTATGGAATATTTGTTAGAGCCCATGTACTCCTCACAATGACACTACAGTGCAGGTCCCATAATTATTCCATATTTACAGACAAAGAAACTGAAACTCAGAGAAGATGGAAATAACATGAGGCCACATAACTAGTGGGAGGGCTGAAACTCCCACTTGATCTGACTCCAAAGACACACACATACCACTCTGGATTCCTCTGAAATAAAGCCTGCAGGGTTATGCTAGGAATGGTACTTTAGTCTTGAACACACCCTATAGTTTGTTTTTCCTATTCCCAATTATTTCAACTCCAGGGCCACACCACACTGCACATGGGGGGTGGGGGGGACCTGCAACAGACTACCTCGATTTGATACCTCCCCTACTCCCAAGTCTCTTAGCTGCTCCCAAGCTTCCTAGGTGAGTCTGTGACATAGATATTTCTGTGTAAATTCCCAAATAGGGTTGACATGTTTCTGTTTCCAGTTCTCTCTATTCCCCATCCTCTGATTTGTTCCCTTCACTATATGGTAAGTCCCTAGAAGGAGGAAATATTTGCTTCCATTTCTCCCATCACCTGTCCTTATATCAGGAATAATGATGAACGGGATGTAAGACATACTATCCTATCTGAAACACCAAAGATTCATCAAACATTTTAATGTTCTCCAGGCAGTGTTTAATTAGGTATATTTACACATAAGAAAAATTTCTTTGCAAAATAATATATTGTATGCTTAGTTTTCTAAGCACCTGCTTCATAAAACAATAGAAGCTCCTTGCTACCACCTTACAGGGAAGATAAGCTACTGAGCTCTGCAGAATTGTCCAGTTTTTGTCATTACTGGAATAATTTTTAAAGAACAATAAGTCTGCCAAAAAATGGATGGTTCCCTTATAAAGCACTAAACTGGAAATGTGACAAATGACCTTCCTCCTAGACTTTCATCCCAAAACTCTACCTCTTATGAGAAAAAGGAGAGGAAAAAGCATGAACTACCTCTTATAAAGCCAGGGGATAATAGATGCCTATTATCTGATCCTCAGTCTATTCTTTCTTCAAATGCAAATACTTAATATTTTGAATAAGTTACAGCATTCCTGCCTGGCGATTTTTATTTCATCTTTATATGAATTATTTCAACCAATTCCACATACTACTTACCACATTTTTAAACACTTTTTATATCAGGTCTGAATTTTAGCAGGTTCACCAGCCTTTACTAAATGAGTAGCTATTGTAATTTTTAATCACAATTTTCAAAGCCTTGGATGAGTGGGTCTAGACGTAGTTTGCTGCATTGGCAGTATCTCCACAAGGTGATGCCTAGAGTCCTTCATTCTCACCAGGACCCACACAGAGCCAAGTTCTTCCATCTGCTGGTTATGTTTCCTCTTCAAAAATTCCCTAATTCTGTAATTCTAGTTGTTGGTCAATAACTTTGGTAGGAAAAACAATTTATAAATTTAAGTTAAACTTGAAACAATGAAATACACTAGCTGAATTAAATCTCACAAGCTGACTTATACATGTTTCTAAGCCAAATTTGCAAATGAGGAAAATGAGATGCACAGAAGCTAAGAAACTTGTCTGAGATCACATAACTAGGAAGTAATGACCAGACACGTAAGTCCATGGTTTGCTTCATTCTGAAGCCCATGTTAATTATTTATTTAATCTTTTTAAAAATATATATTTTTTATTGATTTCAGAAAGAAAGGAAGAGGGAGAGAGATAGAAACATCAATGAGAGAGAATTATCAGTCAGCTACCTCCTGCACATCCCCCACTGGGAATTGAGCCCACAGCGCAGGCACGTGCTTTGACTGGGAATTGAACCTTGGCTGGCTGGTTCACAGGTGGCTCAACCACTGAGCCACACTGGCTAGGCTATTTAATCTTTAAATTTTTTTACAGTCGGGACTTGACATCAAATTCCTAACTTTGGGAGCTAGAAATTGTTTTAAGAAGAGTATAGGAGATCCGAGCAATTTACTTATGAAAGAAATGTAGCATGTGACCATGGCGGCCTTTTAACAAATGGATTGGGGTTTGTCCTGAAGAAGCAATCAGGATCAGGAAGATGTCTATTTAAATGGCATGCATGCTGTCTGAATTCTTGTTCTTCCTCTGTTGGTGTGGTGGAGGAAAGGAAATTGTTTATCCCAGTGATTGTTACTCTGCTTACAACAGTGCTGAATCTAAAAACCGAAAAATGGTGGATGTCACAGCTGAATCTTAATTAAGACTGATTTAGGCCAGCACTGCTGTTTGGGGACATCTGGTTTGAGGCTGAGATAAGTATTTACCATGATGTGTACAAGTAACCAGAGGGGTGGTTTCATGGAAAAATCCAGTACATAACAGCAAGGATCAAACCTTCTTTCAGGTCCTCCTGTCCAGCACATAATAAAGTCAGTGTCCTGGGCTAGATTTTAAGTGCCTGGGAGCAAAACCCAGCTCATCATGTGTAATTTCTACAGGAGGATAATGCTCGAGACACTGTGTGATCTCCTCTAAGTGGAGCACAGAGCCACTTGTCCGGCCATTAATTTGAGTGCCAGGGTGGAAGGTAGGAAGCAGAGGTGGGGAGCATACCAGGGAGAGTGTAGTGGACTGTTTTTCTCCTGACTCCGATGTGGCAACCAGCCAACTCCCACCGCCCCTCCCATGCTCAGTATATCAGCCCTGCATATGTTCTCTAAGAAAATATCAGGATGCCTCCTTTCCGGCTAAAATCACATGCATTTGTCTTCAGAACTGAGGATGGAAATGATTCATTTCCTCAATGCAAGTTCTGGCACACCTAAACAAAGATTTGCAAATGGTAAGCTAAAATCTCCCAAGGAATTTAAGACATCAGTTATTCAAACATATTCTGAGACTGTGAAATTTAAGAACTAATGTATCCCCACCTGGAAACCACTGACATCGTCTTATATGCCTTATTTTATTAACTAGAGGCCGTTGCACAGATTCGTGCACCAGTGGGGTCCCTAATTCTAGCCTGTGCCCTCTTGTAATCTTGGATTCCTCTGGGGATATTGGATAGCCAGTTTTGGTCCAATCCTCACAGGCCCAATCCAGACAGGAGGGATCTCGATTCTGTGCATTGAGCATCTGTCTCCTGGTGGTCAGTGTGTGTCATAGCACCAGTTGAAAGGTCATTTGGTCACTCAGTCACTTAGGCTTTTATATATATAGATAACTAATATCACTTTCTTCCTTAAAAGGCTCAATCTGTTTAGATTCCCATTTCCTGTTCCATTTTTCATTCATTTATATTTAGCCCCCAAAATGTAGCTCATTAACCAAGTGATGAGTTTAAGATTTACATGATCTATTTTTATGAATCAAACAGTGATTATTATTAACACTGCCTCAAATTTGCATGACAGACACATTCTCTAGAGGTCCTTGACTTCTAGACCACCCTCTCTCTTCCCTCAAATCTCAGGACTGTGGCATCTATGGTAATTGCCCATTGATTTGGTTTTTCATGATAGAAAAGCCAGAATCTCTTTCTCTGAATGAGAAAACTGAGTCATGAATTTCATTAATTGGGGGCAAAATATCCATTTGAGTCAGCTTAGAATGACCTTCAGAAGCCTCTGAGGTCCAAACAAACAGAAAGGTGTTTAAATCAAACATAGAAACCAAAGATAACCTTCCTGTCAGTGTTAAATGTTGAAACGGAAATCTAAAAGAGCTTACTCCTCTGGAGGGTTTTTAAAAATAAGAACTGGGGCATGAATTTGTAGTCCTGCTTCAAGGTAAGGGAATAGACAAGGTGATCTCTCATGGGATCTAGCAGCCCTGTGATTCATCAAAGGTGTTTAAAAAGCAAAGCCGGGAAAGAAAAGGAGCTGTAGCATCCATCTAAATCAAGGCTTACATGTACTTTCTCATTTTTTTTTTACTCCTAATCTCTCCCTGCATTTTCATAGGACCTATCACAGTAGGATATACCCTCTACAATTACTTTGACAAACAACGATATCAGCACTTTGTTTTTTTAGTCTCTTTCAAAGTAATCAATTTTTGACAGTGAAAAATAGCAGAAACTGATTCCTGAAGCTCTGGACTACAGTGATAGATGTGAGGAGTTGATTTAGCCAAGGGGGATTCCATATATCAGCCCCTGGCTAACTTTCTTGAGCAAGTGCCCACAGGCAGCAAACTCCAGTGGAAGTTACATAAATGCCATAAAGCGGTAGTCATATCAAGTTGACTTTCTGACCAGGTACCTTGTAAAGCGGATACCAGATTTAAAAGCAAAATCTTTTTTTTTTTTAAATGAGGATCACTCACAGCAAAAGCATTCCATCTAGAGATGTGAAATTTCACATTGTGAAGAGTTCTTGCAAACAGCACTAACAAGCTGAGCCTCTGGACTTTGTATCTAAACTACACAGGATTTCATGATCAAGGATGCCAGATTGCTCTAAAATGTCTTCACACGTTAAAATGGACTCCGTATTCAATAATAAGAAAATGTTTACTTATATTACCACTTAGGGGAATATTAGACAACAATTAGACATAATTACATGGTAAATGTATATCAGTATGTTATGCGGAAGAAAGCAAAATACAATATTTTATATATACACATGTTTTGTAGGTTATTTTTTTTCTTAAGCATATATGTTTATTGATTTCAAAGAGGAAGGGAGAGATGGAAACATTGATGATGAGACTGAATCATTGACTGTCTCCTGCACATCCTCGTACTGGGGATCGAACCTACAACCCGGGCATATGTCGTGGCCTGGAATTGAACAGTGACCTCCTGGTTCATAGGTTAACACTCAACCACTGAGCTGCACCAGCTGTTGTAGGTTTTTAAATATCTACATATGCATAAAGATAACTTGGTTATCTGTGAAAATTAGAATATTGTCTTATTGTGCTAAAATGATATTCTTGGTCCCATTTTAAACATATATGTAAATATAAATACACAAGCTTATACATTTGACACAACAAATGACCACTTTTTTAAAAATTTAGTCCAGTATTTTCTGGTTTCAGAAAAGGTTTTCTCCCATGAGTTATCAGAAAATGGGGGTAGACCCACATGATCCTTTCCTCACTCCTCTCTGCTACTGCTATCTTCATCAGCTACAATACACACATATTTAGGGGGTTTCCATTTTAACTTCTATTCAGCTGATGAGTTTTATTTTTTTTCTTTCCCATAATATTTTCCCTAGAAATTTTCCTAAATATTCCAGAAAAATTTTAGTGTTTTTCTTTAAGAAATTGGAAAATAGGACCCAGGCCAATGTGGCTCAATTGGTTGAGCTTCATCCCATGCACCAAGAGGTTTCTGGTTTGATTCCCAGTCAGGGCAGATGCCTGGGTTGTGGGCTCAAACCTCAGCAGGGGGTGTGCAGGAGGCAGCCAATTTATTTTTTTTCTCTCTCTTTCCTTCTCACTTCCTCATTCTTTCTAAAATCAATAAAAACATTTTTTAAAAGAAATTGGAAAATGGCAGGTCAAAATAGATCAATATTCTAAGACCAAGGGCAACCCTGCAGAGCTTCTGTCGGGTTTGAGGTGTGCAGCTTCCCATGCCTTACATCACTGGGAAAGTGTGAAATCCGGAGGCTAAGAAAAGCTGCCTGGCTGAAATAAAACCTTGCCTGCCAAAGAGAAGTTTCTGTGATGAATCTTTTCATCCCTTATAAATGAACTAGAGGCCCGATGCATGAAATTTGTGCAAGGGGCTCGGCCCTCGCAGCCCTGGCTTCATCCAGAAGGACTTCTGGATGGTCATTCAGCTGTGTGGTCTAATTAGCATAGTATGCTTCTATTATTATAGATTATTGTAGATATGGCAATAGAAAAAGATAAAGACATATGTTGGACTCGTGAAGCAGAAAATATATTGTTGAAAGGTTTTCAATGCCTTTGAGATACCATCACACAGTCATATTGATCCAAATATTTCCTTGAAGCATGGATTTTAAAACACAATTTTAATGCCAGCTGAGATCTAAGCAGCCATCAAATGTCGGTTCCCTTTTTCTGGCCACCTCGGGATATTCTTTGGCAGCTTTGCTCCACTGAAATAAAACCCGGTAACCTTCGGATGTTCTGCTGTAATATCTGAATCCCTCTTAAGTGAGCTTCTTCCCAGGGGCATCCCAGGGCCTCAGGGAGACCAGGCGTGCATTCATTTGTACAGGACCTTTGGCCTGTTCGGACAGCCAAGGAGACAGCTTCGAGGCTGGCTTAGCAGAAGCTCTGGGACCGAGACGGCACACTATTTCATGTGTGGCTTTCTAAATCCCAGTTTCAGTGTGTGACAGAGCACACCTACTTGGTGGAAAATGCTGTTATGGATGAAAATTTTTTAAAAAGCATATAACCTCCCCGTTGGAAGATATGGAAAAACAAACCATCAGGTATTGCACAAGAAAAATAAGGACTGTCATGCACCTAATTTCATACCAAAAAAAAAAAAAAAATAGGAGCTTGCTGTTGCCTTCTCAGTGCCAAGTTCAGGTCTATTTGTAAATGCCAGCGTTGAGTAATTTTAAAAAAGTATTCAAAATCATTTTCATGGAATTTCCAGGTTCCTGAAAGCAGAGAAAGGGTTGCCTCTTCCTAGGAGGCCTGCAGTGTCCTCCTTCCACGCTGACTCAGTGTGGCTGCAGAGAGGACTCGTGGAACAAGAGGGTCTTTGGAGTCAGGTGGGCCTGGCTCAGAGGGCCTCTGCCATCCATGGACTGTGCCTGCGTGGAGAAGTCGGCTACCCTCTCCCTGCTTCCATTTCCTTATGCGAAAGATGGAGAATACCAAGCCTCTTCTCAGTGTGAATTACACCTCAATTAAATAAACAGCCTCATCACATTCTATTCTTACACAGTGTGGTACCTGCAAACATCCGGAACTAGTAAACATGCATTGAATACTAGCTTCCTTTTTTTAATTTTTCATTCTTCTACACACAATAACTAATCAATTATAATTGCTTAAATTTCCTACTACCGCTTTAAAATACTTAGGCCATATTTATTCATAGAGAAGAAAGCAACGCTTCAATTATAAAACGCCATAAAATACTTTCTCATAGGGTAGTCCAACAACAGCGGACAGAGATTTTCTTGCCAGTCACAGACAGTTCATTTCAGCATAATTATTGAAAAACTCGGCTTTGACTTCTGACAATGTCTGGCAGTCCAAAACACCTTGAGATCATACTACTTTACCTCCGCGCGCCGCATTGGGCTGCTCAGTCTGTGAGGCCTGTGACAAGCTATAGTTAATAAGTTTTCTGTAGTGTCAAAAGTAATAATATTAACATGCCATTGTGAGTTAAATTAATTTTGCTTTGTGCACTGGCCTGCATAAGCGTGAATGACATTTCAAAATACGAAGAGGCAGGAGCTGAGAAAGAGCCAAATGGCAAAGACAAATTAGATGCACTCACTGGAGCAAGGCAAGCACTGGGGGGGAGGGGGGGTTGGAGGGGACGGGCGCAGGAAGATGGGTGCAGGAAGCATATGGAGGGGGTTGTTTTGGTTCATTTTGCCCTTTAAAAAAAATCCTGAAGGGAGATTCTGTCTTTAGAGAAAGTGGAGATGTTTGACATCCTGTCTCCCTGTTTGGAAATGAAAGAGCTAATCTCTGATTTCAAGTGTCTTCAACCTACAGATTTTCTTTCTCTGCCTGCAAGAGGCAGCTGATTGGTAATAGCTTCTAAGTGGATAACCATCAAGTGACATTTTAAAGTCCTAATGGTTGTGTGTGTTTTTTTGAGAAACCATTTCAGAATCCCACCCACACACCCTACTGATGGCAGAGATAAATGTGATGTCTGTATACAATTAAAAGATACATTGGACCTAGAAGGAAAATTATCTGAAGATATACTTGCCGAAACTGGTTTGGCTCAGTAGATAGAGCTTCAGCCTGCAAGCTGAAAGGTCCCAGGTTGGATTCCAGTCAAGGGCATGTGGTTGTAGGCACATCCCTGGTAGGGGGTGTGCAGGAGGCAGCTGATCAGTGTTTCTCTCTCATTGATGTTTCTAACTCTCTATCATTCTCTATTCCTTCTTCTCTGTTAAAAAATCAATAAAATATATATTTAAAAAAAAAAAAAAAGATATACCAGCCACCAACAAAGTGGCTGGCATAATATCTTATCTTTTTCCTTTGGCGTTCTAATATTTCAACTGTTGCAACCAGCAACTAATTTATGATTTGATGAAATGAAGAGGTTTCCCAATTTAGAGTTCTTATACCTAGGACCTCTAGACTAGCTTATATTATATTAGAGGCCCAGTGCACAAAATTTGTGCACTGGGGGGTGTTTCTTAGCCCAGCCTGCACCCCCTCCAATCTAGGATCCCTGTCACAATCCGGGAATGCTGGATCACAAAGGAACCGCTCGCCTGCCTGCCTGCCTGATTGCTCCTAACCACTTTTGCTGCCAGCCTGATAGCCCCCTCACTGCTTCCCTGCCAGCCTGATTGATGCACTCCCCCGTCAGCCTGGTTACCCCCAACTGCCCTCCCCTGCTGACCATCTTGCGGCAGTCATCTTATGATGACATGGGGGCTGTCATCTTGTGACCACATGGGAAAGCTATCTTGTGTCCACATGGGGGCAGCCATCTTGTGACCACATGGGGTTGGCCATCTTATGCAAGGGTGTGATGGTCAATTTGCATATTACTTCTTTATTATGTAGTATGGAACTATTATATTATACTTCATTTATTATATAAACAGGAACTGTAGAATAGTTTAATGAGGTTGTGTACCTCCTCATACTATGAGCTTGACAATTTAGCTCAGGCCAGATACAATAGTAATAAGCCTCAATTTCTTCCATGTATCTGTTAGCACATTTTGAGGTGCTTTTTGTTTGTTTTATTTTTCCTTTCAGGAGTACTAATGATATATACCACCCAATTTTTAAACTTGTATATAAAAGTTCATCTGTTTTAATAAGAGTACTGTATTCTGGACTGTGTCTATTGTTTAATATCCACAGCCATTTCACACATCATCAAAGTACTGTTTTCCTCGTTTTACAAAAGAACAGTGGAGAAACTCCACCAATCAGATGGTCGTTAAGTGACAGAGCCTACAAGTATTTTAACTCAGTCCAATCTGACCTCAAAGCTGATACTCTAGGTGACACAACCACAAAGTTTCTTGCCCTGTTTCTTCCCAGCAATCAATCAGTTGTATGTACTAGTTGCTCATGTAAGTAGCTATACATTCAGCACATGGTATATTTAACTCTCTCAAATGAAAACACATCTGCAAAGAAAACAGCTCCTTTGTGGGAAATTTTTTGTTAATCTGATTATTCAATTTAACCAACTTATGTCTATAAATTATTCTATGCTGGGCTCTGGTGATATAAAGATGAGTTAGACATTGTTTCTTCATGTAAGGAGTATAGAGCTGATGAGGAAGGGATGATGCTATTGGGAGTGGGAAATTCAGAAGGGATGATCAGAATATGAATTTCAAGAAGATTTTTACAACTGGTTGATCACTTCCAAGCAGAGGGTGGGCATTGGGAACACGTAGGGAACAACAAGCTAGCCAGATCTGGTTAGGGTCTAGTACATGTCAGAGGAGCATGATTGGGTGGATGTGGAGGAGCAGAAGCACAAATAAGAGTAATACTTTAGGGCCCCGAGTGTGGGAACATAGGTGGGAGCAGAAGGATACTATAGCTGCCCGTGGCAGCCACAGTTGTGTGGTTTGGAAAGCTGATACTTCCACAGTATGAAGATGAATTGCAGAATCTTGAGTCCATTTCCGAGGGTCTTCCAGAGTCTATACAACTAACTGGCAGTGGAAATAAGAACTCAAATTTGGAAAAGATTTTAGGAAATAGATTTACAGAACTTTGCTATCAATTAGATAGAGGGGTGAGGGGCAGCAAACCACTGGAAATGATTTCAACTCTAGCTTGGTTGACTGAGAAGTGAGCATACAGGCAACAAATGAAATTACAGAAAGATGCATTAATTTTAAGAAAAAAGAGTAGGTTCTATTTTTAACATGTTGATTAAAACAGAGTTTATGCTCATCTAAGATCATAATTATATTCTCTTTTTTCCTCACAACTTAAATGTTTTCTATGTAGTACTTAATGTTCTCCTAAATAGTACCTACCCACAATCAACTAGCATGGCTTGATTTTTTAGTCCATTATCATTTTACTAGTCTAGTGTTTTTTTAAATTGCTCATAAGTAAATCCATAAGTTATATACATTTTAAAAATCTCCAAAGAAAACATGTCCTGAAGAGCAGAAAATAGCCTTCATTGTTATAATTTAAACTGGTATATTTTCAGATTTCTTCATAAACTTCCTGATTTACATTTCAGCTCATCCCAGTTAGTAGTCAGATATAATAAACCACCACAACCCTTATTTCTTGAGGTTCAAAGCCATTTAGTGTTGGAAGCTGCCCATTGCCTTCACTAGCAGAGAGGTGTGGACAAGGAACCGGGAAGGCTGGTCAACATTGAAGCTCTGAAAGGTCAAAGCCAACCACTCCCTATCTAATTGAGACAATGGTAGCTAAAGCAACCTCCACCTTTTAATCTTATGTAAATCCTTGCTGATTGGCTATTACTGGAATTTCCTGCCTAGAGCTATGGGTGGATCCCAAAGTCTTAATAAAAGGGATTGCTAGCCTGGAGCAAAGTGGATTCCTTCCCCTTGAGTTGGGTTCCCGCCTGGCCCCCAATATTCCCAAATTTATACTTTCTTTTCTATTCTCTTTCATTTGTGTGCACCTCCTCCAGAGCCCAAACCCTGAACCTGAGCCCTGAACCATGCAGGATATGAAAGGGGTTCACTACAACTTAGGAGTTGAGTAGGGGGACAAGATCCAAACTATGTTTATGCAAGGACTCAGTGGACCTCAACTCCAAGAGGTCCATTGTGTGAAGACACCTTGAGTCTCCCTACAGAAGGAGACCTAGGACAGGCTCATGTGTGGTGAGATATACATCTTGCCACACTCCTGGCTGTCTATGCGCTCTTCTGTGTGTCCAAGAACTAGTAAGAATACTAACTTAGAGTAATGTGACTATATAAACATTCACATGGCATTAACACAGCAAAAAGATGAGCGTTTCCTAAGTACCTGGCACCACACAGAGATGGGTAAAATATTATTTTATTAAAGAACTATTCTTAATGGCTTACAGATGGAAATACTACTATACTTAGAATAATAAAATAGCTGGCATGCACTGTGCACTTATCATAGGCAGTGTTATAAGTACCTTATATAGCTCACTTCATTTAATTCTCACAACTAGTTGAAATCAGTACTATCCTTATTCCCATTTTATACAATGGAAACTGAGACTTAGGGAGATGAAACAACCTGCTCATGGTCACCTAGCTAGCAAGTGGCAAACAGGATTTTCAACCGAGGTCTCTCCTCCGACTTTAGACTTCAGCTCTACATGTAGCCCAACTGATGTTTCAGTCAGTCACCCTCTGCACTGTATCCATGGACCTCTGGCCACATGAGAACAGAGATTATATTACTTATCGGGTGTTTAGAGAAGGTGACTTGCTTTCTCATATTTTTCTAATTCTCTTCTTAAAATAAACCCTTTCTTGCCTTCATCCCCTCATTTTCAGAAAGCTCATCATTCTGTTTTTCCTTATTTGACCTCACTGAATCCCTAAGAGGATAGGGGAATACATTGTATGATCCCTTCTGATTCAAAGCAATGTAATACAGCTCCTTCTAGTTCATGTATTTAACTCGGGCCACCTCAGGAACATAAAGGAAAGTCAGGAGCTTGTGTTTGGCTGTGCCTCCGCTCCTCTGAGAAACCCTTTTCAACTCAACAGTCTGCAGTTACCCGTGGAAGACCTTGAGACGGTCATCCAGGAATTGCAGCCCGCTGATTCCTGCACATTCAGGAAGACATGAAAGCAATTACAAATTGCTTAACAGATGAAGCATAATATTAGAGATGAAGAATCTGGCTGTGAACACTTACACCAGGGAAATCTTACCATGTGATTTTTTTTTCCAGTTCAGCACCTGTGCTAAGAAGATCTTACTGACATAGTGCTAAATACTATTGAGTAATGATCCAATATAAAAAGTTAACAGACCTGTGTTCTGTGTTTGAATAACCAGGACTGTTACAGAAAACCAAAGAAGAACAAAGCAATACTTATAGAGATGGAGTTATATTTATTATGCACCGGTCCAGAGGAAAATGTATCTCAAATTCTGGGCCTCAGCATGCAGGAATTCTCCCTATTTATATTATTTTACCTTCTTTGTCTCCCAAATATGAGTGTTTCTGGCCCCTTTTTGCAAGTTCTTAAAGAGCCTGTGGGGCCTTGAGACCTCACCCAAAGGCTTAGCCTGGCGCCAGCACTGATAACCTTGTCTGGGGAAGGTTAAATTTACAGAAGCCAAATAGCAGGGTTAAAATTTCAAACAGCAGTTTTCATACAAGATGGATGCTTCAGGACACCTTAAGAAAGTCACTTCACAGGACTTTCTTCAACCTCAATTGCCCATCGATGAAATGAAGATAATGATAACCTGTACTTCATGGCTGTAAATGTAGCAAATACATTACATGAAATACCCAATGCATACAAGATGATACAGAAATGATAGCCTATTATTAACAACTAATATTTATTGAGCACTTATTATGTGCCAGCCTCTGTTGTTATCACCTCACATATATTAACCTTGTGATCCTCACAACAGTCCTTTGATTTAGATTTATTCTTTATCATTCCCATTTTACTGATGAGGATATGAAGTCCCACAAATATTCCCAGGTCCAAATGTAGTCAAAGATATTGTAATAACTATTATGGTGCCAGGTGGGTACTTTACAATGTGTTCCCCCTGATATTTTAAGTATATGATTGTCTATGCTGTACACCTGAAACTAATACAAAATAATGCCAATTATAATTGAATAAAAATGAATATTCCCAGATTACATAGCTCATAAATGATAAGCCAATATTTGAATTTAGCAGTCTAACTGCAGTCTTAACCATGACATTAATTGTCTCTATAATTATTTTTGAGAGCCTTATATCTTTTAGGAATACAGCCATAATTTCCTGTCCACTTTTTCTTTATTAATGTACCTTATCTGTAAGCACAGAAAACTTTCTCAATAACTCCTGGTAAAAATTGTCCCAATTTACTTCAGTAAGTTGTTCAGTTTTCCCCTCACACACAATTGAAGAGTAATCTTAATTTGTAATAGAAACAGCTTTCTGCAGAAAGCTATCCCCCCTAACTCTGTGCCATTATCATCTACAAGTAACATCATTGGCTCATTTCCCTACCTTTAACTCACTCTGTACAAAATGGGATCCATCTTTTCTAATAGTACACATTTTCTTTACTTTTTTTTTATTTTTCCCATAAGCTTAAACCTACAAGATTCCTCTATCTTATCATCTTACAAAAGTACTCATATATATCTATGATCAATCTCCTTCAGCCAAATGTTTTTAAGTATTCAAGGACCGTGAAGGCTTTTTTCAATAACAATTTTGTAGTTATCCTTTTCAGCTTCAAATTTAAAATGCAATCCCTCTGATTTCACAAATTCTTTCTCATACTTGAAAGATTTTAGAGGGGGTCATCTAAAATTTGTGTGATTTTTTTAGATTTTTATATATACACATATATATACACACACAGAGATATATGAATATGCATTTTAAAATAATAGAAATAAGGATTGCCTGAGGCTTTTAATTTGTCTACTTGCAGAATTTTGTTTAATCCTCACCTGAGGACATTTTTCCATTGATATTTAGACAGAGCAGAGGGAGAGAGGTGAGGAAGGGGAGAGAGAGACACAGAATGGTTGCCTCCAGCAGATGTCCAAATCACACATCCCTGGGGATCAAACCTGCAGCTGAGGTATGTGCGCTTGACCTGGAATCAAACCCATGACCATTCGGTGCACAGGCTGAAGCTCTAAGCACTGAACAACCAGCCAGGGCCATTTGCAGAATATATTAAACAACAAGGGTTACTAATTTTCTGAGGTAGATTTCTATGGAGATCTGCAAACTACTTTAAATTACAGTATTGGTAAACATGCTTTCATAGGATTTTACATGTACATATGTCTCTTTCTAAATAATTTTAGTACTGATATCCATCAATAAAATATCACATACTAAAATCATAAATGAAAACAAAATCCTAATAAAGTGATAAAGGTCATCTGATGAAACTGACCAGAAATCTATGGATCAGTCTCATTTATGTTTCTAAAAAGTAAATTCCCTTCATAAAAATATGATGCTCAAAAGTTAAAAGCCAGAATGTCACTACAAATAAAGAAGGAAATCATCCTAGTTAAAATACCTGGAGTTGTGATTGCATAGCACGTGCTTTTTTAAAAAGAAAATTCTCTTACTAGTTATTTCTCATAAAAATCTGTAATGTACTTTACATGACTAAAATAATCCCTGACATCTCAACAGGGTCATTCCAGCTGACAACATGAATGTAGACAAAATGAAGCAAATAAGATACCTCTATGAGCTTTCTTTGTCTGAAGAGAATGGCTTCCATGCAAATTCACATCATACTCATTTGCAGATAAACTATATTTTTGCACTGTGTGATTCAGAGACATCCACATTTCCATGCAAAGCACCACTGAATTTCCTAATGATGTTCTGATTTTCTTAACAATGAACACCAGTGAACTCTCCCCTAGGCAAACCAAATGCAAACTAAATTATTTCTGCGAAATGAACGATTTGTGAAATCTTGGCAAACTGAATTCCCAACATACTTAGAGATGATCTTGACTTCCTCTGTAACTTTGCCACAATGTGTAATATGTTAAAGGCAACATGAGAAATATACTAATTAGTTGCTTAACCTTAGGCAGAAATAGATGAGAACAGATCATCATGGAAAAGATAAAAGTCAAAAACTCGGGGGGTGGGGGGGATAATATACAGATGGGACAGCTTCACAAAGAAATTGAGATTAACAAAGGTTATGTTTAAGGCATTTCCTTATCACCTTTCAGTTGTTGACCTACTTTGTGCAGGAGGTAACTCAAGTTAAGCAAATTTCTTCATATTGCTTCAAGTCAGTTATACAATCAAGATGAAAATCTAAATTCAAAGTCCTAATCTATATGCCTATAATTTGCTGCTCCATATATTCTCCCCCGAATTAGAAAACTAATTCAGTGGACTATGCAAGAGAAAGATTTTGTTCCAATTACCCACAATCTGATTATAGTCCTTTCACAGTGACACTGTGATACTAACAAGTAGATGCATCATGCTTGTGGTACAAAAGATGGACTGTACTTCTCTATCTCAAGTAAAGACTTCTTAGCATTTATCTTAGCATTCCATCGATAGAGGGCTATAATTACCCTGGAAATGACTAAAATGGCCATAGTCATAATTGGGATTTATATCTATTCAGAAATTCAAATATTCCACCTCAGCTTATATCATCAAGTAATGAGGTGCTTTGTGTGGGGTTTTTTTGGGGGTTTTTTTGCATCTTTATTAGATTCAGCAACATTAAAATCTAAATTTAAAGAGGGTTTGTTTGCATCTTTACAAAATAAAGCTACTTTATGTAAAAAAAAATGAAGCAAAGTAAGTAGGGGAAACTATTTAAAAGTGGTTCTTCTGATATTAAACTAGCAAGAAAAAATAAGTAACTTTCATTCACAGGACAGGTTTAATATTTAAAAATTCTTTCCTATCTTTTATTTCATTTTATTCTTACCAGTATATATTAATAGTTTCAATTTCTCTCCAACCATCAAACTAGCCAAATTCCCAATGTTACTCAAATAATTTTTAATACCTACTCAGTCCTCAAAATTGTGACTTTCTTTGTCTCTTCTACATTTTTGTCCCGTTATTCTCCCGATGATCTTTGTACATTGTCCTTACCATGCCTACTCTCCAGAAAGCTTGATCCCCCAAATCCTACTTTTTTTTTTTGCTTTTAATAAGAAACCCAATTGACATTTCTAAATAACTCTTTTTTCAGGTAACTGTTTTAAACTGTCTGCTCTGTACTAAAAATAGTTCTAGTGTGTGTGTGTGTGTGTGTGTGTGTGTGTGTGTGTGTGTGTATGTGTGTGTGTTACTGGACCATATACCATAGCTTTTCTCCCCTATCCCTAGACTTTGCTTTTACCTCTGCCTTATAGGTGTGCTTTTTGGCATAAGAGGCAGGACCTATCAAAGAACCAGGGGCTTACTCCTTTACTCTGCCCTGAGCCTCTCAGAAGCAGAACTTTTGATTTCTATCATGTCACCACAATCCTCATCACAGAAGATGACTTGTCCTCATAGTCTTGACCAACTAGTTCCAAACTTTTCTTTCTATAGAACAAAAACTGAGAATTATCATTTTCCTCTCTCTTGATCTGTAACTTTATGTTGACCTTTAGCTATATGGTAGATACAGGGTTAGACAAAGTGGATTACCATATAGGCCTTGTTTAGTGAAAGACAGACATCTAGAGTATGACATTGCAAATGTGATACTGAGAGTTTGTAAAGGTGTCATGGAAACACAAAGAGGGAAGAAACCCCAAACTCACGAGAATGGTCAGGGAAGGACTCAGTTGAGAAATAAGTAGGAGTTCAGGAGAAAAATAAAGGGAGGGAGGTTATACCAGGCAAAGGAAGCAGCATGTTTCAAGATTTGAAGCCGCAATAGAACATGGTGCAATCAAGATCACACAAGTAGTCAAGTAGTAGTTCTTGTTCTATTTCTTGTAACTCCAAATAAATTTGCTTTCATTTGCTAATGTTCCTGATGTATAATTGCCTATCTGTATAAATGCAGAACACCTTTACCATTTTTCTCTTTAAGACTATGGCCTTTAAGCTCTACTATGGCATCATTTTCATAGGTTGCCCTTTATATTTTAAAACATCTTTTCAAGTGAGAGCACCCTTTCCAGTCTGTCTAAAGGGCAGTTATGTTTAAACTGGATCTCCCCATTTCTGTTGCCTTAACTCTTCTTACTCACAAAGTTGGCCTTTTCTCTTTCCCACTACACATTCCCACTCACAATCTCACCCAGGTTCTCCGTCTCCAACAATCCATTCCCCTGTTCTGTGTGCTACTCCTCCCCTCTTGATGAGCATCAAGAAGCCCCAAGTCAATCCTTCAGGAGTACTTTATCCTTACTTTATTGTAAAGTGCTTCCATTTTGTTGTGAAATCTCACTGTGCTTCTTAGCTTAGGCACTCTGTCTTAATATTACACTAGAGGCCCTGAGCCCTCTCACAACCCAGGACCCCTCAGGGGATGTTGAAAGCAGGTGCACAGATTGGGCCTGATCCCCACAGCCCAGACCTAGGCACCCCACTGGTGCATGAATCCATGCACCAGGCCTAGCATGCATATAAGATCTTTGGTTAATCTCTTCCCATCCTTTCCCTTCCCCATTCCCTCTGAGAGTCATCAGTCTGTTCCATTTTTCCATGCCTGTGCATTGAATGTCTGCCCCCGGGTGATCAGTGCACATCATAACTACCAGTTGAACAGTCAAATAGTTGAATGGTTATTAGGCTTTTATACGTATAGATAGTCCTGCTGAAAGCAGTGCTTTCTCTATGCCTGTGTATAGAGAAATTAGCCACTTCTGTTTTCCAGTTTTGTCAAGCTATAACTGACTGACTTTTTTTCTGTGATCTAATCTCTCCATTTGCCTCAGACTCTCCTGTGCCCTTTTTCAGGAATTTGGAGATCATTTATAGAAAACCTGCTACATATTTTTGTCTTCTATTGCTCTTTTCTTGGATCAGATTCTCTAGGGACTCTTTTTTACTCCTAATTCTTTCTTTATTCTTCTGTGGGCCTCCCACAGGCCTCTCCTCTTGGGTAGTGGTTTCCTATTCTCAGCAAGAATCATCTTCTCCAGCCATTTTTTATCTTAGCTCTTTCTCTTCCTGACAAGCTTACCTAAATTTCTGCTGCACCTTAAAATCCATTTTAAAGAAATATAAATAAATCATCTTATCATGCCGAAACTGGTTTGGCTCAGTGGTAGAGCGTCGGTCTGCAGACTGAAAGGTCCCGGGTTCGATTCTGGTCAAGGGCATGTACCTTGGTTGAGGGCACATTCCCCGGTGGGGGGTGTGCAAGAGGCAGCTGGTTGATGTTTCTCCCTCATCGACGTTTCTAGCTCTCTATCTCTCTCCCTTCCTCTCTGTAAAATATCAATAAAATATATTTTTTTAAAAAAATCATCTTATCCATCCTCTGTCCCTCAGGTGTACCCAATGGCACCTTTTTAAAGAGGCCACCAACCCACTAATATATACCTTCCTTTTTTGCTAAGCTCCTCATGCTATTTTGTCCTTATGTAAGACTTTTTTCAGGTATTTTTTGTTGTTAATCCTCTCCATGGACATTTTTCCATTGATTTTTGGAGAGAGTGGAAGGGCTGGGGAGAGACAAAGAAACATCGACGTGAGAGGACCAGAACCAGGGATTCAGCCTGCGACTGAGATATGTGCCCTTGACCAGAATTGAACCCAGGACCCTTCAGGCTGCTGGCCAATGCCAGCTGGAGCTCTTCATGTACTTTTTGCTCATATGATTTGTTGACACACATGTAAAGGACATCTCTGGTGTTCCAACAATAGCCAGAAGGCGTCTCTGCTCTATATTAAGAGCAGACAATGTGCAGTGCCCCTGGTCCTCTCAACAGCGTTTTATTTCATTCTTTTCTATTTCCCTTCCCTAATGCCAAATGTCTCTGCTGCTGTTAATGGAACTTCAACATATTATAGTATTTTTTCAATGAAATTTCCATATGACCTATTTCCCCTGTTTCAATCCTGAAGAGAACTAACAGCCTTGAGCTTTAGCTTGGGGAAATCATCACAGTGCCTGGCGCTTTATCCTTCTCATACAGTCTACAAACTATATCCACTTTCCCTGTCATCTGCGGTTCATCAAACCCTTTATGTCTGTGGATTTGAATTACTGCAAATATGTCTCCTGGGTTCTTCCCAATTGAACTAATAATTAGGGTCCCACATGGTCCCTCACCAGGCAAGAGCTCTCATTCCTTATGAAGTGAATTCACATAAAACCCTCTTTCAAAATCCTCCCGCTGCTCTCCTCCCCATTCCACGTTGTTTGATTTCCTTGTCTTCTCTCTTCCTTCTGCTCTCTTTGTAATAGAAGATAAAATAGACAAACTGGCTTTTCCTTTACTCTCCTATTTGTTTTCCTTTGTTTTCCACTGCCTTACTTTCCCAGCCCCAAATCCAATTTTTCAGGGTGTTTTTTTTCTTTCTTCTTCTTCTTTCTATCTTCTCTCTCTTTTTAAAGGCTCCTTTTTGCAATGGACAGACCCCATACCCAACTGAAGCCAGCAATAGAGAAGCTCAGTTTGGTTCTTCTGACCTCTCTAACCTTGCTTTCCAGTAGCTTTTCTCTCCTTATCAGCTTCCGTGTGGCTTGATCTAGCCTATACACACTCTCTCTTTTTATTATGTTTTCTTTTTGTTAACCTGAGGATATTTTTCCATTGATTTTTAGAGAGAATGGAAGGGAGGGGGGGAGGCAGAGAGAGGCATTGATCTGAGAGATCAGTTGGTTGCCTCCCACACATACCTGACCAGGATAGGGAGCTTGCAACCAAGGGAGGTGCTCTTGACCAGAATCAAATCTGGGACCCTTCAGTCCAAGGGCCTGGTGCTCTATCCACTGATCCAAACTGGCTAGGGCCATCTTACTTCCTTTATTGCCTTCTTTTGATTTTTCTCTCCATGATTTTGAGCTCCCCTTGGCTCACAGATGGATCTCACGTAACCCTCATCTAAATATAAAGCAGTTATTATTTACCCAGTCAATGGTGCAAGAACTTTCTTAGAGCACCCCCCATGAAATGGATACTGGCAGGACTCAGATCTGCTGAACATTCATCCATCCTCTCCTCTTTACCCAACCCTCCCTGAGGAGAAGGAAAATCTTCCTGGGCCAATGACAGGTCCTAGTTATGTGGCACTACCATTCCTTCTGGATTCCCTGTTAACCACCATTATCCCAGAACTAAAAAGGGAAAACTGTTCTTTGTCAAGGACAGCACCCTGGCTTCTGAGCTTTCTCTGTCAAGACCCTACTCTCCCATAGTTTCCCTCAAGCTGGGATGCACCAGTAAATGTAGCTCCAGAGTGACAGGCCAGGATATAAACTCTTTGCAGTCACTGAGTCTGATAGAAAAATTTTAACTCTGCTCTCTCAGTAGACCTCTGAATAAATCATTCAAATGCATGTCTTTGCCACTAGAGATGACACGTCTAAGGATTGCTTGACATTGTTTATCGTGAATGCTCCAAAATCAATGGCCCTCATCTGGCATAGTATTTCTTTACAGTGTTTCTTGTATAACGGTATAGGTCAAATACACATAGAAATGTATGTTGCCCATATTTCAGACTTATTTGGTATTCACATGTTAAAAGAAGATGACATTGGTTTCCCATAATCCACATATCTATTAGGAAAAGGACACTTTATTTCAGAGCCTCCAAGTCACATGAGGACAAGAAAATAGAATATTTAAAATTGGATCTGACCCAGATAAATCAAGGACATATAGTTAACAAAGGGAGAATAATAAAAGAGCAAAGCAATTTGGTTAAGTCTTGTCTTGGGAAATCTCCCACAAACCTCTCTAGTATTTCCCTTCCTCTTCACATGTCCTCAGAAAGTTGGTCATTTCCTGGGATCCCACTTAGGCCCCCTATTAACTTTAGCAGCATCCCAAGCTATGGGGGCATACCCATTATCATCCCCTTTTTTGTCCAACTCCACTCGTTTGGATAAATCTTTCATAACCCCCCAAATCTGTCAAACTAAAATTGAATACCATGATGGATTGTCATGTTGTCCAGTAGGGGGCAAAATACTATTTCATATCATTGTAAAGGCCACCTAGAGATCTAGAACTTTTGCAAAAAGGAATCAATGGTGGGATTTCAGGCACCATGGCACACTATAGCATGAGGAATCTTGACAAAGGCACTTCTGGGACTCACTTTCCAGTTCACATTCTGTTCACATTCCCCTACTTTCCATTCAAAATGTACATACATGAAATTAACCACAAGTTTCTCTCCCTTTTCTATAGCGGTCCTTCATAATGCATCTTTCTATAATGGCACTTATCATTTCATGTTGAACTTTTGTTTTTATGCCTGTAATTCCCAGCAAAGAATAAGATTCTTAAGGATAAGAATAACGTTTAATCCTTTGTTCCCAATACCTCGCACCATGACTGACATATTGAAAAGAAAATAAGGGTTTGATAAACTGAATTAGTGAAGTATTAGACTAAGCATTGCTTATTTTTTACAACCATACAAAATGAAATGGATCACTAAACATACTTTTAAAAACAACATTTAGAACTTATTCTCTTATTTGTGTTAATAATGTCAAATAGACCCAATTTCCCTCCTGGTGTGGCTCAATAGTTGAATGATGACCCATGAACCCAGAGGTCATGGTTTAATTCCCAGTCAGGGCACATGTCTGGGTTGCAGGCTCAATTCTCAGTAAGGGACATGTGGAAGGCAGCCAATTGATGATTCTCACTCACTAATGTTTCTCTATATATATCCCGTTCCCTTCCTCTCTCTCTAAAAATCATTTTTTAAATATGCCTACTTGTGATGGGTCAGTAAAAGAAATGTATTTCTTGCTCACACAATAATATAAGATAGGTAGGACTCTCCTTTCCTTCAGGAACCATTCCAAAATCCTGGCTGATTGAAACTCTGCTCTTCCTAGGTCACACTAAGGTCATTATCTCAGTCATTAGAGAAAGAAAAGATCATAGGTAGGAGTATGAGGGAATTAAGTCTAAAAGTGGTGCACATCACTTTTCTAGTAGTCTCTGCCAGAGTTGATTATTCATTCTTTGGTTAAAACTGTACTAATCAAAAAAAAAAAGTGTACTAATCATTTCCTTTGAGCTAGGTATTATGTGTATAGATAGAAGTGAAATACAATTCAATGATCACAAAAATCAATAACATGCCTGCTGTACATGATTATAATTATTCTATGTGATTATAATACATTATTCCTATAATGGATAGTTCAAAAGAAGATAACAGGGAGATACAAAAGAATATTCAAGAAGAACCTTATTTAGTCTGGTGATTCATGTATGGCTCCTCAAAATAAATGATCTTTGAGGTGAGGCATTAAATATGAGTATAGTTAACATGACATATTTAATAATATGAAGAAAACTTATGTGGTTAGAGCACACAGGGGACAAGTGGTATCAGATGAGGTTGAGGAGTAACGTGGAACCAAACCCTGAAGAATATTGTAACTGATGTAAAGATGCAGGTCTTTATCCCAAGAGACAGAAGACCTATTTGAGAATTATAAATAATTAGTTACCTAAAAGGTGACTGCCCACTTTATTTCAATAGTAAACTTACGGAGACCAACTAAGAGACTACTGGAATACTCCAGATGACAGATTATTGAATTATGGTGATAAATATTCTAATATTGGAGTATTAGAGATTTATTGGATAGGAGTGGAAACAAGTAGATCCATTTGAGAAATTACTAATAGGGAGCTCTAAAGAAGTCGAAGGTCAATGATAATTCCCAGTTTTTCAGCTTGAGTGCTGGTTGAATGGTAGTACCAATCACTGAAATAGAATGAACCAAGTTTTTGAGAAAGATAATAAATTCAGCTTTTGGCATTTGAACCTAATATGTGTGTGAAATATTCTAATGTGAAAATGACAAGCAGAGGATTAGATGTAGCACAGATAAAAGATCTAAACTGAAGATACAAATTTGGAAATGTCTTCTAAGATTGAAACTCAAGCCATAGACTAGGGCAGTGGTCGGCAAACTGCAGCTCACGAGCCACTTGAGGCTCTTTGGCCCTTTGAGTGTGGCTCTTCCACAAAATACCACATGCAGGCGTGCTCGTACAGTGCGATTGAAACTTCATGGCCAATGTGCAGAAGTTGGTTTTCAGCTCTCAAAAGAAATTTCAATCATTGTACTGTTGATATTTGGCTCTGTTGACTAATGAGTTTGCCTACCACTGGACTAGGGTAATACCAGTTTATGAAGAAAATAAATGGGCTAGGACTAAGCCTTGAGAAAGGACATCCAGAATGAGTGATCAGGGGGAACCAAATCAGGTCACTCAGTCTCAAGACTTGCCTCTGGCAGCAGTCTGATTGTATTCATTCTTTATTATCCTCAGGCTATTGACCACAGGGTGGGGCCAGAGGTTTTCCAACAGGGTAGGGAGATTACCTGCAGGCTGATTGTTATTCTCAATCTCTTTTTTTTTTTAATTATTTTTTATTATTATTTTTTTAATCTTTTTATGGGTAGTATTACATATGTCCCTCTCCCCCACCAACACACACATTCCCCCTACTCTCAGTGCCTGCCTTGCCCCAGGCCTTTGATACCCAATTATCTATGTCCATAGGAAATGCATAGATCTTTGTTTAAATTATAGATCTTTGTTTAAATCCTTCCACCCCACCCCCTTCCCTCTGTGAATCATCATTTCCAGGTCTCTGGTTCTGTTTTATTGACTAGCTTATTCTGTCCATAAGATTTCTTATTTTTATTTTTTAGATTTAATTGTTGATAGATATGTATTTGTTGCCATCTTATTGTTCAAATATTTAATTTTTCTTTTTCTTCTTCTTAAAGAAAACCGTTCAATGCTGGTATGGTGGTGATAAACTCCTCTAGCTTTTTGTGTCTGTGAAGCTCTTTATCTAACCTTCAGTTTTAAATGATAGTTTTGGTGGGTAGAGTAATCTTGGTTGTAGGTTCTTACTATTTATCACTTTAAATATTTTCTGTCACTCCCTTCTGGCCTGCATAGTTTCTGTTGAGGAATCAGCTGACACTTGTATATGCACTCCCTTGTAGATAACAAACTGCTTTTCTCTTGCTGCTTTTAAAATTCTTTCTTTGTCTTTAGCCCTTGACATTTTAATGATGATGTGTCTTGGTGTGGTCTTCTTTGGGTTCCTCTTGTTTGGGACTCTCTGTGCTTTTACACTTTTAAGTACCGTATTTGCCGGCATATAAGACGATTTTTTGGCCCTGAAAAATACCGTATTTGCCGACGTATAAGAGACTGGGCGTATAAGACGACCCCCTAACATTTCCACTCAAAATATAGAGTTTGTTATATACTCACCGTATAAGACTACCCCCCACTTGGAGGCATATTTTTCAGGGCCAAAAAATCGTCTTATACGCCGGCAAATACGGTATATTTCTTTCCCAGGTAGGGGAATTTTTCTGTCATTATTTTTTCAAATAGGTTTTCAATATCTTGCTCTCTCTTCTTTCTGGCACCCCAATTAAAAAATAAAAAGATAGAGAAAGTTGCCATAGATAAATAAATCAAGAAAGCATTGTATTAAAGAATAAAAAATAAAAACAAAAAAGAAGTCAACAAATTCTGTTGAGGGTTCAGTCGATGAGATGAAAAAAATATTTGGTTTACTAATATGGGTGTCATTTGAAACTTTAACAGGAACCATTTCAATAAAACAATGAAAAGATAAATCAGTGGGACATATGTTATATGAACAATGATTGTAGATAGTTCATTCAAGAAGTTTGGCTGTAAAAAGGAGAAGAACCTGAACTATCTAGAGAAGAGGGTAGTTCAAATAGGATTTTTGTTATAATAGCAAACTCTCATATTGTACATTCTAAGTGCCAAGCACTCTTCTAACTACTTCACTTTGCCTTATAGCCTACTATGTTTATTTTGTTCATTGATTTTTGCATGATTTATTGTATCCCAGTGCCTGTAACAGTACCTGGCACACAGAAAATGCCCAATAAATATCTGCTTAATGAAGACATAGTGAGTCTTCATGCCCATGTCTCATTCCAGTGCTCTTCCCACCACTCTGTTCTGCACTTAATTATTACTTTTTAATAGGCATTTTGACTTTCTATTTTGTCATTCTTATTTTGATCATTTCAGAATATTCACTTTTCTGATGTTAGTTATTATTTCTAAAAGGACTCAAAGTGTAACTTTTAATAAAAATAGAAGTTGAAATATCATGAAGAAATTTTGAAGATCTAAATCATAAACAGAAATTTATTTTTAAACTTTGTTTAATCCCTTAGGGACTTTGTATATGTATTTCTTTGCCTAGAACATTTTTGATCTCTTCTTCAATGGGCTCATATTGATTCTTCCTGCTGAATATTCACATCTCGGCTCAAGTATTGGCTCTTTCAGGACCAATGTCATGACACCAACCCCCCTTACATGCTAATACCGTGTTTCCCCGAAAATAAGACATCCTCTGAAAATAAGACCTACTTCATGGAAACATAATACATCCCCTGAAAATAAGACATAGCGCTTCTTTGGGAGCAAAAATTAATATAAGACACTCTCTTATTTTGGGGGAAACAGGGTAGTTCTGGCTAAAAGAGAGCTAGCTAGAGACTGGTCTTAAAGCTACATTTGCATGGGAAGTTCATTCGTTTTATAAAGAATATGCATTTGAGGTGGCTGGATTTAAAAGGAATATATGAATCTCCTATTAAAGTCCAGACTCTGCAAAGTTTCAACCTTTTCCTCTTGGCTCCCATAGTGTTTGTGTTGCCTATACGGTTCAGTTACATTATGTTGTTATTATCTACCTAAGTCTGTCTATCCACTATATTCTGAAAATCTTAGAGTCATCTTACTCATCTAGGCATATTGGAGTCTAGAACCTGAAAGAATCCATGGTGAAACATAACAGTTGTTTAAATAAGAAATGAACAAATAATTGAATAAATACAAAGTTAATGGATTATAGAGTAAAAATAAGTATTCAAAGGTATAACACACTGTCTCGTTCACCTGAACAATTTACAATACATTTGTACACTAGGCCAGATTCAATATTTTTGGCCTCAGTACATCCACAGCAGCATTTCACACTGTGACCATCTGGACAATTAGATGTAAATACCGATTTGGCAGATAGTTCAGGCCTATGAAAAGTAGTTGTAGGAATAAGATAAATTTGAAAGATACTACCACAGAAAGGACATATTTAAAGCCACCCACTTGGTTATTTAGATAAAAACCTGACATTGTCCTTCTTATAAGTAAGTAACATCTTGGTATTTTTTATAAATGGAGGATACACATAGTCTGAATTTTCATTTTGAGAGATTATGGGACTGCCATTTAGTACCTGTCACCTCTAAATAGAGTCCCAACCACAGAGAAAAATCCTCTACTCAAAGAATATAGCACTAACTTAGCACATAGAAAAATCCTAAGATTAATATAAATAGAACATACCTTTTTAAAATGTCACAACATTAAGTCAATTCATGTGTCTTTTAAAAACTCATTCAAAAGTATAGCATTTCCAATACACATGTGAACTTAGCCCCATTTGCAAAGGTCACTAAGTGAACCTCTCTATTTACATATAAAATGAGGTATGGTATTATTGAAGCCATCAAATAAATATTCATTTTAAATCAAACTTTATATAGCCATTCGGTATGACCTCTTTTCTAATACCTACCATGCTTTTCATAAAGGTATTTCATAAAGGTATTGCTGGAGTTGTCCAGCCTATCGTTAATTTTTGCCTACTTTATTTAGTGGCTACTTTTTTTAAAAAATCATAGAATTATCAAGCAGCTCAGAACAAAAGTGCTTTCTGATTGTCAGCTCCCCATTCTAAAAGAGCAGGTTAATTTCTCTAAATCTCACAGTTGGAACTTTTTAACACTGACTGGCAGTTTCCACCTAGTGATCAAGGCAATTGACTAAAATAAATTATACATAAAGCTGAAATTCCTAATAGTAATAAGGCCCCCTTCATGAGATAATCACAGCAGCAAAAGCACTCATCTGTCGGCTGCAGCTCTACAGGATCTTGCTTGAAATTACCTTATAAAAACTGTACTTCCAACATGTTTTAATTTCTAGTTTTACAACAGGACTAAAATGTCAGTGAGAATGGAGTAGCCAATGGGCAGTCAGTTGGAATATTTGTTTGTCCTTCCAGATGGCAATCTGATGGTAAAGACAACTCATGATTTGAGTCAAAGGACCTTGCTTCAGCTCCACACTGAGACGCTTATAGACCTTATGTAACCTCTGAGTCTCAAAGTTTTCATTTATAAAGTGGACATAACAGTACCTACTTCACAGGGCAGTTGTGGAGAAAACGCACACAGAACTGTCAATGAGTAATAAGGATCTGAGAGACAGATTTGGGTATCCTTTCTCTACATAAATTTTTCAAGAACCACCTTTGTCTTTCATTACCATAACCCTGCTAAAGGAAATATTTATAAAATTTAGAAATCTTTTATTTCTAGAATTTAGAGTGGTAGATAAAATATTTAACATTAAATCTGTATGTATTACTATCCAATTATCTTTCTTCCAAACTGACATGTGAAAACTATGAAATAAGAGTTCGATGTGAAAATCCACATAAAACTATCAGATCATTCTGATTCCTCTGTGTAGATAACAAGATACAATGGAACCTTCACATGCTAAAACCAGACTCGAGGGATAGGAGTGGATCTCCATCTAATTAAATGTCCTAAAACAATTAATCAAGGATAAAACCAGAATATAACAGAAGAAAGTTGGCACCATTCTCAAAAATGAAAATTATTAAATGAAAAATTTAATAATAAATTTAATAAATGAAAAATTATTAAAGCTGATTTTTAAAGAATTGGGAACAGAATATATTTATATTTCAGAAAGTTAAAACTCAGAAAGTTTAATGAACAAGATAAAGGTTCATATGAATTGGGTATTTTCCTCCCTTGTTTCTAGAAAGTGAGTTGTTCTTTATCTGCTTGGTTCCAAAATAGGACACAAATTCCAGAATAAACAGTGACTGGTTTTCGAATGTCTTATAAATCCAGAAATAAGATTTTAAAACACTGAAAAGTAACTTCAATAGATTGATAGAAAAAAATGTTTAATTTTGTGTACCAATTATGACAATTTTATGAGCAAATGAAGTTTTATATGTTTAAGTCCCTAACTTAGTTATATATAGATCTGTAAAGGCTGCTAAAATAAGTACTTTTCCTTATTTTTCTTTCTCCCAAAGTTTCCATTTTGATATTTTCTTTAAAAAAAATTACTCCTTTCTCTATCTCACAGTTTTAAAATTACAGAAAATGTCACATAGTTCTCCTACTTGAGATGTGGTTTTTCAAACTCCATAATTGCTCTCTTCTAAAACTAAATATTATGTAAAATCTTTAAAATTCCCTAAATATCATAAGATAGAATAAAAATTATAGTAGGATGTAGGTAAGTTGTGACATTTGTTTTAAACAACTGAGATGCCAATAAATTAACTATGGAATTAAATTACGTGCCATAAAGAGAGGTGTCATTTAAAAGAGAACAGTCATGCCTAAAATGCCTAATTAGGACTGCTACAGTAACCTGGTTCTGCAACAGAGTGAGTTCCTTCCCCAGGGAGGGTCTTGTGGCAAAAAGACAGAATCCAGCAAAAAGAACCCTCCTGCTAATGAGCGTTTTTGAACAGCAATTTTGTTCATTTACATCTCTCTTATCTCATAAAGTTCAGATAAATTTGTCTACACTTTGTATTAATTTCTCTGATATTGACTCTCATTCTGTATTTTCAAAGACTATGAAAAGAAATTTATTCCACTAGGTCCTTCTGATGTGTAAATTAATTTGTAGGGGTGGCATTTCAGGTGAATTTAGCACATTAGAAGTAACTATTACCTACACTAATGGAAGTGAGCTATGACCCTCATAACTCAAAAGGGGATATTATCTAAAATTGCCATTTGCTTTTATGGAAATGTGTGGGAACTGATAACTCAAGCAAGAACCTTGTCTTCAAGGAATTTACAGTCATGTGGGAAAACTAAGACATGTGCACAATAAGACAAAAATAAGTCCTTAATGACTTAAGAGATGTATAGATAAGATGTTCTGAGGACTCAAGGAATAAAAGAATGGGAGCGATAAACACATATGTTGAGCCCAGTTGGCATGGCTCAGTGGTTGAGTACTGACTTATGAACCTGGAGGTCACAGTTCAATTCCCAGTCAGGAATGTGTAGGAGGCAGCCAATCAATGATTCCCATCATTGATGATGCTATCTTTCTTTCCCTCTCCCTTCCTCTCTGAAGTCAATAAAAATATTTAAATTTAAAAAATAATAAAACACGTTGATTTTTCAATAAAAGCACTACTTAAGCAGAAAGAGCAACACTTCTCACACACGCTTACTTACACAGACAGAACATATTACTTCTCACCTGTAGATAAAGCATAGAACAGGTAGCTATGCCTTTCTCTCTTAAAGGTGGATATAATTAGTATCCTATAAAGGAATTACCTAGTACATGTAGGCAGATATTTCCACACTGGACACGCTGGCTGATTTAATATTCGTAAAGTTATACTATAGATAAAGTTAAATATGGTCATAATCCTATCTGATAAATTGGACATGCTAATTAACCATCACACCCTCACAAACACAGCAGTGCCCACAGCCAATAAGGAGAGAATATGCTAATTGACTGTCACACCCTCAAAGACGGCAGCATCTATAGCCACAAGATGGCGGCTCCCAGTCCCCTCAGCCCCTCAGTCACTCAGTGCCAGCCCAAGGGACAACCAAGCGACTGAACAAGTAGGCAGCATGGGACAACCAGGCCAGCAGGGGGGTTAGTGATGGATGACCAAACAACTGAACAGCAGGCTGTCTGGGGCAACCAGGCCAGCAGAGGGGGCCATGAGGGGTGACCAAGCTGGCAGGGAGGCAGTTGGGGGCAACCAGGCCAGCACAAGGGAGGGGGAGGCTGTTGGGGGCAACCAGGCTGGCAGGGGCGGAGGGAAGTAAGAGGTGACCAGTCTGGCAGGGGAGGCAGTTGAGGGCAATCAGGCTAGTGGGAAAGGGTGCAGTTGGGGGCAACCAGGCCAGCAGAGGAGCAGTTAGAGGTAATTAGGCTGGCAGGGGGGCAGTGAGAGGTTGCTAGGCCAGTGGGGATGGGGGAATTTGCGAGCGACCAGGCTGGCAGGTGGGGGGGGGGGACATTTAGGGGCAACCAGGTCAATACACAGAGATAGTGAGGGACATTCAGGCCAATGGGGTGGGGCAGTTAGGGGTGACCAGAAAGTCAGGCAGGTGAGCAATTAGTATCCAGAAGTCCAGATTGTGAGAAGGATGTCTGATACCAGTCTAGACCAGCAGTCAGACATCCCCTGAGGGATCCCTGATTGGAGTGGGTGCAGGCTGGGCTGAGGGGACCTCTCCACCCCGATGCATGAATTTTGTACACCAGGCCTCTAGTAAGAGTATAACATGAAAAGGAGAAACCAAGATGGTGGAATAGGGTAGACACCCGAATGCAGCCTACCACAACAATTTTGAATTTAGAACTGGAAAACAGGGGAAACATAGCCCTGAAGCACTGGAAGGCTGGCTGAGAAAAGGCTCTATCATCTTGGAAGGAGAGAAAAGGCACATTGAGCCTCAGAAACTGTGAAGATGCGGAGAACTGTGTGCACGAAAAGGCAGCCGCAGATTTCACTGCTGGGTTGCTCATGGCACGTGGAGAGGGTGGGCTGAGTTTGCTACTGGCCTACTACCTGCGTGCTGAGAGAGCGGCCGAGTTCACTGCTGGCTAACTCCAGACACACAGAAAGGGTGGACAGCTAATGTTTAGCTGGCTTTCTTTTTCGGGAGGAAAACAGAATCACTCTATTGCTTTGATAGATGGCCCCAGTCAGGGAGAGACCGGATTGCCAAGCAGCAGGCAGAGATCTCTCAGATGTGTGTGAAGCCAGTAACCATTACTGCGGGACTCAGGGAGGGGCCAACAGGATACCAAAGCTTGTCTGCACCACCCAGAGACTCTGCCCCATCCAAGCTGAGCACAGAAGCTCTCCCGGAGGCTGGCTTTCTCTAAGGAGGGACTGACCAGAATCCAAAGTTTGAGCCTCTACCAAAGAGGTGTGCACACCTGCAACCAATCTTGTGGGACTCACCACGAATAAGACTTTCCTAAGGCGAGACTGACAGGGAACCAAAGCTTGTCTGTGCCACCCCGAGACTCCGCCCCATCCAAGCAGAGTACAGAAGCCCTCCTAGCTGAGACACTGCTGATGCTCACAGCCAATTGGTTTGGAGATCAACGCTTCCCAGTGATACCAACAATAAGCAAGGCTTAACAACAAAACTGCACACACAGCCCACAAAGGGCTACTCCAAGACTGTTCACCTCAGGTAACTTGGAAGGCTGTGCTACTGGGTTCTACCAGAACACCTAGCACACAAAACTATTCCATCAAATTAGGGAAACAACTAAAATGCAGAGAAGAGGCAGGACACAAAGGAAGGAGATGGAGGAAAAGAAAAGAATGGACATTGAGTTAAAAACTACAATCATAAGGTTTTTCAAGAATTTCCTAAAAAAGGCCAATACAATAAACAAGAACTATGAGGACATGAAAGTGGATCAACTAGAAATAAAAAGGGATCAACTAGAAATAAAGAAAACATTGTCTGAAATTAAAAAAAAATATTACACAGAGTCCTAAAAACAGACTGGAAGATTGCAAGAATCAAGACAAAAATTTAGAACACAAAGAGCCAGAGGATACTCCTCTGCAGAAGCAAGGAGATAAGAGAATCCAGAAAGTTGAAGATAGTGTCAGAAACCTCTGACAATTTCAAGCAAACCAATATCAGAATTATGGGGGTCCCAGAAGAAGAGAGAGAGCAAGATACTGAAAGCATATTTGAGGAAATAGTGACAGAAAACTTCCCCCACCTGGGGAAAGAAATAGACTTACAAGTCCAGGAAGGACACAGAACCCCAAACAAAAGGAATCCAAAGAGGATCACACCAAGACGCATAATTAAAATTCCAAGTGCAAAAGACAAAGAGAGAATATTAAAAGCAGCAAGACAAAAGCAGGTAGATACCTGCAAAGGAGCACCCATATGACTGTCAGCTGATTTCTCAACAGAAACTATGCAGGCCAGATGGGAATGGCAAGAAATATTCAAGGTGATGAATAGCAAGAACCTACAGCCAAAAATACTCTACCCAACAAAGCTATCACTCAGAATGGAGGCCAGATAAAGAGCTTCACAAATAAAAAAAATAAAATAAATAAAATAAAAAAGCTAAAGGCATTCATCACCGCCAAACCAGAATTATATGAATTGCTGAAGGGGGTTCTTTAGGAAGAGGAAGAAGGTCAAGATAAAAATTATGAACAACAAATACATAACTATCAACAAGTGAAACTAAAAACCAAGGGAATTTAAAAATCTGATGAACAATATTAACTGGTGAATATAACAGAATCAGAGATATGAAAGGGGAGTGGACTGACAATTCTCGGGGAAAAGGGGAGTGGGGGGTGCGGGAAGAGATTGAACAAAAAGAGTGCAGCTATGGATGAGGGCAATGAGGTGGGGGGAAAGGGCAGAGGGTGGGGTGGGAAGCTGGTGAAGGGGAGGAACACATTTGTAATAATCTGAATAAAGATTTATTTTTCTAAATGTATAACATGAGAGAACCTGAGGAGATGGCCACTGTAACTCACTCCTATATTAAAAGTCCATCTTCAGAAATCTGATAACCATTACCGTATTTGAAACCAGAATTCACTCTTTTATATTTTTTTTTTGGGGGGGGGGGGGGCAATAAGAAATAAACCCTAGTTTGTTGGATACCTAATTTTCTGAGGCATAAAGCCATCTAGTTCTTCCAACATCTCCCACCTCATCTTCCTCATGCTTGAAATATGAATGCGCAAGTTCTAACAAATGGTCCTTAATTAGTGATACGGAAAACTAAGATACTTTAAGGTGGAAGAACCCATAACAGTTCTTTCTGGAAAAGTAAACACAAGTTTTGTATACCCTCATCTTCAACTCTGACTCATTTGTTCAGAAATGCCTGGATACAGCATTGGTGAATGTGCTTTGAGTATAAACTATGGTATCAATTAAATAGGTGAGGGGCTATGGGATTCTTTTTTATTACTATGTATTTGTTTTCCAAGCCACCACTTAGATTTTTACCAATATTAGGATTTAGATTTTTACACATATTAGGATAAAGAAAAAGAAAGTTAGACCTCACTTGAAATGAGTACAAATGAAAGTCCAAAAACTTACTCTGTTGTTTTTTAGTTACTGGAAATTCAGAAATTCTAATCAATAGTCTTATCAAAACATCTAAATATAAAGTATTAAACATAATCCTATTTGAGATGTAAAGAGACCAAAACTTAGGTAGGGGTGATTTTAGTAAATAAAGTGCCTGGCTCCTTTCAGAGGTATTTAATAAAGTTGAGAAGTTTGCCCAAAGTGTGGCAGTGCCCTTCAGAGTGGAGTCTCTAGCAGAGTCATCTTGGTCTCATTTCCTGAATTATGGATCTAGTTCAATGAATGTTAAAAGCATAAATGAGCTGTTTAGAAACTGAAGTGGGTTGCAATCACTCCTGATGATACCTTAGTGAATGAAAGACCACTGCGCAGATGCCGATGAGCCTAAGCATTTTCCAATTCTAATTGTCATAATGCTCCTCCTGAGGAATTTGCAATGTATTTGTAGACTGTATGTATCTTTATCTGGAAAGTTACTTATGCTTGTGTATTGGCTTTTGCAGCAAGAAAAACTGGGTGATATCTGCTTCTCCCTTCGCTATGTACCCACTGCTGGCAAACTGACCGTTGTCATCCTGGAGGCAAAGAACCTGAAGAAGATGGACGTGGGTGGCTTATCTGGTAAGTCTGTGATTAAAAAAAAAAAAAAGCTGTTTCATCCTGGGTACCAAGTGCATAGCACACATGCTGTGACTCTCCAGCCCTTAATTGATCACTGTTCTCTTTCTTGCGGAGGCTGGAAGCAATCTCAAAATTCATCCCAACACAGTACCCCAGGAAGCCACTCGCAAAGTATTGGAATTGGCACAGGAGATGAAATCTATTTCCTGCTTCATAGCACAAGCATCAATTGCCAGTACTATAACATTGAAAGCTGAAAACATTTGCTTTTCTTCTAAAAGGCAATGCCACCCTGGCCAGTGTGGTTCAGTTGGTTGGGTATCATCCTATGCACTGAAAGGTTGCCGGGTCGCAGGCTCGATCCCCAACAGGGAGCAGGCAGGTGGTAGCCAATTGATGTCCCCTTTCACAACAATGTTTCTCTCTCTTGCCCTCTCTCTCCATCTCCCTCTTCTCTCTCTCTCTCTCTCTCTCTCTCTCTCTCTCTCTCTCTCTCTCTCTCTTTCTCTCTCTTTCTCTCTCTTTCCCTCCCTCTCTCTCAAAAATAAATGAAGACATGAAAATAAATAAAAATACTATGTATATACATATATATGATTTTAAAAAATAAAAGGCAATGCCTATGACCAACCATAATTTTGTTTAGTTTGGAGGGGTACTTTTTTTGGTTCAAAATTCACTCATCATATGAAAAATAGTATTTTATCTGAGACTTATTAGGTGTTTCATAGCCTAGCAAAGTTTTTAAAGATACTGTTTTATTAAATTTTCTACATTTCAAAATATGTGTAAAATAAAGTCTGTTTGAGGGTTAATCCCCGTGATAATGCATTTATTTTCTGTAGCTTATATTGGAGATGGGAAAGACTTTGGGATTTAAAGTTCTATAAAACCCAACCTTAGTGTGTTTTTTTTTAAATGGTGAGTAAAGTAGTATACTCCTGCTCAAAAGCCAAGTCAAGTCCATGACTTGTCATTTCCACAGTTGAATGTACTTTTTTTTCCATTTTCTGTGTGATTAAATCAATTATATTTAATTTTCCAGTGAATTATTACAGTGTGAGAAATGTTCTTGATAAGCCAGAAGGTCATCATAAATAGACTACAGCTGTCATTGTTTGTGGCTGTGACACTAGAACTAGCATTACTGGTTATTCAGTGCTTTCTCCAGTAAGAATTTTTGCAAACTTCAAAAGGTCACCCTAATGCATTCTGGAAATTTTATATTCTAAAGCAGTGATATTCAACACAAGAACTTTTAAATATGCTATACCTGAGTCAGGGACACTGACCTCTTTTCCTTTAGATTGTCAAATAAAAAATGACAACAGCTGTCCAGTGTGAATGAATCAAAATTATATCTATTTTTTGTAAGATTGGCAAAAAATATATAATTACTAGTAATTAGTTTGCATGTGCCATGAGATGAAAAAGGTTGAAAATTGCTGTTCTAAAGTATAACAGCTAAAAAAAATGCTAGAGCTGAATTTCTACTTACTGCACTACTAATTTGTTAATGAAATTCTCCTGGTGCCTCTTTATAAGTAAGTCGCCTGAGGAAGCTGCACTAATTCTTTCATGTCACTAAGACCTCATTTAATAACTTACTGCTTTCATTGCCTAATAGCATAACTGAGCATATTTAAAGCGAGGAGCAGTTTCCTGTAAAGAGTGCTTAATGTATCTATGTCTGTACAGACGAACCATCCTGAGCTCTGTCCACTGAAAAGGCCTAGAAATAGGCTAAGTAGCCAAGAGCAACCATGGCACAAGCTAAGATTTGAAAAGATTTCTCATGAAAAGACCCTGGGGCATATTAGAGAAATGGGAGATTCCAGGTGTGGCACAGAAAGTGTTCAAGACAAGCCTAGACCATTCCATCTACCAGAAAGCAAGGGAGCTATCAAAGACTAGTGGGGAACCAACTTGAAGTGGTTTCCAATGACAAAGATGTGATCATTTAAGCTTCGTAATGATAATGTGATGTATTTGAACCTTAAAAAATATTAAGAGGATTTGGTGTGTCTACATGTATAAAAATTCAGAGATATTTTTAATTACAAGAATAATTTACTACCAGATCACTACCTAGTATCCTGAGGTATGACTTTAGACCCCTTTGACCTTTAGCTTTCCTTTGGTTCAATAGCCAGATACTATCACATGGTATTTTGTATCCTCTCTCACAGGTTCTGTTCCAACTCCCATGCCAACAATATCATCCTCCTCTGTGCCTAGTACTCCCCTAGTCTGCCTTCCAGTTCATATTATACCCCTCAAAGCTGCCTTCATTCTTTACTTAAGTCCTTTTCTTTACCTGGAATTCTCTTCCTTTCACCAATACCTAGCTAAAGTCTATCCATTCTTCAGGCTCAGCTTAAGTCTTATTTTCTCCATCCATTCAACAAATGTACTTATGTTAGGTATTTCTTTTTTTTTTAATTGTTGCCTGTATTACAGATATCCCCCAATTTTCCCCCTTTCCCTCTCCAACCAGCCCTAGCCCAACCCCAGGCCTTTACCACATTATTGTCTGTGTCCATGGGTTATGCATATATCCATTTATGTTCTTTGTTCAACCTCTTCCTGTTCCCCCACCTCTCTGTCCTCTGCCATCTGTCAGTCTGTTCCATGTGTCTAGGCCTCTAGACCTATTATGTTCATCAGGGGTTTTTTTGTTCATTATATTTCACATATAAGTGAGATCATGTGATATTTGTCTCTGACTGGCTTATTTCACTTAGCATAATACTCTTTAGGTCCATCCATGCTGTTGCACAGAGTAAGAGAGTCTTCTTTTTTACAACTGCATAGTATTAGATTTGTAAATGTACCACAGCTTTTTTTAGTCACTTGTGTTAGGCATTTCTGAAACTACTAGTAGATTTGCAACATTGGACAAAACAGCCACACACAAAAAAACTACCCTCATGAAGCTTATGTTTTAATGTGGAGAGATGGACAGGAAGCCAATAAATAAGAAAAACACATAGTATGCCAAGAGGTGAAAAGTGCCATTGAAAAAGCAAAGTAGGAAGCAAGAGAAGGGATGTTGGGGTGTGGCTGTAAAGGGGGAGTCAGAGAAAGCTGCCAGGAGAGAGATGAGGGGGTGAACCACAGGGTGTCTGGGAGAGAAAACACTTTAGGTAGAGGGACTCCACGAAGCCTTTTCTGATTCATCCCACTAGAACAAACCTTTCTCTTTCTCAAATGCCAATGGCAGTTTGTTTATACCCTTCAAGCATCACACTTCTCTCTCACTAGACTGTGTTCTGTATTTATATCTCCCACGATGCCCTCACTGACTGCTAGCACTGAGCATAGCTGTTGAATGAATAATGAATTATTTACAAAGGAGCTGTGGCCTGAAAAAAACAACTCTTCCATTTCAAATTTGTTTAACCTACTTACCATTCAACTAACTTTAGGCATTTGGGTGGCCTGTGTCAAAGTAAGTTGACCTATGTATGTCCTACGAGACCAAAATTATATAATGAGATCATTCCAGGTAATTCAAATGCCATATTACATTTGCTGGAAATGGCTGGTTAATTGGAACTGAAGTTGGATGTTTTGCCAGGGTTTAAATCCCACACTGCCACTACTAGCAACTTGACTTTGGACAAGTTATTTAAGCTTTCTAAGCCTCAGTTGCATTATCTATAAAGTGGGAGTAATAGAGAACCTTGCTTATAAGATCCTTATGATGAATAAATAAAAGCACTGGGTCTGTCACACCTAAATGCTCACTAAATATCACTAATTTTTTTCTATTAGGAACTTTATCAAATCTTGGATTAAATAGGCAAAATGTGAAAGCAACCAATGGACAGCTTAACCAATTGCTTGATTCAAAAATGGAAAAGGAAAGTTCATCAGTTTGTTTGATCAGGATTGCCTGATCAATTCAGGCAAAATGCTCTCAGTAGACCATGTTCTACATAGACCCAACAGTGAATCAAGAAACGGCATGGAATTAAACAACAAACAAAACTGGGGGGGAAATAAGAAATTGAATACATTTTTAAAATAATTTTATTACTACTCTCCAACAGGGCTTGTTTATCTCCTGCCTACTGTGTTAATTCAAAATGCAATACACAAATATTTTGCCTCAATCATATACCCATGTAGCAATCCCTGTAAACTCAAACCCTTCTTTACGATTCAGAAATCCTTTTCTAACTTGGTATTTTCATTCAGTTCTCATTAGAGACCTCTGTGGCAGTTTCTGAAGGTAATAGCCTCAGAAAATAGGAGTTTGGAGACATTAGATAATGTATATAAATCATCTTGCTCCATAGCTGGCACATAGGAGGGGTTCAATACTGGCTATTGCTTTTGTCCCTAGTATTAACAGTCAAAGTCACCTGATTTGTAGTTGCTATAGCTGTGACTGAAGCTGAGGCCCTTCGATTCCCAACGCAGAATTCTTCCCAATACACCATTCAGCTTTCCCCACACCCAGCACCTTCTAGGTGGAACAATAGGCTTCCCCCAGCTCTAACATAGTAGAGGAACCTCTCTGCCTGGAACTGAAACACCAAGATCCTTGGTGTTGAGAAGGCTAGAAATGGAGACTTTAAGGGTTTCTTGATGGCTGTGGAAATTTCTGTATGTATTAACCCCTATGAATATGCCCAGAGTCACAGAAGGACTTCACTTGTAGCTTCTGGCAGACTTTTCTTCTGGCATGACCCAGTGTGAAACAGAATGCAGTCTCCTAAACCAGTCCTTTCCCCCTTTCCCGGAAGCTCACACAGAGTCCTTCTGAGACATCTCTACGTGTCTGTACTGCTGGGAACCACAGCAAATAGACAGGGATAGTAACAATGTGGTAGCCCTGCTGCCTACATTACAAAGAAAACAGCAAAATCATGTCAAGCATGGTGATAAAGGGTGCTGGGAAGACACACAAAAGAAAGGAAATTGTATGCACTTTTTTTACCGATGGTCTTAAGCTCTACAGCAGCAGTTCCCAACCTGTCATGACCCACAGGTTGAGAACCACTAGCAGGGTCGCCTAAAACCATCAGAAAACAGATATTTACATTACGATTCATAACAGTAGTAAAATTATAAAATAGCAATGAAAATAATTTTATGGTTGGGGGTCACCACAACATTAGAAACTGTATTAAAGGGTTGTGGCATTAAAAAGGTTGAGAACCACTGCTTTAGAAGCTCAAATGCTACCTCATAATTTTAGCTGAAGTCCATGTCAGCCAAATGCCAAGTTAGAATTTTTTTGGTCAGTGATGTAGATTACATCCTTGCCTTATATACTGGAATTTTCTTAAATAACAAGTTCTATTTTTTTTTCATTAACCCAGTATCCTCTTCCTTGAAAATTACATTTTCCATACGTGTAAACTATTGTCTTCTTTTTCTTCAGTCAATTCCACTGAAAAGAAGATAAAAACAATGGTTCCTTTATATGTTCCTGACCACCATCCACCACCCTAATCTGTCCTTACATTGGTGCTGAGAGCATGACAAAGAAAACCACTCCAAATTCAATTGAGTAGAGTTAAAAGCCACTAGTCTGGGAGCTGGGCCAATAAATAAAGTGGTAAAAAAAAAAAAAAAAAACTTATAAGAGCCAATTAGTTATGGATATGCAAATTAATTGGCCCATGATATGAGGGTCAAATAATAATATGCAAATGAACTGGCATCTCACTGAGCTAACAGGACAGGAATATGCATAATAAGTTGGCTGTGATGTCAGAAGGCTTCATCAGGATTTTAGGCTTGAATGTTAGAATATAAAATTCTGTGACACTTGAAAGCATTTAGTTCCAATAAAATAGTCTAAATCCCTAAAATATGAATAAATTGATCTAAAAAAGAAATGACGAATCTTTGTACTGGATTAGATTATCCTAGACACAGAGTCATTAAGAAAGTTTATTATAGCCAAACCCTATGCAAGTTAAGCCCTAGACATAGTTACCACAGAATGGATGAAATGCTACGTCCAAAGGACTAATGATGGTTTTAAGAAAATGAAAAGAGAAGCTATGAGATATGAGCTATATTTGAAATCAAGAGAAATAAGTGATAGGATGAAATGTACTAGTTAGAACAGTTAGCCCAAAGACTCCTAAAGAAGTCCATTAGCTGGTAGGTCCAGGTCCAGGCATTTAGCAAACATCATTTGAATACACACTGAGCTAGGCATTGTGCCATCCTTGGGTATGCAGGTAAAAGCCACAGCAGACACATGCATAGCACAGCGTAAGCCAAAACACCCTTCTAAATGTTTCCTATATGTTAAATGATTTAATCTCTATGACACCCCTTTGAGGCAATGCTATTTTTAATGCTATTTTATTGATGAAACTAAAGCATAAGAGGTAAATAACTTTCCCAAGGTCACAGACTTAGTACGTGCCGAGTTAGAATGTCAACCCAGTCTGTCTTCAAACTCCATGAATAAAGCATATGACTTCTAAGTCCTTATCCTTTCTCAGCAGGTTCAGCCTGGAGAGCAGATAGCTAGCGACATATTGCAGTTTGAGAGATGGCCAAAAATACCCTTTTCCAATTTTTCTTTGTACCCAAACTGAAATTCCATCATGAAGCCACTAATAGAAATCAGTTTGTTGATTGTTTAATTAGTATTTGGCTACTTACACAGCAAAGATGGGATCAATGAGTCCATGAGATCAGACACCAAATTATTTATTAGATCCCTAGGCTGAAAGGAGCACCTCAGTTTCTCCCTTTTGTACAGATCAGCATGTTATTTCAGTGACTATGTCTTTGTACACTGAAAAGGATGAGATGTTCTGGCAACGTCCCTTCACCTTTATCAAGGGATGTTGCCAGAACATTTTGGAAGAAAGTCCTAGTCTAAGGAATTTGAGTGCCTACTAGGTGGTAGAGAAAGAACTAGAGGGGAAAAAATGTTATCTACTACAAATTTAATTAAGGGGCTGACTCCAGAAAACAGTGTCTCATATTGTGGGATTGAGAGTGGGGTTGGCAATAGATGGAAGAGTACAAAAGCTTACTACCATTCTAAAGTATTATGGGACTCTGTGGGTTGAAGTTAAATACTGAAGTATTAAATAAATTGGAATTGAGCCCTAGCTGGTTTGGCTCAGCAGATAGAGAGCATCAGCCTGTGGCCTGGAGGGTCCCCTGTTTGATTCCTGTCAGTGGCACATGCCCAGGCTGCAGGCTCAATCCCCAGTGGGGGGCATGCAGGAGGCAGCTGATCAATGATTCTCATCATGGATGTATCTATCTCTCTCTCTCCCCCTTCCTCTCTGAAATCAATAAAAATATACTTAAAAGAAAAAAAAGAAAATAAATTGGAATTGCAATAGACAACTTACCAGGAAAAAGAGATCAGCTGGAAAATGTCAGCAAGACAAATCTACAGATGGAGAAGTAGGACACCAAAGAGGTCTGTGCTAAGGCATTTTTACTAGTCACCACGAAATTCCCAATTTTGAAGGTGGCAAATGCTCTCAGCTCCTGAAATTTCAACTTCAGGGGATAAATAGAAAAGCCTTGCTAGGCTGAGACAGATGAGCTCCAGTATGGGCAAGCTTAAAAACAATACCTAAAAGAGGGGAAAAAATGAAGTATAAAATAATAGGGTCAATTATAAACCAAGAAAAAGGTCACACAGAACCATCACTGAGGACATCTATCAAGTGCACTGCTAAAACCCAAGATGCTTGGTGTTGTCATAGGTTTTATAAATACAGGGGGTGGGGGGGATGCCCTACTTTTGTCTTACACTAAGGCCCATCCTTGGTATGGTCAACCACCTTACGAAAGATACAGTGTGCCGAAATCGGTTTGGCTCAGTGGATAGACTGTCAGCCTGCAGACTGAAAGGTCCCAGGTTCGATTCTGGTCAAGGGCATGTACCTTGGTTGCAGGCACATTCCCAGTAGGAGGTGTGCAAGAGGCAACTGATGGATGATTCTCTCTCATCAATGTTTCTAACTCTCTATCCCTCTCTCTTCCTCTCTGTAAAAATCAATAAAATATATATTTTTTTAAAAAGAAAGATAGAGTGTTATTAGATGACCGGAGGAGGGCAACTAAAACAGGGATAAAGTCCTTCCCGGTTTGGCTCAGTGGATAGAGAATCACCCTGCAGACTGAAGGGTCCTGGGTTTGATTCCAGTCAAGGGCACATACCTTGGTTGCAGGCTCAATCCCTGGCCCTAGCTGGGCCCAGGCGGGAGGCAACCAAGTCTGTCTCTCTCACATCCATGTTTCTCTCTGTGTGTCTCTCCCCTTCCCTTCCATTCTCTGAAAATATCAATGGGAAAGCATCCTCAGGTGAGGATTAACACAAAAATAAAAATTAAATAAATAAATAAAATCTGTGTGAATTTGCAGTGTGCGAGGACATGCTAGGATTAGGACTTTGTAGTCTGGAAGAGGAAAGCCGAGCACAGAGATGATTAAAGTTTGAAAACCATGAAAGGTAGAGCTAGAGTAATACCTAACTGCTTATCACTTCCCACAATACTAGAATTAGGAAGCAACCTTGGTCTTTGAAAGAGCATAGATAAGAGGGAGGGTCACTTGGCGTGACCTCAAAGGCATCTTGCTACTCAAAAATTATCATCCAAATTTCCTTCGCTATTTTTCAGTTGAGTTAAGTAAAAGCTTGTTACTAGAGCAGGTAGAGATAAATGTATGGGTCCATTTGGAGTAATGGGCTTAAAAGCAGACATCTCTCTAAATTTTTACTGTGTGTCATACTGTAGGAGCCCTTGCCTTTCCATGGGCAACTATCAGAAACAGACCTCACAGCTGCCTCTCTCACAATCCAACCCAGAACAGCTGCATTCCCATCCTTGAGTTGCATTCCATCCTTTGCTCTCCTTTTTAGTACAAGGAAAGGAACAGGGCGAGTAAGATTTGCTAAGAGGTTGTTGTGTTGGCAGAATGAAAGCCCCCAAATATTTCTGTTTTTTAAAACAAAATTTGGTGGGCTTTTTAAGGGATATTACCCACATTTGATAAAGAGTTTTTCTAATAAAACTATTAAAATATGCAGCAGCCGAAACTGGTTTGGCTCAGTGGATAGAGCGTCAGCCTGCGGACTGAAAGGTCCCAGGTTCGATTCCGGCCAGGGGCACTTACCTTGGTTGCGGGCACATCTCCATTGGGGGGTGTGCAGGAGGCAGCTGGTCGATGTTTCTCTCTCATAGACGTTTCTAACTCTCTATCCCTCTCAATTCCTCTCCGTGTAAAATCAATAAAAAATATATTTTTTTAAAAAAATGCAGCAAATGTGTATGCCATCTTTCTCTTTCTTTTTTGAAGCTACAAATTCCTGTTAGGCTGACCACAGGTAACAACAATGGAAAATACTATTGAGTCTCAAATGCTGTAAAGATGCTCAGAGAAATGGAAACATCAAACATGATCTTTTTTAAAAAATTGTACTTTATTATAGTTACCTACACTTTCAAAAAGATATTTGGGGTTTATTTGGTCCCTTAATCCCTTATTCCTGATATCTGTTTTAAACATGCCACTCTTTCCCTCTCTGCTCCATAGTTTTGCCACCTGCTCACCATATAGTAGCCTTGTAATGAAACAGGAGCCCTATGAAAAAAAAGTTAAGTCAAAATAACAAATGTAATTCTTGAATTCAATTGGTTGCTTAGCTGTCATTTTTAGATTTTTCTTCCTTCCTTTATTCCTCCTCATTGCCTTTAGTAATAAAATAAACAAAAAAATATATCCAGACTATCTCTAAGAGATAAAGGGAGTGAAATTCATAGCTTTCAAATGTCTAATTTCAGCCAACAATTTGATAGTCCCCCATGAACCAAAAATTGGTGAATGCACATTTAGAGATGCTATGCTTGCAGAACTAATACATATAGAACTAATCTGTATGAAGCTGTGAGATTGCACAGTTATCCACTGACCTAACAGCTGCCATTTCAGACTACAAAGTCCTAATCCTAGCATGTCCTTGCACACTGCAAATTCACACAGATTTTATTTATTTATTTAATTTTTATTTTTGTGTTCATCCTCACCTGAGGATGCTTTCCCATTGATATTTTCAGAGAATGGAAGGGAAGGGGAGAGACACACAGAGAGAAACATGGATGTGAGAGAGACAGACTTGGTTGCCTCCCGCCTGGGCCCAGCTAGGGCCAGGGATTGAGCCTGCAACCAAGGTATGTGCCCTTGACTGGAATCAAACCCAGGACCCTTCAGTCTGCAGGGCGATACTCTATCCACTGAGCCAAACCGGGGAGGACTTTATCCCTATCACTTATTTAATATGTAAGGAACAAAATAAAGTCCCCAAACTAGTCCTTCTAACCCAGCCGTGGGCAAAGTACAGCCCGAGTGGCCGGATCTGGCCCATTCCGCTGTTCTATCCGGCCCGCGGAGCCAAAAGAGCAGAGGGTTCTCTTGCTCTCCCCTCCGCTCCTTCACCAGCAGCCCAAGATGAGAGTGCCAGCATGGTCAGGTTGCTTTTGTTCCGGCCCTCCGGTCCAGTTTAAGAACCCATTGTGGCCCTTGAGTCAAAAAGTTTGCCCACCCCTGTTTTAACCCCTTCCCATTCAGAAGTAATTGTCTCAAAGAAACAATTTGAAGTTTCATATCCAGATTTTTTCTGATTTATGTAAATTAAACACATAGACATATATGCACTTTATACAAATGGGATCATATCAAACACGTTATTCTGTGAGACTTTTGCACCTAGCAATATAAATAAAGACCCTTCCAGGCCAGTACACATAGATGTGTCATTACTTTTATACTCATTGCATAGCATCTCTTGGTTTGGATGTATCAGAATATATTTCAAAAGTCCCTTATAAATATGTAATTCTCTGAGGAAAACTAACTGCACCAGAGGACTTAAATACCTGAATAAATAGAAGAATGCACTCTTGGGTAGGAATACAATAGAGAAAAGATGTTAGTTTCTCCCAATTTAATAATAAATGTTATAAATGCAATTAAAAGACAAGTAACAGATTGGGGGAAAAGCAGGTAAGGGAGTAATGTCCCTATAATACAAAGAGTTCCTCCATATCAATAAGAGAAAGAAAAAAATGGGGAGAAGTTCCCATATGTTTTAATGTTCCTGAAATTTTCTTCATGCTGCTTCTACTACTGGCTCCTGTTGATGGTAAAATCTTACATTTATACATTCTCATCATGCCTCTAAATAAGAAAGGATTTTAAAGTAAGATGCAATTAACCTAAGTTCAAAACCTAAAAAATGTGTTGCTTTAAAAAGACAACTGCAATTGATTGCAAAGAGTACAAAAAAAAAAAAAAAAAAAGAGATCCGGTCATTAGCTTGTAGCTTTTCATCAGCTGTATTTGCAGGAGTTTGAATCCATTAAAACACTCAATCCTGCAGCACTGTTTTGATAGCAAATTGCAGATACCTGTGACAGTCAGTGTAAAAATATCTACCTTTACAAAAGTAAAACCAACATTTTTAAGAGAATTTACAAAACTACTTAAACATTTGAAAGCTGCTTATACTAAAAGTTGTCAGTGGAAGGTGTACATCTAAAAAGTACTCTTGATCGCCACAGTACTTTCTTCAGATGCAGTGAAGACATCAAAAATGAAGCCAGCCTAAAAGAGCTATATTTCAGTGACGCTTCGATTCCCTATATAATTGGAAATCTAATTTAATCTTAACCGAAAGATATGTTCATGTATTATATAAGAATTTCACTGAAAACATTTTAAAACAATTTAGTGGCAGAGATTTTAGAAGAGGCCTTATGAATGCTTATGAATTATGTAAGTCTGAACTTTCATTTTAATAACTTCATTAAAATATAAAACCTTAAAAAGCCTCTCAACAAGAATTTAACTTCATAGAAATGCTTTATATGTGCCCTGACCTTGCCAAAAGGCATGCCTAAGGCATCACTCACAGTTATGACAGGGCAAAGCCTAATAATAAATACCTATCTGAAAATGCCAGCATTTGTCCTGGCCTCCATGCAGGAGTCCCCACTGGGCCATCAACAGACCCTCTCCTGAGAGACAGCGGGATGCATCCAGAAAGGAGCAGCCACCGACATTGGAAAACTTGGATCTGAAGCCTTTAATCTTTTGGATCCTGAGTCTGTTCATCTATATCAGTGTTTCCCAAACTTCTCTCATGATGAGAATTACCTGGTGGAGTTGTTAAAATACAGATTCCTGAATCCCAAGAAGTGCTAAACTAGAATTTTGGGGAACATATAGGTAAAATTGTATACTTAACTAGTGCTCTAAAAGCACTAGTTAATACTAGTTACCTATTTAATACTAAGCTTAGAGCACTAGTTAAGTATACAATTTTACCTATATAATACTTAGCTTAGACCTATATAATTGGGATGCTAAGGACAGCATGGCTATTGGGTAGCAAATGAGGTATAGCAGGCCCTCAAATAACATCATTGCCACTGTAACATCGATAAGACTTTGTGAGAACTTAACTGGTTTATAACAATTAGCCTATAGTAAAATCGATGTCAATATACTTTGTTTCACTTAAAGTCACAGAACCCATCTTGGACATTAAGTGAGAACTTAACTGTAATGTCTGATGAAAACTCTAAGATTAATACCACTGTATAAAATGTTGGTTGTTTCTAAGCAAGGGACAGCTCTTGGTCAACTATTTTTCTCACCACATCTTCAGTCTTAGAAAATACATTCCTACATGGCTCACATACATATTGCACATGTGTATGTGTGTGCTTAAAGAATGCAATTCCAAGCCAAGACCAGTTTGGCTCACTGGATAGAGTGTCGGCCTGCGGACTGAAAGGTCCCAGGTTCAATTCTGGTCAAGGGCATGTACCTTGGTTGCGGGCATATCTCCAGTAGGGGGTGTGCAAGAGGCAGCTGGTCGATGTTTCTCTCTCATCTATGTTTCTAACTCTCTATCCCTCTCTCTTCCTCTCTGTAAAAAATCAATAAAATATATATATTTTTAAAAAAAGAATGCAATTCCATTATTTCAACAGCAGTCATCTGCTTAGATTAACCTATCCTAGGAGAACATGCTAATAAGGTTCACTAGCAAATTCTGCCCCTTCCTCTGTTACTATTTGGCCATAAAACTCAGTATATTTTACGAAAAATAAGGCCAGTAGTATATCAAGTACTATATTTCTAACACCTTCAACTTTTTAAGTTATTTGAACTTTCTAAGATACAAGATTTCTCTTCCAAGTGTTTGTTTGTTTGTTTTGGGTTTTTTTTTTCTTTTTTGTGGTTTTTTTTTTTTTTTAATGATAACTGGCTTAAGACAAAAGCAGTTAATTGGGCCAACAAATAGGAATAAAAAGGAATTGAGCCTCTCTCATCCTAATTATCAAGTAGGTGCCTGGTTGCCGTACAAACTCTCCCTCTCTAATATGAAACACCACGAAATGGGACGTACTGTTGCTACGTTAATCTAACTGGAAGTGGCAGGGCCTGGTTCCAAAGCAACCACCGTTTGTCATCCAAATGATGGCCCAGCAGATGAATACCTAATTGGAGACAACATGAATCAGCATTCATTGCCCATTGTAAGTGCATAATTGAGTGGTTAAGATTCCAACTTTCATTTAGCTCTACAAATTCTCAAATCTTCACAAATAATGACACCAACATGAGAGAAGTGCCCATGTAAACTCTCATATTCCTACAGAACTTGGACTCTTTGGCTTCTTTTCCTCCGGCTGATTTCCTTTTCTACCTCAAACATATTCCTAGGCTGTGCCCAGCCTAGCCAATATTTTAAAAAATGAAAATTCTCTGGCTGGATTATGCATCAACTCTCTAGCCTTCACCTTAAATCAGATGGATTGCTCCACTTGCCAATAGGAAAAACAGCTCAGTTAAAACACTTACTAAGGAACTAGGTAAGAAATGTGAAATATCGTTGTGTATTAGTCCTATAGCAGAGATGATTCGTCTGTGCCACTTTGATTTGTTACTTAACTAATCCTACATTTCCCCACGTCAGAAATGTTGAACAGGGCCTGTCTCAAATAACCAGCCAGTCTGACCAAAGGTTAAACCAATTGCTCAGGAAACATTTTCTGTAAAGCTATGAGCCTGGAAACTATCTATATTCCAGACTCCAGGGATAAAAGTGTCAGAGCTTCAGGATGCTAAGGGAGATATAAACATGAAATTAGTAAGTACATTCCAGCCTGATCCTCAAGTTTAAAAAAAAAAAAAAAAGCTCTTCACAAACATATATTGCAGTCAGGGCTGCTTCTATTGTTAATAAAGTGTCTTTAGTATTCCTGCAATAGAACTCAAGAAAATAGAACTGAGGTATTATGTAAATTTAGCCCAGAGCTAAAGAGAGATTCTCTTCAAGCCAAATTATATAGAAATTTTAATAAATGGGTATATCTTTTAAAATTAACTTGCCCACATACAGTTATAGTATACATTTTGATTATTACAGTTATAGTATATATTTTGATTCTTATAAACTGCCACTTGAAATTTTTTTTATTGTAAAGCAGTCCAGCAATCCTTAATGCTATAAAAGGAACTAGTTATTAAAGCTACTAGAACTTAATATTTTCTTATAAGCAAGATATAGGAATGGGATTTTTGTTTTCATCTTGGATGGATCAATGAACAAAGAGATGTTATTTATGTGTGTGACTGCTTTGGTATGGGTGGTGCTTGTCATTTATTGCCTCTCTAACTTGCCATTTAAATTTTAAAATGATTTCATCTGAAATGTAAAACAGCAGTGCAATCTTATTACCAACTGAGATTATTCATTTTAAAAATGAGATTGTCAACAGAGCTTCTCTACACTGAGAAGTCTGGACTAATGCATTCATTTCTGGAAACACACTTAAGAAGAAAAGCATTGACTTTCTAAAGCAAATCCAGAGGGAAATCAGGGACGTGCAGAGGGCAGACACAGTCTCCGTGGGAGGAACTGTTCACAGAATCGGAGATGTTAAAGCTGCAAAAGACAGAGCAGACACAATAACTGACTGCAAATATGTGAGAAAAGAATTGAACTTACTCTTGTTAACTATAAAGATCTGAACAAGGATCAATGGGTGTAAGCAATGAAGATCCATATTTGGTTCTTTCCATTTCAGTATCTACACAAAGGCTATAGGGGAGCTTAGCAGAGATAATGTATAGGGATAACACCCTACCCACCACCATGGGTTAGAGAGTTAATCTGTTAAATTCCTGCCCCCCTAAACTGCCCCATTCTAAATGAGAACAAAAGCTCTAAAACATCATACCCAAGATGAAGCTAGTATTAGCACACAAAATGTCACATCTATTTAAGACAAATTTACCCCCATCAACAGCCAGTATTTTTCCTTTAAAAAATAAGAATGAAAAACTAGTAGTGATGATGATCCTATATAATAGATAATATGCAAATTGACCCTCAAGCCATCACATAAGATGGCCACCTTGGGTGGTCAGGTCAGCAGGGGAGAGCAGTTGTGGGTGATTAGGCTGGCAAAGGAGGGCAGTTGAGGGAAACTGGGCCAGCAGGTGAGCAGTTAGGCATAGATCAGGCTGGCAGGGGAGTGGTTAGGGGGTGATCATGCTGGCAGGCAGGCAAGCAGTTGGGAGACAGCAGTCCCAGATTGTGAGAGGGATGTCCAACTGCCTGTTTAGTCCCAATCCTGTGGGGTCTGAACTGGCAGTCAGACATTCCCTGAGGCATCCCAGATTGGAGAGGTTGCAGGCTGAGGTGAGGGACATCCCCAGAGTGCACAAATTTTATGCACCAGACCTCTAGTATAACAATAAATAGCTATAACCTAGTTGATGATGCTTTTGGTCTTGTTTAACCCTACTCATTATCTCACAATATTGATATTATCCCCATGCGATTGATATTATTCCCATATGTAAATGAGGACACCAAGGCTTGGAAAAGTAAAATGACTTGCTCAAGGTCACAAAGTGAACAAATGGCACAACCAAGGTCCTCACTCCTGCTGTGTCTGAGACCTAAGCCTGTCTGCTTACCCACTACATTCCACTGTCTAGACTGTGCACACTCTAATTTCAATTGGCCATAATCCCCGAACCGTAGAAACCTCAACCCTAGAAGATAATAAGTGCTTTTGAGCTGCAAAATGATCATCAGTTGGCTCGAAATTAATACCCTCTATAGATTATTTTGACAAAGTAACAATATCCAACTGTGCCTGCAAATGCCAACACATGCAAATCCCTGTGACTTCATAAATAGCAAATGCACTAATGAGAAAAAGAAAGAAAGAAAAAACCTCCTCTTTGTGCATGTTTTTTCCTGTGTGTTTTTTATTTCTGCTGGAAAATAATGTCCATAAGGAATCTGTGTTCTTTTCAACAACTAAAAGAAAAAGAGGAAGGTTAGTGTTTACAAGTTTATATAATGCCAAGAGAGAGAGAGAGAGAGAGAGAGAGAGAGAGAGAGAGAGAGAGAGAGCAGGCATGAGCTGTGGTTTCCCAGTGGGTTGCTGAGCAGTTTTAATTTACTTTTAATCATTTCAGAAGTCATGCCTCAGAGGTATGAGCTGAAAAGCTTTATAGGATTTTGCCTTTTTCTTTTTTGTCCCTCCTTTTTCAGGCTGGCTAAAAACCTAAACAAAAAAAAAACAAAAAACAAAATCTGGGTAGAATCAATGTAGGTTATTTGCTTCTCCTGGAAACTTCAGATATCCTAGCCTGATCTTCATCATGCTTTATCTTTTACTGACCACATATTTCACTTGATCACAGGCTTGTCTTCCTTTGTGTTCTACAAATGCCTTTTCTCATTCATTAGACTGTGAAGTTCTTTAATCATCAGGGTTGCCAGGCACCCTGTGTGTCCCTGTTTCTGTGTTTCCATGACACAGTAGAGTTAGCACACACCATAGGTATCGGTGGCTCTTTCTCTATGAATTTCTTTTGCCAGCGACGTGATTGAATTCCTTTTTACATGGCCATCATCTGGCATTACTTAGCATGTAGTTAGATCCCCATAAGAGTTGAAATTTAAATGAAAATGAGAATATTTTATCCCCTACAATAGAGCTTATTATATGAACTGAAATGAAATGAATTGAATAGAACAAACCAAATTGAACTGAATTGAATATATTAAGACATTACTATGTCACAACAAAATTATCCAGATTATACTTACAGACTAATTGATTAGCACAGCCTAGCTATGGTGTGATTCTAAAGACTGACACTCCCAGGATTACCTGTTATGTTACCCGAGAAAGGGCAGTAACCTTTAGGCATAATATCGTAATTAGTTCTTTAAACTGAGACCAAAATGGTAGAGTTGGCCCAAATCACTATGTATTTGAAGAATAGCTAGTAAATGTGGAATAAACCTCATGGTTGACAGTATTTTGAAAAAGGCAAATGATGTATAAAGTAACATGAATTGACACTGTTGTTTAAATGGGAACGATCTCCAAAACAAGTATATCTTAAATCTCATTTCCCAGTCTAAGTCACCTCCTGGGTTCAAGGTTTGCTGTGATCCACAGTGAGAAAAATCCACTCACTATCCTCCCCTAAGCCCTGCTCCTTTCTTATTAGCCCTGGCTTCTAGAAAGCAGCCCATCCGCCAGGCAGTCACCATCTATCTGGTCTGAGCCCTGAGTGAGGCACTTAAGATTCAGTCAATGAGATAGACAATGTCCCTCTACTTGTGGAGCCTAGTCTCAAAAAAGCCTACTGTCTCTCTTGGCCGGCATAACACTATAGTTGAGCATCAACCTATGAACTAAGAGGTCATGGCTTACTTCCCAGTCAGATCACATGCCTATGTTGTGGGCTTGTTCCCCAGCGTGGGGTGTGCAGGAGGCAGCTGATCAATGATTCTCTCTCATCATTGATGTTTTTCTCTCTCTCCCTCTCCCTTCTTCTCAAAAATAAAAATACATATTTTAAAGCCTAGTCTCAACAATACACAAGTACCAAAATAAATAATCACAAATCCTATGTTCTAAAAAAAAAAACAAAAAAAAAAAACCACAGAATGTGAAATGAAGAAATGAGAAGAGGTTTCCCTCACCCAAAGGATCTAATAAGCTGCTTTAGGAGTTATAGGCAATTCTTTTCTCAAAATTACATCTCTTTTCATAAAAAAAGAACTAAACAAAACAAAAAACAGATAAATATTTTATAGAAACCAAAGTTATGGTGGGGTAGAGGAAATATCCCTTCTTTATGACCTTTACCTAAGTAGCATAGAGTTGCATGAGATCAGGTATCTTCAAATTTTGATGATGTTCACCTATCAGTAAAGTTTTGGGGCCATATTGCTCCTTGTGTGTTTATTTCTAGGTTTATAAATTCTGTGCATTTACTACTGTAGTAATATAAAATGGACATTGCAAAGCTATTTTAAAATAGAAAAATGTAAAGCCTAAAGCAAATATAAAATACTCATTTTACAATTATTATTATATTTTATGAATGATAAAATGTTATTCTCCTTTTAAAGGTATTACTAATATTTGCACTGTTAGCAAATATGCCTCATATTTAAAAGAATAGTTTTAACTTAGTGATATAAGAATTTGAGTATTCTATTTCCCTTTTCACTTAGCTTCAGAGTGCTGCATCTGTAAAAATAATTCACAAAAACACAATATCAATATTTAATAGGACTTAGTTTGAGATTCATAGTAAATATAAATCAGTATGTCAAATTGAGGTTTTTGATGATTTTAACCAACTTCTCTCACCTAAAATAGATCATTTTTTAAATCTAATCATGAAGAGCATAGCTCACTCTAGAGGTTGAAGAACTCAGCTCGGTCATTCTGATTTTTCACTCATGTGAAATATATTTGCGTTATTAAAATTTCAAGCTACCATTGTTGTTTTTCAGGAATCACTTTAAGCAACATACTCATTTTGTGAGGATTACTTCGTTACAATTGAATAATATAATCCATAAATCAGTATACTTGGCTCACATGAGCAAAGTGCATAGCAAAACACCCACAGCAAATAACCAAGTGAAGGTCCCTGCCTATCCCACCTCCACTGCAGTGCTTCCTTGCATGTGAGCCTTGCCCAAACACCGCTGTGGTGTGTACCTCAAAGCTTGGTAAATCTCTAATCCTTTTATTATTTTTTAGAAGAAAATATATATGAAGTAGAAATTCTAATATCTTCTTCATGGGGAAGATTTCTTACTGGAGACTTCAGACTAAAGGTTTCTAGTTTAAAAACCAAAAATATGCCAGACATACCACATTTTTCTTCTTCTTACAGGCAGAAAATACCTTGTTGTTTCAATTTTTCTTCCTTTAAAAATCAATTACTCATTCACCAAGAACAATGCATTATAACGTATCAATGCAATATATAATTTTTATGTAAAAATGATACACATTCTAATAAATGATAAGCTCTTCATAAATTTCAGAGGTAACATTATACTCTAAAAAGAAAAACCCAAGCCAGATTAGTTTTAGGACTTGCAATGTTACACAAGGAATAGGAGTGATGGGATGGTTAGCCTGTAAAAGGGGAGACTGGGTGGGTAACAGGAAGGCTGATCACAAGTATTTGAAGAGTTGTTCTAGGGACAAAAGTATGAAATCATGTATTCAGATATGTACTGTATTAAATACCTACCTGCTAAGTACCACAATTGGCTAGGAGTTGGAAAACCAAAGATAAATAAAATCCTTCAAGCTTGGAGCATGCTCAGAGAAAGCCCCTTAGAAAGAAATGTGTGAGATTTGGGAGTCCACAAACTTTTCCTGTAAATGACCAGGTTTTAAATACTTTAGGCTTTGTAAGCCATGTGGTCTCTTGCAACTATTCAACTTTGCCCTTGTAATACAAAAAGCACCATAGACAACATGTGAAGAATGAACGTGGCTATGTTCTAATAAAACTTTATTTGTAAACAATGACATTTCATAAATTCACATCTCGTGAAATATTATTCTTTTGATTTTTTTCAACCTTTAAAAAAGCAAAAACCTTCTTAGCTTATGGCCTACAAAAACAGATAGCAGCCACATTTGGTACATGGCAGTAATTAGTTGAGTCCTGAAAAAGCTAAACAGTATATTATAGAAGCTCAGAGGATAGATAATCCCTACTGGGATCATGGAAGCTTGCTGGAGAAAAAAATTGAGCTCAAGCTGAAACTGGTTTGGCTCAGTGGTTTGGAGCATCAGCCTGTGGACTGAAGGGTCCCAGGTTCGATTCTGGTCAAGGGCACATACATTGGTTGAGGGCACATTCCCAATGGATCAGGCAGCTGATCAATGTTTCTCTCTCAATGATGTTTCTGACTCTCTATCCCTCTCCCTTCCTCTCTATAAAAAAACCAATAAAATATATTACTTAAAGAAAAACAGCTCAAGAGGACAGGCCCAAAGGACAGTGGGAGCAAAGGCATGGCTGTGTAAAACAGACTGGGGAGTGCAGATGAACCACAAGCAATGCTACTAGGCAGAGAGGAATGAGAAATGAAGTTGGAGAGAGAAGCAGGGTTGATCAAGGAAACTGAACTGTATGCTCTGGAGGTGGTGAGCAGCCACTGGTGGGTTTAAGCAGGGAGTCTGTGCTGGAATGGTCAGCAACGGTGGATCTGGAGCAGCAATTACAGGTGTAGGGTGTGTGTGTGTGTGTGTGTGTGTGTGTGTGTGTGTGTGTGTGTATGAATTCAGTTCAATTTGGCTAAGGATACCAGTTCTGCCGATCACCAAGCTATGACCTCAAATCAGTGTATCTGCTTTCTCTAAATCTGAATTCCTTGCTTTGAAAACCAAGATAACACCTATCTTAGTGTTGGTTGTTTATTATTGCACTGTCTGCTCTCCTTCCTGCACACAGTATCACAATGGGGACCATGAGTTTCACTGCTAACTTCTTCCACTGATGTCTTTTCTAGATTGCAGGAACAGGCCATTATCAATGTACACCAAGTGGTCTAGCATGGTGCCCAGTAGAGCAGGTACTCAAAAGTAATTAATGAATAAATGGGGGAAAAGTCAACCAGTCATAGAGCCACATTCTCCCACCTTCTCATTCTATTTATGCCAATGCTGGCTTCTGTTTTGCAAGCATATGTTGCTCTATTTAAAATTCGGAACAAAGGCAAGGAGAAAAAATGATTAATCATTCTCTATACAGCTATCTTATTCATAATAAGTTTATTTTCCTGATAGAGTTCTAATTACATTATATTTTGATACATGGTTGTTGTTTTTACCTCTTCCGTTGAGATGCATTTTCTTCAAGAAATTCTCTTAATCTGAATGGACAGTTTTCTAGTTTATATTGCACTAGACTTGAAGTGAAGTAAATTTTTTTAAAATGCACAATTCATCCGATTGTTAAACTCAAACTCAGAGATAGGATGACAACGAATGAATGATCCACAAATGTCTATATTCTTTCATATGCAAATTGCCAAAAGACCTTCATATTTTACCACCTATCACATCACATTGTAAGTGGGACATACATGATTTATCTAATCACAAGATTTCCAAGATTTTGTTCCAAGTTGAACCAAAAAGCAACATGTTGATTTTTATGTCAAATTACTCTTTTAAATGTCCATAGAGCACTTACTATGTGCCATGCACTGTTAAGTGTTTCCTATTAGAGAGATCCATGGCAAATGGATCTTTACTTTCTAAACAGCTTAACTCTTAACCAAATTATTTATCCCATTTGCCCATGTTATGTGTACTTGTTCCCGAGCAGAGGGGGTGCAGGAGGCAGCTGATCTATGATTCTCTCTCCTCATTGATGTTTCTATCTCTTTCTCCTTCCCCCTTCCTCCCTGAAATCAATAAAAACATTTTTTAAATTAAATAGCAGATAGTGTACATGAGAAAACAGTTTAATTATATTTTTATTTCTGAATATGAGTTCTTTCCAAGAAAACTCTTTCTGAATATAATGAGATCCCTGGGATTTTCAATTTTCAATTACTAATTTGTTAGCTGAAATAAGTGACTCCTTATATATTCACTGTGTCAAAAATACATATTCTATGAATATATATATATATATTCTGGAATTATTATTTTATCCAAAATACTAAGGACAACTTAGCATTTTAGTGAACTACAATAAACACAAAATTTAAAGGCTTAATATTTAAGTAGGCACATAGGAAGTACCCAAAAATAGCTGTTGAATCTATTAAGAGTAGATCTAATTTAGTCTTTGTTTCCCCTTCCTCTTCTTTCCTAATATTTTAATTCACTCATTAATTTTTAAAAAAATACCACACCTACTAAGTGCTAGGCAGTTCTGGAGGCCAAGTATACAGCAGTGAATAAAACAGGCAATCCTCCTTCATGAGGACAACCTTCTAGAGTGGGTGGGGGAGAAAAGAAACATGACAAGTGAATAAATTAAACGTGTGATAGGAAAGTGTTTAGGATAACAACGAAGCAGGGCATGTTTATGAAAAGTGGTCAGATTCTGAATACATTTTGAAGAGCCAAGAGGGTTTGCTTCTGACTATGAATGAAAGTGAGGAACCAAGGATGGGTGCATTGATTCTGGCCAAAGTAGCTGGAAGAATGGAGCTGCTAACACTGGGATGGAAAGAACTTCAGTATGTCGGGCTCCTGGAGAGTGGACAGGATGGGCTTCCTTTGGGACACATTTAATTTACGGTATAAATTAGGACAAATGGAGATATCCACTCTATAGTTAAACTTTGGTGGTTATCACATCAAGTGTATTTGAAAACCATGCTATCTTTCTCATTTAGTCTCCATATCATCTAATTCTTAAAGCCATCAACTATACAAAACATAGGCCATACACCAGGAGTTTATCCTCACCCACACCTTTATTCCTTATCCTGAATTTGCAGTTGTTATTGATGCCACACACCATACTGAAAATACTTGGCTTTCAGATTAATAAGTCTTTCCCTCACCAACTTGAAGATGCTCAAGGGTTTAATCCTTTATGAAATGTTTCTTATTAAACACCAGTTTACTGATACATGTATTTCTCCAGAATAGATCTAGAAACCTTTAGAAGTTTACCTACTTTGGATAATCTTCTCTTTTTATTATCTAATCACTAGAGGCCCGGTGCATGAAATTTGTGCATGGGGGGATGGGAGAGGCACGTCCCTCAGCCCAGCCTGCACCCTCTATAATCTGGGATCCCTTGAGGGATGTCCAACTGATAGTTTAGGCTCAATCCCACTGAGACTCAATTCAGGATTGCTGGCTCCCAACTGCTCACCTGTCTGCCTTCCTGATTGCCTCTAACTGCTTCTGCCTGCCAGCCTCATCACCCCCTAACCACTCCCATACCAGCCTGACTGATGTCTAACTGCTTTCCTGCCAACCTATTTGCCCCCAACTTCCCTCCTCTGCCTGCCTGGTCACCCCTAACTGCCCTCCCCTGAAGGCTTGATTGCCCCCAACAGCCCTCCCTTGCAGGCCTGGTCCCTCTCAACTGCCCTCCCCTGCTGGCCATCTTATGATGGCCATCTTGTGTGGAGTGATGGTCAATCTGCATATTACTCTTTTATTAGATAGGATAGAGGCCTGGTGCATGGGTGGGGGCCACCTGGTTTGCCCTGAAGGATATCCAGGATCAGTGTGTGAGGATTCCCTTGGGGAATGGGGTGGCCTGAGCAAGGGGCCTATGGTGGCTTGCAGGACAGCCACGCCCCCTGGCAACCCAAGCAGAGGTCCTGGTATCTGGAATTATTTACCTTATACAATCGAAACTTTGTAGCCTGGAGCAGAGCCAAGCCTCCTGCTCACTCCGTAGCCAGTAGCATTTCTATTGGAATTTATTTACCTTATGTAATTAAAATTTTGTAGCCTGGAGTGGAGGCCTGGGCCAGGCAGGGTGTGCAGAAAGTTTTGCTTCTCCCATTGCTGGGAGCAACCCTAGCCTTCTGTTCTCTCCATCTCCATGTCTGCCACCATTTCTGTTTGGATTTGTTTACCTTCTATAATTGAAACTTTGTAATTTTGAGTGGAGGCTTAGGCCAGCAAGGGCAGCGGAAAGCTTGGCCTCTTCCATTGCCTGGGAAACCCAAGCCTCCTTCCTGCTCTCTGTGGCTGCAGCCCTCTAGGTTGGGTCTATTTGCATACTTACTCTGATTGGCTGGTGTGTGTAGCAGAGTGATGGTTAATTTGCATGTTACTCTTTTTATTAATGACATATAAATACCAACTCAAACAGAAAGTCTATTGAAAACAATCTTCTTATTCTTCTTACTACTAAACAGGCTGGATTACATATTCTAAGTCAGTTTATAGAAGTAAATTTTTAGGACTGTCTGGTTTGGCTCAGTGGATAGAGCATCCATCTGCGGACTGAAGGGTCCCTGGTTTGATTCCAGTCAAGGGCACATGACCTAGATTTTGAACTCGATCCCCAGTAGGGGGCATGTAGGAGGCAGCCCATCAATGATTCTCTCTCATCATTGATGTTTCTATCTCTCTCTCCCTCTCCCTTCCTCTCTGAATTAACAAATTTGTAAAGAAAATAATTTTTTTAAAGAATCATCTGATCTGAGGTTTAATAGCCTCAGAGATCTTATTAAAACCAAGTCTCATTGCCAGAAGGAAAGTGTCTGTGTGTGTGGGGGGGGGGGGGGGAGGGAGGGGAGCGGCGTGCGAGGTAGGAGAGGGCAAAAGAGGGATAAGTGGGGGCAGAAGGAGACTTGACTTTGGGTGGTGAGCACATGATACAGCATGCAGATAACATCTTATAGAATTAATTATACACTATGATTTTATTAACCAATATCACCCCAAATTTTTCCATTAAAAATAATTTTTAAAATTTTTAAAGCAAGTCTGGGTTCTGATTTGCAGTGGTTTTCATACCACTCTGCCCTAAGAACCACTTGTGAAGGTCAAAAGCACAATTTACCAACCCCATTAGCTATAAAAACAAACAAAACATGGCCCACCGTTGGGAAAATGCTTTTGCTGAGACACTAGCATTAAATCATAAACTCATGCCCAAAACAAAAAGTATAAAGATTGGAATCCAAATCAAATGTGATTAAACCAAGGAACATACTGGAAAGCCCACACACAGATTCAACCTACAACCTCACTTGGGATACTAAATATCATAACCAAAAATGGTCATTTAATGAATTTACAGCCCAAATTGGGAACGCTCTTTCCTTAATTACTTGTATACAGACCTAGAAAAGTTGTGGAAGTCACGACTTTGAAGTCTTTACAAAAAATGAGTGTATATTTGAACACGGGGTTTCAGTCAAAGTGTTTCTTTTCAAAATGAGTATAGAAATCAGGGATCTATTACTGTACCTTCCATTTCCTTCCATGGTAATCTCCTCCTGAGAAAAAGAAATGCATTAAATTCTGTCATGTTTCTGACAATTTACATCCTCATTTTCAGCTCTGATATTGCGGTTTAGTAAATAGTCCTCAGACCCAATCAGCATATCAGCAGAGAATTTTTAGCAAGTTAATCAAAATGCAGGCAAGACAATGGGATATGCTTGAAATAACAAATCACTTGATTGCTTAATTAGGTTAGCAAGACTGTCATAAAATGAAACATTGTCATTTCTAAAACCTCAGTTGAAAATATTTCTGGATAATGACATGTACAATTTCGAGAAATAAAGAAAACTGTCCCGGTGAAGGCTGGCAAGAGGTGACATCTGTGCACCATTCCAACTAGACCTGTAAGGACCCTGAAAACACCTAAGGGTTTTGTTAATCATCAAAGACTCAAAGAGCAGCCTAAGCTACATCTGCAGTAGTCTCCCCTGTATCTGAGATTTCGCTGTCCAAGATTTCAGTTACCTGTAGTCAATGGTCTAAAAATATTAAGTGGAAAATTCCAGAAATAATTCATAAGTTTTAAATCGAGATGTTGGGAGTAGCCTGATGATATCTCACATGACCCCACCTCGTCCCACCCTGGACGCGAATTATCCCTTTGTCCAATGCCTCCACCCTGTATACACCACCCTCACATTAGTCACTTAGTTGCCACCTAGGTTAACAGATCAACTGTCCTGGCACCACAGTACTTGTGTTCAGGTAATCCTTATTTTGCTTAATGGTCCCAAAGCACAAGAAAAATGCTGACAGTTCAGATATGCCAAAGAGAAGCTGTTAAGTGCTTCCTTTAAGTGAAACAGTATATATGTATAGGATAAAATATAGCTTATATAGGGTTTGGTACTGTCTGGTTTCAGGCATCCCCAGGGGGTCTTGGAACATATCCCCCTGGATAAGAGGGACTACTGTAATATACTAAATCCACATAAATCCCTGGTGTTTTAGGGAAGGTCCTAATTATCCCAAATGTTTGATTGGTTGAAATCTTTATTTCTAAGCTTAGTAGCAAACCCCTGAAGAGCTGTGATATCAAACCTCTCTGTTGTGTTATTGCCTCTCGATAGAGTAATCATAGATATGTTTGTATACTGAAGCATCATCTAATAGAACTCTAACTTTAACAAACATGATTAGTAAGAGGATACTAAACTTATTCAAAAGGAAATAAAATAACAATATAATAGTTATTATTAAGGGTTTCTATCTTTCACTCATTGGGTTTAATACTTTATAAGCATTATAGCACCTTACTGTCACAACAAACCAGAGATGGGTTCTATTTGCCCGATTTGAAAGATGGGGAAACACACCTGAGAAAGCTAAATAACTTGCCATGTTCATGCCAGAGAGTAAATGACTGGATAATAATCCACATCATGTCTCCTAACTGCACTTGGATCATGTTACCTGATTTCAGAACCTAAAATCCCTCTCCAGAAACATTTTGACCTCTTTGGAAAACTTCATGGTCAATTTTACTTCATTTGCTATGAAGGTTAATCTAACATTTTAACTCAAATTTCAGCATTCGACACTCCTTCAACTCCCCCTAAAAAGGGGGAAATAACACACCTGTCACTTAGATCTTCTGAGAAAATATTAACAGCAGGAGCTAATTAGCATACTCTGACAGACAGGGCCGGGAGTCCAGAGAGAGACTCTTTGGCAAAGATTCAATTTGAAATCTGTTCCTGGGGCTTATTTATCCACATTTATACCTTCTTCAGTCAGCCAACCAGCACATATCTGTCTGTGCCTGGGGTCAAGCAAGTGCTTTCCTAAAATGAGGAGGTCCTGGCTCGCAGGTTGGAGGAAGCTTTCCCTGCCATCCCCCCCCCCCCCGGGGGATTTGGTAAAAGGCTCTCGCTCAACCCCGTTATCTCCTAGAAACACCCACTAGCGCCTTCTTCCTTCCGGAAACCCTAAATGTCCTGGTCTTGCTTGGGTGATCCAATATGTCCGATCTCACCGATACAGGAGTGTAGCATGTGTCCCAGAAAGCCAAATCCACAGAAGAGAATTGGCTCTGATGGGTAATATTATAGAGTAGAAGTGACTGCTCCCTATTCAGAGCTTCCTATGTGCTGGGCAAGTTTTGCTTCAATTAATTCCTATGACATTTTCAGGAAATATATCAACCCTTTTCAGTCCAGATAACTATGGCTTAGAGACCCAAGAAACCTAAGGCCCAGGCCCTTAGTTACTATAATTTCTCTCAAGATTTAAATACTTTTTGTTTCTTGAAAAACTAAAGACCTGTGGCCTACATTAAGCTACAATACTGTTATTCTGAATTCCCTGATATCCTCTTTAAAACACAGCAGTTTCCATCTTTTAAAGGACTATGCTTGCATTCCAAAGGAAGCGATTCTTTGTTCAAAAGTAAAAGTATGCGTCTAGACTTTGTAAAACTCATACGGTAGTAGTTGAGACACTCTCAAGTTCCCATGGAACCAAGTAATTCTTATCAAATGTCCTTGCAGAAGATGAAAGGACCACCAGGATTACTAAGTGCAGAGCAGCAAAACCCAGGTCCGGGTAACAGCACCGCATTGAAATGCAGCATTTGTATGGACCGACTCCCCACCTTAGCACACAGCATGGCAGGGGGTGGCCAGGGCTTGAATTCTGAATTCCTGTTAGAATGACATCTACCAAGAACAAGCCCTGAATGACTGCTTATCCCTGTAGAGAAAAATGAGGAGCTTATCATGCAGGTTTTTGTAAAGATAATATCTACACCTGTGGTCAGGCTAAAGCTTTAGACACTCCCTGGTGAAATGCCAGGTCTGAACGGTGCGGGTTTGGGAGCACGGCTGAGCTACAAATTGCTTGGAAGCAGGCTGATTTAAGGTTGCCATGGCAAAGGAAAGCAGACAATGAGAAGCTTTTACATTAATATTTTCTAAGTCCTGTTATGATAGGATTGTCCGGCTGAGGGGCACTTTTCTGTACTTCCACTGACATGCCCAGATAGAATAATAAACACTAATTATAGAGTATTATAATGATTTCTGGCCTTGCCTCAGAGGGGTGTATATCTGGCGAGGTAATTACTTCTCTGACAGATAGGTTTTTACATGAGAATTGAGGACGATGAGTCTAGTTTATTGCGTGCTGATGAGACCACGGGGGAGGAAGGTCATGTGGCTGCTTATTAAGACCTTTTTAGGCAACATGTTTTCAATCAGTTGTCAAGGTACCCACCCCCGGTTTTAAGAAGTACTTGGTGTGGAAATGACCCGGTGACTCTCAGTGATGGGAGTCTGCTAGGTGATGGGGAAGTGACTAAGTGATGAGAGACTGTTCTCAGGTTGAAATTAAAAATGTGATGACTAGTGCAAAAGAGAGAGCCGATTTTTTTTATTGCACTTACATTCCTTGAGAGGTTATTCACCCTTACCAATTCATACTCAAGTTCCTACACCAAGATTCTGGATAATAGACGGTACTCTAGCCCAGGGAATTTATTTTCAGTAGCATTTTTTAAAAATATTTTAAATTACCGTTGGTATATGATATTTTCAGTTTCAGGTGTACAACCCCGATTAGACAGATAACTTACAAAATGATCACCCCAATAAATCTGGTACCCATCAGACACCATACATAATTATTGCACTATCATTGACTATATTCCCAATGCGGTGCTTTACATTCCCACAACTATTCTGTTGATTACCAATTTGTATGTCTTAATCCCTTCACCTTTTTCACCCAGAAAATTTATTATCAAAAATAACAAACACACCATCACATCCTCTTGAGGAAATTCATCCCTTTCCCCACTGTGACTTTGCCCAGGGAAGAGGGGTGGGAATCTCTCCCCTCGTTGTTTATTTATAGATAAAGAATCTATTTTTAAAAGGGGGGGGAGGAAAAATAACAGCAAGTTAGAGAATTCAGGGAGGGGAAAAAAGTAAAAGAAACGTAAATAAAGTTTTATCAAAATTTTGAAAATGTGTATGTGTACTACCCTTCTTAAAATGTTTCATCCTATTAAAGTGAGATTATTTCAATGTCACCCCAATAAATTAAATTTTAAAAAATTATTTGGTTTCAACATGACCTTCCTAGCCCCCACGACAAGGATAGAGATTGAGAGGAAAAAGCAGGTTTATCATTTTAAAACTATGGCAAATGATTTGTACTCCAAATACTGAGTAGAGATTCCTGGGTTTTGATGAATTATAAGTGTCCCAAAACAATTCCCCCTTCAGATTACTAAACAAGCTCAGGTACTGTTAATAAAATAAGATTTTTCTCCAAGTGGTCTGTATGGTGTTTGATATCACAGATAATCTAAGGTCCTTTGCCATGTCTTCTACAAATGCCTAAGGGAAATTTACCCACACCAAATATAGCTTATTAAAACATTTATTCCTGGCATGATAATAGCGGTCCCTCTATGCTTCGTAGAACAGATTATATTTCTATTTCTCCCCTAACTATAGATACTTTTCTCCTGTTCAATATAATAGCAAAATAAATTCATATGGTACAGATGGCTGTTGACTCAAGACACAGGGTTTTTTACTGTTTTTCAAACCACCACCTTCCTCCACCCAAAAAAAAAAGACCCCTTTTGCTTCTCTGCCTTTTATATAGTTTGCTGTTATCCCTTGCAAAATTTACAGAGCTAGGAAAAATAAACAATGGAGTGATCAGAATTTAATTAGGTTTATTTGTTGTTGCAACAGCTTTCAAATTCTTTCCTCCTGTGAAGGAGTGAATCCCTAGATTACTCAGACACATAAAAAACATTTTAAAAAGAAAATGAACTACAGAGGAATTTTTATTTGTACTTCAGAGTTAATCATGTAAAGCACCTGTGCTTTTCGAAAAGCTGCAAATCCTTCTTTGTCTTTATTATGATGATGAGCTAACAAGATGAGTTCCTCTCTAGAACTGTATAAAAACCGAAGTGTGATAAACGGCCCCCAGAATGTAAGCCCTCCTGGATTATACCTATTATTTACAAATTCTCTGGAGAAACTAGAATCTTGCAGAAGCATTATTTGTGTCCTGGTTATTCAACTAGGGGGCTTTGCCTCCTCCGGAGAACTTAATATTAAGGGAGGCTGAGAGCTGATCCCTTTAATCCGGAAGATTTTCCATAAATAAAAGAAACTGAGATTTAGTAATTGAAGCAAACTCCCCATATGCGTCATGCTTTTGTGTTTCATTAAGTGCTGAACTATGCAATAACACAGCAACTGAAAGAAAGTTCCCAACTCTGAAAGTATCCAGCAGATTTGAGTATTGTTATTTACCCTAATGAACTCTTAATAATTGCAACGGACATATGCTTACTATGAACACTTTTGTCTTTTTAAAACTTACTTTATATACAAAATATAAACCAAATTTTATATGATTATATTTGTACACCAAAAAGACCTTTAATTTTTTTTGATATTTTAATTACATCCCACATACAACATTATTAGTTTCAGGTGTACAAAATAGTGACTAGACATTTGCATACCTTATGGAAGTGATCACCCCATAATTCTAGTACCTACCTGACACCATACATTATTATTACTATATTATTGCCTATATCCCTATGCTATATTTTACATCCCCGTGATTATTACTATAGCTGGCCATGTGTACATTTTAATCCTTTTTACCTTATTCACACTTCCCCCAACCCAAAATAATCTTCGTTTAACCTCTCCTATGTCCAGGATTCCCTAAAGCTTGGGTATCAAACAAGATTTATCAACCAGTTTAGTATTGAATTAAATAGAAATATCTCATCTACAGGGACCTATAACTTAAGTAGCCAAATCTGAATTAGATATAAAAAAAATGTTTAATATTCAGCTTAGTACTGGCATGTAAAATTTATGAGTTCAAAGGGAAAAAATTTTTAAGTGTTTTTCCATTGCCTGACCATATGGACTCTAGATAAAAAATTATGACTGAGGTGAAAGACTTATTTTGACAAACATGTTTGACACTATCCTGGGAGATCTGGAGCACCACAGACTTAGAGCCAGGGTGATGATTTTAATTTATAGTTCCATCATTCCCAGTTTTGAATAGAAGCGTATCAGCAAACAAGAATAAAAGTTGATTCAATGTTGGTGGCAGATGTGAGAAAGCATCATCTATTATTATTATATGATAGGCTTAATTGGCTTTCTCCTGAGTCACACAGACATTATGTTCATAATCTGCTTATATATGGGTGTTTAATGCCCAAATCTTTGAACTATTGTTTATTGTTTATTCTTTTCTGTTAATAGTTATTCCCACCAAGCAATTTGTAATAAATAATTGATGCAATGAGTGTCAGGGTGAAGTATTGAGTTTCAGTGTAGAATTAGCTACTATCAAAAGAGTGACAAGAAAAAAAATTGAGGACTAATAAGTTATTGGAAATGAGTTCTCAAGATTGTGTATTTTTTGTTTGTGTATTTTTTCTGTGTATTTTTTTTCTATCTAATGTGGATGTTCAGTCAAGGTTTATGGATATTCATTGATTTTTCAAGTCTGATTAGTTTTAAAAACAACTTGAATCTTTATGCTTATGCCCCCAAAACTGTCACCCACAATTAAAATTAAAGTCATGATACCAAATTACTATTGGCAGAGCCAGATTTACAATTCAAATGGTATTAGGGGAAAATTGTAAACTAGTCTACACATGCAGATTATTATGGGTTTTAGAATAAATTGATGTATTAGGCCAAAGTTAACAATTAGAGGGGGGATCCATCGACTATAGGTATAAATTCCATTACTTGGTTGTTGTTGTTGTTGTTGTTGTTGTTTTAAATTCAAGAAAAGGTATTGTTTTGAACATACTAAGTGAAGGGAATAAAGCCATGAATAGGATGTACACTGGTACCTTAGATGAAAACATACAACATGATACATAACTCTCCAAAGTCTGCTTCTTTGTCATGCTTTTTGTCAGTTAGCTGGAAAAGTATTCTATCATTAAGTAAACAAGCTAGAAAAATCCTTCAGTCAAAAGGAAAACAAACTTTGTCATGGGAAACTCAGATTAGCTCACGAATAAGGTAGTGCAGGCCAAATGACCATCATTTAATACTGTCCTCAAGGCATCAGAACTGCTACTTAAATGACAATGTCAAGTCCTGGGCCTTGAATTAACCCCTAAAGGTTATCCAGTCCATCACCTGGAAACCATTCCCCAAGGAAGGCACCACATTCCTCTGCAGAGAAGAAACTTGATTATTGACAAACAAAAGTATGTATTCAGCTATGTTACACACATGTAATGTTATGCTACACATATGTAATGTCATTATACATATTTTCTATATATATAATACATAACAAATATATTTGGAATTGATAAATTTCCAACCAAAAAGTTCACAAATATAAGATTCCTTTGGAAATAGCCGCACCTCCCCCCAAATATGCCTTTGAGGGCTTTTCCTTTCCATTTTATTCTATTGTATGAGCTATCTTCCATACCCATTCTGCTTTATTGAAAATATTAATAACTATCCTGCATTCTCAGAATTCCCTGGTGTTTAGATCTTTAATATCTATTATGAGCATAATCTCTGGAAACTACTCATGATTCACAAAAATTTTCAGTGCCTTTTCTTGATGTTAGTAGTTTCTTGATATCTATACCAAGAGTCTCACACAGCCCTGAGTCTGTGGGTGCTTCTGCAACATCCTCATAGTTGCCTCTGTTTCCCCGTCACTCCCCACTGCTCTTTTCCTGCTTCCTTGCACATGGTCAGTGTTCCCAAAGTACCACACTCTTCTCACCCTCCTTGCTTTCTCTCCCAGCACTAACCTTACATGAGAAAAAGACATTCTACTGGAAAAACAGCCCATTGCAGCATTCCATACAGTTATTCTATACACATTTGACATATAAACTTTTCTGCCCAGTCCCCTGCCTATAGGGGATAAAGGAAATGAATTCGAGATCAAAGACATACATATGATTACAAGTCACAATCATGGCTACTAACCTGTCTTTATCTTATTTTAATTTATGTCCATTTTTAGCACTTCTGCTATCTCTACTCTCCTGCCCACTTGGTAATTATTTGAATATTTTATCTAACTGGTATCCCTCATAAGAGGAATATTTTTGCACATGTTATATATTTTTGCTTGAAGAGACAACAACTTGCAGGGAGAGCAGAGGCCCAGAGAAGCAATTGGGAATCTAGTCGTGATTCATAAGTAAAGATCTGCCTCTTTTCTCTGCCTTGGTTAAGTTCAATGGAGAGGGCAGTAAACTGAATTCTAGGTGCACTTAAACCATCATTTGAACCATAACCATGGGCAAGTCACACAATTTGTCCAGGTATCAATCTGATAAAAAATAAATTATTTGATATCTAAGGCCTCTTCTTTAAGAAATCAGTGATTTTACTACTATTTTTTATTAAGCAAAGTTTAGAAGGCTGGCCTATCAAAGGAAGTCACTGCAAAAGTAATTATAGTGAAATGTTTCAAATATGAAGCTATTTAAATGTCAGTTATATGGACATGTTTCTAACCAGTCACAATCACAGCTTTCTTATTCTTCCTATGTGCATTTGATTTAAAATAAGGCATAAAGTTATATTTTATATGCATTATATTGGCAATGCTAATTAAGTTTAATTTATTTTAAAAGTTGTTTATAATGACAATATATTCCTAAGAAATGTCTAAATAATAGTTGCTAGGAGAGAGGCTAAAATGCCAATAGATGGTGTGGAAATTTCTGTAATGTCTAATTATGTATAGATCCAAACTATTCATGTTTGGCGTACAAGTAATAGCTGAGAGTTAGAATGGTTTGACCCATATATGCAATTAAATAGACACATTTTAACCCTTTTCTTAAGAAGTGGCTTTTTATTATGAGCATATTTAAGTGATATATTTAATCTAAAATCTTTGATAACTCATGAAGACCATTAAGTTCTTAAACACTTAATTTTATTGTCACATTAACACAAAGGAACCTCTACATTCTTTGTTCACTTAAATATTTGTAAAATGTAGTGGAAGAAAAATTGTGTGTGTGTGTGTGTGTGTATGTGTGTGTGTGTGTGTGTGTGTGTGTGTGGCTGCAGGGGCTGTGGATAGAGCTGGGTCAGAAAATATCTGCAGTGACAATGTGATATTTTCCCAGCTCCTTGGTCATTGTCACTGTCTTTCAACACCAGTACCTTTACCCATATCCTTTTTCTCTTCAACCTATACACATACATACTTTTGAAAGAAGAAAGCCTGTATCAGAACAAAAGAAAATAAATCCTGATGATTTCAGGGAAGGATTATTATGCTTGAAACAATGTTAGTTTCGTAGTTGGTAGAAACTTTTAAAAATGGTTTTCATGTTCTATTCACAGGAAAACTCGTGGTACTTTAAATCCCAATTTCTGGGGCTAAATCTATTATAGAAATTACTAGTAGCCCTGCACACAAATCCATGTGCCAGTAGCTCTCTGCGGGGCCTGGCCGCTCTGCACCTGCTGCCCAGAGGCTCTCTGTAGCCAGAGGCCCATCCGCAGCTGGGTGCGAAGCGCTTGTCTTGAAGCTAGGCCGCTCACACTGCCCGCTCTCAGCGACCGCATCCCTCCAACCCCCCACCCTCCAGAACTGGGGAACTCTAGCGGGGCTGAGAGGACTGGGCACCGCCATCTTGTGGCTATGAGTGCTGCCATCTTTGTGATGGAGTGACAGTTAATTTTCATACTACCCTTTTTTAGATAGTATTATACAAGGGTATAAGACATACATACATGATTTCTGCCCTCTTTCGCTAAGCCTGTTGACATATCTAAGTGCTGTCATTGAACAAACTCCAAAGGAACTCATCTTTGAGTGCCATTAAGGATGTGTTTACAATGCTAGAAACTTGATTATCCATAATGTTCAAAAAAATATTCTTCATAAGTAGATTTATTCTCCTCCTCTTGTGACTCTCCTTGACTACTTCCGACAAAATATTATGTAATCAAGTTATTCTCATTCACATGTATAGACCCTGGTAATTAAAATGTGGAAATACAAGTTTTCTGACTCAAATCTTTCAGCAACACAAGCATTAGCCATAGTTTTTGTATAAAGACACTATCACATTAGCAAATTGTAATACAAGTTACCTGTACTTTTTCCAATCTTGTGTCCTTCAACAGACTTAATAAACTCTCAATTAAATAAGATGGCCTGCCAAAACCGGTTTGGCTTAGTGGTAGAGCGTCGGTCTGCGGACTGAAGGGTCCCGGGTTCGATTCCGGTCAAGGGCATGTAACTTGGTTGGGGGCACATCCTCGGTGGGGGGTGTGCAAGAGGCAGCTGGTCGATGTTTCTCTCTCATCGACGTTTCTAGCACTCTATCACTCTCCCATCCTCTCTGTAAAATATCAATTAAAAAAATAAATAAATAAATAAATAAATAAGATGGCCAATGAAAACTTCAACTACTTTAAGTTAACTGAAGATGTTATAAGAGACTGCCATTAGCTAAGTGCTTGATGTGAATCAGGCACAAAGTGTTTCACAGAGAATAGCACATCTCACCCTATGAGGCGGGTACTGTAATTATCATCCCTTTGCGGATAAGGAAACTGAAACTTTAAGCGCTTAAATCATTGTCCATAATTATAGAGGTGGGGCTAGAATTCAAATCAAGTTTGTCTGGCTCCTGGATTATTATTCCATACTGCACCCTAGCAGTATATTTATATTCAGGTTTTCTTTGCCATTTGACCATAAAATGCTGCCACCCATCTTAGCGGTTGAAGAGATTCAACTTTAGTTGCAGCACATGTAACAGCACACAATTTTAAATGGAACTCTGGAAGTTTCCAAGAACATTCCTGCTCAGTTTCCAAGCTCTTCAAGTTGAACTCAAAGTCTTTGATGTGCTTCACTCCAGCCACTCGGTGCAAATTATGTCACTAGGCGCAAGGTAAGAATCATTGCTTTCAAGATCAGTCACAGTCAGTAGGCCCAGCAGTTAAGCAGCTACTTTCAACCACGAGAGAGCCTTGGAATTTCCTGGGATACTTGTTAAAAGTGCAGGTGCCCAGACCCTCCCCAGGAGTCCTGATTCTCTATCTTACTTGGTTATCCCCATATTAACAATGCCTGGTTACTCTGTTGCAAAGTCTTGAGGGATTATCCTTTGAGAAATATTAGCTTAAAAATACACAAGATTTTTTAAAAAGTCCCCTGGGAATGAATAAAAACTAATTTAACAAAGAATGACATAGTCCGTAGGTCATCAACTCCAAAGCATGTGTTCGGGAGATGGCCAAGAGCGAAAGTGGCCCGTTTTCATTATTTCCTGAATGTGGAAAAGATGCTGCCAAGAGCAAAGAAAAGAGGACATTATCTTTTGCAATCACTGAAACAGAGTCTTTAGTGATCCCCCAACAGTTATGAGTCTGACAGTGAGAATTATACATAATTACACCACTTAGGAAAATAAGAGAAAGAAACAGATGGATTTATTTTTATTCAGAATGGCTGATTTATTGTGATCAGAAACCAAGGAATTTTAAAATACCAAGGAGGCCGAACCTGCATGCGAGGTTTGGGAAACAATGGGCAGAACGCTAGATGTCACAACTGAAGATGAAGCTATCAGTACAGCCAGTTGTGCAAGCTACACAATAAATATCCATCCATTGTTGAAAACTTTCCAATTTGCATACATTTTAAACTCTCTCAAAATGTGCCACATCCACACCACATGAACAGCACACACCACCATAAAAAATAATAATAATAATACTCTTCGAAAAGTGGATACTAATAGATACTTGGGATATGACAACCTGCCATTAATCATCATTTCTCCAAAGAGGCGGGTTAGATATTGTTCTGGGACAATTATCTCCATAGCCACCACATTTTCAATATTTTAAAATATATGTTTAAAATACCCTAAATAGTCAAGTTTCTATGGGAATACTTTGGACTATTTGAAAACAGTCACAAACCATTTCCTAAGCATTTTTTTTTTTCATTTTTCTCGCAGACCTACAAAAACATCAACTTTTTGCATTGTGAAAAACAATTTACTGTAAATTAGGAAATCTATGTACAACCTTCAGCTCTATAACTATAAGAATATAGCAGATATACAGATTGTTGATACATAAGTGAGAATATACACTGGTTTACAGCAAATAAGAACAGAAAGATGGAAGATAATTCTTCACTCCCCACTTGACCCCACCTGTGATGTACAATTTACTTGTGGTATAAGGGACAAAGATTACAGAAATATCAAGAGAGGTGAGCCAATTTAACCTAATGAAAACTTTTAAAAGAAATATATATGTCTGATATACACCTCTTTAGTGATTTGGGCAGTTTAGTTGAGATTAATCTGGTCCAGTTAATAACGAAATCTAAGTAAATCTAGTCTAACCATGTCTGTATAGGCAATCCTGAAAAAATATTGTTAGACTTCTGTCAGCTTCCCTCAGCTTTCCCCACCCTATCCCTTTCCTCTTTCCTCTAACCTTTGGGGTGGAACAGACTGAGCAACTTCACCAATATTTGCCTCTCTGACAAACACTAACCCCTCTGCTGTTCCATATGGGAGTGGGAGGACCAGAATCAGCTGCCATTTCAATGTATACCTTGCTTCTGACTAACCTGAAAGCTATAGCAGGGACTACTCTGGAGAGGTGATAAATTATTTGGCTACAAACTGCTCTAATGCTTTTGCATCTGGTCACGTGTATTATTTAAAATCAGGCAAATAACATAACCTGTTGATGTAGCCCGGATAGCTGGGTGATAAACACCTGGTAAATGCTAGGAGAATAAATACTAGGGGATATAGCTAGGTAATAACTTATTGCAATGGACCAGCACATATGAATATGATTTGGGATATCACAGAAGCAGTTGTGAAAATGGAAATAGTATTGCTTTTACTGGAGGGAAAAATTGAAAACAGTGGAAATGAAGCTAGAAAAAAAATTACAGAGAGAAACTCAAACAGTGTGTCAGGTTTAGCCTGTGTAGGCAATTGGTGCACACTAATAAAGATAGATTCTTATGACAGTATGTAAAACAGAGTCTGCAGGATGATTCAGTATCAAATAGGAACCCATTTAAACTCACAATGATCAATACCAATCAGAAGCTGATGACACACAATCTACTCTTTATTCTCATGTCTCATCATCTGAGAGGTTGACATTTCAGAATTCATACATTTTTAAAGATACTTGACTATTGGAATATGAATTTATCTATTTGGCTTATTTTATGTAAAAAAAAAAACCCAAACAGATTACACATTCTCCCTCTTATATTCAAATGCTAAAATATCTGGACCATAAATTTAATCTTACCAATGACATATATACACAAAATTGTTTTGCTATTGAGTATATTTAGGCATTAAGTGGATTAACCCGTGTACATAAAATTACCTTCATAATCATCAATAGAATTAAAGGTTACACAGATGAATATATGAGAATCCTAATATTTAAAATCTAGTTTTATACCCCCCACACATGCAACTTTTTTATATCATTTTTATTTTTTTAATATATTTTATTGATATTTTACAGAGAGGAAGGGAGAGAGTTAGAGAGCCAGAAACGTTGATGAGAGAGAAATATCGGCCAGCTGCCTCTTGCACATCCCCTACCAGGGATGTGCCCGCAACCAATGTACATGCCATTGGCCGGAATCGAACCCGGGACCTTTCAGTCCGCAGACCAACGCTCTACCACTGAGCCAAACCGACCTCGGCTTTTATGTCATTTTTAAATGCCAAGATGATTTTAAAGGACCTGACATATAATAGGCATTAAACACAGTTGCCAAATAACCAAAGGGAAAGGAAGGAAAAGGAGGTAGAGAGGAAGACTGATTGGTTATAGAAGAGACATTAACCCATCAAGTCTGCATTAAAAAATTCCTGAGTAATTTATTTTTATTTATTTTTAGTTTTTAGTTTTCTATCATCTTTCCTTTCTTCCTTTTAACAGGATTTTTATTTTTTTATTTTTTATTTTATTAAGGTATTATATGTGTACATATCTTACCAATCCTCCCCCCCCCCACCTGAGTAATTTAGTTGTAGGTTAACAAAATAGAGAACCCAACATTTATTACAGACTTTAGTAGTAATCTCTGATTCATACAGTAAAGAGATTTCTTCTCTTGGTCTATTTTATTAAAAGAATGTAGTGCAGGAAGAATATGAAGGTAGAGAGAAAACAATTTAAGTTGATGCATTATATCAAAAATAAATGAATTATAGTAAATTTAAAATGTCATCATTCCACACTCAGTAAAGAAAACAAATATTCAAACTTTCCTAAATTAATTCTCAGTAAATTTAGGGAGGTTTATTCTTATAGTTCTCAAGTCAGCCACATTAATTATTTGTTATATTATGGCTGCAGAACACTCAATACTTCCTATGCTAAATTAGGAATATTAATTTTCAACCAATTAATGCTCAGATATGAAGTTATTGATAACCATTTCTAAACCAAATGTCTTATTACTTTAGAAACTGAGATATTTATTGTGTTGATTGTCTTATAGGGTCCAAAGTATGCTAACAGATTTCTAGTTACCTGTAAGGAATCTCTATAATGATGGCTTGTTACCATCTTTGATCACCTCACTATAGAAGACTGATGTGGTTTCTGCCCAAAATTAGCACTTTTTATTTCATTTGAATATTTGTGAGAATATATTTGAACATTTTGTAGTACAAAGTCAATATTAATATTTGAAATGTTTTAAATTAAACCTTTATTGTTGAAAGTATTACATATGTCCCTCTTCCTCCCTCAATGACCCCTTCTAGCCCACCCAATATTAAAATATTAAATTGAATATTAGTCTGGTCTTTCTCAACTTTCTCAATATGTCAGAGCCACTTTATGAGATTTTAAAAATACAGATGCCCTAGACTCTAACCCAAGAGAGACTATTGGTTAAAGGTCACAGGAAGATATTTGATTTTTTGCAGAGAGGAAGGGAGAGGGATAGAGAGTTAGAAACTTCAATGAGAGAGAAACATCAATCAGCTGCCTCCTGCATACCCCCTACTGGGGATGTGCCCACAACCAAGGTACATGCCCTTGACCGGAATCAAACCTGGGACCTTTCTGTCGCAGACCTACACTCTATCCATTGAGTAAAACCAGTTAGGGTGGGACCAATTATTTTTTTTAATTTCCTCAGGTGAAACAAATCTAGTATGAAATTTGCCGAAACCGGTTTGGCTCAGTGGATAGAGCATCGGCCTGCGGACTAAAAGGTCCCAGGTTCGATTCCGGTCAAGGGCATGTACCTTGGTTGCGGGCACATCCCCAGTGGTGGGTGTGCAAGAGGCAGCTGATCGATGATTCTCTCTCATCGATGTTTCTAGCTCTCTATCCCTCTCTCTTCCTCTCTGTAAAAAAATCAATAAAATATTTTTTAAAAAATCTAGTATGAAATTAGATTAAATAAAGTCATGGTTCTTTTTCTGATTGATAAAGAAAGAATAGAGCTCAAAAAATAGACATTTTATAAATGACATACCCTGGCTAAGGTACATAATCACATGTTAAATGGAAGTAACTTTTGTGTGACACTGGCTAAGGATATTTTTAAGACAGTCTGTCAACAAATTCAAAGGCATCTATTATTGCCAAGCGCCATCACTTGAAGACTGGGAATTGAGAGGTTCACATATTCTTAAGGAACTGATATTACAAGAGGAAGAGAGATCATAAGAATTTTTTAAAGAGGAAAATGTTTGCAATTGCCTTGGTACTGGCAAGCACTGTGAAAAAGACAAAGAGAATAAACAATGCAGAGGATGAATGCATTAGCTCTGCTGAACAAAGACCTTTGAAACCTGGAGGAAAGTGTTTTAAGCAACAAGAAGAATGAGTGCCAAGGTCTGATATGGGAAGAAACTTTTGTCTGAGGAGCATCCAGAAGGCTGGAGGCTGGCATGGCTAGACCTGGTGCACTGCTGGCAGAGTGTAGGGAATCAGGTCTGAGAGGCAGGAGGAGTCAGCTCTTGCAGGGGCTGGAGGAAGGCGTAATAGTCTTGTAACAGAATGAGGTTGGGTTGCTACAAACATTCAACTCTGAATTGCTGTTCAAAGCTGAAAGTTGACCTTCTAATTGGATTAATTTCTAAATACAAAATATTTCTCCTGATACTACCAATTATATTCTGTTTGTCACTTATTCAGAAAGCGGTCGGTATGCAAGGTGGGTCTGGCCCACAGAACTGAGAGAGGGGCCTTGTTACAACATAGGTGGACCCCTGTAGGCTGAGCTTCTCTGAATGACCAGGAGAAATCGGTTCAAAGGCTTTTGAAGGAATTTTATCCTTTAGGTAGAGAGAATACTAAAGACTACGCTACGAGTTCATGGCCACTGCTAGCTGATATTTAATAATTGATTTGGCTTTTAAGCAAGTATGTCAAAAAATCTTTGGAATTATTGTGCTCAATTCTTAACTTATCCTGGCTGCATACTTTCAGCAACTTCATTTTTCTGATGAACAGGGACCAGGTGTTTCACATGGCACATGTGTCTCAACACCTGTGATGTTGAGAAATGTGTAATAGGAAGTCAGTATATATCTGTTGAACAAAGTAAACAGTTGGTAGAATACTCTATTCATAAAGGCCTGGGCAGCGTATCTCAGTGGCTGAGCATCGACCTATGAACCACAGTTGAGTCCCAATCAGGGCACATGCCCAAGGTTGTAGGACATACAAGAGGCAGCTGATCAATGATTCTCTCTCATCATTGATGTTTCTCCCTCTCCTTCACCCTCTCCCTTCTTCTTGAAATCAATCATTTAAAAAAAAAGAATAGAGTAGGCTTTAAAATATAATTAGATTAAGGTTAATTTATATAAATTAAATTATACAATATTTTGTCAACAACAGACACATATCAAAACATTTTGAAACAGGATTTATTGATGAGTAAAGTTTTCTGGGAGAACTCCTTTAAATTATTCTTCCCAAAAAAGATTTAAGTATATGAAATGGGCATATTTTGTGAACAATGAGGTTTTAATGGAAGGGAGAACTTGGTATTAGGAGGGAAAAACAATTTTTTTGTTTAACAGTGATTCATCCTTTCAACAGTATTTTTGTCACAGCCCTTCTTAGGTAACCCTTCTCCAGAGCCTCACTGCAAATCACTGACTGCTTCACATGACCATGCAAGTAGCCAGCGCACTAAATCAAATCCTGTCATTTCAGAGCCTTCTCTTATTCCTGCCTACCTAGTCAGAGTCAGCAGCATTACTACATAATCCTGTATTGCTGTGCCTCCTTTGAAATTCTGTTATCGTAGAATCCTATTATTTCAAAGACAGGGGATTAGAACAGGGCATGAATGGGAGGGAATTTTAATCATTTTCTTGGTCTTTTTAAGCTTATTTTTTTTCCTTTCTATTGAATTTATTTGGGGATACTGATTAAAATTATACAGGTTTCAGATGTACAATTCTACAACACATCTGTGCACTATCTTGTATGTTCACCACCCCAAGTCAAGTCTCAACCCATTGCCATTTATCCCCCCTATGACCTTCTCCATCTCCTTTCACACACACACATACGCACACCCCAGTCTAAGTTTTAGAAGGGTTTTTTAAAAAAATTTTCTGATATATTTTTAAATATATTTTATTGATTTTTTACAGAAAGGAAGAGAGAGGGATAGAGAGTTAGAAACATGGATGAGAGAGAAACATCTCAATCAGCTGCCTCTTGCACACCCCCTATGTGGATGTGCCTGCAACCAAGTACATATCTTTGACGGAATCGAACCTGGGACCTTTCAGTCCAAAAGCCTACGCTCTATCCACTGAGCCAAACAGGTTTCAGCTCTGATATATTTTTATATTGATTTCAGAGAGAGGAGTAGAGAGAGGGAAAGAAATAGAAACATCAGTGATGAGAGAGCATCATCAATAGACTGCCTCCTGCATGCCCCTTACAGGGGATCAAGTCCAAAACCCAGGAGTCAAACTTCAACCTCCTGGTTCATTGGTCTACACTCAACCACAGAGTCACATGGGCCAGGCTAGAAGTTATTTTTTTTAATGTAATTATACTTAAACTAGAGGCCCAGTGCACAAATTCATGCAGAGGGAGAGGGAGGTGTCCCTCAGCCCAGCCTGCACCTTCTCAAATCTGGGACCCCTCAGAGGATGTCCAACTGCTGATTTAAGCCGATTCCTGTGGCAGTTGGATATCCCTCTTACAATCCAGGACCACTGGCTCCTAACCACTCACCTGCTTGCCTGCCTAATGCCCCCAACTGCCCTCCCCTGCTGGCCTGATTGCCCACAACTTCCCTCCCCTGCTGGCCTAGTCACCTCCAACTGACCTCCTCTGCCAGCCTGATTATCCCTAATTGCCTCTGCCGTGGCCCCCATCACTATGGCTTTGTCCTTATCTCCTTTGAAATTCTGTTTTCTAAGAAAGTTGAATGTCCAGAAGATGGCCAGTCGGCCTGTACTAATTAGCATACTACCCTTTTATTAGTATAGATTCAGATGGTTATATGACATTGTAACAAGTCATCTATGGTAATTTCAATGGGGTTTTTATTTGCCTTTTAAAATTTTAATCATTGTCTTCAGCAGATAATTTTAAAGAAAATATTATGATTTTTTTAAAAAGGCAAATATTCACGGGGCTCCAGTGGCGCAATCGGTTAGCGCGCGGTACTTATAAAAAGGCAAATATTCAGATGATGTAATCTACAAGTTATATTTCATTTTCTCTAGAAGCCAATTAAAGTGTTAAATATATTACCAAAAAGGAAAAATAAAACCTTCATTGGCTTTGTTTATACCAGGAATAGACTCATTGTTCCATTTATCTCATCTTCCACATAGTACCCCAAGAGAAAGCAGATTAATTCTTATCAAATACATTTGATGATTGCTGATGGATTTGTTTTTAAAGGCACCTTTTCATAGACAAATGAGAAAAGAGATTAAAATTCTCACAGATGTGGCAGAGTAAAAACATAACTCTCAAACCTTGGGGTGTTTCAAAATGCAGGTGTTGAAAAGGTCTGGGGTTCCCAAGGATCTGCACCCCACATAAGTCCCCTAGGAAGCTGGTGTTGATGGTACTGAGAACCACTGGAATAAAGCTAGGCCATTCCCTGCTTTTCTTGAGGAATAAAATTTTTTAATTTGGCCGAAACCAGTTTGACTCAGTGGTAGAGCATCGGTCTGCGGACTGAAAGGTCCCAGGTTTGATTCCAGTCAAGGGCATGTACCTGGGTTGCGGGCACATCCCCAGTAGGGGGTGTGCAAAAGGCAGCTGGTCGATGTTTCTCTCTCATCGACATTTCTAGCTCTCTATCTCTCTCCCTTCCTCTCTGTAAGATATCAATAAAATATATTTTTAAAAAAATTTTTAATTTGTTATATCCACAAGAACAATGTCTTAAGAAAAGCTTTTATCAACCTTTCACCAGATTCATGTGCAGCTCTTGAATGAGAGAATCCAAATTGACTTGAATGAAAACAAAGACTTTATCTGAGCATCTTTCTCTCTAAAGTCAAGATGACTAGAGCATACCTAGTCCCACCTCTTCTTCTATTCTTAGATCTCCACTTTTCCTCCAAGTACACTAGCCATACTCTCAACTGTCACTCTAATTTATCCTTGGTTCATTCACAGACATCGCCTGACACCATAGAAAGAAGTGGGCACAAGGACCCAATTTCTGATAATATCTACTTCTCCCAGCCATTGTTAATGATGTGACTAAATGATACGTAGAATCAAGCCTAATGCCCAGCACATGGTGGAGGGGGCCTTCTCTCCCACTACCTGCAAAATGAGTTTCCATCTTTCTAGAACTGCTCGCCTCTTCATGTCATTACATTAATCTCCCTGTCACTGCAGTTAGTGACTCTCCCTGAATATTCCAGAGTGCACCAGGCAGAAAGTGAGCGAGTGAGGATGCTAGGCAGGATTTTCAGGTTTTCAGAAGGCAGAGAAACATAAATGGGATGGTGATGGTTCTATAGCTCCTATTTCTGGTCCTTGCAAGAAAGAGGTCAGAGCTATAGGACTTTCCAGCCATCTTAATGACCTCTGGCTACACAGCTTTTGCTACAGGTAATGGCACCACCTGACAGAACAGATGGGCCCACAGGTACATTTGCTGAAAGGCAGGCATTGCTTTGGTCACCTTTTTTTAAACTCACTGTTGCCAGTCCTACTGCTGTGTATCCATAGGATACACTGGTGTATTTGGCTTTATGAAGTCCATACTTGACCCTAAAGGAATCACACCCCTAATCCAAAAGGGGAACAAATCTTTCTTGGGTTACCATTCACCCCTTGAGATAATACCACAATAATATATGGATTCAGGTTACCATCCCAGACAGTTTGAGAAGTACTACCGTGGCAGTTGGAGACATGTCACCTAGGTGCCAGCTCCAATAAACAATGTGGCCTTGAATAGACCTGCAGTTCCCTGTGTCGGTTACCCTCATCAGGAAGGTGGACATAATGCCACACAACTCATGTACTTTCCATTCTTATTATGATATACATTAAGTGCTTTGAAAGTCAAGCAAGGGCAAATGAAAGACTGGTGGGCAAATGTGAGGCTGGTGGTTAAGTTGAACTAAGGGTTTTAACTAGAATCCAGTCAATCCTCAGCTTTCATATATACCATGTATCAAGAATGTGCTATTATATTCCCATCATACTTTCACTTAGCATTCATGAAGCATCACATAAACCCCCCTGACGATATAGCCTGGGACAAAAGTCCAGGTTTGCCACTTCTTCCACTTTGGAATAAGTGTCTTTTCTGAGTACTTTTGTTAGCTAGCTTATTTCTGTTTCAATGTATTTCATGTGTCAATAGGAGGTTACCATATAGAAGATAGATATTAAAAGTAATTAAATGTAAAACAATTAGAAAGAACGAGAAGAGAAGTTGGACTTTCCTGGGGTTTGTCATAGCGCCGGTACATACTCACAGCCCTGTCTGCAGAACGAATTACATCCACACTTTCGGAATTGTGGGGCCCTTCACAGAGCCTTCTGTCAAGGGGGTTGACCCTCCAATGGAATCAATCCACACTCCAGCCCTCACAGGCTCACATAATAAGAATTCCACACACACACTCCCCAGAACCCCCCTCCCCTCCCCTCTCATACCCTACAAAAAGCTCCCCTAATGCTACACACAAACTCCTCTCTTGCCTGGAAGTGTAGATGCCTTTCTAGAGCTGTCATATCACACTTGACCAGTAGGTGCTGCCATCCAAACATGGGTGATTTTCCTTCCAGGAAGGCAAGTTCAAGGTTTCCAACTTTGGGAGATAAAATCTGGGTTTCAAGTCTGATGATGTCCTTTTTACAGTGGTCATCTAGAATTGACCACTTCTGAAGGCTCTAGTTTCTGTTCAAACCGACTTAAAGCAAGGCAGCCTGAGAAACAGCACTGTTGGATGGGCAGCCGAAGCAGATTTCCACAGGTGTTTCCTCTGTACTGCAAATCTAATAGCCTCCTAAGTTTAATCATATCCATGCTAGAGGCAGAGAAAAACACTACAACAAAAGATGAAACGAGAGCAAACTCAGTAAAGCTTATGGCTCCCCAAGAGCTGTTTTGATGTAGAGTTCGCTATGAATGCTCATTAAATCCTCAGTGTGTGAGGCAGGACTTTGGGGAAAGTTAAAATGAAGATAATAAGACACCATATCTTCCATACTGACATGTTTGTACAGCATTCAAAATCCTCCAAGGAAATTCCATGTGACTCCCCAGCATATTAAAGCCTGAAATAGCTCTTCTAGATAAATCACAGTCCAGATAACCAGGGAGATGCTTGGGAGACACAGTTAATTCTGTTATAACATTGACCACAAACAACCACAACAACAAAAAAAAAGATTTAAAAAGAAACTCAAAAGAATAGTCCCCATGATAGAGAGCCAGCTATATCCTCTTCGTGAGCAAAGAGGAGCTCCCATACACCATGAATATTCAATACATCAGAATTATAAAAGGCATTACATGACAGGTATGTAAAAGGCACTGAATGATAGGAATATAAGAGGAAAGCCAATAAGGTTTGTATTCCCAGTGCTTTTATTTTCTGGAAAATAGTCATAAGGTTCATCCTCAGCCAGAAACTGAATGGAAATTGGCCCTTATATTGTTAGGGTTCTCCAGAGAAACACCAATATAATGTATATGTGTGTGGAGAAAGAGAGATTTTAAGCCATTGACTCGCGAATTTGTAGAGGTTGGTAAGTCCAAAAGAGGTCGGCACAGCAGGGAGGGAGCTGGAGCTGGAGCTGGAAACCCAGGGAAAAGTGGACATTGTTGGTTGAATGCAAGGGCAGTCTGCTGACAGCATTCTGTCTTCCTTAGAGGAGGTCAGTCTTTTTATATGAAAGCCTTCAATTGCCTGAGGCCCACCTCATTTTACCTTAATTACCTATTTAAGGAAGTATCTCCAAATACAGTCACATTCCTGTGTGCTGGGGTCTGGGACTTGAGCATATGAACTGGGGAGAGGGGAGAGAAGTTCAGCCCATTACAGGCCTGAATGGGTATTATGATGATCTAGAAATTTAAAAAGAGAGATGGAGAGAAGTTGGAAAACAAACAAACAAACAACACATGTGTTTCTTGGTGCAGTGATTCTCAAAGTGTGGTCCTAGGCCAGCCTTGGGCAAACTATGGCCCGCAGGCCGGATCCCGCCCGTTCGGCTGTTCTATCCAGCCCACGGAACCCAAAGAGTGGAGGATTCTCTTTCTCTCCCCTTCACTCCTTCACCAGCAGCCCAAGATGAGAGTGTCAGCATGGTCAGATTACTTTTGTTCCAGCCCTCCGGCTAGTTTAAGAACCCATTGTGGCCCTCAAGTCAAAAAGTTTGCCCACCCCTGTCTAGGCCCAGCAGCACCAACAACACCTGGGAAGTCGGTAGAAATACAAATTCTCAGACCTCACCCATGGTCTTCTGCGCATGAGAGTGGGGCTCAGCACTGTTTTTAACAAGCCCTACAGGTGATTCCAGTGCAGGCTGAGGTTTGAGAACAACTCCCTTAGAAGTTAATTGATAAGAACAATGCCACCTGAGAAATTTTCCAACAAACATGGATCTAAATATTGTTTAATCTCTGTGTTTTCTTTAAACACTTCAGCTGAATCTTGTTTTATAAATTGGCCTTGGAATCCATGTTACTCTGATAAATTGTAACTGAAGCCAGAGCTCCAAGGATAAACATGATAACAAAGGAACTTGGCCTCTGAGCACAGATTTCTGACAGGGTAAAAGCAAAACTGTGGGTACCCAACAAAACTAATTTATCAAGTAACAGAGCAGTTTATTTGCTGTATCTGGTTGGAGGCCACAATTGTCTTAGGCGATTCCCATGAATGGCAAACTGAATTATAATGGTTGAACTTTGTAAAATGCACTCTATTCTCCTTCTTAAAAATGAAAAACTACAAATAGAACTGTTAAGTTGGTCACTTTTGAGCAAGAACCAAATTTATACTATGCTACGCTTGGCCCCAAAATGCCTTCTGAACCCTCACAACATTAGCTAATACACTGTTCCATAAAGTTGTGGCCATGCCTCTTGCCCTGTCCTTTGAGAATCTACTCTGAGCAAAATGATTTACCGCCCGTGAGTTATTTCCAAGCCTCGGTGGATGATCAGATCTACAAATAAGGATACATACAACCAATTTATCTGAAGAAGTCAGTTTTATCTGAGGCATATATGCTACTTGAAGGTCAGGTACATCCCCCAAAGGTAGAGCTTATGTCCAGGAAGCTTTCTGGCCTTGTCTAGCACAGTTCTCAGAACAAACATAAGATGTTGCATCATATTGCATAACAGAAATAGATCCAGAACTCATAATTATTTACGTCATTTGTGGGGCAAGAATTTCCCAGGTCTTCAGGAAAAAGAATTATTTGAGGAGCCTAACTTTTTTATATTGGTTATCAAGAAAAAGGTGTTGGATAGTCTTTTGATTGGACTTGGATCTAGCTCTAGATCTAGCCTCCTTGTGACATTCTGTCACAGAATTCAACTGTAAACTTAATAGATTTGGACAGGAACATGTGAGTAAGCCTCAGGGTAAGCCATAGTATTGAGCGATGTCCAGGTGAAATAGAGAGCATTTTCACACTGAGCAATTACACCAGCAGTTCATTGATTGAGAAGTTGCTATTTATCTGGTGCCACAAGAACAAGGACAGTCCCTCGGCTGGAAGCTCATATTCTCTACAAAGAGTCGGATAATCTGTGTTCTTTTTTCACTCCTTCATGACTCACTCTTCTCTGGGTTTATCCCTGGAACTCTCCCTGAGGTGATTTATTACCTGTGACTAATCATATTGCGTGGGCCTCTTCCATTAATAATAAGGGAAATCAACTTAAATTAGCATCAGGAACTATCTTGAAAGAAAAACAGGTTTATCAAAAGAACCTAAAAAAATAATTCATAGACACAGACAACAGTATGGTGATTACCAGAGGGAAGGGAGGTTGAGGGAAGTTGAAGAGGATAAAGGGGCGATAAATGGTGAAGGAAGGAGACTTGACTTGGGGTGAGCACACAATACAATATACAGATGATATACTATAGAATTGTACACCTGAAACCTATATAATTTTATTAACCAATGTCACCCCAGTTAATTCAATGAAAAGGGAAATAATTTTTTTTTAAAAAGTAGCCTCTTACAATTTTGAAAAGAAAAAGAGGCCATGCCACAAATATGGTAAGGGACTTGATGATGAGCGAGATAGGATACTGTCACCTGTCATGACTCTAGCACCAGGTAGTGGCACCGCCACCTCTCTGTCTCACTTCCCCTCCCTCAGCCCAGTTACCTAGTGGCTCCCTAGAGTTGCTTGCCAATCAGGAGAGAAAGAAAAGCTTGACTCCTAGAACAGTTACCGCAATGGGATTGCCACACTCTGAGAGATGCAAATACTAAGCTCAGAGAAGACCCAGAGTCCTCTTTGTGGACACTGTCATCCCAATTTTTGGCCTCACTTGGAAGGGGGATGTACTGACAGCACAGTCTGTGATTCAGAGGCCCCATCGAAGCTTCTTTGATGGGCCCTCCTTAAATCAGAAGAGGATCAGATGTTCTACATTCTCTTTTTGCACATGGCCCATGCTGAGGTTTTCGTTTCATTGCAGAAGTTTGCCCTTCACCCTCTGTCCTCGGGGGTACATTACTATCTTCTTTGCCTTCATCTTTGGCCGTATCTCCATCCCACAGTGCCCTCTTCTTCCTAGCTCCCTCCTCCTAAAAACAGCATTGTCTCCCAACACTGCCCACTGCCAAAAGATGTTGCTTCCAGAACAGGTTAAATAAGGAGTCTCAAATACATGGGGGATGTTCCTGACTTACCTAGAATCAGTTTAGCCTGGACTTTTAGACTTGAATTTAAAGCAAATGTAAGTCAAGGTGATTCAAATGTACTAGGTGAACCACTCTGAACAGGAGGTGGCAGTAGCAACCAAGATATTTAGGCACCCTTTTCCAGTTCCAACAAAGGACATTTCCTCTCTGTTGTTTGTCAATTATGGGCATAATTTTGCCTCACCAAATCCAAAATGGCTAAATAATGTGCCCAAGGTCCCAGACTTTGTGGGGTTCCACAACTATTGAACAACTAAAAATTGCTCCAATTGAACACTAAGCAACCAAATGAACATGTTGGGGAGCAGTTACACACTCTCACTGCAGAGGAAAGGAAGAGCCCTCCACAAAGTGCAGACACCCCACTTAGAATGGCATTGGTAGGGATTTTGGAAAACACGGGATTTGAGATCTAATACACATACTAAGACCTTGATAGAGTTATTTCACAGAGGTGACTCAGCTCATACCCGGATGTAGATTGAGGAGGGAAAGAAGTCTTTATAAAAGGTCAAATAATATAATAGCCAGGAAAGCTTTGCTAACTATAATGTGCTCTAAACGTACAAGGAAGGCATTTTTGTTGGTTTGTTCCTGTACTTCTAAATGTCCTAGACCACTTTTTTTTTTTTACTTCCTTTTTCTTTTTCTTTGCCCAGGTAAGTATGGCCAGAAGCAGTTTGGCCGTCCGTAGGTCTATTATTTCTCTGATAATTATAATTTCCCAGAGTTATGGCACACAAATTACTCTGTAATAGCTCTAAATTATTTGCTTCATCCTGAGTCTACAATTATGCTCTCACCCAGGCTCCTGTCATCTGCTGTCTTGATTTATGAAACCTTCTGTTCTCTGATCTCCTCATTTCTTACCTCTGCCTCCTTTAAAACTTTCCAAATGTGGCTGCAAGGTCAAATTTCTCATCGTTACAGCATTATATTCTCAGGTGTGATCATTACTGTCTTAATAAAGCCGGCAGTTCCACAGTCGTCTGTTTAATCCACTAGGTAATTGCTCACTATATAATCCCCATCCTGTCCCTAGCTAGGATTCCAGAACCACTGTTTTGTGGTTTGAAACATCTATTAATTTGGCTCATGCATTAATTAAAATTTTATTTCTAATCAAGTATATGATGGATCAAGTGCTGCATATAAATAAGGAAACTACCACTAATTATAACCAATTTCATTTGAAGTGAGAACAATAGAACCAGAATGTTTTCTGGTAACTTCCATATACTCACAGACCCTTTGCAAAAGTCAGAAAAAATATCTAACATTTAGAATATTGCAGAATCAGTTTGGTGTTATGGCAGAAGGTTGAGGAGGCATGCAACCACGCAGAATTTTTGATGTAGTTAATAAGGCGAAGACATGTTATTTCACTTTGTCCCACTTTTGACCCAGAGTGAATTATATCCACAGTAAAATTAGACGTAAAGAGGTTCTGGTACCTGAATGGCCAAGAGGTATAGACATTTCCAGCACAGCTTTTTAGTGGGTGGGACGTAAGAAGCCCATAAACTAAAGGAAAGCCAGTGCTCGGTTTTATTATTTATTTTGCTGCCTTCATCATTTTTCTGCACTCATTTGGCTGGAAGGCACAGACATTCCCTGTTGATTATCTGGACTTGGCAGAGGGTTTCTGCTACACATTTTGATTCCTAATATGGTAGTCGGAGAGGGTTTTGTTTGAGTTCCAGCGAGTTTCTCCAGGCTTGTGGAATGCAGTGAGGAAAGAATCCTACAGAGATTAAAACATGCACATTTGCATTGATGAAGAAAAATAAAAGGAAGAAAGAAAGCAAGCAAAAAGAGGCTGTCTCTCTTCAAAATGGGGTGTTGTTCTTTTATCTTTCCTCTGGCCACTTTCATTTCTAATGAAGTCTTCGAGTTATGGAGGGGAGAGAGGCATTAATGTTGTTTGTTTAATCATCTATATTGTCATGAAAATGTCAAAGTCATTCTGAAATGCCTGAGAGTTTTTTTTACAGAAGCAACGCTAACAAAATACACTTTTCCTTTATCATCGAGGTTTAAATCCTTTGAAGCACCCACACACACCACTCTGTAAATTAGCCACCTAATGATGACATCTGAGAAAATAAGTTGCATGTCCCCAGAAGAGAGCAATGCATCATGTTATCTACTCAGGACACAAATCACACTGTCCCTCTTCATTTTTGTTACAGTGTGAATTAATGCTAAAGAAACCGTGTATTGATTGTTTCAGAGGTCAATACAATTTTGCTCTCAGCGTCATAAATTTGTTCACAGCAATATTTATTTGGCAACAAATTTTAAATAATACATCCCAGGAGACAAACCTTCTTTTAGTAATGGGTTCATTTGCCCCTGAATATATTTATAAAAGGCCACATTTGCAATGATGTAAAACTTTTCATCATTAACATCTATTTACTGTTTCCTTTATATAACTAAGAATTATATTGGGCATCCATTGCCCCCCAAATTGGCTGGATCAGCATTTGAGGTTATGTCTATTTAGGCTTGTCTGCTGCATCCAAACAATGAAAAAGAAAAAAAAAATCACTAATGAGAGAATCACCTAAAAAGCCAAGACATGCAACCTGCTAGTGTAGATTTGTGTGAAAGTTTGCTGTTTATAATGCTTCAGCTATTTTCTTTTCCTGGACAACTAATTCTAAGAAGCCCTTCAATAAAGTGTGCTGATCACTTAGCAACAACCACAAACATAACTAGTCCATTCAGTTAAGTAGGACCAGGAGCATCTATAAATACCTGGAAACCCCCAATAACAAAGGTTTAAATGATACAGAAATGTGTGTTTCTATAATACGAAATAGTGCGAAGGTAAGCAGTTCAAATCTCACATGGAGTCTCCATCTATCACAAGGAACCCAGACTGCTATCATTCTCTTCTGCCATATTCTGCATGTGATATCTTTGTCATAGACTGTACCACAGCCAATACATCCCTGTGAGGAGAAAAAAAGAGGAGGGGAGGAATAAGGATAAATAAATCCTTTCATGAAAGTTCTTAAAGCCCCATGCAGTCCTTCCACTTACATTTCAATGGACAGAATCTAGTCTTGACCCCCCTTACTGCAAGGAAAGCTGGGAAATGTAGTCTTTTATTCTGGGTGGCAATGTGCCAGCTAAAAATTGAGATGCTAAAACTCAGGGAAAGGAGTGAAGTAGGTATTGAAGTAGGCAACACACAGTCTTCACCACAGTGAGGTGCATAGGCTCTTTGACTTGCTGTCATTGTCAGGGTCATACAGTGATTTAGCTTCCCCACGTATACTCATATTAACTTAATGAAATTAAAAGTAGCTTTGTTTTGCTTCACTAACATAAATATTCCTTATATATTTATAAATTATAGAAAATTTGAAAACTCAGACAATTAGGAAATAATTAGTAACAACCTTAAAATTTACTCTTCAGAAATAAACAGGGCTTTTTATTCTCTTTTTGGTATATACTTCAAGGCCTTTCTTTTTGCACATATGTGTGCTTCTATACTTTCTATTATAAAGTTGGGAATATATAAAGCATTCAAATTTTTAACCTTTTTAACAACACAATAGTCTGAACATTTCTCTGCATCAATAACCTTTCGACATTGTTTTAATGACTATAGATTATGTCATATGCCCATACCATAATTTATTTAACCAATGTCCAATTATTGACACTTTAGTCATTTCAAATTTTCTTGTATTATAAACCTCAATTCTGCAATTAACATCTTTGTCGCCAAATCTTTGCTCATATCCTGCTAACTTCCTTGAAAGGTAGATTCTCTGGTCAAAGACTATGCATATCTTACAGCCAAATTCCCCTCCAGGAAGACTGATAGCATTTTACACTGTTCCCTTCCCATCTGAGTATATGACAGTACCTTTTGACCAACAATGAATGTTATATGCTTTTTAAAGTCTTTGTCAATTTGATAGGCCCAGGTGTGAAGACTCAACTTCTTTGTATTTGTTTAATTACTATTGAAGTTGAACACTTCTCCCAGCCTTAGATTTAGCCTTCTTTACTATTTTGAAAAGATATGATAGAGGAGAGAGAAAGAGAGGTTCGTGGGCTCATATTTGGAATATCAACTTCAGCCAGGAAGAAACCAGTCCCTGCTTGTTAGGTAACTCATGGCTGCTGACCTGTGACCGGCAGCATAAAAGAGGAGGTTATCCTTTCATTTCTCATGGCACTCAAGGAAGATGCCACCTGATCACTTCAAGTAAGGCTCCTCAATCGGGTGCTTCATTGTTTCCGAAGGAAGCTACTGCAATCTTGCCTGGAGTTGTGTTGAGCTTGAAGGACAAAGCTTCATATGTGATTCATATGTTTCCTCCCAGCCATTTATTCCCTCAGGTTGACTGTAGAGCTCTTGCCTCATCAGAGTGGCAAGATACTTAGAGGGGCTCAAATTTAATTCACGTAGACAGTGAAGCACAAGATCTATCTACCCAACTAGGGTGACTTCTACCTAAATTTGTAACTGAGCTAAAAACAACTTTGTGCCTTTCAATACCTGACTGTGTGTCACATTTCACTTCATCTGAAGCCAGGATGACAAACAGCAAGCATCCAGATCACCGTCTTCCAGACAAAGAGCCTTCTGTATCATTTTCTGATGTAGAGAACTTCAAACAAATTAGCCACATACTATCTGTGAATGAAATTAATGTATTTTCTTGCTGTATGTTGTATAAATTTCTTTGGAGTAGTTTATCTCTGTAACTTTTTAATCCTTTTCTTATTCCCAAAGGCCAATTAGTAAATCAGGTTAATATAAGAGATAGTTGAACACTCTAGGATAATTTCCAATTAGATTATCACGACAAACCTTCAGATAACTGAATGCCTAAATACTAAGGTACAACTAAAAGTAGGAAGAATAAGAATACAGTTAATCCTTTACTAGCAAAATAAAAAATTAAATATTGAACCACACCTATAACTTTTTGTCTATAGGCCTAAAAATTATTTTCCACATATGTAAGAAAGGCAAATATGCATTGTTTACAATTTAGGTCACATCTTGTACAGTGTCTCGCATGGAGCACACCCCAATGGAAATTTAGTGGGCAATAACATGGAACAGTACAAGCACAAAGGAATGTAAGACACCATTGGGGTTTGCGCTTCCTCCAACAGTCTTGCGGTAGTCTTTTTCTCTCCCTCTGTGGGAGAAGCTATTTAGAGTCAAGCATCATTAAATCAGAATGCAAAGGAAGGAGAAAATGGATATGGGTTAATTGCATTCTGGATGCCACTGAACCACACACAGTTGGTTCAAATTATTATTGTGGTATAAAAATTCATTGTGCATTCCAGGAGACAAATAATTTGGTGAGACTGGAGTATGGGTGTATACCAGGAAGTGGCCTCAGCTGAGAATTCTGAGGGTGTGTGTATATGTTGGCAGGGTGAGGACATATATAGATCCTTGTAGTTTATGTTAAGAAGTTGGGATTTTGTCCTGACTCGGGGATTTCCCGGGAGACTTGCAGTCACTGTCTCATTATATGCAATTTGGCACAATCTGTGTGTTGTTCTCCCCTTTGCTGCAATAAGAAGCTCTATACCTGTAATCTTGGTAGAGCAGTGAAGCCTGTATTCCTTATCAGCAGATCTACAGGGTAAGCAAAGGGAACACTATTGTGGGAGCAGCTGTAATTGAGCTGAAGACCTCTCCCTGCCATCAACTGCCAAGAGATAAAAGGAATACAATCCAATATAGGGCAGAGAGTCACCAACGTCAAGCAATTAATTTTTTGTAATAGGAGTGGGTTGCAGGAATCACGGAAGGCTTCTTGGAGGAGGTGGTGGTTCCTATCCGTGCAGACTTAAGGCCTAAGCTTTATGATCCTAAGGAATCAGTAGGACTCCAGGGAACCATTTCTTCAGTGGAACATACAAAACGGACATCTCTGGTCTCCTGGGTCACCGTAGAAAACACAGGGGCCTGTACTTTTGCAGGGCTTTGACTGGGTGCCTGCACCCGAAGACCTTAGATCACTGCACCATTTCACTGGCCTTTATTTATTTTTCATTTTATTTACTTATTTATCTAAAATTATTTGCTTAAAATATTTTTAATTATAAAAGTAATATGTGTTCATGGCAAGCTGTGAAAACAAAAGTATGAAGTCTCTCCCTCTACACCCATATCCAACCCTTCCATCCAGAGAGAACCACTGTTATGGTAAAATAAAAGATATACATGCATGGAAAACTTCTGGAAGGGTATACATTAAACAGTGTATATATACATATAGGTTGTGTACTGTGCATAAATATTATCACATTGTTTTAGTTTTTCTAATGTGACTAGGCTAAGGCTATATAGAAAGCAATAGACGACAGCAATCTGGTTGGTAACAGAGTCTTGAAGCTCTGATGTAAAATAGATTATCAATTGTCTATAGCAGTGTTTCCCAAACATTTGACATATGTGTATCCCTTCTATAATTTTTGTAACACTGAGTACCCTTCGTCAAAAAAAATGGATGTATTTTAATAACAATCAAAACATATTTTTTATTTTTTTGGTACATACACAAAATAATAATAAATGAAAAATAAAATTATTCATAATAAAATATAAATAAAAGTCATATTATAAATAACATTTATTTGCACACCGGACCATCTCATGCCTCACAAGACTGTCTTGACTTGACTCATGAGAATGTAGAATTAGGTGCAGCTAAGCACGGTGAAGTGCATATCCCCACCAAACTCTTCCCGTACTCCTGGGGGTACTCATACCACACTTTGGGAAACACTGGTCTATAGCAAAGAAAGTAGGGAACACTAAAACCATACCAACCAATTCCTTGGCTTTGCCACTTGGACATCTCTGCCTAAGAACACACAAATGGTTGCCTACCATCCCACTGTGTGAATGGGCCATAATTTTGTAATCCTTCCCCAGTAGTAGATATGCAGATTGTATGAAGGGTTTTTCTTCACGAACAATAGAATCACTTTCTACATTTATCTTTGGTTACTTGGGCAAGAGAACTTAGAGTGTAAGTGCTTCCAAGTGGAATTCCTGAGTGGGAGGCAGCGTGCACTTTAAGTGTTAATAAAATGCTGCCAAATTGCTCTCCCAAACCTTGTTCTATTGACAGTCAATAGCAGAGACATGTTTATATGTTGGGCTATCCTTGTAGAAGGTGTGAGCTGTGCTGTTGCAGAACTAGTTCTGCAAGCTTAAGACTCAAAACCAACCTACCTATTTGCATCTAGGATCCCAGCCATGCGCTTTCTCTTAGCTGTTATTGTCTCCAAGCAGTTTGCATTAGTAGTTCACTTAAACTATGCAGTGGCATAGTCCCATCCACATAAAGAATCATTTTTATGTTTGCTTTCTAGAGTGTCAGTAGCTGTTAGAGGGTTTCTTTCCAAACCCAGGGAAATTCTATTGAGAAAGCAAACTAGCAAGAGAGAGTAAGTTGTGAAGGCCAAGCCGGAGCTGCCCTTGTCAGGAAGGCAGACAGAAAGGAAAAGGCAGAGAGACAAGCTCAGAAGTTGAATAAGGAGCTATGTGTCACTCACATGACCATTTCGGTCTCAGGAAAGAAAGGGTACCATAGATATTGCCTGAAGGCCCGGTGAGGAGGAGTGGGAGCAATCTGAATGACAAAGACCAAAAGCTCAGCTTCTTAACTATTTTCACCTCCTGTTCAAATGCTTCTCAGAAACATGCAACTTCATCTTCTAGATAGATATAGATATAGATATAGATATAGATATAGATATAGATATATAAATGCTCTTCTAAATAGAATTTGGGTTTATATTCATGCTTTTGTGGTAAAATAAAAGATAATCACTATGTTTTCAAATATATAAAAATACTAGAGGGCCCAGTGTACGAATTTGTGCACTTTGAAAGGTATTGTGAGCTGTGAGGCTGTGGTGGGCACAGGGGTAGGTCTCTGCTCATCCTTCACATCCCCGCTTAGCCTCTCCCACCACGCGCCCCCCCCCCAGCAGCCCTGTTTCCACTGCCGCCACCTGCACCCACTGACAGTGTGGAGCGATTGGGGCCAGTGCCAGCAAGGCCAGTGATGTCAGTGGGAGCAAGCAGTGACTGCTGGCCCAGATCGCCCCTGAGGGCTTCTCCACCTCCCCCTGCTCCTGAGGGGCAATGGGGACAACCACCACCACTTGCAACCACTGACAGAGCCGAATGATCTATGGGACAGGCGCCAGGCACAGGCAGTGGGTGCAAGTGCCTGGCGGGACTGCATCGCGTAGGAGCAAAGAATTTTCAGTAGCCACCAGAGGCACTCTGCCTGCTCCACCAATGACAGCAACTGGCACTCTGCCTGCTCCACCATCCCACTCCAGCCAATGCCTGCCATGCTCTGCACACGCCCCCTGGTGATCAGCACACATCATAGCAACCAGTTGTTTGGTTGTTCCACTGTTCAGTCTACTTGCATATTAGAATTTTTTATATATAGATGACATATGAAATGACAGCATTGTTAATTCAATTTTAGGTTTTTTTCAAATATCTTTCTTTTTCTTTTTTTGGTTAATCCTCACCTAAGGATATTTTTCCATTGATTTTTAGAGAGAGTGGAAGGGAGAGGGAGAGACAGAAAGAAACAGCAATGTGACAGAGACACATCGATTGGTTGCTTCCTGCCTATAACCTGACCAGGGCCAGGAACCTGCAACCAAGGTATGTGTCCTTGACTGGAATCCAAACCGGGACCCTTAAGTCCTTGGTGAATGCTCTATCTAATGAGCCAAACCTGATAGGGCAAATATCTTTTTTTTTTTTTAATGTAGTTAATAGACCGATTTTTTTCTAAGAGAATGAGCAAAATGCAATCAGTTGTGTTAATATTTCAAACAGCAAGCTATTGGAAATTTATCTCTACTCTTAAAAAATGTTGGGGTTGAATAAATTCTATTGTGCATGTGCTATGGGTGAAGAAAAGAAGTATAAAAGGTACAACATGCTCTAGAAAATGATTACAGCTTCATTGAAATACAAAAGAAAGGCTCCATTGTTGGTCAGAAAACCACATTTGAAGCATCCTATAGTCCTAAAATGCACAGATATGTCTGTATATTCTTCTCATTATTCACATTCCCTGTATTATACAACAGCAATATGATATTTTAACTTAATCTAAGTTGTAAGTCATTTATCAATTATCAGTCATCAAGAGTGTCTGTTTAGTACAAACTGTGGCAGCACAAAGAGAATGGAACAAGGAACGTTTTCATCCAGTCTCTCCTGCTTCTATCATTGACATGGGTACCCCCCTGTGTTCCTCCCAGCCGTGTTTTCTTAGGTTTTACTTTTATTTGGGATTAAGTATTTGAACATGTGGGGTTTTCTGTTTGATTATGTGTTGGTTTCACAAGGACACATAATGTATTCTAAAAGGATTTTCAATGAAATGAGATTTGTTTTGTAGTACTAAGTCCATTTGCTCAGATCTCCTAACTCCCTGTCTACATCTCTGCCTTGGGTCCTCACCCCTTCTCCAGAGAGGGCAACTTAATCTAAATTGTAGATCATGCCAGACCCCCTGGGCTCCTGCCCTGGCCTTGCTTCTCCCTGCACCACTCTCCTGTTTAAACTCCTTAATTGGCTCTAATTAGCTTCTCACTCCTTCAGGATGAATCCAAATTCCTCAGCCTGCTCTACAAGCGCCCCCATAACCAGGCTCTGGCCTGCCTCTCCAAAAAGGCATCCGTCATCTGCCATTTCCCTGTGCTGCGGCCACAGTAACACCTCACCCTCTCACACAGGGGAGCTTCTGTGGGTGTCCTCACTCTGCTCTGATGGTCACCCCCAGCCTCCAACCTGGAGAACCGCTAACCTGGCCACATGAACCTCCTGGAGCTCTCGTTTCAGTGACGAGTCTGAGTCCACTGGGCTGGGACACGCTTGAGGTTTTGCATTTCTAGCAGGTTCCCGGGTAGTGCTGAGGCTGCTCAGAACACGTGCTGACCACAAGGCTCTACCGGCACTCCGCCACCCGCCCCCCGCCCCCGCCCCCTGAAAACCTTCTCCCTGCAAAGCTGATGTGTGCAAAGCATCTTCTTCCCTAGTCTTATACACGTGTGTGCAGATTATGCACTTATTGCCATATAGGCCACACTACTGTCATGACTGCCCCTCTAACCACCCTTGCATCATCTAAGAGCTTCTTCCTTGGAGTCCCAATGCTGGCCTCAGGCCGAATGTATAGGCATTTCATAAAAGTATTTTGAACAGTAATTAGCAAGAATTTTTGAAGCAATGCTTGAATGACCACCTGATAAGATGTTGTTAAAAAAAAAACAAAACATCTATGCTGGATTGGAAGGTTAAATTAAATTCTTAACTTTCATATCATATCATGTATTTTTTTTATGTTACTACCATTATCTCCAGTAGGGAGGAAAGGTGGGAGAAGGGAGGTCTAGAACTATAGTAAGTCCACGTATAAGGAAACCAGTTTTGCTAGAGGCTAATTGATATAAGCAAAAGTTAAGTTCCTACAGCATATTTCTGGTCACAAAAATAACATCAAACTTCTAACTAAAGGCCCCAAAGACTTTTAACATTAAACATTGAAATAAATGTGGCAGACATACACTTATGAAATATTAATAAAAATAAGGAGGAGAATTCTTTTCCAACCCACTAATTCCGGCGCAGGGTGAAGGATGGGCAGAGCCTCTCCTGACAGCTCAGGGCGCCAGGAGGGACCCAGCCTGGGAAGCACTCATCACCCCCCCACACACACCCACACACACACACACACACACACACACACACACACACACCCTGGGACAATGTAGACACACCAGTTCACCTCCCATTCGCATCTGTGGGATGTGGGAGGAGGCCCACACAGACAGTGGCCTGGCCAGAAAGGGATTTTTTTTTTCTCTTCAACGTCAGTGCAAAACCAAAAGGTTGAAGGAAACAACATTATTCGAGGATCTGCTGCACTTGATTTCTATTCCTTATCTACATGTTAAGTCTAGAGGCTGGTTAAGAGTTTGAAGAGCCCAGATCTGCTAGAGAACAGAACAAATTGATTATCTTTGTGGCCTGGAGGCTGACTTTGTCACTCCCACTCCCAACTTCTGCTGCCTCCCACAGCCCTGCCGGTTTTCAAACTCTTGACCTTGCACAAAAAAAAAAATAAATAAAAATAAAAATAAAAAAAGTGGGGGGAGGATTCAGGGGCGGACAGCCAAGGCCAGTGGTTAATCTTCAGCAGAGCGTCTGGGCAGGAAGCAGCACTTCAGAGACCTTTGTCATACCCGTCGAGGAGATAGAGAGCTAGTAGAAACAAACAGCATCTTCGGAGGTTTCTTTTATCATCACCAACATGACAGGATGGCCAGCAGTAACTGTCCCTCCCAAGGTAACCTATGGCCCTAAAAGTTGATCAACAGCCTATCAGGACTGCTAAGATAGCATTCGCACCACAGTGGTTCTCAAGGTCCAGGGTATATTAGAATCAACCAGGAAGGAATATTTATAAAATATGAACACCCTGGAGCCCCTTCTCAGACCATTTAAGTCAGAATCTCTGGGGGCAAGGTCAGGGGTTCAGGAGTTTTTAAAATTCTCCAGGTGATTATCATGTGAAGCCAGAGTTGAGAACCACTGAGAGAAGATATCACCTTATTAGATGCTTGCGGTCCCTTACAGCTGCCTCAAAAAGTGAACGTCTAGTCTCAGCTTAACATCCAATGGAATGGCCTCTTAGTCTTATCCCTTATAGGCCAAATAAAACCAATGCAGGACGTTCTATCCTTTTCCTCATGCAGCATGCACTCATGAATTATAACTGAGAATCTCTTTACTTGCACGCATATCTCCCATCACAGTTTCTGTTGAGAGATTGGTAAGCTGATAGAGAATGTGACCCATAGAAAGAAGAAAGCTGGCCTGGCTGGCATGGCTCAGTGGTTGAGTGTTGACCTATGAACCCCAAGGTCATGGTTTGATTCCTGGTCAGGGCACATGACGGGATTGTGAGCTCAATCCCCCCGTATGGAGCATGCAGGAGGCAGCCAATCAATGATTCTTTCTCATCATTGATGTTTCTTTCTCTCTCTGCCTTTCCCTTCCTTTCTGAATCAATAAAAAAATATTTTTAAAGAAAAGAAAGAAAGAAGAAAGCTGAATTCCTTTGGAAAACAAAATGTCAAGTCAGCTTGGTTCCTTTTCTTTTTAGTCTTAATGCACCTTACTTTCTCATTCTTCTTCCACCTGTACCCTGTCTCCGTGAATCCATCTGTCATAGCGTTGAGCTCACAGCAACTGGCAGGAGGTCAGGTGGAAGCCTGATCGACTGGCAGGTCAGGTGGGGCCACACTGGCAAATGTGAAGTTTCAAGAGAATGGAATTTGATTACATTTATAAGCACAGACCCACCCTCCACCCTAAGAGTTGGCTGTCATACTGCCAATGTGAGAGGACACGTGCTACATACTTGGCAGGAACTTTATATTTTTTTGTTGAATCTGAATCAGAGACCCTCAAATTTTCTAAATGAAATATTTCAGGTCTTACAATAAGTCTTATAATTATAAATACTCATGTACCCAACATACAGAAGAAATACTGTGTGTGTGTGTGTGTGTGTGTGTGTGTGTGTGTGTGTGTATCCTGTATATCTATATAATAAAAGCCTAATATGCTGAATGTCTGATCATCTGGTCATACGTTCAACCAATCAAAGCATAATATGTTAATGATATGCTAAGATTGCTCAACTGCTCTCTATGGCATGCACTGACCACCAGGGGTAGCACTCTGACTGGTAGGTTTAGCTTGCTGCTGGGGTCTGACTGAGCAAGACAGGCTAGACACGCCCTGGAGACCTCCAGTGTCCCTCCCATTCTGGCCAACCTCCTGTATCCCTGTCTCGCCCCAATCATGCATCCCTCACCCTGGCCTGCAGCCTCTCTCAATCCAGGACTCCTCTGGGGATGTAAGAGAGACGGTTTTGGCCTGATCCTGTAGGCCAGGCTGAGGGGCCCCACTGTTGCAGGAATCCATGCACCGGGCCTCTTGTGTGTGCCAGATTATTATGATCTCTGAATGCATATATATATTAGAGGCCCGGTGCATGATTTCATGCATGGGTGGGGTCCGGCCAGCCTGGCCAGGGGGAGGGGACATGGGCGGTTGGCCAGCCTGCCTGCTGGTAGAACTCCTGGTTGAGGGGACAATTTGCATAGTAGCCTTTTATTATATAGGATATACACTGAGTGGCCAGATTATTATGCATTCAGAGATCATAATGATCTGGCCACTCAGTGTATAATAATAATCTGACCACCCTGTGTAGGCCTCCCTATCCCTTTTCTCTCATTCTCTCTTCAGAGGCAACCATTATCTTGAATTTGGGCTTATGATTCTCAGGACAATTTCCTGTTTTATGTCCATCATTTCTGTGCATGATTTTATTACATACACGTAGAGTTTTGACTTTGGACATTTTCAGTTATATACATGGTATTATACTCTAAGCATTTTGTTTTCAAGCTTTATATAAATAGTATCATATTATGTATCCTTAATACAGCTTGTCTGTCCACATTCTATTCTTGAGTTGCACCCATGTTGATTAATAGAAGCTTGCTCTTTTTAATTGCTAGATAGCACTCATTCCATAGTAGGAATACAACCCAACTGATGTTCACATTTCTCAGTTGATGGTTATCTGGGTTGTTTTTAATTTTTGCTTTCGTAAACAATGCAGCATTCCTATTCATGTCTCCTTACGCAAATGTGGGAGCGTATCTCTAGGATGTTCACACAAGAGTAGGATTTCTGGCCCTAGCTGGTTTGGCTCAGTGGATAGAACATCAGCCTGTGGACTGAAGGGTCCTGGGTTAGATTCCAGTCAAGGGCACATGCCTGGGTTTCAGGCTAAATCCCCAGTAGAGGGCTTGCAGGAAATCACAGATGAATTATTCTTTCTCATCATTGATGTTTCTATCTCCCCCCTCTCTCTTCTTCTCTGAAATCAAATATATATATATATATATATATATATATATATATATATATGAGTGGGATTTCTGGGTTGTAATGAATACACATCTTTAGCTTTTCCAGATGTTACTGAACACCTGACCAGAAGAATATGAGCATTCCTATCACTCACATCCTTGTCAATATTGATATTAACTTTTTATAAATGTTTAAAATCTTAACTAGTGTATTTTCCTACAAATCCTGCAGAGGGCAGCATATCCTGGTGCTTACAGCTCCTTAAGCTGCATTGGAGTTTATGGGCCACTTCCTTCTTTACTCCTTGAAATGCTTTGTCCTCTTAAACCCATTACTCCGCAGCCCACTCCCTTACCTCAATCCGCTCCCTGGCAGACTCTTACAAGGGCAGATGACTGTAACACTCTGAAAGCTGAAAGCTCCCTCCCACTTTTCACTCCACATTTCTGGCATGTTTCTGTCTCCCGACAGGGTGGGAGGAGAATAGAGAAGAGTCAGTGAGTCAGTATTAAATTAAAATCCTTTTTCCAGTTCAAAGTAGCATAAGAGAGGATCTGAGCAGACAGCACAGTCTTCCACTGTTCCGGAGCAGCGGTATGCACCCTCATTAGAAGGCATTACACGCTGTCAGAGACTGCTTATGTAAATGGAGAACTACTGAGAAGCAGGGAGAGGTATTGTAGAGCAGTGGTAGCTTTGTTTTTCCTCTGGAATAGAAGATATTTATTCCTTTGCCTTCTTAGTCACATTGTTCCTGGTTCCCAAAAGGAGAAAAGCAGTGTTCCGTTTCAATACACCTCCTTGAATTTCTCTCATTCTGGACCGAGCTGAAGCCCTGCCACGTCCAGACTTCCGTGGTGGGAATGCAGCCTTTCAAGATGCATTCCTTTCAAGAAAGCAGACGTGGAATTGGACTGTGCTCAACCACTAAGATGGCTGCTCTAGGAGCGAGTTTATTGTTAGGACCTTCAAAATTGTCCCACCACCACCACTAGGCTGGAAGTCCTTTGTCCTAGCTAACCTGGATTTTAATATTTTCATCCTTAAAAATGAATGATGAAATTATATTGTCCTTGAGAAGAAAGTAGATAGATAAATATGCCTTTCTTTTGGGCTGAGTTATTAAATCTTTTCTTCCCTCTCATCATAGATCAAACTTTGTACAAATGGAGTCTGTCAAACATTCTTTCAGCAAAACGGTATAGGTGTTCTAGGGAGTAAACTTTATTTCAAAGAAAACGTTGAGTTAAAGAATGTTTAATCCGGTTTCTCTATTGTAAAATGTCTTAAAGGCATTCCCGTGCTGATATATGTTATCCATCTCTAAGGTGGAGACTTTGAGAGAGTCTGTGTTTCTAAGTGGTTAACCACAGTTTGCTCTCTCATGAATCATCTGACAGGAATACAGTCCAAAAGACACATTTTGGAAAATGCTAGGTTAGATATTCTAAGGTTGGTTATACCATCATCCATAATCATTGAGACCAGGAATTCATGAGACCCAATTATGTGCCACCCATGGATTGAAATTCTCTCCTGATAGGATGACTGTCTTGACATGTTGGTAGGGAGAGACATTGCTTCCGTATTGGATGTTCTTGTGGAGATATTTGAAGCCAACCTAATTTTTGCTTCCTTGTCAGTGACTTTTTTCTGCTTCACTGCCTGAGGAATGTCTAAATTATTGAGCTTGAATGTTCAATCAGGGACATGTTTGTAGTGTTGAGCATTCTGTTATCAATATTCCCTGCACATGGCATACTTTTAATCTGTAGATGTGGCTATACTTTGCTTTAGAGAGTTTCCTTGTGTGATATCTGTGAATGCCTTTCCTATTCCATTTATTGGATACTCTTTTTCAGAGACATAAATTTTCCTTATGTTATGTGCTTTGGAACTCCAATCTATTAGGATCAGATTGCTCCCCTTGTATTTAAAAGCCTTTCTTCAAGGTCAATCACTATATTTACAGCCATGTGGTTTTTTTTTTATTATTATTATTATCATTCCTTGCTATGTCACCTTTGTTTATTTGTTCTATATTGTTTTTGTCCTCAATGTCCCTAATCCTATAACCTTCCTGTTGTTCTATCATCTTATCTTTGAGCTCACATTTTTCTGAGTTCATGTTTTCATTAACTTGATTCATAATACAAAGCACCTCTGAGGAATTTTGTTTTGTTCTTTGGACTATGTTTTCTCTAAGAGTGGGGGTTTTATCATTCTCTTGCATGCTATGTTCCTATCTTTTAAGGGTTGACTGCTTTTCTTTGTTTTCATTTGTGAGCATTGCCTTAACATGTTTAGATATTTGTCACTGTTCTCTCCCCGTCTCATTCACTACTTTTTGTTTTGATCTAGCGTAGATGATGTAGCCTTGACTCCATTCCCATTGACCCTAGCTTGTTTTCTCCAATATCGTTTGACAGCTAGGTAATGAGTTCCACCCACCTTACTGTAGATTAAAGGACTGGGGAGAGAAGGAAAGAGGGAGCTCTTTGGAAGTTATGTGAGTTAGGACTCCTGGTTCTGCTCTCTCTGGGATTTATTGGTATTTTGAAACAAACTTTAACCCCTTCCTTCAATCAGGACTCTTACCTTCCCTGAAGAGGAACACTATGGGATTTTTTTTTTCCTAGGCATTCAACAAATTTTTATTAAGTACATATTCCCTACCAGGCATTGTTCTAATCAAGGCACTGCAAATACAGCTGTGTGAACAAATGGGACAACAAAAAAACAAAAAAACACCCTTTCTCATGAATCTGTAATCATTACCGTTGGTATCTTTACTGATACAATGTGGCATCAGAAAGAAGCAGCCCACTTCTGCCCAACAGCCATCCCCCGATCCCTCAGTCAAAAGAGGTGGGAAATAAGGGTAGTCATTCTGTTTGATTATCTCCGGAAATGAGGGCAATAGTGAAGTTTCCAGATTCATCAATTCACCACCAAAGCCTCAGAGGGGCAGGAAGGGAGGCAGGGTGAGGAGCGGTGCTGTTCTCCCCACCCCCCACCCCAGCCTCTTTTCTTTTCTCGGTCAACAGTTTGCACGTGTGCGTGCAGGTATTCATGCTTTGTTTGAGGTGTTCATGTTATCAAGTTGTACTTTGGTGGCTGATTTTTTGGTGAGGAGGTGGGAGCTAGTGCTTCTTGTTGGCATTTTACTTACGTGAGAGAGGAAGGAAGATTCTATGATCTGTTGTCACTATCAAACTTGAGCTGGAAGCTAGTTCTGGTTTTCTTAGCTAGTTCTTTTAAAACCCAACTATGGTCTCAAATGTGAGATTGCCATGAAACGCCTCCTTTCTCAGAACTACTCAAGTACTTTAAGACACAGATAAAAAAATTAAAAAAAATTTAAAAAAGCCTAAAGTTGAAGTAATTTGGTTGAGTTATGGGCCAGATTCTCTTGGTTACAAAACAAGGACTTGAACTTTCAAGTACTTCTAAGAAATTAGTTAGTCTTATCCTGGACACTGAAAAATGCATTTCTTCATATCTACAGAACACATTTGTCAGAAGAATTCTTCAGTGTCATGATCCTAATGCTCAAGATGGTTCTTACACAATCCCGTAAGAATCCAAGCTCTCTCCTGAATATGTCAAGCCTATGCAGATAGTGGCAGGCAGAAACAGGAGTGATAATAAATACCTATCCCTGGGCTTTGAGATAGGAGGTCTGTGTTAGCATTGGAAACCCCCAAGCCTCTAGACCTATTGCTTAACTGAAATAGTAAAAGAAAACATCGGACACTTGTGTCCTTTATTGCAAACCATGAGACTTAGCGTTACCTGCAAATGTCTCCCAAATAAATCACACTTAATTCAGGCTATAAAGAGAATATTTGATAAATGCTGTACTCATAAGGGAATTTGAATGTCACTGGATTGCATCTTCTTGTGTGACTAGCGTGCCTCTAATGTAATTTCCCCCATCCAGAAATGCAATCCTCAGCCAGTTGCCTTGAAAGCTGGTTACCGTGGAGATGATTATCAGTTAGCATGATGACCTATTTAGAGGAATTTCTGCATTGCCAGAAAACAAATAACCATAGAGAGAGCTGGACAAATGAATGATGCTCTTTCCCTGAAGGTGCCTTTACAAACAAATGCCTTAGATGGTGTGTGTGTGTGTGTGTGTGTGTGTGTAGATTTGTTCATAATTAGGACTTGCAAATGTTTTTGTGAAGTGGCAATTGTCTTCACGCACTCCTAGAGTACAGAAGGTAGTACAAACAACAGCAGGTATAAACATATGGACATCTTTCCTCTTTCAACAATTTACACGGCCATGGTTGCATTGATTTCTCAGCAGTATTAACATAGCAATTTCTTTTTCTGGCTCAGCCTCTGTTTTTTGAGGATTTTCCTAGGGGTGCTGGAGCATGGTTGACAGGTAGTTGGTAAGGATAAATTTTAACAAACCAATTAACTGGCCAATAATAATTCCTCAATAATACTGTGATTCTATTGATGGCTAACTTGATTTCCTCAGAATTATACCACAAAGTCTATTCTCTAAACTCTATTTGGTCTCCCATTTTTCTGTGAAACTTGTGATTATATGCAGATCTGGATTAAGTTTTTAAGTTTAAATGTTTTTCATTAATCATTGTGCTATCAATTGCCTATTCAGCTGCTGCCTCTCTCTCCTTTTATTTATTTTTTTGTGAGAAAATTCTGATAATGCTCTAACTACAGTGATACTGCAAATTCCAGTGATAAATATTGAACCTTTATTATAATCAAAGACTCAGTAACAACATAAGCCAAGCATTACCCCAAATAGGAAAAACAGACCTATTATCATCCTTCTAACTCACCAAGGCCCATATTTTATGCCATTTTTATATTTGTTCTAATGTTTCCAGGTGAATTCCTTTTTCTACTCTCATCTCTCATTATAACTTCCTCCAGGGTAAATAGCAAGGGGCCCATATATTTTACCATATTACCTAACAAAGTGCTGACATACAATGAATACTCAATAAGCCTGACTCAACACATAATATGCCCTCCAAGAATTTCTAAACCTCTTTATCCATGTTTTCCAACTCAGTTTTCATCTATTCACAATCACAATGACCTTCCAGCAAGATTATGTAGGAATCTCCCTTTTTAAAAACCATGTGCAGTGAAGTCTGTTTTCTACAGAGCATTTTGAATCAAGGTCAGTTAACTACTCATTTAGGCTCTGTTTTCCATTTCTGCACTATAGACCTGTCTTTATGCCTAAAATCACTTTGTTCTGAACTGAGGGCAAATACCAAATTCATGTTAGTTACCTCACTAACTTCCTTAGTTTCACTGCCATGGTCTTACTGCCATGTTGAAAATGCTATTGGAAGGAAGTTTTCCTTCAGTTGACAATTTTCTCTTTCAATCTTTTTGAGAAGGAAATACACTGATATTTTAATTAACAATTTCTTAGCTAAATGTTAACTCCAGAAAATCTAGCACAAATTGATCTTGTACCCTTTGAGACAGCATGGAAGGACCTGAGAGTATTATGCTAAGCGAAATAAGCCAGTCGGAGAAAGACACGTATCACATGATCTCACTCCTATGTGGAATCTAAATGAACAAAATAAACTGATGAACAAAATAGGTCCAGAGATACAGAGGCATGGATCAGACTGTAAAATCTCAGAGGAAAGGCAAGGGAGGGTGGGTGGGTAGAGATCAACCAAAAAACTTGTATGCATATATGCATAACCTATGGATACAGACAATAGGGTAGTGAAGGCCTGGGGGGAAGGGAGGCAGGAGCAGACTAGAAGAGGTCAATATGGGAAAAGGTGAGACATATTTAATACTTTCAACAATAAAGATTTTTAAAAAACAAATAAATAAAATGTTGATGTCTCTCCATCTAATCAAGTTGTATAGGAATGGTTTTACCTAAAAAGCATGAATACTGCTTACTGGGGTATGCCCTTTGACTCATTTAGACCATTTCCTAAAAGAGGCATTAAAAACACACAGAGTTTTCTATTTAATTCAGAGCCCATAAATGGTAGCTTCTTTTAGAACATAATGTCTGCCCTCTTATTCATTTGTTTAATAAAGATATCTAACTGTCTCTTTAAAATGACCACCAGATTAAGTAACAAACTGTGAGGGTTTTGTATCTTCAGATCTAGCACTACTTGGTAAGAATTAACCCACTGAAACTAGACTTAGAATCATAATAACCCAGAATATTTCTACCAAGATAAAAAATCAGAGCTCTAACTCTGCCCAATAAGTCCACTAAATTAATGCACTTTGCATTCTCTTGGATGGATTTTCAAGGAAAATCATGAGCTCACTTTAGAATATTTCCTCTGTATCTAATCTTCTCTCCTAGAGATGACAGTGCTTAGCATTTAGCAGTAGCAACCCTTCCCACCCTGAAGCTAAACTGGGAAGAATGAGAACAGAATGTTCTAACTTCTTCCATACCGCAGGCAGTTATTCAAGGGGAAAAAACATATTTCAGAACCTTTTGCTAGATCGACTTCACAAATAGGCACAAGCTCCTGAAGAATGATGTGGAATAGCTTTTCTCCAAATGCCCTCTACTCTCAGAAAACTTATGTCTTTAACTGCTAGCTATCCAGTGCAAATCATTGCATCAACTCACTACACGTGTTCTAGCTGGTCATTTCTGAGCTCTAGTCTCGCTGGAGCAGCACCTGTTGAGTGTTTCTGATGAGAAGCTCAGGGGAGGGCTGTTGGGTGAATATGCCGTTCTCACTGAGTCCCATCTACCATCCTTTCAGGGGAGTGCAGCCATCCTTTATGAGGATTGTAAAAGGAGAAGCTGCCTTAAAATGGAGAGTCAGAGAATGCATGAAGAAGTGGTAGTAGAGCCGAGCTTAATTAAAGAGGTGTGAAGTAGGGACATCAAGAGGAGGCATCCCAGGCATGAGACCCCAAAAGGGAGGAAACTGTATTCAAGGTGCTTAAGGACAGTGTGGCAGAGGCAGCGTGGGGGAGTGTTCTGAGAGGTGAAGCTGGAGAGGTGGGGACGAGCCAGATCATCCAGGGGAACCAGATCATCCAGGGTCTAGTAGTCTAGTTAAGAAATGTGAGCACTTAAGTTATAGTATAGTTACTGGATTGGCAATAATATCAAGAGATATAGCATGATTTAATCATTCCTTCCTGTAATATATATATAGGCTGAAATTGATAATGTGTATGAATGCTGAATTAGGATAAATGCTCCAAGTCTCAGAATCTCTATCATAACAAACATCAACTATATGACTATGGACTAGTTAGTTAATTTCAGGTTCCTCAGCTGTAAAAAGCAGGTAATATTGTCTACCTCTCAGGTGGTCATGAGGAATAAATAAGAGAAACTCTAGAGAGTGCCTGCTAAGAATGGTACAGTGCCTGCTAAGAACATTTTTTTAAAAAAATTGTAAAGCATAATGCAGTGCATCCCTTCAATGTGGGCAAGAAGGGGCCCAACCCAGAACTGAGTTTAGGGGCCCCCCTCTGGTCCTTCTCTAGCTACACTTTCAGGGGGTGGATGGTCCACATGACCAACAGCACATACTCTTCTGGACGCTGCACCCCAACTCCATTCTAGAGCAGGCTCTGGGCACCTGAGAGCCAGGCTTCCTTGCCCAAATGATCAAAGGTTGATTCACAAGGTTTTTGAAGTTATTTTCCCCTAAATATAACCACCTGAGGGCAAGTGTGTATCCCATGGTTGAGAGTTGGCTAAGGAGCAGCTTTTGAGGACTGGTGAATGAAGCTCGGGTATGCAAGCTGGGGCGTCCCCATATGTGTATGTGTAACTCCTTACCATGCACATTGGAGCGGACAGTGAGAAGGAAAGGGGACAGAGCCGGGTTGGGAGCAACCTCTCCCACGTTGCCAGTTTCTGTTTTGGAACCTCGGGAGTCTGAGAATACTTAGTTGAAAACTGGATATCCTGGTCATTATGAATGTCTGTCTGTTGAGACATGAGACTAAAAGATAAAATTCAGAGATGTGGTATATGGACTTGTTTTTGTAGTCTTAACCTGGGTCCTAAAAAATGTTACAAAAGGGCTATAAAAATCTGCACATCATACAAAATTTCATTTCATTTAAGGTGGTTAATTAAGATGGTCACCTATTTATGAAAATCACATGAAGCTAACCATGAAATTCCATTATGCACAAGAAGACTGGGAAGGCCAAAAGAAAAAACAAGTTCATAAAAGACAATCTTTTCCTCTCTATATAAGTCTAAAGACTATTCAAATATCACTGTATTTCTTTTATAAAATTATACATTCATATGTGAAAGTGGAGGGACAAAAGGATATGGGAGCTAATGATTTTTTTTTTAATTAACAGAATATTAGTTCTCTCTTCATGACACTTGTTTGGACACCCTAAATGTAGAGCCTTGAATTCAAACTAAGTATTTCCATCTGAATGAAGAGTGTCTATGTGCTTGGAATTTCTCTCACAGTCATTGCCATACAAATTATTTAGCAAGAAAACATACCCTGCCCTATGCTATCTTTCCTACCACAAAAATATGTGGGCTGTTTTCAACATAACTTTTTGGCCATTTATGTCTGCTCTTCCCAATTGAACTGCAAGCTCATTAAAAACAAACTGGCTTCTGTAATTTTCTGTATCTCCTCATTCCCTTCCCTATGAATTTCTCAGTAGATATGTGTACACCAGTGATTTATTCCATCATTTAGCAAATACTTACTGGATGCCTACCATGTGCCAGGCTCTGTGACAAGCATGAGGAAATAGGGCTGGACAGAACACTAGCTGAAAGATAAATACCTGGCACAAATAATAAGCACTCAGTAAATGAGTGATTACGTGGATGGATGGATGGATGGATGGATGGATGGATGGATTCTGTACTACAGAGGAATAATATCAAGAAGAATGTATTAACCATTTAAGTTGTCTTAGACTAAAAGTCATTAGGTGAAAGATATCAGCCTGTAGAATGCCTGAGGAAAATGTGGGGGAAATAAGACCAGCTCTGGGCCCCTTATGGGACCATTTAGTATGTGTCTATGGAATCTTGCAAACCATTTCATGAAATTTTCTATATAAAGAATTTGACTAACTCTAACACTCCAACTCTCACTTCTCCCAAATTTAGGAAGGCAGTATCTTGGGTGACGTCAATTCCAATGAAAACAGTGTATATAACAACACTATTGTGAATTTTTACTGAGATCTGCAATACTGATATGCAATGATTGACTTTAATCACAAATTTACTTCATAAAGTCATGAAATCACCCCAAGTCATTTTGCAACATGCAGTATAATACTGAAGCCATAGTTTATTTTTATTTTATCCTTACAATGTTGTAAGAAAACCAAATTACCAAGCCAGACGTTGACCTCCCCTACAAAGCTACTAATCTTCTTGACTAATTTTTAAATGGTTAACATGGTCACCTATTTATAAAAATCACATAAGGTAACCATGAAATTTCATTATGCACAGGAAGACTGGAAAGGCCAAAAGGAAAAAAAAACAAGTTAAAAAAAAAAAAAAGACAATCCATCTAGTGATCTCTTTCCCTCTCTGCATAAGTCTAAACACTATTCAAATATCATTGTATTTCTTTTATGAAATTATGCATTTATATGTGGAAGTGGAGGGAGAAAAAGACATGAGAGCTAATGACTGCATATCAGTATTCCAGATCTCAGTAAAAACTCACAATAGTGTTATTGTATACATGGAGTTCTTTGGAATTGACAGGGCACCAGCTGATTTCAAACAGAGCATCACAGCATTATGAAAGAGAACCATATTTGGCCATCCATGAATTACTAGTAAAATGAAATATCTCCCTGGAAGGAGAAGGGAAATCAACATTCAAATAAAGAAATGTAATAACAAGCCAACCAGGGCATGCAAAGTCTTTTTTTAGACAGGACATACATTATTCATACTGTTAAATCTCAAGCCAAAGGTGGAAAGTCTGGGTTACCCACAATATTATTCTTCTTAAAATCACTATCTCCTTTCCAAAGGGGAAATGAAAGCTGCATTATTCGCCCTCATCTGGGTCCACAGACTCAACAATGTCACTTAAAGGCAGGAAGAGAAACAGCAAAGAGAAAGAAATCCTCCTGAAAACATTAAAGCATTTTCTTTTTGAGCAGAAGAAGCACTGAGACATTTCTAGCTAAGAAAACCGAGGGGAGGGGCCATCCCCTCACTCATTAGGGGATGTATCCAGACCCTCGACAAGTTCTAGGAACAATTCAAAATTGGGACACGGAGAGAGATTCCTCCAGTCCAACTGGAAACATTTCCAATCTCCCCTTCAATTATCCTAAGACAGTTTCACTCCATAAGCTCTCTAATGCTTCGATGGCAGACTGTTTAGAAGATATGTGGACATTTTAAAGCCAGTACCTGCAAGGAATAGGGAGTTAATGAGAGTAAATGGATTCTGGCTAACCCAACCTGAGAGCTGGGTGAGCCTGAGGTGACCCAGTAGGAAGCACTAAATAACTCATCATATTATGTATAAGGGGATCTCTATTCTGGCATTGCTTTCATTTTGTGCTCAACTCGAATTGCCTGGAAAATATCTCTGTGTGGATAAGAAGTAGCATCTATCTGTTATATTACATGTGCTTAAAAATCCTAGCCATGTAAAAGAGATATATGTACTACTATTTGCAATACTTTAAACAATAAAATTAAATTAAAATTAAAATCCTAGCAATGTTACCAAGTAACATGGTTATCAATGTTATTTTTATCAAGTAGAAATGTCTCATATTATTGTAAAAAAAAAAAAAAAAAAAAAAAAAAGAAGAAGAAATATTTTACTAGTGACCCTTCATCTGGTATGAATAAAAGGCCAATCCCAAATCCCCAGATGGAGGGAAAGAAAAAAGTCAAAATGTGCCCCTCGCCATTTTGTTTGCTTTACTGAATCCTTTGACTGTTTTAGTTCCCCCATAACCAGCTCATACAGTTTATGCTGGGTCATTTCACCAAACCCTTCCTAGTCATCAGGAAGGAATCCAACATAATCACTACCGCTTCTGCCCTTACATGTTGGCTCTTCCTGAAAGATTTCCCAAGTACAGAAACTGAACAGAAAAGATTTGGATTTTGCAAACATGATGTACTCCTCCACTGCGTGCGAAGCTCACTCCTCACACTGCTCTTTTACCTGCTGGCAAACAGGCCACATCTGTGTAATCTTTCTTTGCCATAATCCTGGCCCCACGTTTCTGGACGCGCATTCCTACATTGGTAGTCAGGAGGCTGGCCGTCATGGATGGCCCATTTGGCAACGTTAGAGATGATTGCTGGAATCCAGTGGCTTCCTCGCCACGACCGAAAATGGTTTCCATTTAATTCCTAATAACATCATTTTGTATTTATGTGTCTGTCTCCTCCAAGCACTCTGCCACCATTAATGAACTAAATCAGCCTTTGCTATTTTATGATCTTTCTCATTAAGATTTTCTCTGTGGCAGTTGCTTATGGAATGTTGTTTTCTTTCAGCAAACACTGCACTTAACCAATGTAAATTCATTTTTAAATGATGTGCTCACATAGAAAATTTCCCCAGAATATATTTTTAATGCTGCATCCTTAACATTACAGGGAGCATTTTAAACCATAAAGACACATATGCTCTGCAATGCAGCCTTCTCTAAGTACTCGTAAATTACTTATTAGAAACAACAGCCCCCAAAGTAAATATGTTGTAACTGCCAGTGATGGAAATGGGAATGGTTTGCTCTGAGAACCCTATTACTGTTCAATTATTTGCATACTGTTAAGTGCTTGGCTTACTGATGGAATAGACTTACTCAAGAAAATGCTGCAGTGGGCAAAGAAGCTGAATCCTCAGCCTGCCCTGTTGTAACTGCTGCCTCTGTACAGCTGGACCACTCACTCTACACAAGTGCTGGTGGCTCATTACCGGAAATTTGATCTCAAGTGGGAAGGATTGTGTCTCCACAAAAAGAGTGCATGTGCACTGCCAGGTTTTGACAGGAATGGGATCCTGGAGCTCCGAGGTTGAGAAACTCTATAAACATTAAGTGGTTGCCTCCCTCAACTTCTGTGGCCCAGTCTCTAATTCCTGTTTAACCACCATATTCCATTCTGAGCCATGTGCTTAGAATAGAGTTGAGCCTACCCCCAGCTCCACAGATAGGACCCCTGTCCCTCCTGATTGGTTTGGAGATGGACTCATGACCCAGGACTAAGTCAACTTAACTTATCACATTCTCTTCATCTCAGAGATTCATATAGAGAAGATGTTGGTCTACAATAGTCTAACCATGGGCTTTTCCTAGGGATTCTCCTTTGTATGGGATAGTGTGGTGATCTGAGACTTGCAGCTGGTACAGTCGTTTACATTCTTAAGAGGGAAGCTTAGGGTGTCCTGGGCAGCCTCCATGTATTAGTAGCATTGACTCCACAAAAAACAGAGCAGAGACACAGGCAAACCTGGGACCTCGCTGATATTGTTGAATCTGTACCAGGCAGAGAACAGACTGAACTGATGTAACAAAGAAACACCAAAATGCAGTGGCCCAAAAAAACAGTGCCTGCGGGAAATGCTTTATCACCCTCAGTCTGTAAATAGGTGGGTAAGTGAGCAAAATTGGTCAGCATTTAAGGGCTGTGAGGTCGTCTAGGACCCAAGGATCTTTCTATCTTATTGTTCTGTCCCCCTAGAGCTGTGATTTTTAGCCTTTTGTTATCTCCTGGCACACATAAATTACTAAAATTCTGTGGCACATCAAAAAAGTATATTATATTTTTTGCCGATAAGTAAAAAAAAAAGTATAATTTTGACTCATTCATACTGGATGGCTATTGTTGTGTTGGATATTGTCATTTTTTTATTTGACTGGCTAAGGGGAAAGCAGTCAGTGCCCCCAACTAAATAGTCAGGTATTGCATGTTTTATTGTTTATTTTATTTTCTAAAAATATATTTTATTGATTTTTTTACAGAGAGGAAGAGAGAGGGATAGAGAGTTAGAAACATCAATGAGAGAGAATCACCGATCAGCTGCCTCTTGCACACCCCCTACTGGGGATGTGCCCGCAACCAAGTTACATGCCCTTGACCGGAATGGAACCTGGGACCTTTCAGTCCGCAGGCCGACAGTCTATCCACTGAGCCAAACCGGTTTTGGCAGGTATTGCATGTTTTAAAAATGCTTGTGATACACCGGTTGAAAATTGCCATCTTAAAGTATTGTCATCATGTTGCAACTTAAAGGCTGGGTCCATGATCCTATCACATTCATGTTTCAGTTGCAAGGAAGGAAGGAAGGGAGGGAGGGAGGGAGGGAGGGAGGGAGGGAGGGAGGGAGGGAGGGAGGGAAGGGGGCATAAAGCTTATTTTAAGACAGAGTTTATCAATTTTAGTTCTACTGACATTTTGAGCCTCGTAATTCTTTATTGATGACATCCTATACATTGCAGGATGTTTAGCAGAATCCCTGGTTTCTACCCACTGAATGCCCATATCACTCCCCTCCAAGTTATGACAATCAAAAATGTTTCCAGACATTGCCAAATGTCTTGGGAGTGGAGTGCAATAGCCAGCATTTTAAGGATACGCTGTAGAGTTTACACACATCACTTCCATTCACTTTCAATAGCCAGAAGTTAGTCAGTTGGCCATAGTGAGTCATAAGAGATCCAGGGATAAATATTTCTAGCTGGTTCCCAGGTAGTACGAGCAATAAAACTCCAGGAGCTTTATTGCTAAAAAAAAAAAATCAATTTTAGGAGACAATTAATAATCTTTTCCACACAGCCCTACTTCTGGGTTTTTCCATTACATAAGTCAATAAGTTACCTTTCCAATGTATAACATTTTGAAATGGATTTTTCAGTCGCTTGGAATTCAGAACCTGAGTTGACACAAGTATTGCTTTCCTCATCTAAGACTGTAAGCTGAAATTTAGGGAACATCATACAAAGGGAAAAGGATGAAAGGCGTAATACACCTGAAGTCCCTCAGAAGCTGGCTCCTGGCTCCGAGGGACTGAACAAAGCAGCTGCAATGAGGCTGTTTTGTATTAAGGGAGGCCTCTGGCTGAAAGGGAAAGGCCGGGGTCATTGTGGCAGTTTAAGAAAGAACACGGTATAATTATGCAAAATTGCCGAAATGAAAACTGCAGGCATCTTGCATTACTAGGCTTTGAACTGCTGCTTTCTAGTTCTCCTCAATAGAAAAAGGTCTTTAGTGGTCCCTCTGTATCTCAGACAAAAGGATCATTGCTGACAGCCAGCTGTTTTGCAATTATATTTCTATGAAGTTGGCATAATCTGGCATCAGAACTGCCTAAAGGAAGAAGGCGGCGAGGCCGTGCTGGGGTGTCAGTGTGTGGAATAGGCATACAAGAGGCCCCCGTGTTACAAGCGGATGGGAAGTCTTCCCAAAACTCATCTCAAAGCCAGTAGTTCTGAATTCAAAACATTTCCCATAGGAATAGTGCTTCTCTGTTATTAGATCATTACAGCAGTCCTCCAAAACCAGGAAATAAGGATAGGGACTGGGTGCAAATACAAAAGAAAATGCTGCAGGGCAGCGAAAGGTTGGTCTTTCAAGGAGAAAGTTTCTGAGAAAATCATCAGTAAAATCTTACAGGAAGAGGCGATTTTTTAAAGCCAGACTTAAGATGGAAAAAGGGAGAAATGGCATTTCAGGCTAAAGGACTCAGTACTTCACATCCTCTATGGGGAGCAGCCTGTGGTGGGAGCGTGTCAGGTGTGGGCCTGGTTGTTGCAGCAACACATTCCCACATGGCAAAACACTCCCTCGCCTCCGGGCCTGCCTACCTACTCCTCTGTTCCTTTAAAAGGACCAATGATGCTCCGATTTCCTGTTTCCTTTAGGGAGATATGAAATGGCAAGGTTGTGGGTTCAATCTCCAGCCAGGGCACATACAAGAATCAACCAATGAATGCATAGATAAGTGGAAGAACAAATCAATGTCCCCTTCCCCCTCTCTCCCCTTTCCTCTCTCTCTAAAAATTAATAAATAAGATTTTAAAAAGAGAAAGAAAGAAAATGCATTCAACCAAATGCATTTATCCACACACAAAAAAAATAATAAAGAAATTCTGCCATTTGCAACAGCATGGGTAGACATTGAGGGCTTTATGTTAAGTGAAATAAGTCAGACAGAGAAAGACAAATAATGCATTATCTCACTTGTATGTGGAATAATGGTGGTTACTAAGAGCTGGGGGTAGTGAGGGAGATGTTGGTCAAGGGATGTAAACTTCCAGTTATAAAATGACTAAGGTCTGGGAATCTAATGTACAACATGGCAACTACAATTGGTAACGGTATATTTTATATTTAAAAGCTACTGAGAGAGTAGAACTTAAAACTTCTCACCACACACACAAAATTGTGATTGCGTGAGGTGATGGATGTACTGACTAACCTTGTTGTGGTAGTCATTCACAATACATACATTTCCAAACGGTCACATTGTGCACCTTAAACTTACACAGTGTAATGTCAGTGTTATCTCAATAAAGCTGGGTGAGAAAGAATAGGACCTCTGAGTGACTGCCACCCTAGGGCATGACTCGATGCGAATTCTGCCTAAGAGCAAGTTGCTTTGGTGCCTGTGTCAGAATGAATCTGCAAAGGCAAAGACTAACTCCGCCTCTTTAGAACAGGTCCGAGCCTGCTCCTCCTCCAGCCCTCTCTCCTCTCTGTTAAGTATATGAAATTACAGAATAGCCCTGAATCGCTGTCAGAACTGGCAGGTTCGCTTATGAAAGTCACAGGTGAGCAGCATTACCTCTTAGATCTCACAACCTACCACTCTCCTAAACACATGGAAGCACGGGTACCGTAGGGCCCTCACATGTACTGCTCTTTCCAGGTGATAGATACAAGCTTCTGCCACATCTTCAGATGACTAGCTCCTTCCCCTGCCTTTCTGTTCTCCTCAATAAGGACAGTGCTAATCACCTTTTCTAAATTACCTTGTTCTCCCCGAGGTTATATATTAATCACATAACATTAGAGCCCACATTGAAATCTGAAATTATTAATATCTTGTCGGGGTTTTAATTTGCTTACTCAAATGGCAGATGCACAAAGAGCTAGCTTTCTTGTCATTTGCTGTCTTAAATGAATAAATAAATAGTTATTGTGTTTCCTTGGAGAAAAACCTATGCCTTAGGTTAATGTTTTAACTCACAAACATAGGAAGCATACATGTTGATTTTAGTAGTATTTGGGTATTAGTCAGTGCCAAGGAGCAACTGGAGACTTGACCATGTTGCTGATGTGCTAGGGGTTAGGATGGTGGAGCCAGGGAACTTCATAAGCAAACAAGGTTTCTGAACCAAAAATCAACCTTGGCAAGATACACTATCATAAACAAGCCATGTTTTCCCTTTTCTTTGCTACTATTTACAGTGTTTAAAAAAAACTGACCAACTAGTTAGTTGACAGAGCTGGTTTCTCATCTCTATATCTGGTTTTTCAAGATTTTTCATTTTGATTAAAATCTCCCTTGACTGGATGTAGCATTAAAAAAAAAAAATACAAAGAACAAGTAATGTGGGCCTTGGGGCAATGAGAAGAAGACAGGACTGAGGACAAGGAAGACCCAGATTGTGAGGCCCTAAAGAAGTTCCATGTACTGATTTAACAAAAACTTAATAGTGCAAGTACTGCTAGTAAATCCAATTAGGGAACACAGCAGACCAAGTTTCTGTCCCTCAGGAGTTATGTTCTACTGGGGAGAGGAAGAGGGAGATAAGAACATTTTTTGATCCACAGTTTTATCTTCTAAAAATATGTGGGCAGACTAGATCATCTGTCAAGTTCCTCCCAGCTATACCTGTTTTGAAAAACAGGGAAGAAATGTTGGAAGGCTTAGCAGTGGTTACTCTAAGAGAATAAAATCATGGGTGATTTAAGTTTCACTTCTTTTTAACATTGCTTTCTGATTTTTTTCTATAATGAACATGCATTCCATGTGAAGTAGAAAAATGTTTAAGAAAACAGACTTTCCTATCAAATATGAGCATTGGTTCTTGGTGATTTGAAGGTATGTCAGTTACCCATTAGTACTGAGAACTGTAAATGGGAACCATCTTACCCATTCAGTGACCGACTTTTTACTTTACCGTTACCTAATGAAGCGGGGGGGAAGCTGCTAGGGGGATCTTCTGGTCCTTTTCTCATTACCTGTGTGTGTGCTGACTTGTTCTCTTTTCCCTGAATCCTTGAAGCTCTTCTCTATCTTGGGATGTTCAGGCTCAGTCACTGGCTCTCTCTCTCTCTCTCTCTCTCTCTCTCTCTCTCTCTCTCTCTCCTCTCTTCTCTTTCCTCTCTCCTCTTTCTCTTTCTCAGCCTCTTCTCACCTCCAACTTTCATATCTGTTACCTCCCCAGAGAAGCCTTACCTGAATGGACTAAAAATGTCATTCCTACCTTAGACTCACCATACTAAACATGGTAGTCCCTACCATGTCTCCATCCTACCCTTTTCCTCTGTATTTCTTTTCTTTCCTTTTCATTTCTTTTCTTTTCATTTCTTTTCTTTTCTTTCCTTTTCTTTTCTTTTCTTTCCTTTACAAGCCTACTGTCTATTTCCCCGCACAAGTCTGAACTTCCATCATGAAAACTGGGATGGTGTGTTTTGTTCACTACTCTATCCCTTAGACCTAAATAACATTGGTTCAGTAAATAGTAAGTAAATAAATGAATGAAAGAGCTCCTTTGTCCTCTGTCAAGAGCTATTCCCATACAATGCCAGCTCACAAGAGCCAATGGTTAAATATTCAGAACTTTAGATGTTAAACTGTTCATAGCTTGAAATCGGCTACGCTGATAGTATTTATATCATAGACATTGGCAAATACTACATGTCAAATCATTTTTTTTATCCAAAGAGCTGGTTTACCATCACACCATTGCTCTCATATCCTAAATCTATAAATATTGACAATACAATGGCAAAAAAAAACACATAATCCATAGGTTGATTAAAACCCTTCAATAAAAAAATTAAGTTGTAAAATACACTAACTATATGCTATGCAATTATTTTCCTGTTGGGAATACTTGGCCTTTTCTAAGCTAAATTATAATCTAAAATATGTGTCTCGGATCTTCTAAACATTTGTTTCTGTTTTTCAGATCCTTATGTGAAGATTCATCTGATGCAGAATGGCAAGAGGCTGAAGAAGAAGAAGACAACAATTAAAAAGAATACACTCAACCCCTACTACAACGAGTCATTCAGCTTTGAAGTACCTTTTGAGCAAATCCAGGTAATGCCAAACATAATTTTGTCTTCCCATTCAATTTAATTTATTCAGACCACACAAGTTAAACACACAAACATTGTACATTACCAGAGCACATGCCCTCATTAGAACTGCCATTCTTATTCCTGTGCACATTTGAATCTCAAGCTACATCAAGAGGAGAAGGCTAAAGGATGTGCTGACTCATCAGCCAAACACAGCTGGCCTTCTCTGGAGCAGAAATAAAATAGGATAAAGGACATCAATAGAACAACTATACTAACCCAAAATGTATATTTGTAAAGATTAAAAGGTCCAGAACAAATGAATTTTCACTATTTACTCTCAGGCCATAATATGTAATTCTCCTAAGCACATACTTACAGAAAAACAAAAATAGCAATAGAGAAGTATATTGGTTGATGCTAAATATGCAGTATCTTTAAGTTTTATTATTAAAAGACAATTAACAGCCCTGGCCAGTGTGACTCAGTTGGTTAAATGTTGACCCATGCACAGAGGGGTCACCGGATTCCCAGGCAGGACACATAGTCAGATTGCAGGTTCCCCAGTTAAGGTGCATGCTGGAGGCAGCCAATTAATATTTCTCTCACATCTATGCTTCTCTCTCTCCCTTTCTCTCTCTAAAAATAAAATCAATAAAAGCATATTTTTAAAAGACAATTAACAGTAGAAAAATTAGGCTAAGTTGTATTTTTATTTGTTTAAATTTAGCTCCTTGTTTCTGAATCTGAGTGAACGGGTATTTTTATAAAAATGAATCCTAAATTTTCATAACAATTATTATGATAGGAAGTATATTAGAAAAACTTTGTGGTTAACATGTTCAAAATAGAATGCTACATGTAGCCAAAATGATAGCATATATGATCTTATTAATTAGAAATTTTTAAATAAGGTTTAATTTTTATTTAAGGTTTTCTCACTTCATACCCAGAGTTAGACTTTTAGAATCCAAAATTCATATCCAATGATTTTGGGTTATTTATTGGTAATTTTTTATGGGTATCAGAGAGTTAAAATGCTTAAATCAACACTACTTTTTATTAAGTACTTGATATGGGTCCATCTTTTCATAACATAAAAGTTTGTCCATATTTGAAGGAGAAATGAAGGCTAGGCATTAAAACAACTTGGAGCCCTCTACAGGCCCAGAATAACAAGTCAATAAATACTCTTCAGCTGCATGTTTTTACTTCTAATCTATTCCTTGAATGCAGAATCTTATGAACGAATCACACCTTTAATCTAAGAAAAAGCTAAGAAAATATTTACATTTATTGTATATTTATTTAGTGCCTAGGTCCAAATTAAGATGTTTATATTTGTGATCTCATTTAATCCTTACAATAACCTTACGAGAGAGATTCCATTATTATCCCACTTTTACATATAAGGAAACTGAGGCTTAGAATTTCCTCATATGTCAAATAGAAGTAACAACAGGATCCACATCAAAGTAAGATTGTGCATATAAAAGCACTTTGGACAGTGCCAAGCACATGGGAACACTCAGTAAACGGCTCCCATCATTATTACTATTCACAATGCTAGGGTTGTCTCTTTTTCAAATCAATGTGTTATTAGAAAATGGATCTAACAATAGATTAAAGCAACATATAAATCAGCACTGTGCAATAGAACCCTCCGTGAGGAAGAAGGTATTTTATCATTTGTGCTGTCCAATATGGTAGCCACCCGCCACAGTGGGCAATGAGCACCCCAGTCACTGTGTGAACAGAAACTTCGTTTATTTTTCACTTATTTAAGCAGCTACATGTAGCTAATAGCTAGTGTTTTACAAAGGATATGGTTGTTGTTGTTTTTTGGTTATATATATATATATATTTTTTTTTTTAACTGATTTCAGAGAGAGTAGGAGAGGGAGTCAGAAACTTCAATGATGAGAAAGAATTATAGATCTGCCTCCTATAAGCCCCCTCCTGGGATCAAGCCCGAAACTGGAGCATGTGCCCTGACCTGAAATCCAATCAGTAGCCTCCTGGTTTATGGGTCGACACTCAACCACGAAGCTATACCGGCCAGGCTACAGGGCAATTTTTGAAAAACCAGTGATCCCACCATCCTCACATTGATTCTCAGTTTTTATATAACATTTCTTATATACATTTCCACATGGCAGCATATTGGACACACTTATTTGCTTTCAACAGCTGTTACGTAAGGAAATGACATTGCAGAGGACACTGCCTCCTGCCCCCAATTACTTGTTCACTAGTCCGCACCAGCGAGCTCTCTGCTTCGGACCCACCGGCAAACCCCTAAGACATCCAATTATCTCCAACCATTTGTTTTGCAATATTTGTTCAGTGAACCCTTCTAAGTTCTAAGACCTTTTTCCTATGGAAACTAACACCTCCTGGCATTTTGTTTGTGTTTTTTTTTAATTCAGCAAAACAATGTCAGGCAGGGCATTGAGATGAAAATTCCTATTGTGAACCTCCCCCTTTGAGTGGCAATTCTAGGCCCGGTTTTTAAAAAATAAATGTCCCTTTTCAACTATACATTGCAGCAAATGCAGATATATTGAAAACGAAGGGCATGAAAAACAAAATATATGCTGGGTTTCCGGGCAGCACTTTGGAGGAGATAACATTTTGTCAGGAGAGAGCCTGAGCCCCGTGGAGAGTGCAGTAGGCCTGGCAATGACGGCTCGCCTGCCACTGCATCCTTCCTCCTCCGCTCCTTAAGTCAATGCGCTCTTTTCTTGTTTTCCTTCCCAGGAGGCGCCTTTCCTCCTCATCTTTGCTTTCTCTAGAGAAAGTACGGTAACTGCATTTCACATGCTGTAATTGGGGTTTAGGTTTCCTTTATCCTGCAGTCACAGGGTTATCTGTCTTTCTGCCTCTATCCCTAAGAAATGTAATCTGCGAGAAGGAAAAAAAAATGCTGATTTGTAAATCCACATGAAAACGTTGCATTCCTTTCCTCAAGCCCACAGAATGTATTAACTATAATATGCAGCTGGAAAAATTAATCCAACGCCTTCAGAAGGAAACTGTTGGGTGTTACTAATCAATACATTCCGAGCTGAATAATCAAAATCCATTCCATTCATGTTACCTTTGTGCACAAAGTCCCCAATCCCCCGCCCCCTTCCCTGCAGCCTGACTGCATCCTGACGTATTTGCATGGAAAGTTTCTGAACACCGAGCTCAGTTCCAAACACCAGCAGTGGGTAGATAATTCCCTTGACCATAAAACAATCCTAGGCCGCACAAAGGAAGACAGGAGTTTGTGTCCTTTGTCGCCAGTGTGTTTCGTTTCACATTCTACATTTCACTTTGAGAAGTGATCATTTTCTCTGATCTGAACCTGCACCTGGGCACCCTCTCCCGCACACTGGTGCAAGAACGCAGACCTCAGAGTACAAAGTCTACCACAGGGCCAGAACTCCTCTGGGCCCCACCTGGCCCTGGCTTCTACCACTGCATTTTCTGCTCTTTGTAATGCGCCACGAAATGTTATGCATTCTACTCTACTCTAAAGTCTCCCTTTATCTTTGCACTCCATTTCTAGATTGGGGCCATTGCATATTTTGACTAAATAAATTTATTGCTTAGGAAGCAGAACTAAAATGTGCTCTTAAAAAGTCTTTCTTTCATGTGATAATGGTATGGATTTGCTTTCACCAGTTCAGTCAGTTCAAAAAAGTAAGTTATTACAGAAACCCTCAAAATCTAATGGAATCACCAAAATAAAATCCTATGTGGCCCAAAGAGGTTATTTCCATTTGATGCCGGTGCCGGATTCATAGTAGTTGTACTCGATAAATGTTTATTGAGGGCACGTATGAATGAAAAATATTATCTTTACTTGGTTACTACTTTTTAAAGACTTTTACTCGACAGTCACATCTTGTATTCACATCAATTTTGTGACCAGCTGAAATTCTAGATTAGTTTTATGAAAAATATTGGCGCTCTCTCTCTCCCCCCCCCCCCGCCCCCAGAGTGGGAGTGCTGTGCATGGCTGCTTTGAGAATTGTAAGCAGAAAAAGCATGGTCTGAGTGTCAATGTAAGGAATTTCCCAGATGAGACAACTGAAACAAATGCATTCAGAGATGAATGCGAGTTGCCACAAGCAGCAGAGCGTGTGGTTTACAGCATGGACTCTGGGAACCAAAAGACTCATTCCTTCTATGACCTCAGGCCGGTTTCTTACCTTCTCTGAGCTTCCTCTCTCCTCTACAGAATGGCAATACTTATAGGCTCCATTGTGAAAAGTAACTGAGCAGTGTATGTAAAAGTTAGAAAAGTACCAAATACATACTAAAGATGAACATTTACTGAGTGTTTTGAAGGTGATGACAGCAATGATAATAATAGCGGCGGTGATGATGGAATGACGGCGAAATAGGGATGGCATCATCTTCCAGGTGTTTTCACATGTTCAGAAAACATGGCTCTTCTTATTTCCAGCTCCTTAACTCTCAAGGAAGCTTTGTAATAGGGAGGTATCTCCAGGGCTGGATGATTAATGTTTATTGTGTGTCCTCTTTCAGAAAGTGCAAGTGGTGGTCACTGTGTTGGACTATGACAAGATTGGCAAGAACGATGCCATCGGCAAAGTCTTTGTGGGCTACAACAGCACCGGGGCGGAGTTGCGACATTGGTCGGATATGCTGGCCAACCCCAGGCGACCCATTGCCCAGTGGCACACCCTGCAGGTAGAGGAGGAAGTTGACGCCATGCTGGCCATCAAGAAGTAAAGGAAAGAAGCCTTTCTGCGTTTGCCCACATAGTGCTCTTTAGCCAGTTATCTGTAAATACCTCAGTAATATGGGTCCTTGCATTTTTCCAGCCATGCGTTCCTGACACAATTCAGTGGTACTTCAAATCCTATTTTAATTTGCACAAATTTAAAGGTAGAGAGCCCCCCCTCCGAGTCCTTCATCATACAACTGCCCTCCAAATCTACTCTTCTGTTAAGCAATATGATGTGTAGATAGAGCATGACTGAAATTATTTATTGTATCACACAGTTGTACATACCAGTATGCTACAGATTTATTTCTAGTTTGTGTATTTGTATGTTGTAAGCGTTTCCTAATCTGTGTATATCTAGATGTTTTTAATAAGATGTTCTATTTTAAACTATGTAAATTGACTGAGATATAGGAGAGCTGATAATATATTATATGGTAAATATAGAACCGTCTGCATTCCCAGCAAAAATATCAACTTGTAAGGCACTAGTACAGTGAAACTGACATCTTAAAGGACAACTTAAACCTGAGCTTTCTATTGAATCATTTGAGTACCAAGATACACTCATACCACATACTTGGTGGGTGCGTCCAATTTTGTAGAATTTCTTCACAGGCAAATTAGCATGATGTGAGCAGCATCCAGGCTGACCTCCAGGAAGTATAGCCACAAAACAGAACAGCATCTGTCTGTACATACCTACAGAGCTAAAACCAGGGCTTCACTCTTACATTTGAAGGAGCAACTGAACAGGAGTCAATGATTTCATGTTACTGCATATAGAGTAGCAACTTGATGATGGTGTGTGTGTGTGTGTGTGTGTGTGTGTGTGTGCGTGTATGCCTGTGTGCGCGCATGTGTGTGTGAATTTGTTTAGGGATGGGGGTGGGTGGGAAGATGCTGAGGGGAGAAGTCAGCATTTCTGAAATATTGCCTGACTATTTCAAAAAGAAAACAAGTAGCTCTCCATTATCACCTTTATACAAAACGTGCATCCTGTGAATTCTGTTCCAGATTTCACACCTCTAATAATTCCAAAACATTTGCACACTAGACTTTGTAACAAGATATTTTATTATACAAAACCAGACTAGAAGGAATGCAGAACATTTTTAACACAGCAATCTGTGCTTATTACACAAAGTTACTTTGTGGTAAACAGACAGTATTGTAATCCCATCAAAAGATGAAAAGCAAACAATTAGCCATAGTTCTGAATGCACTTTGATTAAGCCAAAACAGACAGCTAGTGATCTTTTTTATATGCTCTTTTTACTTAAAGAAGTTTTAATTTGTCCTTTAAAAAAAAAAAGGTGAAACAAAACCAAGAACAAGTTCTAGAAAACTGAAGCAACCTCTTATGTATTCTAGATGCTTGACTTAGGAGGAGTTTTTAAATGTTTTCAATGTTATTATGTAGTAAATGGCACTATTATGAAGCTACTAGTCATTCCATAAGAGTCTGCAAGGACTGCTCTGTGTAACACTGTGACTGCCGTGTGTGCTTAGACACGTAGTTTCCTCAGTGGATAGCACTCAATTTATCCCGTAGTGATATTGTACACAATACTGCCATTCCCTCTACTGCACTGCCCGAAGTGTGTGTAGCACAAACAGTTCTCGTTACAAAGGACCAACTCAGAACTGAAAAGCTATGCATATAGGCCAAGGAAGATGCACAGAAGGGGGTGAGACACAGCGTTCTGTCAAGCACTGTGCGATATTCCCTATTTTCCCCCACGATGGCAGACTACCACTCTGAAGGGCAGCCTGTTGTCACACTGCATCGAGTCTTGTCTCCCACTCACCTCTGCGGCCCATTTTAACTCCGGGACACGGAGAGTCGAGATGTGCTGAGGTGGGAGTTGATCTTCACCGATATCAAAACACAGTGAAGGAAAACGAGGCAGAAGCCTCGTGTTCAGACTTGAGGCTATCATGCCACACTTATTTTTTTTTTAACAACTCAAAGAGAATTCAAAAAGGGCTGGCGGGAGGCTTGGAACATGGGGTTAGCGGTTTCCTGGACTCTTCTCATTATTCTTTCCTCGTCAAAGAAGAGGCATGCCCTTTGACCTTTTAGCCCAGTGAGAGCAAACTCTAGAACTGGGACCGACAAAAAGGACAAAAGAATAACATCACCCTCTTCTGTAGATGGTCTATGCTTAAAGGAAAAAGAAAGAAAAACATAGATATTAGGAACTGTGGAATGTTTGATGTAAGACTAGATACCAGTTTGAATAGAAGAGTCAGGTGGGAATCTTTCCATTGTAAAGGACCAAACCCCGATCAAAGAGAGGGAATTGATTGGCTTGTAAAAATTCCTGAAATTCCAGAAACTGACATCTCATTTTATTGCATTCAGCTTTAAGTTGTTTACACTGAAACAATACTTCAAAACGAGCAGATCCGAGCTGCCGAAGACACATGATTTCTTGCATTCAAGTACTACTAACACATTCTCTTGCAACACTGCCAGACGTGGGGTCTTGTCGCCACCGAATCAGTTGGTACTATACCACCTCTCACAAGTCAGTGACGGAACCTGCTCTAAGACCAAGATTCACCCTCAGATAAGCCACAGGGACCTTTCTGACAAAGCTGTGCAAAGTGTTAGAATTGGATGCTCTAGAAAGATCCTAGTTGCCTTTGTGTATATTTACTGCCTGCTTGAGTGTTTCTATGTGTGGGTTTCCTCTGTATCTTGTAGAAATGTTGGGGTGTTTCCTTCTGCCATATGGCTCGTGGCCCGCGAGCCAACTACTTTAGCTGTATTTTACCTTCATTTTCGATGAGGTGATTTAAATTTCGTTTCACTTCGTGTAGTGAATTCCACAGTAGTTTTCTGGTTGTTGTTAAAAATAACTTCACAATAGTACCCGGATATTCAATAAAAATGTTTTATTTCCTGTTGATGTTGCCACCTTTCAACTCCTTTTCTTGCCTGACTCTGGGGGTTGGTCGATGGCATGGGGACTCTGGGGCCACTGGAGGCAGGGGCAGGTCAGCAGTGCACCGAGCGCTGCCTCCGGGTCCCGGCTGGGACCACGGCCGCTGAAGGGACACAAGGCCCAGAGTGCATGCGGCCAGAACCCAGAGTCCCTGGCAGAGTCAGTCTCCCTATGTTTCTCTGCTTATGATTGAAAGGTTATCTCCCCCTCCCAAACTGGTGGGCGGAGTTTGACACATGACCCCTTAGGGCTCCCCCCCTCCCAAACTGGTGGGTGGAGCTAACAACATGACTGACACCTGCCAAGGGGACATCTCCAAGACAGTGAGCCACCAATTAACACGGGCCAAGGTGCCCTTGGGGCCCATCCCTTCCTGTTCCACCATGGGCCCAACCCCCTCCCTTTAAGAGGGACTCCAGGCCGGACACGTGCGCTCTTTGGAAGCCACCTCCATTGGCCCGGTTGGGTTCCGATTTCCTGTCCCCTCTCCCCTAATTCTGATCTCTTTACCTCGGTGATGGCTCCCGCCCATTACCGGGGAATAAACTCTCTTTAAAACTCCCTGTTGTTCTGTTTCCTGTTTCCTTTCAAACCTAACAATGATCAACCCACCTGGCACAGCGGCAGGCCTCCTGCTGTGCCCAAATTATGTCCTCCAGGGTTCTTACTCTAGAACCTAACCACACAGCCTCTCAGACTGGAGTTGAAAGTAAGGTTTTTAAACCCCATTTTTGGAGGGCAGCAGGATGTTAAATACCCTACCTGTTGCCATTCCTAGAGATAAAAGTAAGTATCTTTCCTCCACTGAATGCAACGTGTTTCAGGCGCCTCCAGCGTGCCATGTTTTCACCGATGCTGGAGATACAATGAATGGTGTAATGAGGTCCTCCTGTCCCTGAGCCCACAGTCGCAGACAGACGCAGAAAGGCACAATCACAATACACTATGCTGTGCACCTCGGTCCCTGAGAGGCCAATCATAGCGGGCACCCTGGGGTGCTACCCTGATCCCCCTGTTGCACTGCTGACCGCTCACAGCTGTGTCCTCTGACCTTCACTGAGGAAGATGCCTTACTCAGGAGACCACGCATCCTCCCGGGCAGCCCACATCCACGGCCTTGCAGGATCTCTCCAAGGCGCCATCTCAGGCTCACAGCCCCAGGGTTAGCTGAAAATGCTTACAGCTCAAATTCTTCCTCACAGTTTCCCTAGCTCCTGTACAGGTGTTATTCCCAAGAGCACTCCCCAGTAAGCCCCCTTCATCCTAGAATCTGCGTCCTGGGGAACCCAGCTCATAACACATTCTTTGGGGTGAGGGAACGCGATATCAAGAAAAGTTTCCTAGAGAAGACACCACCAGAGGGACATCCTAAAAGAACCGCTAGGAGTTATTCCAGGGGGTAGGCAAGACTGTGACCAAAAATACCTCATTGAGCAAGGCTTCAAGTTTACCCAGGATGAGGTCTTTGTCTGCTGGCTGCACCATACTCGCTTCAGCCTGCTTTCATTAGGCACCGCCACGTAGAGATGGCACTAAGCTAACACTGCTTCCACAGCCGGAGGAGGGCCACTTAGCTGCTGTACACTCAGAGGAAACCACTGGCAGAGTTCTCAATGCAAGCTGAGAAAATGATGTTGGACGCAGTCCACTAGGATTAGGTGCAAAAAATAATCATTTGTTTGGTTTGCAATGGTGAGCATTTTGTTGTTCTTAAATAGCTCCTTGGCATTGTGTACAAAACTAGAGTATTTCTCTTTTTTAAAATACTTTTTTTATTGATTTCAGAGAGAGGAAAGGAGAGGTAGTGAGAGATAGAAACATCAGTGATGAGAAAGAATCATCGATTGGCTGCCTCCTGTAAGCCCCCTACTGGGGATCAAGCAGAAACCTGGGCATGTATCGTGACTGGGAATCAAACCACAACCTCCCGGTTCATAGGTCAAAAGTTCACTGGAGTCTCTCTCTGTCTTTTTTTTTTAACTCCTCAGCCAAGTATATGTTGTTCTTTTTTAACTTTTTAGAGAGAAGGGAAGGGAGAGGGAGAGAGAAAAAAAAACATCAATATGAGAAACATTTAATCAGCCATACTGGCCCAGCTAGAATATTTCTTAATGCATTCACAAAAGCAAAAACAAAAAATCATCCATCCTTGTGTCAATGTCTACGGAAAGATTTTTTACATACACTTAGGATATTTATCAGAGGCTTCAGTTGGGAAAACAAAACCACTCCATGGGTTTCAAAGAGGGGATTTTATAGGAAATTGGCCACAAAGAGAGGACTGAGAACGCATGGGAGAGCCGATGAGTGAACCTGGAGATTCACAGACACTGCCTGTAATTGTATAATTGTGGTAGGGTTGCCCTTACAAAACACCAGGGGTCCCCGGGGGCTGAGACAACAGAAATTTGTGTTCTCCCAGTTCTGGAGGTCAGAGTCTGAGACCAAGGTGCTGGCGGGTTGGTTTTCTCCGAGCCTCTCCTCCATGCCTGTGCCCTCACCTCCTCATCTTAAGGACATAAGTCCTATTGGATTAGGGTCCACCTCATCTTGACCTAATTACCTCTGCAAGGGCTGCTGGTCCACATGGTCGCACTCTGTGGCGGTGGCTTAGGACTTGGACATACGCATGGACAAGGTGAGCCCACAGCACCACCGCTCGCCTGGGAGAACAAATTGGAGAGACAGCGTTAATGAGGCCCAGAACCTGAACGGAAGGGCTGGGACCAGGGGGCTCCATTTTTCTGGGACCACTGAGACTGGTGAGGTAGGTTGTGACAGTGAGGCTCCACCTTGGAGTTTGGGGAGGCCAGAAGACTCTGGGCCCACAGCGGCCACTGTGCCTACTGGAGAGTGGCAAGAGTTGGAAACAGGATTGGGGGGGTCCCTTCTCCCCTCCTCCTAACCCAACCCAGCCAGGGCCTCCCATAGGCAGAGCCTAGTCAAAGTCAGCTGGCCGGGAGTCTGGGAAACAGCCTGCTGGGTCTTAGCGCCCACCCTGAGTACATGGCAGAGCCCAGACAGGTGGGGCTCAGAGCAGAGAACAAGCAGGCAGTGACCAATGCATTGGTTGCCTTAGTGCTTTCAGACTGCTGTAACAAAAATACAACAGAGGGGATGATTCAAACACACATATTTAACTCTCACAGTGCTGCAGGCTAGGAAGTCTGAGCTCAAGGCACCAGTAGATTCAGTGGGGGAATGAGGGTCTGATGGGAGGGTGGGGTCATCTTCTTGCTGTGCCTTCACAAGGTAAAAGGGGCAAGATAGCTCCGTGGAGTCCTTCTCTCTCTCTTTTTAAACACTCACCCAAGAATATGTTACTATTGATATTTTAGAGAGGAAGGGAGAAGGAGAGAGACAGAAACATCAATGTGAGAGAGAAACATTGATTGGCTGCCTCCTGTACCCATCCTGACCAGGATGGAACCCACAATCTGGCATATCCCCTGACCGGGAATCAAACCTGCCACCTTTTCCTCCAACTCTGGCCTGGGGTCCCTGGAGTCCTTTATCTGGGCACTAATGCCATTCATGAGGGCTTCACCCTCACCACCTACTAGAAATCACCTCACAAAAGTCCCATCTTCTAAAAGTGTTTGGATTTCCACATAAAAATGTGAGAGTCACACGCTTCTCAGCAGCTGCACTGATGCTCTGATTATTCTTCTTTCTTCCTCGGAGGGTTCAGGGCAGGTATCTGAGCCGCGCTAGGCCTCACACACCTGATGAAGCAGATGCACAGAAATCATCTTCTTATTCTATTTATGCAGAGAGTTTACTGTCACAGATTTGAAAATTCCAACCATGATTGCAATCACCCCCTCACTGCAACACATCTTTATTATACATGCACCGGACTCTTTGATGTTTAGCAACTGATTTAAGCTGCACACAAATCTTTACCGGTAAACAGTCGGAAGGCAACTTTGGAATAAAGAGGTAAGGAATCAGGAAAATAAAAATGAGAAATGGCCTAATACTAAATGTACGAAGACATTTTCCAAAGCCTACAGAGCAATAATTATTCAGGAGGAACCATCAAGAAGGAACAGTAATAAAAACACCAGGCAGACCTGCTGATGATTTGTGACCTACCTTCTGAGGCTGGCTGGAAGTCACCCGCATGTTAACATCTGCATTTCAGCCTTACTGAGCACTCCACCTTCCCACCAACACACACGCCAAAGTGCCCACACGCATCCTTCTTCTCTGACAGTAGTCCTCCTGCCAACAGCCCTTTCCCGTGTAAAATGTACTTGTCCCTGCCGGGGTGCACACAGCTTCAACAGGATTTTGTACTGACCACGTCGGGACTCACTTCCTTCCCAGCTGTCCACTTGCCTCCGTCACTTCCCTATCTCCCCTGGGGTGGGAGTGCAGGATTCTTTAAGTTGCCTGTGGAAGGAACCCCATTCAAGCTGAATTAGGAAAAGAGAGAGAGAGAGAGAGAGAGAGAAGGGAGAAGGAAGTGGGGGTAAGGAAGTGAGAGAGAGGAATAAACTATTGGCTCATCTAAGCAGGAAGTTCAAGGTGTAATTACAATCAGGAACAGCTAGGTCAAGTCCCTCAAACAATGTCGCCATCCCATTCATTCTCTCTCTCTCTTCCCCCTTTGTCCCCAGTGTCTCCACATGACAGCACAGGTGGCCCCTAGCACCTCCAAACTTACATTCGTCCAGCTTAGCATGCTTGCAGAGAGCACTGCTTTCACATTTATGGCACCAATTTCCCCGACCTAATTATACATGCTTGAATCTCATGCCCTCCTTAAAGTAATCACTAAGTGCAGATAAGGCAATATTCGCTTTGGCCGACAAAACAACACTATTCAGCCCCCTACACCTCTGCCAGGAGGTATGCTGGAGGCCCACACTCAGAACACAGCAGCAGCCTGGTCATTCTTTCCCTCGACCAAAAACACTATTGAAAAGGAAATATTAAAAGTATGCACTGCCCTTCATTATCTGAAAACATCAATTGGTTTTCCAGGAACCAATCATCTGCTATATATTTTAAGCAATCTTTATTCAAAAGCACTAAGGCATTAACACAATTCTAGTTTCCTGAGTTCATAAAAAAATATTATTATAGAAACTTAAAAGGAAGAAAGGAAAAAAGAGAGTGGAAAAAATCATCTTACACATCCTTTATGTTTTGCCATCTGGGCTGACAATCTTGGTCCATATACAATCACTTTTTTGTGTGTGTATGTGTGTGTGTGTATGTGTGTGTGTGTGTATGTGTGTGTGTGTGTGTGTGTGTATGTGTGTGTGTGTGTGTGTTTAACATTTTTTTAAATTATAGTTAATGTACAATATTATATTAGTTTCAGGTGTCCAACCCCCACAATGAGATATTGTACAACTTACAAAAGAAGCAGCAAGCTTTTTCTAGTTGCCACATAGTCTTTATAATTATTTTTAATGACCATCTGACTTTTTTCTTTAGGTAGATAAACAAAAACTTATTCAATCATTTTCCTAATATTGAATATTTAAGTTACTATTAACTTATTATTTATTACATAAATAATATTGCTATGGATACTTTAGTGGATATTTTATTTATTATTTCATTAATCTATAAATTGATAGATTTTTATCTATTATGTTCTTACGTTTCCAGAATTTTCAAATTCGGCTTCTTGGAAGGTTTCAGCAAGAAGTACTGCCATTGGTGTTATGTGTTCCAGTTTGCCCACAGCCTCCCCAACTCTGGGCTTGGTGCGCTCATGTCTGCCAACTTGTGCGGGCCGGGGCCTCAGCAATGACAGGCCCAGAGCTGGAATAGCAGTCTCTCTGTTTTCCATTGACCTCTTCACTACTCCAGGCAGCTTGATTACAAAATAAATGACATGAGCCCTGGCCGGGTGGCTCAGTTGGTTAGAGCATCATCCCTGTACACCAAAGGTTTACACAAGTTCAATTCCCAGTCAGGGCATATAATCTTCCTCTCTCTCTAAAAATCAATAAACACCATGAGAAAGGCATTAGCGAGAACTTGAGAAGAGAGGGTGGCCGGAGAGAATCTCAAGGAAGAGAACGTGTAGGAGGAGGAGTGTCCAGGTGAGGGAATTGCCCCCCCACACACACACACACCTTCCCATCAGGACTATAGCCTGGGGGAGGAGTTGCTCATCCAGCCAGCTCTCTAACTCTGGATGCCTTGGCATCACAGAAGCCTCACCACTGCCTCCCACAGCCCAGCCTCTTGCTCTGCCCTCACCTGAGAGCGGAAAGAGCTCCAACTTGAAAGCTCACAGCTGTTCAAATCCTGGTTCATTCACTTAGCTCAGTGGTTGGCAAACTGCGGCTCTCAAGCCCCAGTTTGCAAACCACTGGCTTAGCTGTATAGCCCTGGACAATCCTTAATTTTGTGTATCAAGATAATGGGCATTAAACCCTAGTATTCAATAATCATTCAATAAATGGCAGGTATTGGTTTCTAAATCTAGCCCAGGGTCAGAGGTGTAAAGTGAAATATTTGGGGCTTTGTTGACAATACATTCTGTACCTTCTCTTCTTCCTACTACCTGACAACCATCCTTCCTTCCTTCCTTCCTTTCTAACCCTTTCAAAATGTAGAAACCTTTGTGCTCACTTGGGCAGCCCATACACTAACACTGGAGAACCTTTTGTAGCTCACAAACCAAACCAATGCGGGCAGCTATAATGTGCAGACCAGATTCAAGTCATGTCATTCTTCAACACCTCCCCGCTGCCTCCTCTTACAGATGAACATCTAATCAGGGTTCTCCCCGGGTTTCAATCACCTCCCTCACTCCCCCAGACCTGCCCCACGTTCTGGTTACTCATTCTCTGAACTCACCCACGTGCTCTCACATTTCCGAGCTTCTCTCCCCCTGAAATTTCCTGACCAAGCCCTACAGGCTGCAGAGTGAAGAGGGAAGGGGAGGAAGGGCGAGGAGACCACAGGTCATCGGGGAAAGAGAGCGACGTGACACTTATTTCCACATGCACTGCACAGTCTCTCTCTCTCTCTCTCTCTCTCTCTCTCTCTCTCTCTCTTTCTCTGAAGCACAATCTGAATTCTCAGGCCTCATTCATTGTTGCTACATCCTTGTAGCCCACACGTGGCTGTGGCTCGCTCTACCCCCAAATGCCTCTGGCCATAGGCAAAGGACAATGCTCTTTAGAATAAGAATGCCTGCCTCGTCCTTTTCCTTGAACATAGTGAAGATTTTTTTTTCTTAATTCATGGGGAAATGAACACATTTCAGAATATGAAAGCAAAGCTTCTTTCCCCAGCAAATGTGAGAGTGGGATGATTTATAAATTATGAAAAGGAACTGGAAGCTAAGTCCCTGACCAATTTCCTGTCGGTGTCACAGTTGCCTCTTTTTCTCCCATGTCCCTCCCATGTGTGCTGCTGGGCTTCTCCCCCCAGGACTCAGCCCCCGGTGGCTCCAATCAGGGAGGCTGGGGGCAGCGAGTGATACGATGAGCAACTCATTAATCTTCACTTTGCCTCTCGCCAGGAGGACCAAGGCTTGTGTCTGATGGCAAGGAAAGGGTTTCCCCAGCCCCGGGACCCACTGTGACTTCAGACCCCACCCAGGCCTGCACCTCTACCCTGAAAGTACTTCCTACTTCACCAAGGGTCCTTTAAGATGTATGCCAGCCCTGGCCAGGGTGACTCACTTGGTTGGACATCATCTCATGAACCAAAAGGTTGCTGGTTTGATTCCAGGTCCGGGCACATGCCCGGTTTGCAGGCTCCATCACGGGTATGGGTTCTGTGGGAAGCAGCCAATAGATGGTGGGCTCTCACATTGATGTTTCTCTTTCTCCCTAACCCTTCCTCTCCCTCTAAAAATATCAATAGAAATATTTTTAAATAAATTCTTCGTAGTCTTAAAACAAAGATGTATACCATCTCTACATATTTATCCAACACTTCCTGTGAAATAAATACTATTTCTCCTTTTAGGAGTCGGTGAGACAGACTGAGGTGGGACCACATTACGGGCTGACTTGTGTCCCCCCAGAATTCATACATGGAACCCCTAACTCCTAGAACCTCAGAATGTGACTCCCCGCTGGAGATAAAGCCTTTACAGATGTGATTAAGTTAAAATTACCTCCTTAGGGTGGGTGAGCACTAATGCAACCTGACAGTGTCCTTCTAAGAAAAGGGAATTTAGGACATAGAGGGACCCAGAGGGCATGCACGCAGAAGAAAGATGTGACAATGCAGCGAGAGGGCAAACCACAGAGTGAGGCCTCAGAGGAAACCAAACCTGCTGGCACCTTGATCTTGGCTTTCCAGAACCCTTGAAACTGAGAAAATAAATGTCTATTGTTTAAGCCACCCGGCCTGTGGTATTTTCCTATGGCAGCGCTGCTAGGCTAATTCCAATACAGGCTCTTTCCCTTTGGCCCTTGATAAGACTCAAAGTGTTTCAACCCCAGTGAAACCAGCCTTCCCAGGACTGCAAGCCAGACCTCTCTGGTCCTCTCTCTGCCTTGAGAGAGAATATGCTCTCTCTTTCCAAAGTCAGTCCCAGCAGAGACTCTTCCCCCTCACACTCCCCTCCTCTCAGCTTCCTGGACAGCATAGCACCTCTCCTCCTGCCCCCTTCACCCACTCCCAGTTCCCATCTTTCTCTCCCCAGAATGAGCATTATTCTACAGAAGCATGGACTCTGGACACGGGGAGAGGAAGATGTTTAAGCATGGTGTGCATCATTCCTTTGTCACAAATTTATCCTGTGTTAGTCAGCGTTTTCCAGAGAAATGAGACCAACAGGATGGATGGGTAGATAGATAGATGATAGAGATTTATTTCAAGGAATTGGCTCACAGGATTGTGGAGATTCAGGGAAGAGTTTTAGTTTGGGTCTAACGACAGTCTGCTGGCAGAATTCCTTCTTGTTCAGGGTAAATCGGTTTTTGTTTTGTTAAGATCTTCAACTGATGGGGTGAAGCCCACCGGCATTATGGAGGGCAACCTGCTTTACTCAAAGGCCACTGGTTGAGATATTAAGCTCATCCAAAAAACAGCTTCATAAAAATAGAACATTCTGGAATAATGTTTGACAAAATATCTGAGAACTATGACCCAGCCATGGTAACCATAAAATTAACCATCACACATGTCTTCCTTGTACCAAACTGCTTTGTCTTGTCCTCACTGTACTAATTACTAGAATGGAAATGTCCAAAATCATAACCACCAGCCATGTAAGGCTAGTCCAAATTGAGATGTGCTGTACCTGTAAAAACATACATCTTACTAAGTTTTATATTGATTTCAACTGAAAAAATGCTCATTTTGAGGGTATATTGAGTATATCCCTTTCCTATCGCTGCCATACGAATTGTTATAAACTCAGTGGCTTCAAACAACATGAATTATCTTACATTTTTATAGGGGTCATTGGGCTAAATTAAGGCTTTGACGAGGCTGCGTTCCTTCTGGAGGCTCTAAGTGAGGGTCCATATCCTTGCTTTTTCCAGCTTCTGGAGGTTGCCCATATTCCTTGGCTAGTGGCCCCCTTGTTCCACCTTCAAAGCCAACAACATCTTCTCTCTTATCCTCCTTCCTTCCTAACCTCTCTCTGACCACAGCCTGGGAAAAAGTCTCTTATTTCCTTAATTTTCACCCCCCCAAAAAACCCACATTTTTATTAATTTTTAGAGAGGAAGGGAGGAGTAGGGGGGAAAGGGAGAGAGAGAGAAAAAAAAAATTTTGATCTGTTTTCTCCTGTACACAACTTGACCTGATCATGGATCAAACCTGCCACCTGGGTATGTACCCTGACCAGAAATCAAACCTGCAACCTTTTGGTGTATGAGACAACACTCCAACCAGTTGAGCCACCCACCCAGGATAAGATTCTTCATTTTTAAGAAGGAATGTGATTAGATTGAGTCCACATGAATAATTCAGCATAGTCTGATCATTTTAACTTTAATCACATTGGCAAAGCAGCTTCTCCATGTGAGAAACATACTCGCACTGACCAGTGTGGCCCAGTTGGTTGGGCATTGCCCCATGCACCAAAAGGTTGCTCGTGTTATGGGCCCCTAGTGTGGGGTGGGTGGGGAGGGGGCATGCAGGAGGCAGCCGATTGATGTTGAGCTCTTCTAAGGATGTTTCTCTTTTTCCCTTCCTCTCGCTCTCTAAAAATCAATAAAATATTATTAAAAAAAAAAAAAAAAGAAAGGAAACATACTTACATTTTAGGTATCTAGGACATGTTAGGGTCCTATAGTCTCCCTACCCAATTGTGTTAAATAAATACCATTTAAATTTCACTTTTTTAAACTTTCCTTAATGTGCTTACTAAAAATGCTAAATTATGATTGTGGCTCTCATTTGTGGCTCACATAGTTTTATTGTCCAACACTCCATTAGGATCTGAGAAATACAGAGATCAAGAGACTTGTCAAAAGTTATAGATCAAGTCAGTAATGTGAAGTGCCTCAGGGCTCAGACCTCCTCTCTTCCCACACTCATCCTGGGTGATCTCATCCTGTCTAATGACTTTAGTGCTATTTATGTGCTGATGACTCCAAACTTTTATCTCCAGCCCAGACCTCACTCTTGATGTCTAACGGGCATCTCAAAGGTCATTGTCTCAGACTGCACCGTTGCTCTTCCCCAACTCCAATCCCATTCTCCTTCCCAACCCACTCATACAGTTTCCCCCACCTCAGTGAGGCCCAAGCCTCCAAGATCACCTTAACGACTCTTCTTTTCGGACACACACCCAATGTGTCAGCAACACTCAACACATCAGTTCTACCTTTAAAACACATGCAGCCTCTAATTATTGCCAACACCCCACAACCTGGTCCAAGACCACCGCCTTTCACCTTGGTTAACTCAACGGCTCCATAATTGGCCCCATTGCTTTCATCCTTCTCCTTTTCAGTTTAATTTCAGTACAGCAGCCAAAGTTACCATGTTAAAACATGTATGTCATGTCACTCCTTATCTAAAAAACCAAAAAGCTGAATTTCTTACCATTGTCCTCTAAGGCCCTCCATAGCCCTGCCTCTAGCTACCGCGTGGCTTCATCACCCATTCATACTCCCACTTGCTGTTCCTCAGCTATGTCAGACATGCTCTGACCTCAGGGGCCTGGCACCTGCTGTTCCCTCTCCTTCAACAGTCATTCCCCAGAGAGCTCCATATGCCATCCCTTCGGTTTCTTTCGATCCTTAATTAAATATCAACTTTTAGCATCCCCATGCCATCACTCTCCATTCCCCCTCCCCTGCATTATTTTTCTTCATAAAGTATGACTGTGTGACATACTGTTCTCTTGTCTGTCTGTTTGTTGGCTATTTCCCCCGAATAAAAATGTACCCATAAGGACTGAGTTTTCATCTGCTTTGCTCATTCCTGGACCTCTGACATCTAGAACAGTGCCTGGAACATAGTAGCCACTCAAGAAACACTGATCAATAAATGTATAAACTAATTGACTCAGAAAGGATTAGTAATGTTGGGCTGAATAATTAAGAATAAGCTAGAAAACTGTGTATTCAATATTATTTTTTTTCAGAACTATAGTATTTAATTCTAGCAGGTCTTAAATGCATCTTTCAGTAATTATCAATGACCTTAGCCAAGGTCCAGATGAGAATCTTATGGTTCAAAGAGCAAGTAGTTTCAAATCCTATTGCCCTTTTGCTGTTCAAATTAGTTTACATGGATAATTGTTCAAATCTAGCCATTAGAACTGGCAGAAGGAAAAAAAAATGCAGATATTTGCCATTACAATAAATGGAAAAGCAACAAAAATTACCAATTTTTTTTCAGTCCATTTAACCCAGCTGTGGGCAAACTACAGCCCGCAGGCCAGATTCAGCCTGTTCAGCTGTTCTATCTGGCCCGCGGACCGAAAGAGCGGAGGGTTCTCTTGCTCTACCCTCCGCTCCTTCTCCAGCAGCCCAAGATGAGAGTGCCAGCATGGTCAGGTTGCTTTTGTTCTGGCCCTCCGGTCCAGTTTAGGAACCCATTGTGGCCCTCGAGTCAAAAAGTTTGCCCACCCCTGATTAACCCCTAGTCAACACTCAAGCAAAATATCCTTCCCAGCTGACAGCTTCAGTTAGCAAACTAAAGGGCCTGCTTTTCTCAGTTTCTACCACATTGCAAATCGCTGAAAGCAAACTAATTGCTTATCACTTAAGCAGAAAGAGAACAGGGGCATTATATTTTCTTGTTACTGTACAACTAATCTCTCTATTTGCTAATGCTTTTGATCTCAACTTTCAAACTGCATTTTTTCCTCAACCCATAAAAAAGCAGCTATTTATGACTTTGAAATAAATTTTCTTTGCTTTCTTCTTCTTAAAGTCATACTGCACTTGAAACTTCTACATGCAATACTCATGTTTAACAGAAAATACCAAAATATCAACATCCTTTATCTTCTTTCCATAAAACCTTAAGAATATGTCTACATTCCCCTCAATTCTCTACCAATCTCGTGACCCTCAAAAAGTAGAAAAGGTTCTTCTAAATTACGTTAAAAATTACTAGAACGTTGGGCCTAAAAAGAGTATTATGAAGGTGAAAAGAAATATCATGAGTCATAAGATAAGGGCAGTAGCAACTTATGCAGATACACCAATGGAATAAACTAAAAAGTCCATAAAAAGACCATAACATATATCATAATTTAGTATATGGGAAAGCAGTTGTTTCAATTGTTTTTCTTTTTAACTAAACTGTCTTATAATTGACCAATTATTTGTAATCCTACCTAATAAAAGAGTAATATGTAAATTAACCATCATTCAGCTACACCCACAAACCACACCCACCAGCCAATTAGAGCAAGTATGCAAATAAACCAAACCAAGATGGCTACCAGAAGGAAGGCTTGGGTTTCCCCAGCAACAGAGGAAACCAAGCTTTCCACACACTCTGGCGGGCCCAAGCCTCCACTCAAGGCTACAAAGTTTCAATTGTAGAAGGTAAATAAATTTCAGATACCAGGGCCTCCACTTAGGTCACAGGGGGTGTGGCTGACCTGCAAACCACCACAAGCCCCTCACCCAGGCTGCCCCATGCCCCAAGGGAACCCCACCCTGACCCAGGACACCCTTCAGGGCAAACCAGCCGGCCCCCATGTGTGCACCAGGCCTCTATCCTATCTAATAAAAGAGTAATATGCAGATTGATCATCACTCCAATATACAATATGGCTGCCCAATGTGGTCAAAGATCCTGCCCCCATGAAGACACAAGATGGCCACCACAAGATGGCCAGCAGGGGAGGGCAGTTGGGAGGGACCAGGCCTGCAAGGGAGGGCAGTTAGAGGCAATCAACCCTGCAGGGGAGGGCAGTTAGGGGTGACCACGCTGGCAGAGGAGGGAAGTTGGGGGAAAACAGGCTGGCAGAGGAACAGTTAGACATCAATCAGGCCGGCATGGGAGTGGTTAGGGGGTGATCAGGCTGGCAGACAGAAGTGGTTAGGGGCAATCAGGAAGGCAGGCAGGTGAGCAGTTGGCAGCCAGCAGTCCTGGATTGTGAGAGGGTTGTCTGACTGACTGTTTAGGCCCGATCCCACTGGGGTCCCAGATTGGAGAGGGTGCAGGCTGGGCTGAGGGACACACCCCCTCCTCAGTACCCCCATGCATAAATTTTGTGCACTAGGCCTCTAGTACAGATATAAATTCTATATTAGTTAGGAATGTTCTGGCTATACTAGTAAGTAACAACAATAAAAACTATCAGACTTAAAACACAAGGATGTTGAGTTGTACATGAAGCCCATAGGGAGGCATCTCAGGATTGGTCAATACCTTAAGGATGGTTTGAAGTTCCTCTTCACCATCCTCAGTGGGTTGACTTTTAGTCCTTGGACTTGTTACCTCATAATCTAAAATGGCTATGCTAACACAAGACATCGAGTGCTCACATACTGAAGTCCAGAGGTAATTGCAGGCCAAGCTAATGAGAGAGAGCTCTCTCTCCTTTAGTGTCTCTCTCCTTTTATCAGGAAGTTAAATTGTCTTCAGAAACCTCAGAAGAATTTCTCTTCTGTATCACTGGCTAGGCCAGGTCCAGAACCATTCCTTCTTATACAGAATATCTAACTTTTTCAGTCTCTGCAGTTGGGGGGAAGACAGGGAAAACTGTGCTGGGGATGGATACTGGGCAGCCAGTCAGAGCCTCAGTAATGCATATCAAATACGTGCATCTGGCCAGCAGGAGAGTGAATGCTACTGGGCTAGTCCTCCCCCGATATACAGCCATAAACCTAAAGGAAATATGTGAAGTAACGGTTTTCAGATGTTGGACAACAAGATACACAGAACTAAGATGGCTCAGAAAGGGAGACAAATGAGGTGAACCACGTGACCACCCCAGCTTTTATCCTGGAGAAACTTTCAGACTACCGAGGGAAGCATAGTCCCTGCAAGGCGTGACGGTCTCGCTGAGCGGCAAAACAGAAATGGAATCCCTCAGCCACTGAAGTGGCAGGAACTTGTGGGGCAGGGCACCAGAAAAAAAGGTGGCTGTGCAAAGAAGTAGACCCAAAATCTGCATCAGAATCCCCTTGAATCTTAGGCCAAATACGCACCTGTGTGTGTACAAAGTGGGACTCCGTGAGGCTGGGCCACAGAGAGTTCCCAGGAAGGAACACCTGCCAGGATGCTGAGAGCTGAACAACAGCCACGCCCACGTGACCCTGGAAGACATTTAAGTTCCAACCAGTCACGGTGGGAATACTGTATTGAACACTCTGGGCATTTGGTAAAGACTCCCAGAAAGGCTAAGCTCAACATTGGCTGAGGAAGCCTTCCAGTAACCGCCCCTCTACTCCCGCCCTAACAAAGCTGGAAACAAACCTGCCAACAATCATGCTGACGCACAAGAACCTTAACTACATGCTGAACAGAGCGCACTAAGGAAGAAAAACATTCTGGACAACCAAGCAGGTAGCATTCATCACATTCACATACGAGCAAACATTACTACAAGAAAGAAAAAATGCGACCCATAACAAGAGAGAAAAAATCAGTCAATTAAAAACAAAGCTAAATTGATTTGATTAAAATATTTAAAGGCAAAACGAGAAATATAAATGTGCCCAAAGAAAACGCAAGTGGAAATTTCCAAGCTTTACACTGACAGTAAAGGTATAAATAAAGATGATTGCTGAATTTAATTACTGTACCTATGAATTTAAAACACCTGTGAATCAACAGCAACACATTTCGTGAACTGGGTTAAAATAAGCAGAAAATCGGGGGAATGAAACTTCTATGGAAAAGGCTTAAATTATTTATATGAAAAGGCTTTTCGGAGCAATAAGGAAAAGTTTTAAAGCAATGGATATAAAAATACTCAATATTTTATGGTCAATAAACATAAAAATGTTCACCTTCATTAATAATAAAATAAAATGCATTTTAAGTAGCAAAAAAACTTATTTCACATAATAGAGTGGCGATGATCAAACAGCATAATATCTTGCTAATAAGGGTGAAGGGAGACTTAACAACCACTAATGGGGAAGAGGGCATGGATCCATTATAAAAGGTTAATTTGGCAGCAGTTGTCAATAGCTGAAAATTTTTTATAATGTCCAACCTTGCGGTTCTACTTCGAGGAATACAGCCTGAGAATATAGGCTGTGTCACTAGATAATTGCCCGGGAAATTTACATGAAGATGTGCATCGCAGCGCAGTTTATAGCCAGCAGTGGCATCTAAGGACAAAGCAGCAGCAGGCGTTGAGCGCCCTGACCCCGCTGCCTGCCCTGGCAGCGCGTGTATGAGCTAAGGAGACCAAGGTCTGTAGGTGAAACTTAAAGGACCCATTCCACTTCACTCTGTCATTCTTTAAAAAAAAAAAAAATTAGCCGAAACCGGTTTGGCTTAGTGATAGAGACTCAGTATGCGGATTGAAGGGTCCAGGGTTCGATTCCGATCAAGGGCATGTACATTGGTTGCGGGCACATCCCCAGTGGGGGGTGTGCAAGAGGCAGCTGGTAGATGTTTCTCTCTCATTGACGTTTCTGGCTCTCTATCTCTCTCCCTTCCTCTCTGTAAAATATCAATAAAATATATATTTTTAAAAAATTAATTTCTTTATTGATTTAGGTATCACATATTTGTCCTTAACCCCCCATTCCAGTACCCCACCCCACCCCCACTCATGCCCCCACCCCCTATTGTCCTTGACCACTGGCTGATATGTGTGCACATAAGTCCTTTGGTTGATCTTATCCCCACCCTCCCTTTGAGGTCCAACAGTCTGACCCATGGCTCCTTACCTCTGGGTCTGTTCTTGTTCATCTGTCTATGCTGTTCACCATTTCCCCTAGAGGAGTGAGATCATGTCCTACTGGAAATATACTTATATCATTGCTGACATGTACATATAAGAAACTGTTTGACATTGAAATTGGGTCTCAAAAGAACTGGTGGCCCAGAAAGAAGCTCACTACAGACTGATTCATATGCCTTTCGGCAGTCTGTCATTCTTAAGGCCCAAGAAACCCTGCCTGAGGCCATCGCTAACTGAACATCACACTGAGAAGAAAGAGCCTGCTGCCCTGTGCAGAGCCATGAAGGTCAGCAACAGTGCCCAACAGAAAGGCCAGCTTCCGAGCCGCGGAGGCCAGTACGTGATTTGTGTCACATGAAAGATACTCATGGGTCCTTCCAGAAATGCTCAGGTCAAGAAGGAAGCAAAAGCAACTGGAAACAAGATCCAGGGACTTTGGGTTTTCTAGTTAACACGTCCACCAAGAAGTGAGATGTGGGAACCAACGCCCACTTTCTAAATGACCTTCTCTTTGAGTAATAACCTGGTCCCATTTTTCTTGTTTTAATCAACTTCTGGACTAGAGCCCAAAGCCACTGGAGAATTTAATTTCTCTAACTTCTTTCCTAAGTTCCTCCTCCACATGTGTCTTTGCTCTCTGGAGGATATTTAGCTCTTGTTTCTACTGATCACACTTTGTTGTTGTTAATCCTCACCTGAGGATATCTTTTCCATTGATTTTATTTATTTATTTAAATGTATCTTTACTGTTGAAAGTATTACAGATGCTCCCCCACCTTTTGTTCCCCTCTCCCCTCATTGACCACCTCCTCCCCAGACCCGCCCCCTCCCCAGGCCTTCACCACACTATTGTCTGTGTCCATGGGTTATACATTGTCAGAGCCAGTAAGAGCCCTGCTCAGCACTTGCTGCTCTGAGTTGCTCTGAGCCCATATATTCTTTAATTTCTTCCTGACTACACCAGGGGGTCAGGGTCCTTCTCCAACCCTGCCCACTGTACTTCGGTAGGGACTTAGAACAAGTTCCTCCTTTAGCCTCTGCTCACTAGTAAGAGGTGCTGGATCCGAGTCCCTCTGCTTGGGGGCTGGAGCTCCTAGGACACCGGGTCTTAGATGGAGAAGCCATGAAAAGCTGTGAGTCTTTATGGCAGAAGCCAGTGACCATACAGCCATCGGACAAAATAGTTCTTTACAACAGTCCAGCTGGTTAACATGTACATCCTTCCTACAAAGCAGCATTAGTCTCTGTACCCACAGTTATCTGAGCAGCTGCACGCTGCCCCCAGACCTATAGCTTTACATTGTAGCCACACCTGAGCTCTCCCTTAGAGCAATAGCCTCAGTAGCCTCTCCAGCTCAGCAGTACACTGGCTGGTCCACAGAGTAGCTATATCTGAGCTCTCTATGGTCTCTTAGCCTTACGTCGTAACAGTGCCAGCTCTCAGCTCCATCTGAGCTCTCTAGCCTTTTTCTCCCTAGCCTACCCTCTTGAAAACTAGCTGATCAGTAACCTGCATACACCACATAGATAAAGAAGACTTTGTGCCAATAGTTACATCAATCATTTGGCTACAGAAGGGCACACATGGGCAGGATACTGTGGAATTGTACTTCCTTGTGGTATCTCCAGCCTGATTAAGATTCCCATGTTCAGGGTGGCCTTGGACATCTGGTGTAGTAACAACAAGGCCTCTGTGCTTTACTGGCCTTGACTATCAGGCATCCAGGCATGGTTCCCACATGCAAGTTCTTCCGTTGATCTCTACCATTGCCCCCCACGTCCCTTTTCATTTGAGAATCTTCAGTGTGTTACTTGTTTCCATGTCTCTGGATATATTTTATTTGTCAGTTCATTTTGTTCATTAGATCCCACATATAAAAGAGAGTGGCTTTCATCAGTAAGTCAACCAACAACAAGTGCTGGTGAGGATGTGGAGAAAAGGGAACCTTAGCACACTGCTGGTAGGAATGCAGACTGGTGCAGTGCGGAGTTTCCTAACAAAATTAAAAATGGAATTACCATGTGACCCAGTGACCCAACTTCTAGGAATATATCCTGAGACTGAAACACTAATCATAAAGATTATATGCACCCCTGTGTTTATAGCAGCACAATTCACCATAGCTAAGCTAAGATTTGAAAGAAGCCCAAGTGCCCATCAGCAGATAAGTAGATTAAAAAACAGTGGTACATCTACAAAATGGAATACAATGCTGCTATAAAAAAAATAAGGAACTTTTACCATTTGCAACAGCATGGAAGGACCCAGAGAGCATCATGCTAAATGAAATAAGCCAGTCAGAGAAAGACAAATATCATATAATCTCACTTATATGTGGAATCCATTGATTTTTAAAGAGACTTTAAGGGAGGGAGGAGAGAGATAGAGAAACATCTGTGTGAGAGAGACACATCGATTGGTTGCCTCCTAAATATGCCTTGACCTGTGCCGGGGATCGAACCTGCTACCCAGGTGCATGCCCTTAAGTGGGAATCAAACCCAAGAACCTTCGGTGCTCCAGCCCACACTCTAACTACTTAGCAATACAAGCCAGGGCTGATCATACTTTAAAAATATATATTTCTACTTTATTTCCTACTGTTTCATAGAGTCAATTTACTATTACTATTTTTTATTATAAGATACTTAATTTTTTTTAGATAGTGGGATCATGGGCATTTTTCCCCTTTTTATTTAGTGTTGTTGTTTTTTTTTAATATTACTCCATTTTGAAATTTAAAAAGAGCAAGGTAAAAAGAAGATACATCTATGGGAAAGCAAAAGTGAAAATCACTGGGATGCAGTCCTGAACATACTAGTACTTAAAAGCACTTTTCATATTTTTACCTTGTATTTAAGTTATTATTATATTCTCCTTATCTCTACCAAACTACATTCCAAATGTATGTCTAGAAAAAAGTCTCCAAATGGAACTTATTCAGAGCAGGGACTTTCCCCCCCGTCATTCATTCTTGTATTCAACAAAAGTAATCCCTGAGTGCTTAAAGTGCCAGGCACGGGGTTCTGCCCTGAGTTTATAACCTGAACAGCAGAGATACAATTTGTTCCAAAACTAATTTTAGGTAAAGGGATTGTGTTTTGTTCCTCTGTGTGCAGAGGTCCCACAAATGCCAGGAATAAAGGGGACAGTGGATAAATGTTGCCTTAACTATTGCTAACTGCCTTTAGCTCCCGAGTCTTTATTCTAATCTTCCCAAGCCCCTGAGGCACAATATATTCAACCTTCTTCCTTCCATGCGGTGTTTCAATCTCAGCCATACTTCTGTAGACACCCCACTCCACAATACAGAAAACATAAACATTAACAGCTCTGCAAAACCAGGGCTGTGGAGCAGGGGAACAAGAGGAGAGATCCTAGGTGAGTCTATAACCACTCTCTCCTCATCCGTAAGAATCATTATTATTACTACTCTGTTTATAACCACTGTAGGAGCCTAATACATAGAGATCTTCGATGAAAGAGTTAATGAATGGATATGTGCTATTCGAAATTATACAGAAAAAGAAGATAGAAATTAACATGGCTGGTTCATTAAGGGGGAAATAGTGTGTGTGTGTGTGTGTGTGTGTGTGTGTGTGTGTGTGTGTCTGTGTGTACACAAAAGAAGAATTTTAATGATTTTTCTATTGCTCAAAGATTTTTTTAATTCCTTTTGATAACAGTATTCATTAAAAATATCCTAGGGGTAGATTTAACTAACGTGTTCAGATACAGCAAGGATAAAAAAGAATTTCTTTTGGTCAAAGACAAGAAAAAAACCTACTCTTTCTCAAATTGGGATCCCTTTTATATTCGTCTCAGAAATGAAGGCCTGGGGGTGGGCAGGGGCAGGGTGGCAGGGGTCAACGGGGGGAAAGGAAGATATCTGTAATACTTTCAACAATAAAGATAATTTTTTTAATGTCAACAAAAGAGTTCTGTGGCCAAAGAAATTAGAAACTATGCCATTCTATTTCCCTTGGAAATTTACAAAGCACATTTCTATCATGTTACTGGCTCTGGTAGCATAATTGTGGATTCCCAAACTAATTTGACTCAGAAATATTTTATTTAAAATAATGCCTATTACTATTTCATGGAATGCATATTATAAAATTTTGTTTTAAAGTAATTCCTGATTTTCTTGTATCTCTCTCTCTGTCTCTCTCTCTCTCTCTCTCTCTCTCTCTCTTTCTCTCTCTCTTTTTGAGCATAGGAGGCACAGGAATATTATCCCTTAAAGCATTTTTATTGATGTATAAATATATTATCCTACTAGAGGCCCATTGCATGAAGATTTGTGCAATAGACCGTCCTTCCCCTGGCTGCCGCACCCAGGACCCAAGCCTTCACTCTGGCCGCTGCCTTCAGTCTTCACTCCAGCTGGAGCACTGCTCCTGCAGCTCCCTCCACGCTACCCTCCCCACCCCCACACCCTGCCCTTCCCCTTCATAGCAGGTGTCCACCTGGCCGCTCCATGCCTGCATGCATGCTGCCCAGAGGCCCAGAGCAGCTGGGGATGGGGCCACCGCTATCTTTATCAAGTTAATTTGCATACTCACTCCTGATTGGCTGGTGGGCATCGCAAAGTGATAGTCAATTAGCATATTTCTCTTTTATTAGTGTAGATTAGTTTCAGATGTATATCATACTGATTAGACATTTACATACATTTCAAAATTATCCCCATGATGTCACTATGTAAAGTTATTACATTCTTAACTATGTTACTTATGCTTTACATTAATTATATCCCCATGAATTATTTATTTCATAACTGGAAGTTTATACCTCTTAATCTCTTTCACCTATTACACCCCAACCCCCACACCATTCCCCCAAGCCTCTGTTACCACGTTTGTTTCCAGTGTCTGAATCTCTCTGTGTCTTGTTTTGTTTTCTTTTGTTTTGTTTTGTGTTTTAAATTCCACATATAAGTGAAATCATAGGGTATTTATCTTTCTCAGTCTGACTTAGCATAATACTCTCTAGGTCTATTCATGTTATCACAAATGGCAAGATTTCATTTATTTTTATGGCCTAGTAATACTCCATTGTATATATGTACCACATCTTCTTTGTCTATTTATCTGTTGGTGGACACTTTGGTTACTTCCATATCTTGGCCATTGTAAATAATGCTGCAGTGAACATATGGGTGAATACAACTTTGAATTAATGTTTTTGTTTTCTTTTTTTTTTTTTTAATAAATCTTTATTGCTCAGATTATTACAATTGTTTCTCCTTTTTCTCCCCCATAGCTCCCTTCCACCTTATTCCCACCCCACCCTCTGCCCTTACCCCCTCCCCCCACTATTGTCCTCATCCATAGGTTATACAATTTTAATCCAGTCTCTTTCTGCACCCCACACCCCTTCACCCTGATAATTATCTATCCACTCCCTTTCTTTGCCCCTAATTCTATTATATTCACCAGTTTATTCTATTCCTGAGATTTTTAATTCACTTGACCTTCTTCCTCTTCTTAAGTAATACCTTTCAGCATTTCATATAATACTGGTTTGGTGGTGATGAACTCCTTTAGCTTTTTCTTATCTGTGAAGCTCTTTATCTGCCCTTCAATTCTGAATGATAACTTTGCTGGATACAGTAATCTTGGTTGTAGGTTCTCCCTATTCATCACTTTGAATATTTCTTGCCACTCCCTTCTGGCCTGCATGGTTTCTGTTGAGAAATCAGCTGATAGTCTTATGGGTGCTCCCTTATAGGTAACCAACTGCTTTTCTCTTGCTGCTTGTAAGATCCTCTTTTTGTCTTTTACCCTTGGCATATTGATGATGATGTGTCGAGAAGAATTTTTCTTTGGATTCCTCTTGTTTGGGGTTCTGTAGGCTTCCTGTACTTGTAAGTCTATTTCTTTCACCAGGTGAGGGAAGTTTTCTGATATTATTTCTTCAAATATGTTTTCAGTATTTTGCACTCCCTCTTCTTCTGGCACCCCCATAATTCTGATGTTGGTGCGCTTGCAGTTGTCCCAGAGGCTCCTTACACTATCTTCAACTTTCTGGATCCTCTTTTCTTCTTCCTTCTCCAGCGGAGTGTCTTTTGGCTCTTTGACCTGATTCTTGTGTTCTTCCATTCTGCTGTTGGATCTCTGCATAATATTTTCCAATTTAGTCAGTTTATCTATACTTTTTAGTTGGGTCTCATGAAGTTTATCGAGCTTTTCTAGAATATTGTTGCATAACCTTAGAACCGTAGTTCTGAACTCTATATCCTCCATCTCTTTTGTTTGAGATCTATTTCCTTGTCTCGGCATTATCACTATTTTTCAGAGTTGGTAGGACGGCTTTGTGTGTTTGGTGTCCTATATAGCACAGTGGATCAACCTCCTCAGTTACCTGAGGTAGACACTCTTGGTGATCCCCTTTGTGGACTGCGTGCACAGCTTTGTTGTAGCTAAGTCTCTATTGTTGTGAATTGACCTTCAGGCCAATTGGATGTGGGTATCAGCTGTGTCTACTCTGGGATAACTTCTGTATTGGAGACAGTCTTATAGGATCAGACTTGAAAAACTGCAGAAGCCTCTGCTCAGCTTGGATGGGGCGGAGTCTCAGGGCTGAACTGACAGTCTAGGAATCTGCCCTGCCCTTGTGCACTCGCCTGAGTTTCCGCCTGACCGTCCCAGTTTCCCCAAGCAAGAGCGTGGGTGCCCCAGGGGCTCACCTGGACTTGGGCTGGTCTCTGTAGTCTGGAGCTTCTGACTCCTTCCGCTACAGAGAGGCCGCCATCTTGTACATAGAGGCAGCGGCAGCCTCCGTGGTCAGACTGGAGCTTCTGACTCCTTCCGCTACGGAGAGGCCGCCACTTTGTACAGAGAGGCAGCGGCAGCCTCCGTGGTCAGACCTGGAGCTTCTGACTCCTTCTGCTACAGAGAGGCCGCCACCTTGTACAGAGAGGCAGCGGCAGCCTCCGCGGTCAGACCTGGAGCTTCTGACTCCTTCCGCTCCGGAGGGGCAGCGGTCAGACCTCAGCGCGTACTTGCTCACGCGCACGAGTCTGTAGACCCTGCAGACTGCGACTGCGGCTCCCGGTCCCCGGTCTCCCAGTCTCTGAGTCTCTGGGTGCCTTTCTCTCCAGTCCAGACCACCCGTATGAGCCTGGGACCACGGAATTTCAGCTGGGGCTGGAGTCAGTACAGTCCGAAAGGGTTCCGTGCAATCGGGGATTCCTCCCCTCCCACCGCCAGGCAGGTATTCGGCAGCCGCGTGAGTGAGCGTCTCCCTACCTCAGTGCTTTTCGGCTCCCAGTCCGATCCGTGAGCCTCTCTCTTTCTTTCTAGTTGTAGCTATTCCACTCCGCCAGCTTTCCTGACGTTTTGGTGAAGTCCTTTTTGATTTTAGTTGTTTTATTAATTAAATTGTTGATGAGGCGGCAGCTTAGGAGACTGCCTAGGCCGCCATCTTGGATGTTCTCCTGTTTTTGTTTTCTTTGGGTAAATACCAAGAAATAAAATTTCTGGGTCATATGGTAGTTCTATTCTGTAATTTTTTTGAAGGACTTTCATACTATTTTCCACAGTGGTTGCATCATTCTCCATTTCTCCCAACAATGTACAAGGTTTCCCTTTTCTCCATATCCTCACCAACATTTGTCATTTTTTTGTCTTTTTCTAATAGCCACTAGAAGACTGATGCACAAAATTTGTGCACTTGTATCCCTCAGTCCAGCCTGCACCCTCTCCAATCTGGAACCCCTCAGGGGATATCTGACTGCCGGTTTAGGCCTGACCCCACAGGGATTGGGCCTAAACCAGCAGTTGGAAATCCCTCTCACAATCTGGGATTGCTGGCTCCCAACCACTTGCTTGCCTGCCTGATTTACCCTCACTTCTTCTCCCTGCCAGCCTGATCATACCTAATCACTGCCCTGCCAGCCTAATCAATGCCTAACTGCTCCCCTGCCAGCCCAATTGCTCCCAACTGCCCTCCCCTGCTGGCCTGGTTGCCCCCAACTGCCCTCTCCTGAAGGCCTGGTCACCCCTAACTGCCCTCCCTGCTGGCCTGGTTGCCCACAAATACCTTCCCTTGCTGGTCATCTTGTGGTGGCCATCTTTGATCACATGGAGGCAGCCATCTTGTGCAAGGGTGTGAGGGTCAATTTGCATATTACCTCTTTATTATATAGGATAATTGAAAGCCCAGAAATAAACCTATGCTTAGTGGTCAATTAATGTATGACAAAGGAGGCATGAATATACAATTGGGAAGAGAAAATTTCTTCATAAATTATCTTGAGGAAAAATGGACAGCTACATGCAAAAGAATGAAACTGGACCACTATCTTACACAATATACAAAAATAAATTCAGAACAGATTAAAAAAATTGAATACAAGACCTAAAGCCATACAGCTCCTGTAAACAACCACAGGCACTACACTCTTCGACATCAGCCTCAGCAATATATTTTGGATCAACCTCCTCAGCAAAGGTAACAAAAGCAAAAATAAACAAATGTGACTACATCAAATTAAAAAAACTTTGCTCAGTGAAGGAAACCATCAACAAAATGAAAGGCTACCTACAAAGTGGGAAAAACTATTTTCAAATCATAATCCAATAAAGAATTGATAACCAAAATGTAAAAATAACTTACCCAGCCTAATAGCAAACAAACAAACAAACAACTGATTTAAAAAATCTGCATAGAACTTGAATAGACATTTTTCCACAAAAGACTTACAGATGGCCAATAGCTATATGAAAAGATGCTCAACCTCACTAACCATCATGGCATGCAAATCAAAACCACAATGAGATATCGCCTTACACCTGTGGGATTGATTATTTCTTTGGGTTACTTTAAATTTTTTTCTAAAAACACTTACTTGGACATATAAATTTTAAATATGTCAATTTTTAAAATCAGTTACTATTGCAAACATGTTTTTATATCCACTTTCAAATTCTACTTTCATGAAACAAAGCAAATATCTTTTGTTCAATCTGCCAATGTGCTCAACTAGAAACACTCCCCTAGTCTACATCCCCTTTGCCCTTCTGACCGAATTTTAGCAAATGAGATCTAAGCAGAAGGAAAGCTAGTTAAGAGGCATGAATTCTGCTGGTGTGCCCATCAGCCTTTTGTCTCTGTCCATTTCTCCTGCCTAGAAGACAGTCATGACATTTGACTAAGGTGTAGCCAGCATCTTACAACCATGATATCAAAGCCACACTCTAGGTCAGGAGATAATAGAGCAGGAACATGGGAGCGAGACCTGGGTCACTGATGGAATTATTGGACTGTCCTGGGCTCTGTAACTTCTTTTACATTATAGTCACAATTCACATGATTATCTTACAATGAGTTGTAGTTCAGTGCCTTTATTGTAAATTACTTCAAACCTTTTCTGACAGTAGATATCGTGTATAGGAATCAATAAAACTATGTGTTTATAACTATTGCAAGCTCTACTTTGCAAACTTTTGTAGATCAGCAATAAAGACATAAGTGGTCTTCAAAGATTTTTCTAAACCTGAATATTGATCAAAGTCTCTAAAACCTTTAGGGTTTTTTTTTATTTCATAGCAATCACCTATGAATTATTTGTGATATAGTTCTATTCATAAGGTAAGTAAATGAAAATAAATTTTATGATGAGAATTTTATTTCACCCTTTGTGCACATTACACATGCCTCAGTATCACCATCTCGGGTTGGGATGCTAGGATCCAGATACACATCTTTAACTTCACTCTGCTCTCTTTGCATGGAGAAAATCTGACTTCATCTCAGCTCCCAGCACAACTGGGCTTCGGAATGCTGGGAAATGAGTGGCTCTAAAATATGTGGGGGAAATGAAAGGGCTATAAATTGCGGAGGATTATCATCACCAGAATGGCACTATAGGTTTTTTATCTCCCTTCTCCACAGATCCAGTGACTGAGAAGAGTGATAAAGTTGAACTTGGTAACTCTATGCAAGAACGGAAGGGCAATGACCCAAACCCCTCTCATGGTACCAGTGAAAGTGGGCTGCTTTGCTGTTGTTGCAAATTGTCTTGCTATTTTCAAAGCTAACTTTTATACAGACTTGACATTTTTATCTGTGGAAAAGTGATGAGAGAGAATCAAGGCTCATTTAGGAAGTTTCACCTGATTGCAAAGGAGCCGAAGAAATTAAGCTCACTTCTGGAAATTTCCATGCATATTAGTTCTTCATAATTACAAACGGAAATCTATGGAGTGCTGAGGCTGTCACTTAACGACCTTCTAAATAACCTGCCATGAGAGAGAGACCGAGGAGGGACGATACTTAATCCGTGGCAAGAGCTGAGACAAATTACAAAGAAAATGCCTTTCGGCTTGGCATGCAAAAAATTTTTCTGCTAGGTAAGTAATTAACCCAAAAAAGATCCTGAAAAATTGACACATTTAACAAACTTAATTGAGGGCCCATCATTTGTTAGCACTGAGATTTATACTGAGGATACAAAAGGCACTTATATAGTAAAAGTATGTAACCTTAAAAGGTTTACAACTGAATAGGAAGTATAAGACATACATCAGAACAAAAAAATAATAATACATAGACTGAGTATGCTACACCCAACTGATGCAGCCAAGGCAACTACAGGAATTCCAAGGAATAAACAAACTATTGTAGTTTAAGGGGCTTTGTCTTCTGGCAGAACAGGCTTGAATCCCTGTCCTGTCACCTTTGTGACTCTAGGCATGTTATGTAACCTCATCTGTAAACCTCAGTCTCCTCATCTGTAAAATGGACCTACTACATGGGCTGTTTTAAGGATTAATTGTAACATGTAAAATGCTAAGTATAGTATCTAACAAAAAGAAGCACACAATTAATATCAGCCATTATAAATAACTAGAAGCCCGATGTAAGAAAATCGTGCAAGAGTAGCATATTGAGCTTTTATTATTATAGACTAGAGGCTCAGTGCACAAAATTAGTACATGGGCAGGAGGTTCCTCAGCCCCACCTGCACCCTCTCTAGATCCAGGACCCCTCAGGGGATGTCTGACTGTGGCAGCTGGAAATCCCTCTCACAATCTGGAACCGCTGGCTCCTAACCATTGGCCTGCCTGCCTGCCTGATCTCCCCTAACCACTCGCCTAGCTGCCTGAGCATCTCTAACCACTTGCCTGCCTACCTGACCCCCCCTTACCACTTTGCCTGCCTGATTGCCCCTAACCACTTGCCTGCCAGGCTAATCATGCCTAACCGCCTCTGCCTGCCTGCCTCATTGCCTTAACCTCTCGTCTGCCTGTCAGATCTCCTGTAACTGCTTCTGCCTTGGCCCTGGCTGCCGCAGCTTCGGCCACAAGGATGTCCAGAATGACATCCGGAAGGCTGTTTGGCTGTCTGGTCTAATTAGCATATTACATTTTTATTATTATAGATTATTAGAGAATGATAACTGAAGACTACCTTAGGTCTGTAGCTGAACTAAAAGTCTTTGTAGAAATGTTATGGAGGATCCAATTTAACAAATAGAGGACAGAGAAGAGAGATTAACTCAAAACATGGATCAACATGCTAACTACAGGGAAATAGGCATGCGCGGGCATATTGTGGAATCAATAAATTTGAATTCAGCTGAATACTAATTCTTAAGTTTTAAAAAATGACTATTGCAATGAATAAAATTAAAAAGGACATGAGCAGCTGATTCACAAATTAGGAAATAATTAGTGAACAGACATATGGGGAAATATTTAACCTTACTAGGAATCAAAAAAATGCAAATTAAAACAATGAGAGGAAGGTTGACTCAAGATGGTGGGTTAAGCATACAATTTTAATTACTTTCTTAACCCCAAATCCCAAAAATGACAGGAATGATATAAAGAAAAGAGAACCAAGTGCCACTAACTCACTAGAAATGTTGTGAAATTCTTGAACTATAAAAAAATCACACTGTATTAGATTGATGGAGCAAACCCAAAAGAGTGCAAAATAAAAATAATTTAAAAAAAAAAGACCACCGCGATGATGCTAGCCATTTATCGCCGGTAATTAAAACATAGAGGAGGTAGGGCGATGGATGGGGGGAACAATCAGGTAGCTGCCGTAACGGATACATCCTGAAATCCCACAACAGCAGCTCGGTTCCCTCTCTCGTCGTGTGCCACCAGCAGCGGGGACGGCAGTGGGAGCTTCCAGGAAGGGGGCTGCTGCAACTTGTCCTTCGGGCTGACAGAAGCTTTACCACCTTCCAACTACAGCTGTAGACATTTCCCTGGGGTATGAGAGAGGGTGGGAGCCATCACTCCCTCCCAGGAGGCGAGTGGGGCCCCTATCCTGTGTCATGCCCCTCGGGGATCCCCGTACCTTAGCATCTTCCTCCAGATTGTCTAAGTCTGGTTCCTGGAACTGCCTAGAGACAGCTGTGTCATCCACACAGAGCACGCCAAGTCTGGACCTGGGCCAGCAGGGGTCACGGTCACCAAAAGCCCCTTAGAAATTGTCCAAGCTTTGTCCAGTGACTGGGAATGGCTGGGCTCTGTGAACATTTTTTTTTGCTCTCCTTCCCCTCTTTCTCTGGGAGTCCAATTACTTGTAAAGAAGGCTGCTTGATATTCTCCCACAGAACGTGGTGCTCTATTTAAGGTTTTTCAGGTTTCTTGCTCTCTGTGCTTTTCTTGGGATAGTTCTTGTTACTGCCTTAACGTACATTGATCTTGTCTTCTCCATTGCTTAATCTGCTATTAATCTCACCCAGACTATTTTTCATTACAGATATATATCTTCCATTTCTTTTCTCAACATGCTCCTATTTTCTTCTACCTTTCTGAATATATGAAGTATATTTACAGTAGATGCTTTCATTTTCTGCTAGTTCTATCATCTCTGGAGTTTGTTGTATTCCTTCAAATCAGATTAGATTTTTATTTTATTTTTTTGGCACACAGATAATTACTTGGAGTCAAATGAATGCTTTAAAGACTTACTTTAAAGTGTTGTTAGTTGTTATAGTGGATTCAGAGCAGTCACTAGTGAAGAGCTAATTTAGTTCCAACCTAAATCTTATACTGACAATACAATATTCTATGGAGGTTTCTATCCAATGTGCTTTATATAATGAGGTATTTTTATTACATAAAAATACCTCATTATATAAGGTATTTTGAGGACATGAACTATTTCCAGCCTTGTTTGAATTTTAATAATTGATCCACCCACTACTTGCTGGTGGTTGTTTTTCTGTTATCAGAGTTTTCCACTCACATATGCACGGAACAGCACTAGGCCAAAAACTCAGGAGTATCTTTGTCAGCTCACTCACCTACTCTCTCCCTCTTTCCCTCCTCTGAAATTTTTTAGAAATACTACTTGCTCTCAAAAAAAGTATGTTATAAATATTCCACCAAGAGTTTTTGTGAGTGCCTATTTTCTTGTATTCATGCCAGTAGTGATAATTGCCAACCTTAAAACATTGGCTATGGAGAGACAGCAATCAGAATAGAAAACACAAATACCTCTAAATATATAAAAATTGGCTCAATCCTGTACACAACATAGAAAAAATTCATTTTAAAAAAAACTTAGTAGAAACAGAGACTATGCAAAAATAAAAAGCATCAAACAACATGTTACTAATTAGAAAAAAAATATTTCATTCCTTAAAAAAAAAACAGCATCCTATTTTTAAAGGGGTTTTCAGAATACAACAAAAAAATGCCCAAATAAGTTAAAAATGTGTTCATAAAAGTTAAAAAAAAAAAACAGTTAAGAAAAATTCTTATAGACCTCACACATAGAAAAAGACAAAAAAAAATAAGAAAAACAAAAGAATGAATCCAGAAAATCAGGTGCTAAGTAGTATAGGCTCCAGAAAAATAGAAACAAAGTGAAAGAAATAATCAACAAAATAATTGAGGAATATTCCCCAAAACTGAGATGCTAGGTTGAAAGGGTCCACTGAGTGCCCAATACAGTCGATTAAAATAACCCTAAAATGAGGCACATTACTGTGAAATTTCAAAACAGTGAGGCATAGGAAAGATTCTACAAATTTTGACAGAGAGAGAAAACAATGGAAAAATGGCTTCAAATAATATCCAATCTCAAATTCTATATTCAACCCAACTATCAATCATGTGTAAAAAATGGAATACAGTTATTTTAAGACATTCATGATCTAAAAAAAGAAAATCTGTCTCCCATTAATGCATTATTTACTAAAATTGGCTAATATGTTCCATCAAAATGAAGAAGTAAACCAAGAAAGAGAAAAATATGGATTTAGAAAATAGGAGACCCAACATAAAGGAAAGCAAATGGAATGTCCAGAAGGAAAGTGATAAGAGGATCAATACAGAGCTAATGAAGTTGCAAAGATGGTAGTTATAAAGCAAGTATAGAGAGGAACCAGAGCAATGTTATCCCAAAGGCTGTCACTCTGAGGACCACCATTAGCCAGGTCCCCCTGCCTGTGTGCCATCATTTTAATCTGAGGATAAAATGCCCAAATGAGGTCTGGTCAGGATTCTCAGGTGCACTTGGCAGATGCATCTGATGATTCCATTCTCCACTCCACCTCCTGACCATTGGGTCAGTGGAGAATACTCATTTCCTCCCAGAGAAATGTTTTGCATTGACTCATTCCTGGAAGTCTGAGGTAGGTCACAGTAAGCTCAAAAGTTGTAAACAATACAAAACAGACTTTTCTCTCCATCTTATTGCTGCTGGACACTCATCTATCTGTACTCCCGCCAGAGGCTCACCTGTGGCAAGCCCTGCTTCCCAGGATTTACCGCTGACTGTGTCCTGACTTCCTCCAAAGGGGCTTCTGGAAACTTTCAGAGAAGCTGAGACCAGGCTTTGACCAAGTGACTGTGCGGTTATATCTTCTGTCTTCCTCTGACAGTGGCAAAGTTGCCTTTTCCATACATAGCTAGGCTTGTGTTTGCTACTCAATATTCCAAAATCAGGCAATATATTATTGAAGGATATATACAAAGGTAATGAAGCTGTAAAGAGAAACACCACAAGGAACACAGAACTAGCACCCTTCTCTAGAATGGAATAAATAGGATACCTTCATAGGTATCAGAAGGACACAGAGCTATTTCTGAAGCATTGGAAATGTTTTGATCTAGTTGGTGTATTCACAACTCTTTATTTTATAATTTTTTTAGGATGTGCATATGCACTGTTGTATATACACTTGTCTGTGTGAGATACACTTCACAATAAAAAGAAAAAGCAGCCAAAATCGGTTTGGCTCAGTGGTAGAGCCTCGGTCTGTGGACTAAAGGGTCCCAGGTTCGATTCCAGTCAAGGGCATGTACCTTGGCTGCGGGCACATCCCCAGTAGGGGATGTGCAAGAGGCAGCTGGTCAATGTTTCTCTCTCATCGATGTTTCTAGCTCTCTATCTCTCTCCCTTCCTCTCTGTAAAATATCAATAAAAAATATTTTTTAAAAAAAAGAAAGAAAAACCATCCTTATATAATAAAGAGCTAATATGCAAATTGACCCTCACACCCTCACAAGATGGCTGCCTACAACCAGGCCAGCAGGGGGGTTAGTGAGGGACAATCAAATGACTGAACAGCAGGCTTTGCATGGCGAAAAGGCCGGCGGGGGGCCATGAATGGTGACCAGGCCTGCATGAGGGGGAGGCGCAGTTGGGGGTGACCAGGCTGGCAAGGCTGGAAGTTGGGGGTGACCAGGCCAGCAGGTGAGGCAGGAAGGAGTGACCAAGCAGGCAAGCAGGTGAGCGATTAGGAGCCATCAATCCAGGATTGTGAGAGGAGAGGGGTGTCCCAAATTGGATAAGGTGCAAGCTGGGCTGAGGATACCCCCACCCCACCCCGCAGGGTACCCGGCCTCTAGTAGTAATATAATAATGTTCATAACTGAAAAAGTAGGCCATTAAATTGAATGTATGCTATGATCACAATTCTGTGCATTACACAATGGAGGTTGGGGAAGGGCATTGGTAGGGAGGGAGGGGGAGGCAGTTTTACTCAAATGAAAACAGTAAATTATAGTTAAAATTTTTTGCCTGATTTTCTCACAAATCCAACAGTTTTCAGGTTACTTTAAATTCATTATCCCATTTAGTGCTCCACCATTCTATGAAACAAAGATTTCACAATCCTCATGTTGCAAATGGAGAAGCAGAGGCTTACAGAGTTTAACAAAGTTTGCCCATCATCTCATAGTCATGGAACAGTGGACCTGGGACTCAAACCTCCGTGCCATACAGTCTCTTTATACCACCCGTTTCTCTTACTCTAGGCAACAGACAATCTCACTGAGCCTCAGCTTCCTTGTCTGTAACATAATCACAGTGAGGATGGGGCTTGACTTAAGAGTGTTATCAGGATTAAGTGAAATAAAGCAGGAAAAACACTTTACTATAACAACCTAGCACAACTCAATAACTATTACTGTGTTTCCCCAAAAATAAGACATCCTCCGAAAATAAGTCCTACTTCATGGAAACATAAGACATCCCCTGAAAATAAGACCTAGCAGATCTTTGGGAGCAAAAATTAATATAAGATACTGTCTTATTTTCGGGGAAACAGGGTACATACCAGTAATAGTATTGTTAACTAATATTAAGGATTCATTAGATAATTGAGTGCAGTACTAATCAACTAGGCATTAGGCATGCAAGGATGAATATGACCTCATTGTCCAGCAGGAACAAACAAATCCAGGAACCTATGGCAATGATATATCATTGTGTGTGTGTGTGTGTGTGTGTGTGTGTGTGTGTGTGTGGAGACAGAAAGGAAAAATGCTTGGATTGGGTCTGGCAAGGTGAAGCAGCTAGGGAAGGCTTCCTTAAGGAAATGCTACTCAGAGATATATAGTTGAATTGGAAAGGAATCCATGAGACTATAACCAAACTGTGTATTTAACCCTCATCCGAAAAAAGGAAAAATATGATAGTGAAGGAAAGGATATTACTATACCCTGAGTTTAATTCTACTCTATTAAAAAGTTCATCAGTAACTGTTAAAGCAAAGGAATAAAGAGAGCCCTGCCCAGTTTGGTTCAGTGGATATAGCATTGGCCTATGGACTGAAGGGTCCTGGGTTCAGTTCTGATCAGGAGTATGTACCTTTGATCAGGTCAGGGTGCATGCCGGAGGCAACCAATCAATGTGTCTCACCCACATCAATGTCTCTCTCTCTCTCTCTCTCTCTTTCTCTCTCTCTCTCTCTCTCTCTCTCTCTCTCTCTCTCTCTCTCTCAAAATCCATGCAAAAATATCTTCTGGTGAGGAATAACAAAAAACAAACAAAAAGGAATAAGGCAAAATATTTTGGTAATTAAGAGATAATATCAGGAAAAATTGAATATGTACTGAGAATCAGATGAGATCAAGAAAGTGTTAATTTTGTTAGGTGTGAAAAGGTGGTTATACATGTTTTTAATGTATTTCTTCTCTAATAGAGATGTAGAGTTCAATTTCCATAGTTACCTTAACTACAATGGGAATGAGATGGGAGCATGAGAGAGAGGTGGCGGTGATAATTATAAAAGAAAGCATTATAATAAAGAAATTACCAGTAATTCAGTATGAATAATCATATCTCTACTTTTATGAATGTTTGACACTTTCCATAATAAAATATTTAAGTTGGGTTTTTTTTAAAGCAACTAGTGACTTGAAGAAAGCTATTTCAGATAAATGTTATGGGGAAAAGACATATTGGAAAGGGCAAAGGGCACACGGTTGATGAAATACAAAGGCAATGATTATAGCTGGACTCAAGAAGTTTGGCCAAGCTCAGTGGAGGATCAGGTAGAGAAAATGGAGATAAGATAAAGATACGTACATAAACATATACAGAAATAAATATAGTTTGGCTAATTTTAAGGAAAATCTAAACACATTTGTGAGTCTAAATGAAGAAGCCAGTGGACAGAGGAAGATTGAAAAAGTAAAAGAAAAGAGATGATAGATTAAACTTCCACATGGAAGAGAGGTGATTTCGCCATCAATAAGAACAAAAGAAACAGCTTTCAAATCCTTGTCAGATGGGGCACGCCTACAGCTCTCCCCCAGCCTGGGCCCCAGCGTGTCAGGAAGAGAGGGCCATGACCTTCAGAGCTGGGATGGAGCTATTTTGATGCAAAGCCTGACACTGGAGGGCACAGGCTTCCAACAAAAAGGAAGCAAAGGCAGGTGAACAAACAGGTGCAGAGAACAAGCAACACCGCCACTCACAGTGGAAAACTGGCATTGAAAGAATCTGGCATGAGGCGAATCATACCAGTCACCACAGCTCTCCCGCTCCACCACCACCACCAGTCAGATTCCAGCAAGCAATCTACCCTGTTTCCCCGAAAATAAGACAGTGTCTTATAATAATTTTTGCTACCATAGATGTGCTAGTTCTTATTTTCAGGGGATGTCTTATTTTTCCATGAAGAAGAATACGGTACACATTTATTGTTAAATGAAAATAAAGGAAATTTATTACCTGTATACAGTATGGTAGTACGGTAGTTGTCAACACAAACCAGACAAACTGTGAATCCTACAGTATTAAGAATTTACTCATTTATTCAATGACAATCATGTCATCATCTTCTGGAACATCATCATAACAATCCAATTCCTGAATTTCCTGGTGAATTTCTTGTGACTCCATTTCTTTCAGAATCAGTGGACCAAACCTCTCATGTTTAGCAATAGCACTGTCTTTAAATGAGTACTTCTTGTCAAGGTAGTCTGCTCGCAGTGCATTTGCAATGCAACTGTCAGTGATTTTCTCCCATGAATTCTTCACCCAAGTCACAACTTCTTGCAGTTTAGGTTTCACAAAGTTTCCACGCTGATTTCTCTCCATTCTATTTTCAATGTAGTCATTAATTTCCATGCGCAAATTGTCTTTGAATGGCTTCTTTATTGCAATATCAAGAGTCTGGAGATAGGCCATCATTCCTGTGGGAATCATTATCTGATCTATTTTTCTTTCGTAAAGATGTCTTCATGTGTTTAGTGCGGTGAGTGCTGGCTGCATCCCAGACTAGCAGAACTCTTTGGCTCCCTCCCATAACAAGCAGCAGCATTAAATCGACCCACTTCCTTATAACTGCTTGTGTGGCCTAGGCCTTTTCAGTTTCAAGAATAAAAATGCCCAAAACAACGTTCAATCTTTTCCTTCTTGCCCTTAGAAATTATTAAAGGTGGGATTTTAGTGCCATCCAGACGAATTGCCAAAATACAGGAAATACATGCACTTTCGTAAGTAGTGGAGGGAATGTACACTAAGGAGGCACCCCACTGTTCAATTGTTGTTTGAGATGATTGGCCCATAAACACTTGCAGTTTCATCCATAGCAATCATGTTGGAAAGATTGTATTTAGAGAAGTCAGCAGCATCAATAAAGGACTTGAATGCAAGTGCTCGCTTAATAACTTGAGTATCTTACAACCTAAACAATGTTGTAGATCTGCTTAAAGACAGTTCACTTCGCTGAAGGAAATTATGCAGCCAGTGTTGTGATGTTTTGAAGTCTTCGGGGGCTATGTCAAACTATGGTGCCATTGCAAGGGCAAATTCTTGAATTTGAGCCCTATTCACAACCAAAGCCTTTGCTCTCCTGTCAACAACCCATTCACAGATCAGGTCTTCCAGCTCGGAAAATAATGGTTGCCAACCTGATCCACACTTGTGCTTTTTAGCATTCCCCTTGTACACTTGTTCAATGAGGTTACCATACTCTGCTCGCCATTTTTGGACCAATTGGATACTCAACACCTTCTCTTTGCAGAAAACAGTAAGATTTTAGCCCCAAGAGTCTTCCACGATTCCTTTCTTGTACTCCACAGAGTAGCTTTTTCTTTTTGCACTCATTTCTAGGGGGGGGGGGGGAGGAATTGGGGTATCAAGGTGGGGGGAGGGGAATATCTTAAAATGAAACACGGGGGATCAGAGGGAGGAATCAAAATGGCACAGGAGAATCAGAGGGGGGATTACCATTTTAGTAGCCCCCTCTGATCCTCCTGCGTCATTTTGATTGCCCCCTCTGATCTTCCTGTGTCATTTTAAGAGGTTCCCCTCCCCCCATCCCTGTGCCACTGAACACCTTCACCAGACATCCCTCCTACCCCTTTATCAGACATTTACCCCTGGGGCCTGTCTGGGGACTGTCACTAGGCTTGCTGGGGCCTGGATCTGGGCTGGAGCAGGGTCTGCCACTGACTAAGAACCTTCAGTCATCATGAAGACGGCCGCCAGCATCAGGTAGTGTCACCAGAGACAGACCAGCATTCACCACCTTCGCCATGTCCTGTCCGCTCTAATCCTCCTATTCTTCTACATGCATCTACGAAAGTCTCCTCCTCTCTCCCGCCCCGCGCTCACTGCTCACTCTGACCTCCGCTCCGCCTCCACTCAGCAGTGAAGTCAGGACTCCGCGTAACGTCACTGGTTGCTAGATGCCAGTCAGGGTGGCCCTAGCAACCAGTTTACGGTAAATTAATTTTCATCCTGAGACAGAGCCTGGGGGCCTTATTTTCGGGGGGGATGCCTTATATTTCACTCAGAAGGAAACCTGTAAGTAGGTCTTATTTTCGGAGGATGTTTTATTTTCGGAGAAACGCGGTACCCACAGTCTCAGGTCTCCAGTTTAGGAAAGGCAGGTGATCAGATGCAAGTTGGAGTTAGTATTCACAGGGCTAATCTGGTTTCAGCCTGAAGGTGTGTGTGTGGCAGGGGCGGGGGAGGAGGGAAGGAGGGTTTGAGCGATGGAGAGGAGCTGTATCCATTTCAGAGACGTTATGAGAACCAGATTCAATAGGCCTTGAATCTCAAAGGTCAGTTCGAACCTGAACCAACCTTTTTCCTCTGAATAGCAGCAGGCTGTTTGCAAGGCTACCCTCTCACAGAACCCACGCTATTATCCAATACTAATGATGAGGAATTTTGACTTACCACTTCTCTGCAATTCAATTCCCACAGTTACTTTTAAGCTGGGAGAAAATAATTATTATTATTAAAACATTTCCATAAAATTATTCCTCTCCTCCATGCAAACAAAAAAATACCAAAATTTTTCCTACCAGTTTTCCTACATACATCCAAAATGGTACCTGAATCAGTGGTCCTTTGAGAACCAACAATAACTGCCTATTGTTACAGAACTAGCATGCCACTGGAACAAGTAATTTTATTAACAATGCCAGCTCAGGAACTGCAAACTATTGGTTGCACTGTTTAGTTGCCTTAATGGGGCATCATTAAAATTCCCTCTTCTATTCACTGCTTGAGATACAAAGCCAGGGAAATGGTCCACTAGGTGCAAGTACAGATATTCTAATTAGCCACAGCGTAACCAGGGTTTCTGCCCACCAATATGCTAAATCATGTGAATTGCATGCACAGTGAAACAGAGTGGCAAGTCTGTCGGAGCTGCCTTCTGAGCTGAATCCATATTCTGCTTCTAATTAGAGCTACAAAGATTTCCTATATAAAGGCTCACGTTTCCACCTCTCCATCTGTTATTGACTCTTCCTTGGACCACCTCACACACAGTCCTCGCTGCAGTATCACCCCTGTGTGTGTTTTTCTCCCCGGACACAATCCATTTCCCCTCACCAGGAACTCTCGCTGACAATGACCTGGAGAGCAGAGTTATGCTCAGAGAACAGCTTGCCCAGTGCCAGGCTTCATTTGTCTTTCCCCGGGGGTCATTTATCACGGGGAGGTGGCCTGTTGAGGTAAATCCTCATTGACAGCCTGTATGTCCCCTTGTGTGCAACCTGGATGCCAGCACCATGAAAAATGAATTATTTTACACCCTGCACACAGGTGCTTCAGTACAGAACACAGCGCGTCCCACAAGCCAGCAATAACATGTCCCATCCCTGTCTTTGGGAGAAAGATTCTTCTGATTCTTAGAGAGGAGTAATTGTATGCAGGGTATCCCTCCAAAGAATGTACACACACTTTGAATACCATTAATAATTCCAATGGGCTGAATCGGAAAAGAAAGGAACATCAGTGGCACTATCAGCTATTTAAGTGTGTATACATTTTGGGGACAACCTGTACTACTGCTACTGATATACGCAATCTGAGGTTTCTCCCACGCCAAAGGCTGCGTTTCTGTAGTATCTTTACCATCAGAACACAACAAGAGAAGGTTGGTTCTAAATTTGGATGTGTTCCTACATCCATTTCCTCTCCCTGCCCCACCCTCTCTCCACCCTATTGGACTTTCCATGACAGGTAGTATCCATTTATAACAACCTCAGGCACATTCTTTCATTCAGCAAACGCAGGTGCCTGTTAGTCACCAGGCACAGTGGTAGGCAAAACCAAATCATTGGAGAAGATAGAATTTCTATTACGAAAAAGAATTGTATGCCACAATAATATAAACATTGATTGTTGATTTTCAATATTTAGAGTTAACCTATGCATCAAACTTGGAATACCTAAGAAATGGACAATGAATGGGAGCAAATGTGATTATGGAAAAGCAAAGATGACAAATGCTGGGAAGTAGAAGGAAGATTGCTGAGGGGAAGGTTGGGAACTCGAGAAATAGTTAATTGAGTCCATGGAAGAATAAATAAACGTATAAATAAACTGCCCTGCCCACGTGGGTCAGTGATGGAGTGTCGACCTATGAACCAGGGTGTCACTGTTTGATTCTCAGTCAGGGCACATGCCTGAGTTTCAGGCTCGATCACCAGTAGGGGGTGTGCAAGAGGCAGCCGATCAATGATTTTTCTCTCATTGATGTTTCTATTTCTCTCTCTCTACCCCTTCCTTCCTCTCTGAAATCAATAAAAAAATATTTTTTAAAAGCATAAATAAACTAAAGCTATTGAGTTGAGTAAAATGAATGTTCCTGGGGCCTTTTTCTTCTTACCTCCCCACTTTTCTTCTTACCCCTACTTTTACTTGTTAGCAGAAGCCAGATTGTATTTCCTTGTCAACATTATTCTTTGGAATCATGTGCTCAGGAACAATCAGGGGTAAATCATGATTAATCTGCATAGCGGTAGCTCCACATCTCTTGTCAGTCATTAGCAGCAGGTTTGTGGCTCTTTTAGCCACAGTCTGCACTGGGCTCCCATATTCTTTCAGACATCGGAATTAATCAACCTTATAGCTGACCAATCAGGACATCCCATTGTGGGGAAATATATTTTCCTCGCTGCTGAAGTATCTGGAGTTGATTTTTTGCCTTCCTAGGAGTGGAAACATCCTACCATGCAATTACCCACTAAGGAATTAAGAAGGATGATTTGACCGTACCGGATGGAAGGGGAAAAAAAGAAGGGAGGAGGAAATACAAATGAAGTAAGTTCTCGCAGATCATAGAAGGTCAATAGATAATATACAACATGAATTGTTTAAGAGGAAAGAAGTAGCAGCATAAGAATTCTGTTTAGAGAGCTGGAGGTCATCATCAAAACGGGAGCAGTGCTGCGGAGGGGAGGAGAGGGTGGGTACACGCTCCCTTTCACCATAAGTCCATGTTCAAACTATGTATTATTTTCGAGAAAAGCTTCAACGTTTACATAAAAAACGAATTCAAAATTAGAAATTAATTCCCCCTTCTGTAGGCACTGAAGAGAAAGTAAGACTTTTTCTCGGGGGCAGATCAAGTTAAGAGAAGCGCCTTTAGCCCAGGAGGAGAGGCGGGGCCCTGGTGCCCTCCCCGGTGCCCTCCCCGGTGCCATCCCCGGGCATTCTCCTCCTGCAGATGTGGGGAGGCCTTGGCAGGGAACGTGTGTGAAGGAGGAGGAGATAAGAGAGCCTGGAGGGCAAAGAAAGAGAAACACCCCGGCTGCCTGCAGTCCCTTGCCAGGTTTCCTCCTCCAAACCCGCGGGATGTGCCGACTCCCAGCTTCCCTTTGGTCCAAATAGGTGGCAGCTGGAGGAGGGGAGAAGTGGGCGCGCTGAGCTTCTCCTCACGGAGTTCAATTTCAAATGAGGGGGGGGGGAGAGACGGGGGTAGGTATATCTGGGGTAGATAAGAGATCAACGGAAGGACTGGTATGCATGCATATAAGTACAACCAATGGACACAAAACTCTGGGGAGGGAGGGCATGTATGGGAGGGGGTGGGGCAATGGTAAGCTATGTACACATATAATACCCTAATAAATTTAAAAAAAAAAACTAAGAGAGAAAATTGCTTTGGTGACGTTGACAGCTCCTCGGAGATGCGAACACAGATGGCTCTTGGGACTGCCGTCCCCCCACACTGTTGACTAAAAGGTACTAATGACCTCACTTGAGCCATCAGAATGGCTTTAAATCAGCTAAGGACATCCCTTTTCAACAAATCCCTCAGCTTCAAAACTGCAATATTGTGCCCAGGGGACCAGAGTTACCGAAATAAAATCTAGGAAGACGACAGTTCTAGAACTTTCAAAGTCCAAGAGAAGTAAACATCGATTTCCAACCTTAGTCATTTAGTGTCTCACTCTACTGGTGATCAATAGGCCTTTTTTTTTTTTAAGCTGTTGTTCAATCATGCAAGCCTTCCATATTGGGTTGAAGTCAATTAAATCCTAACTAGTAGGCTCTTCTCAAAACTAACCTGTTACAATATTAACTATGCATGGACTTAGCCATGCATCTTTCTAGGACTATTTCCTACAGAAGTGAAACCTATAAGGTGTGCATTGCAGCGTCATTTGCTGTGGCCCAAAAAAAGGGGGAGAGCAATCTAAAAATCAAACAACATAAAACCCAAACTCCCACATTACGACAGTGTTCTTCCGGGCTAAAGTGTAAGTTCTTCGAGGGTTGATGCTGAGGTCTTATCCTTCATTGTTTTCACAGCATCTGGTGGACACATAATACCTGTTGAATAAATATTGAGTTACTCATTTTCCAAACATAAATAAATAAATAAATAAATAAATAAATAAATAAATAAATATCAAACAACTGATTAAACAAATAATGCCATATCCACTTATAAAATAACATATAGCTATTAAAAATAAAATAAAAACCAAATAGAACTCTGAATTTTCATAGAAAGGTGACCATGATACATCATTATATAAAAAAGCAAGTTACAGAAATACATGCACAAAATAATGAATGTCATATTTACCAAAAAAAGGGAGTATATATATATGTATATATATATATGTAAATTTTTTCCATGTAACTGGGGAAAGATATGACTGTTCATGGGGACCCCCTCAGGGCATGGCATTAGAGGGAAGGAGAGTTTTACTTTATATACTAATAAATATTTGAGTTGTTATATAACCACATATTCTTTTGTATTAAAGGAAAAATAGATAAAATTTACTTTTTGGGAGTGGGAAGGTTATCAAATTCCCCTTTTCCAGGACCATACTTAATGTCACAATTTAATGAAAATCTCTTCAGTTTTTCACTATCTTCAGGAAATAAAGATTTTGCAACTTTCATCTGGATCTGTCATAATAGGAGTTTCAATTTATTGAACGTCAGGATGTACCTGATATGGTTGTAAGTGCTTCACATATAGTTAATTGGTCTTTCAGCAGCAACACAAGCTCTCTTCCAGCCTCTCTGCAGATGAGAAAATAAAATAGCTGAACAAGATCACATACTAGTGTTCCACAAGAGCCTGTAGGACCCCAAAGCAGACGCAGGTGGGAATAGGGCACTCTCCCTAGGACCACACCGTATTTATGACGCACATGAATCGAAGTTAAATTATCTGACTTCACAGGCAACTGTTTTCATAAATGGAAACAGCAGATGGTAGTCCCCCTTTATCTGCAGTTTTGCTTTCTGCAGTAAACCGCAGTCCAAAAACATCAAATGGAAAAATTCCAGAAATAAACAGTTTTAAGTTGCACACCTTTCTGAATAGCATGATGAAATCTCGTGAGTCCTGCTCTGACCCGGCCGGGATGTGGATCATCCTTTTGTCCAGCTCTGTGCTGTGTGTGTTACCAGCAGCCTAGTCACTTAGTAGCCATCTACGTTATCAGATTAACTGTTGAGATATTGCAGTGAGTGCTTGTGTTCAAGTCACCCTTATTGTCTCAATAATGGCCCAAAGCACAAGAGTAGTGATGCTGGCAATTCAGAGACACCAAAGCAGTCAAGAGCTTCCTTTAAGAGAAGGTTAAGTTAACCCTTATTTTCTCAATAAGGAAAGAAAAAAAAATCATATGCTGGGGTTGCTAAGATCTACAATGAGAACACACCTATCTGTGGAACTGCCTTTATCATAGGTTTGTACATATAGGAAAAAAACAGAGTATAGTACATAGGGTTCAGTATTGTCTGCAGTTGCCGGCATCCAGTGGGGGTCTTAAAATGCATACCCCGAGGATAAGGGGGGCTACTGTATACTATGGGAGTCTAAGGAACTACCCTCTCACAGTTGTCAAAAAAGAATAAAAGGAAATAGGCCTCAAGGATTCCCTTCTGAAGGAAACTGTGGTTCACAAGCCACCCCGTGTGTTCTGGTACTCAAAGCCCTCCCCCACCCAGCCCTACCCTCTACCTCTCACCTATGTTTCAATTAGTCCTCAGACGATTTGGAGGTCTCACCAAATTCTCTAGACTTCTCTCAGACTGAAATCTGAACAGGTATCTTCAATGTGGAAGATTATCTCACAGCTTCTAAAAGCTAAAATCACATTCATAAGTCCCCACAACCTGCAGGCTCGGTGTTAAGTTTTGTGCATTAACAACAACGCAAATACCGTGGACTCACCATCATTTGACTCCTATACCTTTTCAGGCCTGCTGGCACGCGGTTTGCCGCTCCAGGCCTAGAATTTGTTATAGTTGTTAGCAGCTCTGTGGGGACAGTGGTCAACAATTTTCAGAGGGAAATGTTCATTAGGGCCAAGGAAGAAAACTCTGGGGTTTAGATAAAGCAAGGCCTAGGGAATAAGAAATGGGGAAATACAGTAGACCTGGGAGAGGCAGTGGCTCTGTCTCTCTCCTATCGGGTACCCTGAGACGGGACTGGATTTACCACTGATTCTGTATTCTCCCCGAGTCTCAGCAACCAGAGTCCTTTCGTCCCATCGTTGGCCGGCCCAGCGATCATCCTCTCCAGGGACCTAGCACTTCATAACGATGATTCATTATTTATTCCAGCCCCGGGACCTTTCCAATGAGTGTTTCAAACCACTGCTGGTTATTATATTGGATTTAACTCTACTGATGCATTTATTGACACCACAGGAACCATCGAAACGCAGTGGTCTCCATAGCTTTTGAAAGCTGCATTGTTATTTGATTTTTTTCCCCATGAATCCTGAAACCTAGCATCATCTTTTCTACAATAATTTATCAAAATAAATGTGTTTGATGAAAGAACTAATAAATGAATCTTTAAATAAACTGGCAGATGACTTTAAAGTTTTTATTGTTTGTTTTTAATATATTTTTATTGATTTTTTTTTTTTTTTTTTTTTTTACAGAGAGGAAGAGAGAGGGATAGTCAGAAACATCGATGAGAGAGAAATATCTATCAGCTGCCCCCTGCACACTCCCCACTGGGGACGTGCTCACAACTAAAGTTCATGCCCTTGACGGGAATCGAACTTGGGAACCTTTAGTCCACAGGCCAACACTCCATCCACTGAGCCAGACAGGTTTCGGCTGACTTTAAAGTTTTAAGGAAGTAATTCATTTTTTAAAAAATTTAATAAATCTTTATTGCTCAGATTATTACAATTGTTTCTCCTCCCCCCCCCCCAGCTCCCTTCCACCTGGTTTCCCACCCCATCCTCTGCCCTTACCTCCCTCCCATTGTCCTCATCCATCCATAGGGGTACAATTTTAGTCCAGTCTCTTCCTGCACCCCTACCCCTTCCCCCCTGTTAATTATCAATCCACTCCCTTTCTTTGTCCCTGATTCTATTATATTCGCCAGTGTATTCTGTTCCTCAGATTTTTAATTCACTTGATTTTTAGATTCACTTGTTGATATATATGTATTTATTGATCATTAATTCATTTTTCTTAATGAGCACCCCAAATCTTTTCCAAATCTGTGCCAAGATAACCAGGAGGGTAGGTGGGGGCTATACCTGCATTGCCTTGCATACTGAGGCACTCAATAAAACTTTGCTGAGGAAATGAATGACAAGCTAGATTACCACCATGAGTTATTCGCATTCTTTTTCCTGATGATATATACAGGGTGTCCCCCCAAAATATCTACACTTTTAAAAATTATTAATTCCATTGGGTTAAATTTGAAAAGAAAGAAACATCAATCGACCTATCAGCTATTAAGTGTGTATAAAACTTTTTTGGACACCTTGTATATACATCCCATGGAGTACAAATTACAAATCTTTATCTTCTTTCTTTTTTAAAAAAATCAACTTTTCATTTCTCCGATGGACCCACTGAGTTGTAATGTCTATATATCTTACAAATAGAGATAGATAACCCACTAGAGTGAAAATCCAATAGTTGCTTCCAAGACATTTAAAAAGCAAAAACAAAAAGTCTTCATCATCAACAAAAGAAAAGGAAACAAAACAACCAAAAAGAGCAATCCCAAAGTATTGATCCTTAATTTAAACCACAGAAGGAACTCTCACTTGAACTGTACTACAAGCCTTCACAGTTGCAAAGGTAATGACCTTGACCCAGGTCACTTCATAAGAAAGAGTTTAGAGAAGTGAGAAGAAGAGGCCTCTGAGGTAAAAGGCCAACCATATACTCCATTGGAATGTCCTTGAATTGGAAAATAGCATAGGTGATAGCATATAATTAATTACATTATGATTAGGTTAAGAAGCTACTGGTATTAACTGGTTTGATAATTTTCTTACTCTGATCTAGAAGCATTTGCTTATGAAATTTCACAAAGGCACATATTAGAAATCTGTCTTTCGTGAGAGGCACTGAATACGTGAATGATGGCTAAATAGCAGCCTATTTGTATAGAGGGGCCTGGGAGGGAGGGCGTAGGTGAAGGGTACTCCTAGTCACTTACTTTTCATTTCCATACTGTGGCTTTTTTATATGCAAAGTTAGATCAAGGCACCCCCACATGTAAAACCCATCCAGGGTTACCCATTGCCCTCAAGATAACTGCCCCAACATGATGTATACCCCCTTTCAAGTTCTGGCACAGAATTCTCCACTAGGATCTAATTAAACTAAACTTTTGTTGCTATTATCCATTTTAACTATTTTAATGTATTTTTATTGATGTTTTACAGAGAGGAAGGGAGAGAGATAGAGAGTTAGAAACATCAATGAGAGAGAAACATCTATCAGCTACCTCCTGCACTCTTCCCAATGAGGATGTGCCCACAACCAAGGTACATGCTCTTGACCAGAATTGAACCTGGGACCTTTCAGTCTGCAGGCTGACGTTCTATCCACTGAGCCAAACTGGTTTCAGCCATTTAACTATTTTTAAAAGATTAGTAATAGTTGCCAACAAATAAAAAAAAAACCTTTGTATCCACAGAGCCTAAAATAATGCTTATACAACATAGTAGATGCTTGTGACTCATGGATGACTTAATAAATGAAAGAAGAAACAGGTGAACAAAAGATACATAGTTCTCATAAGATTCTGTCCAGTTGTTTTGATCCAAAATGTGAATGCTGCTATTTTATATTCACTGGGGTGTGGGTGGGTTATGGGAGGTGGCAGAGGTAGACAGATAGATGTATTATTTTTCTGTGAATTTTGGCATATATATATATATATATATACACACACATATATGTGTACATATGTGCCAATATTTGCAGGAAAATATTGGCACATATACACACACATATATATGTGTGTATATGTGCCAATATTTGCAGAATAAGATATCTCTTTCTACACATATATATATACACATGTATATGCATGCATATATACCGCATTTGCCGGCATATAAGACGACCCTTTGGCCCTGAAAAATATGCCTCCAAGTGGGGGGTAGTCTTATACGGCGAGTATATAACAAACTCTGTATTTTTAGTGGAAATGTTAGGGGGTCGTCTTATACGCCCAGTCGTCTTATACGCCGGCAAGTACTATGTATGTATGTATGTACACACCTGATAGCTCAATGAAGTCAGGAATTTTATTTTTAATTTTTTAATTGATTTGAGACAGAGAGAAGGAATGAGAGAGACATTGATTTGTTGTTCCACTTATGTATGTACTCATTGGTTTATTCTTGTATGTGTCCTGCCTGGGGATTGAACCTGCAATCTTAGTGTATTAGGATGATGCTCGAATCAACTGAGCTACCCGGCCAGGCCCCCAAATCAGGCATCTTAGACATGATATGGTTGCTCTCTTCAGTGGGTTATTGAACACAAGAAAGTGAGAGATTCACCACCTCACCCAGGCCACAAATTACAGGCCCCCAAGTACTGGGAAAACAGTGTCACCTAAAAGTGTCCCCTATAGACGTCAGCAGCTAGAAGTATTATTGCAGCTTTCTAACTATACCCATAGCGCCATCTGGCCCAGAATGCTGGTTCCTTTACACAAACCTGGAGGGAACTCTGTGGAGAACCATCTTCTCTGTGCAATGCTCCTCTCCCCAACAGGGAGGCCTTGGTCAAAGCACCAGGCTTACTCATTGCTCAGGTCACAACCGAGCAGCCACCCCTGATTCTTCCCTCCTGTTCCACATCCAGCCCGCCCATGAGCCAGAGCTTCGATGACAATAAGTAGCTCTGAACTGACCATTTCGCCTCCTGTGACCACCCTGGCCTACGCCCACTCACAGACCTCCATCACCACTCGTCCCGCTGGTCCTTGCTCTCCACGGCAGCCAAGTGAATTTTTCACATCATATCCTCCACGTCCCTTTCCTGCATGAAGCATGGCGGCCTCTCTGTACAACCTGAGCCAACTCCACCCTCCCGGCGCTGGCCTATGAAGCCTCCGGTGAGCGGCCTCTGCCTCCCCTCCCAGCGCACCCCCCTCTCCTGTGCACAGCACCCCAATCCACCGCCCCGGTTCTGTCCCACAAGCCGAGCTCAGCCCCAGTGGCCGCTTTCTTCCCAACATTCAGACAGCAGTTCCGATGTCATCCTCAGGATCATCTCTCCGGACCCATTCAGGCCCATCCCCAACCCTTGACCCTCGTGCTTCCTTCGCGGTTAGGCTTTCACTGCCTGTCTCCTTCCACTAGCGCGGAAGCCCCTCGAGGACAGAGGCCCGTTTGTTCTCTGCCCTGCCCTCAGGGACTAGGCTGGATCCTGGCACAAAGTCCACGAGAGTAAACATTTGCTGACTGACCGAGTACCCAGAGAAAAGGGTTGTCTTTTCCACGTACCAGATGCCCAGTGTTCTCCTGAGTCAGCACACCTGGAAAGAAAGCACTGCAGTTGGGAAAACAAGCAACTTGGAAAAGGAATATTTCAGACCCCCGTGAGATAAGATCTGCATCTCAGAGCAAAGAAATGACGCGCCCTGGGCAGACACCAGAGGCAAGTTCATCTTTCATTCTCATTGGATTCAGATCTGAAAGTCTGATTTCCAACAGCCCGAGATCTTCAAAGGAAACCCGAGGAGTTATTTCCCCTCCCCTATCGATTGATAAGCAGAAACTTCTGGTCATTCTCACTGCCATGTCCGCAATCTTTGATCTTTGGGGCTTCTGTTTGCTTCCTGTCGGTGCAGTTACAGCTCCACTCTGTGGAAAAGCAGGGAAGGTGGGCGATGCAGCACAGGTCTGTACCTACGTGACCCGGAGCAACCCTGGGCAGCTACAAGGAGAGACCAATATGTAAAAGCATGCACACGCTATCAGAATGAAGTGCGTTTTATTCTTGTTTAGATTAGAGGTGGTAACCTCCAGAAATTAAATGAGAATCACAGGTCTGTTGGTGTTTGATGATTTACTTGGTCTGTTCCCCACCTTTTATTTCCATAGCAGGCTTGCAATCTCCTCTCTGAAGTAAGGCTTCTCTGTCAGCAGACACTGTGACAGAGAAAAATACAAAACACGGAGTTCATTCTGGTCAGAAGGGGAAATGAGGCGATTAAGAGCAAAGGATGCCCACGATCTGGATGCACAGGGATGCCGCCGTGGGAACCAGCAGGTGCAGCATGGCCGGCCGTTGAAACGAAACAACATAGTCACTCACTTGTACCCCCTGACCCTCGCCTCGGAGAAGGATCTTCCGTGAAGCGGCCAAGTCTTATGAGCAACATAGAATCAGGACCAAATCAACGTCCAGCTGGCTTAGCTTTTAGGAGATGAGGTGCAGAAAAGAGTTAATGAGCACCCAGAGGGGGACAGAAATATTTTAATGCTGCTTAGGATTTAAGACATTGCTATTCAGGGTCTTCAGGCATTGAAGCACAGCCTGACTTCTAGGAACACAGCCACACAAGAGCTACACCTGTCCCAACACTGTACCATCTAAAATTTTAAAACCATTTCAGAACCAGTCTCAACACATGGCTGATGCGCACAGAATTAACCTTCCCTGCCCTGGCCTCTGTGAGTTGAATTTGAGCTTCCCTATATACGTATGGGGCTAACTCATGAGAAGGCCTCGAGCTGTAAGTGAAATTAGACACTGGGCAAAGTTTATCTTTGGTGACTCAAGATAAACACTTCATCTCCTCCTCCCTCCTCTCCAACCCCCCCCCCCTTAAGCTCCTGTCTGTCTTTAGTTCTTTCCTTATCAAAACAGTCTCTAGGAAGAGACCTCCATTCCTCAGCACTAAAATAAACCTCTGCCAGAAGCTTCAAGGATGACCTTTCTCAAGGAGCTGAGGGAATACACAGGCTCAGAGCTCTGAGTGGCACTGTGTTCACAGCTAAAAGGACAGGGGGGAGGCTGGGGAGTCCCTGAACCCATGAAACCGTACCACACAGCAGCCGTCTGGCGCGGCCGTAAGTAGTTAAATCAATTTCAGTTAAAATGTCAGAAACAGACCCTTCCCTCAATTAGCTCATGGCGAACAAACATGCAAATCATTCATTTTCATTCGTGAAATAATTACAAGAATATTTGAAGGACCAAATTCTACACAAAAGTTTCACAGTGACTGAGCGTGGTTCTCAGGGATGAATCAGAGTGTGTCAGCCGTCAAAGTTAAAGGACATTTTAAGAAGATCAAAATGAGCAAGGCCAGGTGGGGTGGGAGCATCATAGTGGTGTGGTTCCCACTTTACCTCTCTCTCACCTCCAGATCTGACTTTAAGGATTACGAACTCTGCTTACCAGTGTCAGCGCTCAGCTTTAGGAAAAGATAACGTACTGCGAATAGTCACTGTGTGGAATATAATGTTGAGTAAGACACTGACCAACCACCGAGCAATTCACAATATCGGGGGTTTAGGTAGAAATGCTTGCGTATAACCTAAGAGAATAAAGATTGACTGGGAAGAAGAGAAAATGTAGTGTGAACTGGATATAAACTCAGAGCCATGCAGTTCATCAGCCACCAGCTACCCAGTGGGGAGTAATGGCATGTGGGTCACTCAGTCCTGGGGCGTGGTGAAGTCAATGGTACAGAGTCCGAGGCTGCCCTCTGCCCCACCCTCATGCTTCCCTTTGTGGAATAAGCCCAACTCCCAGAATCAGTGACCCCAGGTTACGACAGAGCCTCAGGGCTCTGCATTTTCCACATCTACTAACTCATCCTGGAAGAATTCCTGGTCACGGGAGGATTCACCCACAGCTTATCTCATGTGGGGGAGCTCTCAGCGAAAAGGGTCACCACTTCCTGGTTTGCTGTAACCACAAAACCCACTTATTTGAAAAAAAAAAAAAAAGAGGAAACCTCAACGTCCTGCTGATCCCTCAAACCCTGGCATGTCCCGGTCCTGGGACACGTCACCTCTCGGCCTCCTCCCCTGGCTGCGGGACTGCGTACAAAGGTCATCCACAGTGAAACTCAGGAAATCCCAGGTCTCAGCACAGGGCTCTGTGTGGCTGCCAGACGCTGTCTCTGCTGACGCCAGGCTTCGCTGGGCAGACAGCACCCAGGCCCTTTGAGCAAGGGGAGCGGTGCTGGGGCTGCAGACGCTGACCAAAGCCCCTCCACCCACCGGGGCCAGGGCAGCCTCCCCGGGCCTCCGTGCTGAGCGGGTGAGGCTGCCAGGAAGCCTCTGACCCTGTGGCCAGACATGCAGCTCGTTTGTGTCTCGCAGTGATGAACCGGTAAATATTTTCTTAAGGCCGGACATTTCTAGCCGTTCAAGTGAATGTTCTCCAAAGCTTCAGGTGCTGGGTCAACAGCACTTCCGCTTTTTTTTTTTTTTTTTTTGAACTGTCTCATCCCTTTTCTTTCAACTTGTCAAGGAGTCTGGGCCATTTCTGAATTCCTTGCCACTTTTTTTTTTTCTTTTTTCTATTTTCTTTGTGTGTGTGTGTGTAGAAGGGCCATGCTAAGAGGGTCTTTCCTCTTGGGAAAGGTTCTCAAGTCCAATCGCATGCCTTCAGATTCCAACCTAATGGTATGAGCCCTCGAGGTAAAATGAATGCAGTGACGGGGGATAAAAAGCAATCTCAGTAAACACTGCGATTTCTATTTATGAGGAAAAAAATGTGAGGAGAGTCACAGAAGCACGGTCTCAAGAAGACCACAGAGACCATTTCATCTAATCTCTCGTTTTATGATTCCGGAATAGCATTCTCATTCACTCACTCACGGCTGGGTAGGACTGATCCCAGGCCAGCATTTAATCCCCGTGATGGTCAGAGAGTGGCCTCAGGACCAGCAGCAGCAGCAGCAGCACCCGGGACCTTCTGAAAACGAAGTTCTTGAGCCCCATCACAGACCTCCTGCACCACACTCACCGCTGTGGGGTGGGCCCAGCACTCTGTGTTGTCTCCCAGGTTGTTCTAAGGCACGCAGATACTGGAAAGCCATTTCCCTGCACCCGATAAGAGGAATGTATGAGTCAGGGCTGTTTATTTTAACTGGATTAAACACAAAAGGGAATTTGTTGGTCCGTGCGACTGAAAAGGTCCAGGAATAATACTTCCTCCAGAATAAGCTGTGAAAACACCACGTTTTGCTTTTCTTCAGTGGCTACAAATGTCCTTCTCTGGTCCAGCTGGTGTGGCTCCATGGTCCAGCATCCATCTATGAACCAGGAGATCACAGTTCGATTCCTGGTCAGGGCACATGCCTAGGTTTCCGGCTCGATCCCCAGTGGGAGGTACAGAGGAGGCAGTCGATCAATAATTCTCTCTCCTCATTGATTTTTTTCTCTCTCTCCCTCTCTCTTCTTCTCTGACATCAATAAAAAAATATATTTTAAAAACAAAAAAGTTCTCTTCCTGTCAACTAGAGTCCTCTGTTGGAGTCCAGACAGTGGTCCCACACCCCCTGTCTCACCTGCCTTCCCACTTCAACGGGCACCTCACCTAGTCTTTGTGGTCTCCTCCCATGGGCATAGGCCATTCCGTGCCAGTCCCCCATTCTCACTGCGTCCATCAAGTCCCGCTCCATTAAAACACTTCCCTTCCCTCAGCCACTCAAAATCCCTGCTCGGACTTTCAGAGCCAGCTCAAGTTTGTCCATGAAAACTCCTCTGCCTCCTCCAAGCCTCTTGTAAACTTTCCAGGGTCTGACCCATACAAGTACCTTCCTAAGTCAGAGACCATTTTGCTATAAGAGAGAGCCCAGTGCTCATTTACATAAACGGAGAGCTGTAAGGATTCCGGGGGTTTTCATGTAACCCACCTGCAGCATGCTTCGCTAAACCACAACAGGTTGGAAAGGTCACAGGTATTAGAACACTCGTTTTTCATGTTTCAGTGGAGACGGACATGCCCTGGCCTCTCCTACTACGCCTCAATCCATTTTGATTAATGATCTTATTAGTGGATTTGGAAGAAGAACACTCACCAATTTCCTTCTGTGGGGAGCATTCAAGGGCAGGTGCCCAGGGCAGGACGAACAGGGGTGAGCAACTCTGCAGTTTTCCGACTCTGCCTTTGACTAGGGGGGGATGTTTCGGGAGGGAAGGGGAGCCCCTTGTCACTGCAGGGCTGAAGTCTTCCTCCAAACGGCTGAATCAGCCTTAAAGCTGACACCTCTCTCTCCATCTGCCTGACTTATGTATCTGTCCCTCCGTTCCAACACAGGAGAGAAAGAGGGAGTATTATCATTAGTCACCCTGAAATTTAAATAATTGGCAGCTAGTCTCGCTTTCTCTGTCTGAAGCTGCATATTTATCATCCCTGCTGCAAAGCCACTCCAAGTTTTCTCGCTCGGGAAACTAACTTCTTTTTAATTTGGGCTTTAATTTGGGCTTCTGCCTCCCCATTAACTTGGGCATTTAGGTGGAACTGGGTGTTACCATTAGTTACAGAAACTGCTAATTTCCCCCCAAAATGTATTTCCCTCTTCTTTCTTCATAGCAGAACATCCAAATATTAGTTGGGTACATGGAAGCCCAGAAGGAAATAGGTATTTCCCAAGTAGATGTAGTCACGTGATTAAGTTCTGTCCAATGGAATGTAAGTGGCTGGGCATGGTTTCTAGAAGATACCCTAAAAGGGGAGGAGTTTGTGACATCTTTTGATTTCCTCCTTCTGGAATGTAGTTGTAATGTCTGGAGCTGGGGCAGCCATTTGGGACCACGATGGCGAAGCAGTGGTCTGCTGATAGAGCAGGCTCATAGGGCATGAGAGCAGATTGTCAAACATTCAGGAATTTTGCATGCTGCTTATAAACCATTGGTAGCTTGAAGTTGGCCATAGTAGGAATCAGGCAAATGCTACAAATCAAACTTTCCCCCACCCCACACCTCACCCCATCCCCAGAGTCAATTAACCAGCAAACCACTGGAGAGAGCACCCGGTGAAGCTGGCAGAGCAGTAAGACACCGGAGCCTCAGACCCTGATGGCCAGGAGACAGCTTGCCATGCAAAGCCTGCTTTGCCTATGTTTATATGAGAGGGAAAAAATGCATTTCTATTTTGTTTAGGTGTCATCATTTTTACATTATACCTCTCGGAACCAAACCTACTGCTAACGAACACCCACCTGGGACACTGGGCCAAACTCAGCATCACCTGACCCTGGTGAGGAGGTCATTAGGAAACCGAGAAAGGAAGTCTATTTCAGTTCAGGTCAGGTTTCCATATCCCTGCACAACCCATGGGGGACAGGGTTGTCTACATGGGTTCCATGACATAAACTGGCCACCTAAACCCATCCTCATAGCAGGGATTTACACCTGAAAAAAAGAAATATGAGCAGCGCATACACCCCCAAACTCGTTCACATACTACCATTCAATGCATCAAGCACACAGTTACCTTTTTTTTAAAAATATATATTTTATTGATATTTTACAGAGAGGAAGGGAGAGAGATAGAGAGCTAGAAACGTCGATGAGAGAGAAACATCGATCAGCTGTCTCTTGCTCACCCCCTACTGGGGATGTGCCCGCAACCAATGTACATGCCCTTGACCGGAATCAAACCCGTGACCTTTCAGTCCGCAGATCAACGCTCTATTATTGAGCCAAACCAGTTTCGGCCACACAGATACCTTTTTAAAACTCATTCTGTGGAGCATCCATTCCTTTTCAGAATATATGTCCAAATAATAATTTTCCCAAAGCATTTTATAATTATTTAAATGTATTTTCCCTATAACTGATAAACATATATCCCCCCTCCCCGCATGCTTTGAGTGCAGCAGAGTACATATACACTCAGAGCCACTGAGAGCTCCGCCATGCAACCCTGAGTTAAGTGTCTTGTTTATTCCAATGTGGTTTCTCTCCATTTATTTTGTGTTCTGGTAAACAGTTCTGATCAATGACGCCTGACAAAAGCTGTTCAAATGATAGTGCTGTACCTGCCAAAAGGAACAAGAAGGAGTATCACAGGAAACCTTCAAATGTCTGTTTTATTGCAGCTCTAGGCACCTTCAAGGAAACAGAATGAAGGTCCTTAGGCAATAAGAACCTCACAGAAGTCCTTTGGCTTCACAAACAGCCTCATGAGCATTACTGCATCCAGATCAGACTGGCCAACAATTGAAGATACAGCTGGACTTCAGGGGATCTAAAGAGACGGAAAAGAGCTTTGATAATCTACAAAGTGGAAATGCGTTTCCAGTGGGCTTTGCTATACTGGCCGTCTGTAATGCTGATTCAGTTGAGGTACCCAAACTCAAGAACACAGCTGTTGGAAGCTGCCCATTGCCTTCACTAACAGAAAGAGGTGGACAAGGAACCCGGAAGGCTGGTCAACCTTGAGGCTCTGGCAAGGGTCAGAGCTAAATATCCACTTGTTAGTCCAGACAATAGTAACTGAAGCAACTTCCACCTTTTAGTCTCATGTAAATCCTTACTGATAAGATAGTTTGCCTGTTACTGGAAATTGCTGCCTAGGGGCTATGAGTGGATCCCAAGCCTGAATAAAAGGGATCTCAATGCCAGAGCAAAGTGTAGTCCTCTCTTGGGCTTCTGCCTGGCCCCTATTCCCAAATTAGTATTTTCTTATCTAGTCTCTTTCATTTGTGAGCGGCCTCCTCCAGAACCTGAACCCTGAAACTAAACTCTGAACCACACGTAGGACATGGGGGAGACACTCACAACTGGCGCCCACTGTGGGGCACTCGCAACTGTCAGCCCAACGTAGGGTATTCGCACATAGCCATACCACTAAGTGTGATATGAAGTATATATATATATATATATATATATATATATATATATATATATACTTCATTTGTGGGTTAATATCATCCCTCTAACCAGATTATAAACTCCTGCGGGATGTAAAAAGAAAAATATAAATAAGACAAGATCCTTGACCTATTAGAGAAAACAGGACAAGAGAAGACTACAGAACGTGAGAAAAGTTTTGTGAAAGAAAGAATGCAGAGTGTAGACGTCTTGGTGGTTGACTCTCCAATACTGATTCTCTTGCATATGACTAATCTAATCCACCCTTGAGGATCCTGTTGCCCTCACCAGTCATTGGTTTTAAGATGGGCAAATGATCAATCTTAGTCACCGAGACATGAAAAGAAGTGAAAAGTTTCCTCTCTCCTCAAAAGAAGACACAAAAAGAGATGCCCCCCCCCCCCTTCCTCAGGACTTCGGGTTCAACAACCTACCCTGTGGGCTTACTTTAAGGCACTAGGCACTAACACTGAAAAAGGGCCTGAAAAAAAAAAAAAGGAAAAAAAAAAAACTAGATATCTGAGTAGAGAAATTTTAAGTGCCAGAGAAGGAAATCGCCAAGAGCTAAGCCTCTTAAAAGAGAGTTGCTGCTTCGCATGATAACTATTTGCAGAACCCTCTTCCAGTCCCTACTCACTATCTGTTATGGGGCAGGGACTCTCTCTTAAGCAGGGCCTCAGCCACAGTGCCATGTGCAGCCCACCAGCAGTTAAGGAAAAATTCAAGAGAAAAAACTCCAACAAATCTTCTTCAGAGTTAGATTGGGTATTTGATTTGTGAGAAAAACAAAATGATTAGGAAGAAAAAATTGGGGAAGTGGGGAATAGAACTATTCAAGGATCTCCTCCCCAAATTATTCATCCCTCAAACCATTTCTACAGGAACCTGCTTTCTTCCGTTGCCTCTCCAAAGCCACATTTTTTTTTTATACTAACCTGTCTCTCACTTTAGAATTACTCTAAATGCTGTCCCTTTAGGATGCATTCTGCCCTCCCCTAGTCATGTGAGGTCTTAACCCTCGTTGTGTACCAAAATAACTAGGAGATATTTTTTAACTACTGAGACCCAGGTCCCACTTCCAGTCTGATTAAACCTAATATGAAGCCAGAGCTGAGAACCATGACATCGCTGTATAACAGACTTCTGTCAGGTGCTAAATGTCAAGAATTGTTGCCTGGCTGGGTAGATCAGTTGGTTAGAATGTTGTCCTGTTACACACCAAGGTTGTAGATTCAATTGCCGGTCAGGGATCACACAAGACTCAACCAATGAATGCATAAATAGGTGCAACAACAAAACTGATGTTTCTCTCTCTCTCAAAACTCAATAAAAAAAATTTAAGCAAAGAAGACAGACACTTATGAAGTTAGACTTGGAGATGGTCAGCATTTCAGCAGATCCGCTTCTTTCATGAAAGAGGAAGGATGAGAGAAAGGGCTTACCTCTTGGGGGGAAGCACTCTGCAGAGTGTCAACTATCCCTTTCATCTCCCCTCACTGATAGGATGGAATTCCAGCAGGGCCCTCCACACGGTAAGACTAAGATGGAAATGTTGTTTCCCACCACTCGCGCTATGTTGAGGATTAGAGCTTAGCTCTGGTTGGGAAGTTGGCAGATCACTGGTCTGGCACAGCCCCCGATTCTTGGGAGAGTGAAGGAGGAGCAGGAGGAGAGGTGTGGAAGCTGAGAGGAAGAGCTAGGAGGTAGGCTGCCTTGTCCTCTTTGAAGCAGCAGAAACACCAGGCTATCATATGGCTCCCATAGACTCTAGGAAGGCATCGGGGCCTAAGCCATATACTTTCCCTCAGGCATGGTGTGCCATGGTCTCAAGGGGAAGACTGCACCTGAGAGATCTCCACCTGGAGCCCAGCCAGGGGCCGCCGTAGAGCTCACTGAAGAACCGGTATGTGTGCTCCAAGAAAGAAACTGCACTCATGCCCCTTCCACACAGAATTAAGTGAAGGATAGTGTTGGCCAGGTAAGCAGCCACAGGACAAAGAGCTGTGTATAAGACACCCTCTTCAGAAGCGGGCAGGTGAGAGAAGTCAGTGTTGGCTTAGTTCCTCCATCAAGAGGGCTAGCATGGAGAAGGGGCTGGGATGTGAGAGAACACAGCGAGACCGCCATACCATCCCCATGCACCTAAGACTACTGGTCTCTCTGGGGTGGGCAAGAGAAGGAAGATGACCTTTGAATAAAACATGAGTAAAACATTTTTAAACTAAAACAAACACTACTGTGGGCATAAAAGGAGGCCACATTCTAAACCTGACAACCTCAGGGAAAGCCTTCAAGGCAAGTCTTGCCAAGACTTACTCTTGCCTTGAAGACCAAGAGTAACCGCACAGGAGGGCCTGAACATAAAATCCCCACCTAAGAGCAAGTTGTGGTGGGTAGTCACATGCTAGGTCAGGAGCTTGCTTGACAAAGGTCAGTCTTTCAGTGAGCTTGTCTTTTGGTTTTGCATCTATGATGACATCCCTCTGGAATGTGAGAGTAATCCCTTTTTTCCTGACTCCTCCGGGCACAATCCCCCATGAGAGCAGGAGACCACAGAACCCCTCATCCTTATCTCTTCCCCAAACACCATCTCAATGTGCTGTAAATGTTAACTGTTAACTACCCTGTACCCACTCATGTAAAAGAAGTGTGTCTCTCTGCTTTACCTTTTATCCAATCTCAGAGAGTCCCCCGCTTTGCTTTCTCCCATTTCCCGAATCTACCACCAAAGGATTTCATGTAGAATCCACCTCCTCCACATCTTCTCCTTGGATTCTAGTATATAAAGGAAGCTATAGAACTGCCATTCTCCATAACATTTTCCCAATCCATTGAGATTTTGCTTCCCAGCAAATGTTGTCAGTTTGGCTCAAATAAACTCTTATAAAACTTTTCCTTAGGCTGGACATTCTTTCATCGACACCACTGAGTCTTAAGGTTTTAGTGACACTGTTTTAATAAATGGGTAGTTGTTAGGTTTGATCAAATAATTGAATGATACTCTTCCCCTGGGAACTTCATGATGGACATTCCCTTTCGCTTAGACTGCATTCTACTTGCTAAGACCTCATTCCACTTGCTAAGAACACATTCCACTTGCTAAGAACACATTCCACTTGCTAAGAACACATTCCACTTGCTAAGACCCTCTGGACCTTCCCAGTATCCGGACCTGCACAGAAAATTCTCTGCCCAGAAAAAGCCCACCTAGAGTCCTTTAAAACCTCTGACTCCCCATCCCTAGTTGCTGGCGCCATTTGGGGGGCTCAGCTCATCTGGTATCCAGGTGACCTAATGAATTTATAATCCCTTACCACTTTGGCCTCGTGCATTCCTTCTTTAGAGACCCTAACAGTCGTGGCATAAGTTATGCAATTGGGCTGAGATGCCATGCAGGACACAGTCAGTAGCAATTATGGGGAAACTAAAAACCTTTCGTGTTTATACTCTAACATAAGGAGATTCTCTCAAAAGTGCAGACACATGTTAATGTTCTCAACCTCCAACGTAAGTGGAAAAGTTGTCTGTCCCAAGGAACACATTTATGTTCCCAAGGAGGTTTTCATGGAGACAAAGGTGGAGCAGGGTGGTGGTGTGAGAAGGCGGCAGTGGTAGTGTGAGAGGGTAATGTGAAGGCATCATCATGAGCCACACATGCCTCCACATAATTGATACACAATTCAAAACAGGAGCCTCACATTAAGTAACCAACCAAATCACGTTCCCCAGGTGAGTTTCTTCTAACTGTCACAAAGGAGGGGTAGGGAGAAGAGGAAGTAGTGGGTGGTTTGGAGGTTATCCTTATAATCATGTGAGTTAAATGCAAAAATTAAAAAAAAATATATCCAAATGAGCCCTGATCGGTGTGCCTACGTAGTTAACACGTCAGCCCAGTACACTGAAGGGTTGTGGGTTTGATTCTAGGTCAAGGGCATATACCTGGGTTGCAGGTTCAATCCCCGGCACCAGCTGGGGCCCATGGGGGAGGCAACCAACCAGTGTGTCTCTCTCACAATGTTTCTTTCTCTCTCTCCCTCACACCCCAATCCCATTCCACTCTCTCTAAAACTCAATGGGGAAAATATCCTCCAGTGAAGATTAACAGAAATAAATCAGTAAATAATGAAAAAGTTAATGCAGGTAGAAAACCAGAGAGACTTCGGTGATAGCTCTGAGTCAAGTTCTTGCCATTTCCCCCTCCAGGAGCCACTATAACTCAACCCTGAAAGGACCAATAACCACAAAATTGCCTCACCTTGTTTGCCAGTTACGCTGAATACAGCTAAAACTTTACGACAAATAACTCATGTCTCCTATCTGTCATTTGGTGCACAACCACCACCTTTCCCAGAGGCCTCTGAGCCCGGGTCGGCAGACAGGGCAGGGATCCCAGAGGAGACTGGCTTCGGGGCCAGCTCCATGGCCTGAGGTAACAGTGATCCGAGGTGTTTTGAAGGCCCAAACTTTCTTTCCCTGATCTGCAAAATAGAGCCTGAAATTCTCAGCATTCCTGTCATTCCCGAAGGGCCCAGGCCACTCTCTAAACATTCTCCCCCCGGAGACACCTGAGGGATTAGGCCAGGGGTTCTTCATGGGAAGGCAGCAGGAGGCAAAGTGCAAAGGGCAGCGGAGGTATTTGGGAAGACAACAGGAGGCCTCTCGGGAGCACAAAGAGCTGGCGGTGCAAGAAAAGCTTGCCACAGGTGCTCCACCCCTCAGCGCTGCCAGTGACTTACCTTGAAATGGAATGTGGGCCAGGGGGAGCTGGTGCACAGCTTTGTTCAGATCCTTCCTGGAGGCTGGTAGCTGGTGTCCTGGAATGAAAATCTTTGCACGGAGGCCCTTTCCTGGATCTCAGAAGCCCTGTCGCCTCAGAGTCGCTGAGATGAGCTTCGTTGGCAAGAATCCTCTTCCTCTCCTTTCTTTCTCTCCCTCCCTCTCGCAGTCCTCCCTTCCCTTTCTCTTTCCCACTCACAATCTGGGGGTTTACTTGGTTAAGTTTCTTGGAGATCTGGGACACACCTGAGCTTTATTCATTTAAGCCTCAGACTAGCCACTAGAGGGCAGTGTCACCGCTAATCAGGGAACTGATTTCCTCTGGCTCGGAGTGGGAGTGGAGCGGGCCCACCTGCACGCTCTCCCCCAGGAAGTTTCCCCTCAGTTCTCACTGTAAATAAACAATCCCAGGGTGGGTACGTCCAGACGCACGTCACAGCGCAGCCCAGGCCAAAGGTTTCCCATCTTGCTCAACTTTGCAGCACCGTTCAGAATCCAGGCTTCAAACCTGCATTTCTGCCCTCCTCCTAAAGTTTGGAATTTCCCTCATCTGCTATCCCTCAAGAGCGAAAGGGACTTTTCAAGGAGCTGACTAATTCAGCACAGCCTATTCGTACACGATTCTGTCCTGTTTCCAAATTCAAGTTAAAAACGTTCAGCTTGCTCAGAAGCTGGGTGGCCCACGGGTCCACCGCTCGCCGTAGGTTGGTCATGTGTGGGAACGCGGGGGGCCAAGAGCCACATGCTTCCCCGGCCAGAGGCACCGAGAGAGGAGCCGGGGCCCTGGTAAGCTGGGTCCTGGGGAGTGTGCCAAAGAAAGCAAAGCTGCGAGGGACTTTGGGCTTTCCTGGCTGAGCTCCCCTTCCTGTGACTTCACTCGCACTCCTAGGCACTGACCCGGCGCCCAGCACAGGGGCAGGCTGGCACGTGATTTCTCTGAGGCCAGTATTTTTAGAAGCCACGTCAACTGATCAGAGTCCTGGGTGGGATGATAAATCAGGGAGTTTTACGAGTGAAAGGTACAGGACAGAACACGGGCATGGATGCTGCCGCCCCAAGAACACCGGCGCTGTCCTTCTTCAAGCAACCAGACACCTGCTGACACGGGGCTCAGGCCGGGATTATCAGCAGGGGCAGATAAGGGGAGGGAAACATTTGCAGCCAGAGCCCTCTGGAATTTCCCTCCAGTGCTGAAATACCACCCGGAGTTCAAGTGGCCATATTTGGACAAAGACGGCTCTGTTACTTTTTCCCTCTTTTGTGTTTTCACTGCCATATCACAACATGACACTCTTTCCACGAGGCCGGTGCTATTTATTTACCTAACACTTTCCCGAAGGCCTCTCCTCTCCTCTCCCATCCTCTCCCCTCACGGGATCGGAGGTGCACACCATGTTTTTGAGGGGAAAGATAAAACTAGAGGAAGAGTTCACTGAGATGAGTCAGGTGGTGGCTGTAACTCAGCAAATCCACATTTGCTGAGGGGAAGGGAAGACGGAGTTGAGAATCAGCCCCGAGGTTTAAGGATTCCATTTCCGCAGGAGGCTCCCGGGCTGGGCCACCATTGTGTTTCACAGCAGGCGAAGAGAGAGGGGGAAAAAGTGCAGAAAAACAAAGAAGATTTATACTCCCGAGTGAGCAAAACCCCACCAGGCAGTATGTTGACAAAGGGTGGAGATGGACTCAGAGTTTGCAGCTGGCACCCACGGCCCTCGCCCACCTCCTCATCACCCTGGGACCGGGGCCAGGAAGGCACCCTCTTTCCGGGACTGTGCCCGGGGAAATCAGGGAACACGCATCATTTTGCTTCCAGCTCACCTTTACAAATAGCGGTTTGGGGCACGCTGGGAAACATAAAAACAGATCGCAGGGAAAGGAGAAGTAAATGAGATCCCAGCTGTAACTTGGCTAAATAGAGTTGTTCCAGAGCATGACAGCTTGGCTTCAGTCCGTATTATTCTGAATGTATAATCGATGTGGCTCTTCTGTCTCCAGTAAAGGGACTTTTGTTTTGCTTCTTTTCTTCTCCCCTTTCCCTCCGAATGAATGGCTTTCTCATTAGGCAGCGTTCACAGGCCCTGAGAAAATGTGTTTGGAATAGAAAGACTCCCCGGAATCACGGATTGAAACGCCAGCAGAGTCGCGCTCAGCCTCCCCCGTTCTGCGCCGGGTAGGTGAGAGTGCGTGCAGGGACCGCCTCGGGTAAGGCCGTTAAAGCCACGGAGCGTCTACTTAGTGCGGTTCTGAAGATCCTGTGGCGTGTGATCCAGTGAACAGTGTGTGGACGGGCAGCCAGAACCTCGCTTTACACTCCTGCCCCTGTATTTCCTGGACTCACAGAAGCGAAGCAACTAGGAAAGACCAGGTCACCCACTTCTCAGATGTTAACTGAGCTCTGACTCCATGCGCATGGCACTGGGAGGACAATAATAAGGTATTGCCAAGTCTCTGCCCTCACAGTTTAGTGTCATGAGGGGGATGAGCCAGTGACAAGACAATTATAGCTTCAGACCCACAAGGATAGTTATCATGGGGAAAAAAATAATAATTCCGTAGTATTAGCAAGTGTTGGCAAGAATGTGGAGAAATTAGAACCTCACACATTGTTGGCGGGATGGGAAATGGTGCAGCTGCTATGGAAAACCGAGTTGCCATATGACGGACCTAGCAATTCCATGCCTAGGTACATACCCAAGAGGACTGAAAACACATTATACAAAAAAATGTGTACACCTGTGTTCATAGAAGCTGTACTCATAGTATCCAAAAAGAACCAACCAATCAAATGTCCACCGGCTGATGCATGGTTAAACAAAAGGTGGTAACCTAGCCATACACTGCAAGAGCATTCAACCAAAGGGGCTGCTGATACGTGTTGCAACATGGTAAACTCTGAACACGTTGTGCTTAAAGAAGCCAGACACAAAAGGATATTCCTTGATCCATTTCTATGAAAAGCCTGGACTAGGCAAGCCCTTGGAGTAGAAAGCAAGCTGGCGGTTGTCAGTGGATGGGGAAGGGGAGTGCGGGTGTGTGGTTTTGGGGGGTGATGAAACTGTTCTGAAATGGCATGTAGTGATAGCTGCATAGCCTTGTGAATGTACCGAAAACCAGGGACCTGTGCACTTTAAAGGGTGGGAACTGTATCTCAATAAAAGGAGGTAATGACGACGCAGTGAAACAGGTGCACTGCAGAGTGGAGTGCTGAGCCAGAGCGGGCGGGGCAGGAAGCTTTCTGAAAGGACTGGCTTGCTGAGGGGACCACGAGGAGTTCTCTGAGCTGACACACAGTGTTGGTGGTGGGCAGGGAACGGACACGAGGCTGGGGGTGGAGGAGCTAACAAGCCGTGCTAGAGAATTTGGACTTGTACACACGCTCAGTTGGCTGGAACATTATCCCGTGCACCAAAAAGGTTGCATGTTCGATTCCCTGTCCGAGCACATGCCTAGGTTAGGTTGTGGGTTCCATTCCTGGTTGGGGCCCATATGGCGGCAACCAATTGATGTTTCTCTCTCTCCCTCCTCCTCCTCCTTCTTCTTCTTCTTCTTCTTCTTCTGGTTGGGGCCCATATGGCGGCAACCAATTGATGTTTCTCTCTCTCCCTCCTCCTCCTCCTCCTCCTCCTCCTCCTCCTCCTCCTCCTCCTCCTCCTTCTTCTTCTTCTTCTCCTTCTAAAATATCAGTAAATCATATCCTTTGGTGAGGATTTAAAAAAAAAATAGAATTCTGACTTTATCTCAATTGTAACTGGAAACCCTTGAAAGAGTTAATGCTCAGGAGCAACAAGGTCAGATTTGTTCTTCAGAGACATTGTTCCTTGTTCCAGACGCAGCATGATTGGCTATGTCTCAAGAAGAGAGGTCCACAGAGGAGTCAGGAGGTTACCGCACTAATCCAAGTCAGAACTGACCTAACGGGGAGGCCTGGCGGGTACGAGAGATGAGCGTCCAAGCTCCCTGTGTGCTCTGCCAACCCCAACAGCAGCCGGCTGCCAGAAAGCAAGGTACAGTTTCTTTTTTTAAATTAAATTTATTGTAATGACATTGGTCAGCATGAACATATGGGCTTCAAGTATGGGCTTCTATGTGACAAAGATACAGTTTCATAAGGAGATGATACTGATGCTGAGGAAGTACTGATGCTGAGGAGGTACTGATGCTAGGAGGTACTGATGCTGCAGAGGTACTGATGCTGAGGAGGTACTGATACTAGGAGGTACTGATGCTAGAAGGTACTGATGCTGAGGAGGTACTGATGCTGAGGAGGTACTGATGCTGAGGAGCTACTGATGCTAGGAGGTACTGATGCTAGGAGGTACTGATGCCGAGGTGGTACTGATGCTAGGAGGTGCTGATGCTGAGGAGGCACTGATGCTGAGGCAGCCAGCACACCTCCCCACAGGTCCTCCTCCTGCTTTTGTATTATCAGTCACCGCTAGATGTGGTTTCTCTTTTCAGACCACAGGAGTTCAAATTTCTACTCTGCCATTTCCAAGCCAGGTGACTCCAGGTAAGCCATTTAATCTCTGATCTGTTTTCTCAAACAGGAAATAAACAAGAAATTACATATCTCAGGGAGCTGTATGTGACTAGATATATTTTTTAAAAATCCTTTATAACAGGCCTGCCCTTCGTGGGTGCTTAGTAACCCAAGTGGTATCCACAGCTCGGAGTTTGGGAGCCTGTAGTTCAAAGACATAGTCGTAATTCTTCCAGGCAAGCATGACACCGAAGCTAACTAAGTCTGACTCTGGCCGGGGACTGCCAACAGCTCAGCGAGCTGGGAAAGTCGATCCCAGGGCCATTCTGGAAACAGGCGTTTGTCCAGATGACAAACAAGGCTCCTTAAACACCATTTCCAAGTTGAATGTATTTAAACGGGTTCCTAAAAAGAAAGCTCTGAGAGCTGCTCAGACAAGTCATCAAACCCGGCCTGCAGACGCTCGGGCAGGAAGGCCAAAGCTCCAGGTACAGGCCCCCTTCCCGGAGCTCACATAACTGCAGGGCAGCAGACCGTAGACATAGTTTGAGGCACCGAACCAGCGGAATGTTGTCTGGAATGATAATGTGGAGAGGAAAGCAGCTCGCGTAAACACAGCAGGCAATTGAATGCACAGAAACACATGTAACAAGCAGCTTACAGCTTTCCAGGCACAAGGGTCCGGCTGGGGTTTTTCATGCAGAAAAAACAAACAAACAAACAAAAAAAACCCACATTTAGAGAACAGGCAAGAATAGAAAGTATCGAAATATGTTTTAAAACCTGACTTCTAACCACAAGGTCTTTCCCCTCTTACCAGGGAGCAGGCCCTAATGATTGAATGTGATTTCAATACTGATGTAATCTATTAAATACACGTTACCACCCAAACCTTTGGGAAGATCTCTCTCTCTATCCTCTCTCTCTCTCTCTCTCTCTCTCTCTCTCTCTCTCTCTCTCACACACACACACACACACACACTCTCTCTCTCTCTCTCTTTCACACACACACACACACACACACACACTCTCTCTCTCTCTCTCTCTCTTTCACACACACACACACACACACACACACACACACACACACACATACTGGTAACTTCCATGCATCTGAAATATGCCTCCCTCTCACTCTCCTACACCATGAGAATTTCTCCCACCTTCCTAAGGCTTCTCCTTTTCCAGTGAGCGCTGTAATGGTTTCCGAAAGCACCAGGTGGCAGAAGCACACTAGAAATAAAGCCGAGATAAGCGGGACAGCCCGGAAACGGCAGGGACAACATTCTTTATAAGACTAACAGAGACTTTCCCATTATAAGAACAGACATGCTTAATGAAGTGAAGGAAATAGGACAGTAACAACAGGAAAGAGAATTCTATCACCCACGGATAGGGGGAAATGGTCAATTTTCTCCCTTCTATAACTAGTGGTTGTGATCCTATTACATAAATTGCAACTTTATGTCCTCCCTTTTAAACCTGAACAAAGTTGAGAGCACTTTCAAACCATCTTCTCTCAAAAACAAACAAACAAACAAAAAACACATTACTTATACATACAGCTCCTTTTTTAAAAAATAGACCTAAGGCACATGGAATGTGGCTTATTCAATCTAGACATTTTCCTTTTAGCAACAATTACTTTAGGTGGAACATTATCAATAGTGCCTGAGGCAGTACATGTATATCTTAAGATGCCATTTCCAAAAAATGCCAATTATTGGAGAGAATCAGAACTGAACGGATGAAATGGTAACCATTCCCCGCCCCCCTTTTTTTTGAAACAGAATGAAATGAAGATCTCCTTTCTGTTCCAACAGCATTTACTGTAAGACCTTTGTAACTCAGGTTAAAAAAAAACAAAAAAACAAAAAACAGAATGTATCACCCTTGAGCTGTCCTTGAAACTTGGATCTTCATTTTCTTAGTTTTCAAGCCTATACCAATAGTAAGTAACATGCATTATATGTTTGTGTGCATAATTGTATATATGTATATAATTTTATATGTACAAAAAATCCCATGACAAATAATTTTTAAAATACTTAAGTGTTGCTGAAGCAGAAAAAAAAGTCATTTATGTTTTTAGATTCGCTTCCAAAAAATTAACCAAAGCCAAAATTCATTTACTTCTTTGGGATAGTTAATCTGAATGCTAAAAAGAACTGTATAAAACCATTATTTGATCCCTAAATGGTGGTAGAAAAATTAAAATAAAAAATAAGTTAAAAAAATAATTTGGCCCAGTCATTGGCTTTGGGCGAATGAAAAGCCATTATCATCCCCTCTGATCAGGCGAGGGAAGCCTTCACCGGCATCAGGGAGAGGAGTCGGGGGGCCTGAGAACCCCGCGGCGAGTCCTGGGAAAACCTCACGTCCCTCCCACGTTGTGGTCAAACCTTGGATCCACAGGCTGACTAGGAGACATTAGAAATAATATGCTGACTCTTCCCCTTTTTAAAAAGAAAACTCAATTTGCTCTAGTAAATGAACAAAATACTCACTTCGTGGGAGGGGAAATTCAACTGTCTGGAACAAATATTATTACATTCCAGCAACGCCCAAATGGTAAGTCTTGGTTGGCTCTCTCCTTTGTAAGAACTTAGTAGGCAATCACATGAAATTCTCCTCAAGGCACAATCCCATTCACACCTCCCGAGGCCCTAGCCCAAACTCCGAACAAAAGAGCTCTCACTCGGATGGTTTTCACTTGCTGCTTCCTGGCCTCTCCCTGCTTAAGCAGCTTTGAATACATTTTCCATTTCACTCAAATGCTTTCCCAGCCCGCTCCGAAAGGGCATTTTTCTGAACTCTGAGCACCAAAGTGAAGTTCTTCCGTGGTCCAATACGTTGCAAAATGGAAATGATTTACAATAAAAGAAGGGGGAAACCAGCTTAAAGAAAGTACTGGTGCAGGGACTCACTGCACTTTCTCAACATTCCTCAGACTCCATCTGAAACTCAAGCCTGAGCCCCGATGACCTGACTGTACACTCAGTGTTTGCCTGCCTCGTTGCTTTCTCTGTTTCCAGAGCCCCGGAGAAGATAAAAAACATGAACTCTCATTAAGTGGCATGCCTTGTCTGTGTAGCATCATGTTTAAAAGCCCAGAGACACTGCCTTGGGAGAGCTGGGAAAATAAACAGCAACCGTGATGACTGGGGAAGTTCATCTTTCTGAGTTTTGTTCCCAAACTTCTAATAAAAATAATTTAGGTTTTGGCCCTCGGAACTTTTTTTTTTTTTTTTTTTTTTTTTTTACAGAAACTGCTTATCATTATACAAGAATAGTTTCCCCTATTTTTTGTTTATTTGTTTTTCCTCTATTTCTATTCTTTCCCACATAGATTAAACCAAAATAAGATTAACCAGACCTAATTTGATTCCAATCCAAGCCACTCGCCCTATGTATTCCATTCCAAATCAAGTTTAATTTACTGACTTCCTTGGGTCCCAACTGAATGATCTACTGGAATTCATGAAAAAGGTCACAGAATAATACTGCAGGTCAAAAAAAGAATGTGAAAAACACAAACAAGCTTGGAAACAGATTGGCCTAAAGACATGCCTTAGTTAAGATGTTTCTGTGGAATTCAAATGATAAAACATCCAGTGCTCCAACTGGAAAAGCAGCCAGCAGAGGAACAGATGCATTTGTTCTGTTCCTCTGCTGGCTGCTTTTCCTTCCTTCCTCCCTCCCTCCTTCCCTCCCTCCCTCCTTCCCTCCCTCCCTCCCTCCCTCCTTCCTTCCTTTCTTCCTTCTTTCCCTCCCTACCTCCCTCCCTCCTTCCTTCCTTCCTTTCTCCCTTCCTTCCCTACCTCCTTCCTTCCTTTCTCCCTCCCCTCTCCCTCCCTCCTTCCTTCCTCCCTCCCCTCTCTCCCTCCCTCCCTCCCTCCTTCCTTCCTTCCTTCCTTCCTTCCTTCCTTCCTTCCTTCCTTCCTTCCTTCCTTCCTTCCTTCCTCCCTTCCTCCCTCCCTCCCTCCCTCCTCCCTCCCTCCTTCCCTCCCTCCCTCCTCCCTCCCTCCCTCCCTCCTTCCTTCCTTCCTTCCACAAATGCTAGTACTTACGGAGCACCTATTACACCAGCAGACCTGGCCCAGTAGTGGCCCCTGGACTTCAGGAGAATATTGCTCCTCTGGTTCCCAGCTCTGCATGAAGCCTGTCTCCCCTTTGCCTCCAGTATTCTCCAGTATATACATTTTTATACTGTGAAATCTGTGAACATAAGCTTTGCTTTTCATCTATTTTTACATTTTGATAATTTAGAAACTGAAATGAAAACCCCCTTTTGATTCTGACAACCAGCAGCCTTTGGATTCTTTTAACCCAAAACATTTTAGATCTTTTTTCTTTCTTTTTTTTAAACCTTTGAAAGTTAAGATTTACCTCTAAAGGATAAAATCAATTCATTTGCTCATAATATTAGAGCTAATACTATAATTGCTACATATATGGTTTTATATGAGTGCTATAGTTAATGTTACAAACTTCCACGATATTTTTGATCCTCAAAGCAGCTTTCATGTTACAGGAGGAGAGGTATTTTTACTATCTGATCAGTGTTCTTTTTTCTTTTTTAAAAAATATATTTTATTGATTTTTAACAGAGAGGAAGGGAGAGAGATAGAGAGCCAGAATGTCGATGAGAGAGAGAAACATCGACCAGTCGCCTCCTGCACACCCCACACCGGGGATGTGCCCGCAACCAATGCACATGTCCTTGACCAGAATCGAACCCGGGACCTTTCAGTCCGCAGACCGACACTCTACCACTGAGCCAAACCGGTTTCGGCTGATCAGTGTTCTTTACTACTTTTCCTCACTTTAAGTTTAGCTTAAAATTTAAGCTTTTGTCAGGGAGTGGCACTCGGTTATACTACAAACACAATGAGAATTCCTCATTATTCAAAAGGCTTCTGCTTAATCCTAAATCTTTGGTTTTGCTTGGACAACATTAACATCCGTCCCATGTGGTCTAAAAACAAAACTTTAAACACTTGATAACAGCAGATTATAGACATGTCAGACTTCCATAAATAGAACAAAAATGCTCATTCCTTACAGCATGTTATTTTGGTGAACAGAAATATCAGAAAAAAAAAACTATGTCAGTCCCCATCCCAGCATTATTTAGCTAGTTAACCTTGGGCAAGTCCCTCAAATTTAACAATGTGTAACAGTTTTACACACTATTAAGTATAAAAATGCTCTTTTAAATTTTACCATCAGAAAATCATTAATTCTAAAATATTTTGTGTAATACTTAATGCTACTGGTATACACATTCTGAAAAGAGAGGAAAAAACCCATTTCCGTTTTCATCTCATGCAGCCTCTTAAGAGACAAGGTACATTTTTTGTGGTTTCTTGTTTAGTATCTAGAAATATTGTGTTCACATTCAGTGAATTCTTTAAATTCCTTTTACTGACATCCCTCTGGACCCTGAATATAAAATTATGTAGGCATTTTCCCTGTTACATGAAGACGGATTGGTTTGCACAAGTACACAGTACTAGTAAGTTAGGGACAGGATCAAAGGTCAAAGTCTCTGGTCGATATCCTAGCCCGGCCAGGATCATTAGGTTACACCTCTGCAAACAAGACAGAACCCTAACACGCTCTCTAATATCAACAGAATTCTCTAAAGCTGAGACTTACTCCAGCCACCCTTCTTTGCTCAATCTTTTTACCAGATCTGCTTGGTTCCCTTCCTCTCTCCATGCCCGACAAGCAGAGAAACAGATAAAAGGAAAGCTGGGTGTGCAGAGCAGACATTCAATCACCCATAAGCAAGGAAAACCTGAGAGTTAACTGCATGGATTTCTTTTTCCCAGATTGGAAAGTGAATCTTCTTAAATCATATAATGAGTCTCAGGAGTACAATGTGAGTTTGCAAGAAAATTTCATTTTCATGAAAAATTTTTTTCAGTCACAAAATGGAAATGAGAAAATGCATCAATTGATTTATAAAAAAGAAAGAAAAAAAAAACATACCTGCGGGAACTATGTCACCAGAACAAAGCAGTAATAACAGCACAAAAATTAGAAAAGTTATTCTAGTCACTTAAAGAAATTTATAAATTGGCTGGAGATGATCTATGAAAAAATAGAGATACCATCCTTACAGATTAGGAAGGAGTATATGGGGTGTATAGACAAAGAATATGTGAAGAGAAGAACACCAACAGTTCTGTGACACATACTGATGTAGGCATTTTTAAAAAATCCTAATCCTTATAAATGCTAAATCCTTAAGAAGTTTCACCGGTCTTTTAAGGAAATTAATCTCTCCTTCTGTGCTTGTCCACATTAGTCTATGTAAACTTATTAAAGACAGTCTGATATATTTTATTACTGCCTTGGGCTTCTGCCCTAATGCCTTGCCTAATATAGAGTGGGGTTTAAGTGAGTGGTTTTCCCTGGAGCAGTGGGCAGGGGCGGGCTAGAAGGGGAAAATGGGGGAAAGGGAGCATATGTAATACTTTCAACAATAAATTTTTTGTTTAAAAATAAAAATAAATAAAAAGTGGTTTTTAAACTCTGGGTGTATAAGATTCACCAGTAGATTTTGCGAAAAAGGGAAAAATCCCCAATCCCTAGAATATTGGACTCAGTGTATCTGAATTGGATCCAATGATTACTCAGATATTTAATAAACATGTATTAAGTACTTCATATGGTAGGTGTTATTAAATTCACTTTACAGACAAGGAAACAGAGTCCTAGATAAAGCGGCTTGCTAACGGTCACAGAACTTATTAGTACAATAAATAACAGTCAGGGTTAGGCCAAAGTAGCAACCAAGGCCTTTGATTCACTCATTCATTCATTCTTATATTCAACAGGTATTTAAAAACCCCCATGGGCTGTCAAGAGGAAATGTACATAGATATCAAATGTCAGTTATTCTGTACCACTGGCTGTCAGCACTGGAAAAGCTTCCCCCAACCAACGTAGTCCTAAAGGGTGCAAATCTAGACAAGGGAGACCCTAGTTTTATTTCTAGAGATAGCAATTTAGTATTTTAGGAAAGAGCTCTTTTGTTTGTAAACTAAATATTTTTTTAAAATATTTTTTATTGGTTTTTAGAAAGGGAGAAGTGAAACATTAATGGGGTGTGTGGGTTGCCTCCTACACACCTCATATCTAGGATGGAGCTTGCAACCTGGGCATGTGCCTTGACCGGGAAACAAACTGGAGATCTTTTTGGTGCATGCGATGACACCCAACCAACTAAGACACACTGACCAGGGTTACTACACTAAATATTTTAAAATGGGGAGTGTATTTTATAATATATCATTTTAATCTGTTTCCCTGTATAGTAGCTCAGTTTGCCATCTTTTAGATTTTAAGAAAATCCATATATCTCCTTAAGCCTATATTACCCCCACCAATTAGAACTGAAGTCCCAAATATTTTCAGATGGAAAGAGTCTATTGCCTACTTTAACTTTTCTCATCGATCTCACTTTGGGGGGAAAAAAACTGGCTACTATTTTTGAACTAATTTAAAATAGAGATTAAACTTTACTCTTTTCTTATATTCCATAAATTTTATATGATGACAAGTAAATCGCCCCTTGTTTAAGCTGACATGTACAATATACTATGTGAGGAAGAAATACAACAAAAGGAATTAGGCTGTGTATGCAATTTCAATTAATACATATAATTGGACAAATAAAACGTCCACATTCCAGTTACGATGCTTTTTCTAAGTCATAAGACTAACATTCCTTTCAACCTTGCGCAACTCAGAAGGAAAATGTCTTGTTCGAGTTCTTTCAAATACCACTGGGGCAGTCTGCCACAGCAATAGAGGTCACCCCCTAGTAACAACACCTATAATTGCCATCCTCTGTTTTGCTGCCCAATGGTATGCCAATCAACAAAAACCACTTGTGGTTGTACCGGAGCAGGCCAGGAGACAAGCAGCCCTTTGCTGTGATAGGCTTCCTGGGCTGTGTCAGGACATCCGGGCACAGGGACCCTGAGAAAACAGGTGGAGGATTACAGAAAGAAACGCACTCGTCACCACCCTTTGGGAACTCAAGCCGATTCACCCTATTGGTTTGGTTCCCTGTCGCCACCTTGGTTAATGGCGCTGCCGGGGACTATATGTATGTTTGTTCAGGAGTTCAGGCACAGGCATTTCTTCATAGGAACGCAGGCCTAGGTTAAGCCAGGGGGTTTGAGAGGAAGACAGACCTAACTGGAAATTATTTTTGAACTTCTGAAGTAAATGAACTCAAGAAGCTCTTTCTTTGTAAAAGTTGTTTTGCTTTACCCCAAACTTTGCTGTTTCCTGAGTAGTCACAGTTTACCAGGAACTACGGAGATTACATTACATTTGCATCAACACATACTGCCCTCTTTCTCAGGACAGAGTTCTGACATGCTTCAGTTGGACCTCTAAGGACAGCCAGGCTCCCTAGAAAAGCAGAAATGTAAGTTGAGACAGTGGTTTTATTAATTATTCAGAGCCCCCCTGATAACCTTTTAATTTCAGGGAAGTAAGACAAGCATTATAATCTTCTCAACTTCCTCACTGGTATAAATCACACTATGAAAGATGCATCTTTATTTTAATCCTCGCCTAACAGCATGCTTAAAATTACTATTATTATTTTAGAGAAAGAGGAAGAGAGAGCGAGAGAGAAACATTGATGTGAGCGTGAAACATTGATCGGTTGCAACCTGCACACACCCGAACCGGGAACTGAACCCACAACCTGGGTATGTGTCCTGATGGGGAAATCAAACCTGCCTCCTTTTGGTGCACGGGACAACGCTCAATGAACTGAGCCACCCAGCCAGGGCAGAAAGGTGCATCTTTTTATTAAGTCTTCTCCCATCATAGCTATACACCAGCATTGTGTCACACGTTTTACATGCACTGTGTCAGTTATTCTCCACAATAATAACCCAACTAAGTTAGGCACTCTTTTGTCCTAGCTGCAGATGAGGAAATCATAAGGCAACTTGCCCAAGGTCAAGTTGCTTAAACTGAAGGGTCCAGCCAGAATTCACATAGCTCTAACTTGGAAATTAGTGGTCAAGTGGGTCTAACTTGGAAGCCACCACACCATTAGGCTATGGTGTGAGAAAGAGCCTTGCAGCCCTCAGCTGTAATACCATAGCTTGTCAGATGTTGAATATATTTTTCCAAATATTCCTGACTGTACCTAATACCAACCCTCCCTCCCTCCCCAACCCCTTCAAAGCTTATCTTAAATGCCAGGGTCCTAATGAGTCTCCCTCTGGCCTTTCAGGAATTAGTGTGCTTGTGCGCACTCTGTCTATTCTTGAACCACATGTAAGCTTTTTGGGAACAGAGGCAGCCCGATTCACCGGAGACTCCTAAGGTTTCCAGGTGATTCTGATGTAGGGGCAGACTGTCACCCTTACACACGGCCTCCAACTGAATTGAAATCATGTTCTAATAGAGGGGAAGATCAAAGTTAATTTCTACTCTCCATTCCAAACATAATTTTCTTACAACTTCCTTTATCGTAGGGTTTTGTGGTATTTGGTTATCTCTAAACTTCCCTCTAATCAGATGTGTTGCAGACCAATCTCATTAGTGATCGGACACCTCACTTTTCAGGTACTGGAAAGATATCTGCTTCCATTTATATCACGTGTGACCTCAGAGTAAATAAAACATCTCTCTCACTCTTACTTCCCCATGTACTCGGTCAACTTTTTTAAGTTAGTCAGGAAGATGTTGTAAGCTCATCTGAGACCAAGTAAGAGAACCTTCTTAAGTGCCCTGGGAAGGGAAATAGCTCTTACCAATTTATCTGTAAGAACTTTTTTAAACTAAATATAAAGGACTAAATGCTAGTCTAAGTTTATAAGGGGTAAATCCTCAAAATTGGATCTAAATCCTCCACATATGTCCTTCCCCCCAAAAAAATACAGTTTTGGGAAGGATCACAGAAGAATAAAGTATCCTGACCATTCAATTACACACACACACACACACACACACAAAAAGTAAATGGGTGATGATGATTTTGCCACAGGGGGAATGTTTCTCAAGTAACTAGATATCGAAAACTTGCAAAGTACACTGTACTTAGTTCCACCTCAATTGCAGACTCAGAAGGAAAGAAAAACATAGGAACAAATATTTGTATTTAACTATGGGTGACTGGGAATTTTATGAGCTACAGAAACACACTATTTGGAAATCCATTATAAAATTTAAGCACATAAACTGAATAATTGCAAGTGCTTCAGATGATCAGAATGTACTAGAAAACGTGGGGCCCTGACCCTAACTGAGGGCAGTAGCACTGCCATTAAGAACATATTTTGGGGCAAAAATAAAATTCACATAACAAATTAAATGAAAATATGAATTTAGGCTCTACATCCTCAATCACTCCCAACTTCAAGATTAGTAAAAACAAATCTGTCTTTTCCAAACATTAAGCCGTTCAGCATGGCTTTTATAACACAAACTATAGCCTATGACACGTATTGGGGCTACTATCTCTTCAGCAGGTAAGTGAATTTCAATTCTCATCTTTTGGAAAGGGCCAAAGGACAGTCTGCGACGTGACCATCCTCAACCCTATACCAACACCCTTTTATTGGGCAACAAATAATACAACGGTGTAGGGACAGGATTTGTCTTTTTACTGAGCCTAGCACAAAGCGATATATAATGTATATTTGCGAACCAATGTAAGACACAAAATACAAGAATTCTAAGCTAAGGCTGGTTTTCGTATTCTGGAAGAAAAGACTGTCCTCTTTCTGGATGTGTCAGGAGTAGAGGAAAGGTTTTTGCTGGTATCATCAGGTGGTCCCCTTGGTAATGGCTGCCAGCAACTGGGCTGTGTTCTAACCACTGCAGGAACGCTGGCCCAACCAGTCACAGGGCAACTCACAATGTGCCTCAAGCTATCCTCTAACACTCCTCCCTCCTCACAACCAGGACTGTGAGGGGTCCTGTTCTGCCTCCCAAACAGCTATAAAACTCACCCAATGGGTGGCACATCTACATAGACCCTCATTCGGGTATGAGTAGGGATGGAAGAGTCTAGTCTTTATTAAAACCCATACAGTGAATTTTAATGGGTGGGAGCAGAGACCACAACCTGGGCACCTCGCTTTTTATTATGAATTTAGCATCATCATCTTATTACATGAGCTCTGATGGTTTTTTCTCATCCAACTCAATAATAGCTATACATTTTTACATAGCTATATGGCTACATTCTAATTTGAACATCACTGTAAAGTGACTTATTCAAAAAAATAAAATCTGGACTTTTAAACCAACTTCCCAAGTTTCTCAAAAGGCATAACCAGAATTAAATTAAAACACACACACACACAAGATATATCTAAGCTCTGCCTACCATTTGCCCAGAAAATAAGTGAGAGAAAAAAAAAAAGAATGGCAAGGAATAAGCATATTTCTGTCTTCTTACATTTTCCAATAAAGGTAGTAGAAATGTTGGCTTTTACTAATAGCTTTATAAGGCCCTCTGGTTTTTATAGCATCTGCTGATATAGGTGGTTGTCAAGGCTTTGCTTTTCTACAAAGAAAGGTAGCTCTTGATTCCAGGTCCTGCGAAGGAAAAGTGCTATAGAGGGCCTCCTGAGAAGGCACATGGACATCCTGTAAACTGTCAGCTCAGCTGAGCCCGAGGCACTGGCAGAGTCCATGTCCTGGTTAGACCCCGCCCCCTGCAAGAGGGGGGGGGGGAGACACTAGACGGGACCGAAGGGTGTTCTTCAGTTTCTGACTTACTAAATGCTAAATGCTAGTCTAAGTTTATACTACACCTTTGTCCAGGTGTCAGCAGGGGTGGGTCTAGATATGTAGGTCCAGTAATGCTAGGGTCTAGTTAAGAATGCAAATAAGCTCCTTTGATCCTAAGTTTTTGGTGTTACTTCCTGGTATTTTCGGGGATAAAAATAAACCTGCTGCATGGCTCAGGTGCCTGCTGCCTCTCATCAGAGAGAATGGTGCCCACCTAGTTCCCGGCTTGATGAATCTATCTCTGCCTCTTGATTAAATTGACCAGATTTTAACATTGGTAAATCGGGACACCATTGACGGGGGGGAGGGGGGTGTTTGGGGGGGGTTTGATTAAAAATTTGGTCTATATGGAGTAACAAAAATTTTCGTAGAATGCAAAAATAGTATTGTAACATATTTTTTTTTAAATTTCAACTTAAGTACAATTTACAAATGTAATAAATAAATAAAAATTATGTATAGTTCTGTCACTTTCAAGGCTGGTGCTAGACTTTTTGCTGCCACTATAAAATATAAATAATACGAGTACTGTCTGCTGAATTCAAGAAAATTTATGTATTTATGAAATAAATACCTTACCTAAATTATCCGAATAGCTGATTTGTAATGACATCACTTGTTTAGCTTACTAGCACGCAGTATGATGTGTATCCTCTGAGAGACAGTTACAAAATGTTTTCGTTGTTGCCAATCCCAAAAAATGCCATTGTTCATTAAGTCCAAACAATGGTGGTCGAATTCTAACATCTGATCAACAATGCGAACTTTGATGAGTTCTCGATAATCAGTTCTCAGCAATTATTTGTTATTATTGAAGTTTAACATTATAAAATTAACAAAAATAATATAAAACTCATATCCTGGCTAAATAGCCACATGGCTGCCGAAAACCGTATATTCCCTTCCCATTCTCCCGCTGCCCGCTAGCTTGTCGTGCATTTTCCAAAAATCGGGATGCCGAGGGGCGGGACGCGGGGCAAATTGTTAAAAATCGGGACTGTCCCGCCAAAAGAGGGATGTCTGGTCACCTTACTCTTGGTCTCTTTCTTTAATTTCTTAATCCCAGCCCCTCCACTCAGCAACTGGGACTGTTTCCTTTTCCGTGATGGAGATGGACGCGGAAAAGAGAGAAACATTCCCTACAAGTACAAGATGAGACTGGATTCCTTGGGCCAGAAAACAAGGAAGCTATCAAAGACCAAAAGGATAGACAGGCCTAACTTGGAAGGGGCTTCCCAATAGCCAAACCTGGGACAATTTGGACATAAAAAATGACTGCAATGGATTAAAACAAATTAAATACATTAAACAAATGACTTACCTTTAGAAGTTGCTTGGGGTCTGGTCCATTATTGCAAAGTTGGTAAATAAAGGGAAAGAATCAATATGATCTTATCTTCTTGTGTCTTAGGGAAAGTAATTGATGAAGAAAATTTTCCCTTTAAAGAATTCCAACTACTAATGTAAATAGACAGATAGAATTTAAAAAAACTATCACTTTCAATACCTAATGATGTATTGGATCGTGGCCATAATTATCAATGTTTGTTAAAACCATTACATAACCCTAGCTGGTTTGGCTCAGTGGATAGAGCATTGGCCTGCAGACTAAAAGGCCCCGGGTTCGATTCCGGCCTAGGACACATGCCTGGGCTGTGGGCTCGATTCCTAGAGGGGGGTGTGCAGGAGGCAGCCAATCAATGCTTCTCTCTCATCATTGATGTTTCTCTCTACCTCTCCCTTCCTCTCTGAAATCAATATTAAAAACACAAACACACAAAAACCCATTGCATAAATGATTGATAGAGAACCTTAAAATATAGTAACCAAGCTAATAGCATCTGAATCTGTTAATGAATCTTAACATCATTAAAAGTGAGACAATCAGCCCTCGTCACTCAGTTGGCTGGAGCATCATCCTGTATGCCAAAGAGTCGTGGGTTTCATTCCCGGTAGGGGCACATACCTAAGTTGCGGGTTTGATCCCCAGCTGGGGTGAGTACAGCTCAGGAGGTAAATGATCAATGTTTCTCTCCCCTTTCCTCTCTCTCTAAATCAATAAAAAAATAAAAATGAAAACACCCACATATCGTAGGGTGAGGACTTAAAAAAGCAAGTGAGACAACCAGACATAATGTACCTTTGGATGTGATTTAACTTGAAGTACAAACACCTATGAAATATTGAACCAAATAAAGCCTGTACATCTAATTAACCACCGGCAGGAAATGAGGAGCAGGGGAGATGGGTAAGTTAAACCATAAAGATATAATCATTCAAATGCAAAATGTAGGAAATTCTACAGAATAATCTAGTTTCTTCAATTTGAAAAATGGCATAAAAACTAGGCGTGTCAAACCAAATGCAATGAGTGGCTCTCATTGGGAGCTTTACTTAAATAAGCAGCACGAGGGCATTCTGAGGTTCCTGGGGAAACGTGGACATGGGTGTGGCATGCTGCGGCAGCCATGAAGATGAGTCTGCATAGCCTCCCACCTGGTGAACTGACAGCTGCAGCTGCTTCCTACTGGCTGCTCCCTGCCAGCAAAGGAGCAGGGCAGGAATACAAAGGCAAGCCCATTCCTGCAAGACGTGGGGCTCCTGAGAGCTTGCACTTCTGGCCGGAGGACTTCGCCGGTCTTGCTAAAAACTCTCAACTGTTCTGTGGATGAAGACTTCTTGCTCAACCACCCTCCGTCCCTCTCTCCTTCACACCAGTCAGACCTGCACTGCGGTCTTCCAGCCTCCCCGCCCTTTTCCTCACAGGGTTTTCTCCCAGTAAATTTATTGCAGGCCTGTTTCTCCAGAGAAATTGAACTGAACAGGTACAAAGAAATTAGCATTAAATTTGTTAAGTATGATAATACATAGTGTGGTTATATTTTAAAAATATATTTAATTGATTTAAAAAATATATATTTTATTGATATTTTACAGAGGAAGGAAGAGAGATGGAGAGCTAGAAACATCGATGAGAGAGAAACATCAACCAGCTGCCTCTTGCACACCCCCTACCGGGGATGTACCCGCAACCAAGGTACATGCCCCTGACCGGAATCGAACCCGGGACCTTTCAGTCCACAGACCGACGCTCTACCACTGAGCCAAACCAGTTTCGGCTATTTAATTGATTTTTTTTTTTTTTTTTTTTTTTACAGAGAGGAAAGGGAGAGAAATAGAGAGCTAGAAACATCAATGAGAATCATCAACCAACCGCCTCCTACACACCCCCCACTGGGGATGTGCCCGCAACCAATGTACATGCCCCTGACCAGAATCGAACCTCGGACCCTCCAGTCCGTAGACTGACACTATCCACTGAGCCAAACCGGTTTTGGCCATAGTGTGGTTATTTTTTAAGTCCTTATCTATTAGAGACACATACAAGTATTCACAGATTAAATGACAGAATGATTGTAATTTAACTTTAAACTATCTCAGAAAGGAAAGAAAAAAAAAAGAGAGCTAACATTAGGTTGGCAAGATATGGACATTTTCTATACTTTTATGTATATCTGAAAATGTTCTTAGTAAGAAGTGGAAAATGCCTAATTTGTAATCTTCAAAACTATCAAGTCATCAAAAACAAGTCTTAAGAAACAGACCTAAGAGGATGGTACAGAGACGCTGTATCTTTGATTGGATCCTGGAACAAGAAAAGGACAGTAGGGAGAACCGGGGGAAACCTGACTCAAGTATGGATTTCAGTAAATAATAAGGTATGCATTTTGGTTAAACTGTGACAAGTGTACCACGCCAATGTCAGATATTAATAATGGTAAACTGGCTGTGAGGTTCTTCAAGTAATCTGTAGTACCTTCATAATAATTCTGTAATAAAACTGCTCTGAAGTTTTTAAAGACTAAAAGGTAGCTTATTTAACTATCTCCTCATATTTAAAAAAATGGCTAAAAGATTTTATTCATCCCATCGACCTCCCCAGTGTCCATACATGCAAAATCAAACAAACAAACTGTAACTGATGAAACATTCATTTATTTGTTTCAATAAAGTTTTAAAATGTAACAAAAATGCATGATTGTTACCAAAAACCTTCAGATAACAACGGAGAAAGATCTTCACAGAAAAACAAAGATTTCATTCCATGGTCTCTTAAACTTAAGAATTTATTTGCGTTCCAGAGATAACACTAAACTAATGGGTTGTGTCTGCCAACATCATGCAGAGGCTTCTCCTGGTGCATACAGCCTTTTTCAATGTAAGCAACATTAAAAAGATCACTTTGCTTCTTACCAGTTCATGTTATATTATTCATGTGATGTCCAAAAGGAGACACAAAAATCTTTGCTTAGAAATAAAAATGCTAATGTAAATGTGCAAGCTCTGACCTGCATCAGAAACACTTAAAGGGCTTGTTTAAACATAGATTGCTGGGCCTCACCTCATTCAGGTGTTGGGTGGGGCCCAAGAATTTGTATTTCTAACAGGTTTGTAAGTGGAGCCAAAGCTACTAGTATGGGTACCACACTTGGAGAACCACTGGCAAATTATCTAGTAGGGCAATGATCTATAATAATAAATGGGTAATATGCTAATTAGATCAGACGTCCTCCCGGACATCCTTCGGGGTGAAGCCAGGGCCTGAGGGAAGCCAGCCCAAGGCCCTGGACGCTAGAGAGAAGCTGATGCTGGCAGCCTGGGAAAAGAAGGCCTACTCTGGCATTAATTTCATGCATCGGACCTCTAGTTATGGCGTAAGAGTGAGTAAGTCATAGCAAAGAGCAGAACAATTAATTGCTTTGTAACCTTGGGCAAATGACCTTTCTTCCCATCTGTACCTTGCATAATTTCTAAAGAATCAAATAAAAACAGTATTTAAATGTTCAGTAGTGCCAGGCATTTAAACCACTGAGCACAATGCCTGGCACTACGGAACGTTTCTATGCTATAGTTAAGTAGGGTAAAGTTATATTCAAATTAACTCATTTGTTATGCTTAGCTGTACTTCTTAAGGTACACACTGATCTTAAAGGAGTTTACAAGAAATGAGGCACTTTTCTCCTAGGATTATCAATGAGCATTTCTGAAGTGTCCATTATAATTTTCAGATTCAGTAGCTTACTTTAAATATTAAATATTACAGCTAATATGAAAATTAGCTGCATAGTTTTGCTATAAATTAGTGACATTGTTCACTGCCCTGAACCATTTGTACATGAAACTTTTAATCTGCTGTGGAAAGCCAGTAACTGTTCAACTTTTTTTTTTTTTTAACATTTTATCAAATGAATATATTCTTACCAAAAGTGATTTGAAGGTTCTTCAAATGGGATTTCCTGTGTCTTTGATGGTTTTGTTTACACTTTTGCACTAAAAATAATAAGAATAAATCAGATACCTTTCTATTGATTTTTCTTAATTTGTTTCCATAAAACTGAGTGAGCTTTTTCCTTTTAAAGGCATCTTTATTCAGTCACAGAATTTTTTTGCAAGTGCAAGTAAATTTGTACATTTGATCCAGTATTAATATGGAAGTTTCATTTTTAGCTTCCTTTTTAACCTTATCTGGTTAGACATCAAAATAAAATGACTGGATTGTAAAAGATATTATATCTTTTTCTCCATCTCTTTAATATAAAGGCTCAACATGACATAAATTCTTTCCAAGAAGTTGTCCAGGAATAAAATGTAAGCTCTTGCAAAAGTGAAAAAAGAAACTAGAAGAGATTAAGAGAATATGTGGGCATTTACAGCTACTGATAGAATTGTGTGCATACACAGAATGAATCTAGAATTTAAAAAAGATATTTTAAAAAAAGATATTGAATGAAGTCTAAGATAAATGGCTCCAGTTTCAATTAAGACTGAGAGGCCTTGCGAATGTTTTCAGGAAGGCTCACTCCAGTAATGGAGTATGTTCTTGTAAAAGGACTTGAGACATTATCTACACATTGTGACTGAAGGATGCTTGTTCACTTGTTAGACATGTATGACATTACTGAAAAGATTAACTTAGAGTTCTAGAAGTAAAGAAGACTGATTAGCTTGTGAGGGTGTATGAGGAATGGCACACTAGCAAAAAGTTATGAAAACCATTTACTAAAAAAACACAGACTGGATTTTTACATTCTCAGACTTCTACTTATCTTTTTCAAACTATGAAGGACCTGAGATTCTTTGAACACCATCAGATGTAGTTGATAACAGTTCTTATTTGAATTAAGAAATTACTCATGTAGTTTTAAAATACAAAGATAATTAAAAGATTCTGTCAGCTTGAACATGTGTACACGTCCTCCCTTATTCAAGGAGCCTCAACATTAATGTAGTCAGATCTTATCCAAGCTATATTTTTATTTTTCGAACATTTTACCTTCTACAATATACTAAATAAAAACTCTAATGTACTGCATACTGTTTCAGTAAGAGGCACATATGTTAATTGGAATACTAGCATTTACTTTCAAAAGTAAAATTAATGGTCAGGATTTTACTGACAGTACAGTAAGGAAATAACCAGTGTTAAAAATAAATGAAAATTTACTTTTTTATTGAGTATTTATTATTTAACATGCCAAGCATATTGAAGTGAATAAGCTGACTATTCCACAATGAAAACCTATGCAATGGGAATTGTGAAAAGTGTCTACATAATACTAATGTGGGCCAATAAAGTATCCAGATGTTTTTCTAAAAATATTTAGATTATCTAAATTAGCTGATTTTTCAACAGTAAATTTTAGCTTTCATATGGTATTTGCTGGTAGCAGTAGCCAGCTAATACTTAAACTTAGGAAGGAAAAAAGAAACACACCACATAATAATAAAGAGCCCTGAATAACATAGCCAAATCTTTCAAGAGAAAAGTTCACCAAAAAAGTAATATATACACGTTAGGTATCCAGAGGGGGAAACAAAAACAAAACAGGCATGTAATAAATGTCCATCAAGTGATCACCACTAACATTCTATTATTACTAAAGTGACAGCCATATGCCAACTGTTTGTTAGACTAAAATACCTAAAACAAACCAGTAATCAATAATATATACAGAAAAACTAACTTGAAATCATGTTTGAATACATCAACAGTTTGGGGTGTCTGACATACATTGAAGTCTTTTTACTTTAGTACCACTATAAGTTCCTTTAAATTTTTCTTTTCATAATACATAATTATCTAAAAGAAATATGGTGCAATGCTTCCCGATAGGTCTTTCACTCCAACATTCAGTAAATGTTGCAGCACATTAAATGGTACCTTTTGAAATGTACAATGACTGAATAATGCTACTTAAAATTGCACTTGGTGCTCCTGACTCACACCACATAGTCTGTACATTGCTAAATGGAAGGGCTGGCCCATGTCCATGCTTTTATAACTTCTGTAATATCAGTAACTGTATACCCAGTTGACTAATAAATACTTGCTGAAAGAATGGGTATAAAAATGTAATGTAACCCTCTCACCCACAGTCTTCTTATATACTGACATGTGATTATTTGGGGGAAGAGGATACGACTTGAACATGATATGAGATTCTAGCTAAGTAAAATTAAAAACCTACGGGCCTCGGTTTTCTTGGGTAGTGGTTCAAGTCTTTATCCTGAGAACAAAACAACCAATTTCTATACATCACCGACGAACTTACTTGTACATAGGGAAGTGCCTTTTATTGAGGCACCTGATGAACAAAATGTTCACCGTTCAATTAATATTATGCTTTCAGTTTAATGGAATGACAAAAGAAAAAGTATTACTAAGTTCTAAGTAATATAAATTACAATCCTAGTCCATGGGATATCCTTTATTTAGCGAGCATAATTCCAATACAAAAGCAGCTTACTGTTACATAGTGGGAGTGGTTCAGATACAATAACAGAATAACTTCAGATTCGTGAATGCTAGTTTTTTCTCATTTAACATACTCCCCCAAATGAAAACCTGGTGTATTTGGTTTTTATATTACAAGATGAAAATATATGCCTGAATATTATAATGGATTAACAAAAAAATATGTGACAACACTGCATGGAACTTACTAGGCACAGACTCAAGATCATAAAAACACAAAGATGACAGATGACGACCACTGTACATGTGAGTATTATCTAGGACATCAGATCAATTATCAAATGCAAGGCCTTTCCTATTTCACCTTATGGTGTTGAACATATTAATATGTCTAATACATTTATTTCTATTATATTCAACAAAGAATTAGTGGATGCAAAATCTTGCATCTTAATTTCTAATTACAAAAGTCCAGATTAATCCAGAAAACATAAAACACATGTAATCGAGGTAGGTTTTTGACCTTAAGAATAAATTGCTTCTACCACAATTAAAAAATTATTTTAAAAAAGAATACATTGCTTCATGGATCTGCCCCTGATATTTAAGCTTCTATGTTTTAAACCACATGATCAAGTGTGACAGTGCTAATCTAGTATGTTTAGTAAATTCCCTTAGAAACACATACCCTAACATCTTCCTTTTCCTCTAAAGGTAACAATAGTGCAATAATATTAATAATGAAACAGATTTCATCAATTCCCAAGTTAACACATGTCAAAAATCAGCGAGGCCGGTTGTATTCATTTTAAAGTTAATAATCATACTGTTTGGAAAATAGTATCATAAACACATTATAACTTTGAATATGCTTTATTATGCCACAAATTCCCAGGAAATATAAGAACTATTTCTTCTGAATGGGACTAATACTTTCACAAATACTAGCATTTTATTGACAATAGCCAAGTTTTATAAGGTGGAGCACATGTATTTAAGTTACTTTTTCAAAATCTCATTATTTTTATTAAAGGGATATTATAGCAGATCCTACTTTATTTTAAAATAGTCAGTGTAAAAATCTGTATGTGAAGTAAATATATATGAAGAATTTCATGTGAAAGGCTTGCCTAAGATCTCAGGTGATGCATTTGCACTAGGTACCATTATGTAAAAGATCATTGCCAGAAATGTTCCCAATAAACCGAGAAAAGGAAAAAAATTAAAACTGCTCAATCTTTATAAGTATTAATAACTGGTATAATTTTATAAATGGAAATGGAATGTTCCTTTACTTACATATGGGTTAAATAAATTACAAATACTTCTTTTACTGAAAAACCAGTACACTTAACATATTTTAAGGCTAAATACTGACAGCATTTTCACAATGTCCAAAATGTGGATGGGAAATTAGATAATACCGATCTACCTGCCACATCCTAAGGGTAAGTAAAGGGAGATGAGTACCTCAAGCCAAAGGCAGTAACTGAGCCTGGCGGACCATCTGACATGTGGATAGTGGATCACTGTCCCACGCTGAGCAGCATTCTCTGAAAAGGATGCTCTAGGGCAGTAATTCTGCACTGTATCAAGTTTGGTAATTTAACATTGAAATTGTTGGTTAATATATTTGGACATATTAAAACTTCCTCAGAGACCAGGTTATTAAATAAACTAAAAGGGGAAACAATGCTGATAGCTAAACTTATATTACCTCCAGAGTCTCCAGTGGAAGGTATGGAAGGAAAGAGGCAACAGCAAGTGTATCCAAACTTAGGTTATGATCAGAATCATCAGATGGTTATCATCAGGCCTTTAAAAGGGTCTCAATTTAAACCTACCTAGAAACTGTAGCCAGGAAATTCTTTTTTTAAGCAACCCAAGTGATTCTGATGATCAGCCAAGGTTGAAACTTCTGAAGTGGGAAGGAGTATGGGCTAAGGGGGCAATCTAGACCACTGCAAAGAGTTTTAGAATTCCACATCTGACTTTTATCATTTACTCTATACTTTTTCCAAATGTCTCACCCTTCCTATTTTTATAGTAGTGAATAATGAAGGGGCTAAGCAAGTGAAGGAAAATGAATCAGTGAGGTACCTAAAACACATTTAATTATGTATATTAAGCCACTTATGTATATTAATTAGATAAATGGGCATCCATATACTCATGTTTGAGACTCTACTATCACTTCTTAATATTAATGTTATTTTAAAGGAGAGGATTTCCTTATTCAACATGAAAATGTAATATAAAATAACTCTAAATACTAATGATAATTAATAGAAAAATTGTACAATTCTTTAAAATAATTATTTAAAAAAAATCTAATAGAAAGGAAATCCTTTAAATTTGAGGTAAGGCAATAATTCTCTCATATGGTAACAACTGTGTCAATGTTATTCTCCAAGTTAGAAATAAAGCAAAAGCATTCCCATGCTAGTTTTGTTTATGTACTCTTTTGTAATGTACTATAAATGTTTTTAGGGTGGATAAATATCTTGGTTTTTATTTTCATGTATATGATAATTAAAGATATGAAAAATTTTCTTATACACTAAAATCGTACACTCTATCAAGTTTTGATGAGTAAACAACTTTTTAAATACCCCATGTTCACTTATAAACTAAAAAAGGTAGTACCTACGTAAGAAATTTTATATTAAAATTACAAACGTTATGTTCTTCAGAAGTTTGTGATTTTAAATTTTTTCAATATTCAAATACAAAATAGTACATTTTAATTTACTATAGCACAATTCAAGTATTCTCTTAAATTTTGTATTTAACTAGTTAGTATGTAATATTAAGTGACTTTTTATAATAGCTTTCCTTTTTAAAGATGACTGTTATACAAAATAGTGCAATTCTATATACTATAAATTGCTTAGATTAAGTTGAAAGAACAAAGACAGCAGACAAAGACCTTTATGAGTAAATCATCTACACATAAAAGGTTGCACACCCCAGTAATAAGGCATTTGCAGGTAACTCCCCAGAAGAATTTGAATTCATGTAAACAAAGGCTATGTATATTCCTTTAGGGAGAAAATGCACTACCATAGATAAAATATATTCAAATGGTTGTGACTTTTAACTATATATTATTTGAATACCACACAAAACCAAAGATGCATAACCTGTAATTTTAATGACAGAAAGATGTTACTTATTCATGAAATAAAAAGTAGATACTTTTTGAAATTAACAATGAAAAAGAAATGTTTTCAAAATAAACATCCATTGTTTTCCAGAAATAAATATACATACTTAATGTACTGCAGCACAGGAATATTGTCCTCATATTAACCGTAACATTCAATCAGTAGTTTCAAAGAATTTTTTCCACACTGAGCCTGAATCTTCTACCTTGTCAGTTGCCCAACGACTTTTAACAGAGTTTTATTCTCCTGCTTTAGTTGTTCATTTTCATCTTCTATATCATCTAGGTCCTTAAGGAAACAAAAAGGAAAATAGTATGTGAGTTTTTTTTTAATATTCTAAATAAAAACACTTCAAAAAATACACACACAGAGGTAATTCATACAAGCAATTAATCTGGAAATGAGGGCAAGTTCTGAAAACAACTTTAGATAGAATTGTCCCACCTAAAGGAAGCATCCACTACTCAACTCCTTCTCATTGATAATGAGCCAACTCTTGCCAGACCTTCAGTTTTTCAAGAGAAACCAGAATTCTTTAATTGCAAATCTTCCAATTTTTAACCATTACAAAAAACTTAATTTTTTATTTTAAAAAATCCCCATTACACACACACACACACAAATACATATTGGGGCAATATGAGGTTCTGAAGCTAAGATTGCAATCTTGTGTCAAATTAGGCATCAAAAAGATCCAGGCACAAGTTCTGGATATACTAACACTTCATATGACCTTTTATAAGTGTGTATGTTGTGGGGTGAGAACCTGGAGGTGCTGATAAGAACTGAGGCAAAGAGAAAAGGAGATCTGGGGCAGAGTTGATCTGGCTCAATGTGTATATTAGCCTTCTCTATGATATTTTGTTTGAATGAAAGGTTTTAGAGCTTAAAAAAAAATGAAAACCACTAAACTAGGTAATCACCCTTTGGTTTTAAAGTTATGTGATTCTAGCTCTAAGTTCCTTATTGTAATTCTAGTGCCTTATATACAACCATTTGGTAAATACAAGGACCATCTGCTGTAAGTTTCAGTTAGAAGAGACATTGTTTCAAGGCAGACTATTTACTGATGGTTGGAAAGCAGACATTTATAGATTTATCCTTGTAATTCAAAATACTAAAACTTGGAGCATTCATCTCATGTGCTATTGGAGAACAGCATTCCAATAAATTTAGTATGCTATCTTTGGATAATTAGTCCATGATTTAAAAATGTACAAGAACATCCCTGGCCGGTGTGGCTCAGTTGATTGTTCATTCCATTCACTAAAAGGTAGCAGATCTGAGTCCTAGTCAGGGCACATACCCAAGTTGCAGGTTCAATCCCCAGTCCAGGTGGGTGCAGGAGGCAACTAATTGATGTTTCTCTCTCATATCAATGTTTCTACCTCTCTGTCTCCCTCCCTTCCTCTCTTAAAAAAAAAAAGTCAATAAAAATTTTTAAAATGTATAAAAACAGAATTTGCATTTACTTACAAACTACATGAGTGATATTAAAAAACTGATCTGTTTAAAACAACAATAAAAATTACATGATTCCTAAAATTACTACAACTGAGACTTCATAAGATTTAGAATTATAAGCAATTAAAGTGCAGGTGTTTTATTATTCTCTTTAATGAACAGTGCTAATACATCATAAACACCAAAAATATTTGCAGATTTCACTAAATCATAGTCCATAACCAATAGATAATGCCTGTGTTCTGAATCACGAAGAAAGACAGCCTATAGAAGGTAAAGAACTTGTTTAGAAGTAGGATTTTCATAGACCTGAGGCCAAATGCTGGCTCAGTTGATTACTATGTCATTACTATATATGACCCTGAGCAAGTTAAACTCTGAGTTTCAGCAGCATCATCTACAGCCTATAGTTAATGCCTTACAGCTTTGTTATGTTGCACATAACGAAGACTATTTTCTCTTGTTTCATCGTTAGAGTTAAGACTGGATTAGAAATATGTTATTTTTCCCTTAGCAAGCATGTCAAACTCCTTCAAATAAATGAGGTATGCGGCCTACTGGCCGTGAGTCTGACATGCTTGAAAGGTAAACATTTCCTTCCTCTATCCTATCTAAAGTCTTCAAAAACTATGGAATGTCTTCTCATCACCATTACCTAAGTATAGTCTAGCATTAAGACCTGCTTCTTAAGCAGGAAGTAAATTCAAGGGCTAAAAGGAAAAAAAAAAAAAGAGCTACAAATATTTATAAGAGAGATCTTCAGATAAGGCTGATTAACATAAAGTTGAGAATGCATACATACACTTGAAGACAAAGAAATAGAGAAAATACAAAGAAATTGGAATTTCCTATGGCAAGAAAGTAGTCTTAATTGAGGAAACTTTGTGACTTTTATGTATAGTGGTGACCAAGCTGCCTCTCACCTCCAGATGAACAAAAAGCAAATCCATTCATCAGTCCATCTCCAACAGAATATTAAATACAATTAATAATTAAATAGAGGAAATCAATTTCCAGAAGGAAATGATCATTCTTACTTATCCCAAATTAATGGCATTAACGAAAGAAGCAACCAAATAATGAAATTAAATAATTTCTTTATATTCATATATTTTCATTCAATTTCCAGGGGAAAAAAAGGAAATGATGAATCTGAAATATGTAAATACTCACTCTATCTTATATATTTTATAAAAAATATATTTTATTGATTTTTTTACAGAGAGGAAGAGAGAGGGATAGAGAGTTAGAAACATCAATGAGAGAGAATTATCCATCAGCTGCCTCTTGCACACCCCCTACTGGGGATGTGCCCGCAACCAACATGCCCTTGACTGGAATCGAACCCGGGACCCTTCAGTCCGCAGGCCGATGCTCTATCCACTGAGTCAAACCGGCAATACTCACTCTGTTTAACAAGTCAATTTCTTCTTTGAGTTTTCCGATCATTTCCTCTTTATCTTGCATCAGTCTCACAAGTCTTACATTTTCTTGCCTTTCTCTTAATATTTCCTAGTAAATATAATTACAAAGTTGATTAACTGGAAAGTAATTGGTGGTTTATAATTTTAAGTATCATACATCTGCCAAATATGAAAATTTCCACTGAAATTTCTTGCCATTTGAAGAGGGAAGGAAAAATCCATCCCAGAAAAGAACCAGAGAATGAGAGGAACTTAGGAGTTATAAGATATGTTTCTGATTAAATCTATGTTTACACAAGTCTTTAACAAATACTAATACTCAAAGTTCCCTCTTTAGCTTATCACCACCATTAGTAATAAAATATTTTGATGGATAATATCTGTTTGAAGAAATTCAAATTTATTAAAAATATAGTTTAAAAATTTTATTTTGTTATGCACCCGAAACTAATATATGTCAACTGCATGTCAATTATAACTGGAAAAAAATTATTTTAAAAATAAAAGGAGAAAGCTGTATGGAAAAGTTTAAACAGAAAAAAAAAAATGGCCCTCAGTTTTACTTCCAACTCTGCTAGTTAACTGACAATGGATAAAATGAAGAAAATGAAATAGATTACTGGTTTTTAAGCTTCTTTTTAAACGATGATCTTTTCAAAAGATTTCAAAAGAAATCTTATTTAGAGAAACCAGAGACTTGGGCTAGGTCAGCCACCTTGGGGGCAAAAGAGAAGCAGAACTGAAAAAGTCTCACCCAGAACTTGTTTCTTTCCTACTAACCCACAGCGAAAGCAGCCGCTGGCCTCTTTACCCAACTGCTGCCAGCCACTAACAAGGCAATCCAACCTGTGCGACTTCCAAAACCTTTCTGAAGAATCCCCTTGAAATCTACTGAACTATATATTCCTTAAAGTTTTAACTACAGACTTATAGAAACTAGTGTGAAAGCTCAGATGTGAACTAAAAATAACGATACTGTTATAAAAGAAACAACTTTACAAGTTAAATCTCTACTAAAAATAATCTTTATAACACAGGTAATAATTTCAATTCAGCAAAACAAAATATTTTCGATAATCAGAAAGTAATTAAGTACCATTATCAATTTTAGAGGTTGACTCTCTATAGAACCTGATAATTTATACCAATATCCATTTGCATCGTTCCCAAAGATACTACTAAATAGGTTTATTCTTAAAATTGTTTCAAACATCATCTGTATATTGCTTTGTGTTTATTAACAAATGTTACACCAATAAATTTAATTTAAAAAATTTTAAATGGTTTCAAACATGAAATATGGCTCTGGGCTCTAACTCAGAACCCAGAAGAAAGTCTACAAAAGACAATCTGTACAGATAATAAAATAAACTCACAGTAGTGCATTCTGCCAGGAAAACTTGTAACCATTTCAAAGGCAAGGACTATTTTCACTATATTAAAGATAGCACTTGCCAGGATGGGAGTAGCCATTAAATATTAAGGAATACAAGAATTGGCTCTGCTTCTAAAAGTTATAACATCAACAGAACCGGATACAGGAAAATATTAAGGAAATCAGAAAGTAAACCTTAGCCACTGTGCATCTGGACAATATACGTAAGACAGTGATTCAAAGCTGCTAGTTGACTATAAATGGAAACTACCCAAGAACACTAATGATATCTTTTATCGGTGGCCTTATTCTCCCCCCACCTTTTTTTTTAGCACTGTCTCTCAATGCTAAATTTCAATTTTCAATTTATTTTATTTTTCAATTTACAAATTTCAATTTATTTTCTCTCTCAGCTGCCATGCAAGTAAAAAAAACACACCAAATAGTATATTAATTCTATCAACCTTAAATAATTTGTAATTCATACCTTTTCAAGATCTTCAATTTTCTTTTCCACTGTGTTACTTGAGACCAAATTACCTGAAGCATTTGCATCCCTATTATGTCTGCCAAACCCACTTCTATCTGTTCGGGGATATCTACTTGAGATATCTTCTTCAGAGGCAGTAGTTGTGCTATGAAAAGAAAAATTTTTTTTTTAATATACATATATATTCAAAAAACATCTAATATACCCAGCAAGAAGAATAATGAAAATATTTTCTGTTCACCATAAACAATTACCATTCCCTGAGGACACCTGGTTATAGTAATCAACTTAATTCATAACTATAGAAGTTAATTATTATTCCAACACAATGAAAAACACTAATTAATTCTTATGACCAGTATCTACTGGATAGCTGGTAAAGATGAGACACTGTTCTGGATACTGTAACAGAAAACAAAGACATAGACCCTTACCCTTCAACTTAACAGAGATTATAGCTAACTAGAACAAAGCAAAACCATCATCACAATAAGTTAATTTAGAGTACTATGACAGAGAATTAATGCGGACTTATCTATAATAGAGAACCACTTTTATTTTATTTTTTAAATTCCAATCCATCATGGACCAATCCTAATATATAAAAAGCCAGGAGTCATCACAACTGAAACAACTGGACAGACAATGGAACACAGGCTGTGTGGGGCGACCAGGCTATGAGGGGGGTTAATGAGGGATGACCAAATGACTGAACAGCAGGCCTCATGGGGTAACCAGACCAGTGTGGCGGCGGGGGAGGGGGGGGAAGTGAGGGATGTCCAAGCCAATGGAGCAGATAGATCGGAAGGAGGGCAATTAGGGGTGACCAAGCCAGCAGGGGCTGTTGTTGGGGGCAACCAGACCAGCAGCAAGGGGCAGTTAGGGGTGACCTGGCCAGCAGAGGGATGCGGGGGGAAGAGTTGGGGTGATCAGGCGGGAAGGGGAGCAGTTAGCGGCAACCAGGCCAATGGGAGGGGGCAATTGGAACAATCAGGCCAGCAGGGGGGCAGTGAGGGGCAATCAGGACAGCAGGCAGGTGAGCAGTTAGGAGACAGTGGTCCAGGATTGTGAGAGGGATGTCCTGGATTGTAGAGGGTGCAGGTTGGACTGAGGAGACGCCCCCTTTTCCCATACATGAATTTTGTGCACTAGGTCTCTAGTACTTTTATAAATGATCAAATAAAAATGAACTGTTGAAAAAAATAAAAGAGGCCATACAAATCCAAATATTTTATTATATTCTGACCCACAAAATTATATTTTATACAATTAGAATTTTATATAACTAGAATACAATTTAAATAAATAGCAAAAAGAATTGCATATTTTTCCCTGGAAGTATGCATATAGGCAATCATAGGCTATCACACTACTACGTCACCTGAAGGATTGACTGGACTGGAGAATTTGCCTCTAAGCTCATCCACATGTCTGACTGCAAAAGGCCTCAGCGTCTCACTGGCTGCTGGCCAGAAGCCTGTCCCTCACTCTGTGAGCCTCTCCATCGGGCTGTTCACCATATGGCAGCTGTCTCCCAGAGAGAAAGTGACATAGCAACCAAGACAGACACTGCATATCGGTTCTGCCCAAATCTCAGAAATGACATCCTGGCACATCAGCTATGCTGCAATGTGGAAAGGGGTCACACAGGTGTAAATACCAGGAGTCAGGCTTCCGGGGCTCTCCTGGGGGCTGGTGACCAAACTTGTTAACTTACCTGTACTAGACTGGACTGATGATTATGCTGCTCACAAGGGAAAAGGTATATCTAAACTACATGCATGTTTTATTTAAATAGCACCCATAACAGAAAAACTGGTTTCACAGATGTATGCTGAGAGAATAATTGATTTTAAAACAATCTCAGCAAGCTCTGGATATTCACTTTCAACTTTTACCACAAATACAGAAAATGACACTTTTCAAAATGTCTTCAGTCCTTCATTAGTAATCAGCTCCAATCATTTGCCGATCATTTATAGTTAAATATAAAATAGCTTTTGATAAAAAGTGGATTCCTGATATATTAATTTTTTATGGATGGCTTTTCTTTTATGCAAATGTGCAATAATAAAATCACTAACTTTACTGATAACTGTTAAAATATTATGGAACTCATCATAATTGGTAGAAGTTTCCCCCAACATTTCCATTCATTTTTGTTCTTTGGTCTTATATAACATTGAAAACATTTTATGTCTCCCTTACATGGAAGACTAAATTACTTAATAAGTCGAATTCACATATTTTAAAAGCTGGGGACCAAACTGATTTCTTAGCTTACAAAAACAATGAGTTCATCCCAAAGTTCAAATACTTTTGTCTGAAATTTTTCCTTTTAACATTATATTTTACTTCAGCATATGATTAACAGTTGATTGGTAGAGCTTCCAAATTATCATTTACTTTTTTAAAATCTCAAATTTAATGCATTAGTGTTTAAGTAAATCACACTTTTAGTGAACTACTGTTAACTTAGCTGATATAACAAGTATAATGTTTAGTTCAGCTGAGATAGCAAGACTTTCTCAAAGAAACAAGCAGGACATTAATTTACATCCTGGCACAAGTTCCAACATGTTTTCCCTGTCACTTTCTCTAATAATCAGAACATACTTCTACAAAAGAAGGCCAAATTTCAAACCAGTTGATTTGTTAATCCTTCAAAGTTTTATATACTTCAGAGCATGTTGTGTTTGTCATCAAGGAAGTTAAAAAATAAAGTGTTCATATCACTGTCATGTTAGCAAAAGTCAATGTGTTCATTAAATTATAACAAAAAATTCTTTGCTATCTTATTTGTTGAAGAATTTGTTTTCTGTATCACTTAAATGGTCCTAAATTTATCAAGCTATGGTGTTGCTGGAAAGTATTACACAAACTACCTTCTTTGCTACAGATTCACTCAATATCTCTAATAAAGCATCTTTGTCTTATCATTTGTGTATAACATGAAGTGAGACTTTAAAAGAAATTCATGAAGCTAATGATTACATATGAAATCCTGAAGACTGGCTGTCAGCTTCTTAGCTGTAATATTTGTTCAAATAATGCATTTTTGGTTGTGAATATATTTATGTCATACCTATTATAAGTGCCACTTAAATTTTGATGGGTTTTATTGTTTTAGTAGACAGTACATCACTGCAAACAATTCACTGTGGTTTTAGCACTTCCACATCCATTAAAGCTAATCACTGACTTCAGTGTAGGAAGGACGATGCTTGCCAACAAAACGAGTATAGACTCTGTTGTTCTGTATCTCTTTGAAATTATAGTACTTCCATCATCATCACTTCATTTGCTATTACTGTCATATTCAGAAAGGGATATTTTAAAGTCTATTAAAGCTTGTTTTATCTTAAATAAATTAGAAGAAAAATAAAAAAATTACTCCTTGGATTTAGATAATACTAACAAATGCAGAAATTGAAAAGATTTTTAAAGTAAATAAATTTTCACATTTTCTTCAATTCTTAAATATTTTGGGTTACATATAACACATTTACAGCAGGCTACACATACTGCTCAAGCTCACGTGGAACATATACCAAGATATACCATATTCTGGGCTATAAAACACATATTCACAAATTTAAAATAGAAATCATACAATGTCTGCTCTAAGGCCACAGTAGGATTAAACTAGAAATCAGAAGCAAAGATAATCAGAAAATCTTAAAATATGTGGAGATTAAACAACACACTTCTAAATTACATGTGGATCAAAGAAATCTCAAGAAAAGTTTTAAAAATATTTGTAATTATATGAAAACAAACCCACAACTTAAAATTTGTGGGATACAAGTGAAAGCAGTGGGACGCTTAGAGGGAAGTTTATACCACAGAATGCATATATTAGAAAAGAAGGGTCTAAAATCAATATTCTAAATAATGTTCTACCTTTGGACACTAGAAAAGGAAGAGAAATTTAAACCCAAACAAAGTAAGCAGAAAGATGAAATAATAATTAGAGTAGAAATCAACCTATAATAATAAAAGCATGATATGCTAACTAGACCAGACAGCCAACGGACCTTCTGAACAAAGCTGCAGCAGCAGGGGCTGAGGCAGAGGCAGTTAGGGACAAACAGGCAGGCAGGCAGTCAGGGGGTTAGGAGCCAGAGGTCCCAGATTTTGAGAGGGCTGTTCGACAGCCAATTTAGGCCTGATCCTGCAGGGATCCTCGTGGGATCAGGCCTAAACCATTAGTTGGACATCCCCCGAGGGATCCCAGATTGCGAGAAGGTGCAGGCCAGGCTGAGGGGAATCCCGCCCTCACCCATGCACCAATTCTGTGCACTGGGCCTCTAGTTCAATTATAAACAGGAAACCAATATATAAAAATCAATAAAACCAAAAGCTCTTTCTTTGAAAAGATTAATTAAGCCAACAGGTCCCTACATGGGCAAATTAAGAAAAAGAGAATAGACTTCAACTACGTGACATGGTAGAAAAAGCAAAATTATATGGAGAGAGTAAAAACAGTAAGTAATTGCCAGGGTTGGGGGAGAAGTAATGGGGAGGGGGGAATAAATAGGTGGTGTACAGAAATTTTTAGGGCAGTGAAACTAATTTGTATGACACTATAATAATAGATACATGTTATTTATACACTCGTCCAAACCCAATGTACAACATCAAGAATGAACCATATTGTAAACCATGGACTTTGGGTGATAATGTGTCAATGTAAGTTCAACTTGTAACATAGGTGCCTTTCTGTTGGGGAAGGCTATGCATTTGGGGGGGAGAAGGGGGCGGGGATGCAAAGGGCATGTGGAAAATCTTTATACCTTCCCCTTAATTTTACTGTGAACCTTAAACTGATCTAAAAATTAAATTTAAAATATTGTGCATGCACCATTGACTTGGGCTAGTCAATATTCAGTTCAAAAGAGAATCCACTGATAATGCAGTTGCATATGATGACAATATCAAAATGCAATTCAAGCTTCTAAATATTTACTTCAAATTTTTATCTAGCTTTGGACTGGTAATGACCAGTAGTTCAAGGACCATACTTTGAGTGATAGTTATGCTACAGAAAGTTTAAAACTCAGAAGAGGACTAAGAATGTGCAAATGTCTAGAAACAAAGACCACATGGCCTATTTAAGAGAAGTGATATGACACTGAAAAAGTGGAAAACCTGAAATTCATTTTATAAGAATTTAAATTTATGTTCTCCAAATTTTATTCACTACATACCCACGTTGGTATGTATGTTTATTTATGTACTATTCTTATAATATAATTTATAATATAACCATATTATGTATAACTATATATTTATTACATGTTATGTATTCATTATTATAAAAATATATAAGCAATATGCATTATATAGAGATAAGTCAGTATTTATAATATAATCATATTATCAAAATAAATATTATCTGTATCACAAAAACAGAACATAAGGGATGAAAAGAATTTAAAGCTTATATTTTAATTTTTTAAGGTACAAAGTTTTTGTTTTCACAAAGCACTGACCATAACATTGAAGAAAAATGTATTTGTTTGTGTGTGTGCAGGAGAGATAGAGAGAGAGAAACATCAATTTGTTGTTCCACCTATCTATACGGACTATAACATTTTTAAAGAAAGTATAACTGAAAATGCTTCATCACTTTTAGGATCTTATTTTAATATTTTGTCACAGAGATTCAAAGAGCTAGTTCTAAGATCAATTTTCATATTTGATTTTAAGGTTATGCTACCAGAAAGAGATGCCTCACAATAAATATTTAAATATTTTTAAAATTTCACTAAAAATTCCAAAGTAAACAAAGATATTTTGCTGTTTTTAAAAACAGACTTGATTCTGTGTATCTTGCCAGCTGAACAAACATGTGATCATTTTTGTCCTTATATACTTGATTGGATATTGTCCTTAAATTCCACCCAGATTTATCAATTTTCTAAGTATTAGTTAAACTAGATAATTCATAAATCCATTTAAAATTTGAAGTGCAGTATTGTGCAACATTCAGAAAGTGAACAAACAAAATGCTTCCCTCAGGATACCTCCAGGACCAAATGACCATCTCACATATAGAGCAAGGGTAATGAGTAATACACAGTACTAGCTATTAAGTACTAATGTCTTAATGTTTTTTATGTTAAATGATAAATATAAATAGAAATTTTATACATTATCTTGCACATCACTTTTCCTTGAAGGCTATGGGAAGCCATTAAAGCAAGAAAAGTGACAATTATTTTAACAAAATGCACTGGAGATGAGCAAACTGAAGGCAGGGGGGCCAGTTTAGAGGCTATTGTATCATCTATGTAAGAGATTGGTATGCTGGTATGTATCATCTATGTAAGAGACTGGAGATACACAGGAGATAACAAGGCACCATAAATGATTAGTTTTAGCTGAAGTAGTTTTTAAAAAAAAAAAGGGTTATAACCAATGCACAGATTTCTGGCTTGAGCAAGATGGATAGACAGATGGATGTTTATGCCAACTACTAAAATCCATCAAGTTTCACAAGTTTACTTTTGAACATGCTGAGTTTGGGATGCCTCCGTGATAGCTAAAATAGATATTTAAAAGTTGTTGGCTATGCAGGGATAGAGCTAATGATCTGAACACATCAACATATTTATAAATAGTAACTGAGGTCATTGGAATGAAGGTGATTTCCGGAAAAATACACAGAAAAGATAATAAAATTGTTTTGCTTGTTTCCAACAATGAAACTGGCCAATATTAAATTTATCCTAAAGAAGTAATCAAGACTGTGTCCATTTATTTAGATACAAAGATATTGAAGTATTTTCATCAAAAACTAAAAAATATATATATATATACACATATAACACAAGTGGACTGTTTAATAAATGTTGGTATATACATTCAATGGTATGTTATGTTGCTATTAAGTATAATACCGTAAAAGACTAATGAAAATAAACTGTACAAAATTATAAAAAATAGTCTAAAGTAGAGAGCTAACACTAAGACACAAAGAACAAGTATAGGAAAGGAAGAACTACAAATAAGACTGAGAAATGGTAGGAAGAAAATCAGGAGAGTAAAGTATCATTGAAACCACATCATTCTATCTAATAAAAGAGTAATATGCAAATTAACCATTACCCTGCCACCCTAAAAGCCACGCCCACCAGCCAATCAGGAGTATGCAAATTAACCCAAATAAGATGGCTGCAGCCACAGAGTGAGCAGGAGGCTTGGGTTTCCCCAGCAATGGAGGAAGCCAAGCTTTCCACATACTCTGGCAGGCCCAGGCCTCCACTCAAGGCTACAAAGTTTCAATTATAGAAGAATAAATCCCAACAGAAATGGGATGGCCATGGAGCACGCAGGAGGCTTGGCTCAACTCAAGTCTACAAAGTTTCCATTATAGAAGATAAATAAATCCCAGATACCAGGGCCTCCACTTGGGTTTCGGGGGGGGGGGGGGGGGGCGTGGCTGGCTTGCAAACCACCACAGGCCCCTCACCCAGGCCGCCCCACGCCCCAAGGAAACCCCCACCCTGATCTGGGACACCCTTCAGGGCAAACCAGTCAGCCCCCACCCGTGCACCAGGCCTCTATTCTATCTAACAAAAGAGTAATATGCAAATTGACCATCACTCCAACACACATGGGCTGCCCCCATGTGGACATAAGATGGCCACCACAAGATGGCCAGCAGGGGAGGGCAGTTGGGAGGACCAGGCCTACAAAAGAGGGCAGTTGGGGGCGACCAAGACTGCAGAGGAGGGCAGTTAGGGATGACCAGACTGGCAGAGGAGGGAAGTTGGGAGCAACCGGGCCTGCAGGGAAGGACAGTTGGGGGTACCCAGGCCTGCAGGACAGAGCAGTTGGGTGTGACCAGGCCTACATGGGAATGCAGTTAGGGGCAAACAGGCTGGCAGGGGAGCAGTTAAGCATCAATCAGGCTGGTAGGGGAGTGGTTAGGGGGTGATCAAGCTGGCAGGCAGAAGTGGTTAGGGGCAATCAGGAAGGCAGGCAGGCGAGCAGCTGGGAGCTAGCAGTCCCAGATTGTGAGAGGGATGTCCGATTGAGCATCCCTCAGGGATCGGGCCTAAACAGGCAGTAGGACATCCCTTGAGGGGTCCCAGATTGGAGAGGCTGGGCTGAGGGACACACACCCCCATGCATGAATTTTGTGCACCGGGCCTCTAGTATTATATAAGAGCATTAGAATAATTTTTAAAAATTTCTTTTCACTTAAAGAAAGTCCAATTGTATGCATCAACCGTAAGATTATTCAAATAGAAACTACAATGCTGACAACTACTGGTACAAACAAAAACCTAGAAATATGGATATCCCTCAACAGCATTAATGTACAAGCTTAAAAAAGTATTTAAAAAGTTTAACCTATTAATAAATTTTAAAATACTTCATATTTGGCTTGTTGATACATAAATGATATCATTATGAAAATTAAAAACAAGAAATAATTATTAGGAAAAAAGGGTGCTTTATCCACATTCAGATTAGGTTTGTAAAGAATACTGTCAGAGTTGTGAATAACTGTGTTACTTGATCTTACTGCCAAATTTAGCTTTGTTTATTTTAGAAACAGAAATGTTTTTAACCTATTTTGAAGGTCTGATATGTGCAGTACAAAATACCCAGAAAATAAAATTGTTTCATTAACTGCAAAAAATTTGTAACATTCTACTCAAGAATGTTAACACAAATCTCTAATAGGATTCCAAAAAGAATCACCCAGGCTCTGCTCTTAGCTACAAACATATTAACTATAATGTTCAGAAAAGGAAAATGAATACAGAGTATCATTAAAGATAAATACTACAATCTACCAAAAGTTTTCCTCCTCTGGGAATTTTCACATCTTCTGTGGAAAGTGTAGGAGGAGTTATGTAGGGGAAATAAACACTGTTCTTCTAAAACTATCATGAGAACAAGGCCGGCAGCATTGTGAAATTACAGCTAGAGGAATTTTCCACTAAAATAGATATTTTAAGTCTTAGCAATTAAAAGAAATACAAGACTCATGAGTAAAATCCTACTTTTAGAATGAGTATCAAAATACTTAGAAGTATTGGATGAATCATGAAATTCCTAAGTTACCAACAATTCCATGATTGGTCTTCATATTTTTAATGTTTTCCTACCTGTTCCCACAACCATTCCCACTCCTCAAAACAGCCCCTTACTCATGCAGGTCTTCTCTCTCTTCTTCCTTTACATGCATACTCCACACAGAGCAACAACTAAAAATCAAAATCAACTCTGTGGCACATATTTACTGTAGAAAATAAAAAAATATAAGTATCTCCAGTAACCCTAACAACCCAGAGAAAACTACCAATACATTTTACTGTAACATTTTAGTAGTTCTCAATCTTTTTGGATTGTACATCCCTTTGAAAATCTAATGAAAAATATAGCTCTTCTCCCAGATAAACATTATATTCTTTTATACAGAATTTTTGTAGAGCATCAATAGATTTCAAGTTAAGAATACTGTTAGACTTTGCTTCAATATTATGTTTTTTGTAATACGTTCTCCCTCTCCCCACTTAATATAATTTTCATATACAATCTTAAATCTCTGTATGAATATTATGTTTCTAAATAAATTATTCACTTTCCAAACTTATAGGGCCTATTCAATTTCCTATGAAAGAGCATTAAGATTCACATGACAATTAAAGGTCTGATTTCTCTATATATTAGTTCAAAAATAAGAGATCTGACATAATTCAAGATATACAGTATCTTTTAAAAGTGACACCTCTATTATTTACACATTAAAGTATGAAAAGGAGGGTCTTTTGAAATTAGACAGAAGTTCTTCTAACACCATATGTGGACAGCTGTGGTTCACAGTGAGGTATGACGTTTGAGGTATGTGGTTTGTGCATTTCTATGTGGCCTGGTTGAGCTAGGTACAGTTTTCTAGGTGTACCTACTGTTTCTCATGAACAAAATTAAAATTCTGCATTAACAAACTCAAATTTTGTATTAGTCAAACAAAAAAGTTATGGGTCCCCAAAACAGTTATAGTGAGGGTCTCTGGAATACTTATGCTATACTTCATTGAAAGGAGAAAAGCAGAGACTGCTCAGTTGATAGCAGTCATTCTCTATCAACTTAAAATAAAAGTTGAAGATACCTGTTTTACATCAACTATGGAGCAAAATAGAATGCGAAATTATATGTCCATTGTTCACACAGTTATACAAATAGAAAGCCTATAAATATAATGTTAATAGTAATTGATCTGTGTGGGTTTTTTCTAATCCAAATATTCAATAATAAGAATTGCTTTTAAAATAAACAATTCTAAGATGTATAAAAGTTCTACCATAATCATTTTCAGTAACTGCAAAAAAAATTGTAAGAGAATAAAAGTTCTGATAAAGCTATATGAATTATAGTTATAGAACAATAATTACATGAAACATTATATATATATATGATATAGAATTTTGCACCTACATTTCAGCCAAGATAAAACTAATTCTTCCTAATATTCATATCCTGACATGTCCAATGTTCTGTATATGAAGAAAAAATTCCCTCTTGTAACTTAAAAAATTTAAAAAAATATTTCCTCTCTTGTAACTTAGTTAATTTCTGCTCAGAGGGAATCTACACTAATAATAGACAGATATGTAAATTGACCATCCCTTTGAGATGCCCACAGCCAATTAGGAGTGAGTATGCAAATCAATCAGACAAAGGTGGCAGGCCTGTGGGCAGAATGCGCATGGGTGCCGAGCAGCCAGGGTCCTGGGGACACACTGGAGTGTCCAATCCTGTCAGCCCAGCCTGGGGGTGGCTGAAGTTCCCATTCTTTTGGTTTTTGCAGTCCCTGTACCAAAAGCAGAAACCAAGAGTGCGGGGAGCACCAAGAATGCTGGGAATTGTAGTTCTGGTTGCACACACGCTTTGTGGGATCTCCTAGACCAGTAGTCTGCAAACTCATTAATCAACAGAGCCAAATATCAATAGTACAACGATTGAAATTTCTTTTGAGAGACAAAACTTTAAAACTTAAACTATATAGGTAGGTACATTGTTATTAACTTAGAGTACTCCTAAGCTGGCCTTCACTAAAAACTCAAGGGATCAAAGAGCCGCATGTGGCTCACGAGCCACCATTTGTTGACCACTGTCCTAGACGCTAGAGCAAATTGAGCCTGGAGCAAGTTATTTTTGTGGGTGGGGGATGGAGGGAAAACAAAGGTGAGAGACATAAGTAAAGTCCAAGTGTCAAGGAAAGATTAAAAGAAAGATGTCTTGCAACTACTAGGAAATCTCCACCAATGGAGCAAAGACAAAAAACAAACAAACAAAAAAAAAACCACCTCTGTTATTCTGTGAGGACCAAACCAAACTGGGTTGGGGTCTCAGATAATTTGCTCATATGGTTGCAAAGACAGACAGTAACTCCCATATTGGAGAGGGCTCCCCTATGGGCTCCCAGAGATTGGAGAGGGTGCAAGTCGGGCTGAGAAACCCCCCTGCCCCCCCACCCGTGCACAAATTTCATGCACTGGGCCCCTAATGTGATATAATAAAGGACTCGTGGAACTAAAACCATTTTCCTCATTTTGGAATGAAGATGCCTGTCCAGGTGCTATTGTTAGATAAGGTATGTGCAGGTGCTCTGTATACAATTAAAAGCTACATAAATATAACCTATTAATGTTACTGGAGGGGAGGCCAAATTAGAAGCACGCTTATCACTGTGCATAAATGTTACTTAATAAAATAATCAATATGGTATTAAAAATTTTGTGAAAACAAAAGGACCAGCTAATTACTATGTGAAAATGATAAAACGTATTATCTGTCTTAACTTGCTTACCCTGTTTCTTAATCAGTGCCATTTCTAACAGTTAAATTACATGCTTTAAGAAGAATAGTAAATTATACACCCTGGCTAATCCTTCCCTTTGCAAGTCATTCAGGAAAAAGAAAAGGGGGAAAAAAAAAAGTTGTATTTAGACATCACACAAAGCAGGATATCCACAGCCACACATCTAAAAGTCTCTCTTGGTTTTTTAAAATTAATTTTATTTTAACCAATACACCATAAACTTAACCAAGAAAACATCCTATTAAGAAAATTACACATTGGAAAAATAACCTACAAACATGACACTGATCCATCTTTCCTAAACCTGGAGTTTTGGAAATTTCATGACCTTCTACATCTCCAAATACAGGCACCCAAGGGCTCCACAACCACAAAAATCAACCGGCCTTAGATGTAAAATATTCAGGGGGTAAAATGTTACGTTGTTGCTGATGTGTGCTATGTAGTTAGGCCCATCCATGAGAGTTGCATCTATTCTATACTAACATGTACAGACTTTCTGTCACTATTCCCTAAACAATAGAGCATAACAACTACTTGCATAGCATTTACATTGTATTAGCTATTATAAATAATCCACAGATGATTTAAAGTGTACAGGAAAATGTCCATGGGTTTATACAGTAACTTGAGTATCCCTAAATTTTGGCATCTAAGAAGGATCCTAGAACCAATCCCAGAAGTATACTGAGCAATGGCTATAATTTCTCAAAGTTATTTAAACATTTTAAAAAGGGAGTCAGTGAACATGTGAGAGATGTTCAAGATAAGAGTGATTTCGATAGAATACAGTGTTCCCCCTTTATGCACGGTTTCACTTTTCAGTTTCAGTTACCCATGGTCAACTGTATTCTGAAAATATTAAATTGAAAATTCCAGAAGTAAACAATTCATGTTTTAAAATGCAAGCCATTCTGAGTAATGTGATGAAATCTTAAGCCATCTAGGATGTGACTCACCCACATGTCCAGGGTATCCACTCTATTATCCACTACCTATCTAGTCACTTAATAGCCATCTCAGTTATTAGATTGACTGTTGAAGTATGCACAGTGCTCCTGTTTAAGTAACTCTTACTCTATTTTACTAATAATGGCCCCAAAGCAAAGAGTAGTGAGGCTGACAATTCCAACATGCCACAGAGAAGCAGTAAAGTGATTCTTGAAAATCACCATAAAGTCAATAATAGCCTAATGCTATGTCACAATACCTACATCATTCACCTCACTTCATCTCATCACATAGACATGGTATCACCTCACATTATCACAAAAGAAGAATGAGTATTAGTACTATCAGATATTTTGAGATAGAGACTATATTCATATTAGTATACTAATTGTCCTACTTTATTATTAATTGTTGCTGCTAATTTCTTATTGTGCTTATTTATAAATTAAACTGTTTTATAGGTAGGCAAGTATAGGAGCAAACATAGTATATAAAGGATTCTGTACACATGGTTTCAGGTACCCAGTGGGGGTCTTGGAATGCAACATCTGTTGGTAAGGGGGGATGGCTAAGTATTAAAATTAGAGCTCCTCTTAATCAATGTTTTATTTTAGACAAGATAAAATAAACAAAACTTTTAATCAAATATTCTAAACTTTAAATACACATAGAGGAAAACGAAGGTCTTATATGTATAAGTCTAGGGAGATGGTTATGTGCAAGCATATGGGTTCTGGAGTCAGATTGCCTGAATTCAAATCTAGATGCTTCAGTTGACTAGCTTAGTAACCTCAGCAAAATTATTCTACCTCTTTAACCCCTCATCTATGAAATGAAATTAAATATTGTACCTTAAAAGATAACTGTGAGAATTAAATGAGATTTCTATGTAAAGCATTTAGGGCATTATAAGCCCTTGATAAGATTTATAATTATTCCCTAATTATTAGCACAAGTATGAGCACACATCTTCTGCAACCTTATGGCTTCAACAGGGAAGAAAGCTAACATCCCAGGCATCTGCATTAAACAACTTCTCATACCGAATTCTGATTTTCTTCCTATATATATGCACACACACTAAAACACATTTTCTGGTGAAAGCACTACTCACTGTATAGAGGTGGTGCTATGGACTTACTGTGGTCTGAATGTCTGTTACTTCACACCCCTCCCCGCCACCAACCCCCAGTTAATGTCAAAATACCAATGCTCAATATAATGATATTAAGAGGTGGGGTCTTTGGAGGTGCCTAGGTCATGAAGGTGAAGTCCTCAAGAATGGAATTAGTGTGCCTTTATAAAAGAGACCCTACAGAGCACCCCAGCCCTTTCCACCATGTGAGGACAGAGCAAGAAGTTGTCAGTCAGCAACCCAAAAGACAAACTTGACCAGAACCTGAACAAAATGGCACTCTGATCTCTGACTGTGAGAAATAAATTTCTGTTGTCTACAAAGACCATGAGAAATAGATTTCTGTTGTCTATAAGCTACCCAGTCTGTGGTACTTTTTTATAGCAGCCTGAACAAACTAAGAAAAGGACTGAACTGCATCCACCCAAAATGCACATTGTAAAGCCCTAACCCTCAATGTAATGATACCCTGTTTCCCTGAAAATAAGACAGTGTCTTATATTAATTTTTGCTCCCAAAGATGTGCTAGGTCTTATTTTCAGGGGATGTATTATGTTTCCATGAAGTAGGTCTTATTTTCGGAGGAAGTCTTATTTTCGGGGAAACACGGTATATTTGAAAGGAGAGCCTTTGGGAGGTAATCAGGTATATGTGAGGTCGTGAGGATGGGGCCCTCACAATGGGATTAGTGTCTTTATCAAAAGAGACACAGAAGCCACTCTTTCTCTTTCCACCATTTGAGGAAAGGCAGGAAGGCAACCATCTGCAAGTCAGGAAGACAACCTTCATCAGAATCCAGTCATGCTGCTGGCAACCCTGATGTTGGACTTTACAGCCCTCCAGAATTGTGAAAATATAAGTTTCTATTTAAGCAATCCTGTCTAAGGTTTTTGTTATGGCAGCCCAAGCTAATTAATATAGGTGGTATTTTCAATGTTAAAACGCATAAGGGAAAATGATTGTAAGCTTATATTTTGCTAAGTTCATCAGGCCCACACAAATTCACAGTGTGTACAGTTTCAAAGACTGCAAGGTATGCCAAAATATATCATGGTTAGACAGACATTACACTCCTACTTACAGTGTAATTTCTTTTTAAAAGCATAATATAAAGGTTCCTTATTTTCCAAAAAGCTGCTCAAAACAGTTCTAGTTAGTTAAGCCACGGTGAGACAGACATTACACTCATGTCTACACTATGTTGTAAGTCATAACTTAAGGATTCTTACCTTTTGTATCTGCCTGAAACTGTTCTAGATGGCTCCTGTGAAATAAAAATAATTACATATCAGTTTGAATGTGTGTGCAAGCACAGATTCTAGATTATATAAAACAGTTGATAGAAAATATCTCATTTTGAAAGAAAATAATTTAGAACAATTACTTTGAAAAATTTGCACTGCTGGTCAAACAAAACAAGACTCTACATCTGATATTTCAGACAAAACTAATCACTTTTTTAAAATTATATAAAAGCTAAGAAAATAAAGGAAGCATCATTAATCAACCATCACCTTTAAATATTTTTGAAAGTCAATGAACATTAAAATATGAAACAATTATAATCCTTTCCAGTCTTTTTTTATGGCCTCAATTTTTTTTTAAAAAAGCTACAATTCACCATATATATATATATATATATATATATATATATATATATATAATAACCATTGCTCATTTTTAAAGACAGCTAAAAATAAAAAGTGAGAATGTATTTTTTTATTCTGATTCTAAAGCATAACAAAATTTACTGTAAGTTAGTATTAATCACTGGGGTGGGAAAATTATTATTTTGCCCAACTTCTCCTAATATTTTTACATAATCATTTTATAAAAACTGGTCAAAATTAAATGGTGAGTCTTGTAAACACCAATAACTCTTTTTTCTATTTAATCATTACATAAACATTGATGTGAGAGAGACATACCAGGGTCTGAGGATGGAACCTGCAACCCAAATACCTTGATCAGGAATCAAACCTCAGACCGTTCTGTGGGTAGGCCAACACTCTTAACCACTGAACCATATTGGCCAGGGCATGTCACATGTGCTTCTATACTTGTTTATATTTGAATAGTTCTGATCAACCACTGCACCTGTAAAGACAGTGTTTCTGGGATTGCCTTATTAACCACTCTTAGATTGAATGTAGTAGAATGTTTTATTTAAACTTATACAAAACAGTTTGTGCTTTGCCAACATTTTCTATACTTGTTTATATTTGAATAGTTCTGATCAACCACTGCACCTGTAAAGACAGTGTTTCTGGGATTGCCTTATTAACTACTCTATGGGTAGATATAGATATATACACACACATAGACTTGCATGTATTTTGCATGTCTGCACAAAGAGAGAAACTAGAAATAATGAAATCTTTTTTTTTTTTAATTTAAATTCTTTAATGTTTAGGAATAGTGACATCTTAATAACACAAGATATACATGTTACCCACAGCCTAGATCTTGGCTTCAAAATATCATTTTCCAGTAAAAGGAATCAAGCCTCTTTAGAGAAACAGTTGCTTCCAAGGCTAGAGGTAAAAAAGTTAAAGATAAGCCTGTAACATCTTATCATACCAGAAAACAAAGAAGTATTCTTAGAATGATGGAGATGTGACAAAGAATACAAGAGCTTAAAGGGGCTCCACTGGCCAAATGTCAGATAATTTGAATAACAAACTGAATAATGATAGTTTGGTGGTAGACAAAATAATGATCCTCACAGATGTCCACATCTTAATCCTAAAACCTTTTAAGTTACATAGCAAAGGGAAATTAAGCTTGTAATCAACAACTCTAAACAGGGAGATTATCCTGGATTATTTGAGGGCCCAAGGGTCATTAAAAGTGAAAGAAAGAGACAGAAGAAAGGCAGAAAGAGATGACCTCGAAGAAATGTGAGAATGACACCACCACGTTAGGACTCAACCCACCATTGCTGGCCTTGAAGAAGGAAGGGGACAACTGGCCACTAAGAGCTGGGAAGGAAACCAATTCTCACCAGAGCCTCCAAAAAGGAATTCAGCCCTGACATTAGTCTATGACTTCACTCCTCGGCTTTAGCCCAATGAGATCCATTAGGACTTCCAACTTACAGAACTGTAAGATGATAAATGTGTTGCCAAATTTGTTACAGCACCAATAAAAAATGAATACAGATGGTAACAGGGTATAATTCATCAGATAAACTGGGGAATAGTAACTCAATAAAGTATATATATAGATATATAATATTATATATATATATATATATATATATATATATATATATATACACACACACACACACACACACACACACACATATAGATATAGGTATAGATATAAATATAGTTATAGATATAGATACAGATATAGATATATATACACACACACACACACTCCATATATATATATACAGCTAATATGCAAAGTGTCCCCTCTGGAGTTCATCCAAGAAACTGGGAGTTCGATCAGTGGCTATGGCATGCGCTGACCACCAGGGGCAGCACGGAACGAAGGAAGGCCCCAGTTGGCAGCCGGAAGGCCCTGGTCGGCCCTGATTACTGGCCAGGCCTAGGGACCTTACCGTACATGAATTTTAACACTGGGCCTCTAGTAAGTAAATGGATATATGACAAATGGATAGAGATAGAAAGTTTGATGGGAATTAAGATATATACATGGTTCAAAGAACTTATCCACAAATGCAGCCTGGCACAGTCGGGGAGGACTGAACCATCACACCCTTGCACACACACAAAAATATTTTTTCTTTCAATTTTATTTTGTACTAGAGGCCCAATGAATGAAATTTGTGCATGGGTGTGGTCCCTAAGCCTGACTGGTGATCAAAATTCAAGTACCCAGTGTGGAAGGACAGGTCCCAGCTGACTTCTGGGCCCTGGGAGCACCTGGGCTCCCGAGGCCCCACGCGCCAAAATCCTCCTGAGTCACAGTGCCCGAGTCACCACTCGAAGATGCAGTGAGCACAGCCGGAAGCCGTGAGCTGGGGCACAGCATGGGCCTCTGGGCTGCCCAGCAGCGCTGCACGGAAATTAGACGGGAACTGTGCTCTCTCCGGCCTGCCTCAGAGACTGGCCGGCCCCTGCAGTCCCAGTGGCTCTGGTCTGGCTCACCCCGAAGAGGCTGCGTGAGTTCAGGGCAGGCTCCTCTCAGGTGCCCGGCACCTGAGTTCGGGGGCATCCTCGGTGTGCCAGCCCTGGCATCCCAGGAAACGGTAGCAGGGAAAGTGAGAATGAGCTCTGTAAACGCCCCGCATTCTCACCGCACCTCCATCCCTGTCACCCCACCCCCAGGTAGCTGGCAAGAGGTCACAGCTCCCCACCCAGGCTCTGAGGGATGTTGGTTGCTGCCACCCAAACCCATTTCCCCTCCCAGCCTGGGGCCCGGCCCCAACTGCACAATCAGGGCCTGCCACAGCTGGCTGCTGGCTGCGGGGTCATCGGTTGGGGCCAGGCCCCGCCCAGCTCCCTTTGTGCCTGGCAGTCAAGGGGCAGCCCTGACCCCTGCCTCCGCCTGCCTGATGTTATCTGAGTAAGCCAGAGTAAGTGGAATGGCCAAGAACTAAAACCAGGTCTTAAAATGCTATATATTCTCATCCTAGCCGTTGTAGCTCGGCATTGGTTGAGCATTGTCCTGTGCTCCAAATGGCTGCCAGTTCAATTTCCGATCAGGGCACACACCCAGGTTTCAGGTTCAGTCCCTGGTCAGGGTGCATACAGGGGGCAATCAATCAATGTCTCTCTCCCTCCTCTCCCCTCCCTCCCTAAAAGAAATAAAAACATAGCTTTTAAAAATGCTATATTGCTTGTATCCAAATAAATTAAATCTATATCTTCACCTGGACTAGGCCTGTATTTTTTTAATTTTCAGATTAGGATTCTTATTCTCATGTTTAATTTATTTGTTCATCATTGCTCCATTCTAAAAATGAAAAGAAAAAAAAAGTCCTTTGAGAAAAAAGAAAAAACAAACAAACAAGGGAAATTAAGCACTGCTTATATATTTTGCATCCAGGCACCAGGGCTCACGGAAAAATACTTTTTTTTTTTCATTGAATTTATTGGGGTGACATTGCTTAATAAAATTAGATAGGCTGTAAGTGTACAATTCTATGATACATCATCTCCATACTGTATTGTGTATTCACCACCCAAAGTCCAGTTTCTGTCTGTCACCATTTACCCTCCGTTTACCCTCTTCTGCCTCCCGCCACGCCTTTCCCTCGGGCAATTACCATACTGTTGTCCGTGTGTATAAACTTTGCTTTATTTATTTATTTTTCTTAATCCCTTCACCTTTTTACCCATCCCCAAACCCCTCCCCCTGTCAGCTGTCAATCTGATCTCTGTATCTATGAGTTTGTTTCTATTTTGTTTGTTCGTTTATTTTGTTCATTATATTCCACATATAAGTAAAATCATATGGTACTTGTCTTTCTCTGACTGGTTTACTTCACTTAGCATAATACTCTACAGGTGGAATAAGCCCACATTCAATTTCAACTTTGTTAGACAAAGGATACAGAGATAGTTTCGATTATGAATAGTCACACAGGTGCTGAAACACTGCTTGTTAGCTTACACCACGTTATCTATAAATACATTCTACTTGTCCTAGTAGCAACAATTTGGGTACAGGTGAACAGATAAATCTGTATCACGCTTCGATTTTTCGTGTCAATATATCTCCTAAAAGAGTAGAGGTGAATGAAGTCCTTTATCCACATACCAAACCACCTCAAAATACTTTGATTCTCTCTGCCAAATGCATTTTTATCATTAACTTGCAAATATTTCATTTTTAACCAATAAAATGGGGGCATTATTGGAAACTCCTTTAAAAGTGGATTCTTAATAAAATTCACTTTTAAAAAGTCAAAACTGGAACTCTGAAAAGACTACACTAATTTAAGATCTCAAAATGTGATCAAATTAATTTAAGATTACATTATATCAAGATCATTTCCAAGTTACAGTTTATATTAAAGGATTCTACAAAGTGATTTTCTTAATACTTAGTCATCCCAATACCATCAACTTCCATAAGAATTTTTTAAAAATCAGCTAATTTAAAACTGAGTTAAATTTTATTTTAAAAAGTATTTTATAATTACACAAAAATATAGAAGTTTCTAACAATTCACTATTTTATTGTCTTTAAACATTTAACTTTGTAGAAACTTGCTGTTGAATTCTTTTATTTACTATGCAATTCTAAAACAAATATCAAACTAGAATAGAACTGTACACTCACTTAAACTTACTAAGAGGTATTTATTAGTCTTGGTTGTTTTTACAATTGATACTGTTTATATCTGATACCTTTTACACTGTGATACTGTTTATTAGCCAGCAAATACTCATTGATCAGAAAATAAAGACCAAACACTGCTTAAATCAGAAGTATTTTGATCAGTTTTTAAATCTGTTTAAAATATTTCAATGAAGTTGATGCAACCAAAATGAAACTAGAAAAATTATTAATAGTATCTTACAAATTATCATTAAAATAGCTAGTGATGCCTGGCTGGAGTGGCTCAGTTGCTTGAGCGTAATCGTTTGCACGAAAAGGTTGCCAGTTCAATTCCTGGTCAGGGTGTGTACAGGAAGCAATCGATTGATGTCTCTCTCTCTCTCTCTCTCTCTCTCTCTCTCTCTCTCTCTCTCTCTCTCTCAGCATGTCTTCCAGTCAGGATTAAAAAAAAAAGAGAGAGCTAGTAACATCCTAGTATTTTTAGATGCTCACCTGTAGCAGATAGGAGCTGCCTGGATCTAACAAGCTGACAGCTTCATTCTGCACAGTGTTCTGTTGTGTGACTGCATCTTCTCGTTTTCGCTCTTTCTGCCCCGCTTCATCATCTTCATATTCATCTAAGCACTGAAAGGAAGAACAGTTTTCATTTTACCACTAAATATTAATAGAATGTTTTAAAAGTAGGTGAAAATACATTTGATAGTATAAGGAAATATCTGTGCATTCAGAAACTAATTTACACAATAGAGATGTTTCTTTCAGCAATATACTGGTATACATTTCATTCCTGTAAATTAAATTATCTGCTTGGTAGCCACACTTCCATATTCACATCACTGCCAACATCTAATCTCAAGATTTGCTTAAAGGTAGGGTTCACTCATTCTATATCATCCATTCAACAAGTAAACAAACTGTGTCTACTTTAAACAAGGCACTTTTTGGAGGCAAACAAAAAAGACACACCACAGACAAGGTTTTATAGTCTATAGGGAAAATGAGACATCTATATAAAACTTAATGATAAAGGCCACTTTCTAGCTATTACTACTGTGAGTACATACGGAAGAGTTTTTTTCACTTCTACAAAGACTCTGTAGTAGAGCTTATAATTTAAAGGATGGATACTACCTGGAACTGTAGATACAGAGAAAAGAAAATTTCAGATGGTAGGAAGAACACATGGAAAAACTTACAGGAAAGGGTGTTGCTAAAAAACTGAATCAACATCAGCAGTATCTATCTCCAGACCTTTTACATGAAAAAACAATAACCCATAATCAGAAACAAAACTCTATTCATTACACCCATTGTAACTGAACACATTCCTAACCAATACACTGCCCTAAAGGATTCTATGAAAGACAAAAAATAAACAATATCCCTGCAGACACTCTGCGAACACTAAGACACTGACCATCACACAGAATGACAGGAATGACAAAAGAACTTACAAATTCCCTAAAGAGAGAGCGAGAAAAAGCTGGAGGCCACTATACAAGTCCAGAAGGATCACTGGAGTGTCTGGAATAGGAGGAACCTAGTATATAAGCAGCACATTCAGACACAAGGTTCACAATGGGGGATATGGAAGCTGAGAAGGAATCTTAAATTAGAATGATGTGGGGAGAAAGTCAGAAAAAGAATGGAAGGAGTGAAGATAATGTGCAGGGTCCTCTCCATTAATGAAACTGTGTGCACTGGTGTCGTCTGGTCCTAGCTTGTCATGTAACCTGTAGGAGCGGGGGCTTGGATAACCAGTGCAAGAAAAATGATGACACTGCCGCTACTGCAACTGCTATGAGTAATACGCTGTCCTTGCCTCTGACCCAAGAGACTCCTGTCTTCTGCCAGAACCCATAAAACTACTGTGGGCTAGCATGTTAGCCTATAAGCAGGACAGTTCACAAGGTGAAAATCAGAGAGGCCTATGCTCTGATCACATATAAATAATATATACATATACTATAAATAGCCTGAAAACTCTGTACTTTTCACTACATAACATGGAAAGATGTTATAGTGCTGCAATTCCCTGGCATACAAGTAAAACATGATCAAACTGATTTTGAGAAATCAAACTGATTTTGAGTATACAGCAATTAACTGTACAGATTAAGAGAGACAAGGACCAAAAATGAAGAGACTAGTCAAACAACATAGTAGATAATTTGATCCTGTAAAAAAAAATATTTCCTATGTGGAAAATAAAACCCAATAAAAAATCATGTTAAATGGCAAAATATAAACAAAATTTAAAAGCAAAATTAGATTTAAGACATTAATGTCCACCAACATAGTTATGAACATCATTCTGGAAGGACTGTCTGATAAAACTAGGTAAAGAATAGAAGATTTCATCACTACAAAGAAGGCAAAACTCCATCACTTCAAATGATACGATCTTATCAAGAATATAACCTAAAACATTTTAGAATTATTAGAGCTACTTAAGATGGCTTTTCAATAAGTAAGCAAATATAAATAACTTCCCAAAGTAACATCAATAGCCAATGAGATTAATTTTAAAAATGACCTTAATAAATTAAAACACTTTTTTTAAAATAACCTATAAAATGACTGAGAAATATAAATTAAAATCCATTCTTAAATTGAGAAAAACTTATTATATTGTCAATAATCTTAAATCAACTTATAAAATTAAAAAAAATGTCAATCAAAATCTTAAGAGAATATATTTGGAAAGTAGGGTAGGCTGTCTGGATGCACAAATACATAAGACATTACAGAAAAATTACTTTTTAAAAAGGGTTTATGACAGACAGAATATTCATTCTGGTTAACATTAAAATGTATAAAACCACAATAATGGGAACTGTATGATAGAGGTCCTAGAACAGAAAAGAAAATTAAGCAAAGGAATTCTTCAGTATGTAGTACTGAGAAGAGAGGCAACCATTAATGTATAGTGGGGGCTGAGAAGCAAGAATATAAGACCTGGACAGAATAGTGTGGACTCATCTCTAATCTACTCTATAAAGCAGCCATCCCTTTCTCCAGTACCTGAACTGCAAAAAAATCCCTGACCGTAGGATTGAACGTCAGTAGCATAAAGCTAGAATTCTTATATCATGAAATCTACTAGTCCAATCTAATACAGAGGAAATATGCAAATTGACTGTCATGCCATAACAAGCTGGCTGCGCCCACAGAGGAAGCGGGGGTCCCATTACACAAGATGGCTGTGCCCACAGTGGAGGCCAAGTTCCCATAAACGAGCCTTACTGAGCAATCAGTAAGGGCCTCAGCGCCAGGCTGGGGGAACTCAGACCGCACCCCCCCCCCCCCCCGCTCCAGCACTGGGCCATGGGACCAGAGGCCATACCCCCACCTGGCAGGGCTTGACAGGGGACCTCAGGCTGTGCCCTCCCACCCCCGCCCCCGCCAAGCAGGGCTTGACATGATACCTCAGGTACACCACCTGCCCCGGTCCTGAGCCAGGGACCTGAGGTCGCACTCTTCACCCTGGTGCCAGCTGGGGGACCTGAGGCTGTGCCCCCCCACCTAGCGGGGCTTCACGGGGGACCTCGGGGAACCTCAGGCTGCATCCCCTGCCCAGTGGGGCTTGACGGGGGGTGGGGCCGGCTGGGTCTGGGTCTCGCGCAATTTCGAGGCATACATGGGTAGGTGGGCGGGGACTTGACTGGTTCCCGTGGTGTGACCTAGACTCTGACAGGAGGAAGATTCTCATATACATTTTATTAATTTTCTTTCATCTCTGACACTTCTATCATAGAGAAAGGGAAAATAGCAATATTAAAATATTTCCTCTAATTAATTTCCTTTTAATGTGCATGAATTTCATGTCCTGGGTCACGTGTGTGTGTGTGTGTGTGTGTGTGTGTGTGTGTGTGTGTGAATACAACTAATATGTAAAGTGTCCCCACAGAAGTTCGACTGGGAGACCGAGAGCTTGACCACTCACTACACCATGCGCTGATCACGGGGGAGTAGCACAGAACTAAGGAAGGCCCCAGTCAGCAGCTAGCAGCCAACAGCCAGGGAAGGGAGCCCTTGGCCAGCAGCGGGAAGGCCCTGATCAGCCCTGATTGCCAGCCACGCCTGGGAACCCTGCCCGTGCTTGAATTTCATGCACCAGGCCTCCAGTAGACAGATGAAAAGTAAACGTCGAGGCAGGGAGCCATGAACTCCCTGAGCACTGGGATGTTACCTTGGTTTTCATTTCTGAGACCCTACCCTTCAACACTAACCTTCCCTCCTTCTCACATCCTCAACAAATGTAGACTCCCTTACCAATAGCGCATTAAAAGAAAAGAAAAAAAAACCTCTTCAGTAAATGTTTGATAAATGAATGAATGAGTTACCAAGATGATAAAAATCAGGGAGATGGACTGTGGAACCCCAGGTTAAAATTCTCAATGTTCTTTTCCATAAAAACACCACTGTCCACTGACCTGGGAACCTACTCATCACACATGCTATCCCTGTGGAGTGTGTGCATGTTACACCTCAGGCAGCTTTCAGAATAGGGCTTACCTGACCAATCACAATTTCTCTCTGAAGTTCTTCTAGCAACTTGTACAGTTCTTTTAACAACAAGCACCCTAAAATTCTGTAAGCTATCTTATATAACTGGAATTAATATACCTAGATGAATTTGATAGAAATGGTGAGAAATAAGAAAAGAATGAAAATAAAAAAGAACTCAGTTAATAAAGGAAGGTGAGTAAAGACATTTTCTATTTCTGTTTCTTGCAAAGATTAATAATTCTCTAAGCACATAGCTCACTGGTATCCTTAAGGGAGAGAGAGAGAGTTGTTGTTAAATAAGTACTAGCAAAAGACGATCAAAAAGAAGCCTAAATATTTTTAAAGTTTTTATGAAGTATAAGCTTTTTATATCTAAGAGGGGGAAAATGAAAACAAGATACTGATTTTATATTATACTTGTATTAATAACGTGGGACTGAATTCCCTATCTCTCTTCCTAGTTCTCATTTCTAAATAAATGTAAACATGAAAAAGTCATTCTCTCCTTTTATATTAGAGAGAAAGTTGCATAAGAACAGGGTTGACAAGTATAAAGTGAAATAAAGTCAGCTTCTTTTATCTCCCCCCACCCCACAAAATCAGCCTTTAAATGGAGGTGATAATAAGCATCTCTGAATTTTACCAAGCTCTGCTTTTCCCAAAATTACATTTTAGAGTGCTAATATTTTAACAAATAAAACCCCTGGGGGGGGAAAAGTATGATCTTCATTGCAAATAATTAATGTTGTTAAAAAAGAGAAGCTATACCCTAACTGGTTTGGCTCAGTGGACAGAGCGTAGGCCCGTGGACTAAAGGATCACAGGTTCGCCGAAACCGGTTTGGCTCAGTGGATATCGAGTGTCGGTCTGCGGACTGAAAGGTCTCAGGTTCGATTCCAGTCAAGGGCATGTACATTGGTTGCAGGCACATCCCCGGTAGGATGTGCAGGAGGCAGCTGATCAATATCTCTCTCTCATCGATGTTTCTAGCTCTCTATCCCTCTCCCTTCCTCTCTGTAAAAAATCAATAAAATATATTTTAAAAATAAAAAATAAAAAAAATAAAGGGTCACAGGTTCGATTCTGGTCAAGGGCATATAACTTGGTTGTGGGCACATCCCCAGTAGGGGGTGTACAGGAAGGCAGCTGATTGATGTTTCTCTCTCATCAATGTTTCAAACTCCCTATCCCTCTCTCTTCCTTTCTGTGTGAGAATATGAATAAAATGTATATTTTTTTTAAAAAGAGAAGCTATAACATGTTCTCAATTTATTCAGACCATTCCCATAGATCTGACAATGTAACTAAATAAAAAGGAAATTAGGATATCTTTAGAGTCCTGTTATAGGACTCAAAATATGAATTCATAGGAATAGGATAAAAAATTAGAAATATATCCAAATACATAGACAAGTTGAGTTACAATAAAAGCAGAACCTCACATCAGTGGGAAAAGATGGACTTTTTATATGTGGTTTGGGGATAACTGGATAGCTGCATTGAAAAATGACATTGGATTTATTCCACACACCACATACCAGGATAAATTTCAGTGCATCATTAAAAACAAGCAAAAATTTGAAGGCACTCCACCAAAGAAAATACAGGGATGGCAAAATAACACAAGAGAAGAGTCTCAATACCATTAGCTACCAGGGAAATGCAAATTAAAACCATAATGGACTATCACTACACACATACTAGACTACCAAGTGATAGTGAGGATTTGAAACAACTGCATATCTCCTCTGTTGTTGGTGGGAACTAAAAGTGATATAGCCGTGTGGGAAACCAGTTTGGCAGTTTCTTATACATTTAAATAAGTATACACTTACATTAGACCCAGCAATTCTACTAGTAGTTATTACCAAGAGAAATGAAAACATGTTCACTGAAAACCTGTACCAAAAAACCAGCTTTTTCCATAATATTTGGAAGTAGTCCAAATGACCATCAACTGGTGAACAGATTAACAAGCACTAGTACAGTCATGTAATGGAATACTAAGAAACAAAATGAAAAAAATCTCAAAAATATTACTGCTACAAGAAAAACACCAGAAAGTGAGTACCATATAAATATATTTATATGTATGAGCCCACATATAAAATTCTAAAGAAACCGAAATCTTAGGGACAGAAAGCAAATCAGTGGTTCTTAGGAGCTAGGTGTGAGGGGACTGACTGGAAAGGGGCAGAAGTAGTGATAGAAATGTTCTATATCCTGTTCCCATGGTGGTTTACCCAGTTGTGTACACTTGCCAAAATTCATCGAACTGCACTCTTAAAAACGGTAGCATATTACTGTATGTAAATAAATACGTAGTATGAAAAAGAAATATAGTGGATACTAAACGAATGAAATGAGTTTAAGAAAAAAAAAAGACTGAACCTAAATTTGATTAAGCCTCTACATGCAACAACAAATTACAAAAACTAGAAGGGATAGAACATATCAGACACCACCATGGTGCTGCAATTATGAAAATTCACACAATGGGACACACTAAGCAGGGCTCAAACAACTATAAAAAAAAAAAAGAAGCAAATATTTTAGGCTTCTGAAGCTACCTACATAAAATATATTGTTTTTGTTTTTTAACAACCCTTTTAAAAATATAGAAAACAGCCTGGCTGGTGTTGCTCAGTAGTTGAGCATCGACCCAAGAACCAAAAGGTCGCTGGTTCGATTCCTGGTCAGGGGACATGCCCGAATTTCAGGATTGATCCCCAGTGTGGACTGTACAGGAGGCAGCTGACCAATGATTCTCTCTCATCGATGTTTCTATCTCTCTATCCCTCTCCCTTCCTCTCTAAAAAAATAAAAATCAATAAAAATGTTTTTAAAATATATATAGATAAAACAATTTTTCAGTTCTCTTTTATGTAGAACCAAGCTTTTACTATAAAGACAAATGGCCAGTAACTACAACTAATAAATATGAAACTCAGAGTAAGAACACCAATACCAACATATTAACCTCTTTTTTGTCCTTAATAAAGAAAACTATTTTAAAACTATTTTTAAAATTATCACTTAAAAGACAGTTTGAACAATGAATATATGATGAAATTAAGCCTCAGGAATCTGAGATTAAGAAATTTTTTTTTTAGATGTGAGTGATATTGTTCTTTTGTTTTAAAAAAATCCCTTATGTCTGGAGATATATACTGAAATGTTTAAGAATAAAATAGTATGTCATCTATATTTGCTTCAAAATGATATAAGAGATAGAATGGAGAGTGTGTGCTGCTATGGATAAAACTGCACAGGAGTTGTCAACTGTTGAGGTTGAAGGATGGGTCCATGGGGGACTTTATTACATCATTTCTCCTTTTGTATGACTGAAATTCCCATAATAAAGTTTTTAAAATAGCAATAAAATTTAATTTTGCATTGACTAAATAACTAGAACTAGATAAATATTTTATTTTAAATGCGTAACACTTTTAAATATATTTTTATTAAATTATTATCTGTGTACATATATTACCATTGCCCCCCCCCCCAAATACATGCCCTCCCTCCCCAGAGTTTTGTGTCCATTGGTTGTACTTATATGCATGTATACAAATCCTTCAGTTGATCTCTTATCTCTCCCAGATCTCCCAACCCTCCCCACTGTAATCTGACAGTCTGCTTGTTACTTTACTGTCTCTATATAAATCTTTTGGTTCATCAGTTTAAAATGTTCTTTATTATCCATAATGAGTGAGGTCACGTGGTATTTCTCTTTCATTGACTGGCTGCATAACACTTCTTATTCTAGGGAACAAAGTGGTAGAGTATTATTTAAAACTATTTTCAAAGAAATGGGAAATATTTGCAATTTTACAGAGTGGAAAAAGGCTATGTATGAATAATAGAAAATACGCATTAACTATCTCTAGATTGATTTTTCTTTTTTCTTCATAATTGTCAATAAAGTGTACATCAGATTAGAAAATCACAAACTAAAAACTCAGATTTTGGAATCAATTAAACTTAGATTCAAATCCCAGCTATCACTTATAATAGTAATAGCATCTACTATTAACTGAATATTTTCTAGGGCACTGTTAAGTACTAACATCTAGTACTTCATGTAATTTTCATAAAAACCTAAACGGTATGTATTACTTTATAGAGAGAAATCTGAGGAATGGAGTTAAGTAACAGGCTTCAGGCTTAAGGATACAAGTCGTTGATGGGTGTAGTTGGCACTACAACCTAAGCAGTATAACAATAATTCTAAATTCAACTTTCCAACTGCCAGGAATAGCCTATTTATTAGACATGAAATACACTTAGTTTATTGAATTTTTTTTCCAACCATAGTTTACATTCAATACCATTCCACACCAGTTTCAAATGTACAGCAAAGTGGCTGGAATACTATGCATGCTTCAGTGGTCCCCCCATTGACCCAAACACCCATTTGGCCCCAGGCCCTATATAATAAATATTAACCTATAAAATAAAAGGGTAATATGCAAATTGACCAAATGGAAGAACAACCAGTCAACAGGGGTTGGGCTAGTGAGCAGGCGGCACCAGGCCAGCCAAGGCAGGTGCCAGCAGGCAGGGGGGAACAGTGATGGAGGGGGAGAAGGGAGAGGTGACGGCAGGACAGGTGAGCAGGTGGTGCCAGTGTATCTAAGGCAGGTGCCAGCAGGCAAAAAGAGGGGACGGTGATCGAGGGACGGGAGCGGGGGGGGGGGGGGGGGGGGGGGAGCAAAGAGCAATATTAAAATATTTCTTCAAAGTAATTCACTTTCAGTGTGCGTGAATTCATGAATCAGGCCACTAGTTGACTATATTCTTCATGTTTCACTCTGCATCTCTGTGGCTATTCTGCAACTACCAATTTGTACTGATTAAACCCTTCACCCTTTTCACCTAGCCTTGCAATCCCCCTCTCCTGATAGCTATCAGTTTGTTCTCTGTATCTGAGTCTGTTTCTTTCTTTTTTTTCCATTAAATTCCACATATAAGTAAAATCATATGGTATTTGACTTTCTCTGACTGGCTTATTTCACTTAGCACAATACCTCCTAGGTCCATCCATGCTGTCATAAAAGATAAAATAAAGATTTCCTTCTTTTTTACAGCTGAGTAATATTCCATTGTGTCAATGTACCACAGCTTTTTTTAAAAAAATCTATTCATCTACTGATGGAAACTTGGGTAGCTTCCAAATCTTGGCTATCCTATTGGCTATCCTATATAATAAAAGGCTAATATGCAAATTGTCAAAACTGCAGAGCAACTGGTTGCTATGACATGCACTAGCCACCAGGGGGCAGACGCTCAATGCAGGAGTTGCCCCCTGGTGGTCAGTGCACTTCCAGAGGGGAGCAATGCTAAGCCAGAAGCTGGGTTCACGGCTAACTAGTGCAGTGGCGGTGGCAGGAGTCTCTCCTGCCTTCACAACATCCCCTGAGGGGTCCCAGACAGCAAGAGGGCACAGGCCAGGCTGAGGGACTCCCCCACCTCCCCCTGTGTATGAATGTCATGCACGGGGCCTCTAGTTGTAAATAGTACTGCAATAAACATAGGGGTGCATATATTCTTTTGAATTACTATTTAGGGTTTCTTTGGATATATTCCCTGAAGTGAAATTGCTGGCTCATACAATTCCATTTTCAATTTTTTGAAGAACCTCCATTCTCTTTTCCATGGTGGTTGCACCAATCTGTATTGCCACCAACAGTGCACAAGGGTTCCCTTTTCTCCACATCTGCACCACTTGTTGTTTATTGATTTATTGATGATAGCCATTCTGAAAGTGTGAAGTAGTATCTCATTGTGGTTTTGATTTGCATTTCTCTGATGATTAGTAATGTTGAGAAATTTTTCTTGTGTCTATTGGCCATCTGTATGTCTTCCTGCAAGAAGTGTCTATTCAGGTCTTCTGTCCACTTTTTAATTGGGTTGTTTTTCTGGTCTTGAGTTCTTTATAGTGCAGTGAATTTTTATGAAGAAAACTAAAACAAAATATCAGTGAGCACTTTTTGTGAAATTTCATTTTCATATTATCTTTGAGTACACTGAGTTACTTGTAGAACACAGAATTGCTGGGAGTCGCAGGAAGAAAAGAGTGGCCATGAGTTGATGATTGTAGCTGGATGACAGTTTTGTAAGGGTTCATCTACACCAGTGTTTCCCAAAGTGTGGTACGCGTACCCCCAGGGGTACGGGAAGAGTTTGGTGGGGAGTACGTATTGCACCGGAGTTTGGTGGGGATATGCACTGCACCGTGCTTAGCTGCGCCTAATTCTACATTCTCATGAGTCAAGTCAAGATAGTCTTGTGAGGCGTGAGATGGTCCGGTGTGCAAAAAATGTTATTTATAATATAACTTTTATTTATATTTTATTATGAATAATTTTATTTTTTGTTTATTATTTTGTGTGTGTACCAAAAAATAAAAATATTTTGATTGTTATTAAAATACATCCTTTTTTTTGACGAGGGGTACTCAGCGTTACGAAAATTATAGAAGTGGTACACATAAGTCAAAAGTTTGGGAAACACTGATCTACACTATAGTTCTGTGCATGTTACCATTTTTTACACTTCTTTATTTACTTTAAAGAAACTTTCTAGAAGGATTCTATAGGTCTCATTTCTGTTTTCCATCACTGACAGCAGACCACGCTTTCCCAGGTCTCATCCATCACTGTACAGACTCTCATTTCCATAGTGCTCGGTACATTTTTTTATCTGCATGCCTCCTCTCCCTTTCAAATTATTCCATTGTGCCTTCTGGAATTCCTGCTGATTAACATTTTTGCCCTCCTCAGCTGCAAAATGAATCTTAGCTGGCTCCTTGAAAAAAGCTCTTTCCCTTTAGCTCCCCTCAACAAGAAGCTATTTTTTTTCCTTCCATACATTAGGGCCTGGTGGTAGGGTTAGTGTCTTCTCGGACTACCTTTATGGACACAGTGTTTTTTCTAGTCCAATGTTTTTCATTCAGTTAATATCACTCTGTACAAGGCATGGAATTTTATGGAGACATTTTCTGGCATACTGATGACTACTGGTTTATGGATCAGAAGCATAAAATGGATACCGTGCAATATAAAAAGTCCCTATAATAAAGAACTGACCCCTATCCCATTCAAATGCAGTAATAATAAATAGTCATGAAGATAAAAAAAAAATCTATAATTATCTAAGCCTAAACACATTTTACCACTAAAAATCAGGTTTGGTGGTAGTTATAGGGTTTTTAAATATCCACAGATTTTTCCAGAAAGACAATCACCCTGTAAATCCAGAAAATATGATATATTTGTTGTTAGTAATCAACTACAAAAAGTTGCTCAGAGGATGTCACGAATAGCAAAATTATCATGGTATTTGTGCGCGCTTTTATCAGTCTGGAAAGAAAACATTGAAAGCCACTGTACTATGTTTTTAAAGCTCTAAGGCTTTGCAAATTACACATCACAATAGTAATCTTTTATTACAAACCTGGCCTTAGTACAGATACAATAAATGTTTACTGAACTAAATACTGGAGCATGTAATGGAGAAACCAGACTGACTGCACAAGACTACCAAGGACACTGAGGCTAAGGAGGAGTTGGGACTTGAAGTCCTAAAAACAAAGAAAACATCCAATCATTTCATTTCTTGAACAAATGAGAGATAGAACATACTGCTTTTGAAAGACTAGCCGTATGATGACATGTATGTAAAATATACAAATAAACTTGACCTGAAAATTATAAGGTAGTAGTTTCCTACTACTAAAATTTCTACTACTACAGCGCAAAGTTCTTTAATATAGCAAAAATTTAACAAGTTTATAGACTGAAATACCTACACAGGATCCATTTAATGACTGCTTTCCCGATCAATTTTATAAATAAGAATTCCACAAAACTCAGGTCAGTAAAAGCAAACCATTTGTTTACTTTCAACACTATTTGTATTAACATTTTTAAATGTTTCTAATATATAAGCATATTAATATATACCTATATTAATAAGAATTATTGGGCAGTAGAGGTATACCTAATAAAAATATATAATCATTACAAATATGATTTATCTAAAATGATGCATATTGAACTAAACAAGAAAATACAATAAAAATTCAACACATTAATAATGGTTATATTTATTTTTAATAAAATACAGGTGTAAGACAAGTTTCACTACTTCAATATTTTGATAGGATAAATTATGTGGTATACTATATCGTTTTTGGAAGAGTTCAGCTAGATATTGCTCCACAATCCTTTTACTTTTTCCTATTTGTTCTCTTTCATAAATGTTGACAATATTTATATCTCCAAACAATATTGACAATAATGCATAAAATTCATTAAAAAGTGCTAGTTGCTTCAATTTTCAGAATCCTCACCCAAAAAAATTTTAATATTCTATTCTATCCAAATACCTCAGAGGCTATGTAGCATATACACATCTGATCTTAATATAAAGAAACTACACAAATTCCTCAGGTGTTAAGTTTTTCAATAACTTTCTGCAAAGTATAAATACTTCTTTATAAAGCTCTAACACAAGGAACAGCCAAACATTTTCTTCATGTAACTCAAAATGAGGAACAGAATTACAAAGAACGAAAATGAAATGAAAACTTGAAACATCCAAATAAGTTTAATCCTATTTACACTCAATAAATTATATAAATACGACTCTAAAAGCATTCTGATTGCCCTTTGCATTTACAAAGATCAAGTAAGCAATCTTAGCAAAGCTTTTAGGGAAAAGGAAAAAAAACAATTATATAGCTCCATGGCAGTAGGATCTCTATTGGGATCATACAATTTCAAACCATGAATGTGGATAAGCGGTTATGCTTTCCAAAATGAAAGTTACAATATCCATGAAAGGTATTAAGAGTTAAGCTACATTCCACTCATTTTTCTTCTGCAATACTATGTCAATCCTATCAGTACTGCTGCTTCTTTATCTTCCTCCCTCTCTACCCTTTTTTCATCCTCCGTTAGTCCTTTATCTAGCATATAGCACTCTGACATACTCAAAGGCTATCTAGATTTTCCTTACCTTCCCTTTCTGCTCCTAAGCCAAGAGATGTATTTTAAAATGGTTAAACAAAAGAAATTTTCCATTATACAAAAAGAAAACTGAAATAAGATAAAACTAATGAGCACCTCTATGTGAAAATAACTGAGCAAAATAAGCAAATGGCCTCTCTCCTCTCATTAGGTAGCTTTAAAAAGCCTGTCTATATTACAATGATTTTAAAATGTTACATACACACATACACACCCAAGCTAGCAAGTTTAGAACCTTAAGGAGGATAAATCAAGATGTATGGATTTCCAAGATTAATTATAAAACACCCTAATTGGCTACAATTTCATTTTTTCACAATTTTAAAGCACCTTCCTCACTATTAAACTTCTACACTGATACTATCAGATATGACTCAACCGTGGTCCCAGCCAACTACCTGTGTAGAGATCCCATCAGATCCTAGGGCTAAGTAGTGTTAAATTCTCCAAATACCAATATTCAAGCACTCTCAATTCAGCTATTTCAACAAATACAATTAATTTAAAAACTACAGTTTGGATCTTTTTATTTAAACAGAAAATGGCATCTTTTCCTAATTACAAAATTAATGTACATTCAAAAAGCTTTTAAACGAGAAAATAAATAAGAAATCATCCTTAATCTTAACAACTTATCACTTTGGTATAAAAACCTTCTGCTAGAAGGCTTTTTTTTTAATTATTATTATTCACAGAATTGTAGGCATCCTGTTTTGAGTTCAACTTGTATCATCATCTTGTTTTCAACAAAAATTTTAGTAACTGCATAGTATGATTATCAGGTTATGACTACATCACAATTTGTTTAATAGTATCTGTGTGTGGGATATATAATCTTAATAGTCTCTCATACAACTTTGTGCATCTATATTTTTTAATGCTCTTTAAACATGCTGTCAAATTTTCCTCCAAAAAGGTTGCTCCACCCTTATTATTATTTTTAACTCTCTTAACATTTTTTTAATTTATTGATATAAAAGGGGGGGGGGAATTTGTTGTTCCACTTATTTATTAATTCATTGGTTGATTATTGTATGTGACCTGACCAGGGATGAACCCATAACCTTGGCGTATCACAACGACACTCTAAATTAACTGAGCTACTTGGCCAGAGTTTATAACTCTCTTTAAACATATTAGGCAAATATGATTTCACTGAGTCCTAGTATCAGAATGAACTTATATTATACTTTTTAGGCTTTAGGTATTTCTTTATGTATCTTCATTTCCTTAACTGATGTCCTCTCTCAATTTTTATATTGGTTCATTTCCTTAGTATTTCTAAAAGCTATTTGTAAGATAGAAACGTTTGTTATCATATACTAGAGGCCCGGGGGGTGGGAAGGGAGGTGTCCCTAATGGAGCGGCCGGCCCTGGCTGAGGATGGAGGATGCTCTCAATGACATGAGTTATAACTTCTAGTTTGTTGGACACCACAGTCAGGCTTCAGCTTCGGGGAGGGAGGAAGAGAGGATGGACAGCTCCTTGGAGGAGCCTGGGCGAGCTGTCAGTCAGTGAGGCGTGCAGGAGGACCTGAGGCCTCTGGCGGGGCTGAGGGGACTCAGACAGCAGGTATGCAGAGTGGCTGGGCCCACCCCCACTGTAGGTGCTGCCATCTTGTGATGGTGTGATGTCAATTTGCATACTATCTCTTTATAATATAGGGTTGTCCACTTTTATCCTAGTTCACCTTTTTAATTCTAAGTTTTCCTTTTGAGATTTTCTACCTGTTTTATGTTAAGAAAATGTGTTTTCCATTTTAAGATCTAATAAACACAGAGCCTTTCTAATTTTTACTATTTCATTTTTAACTCATTTCATACTTAATTTGTTGTATAGTGATATGAAATCTAATGATTTTTTAATAAAACAAGACACATGTTCTAGCAATATACATGGAAAAAATCAGAACTGCATCACTGGCATTGGGTTGTATGAGTAGCCACCCTAGAGGAGTTCAGCACCTTTCTCTAGGTTTCATATCCAGGGGCTCTGAGAAACCCAACTCCTCATCACCAATACAAAATGCTATCTCTGCCTGGCCAGCATACCTCAGTGTTTAAGCATCCTATGAACCAGAAGGTCTCAGTTGGATTCAGTCAGGACATATGCCCAGGTTGCAGCTCGATCCCCAATGTGGGACATACAAGAGGCAGCCGGTAATTAGTTCTCTCTCATTGTTGATGTTTCTGTCTCTCTTTATCTCCCTACCTCTCTGAAATTAATAAAAATATTTTTAAATGCTCTCTTTAGTATATATACTAGAGGCCCGGTGCATGAAAATTTATGCACTGAAAGGGGGGGGGGGTCCCTTAGCCCACCTTGCCCCCTCTCACAGCCCAGGAGCCCTCAGGGCTGGGAGGCAATCCAGCAATACGAGGAAGGTGACACCCCCATCACACCTCTGCTGCTGCCACTATTGGCAGCGCAAGCCTTGGCCAGCCCTGGTTACCTGAGCCTTGGGCAGCCCTGGGCGACTAGGTAGCTGCCATCTGAGGCTTGCCAGCCTCCGGCCAGCCCTGGGTGGCTGGGGGATTGAGGAGACTGGTGGAATCCGGAGGCAGGCATACAGAGTGGGCCTGGCCTTGCCGTGCACCTGCCGCCCCAGTGGCTTGTGGGAACCACCATCTTGTGGCTGTGGGCACCATCATCTTTGAGGGTGGGGCAATTAGCATATTCCCTCCTTATTGGCTATGGGTGCTGCCATCTTTGAGGGCAGGGTGGTCAATTAGTAAATTCCCTCCCTATTGGCTGTGGGCGCCGCCATCTTTCCAACGGCATGAGGGTCAATTAGCATATTCCTTTATTAGGTAGGATTTTTATATATGGCTAGGTTTTTAACTTTCTGTTCCACTCATCTATTTACATTAATAGCCAAATCATATTATTTTATCATTATATGTCAATAGTATATCTAGTAGTAGCTAGTTTCCTTCATTATTATTAATTTTTAAAGCTCTCTTGGCATTCCCAGTCAATGTATTCTCGCAGTAAAATAATTTAAAAAACATTAACATGAAAATTATTTGGAGAAAACTACTAACATTTATTAGCTGTATGATCTTGCAAAATGGGAACAGCAGCAATGCCCACATAACAAAGTTGTTGCTATATAGGTTAGCAATGAGTTAGAACTAAGGAAATGAAGTTGACATGGACTGTGGACAGACAGCAAACAGGAGTGGAATCTGACTGGATTAGGGAAAGCCAATAGCAGTAAGTTACAAGATGATTCCTAGTTTTCTAGCTCATGATGTAATCCAAATGCACAGGCATTTAAAAAAAGGTGGGAAATGATGAGGAATTTAATGTTAAGCATAAAATATTTATGAGATATACAAGAGTAAAGGAAGGCCAAGGTACAGATCAAAGGCTAAATATCTTTTCCTAACACCGTAGGGAGGCTCCTAAGATAGATCTAAATGCAGATAAGTTAGATATAGACTGAAGCCAAAGTAGGTTTACAGTAGTTCATATGGAAAATATAATAATAATGATTAATAAACTCATAATCACTATAAACCTACTTTTGCCTCATCTATACAGGTAAATAGAAATTGAGGGAAGTCTGAGGGTTTCTCTGAGAAATGATTGTGCTCTTCTGCTGATAATCAGAGGTAGAAATTTGGGATGAAGTCATGGGTGTGAGGCAGATTAAAAGTTTACAATATATATTGTAAGAAATATGAAAGTGAGTGAAATGTAAAGGGGGGAGGGAGAGAAGAAAGAAAAACATCGATTTGCCTCCTGTACACACCCCAACAGAAGTGAACCCATATACACATGTGCCCTGACTAGAAATCAAGCCCACCACCTTTTGGTGTACCGGACAATGCTCCAACCAACTGAGCCACCAGCCAGGGCTAGGACATAGCACTCTTAACTGCTTTTAGTTAGATACCCTGCAGATTACTTGAACCAGAATAACATTCTAAGAAGGTATAAAACTACAAACTGCTAGTTTAAGAAGTAACACAGACTTCGGCTGGTTCTACAACTCATAAAAGTAAAAAGCAAGAAAATCTTATGAACAAAATGTTCATCTCCCCCTGAATAAGCATTTAAATACTATTTGAAGTAGACAAATACATAATTTTAAAACTTTTCAAAGCTTAAGGGGCCCATATAATTACCAGGAAGTCTAATAGTTCAAGAGGTTGTTTTTTTTTGTTATTGTTTTTTTAAATATATTTTATTGATATTTTACAGAGAGGAAGGGAGAGAGATAGAGAGCTAGAAACGTTGATGAGAGAGAAACATCGACCAGCTGCCTCCTACACACCCCCACCGGGGATGTGCCCACAACCAATGTACATGCCCCTGACCGGAATCAAACCCAGGACCTTCCAGTCAGCAGGCCGATGCTCTACCACTGAGCCAAACTGGTTTCGGCAAGAGGTGGTTTTTGAAGCCAGCTTGTTTTGCTGTTAAAAACTTATACCAAATTGTATGTCCTTCCTCACCCAAAGAAAGCCTTCATTTTAAAAAAAAAAATTTTACATAGACTACCAACTCTAAACACTAGACATTAAAAAAATAATTGCAGTAGTCAGCTCCTTCAGGATTTATCATCTTTGTGGCTCCAATCCATAAAGAGGAAAGTGAAGCACAGAGTAAGCTAGAGTTAGGTGAAAAACATGTTCTTAAATGGTTACCCACTTTACTACTCAACTATCAAGGAATATCAGAATGTACACAGCAAAAATAAAGCAATATCTAAATGCATGTTTGGGGTCTTAACCATATGAAAAATATTTCAATGGCACTATACTAATTAAAAGTACATGATCATACCCTAGCCAGTTTGGCTCAGTGGATAGAGCGTCAACCTGCAGACTGAAAGGTCCAGTGTTCGATTCCAATCAAGGGTATTTACCTCAGTTGCAGACTCCTCCCTGGCCCATTCCCTAGTAGGGGCATGTGCAGAAGGCAACCAATTAATGTACTTCTCTCACATTGATATTCCTCTGTCTTTCCCTCTCTCTTCCACTCTCTCTAAAAATCTTTGGAAAAATATCCTCAGATTAAAACACACGCGCGCGTGCACGTGCGCACACACACACACACACACACACACACACATACACAAGCAGTATATGATCAAAAGTGGACCAATTTTGGTCTACTATTTTATTTGTGTTCATGCTTTGCTATAAATTGAGACAATTTAGTATGAAAGCAAATGGTAGGGTAATAAACACTACTTTGATTTGACACATCTGAATCAATGAGCATTAACACAAAATGATTATTGAGATAGGAAAACATTCCTTTCAGTATAAATGTGATTATTATGTGGTTTCTTCCCTTTGTGATTGAAATTTATGATTTGTTGAAATTGTCAAAAACCCCATATCGAGTTTTAGTTTATTTTAAAAGGATCCAAAGTTCTTGATCTCATGTGTTAGAAGAACTGAGCAAGACTTTCATAATAAAGGAGAAAACAAAATAGCTACAGAAAATGTTAAGTTAATTTTGTCTTAATCCTGACAAATGCTTAATTTACTGAAAAAATACTCTTATGTAGCATATTTTTAAAATTATTTAAAATATATTTTATTGATTTTTTATAGAGAGGAAGAGGGAGAGTTAGGAACATCGATGAGAGAGAATCATTGATCAGCCGCCTCTTGCACACTCCCTACTGGGGATGTGCCCGCAACCAATCATTGGTAACAACGTTAATATTAACTATACAAACTTGTAAAAATAACTTCAGAGCCATATCCTGAAATGTCAATATTCTCATTATCCCAACTATAGTGTTTGTTTATTTATAAAATTTGAAGGCTCACAAAGCCAGCTCAATGTTGATCTTGTTATAGCAATTCAAGGAAGCAGCAGGTTTCAGTGCCCAGCCCGGGATCTGACTAAGAATATGTGGCTTGTTGCAGTCAGGTTCTGCTATCTCATAACTTTAAGCAAACCCCTCTATCTCCTGAGTCCTCAGTATCTTCTACCATAAAAAAGGTCATTTTTATAGAACCACATTTAGTGATGTTAAAATTAAAATATGCTACTTGTTATGTAAACAACTTAATGGATACATCATTCCTTCAAATATTTAGATGCAAGGCATTGTGTTTGCAAATGGGAATAGAGCAATAAACAAGACAGACATAATCTCTTCAATCATGGAATTTTGATTCTAATAGGGGGGAATTAATATATTTCATCTCAGTTCCCTTCCACTAAATTAAAAATGAAGAAATGAGCACATAATGACCTAAACACACAGACAACAACAACAACAACAACAAAAAACCTGAGGTGACAGAATAGGAAATGACAACTAAATTTGGGCAACTAAATTAAGTAGGTGGGCAACTGCTGACTTAGCAGAGCAGAGAAAGTTGAAATCTACATGTTAACCAAATAAAGAAGTATACCAAGATACTAAATGGAAGGCCTAAGAATTGTAAATATGAGAAGCCCCTAAAGAAACGGGATAAAAAAAGGAGGAATGGTCAAAAGTCTATATAAAAGGAAGTTATAACACCCAACTCCCTACCCTCCTCTTACAGGCAACTATTTTTCCCCGCAGATAAGGTTTATTCTCTACAAATACTAAACCAAAGAAGTGCCTCAATCTGAGGCATTAGTAGTAGTCAAGGGTTGAGATAAGGAATGAATCACATGGAAACAGGAGTGAAAGTCAGTCTCCTTAACATGCATGATCTCAAAACATTAAAATAAAATAAATTAATAACTATTCCCCATATTTTGAGACATCAGATTTGCTACATTCAGTATTTATAATGGTTTCTATTCACCAAAAAGCTGTATTTCACTACAAAAAAAAAAGATTATGTTGAAGTTTACATAGAAAGAAAAAAAAAAGGAGAAAGAAGGGAAATTATATTAGAGGTTAGATGATCATCCTGTCATGCATGCTATAGGCAATAAGAGGTAATTCAATGCAATTTTAAATAGTACACAAAATGATTATATAATTGTTTTAATATACATGAAAAAAATATAGTCTATTGCATCTGTAATTTCACAGTTTATATTGCCTAAAGGTAAGTTAAAAATAAAATATTAATACAGACACTTTGCAGAAATGGCAGCAGTATGTAAAAGTCTAAACTGTAAAGCACACTACTGCAGAGACAGTGACTAAACTGAGTGCTATAGTAAGGCCAGAAAAACTAAAATTCTCTCAAAATCCAAGGATTCCTTCCAATCCAATTCTAGGAATACTTTAATAAAACAAATTTTAGGAAGCAAATGTTTTCTAGATGTATACTGACACAATGTAAGCTGGCTAGAGATGCTTCTTCAGAGATATTTTTACAAGGTAGGACATAAGATTAGGTAAAATTTATTCTTTGACTTGCAGCAAATTGAAGTTCTAAAAACAGATGAAAAGATTAGATGAAGAAATAAGAAAGAACTCAGATGAGGTAAGAAGAAGAGAATTAGAACCAACATATATAATAAAAGCAAACATATATCGAGCTTTTACTATGTATTAGGCATTGAGTTAGACGATCAAAATAGGCAGTCTCTGCATAACTCCCTTTTACAGATTAAAAATCTAATACTCAGAAGCTAAGAAATTTACTTGTGTCAGCTGGGGGAAGTGAAAAACTAAAGGGGGGTTTGGGGCGGGGGGGGGGGGGGGGTAGAGGATGTGACCTAAGGGAAAAAAGCCTTTGATAACCAACTAAATATCACAATGTAATTACCAATATAGTTTTTTTTAACATTTGAAAACTTTATAAAAATCGATAAAGTAAATGACTAAAGACTAATGGGTAAACAAATGGCCAATAAATCAGATTTACTTTACTCAGAAAAACTTTCAATTTGATATATTTATCATGTTTACTGTATCCTATCTGAGGACTGAATTATATTGCTTGGTCAGTCAATGAAGTCATAGCCCAAAACTTCTTAGTCCCATTTCCACATTTCAGTTGAACAAAGTCATTAAGCAGCCCAATAAAACAACAACAAAATTGTCATATACTTTTTACTTCTATGACTTGTGTCCTTAAAATGTCAAAGGATGTTTAGCAGTTAAACTTAAATTCTCTAAATTTCAAAACTCTTCCATATTTACATGATCCTAAAAAGTAGTAATTTTATGCAACTGAAGGAAGACTGCTATTCATGCTTTTAAAATGTGCTTTTAATTTTTCTGACTAGTAAAGGCTATAATAATGTCAGTTGGAAAACAGAAGGCTGAGTGAGCATCTGAGGGTAAAAAGGAATGTTTTCACAGGCATAGTTGGTAAATACCACTGCCTCTAGATGAACATTCTTCCCGAACTGGAAGCCAATCACAATTTAACTTTAAAAATCCTCTTACACAGAGCAATGGGAGATCGTTATCTCAATTATCCCTTCACATAAAACTCAAGGACTGAACTAATACTTTCAACATTATCAACATCAATTTCTTTTAACTGTTTTTAACTGAATCCATACCCCGAATTAAGATTTAGCTGAACAGTCAACAGGCTTAGATGTTAGCTCTGCAGTTTTGAGTACTAAAAAAGCTGATTTTTATACCTGATGAGAACAACTTTAATGTCATAGCAATCTTTAATTGTATTACAGCATAGCAATGTGAATAAGGCCAATATGATGGGAAGGAATAATTCTACACAAACACATTAATGTATCTGCAATAAGTAAATCTCCTTGGATGTTGCAGTAAATGATCTTAAAAAGAACTAGGTATCTGGGAAATGCACAAAGCATAGTCAGATGAAATAAATACAAATTTTTAAATAAAGCAAAATATTTTATTTTGAAATTTTAAAGTATTTTTTTCTTCACATTTAAATTTTTACTCTAAATGACTGAAAAATACAGTATACACCATAAACATGAACAGGCAACTCAGAAGAAGTAAAAACACCCAATAAGTGTAAACATGTACACTCTTAATAAAAGCAAATTACAATCAAAAGAGAGAATCGGTTAAAGAACTTATGACACATAATTTGCATTTGAAATTTTCCCTTACATGCCTGAATCCTCAATCCCAGATTATAGTCTTCCATAACTTAGCTCAGTCTCTCAATGTAGCTGCCTCTTGGTATTTTAAATCAGATCTGGCCAGAAGATCAGGCTAGTTCATAACCAGGCTAAACTAGCAAAACAAAGACTCAAGTAACAATGAGAAAATTAAAAAGGAAAGGAATAGTCCCAAGACTCAAATCAAATCCCTCTGTCCCTTCTATACTTGATTTCTGAACCATTTGTGAAACACTGGAAGGTACTGATACAATTAAAATGTATGCTGTAAAAGAAAAGGAAGCAATCCAGTGTCATTTACCAATGAATGGATAGACAAGTGATGTGTGTGTATACAAATACAATATAATATTGATCAGCCTTAACAAGAAAATTCCAACACACGCTACCCACATGGATGAATCTTTGAAGATATTACCCTAAATGAAACCAGCCAGTAAAAAAAGAAAGGATATAGTACAATTCCACTTCTATGAAGCACCTAAAGTAGCCTAATTCAAAGAGACAGAAACTAGAATAGTGGTAGCTAGGCGTAGAGGGCAGGAAGTTACTATTCAATGCAGTTTCGGTTAGGTAAGAAGAAGTATCTACACAACAATGTAAATGTACTCAATGGCACTGAACTGTACACTTTAAGAATATGAAAATGGTAAATTTTATGTTATGTACATTTTACCACAATGAAAAAAAAATGGGGGGAAGAAAGGAAAAGATTAAAAATATTTAAGCTTAGAGAAAAAGAAAACAAGATGGCGTCCTAGGTAGTCTCCTAAGCTGCTGCCTCGTCAACAATTTGGGAAAAAACAACAGCTAAAATTGAAAGGGATCACATCAGACCCACAGGAAAGCTGGCGGAATGGGAAGGCTACAACTAGACACAAAGAAAACCGCCGCTGCCGCCATGTGGAGTTTAAAACTATGGTGGAACTGGACCCGCCGGAGCTGCCGCCACCACCACCACCGAGAGTGAGGGAAGCCCACCGAGAGCAGAGCTCGCTCCACACCGGGCCCAGGGAGTGGGCTGCGTTGCAGCCTGGCCTCCGTGTCTGCAACTGTCCTGGCCTGCCCACCATGGGAGTAAGGGAACCGATGCCAGACATCGGCCGCAACTTCCACCCCGCCTGGAACAAGAAGACTTGGAGCGCCGTCTCCCCGCCAGCAGCCATCTCAGCCCGGCCTCCACACCTGCAGTTGTCCCACCACGCCCGCTGTGCTAGCGAGGAGCTGGCGTGGTGCCTTCCGTTCACGGCCCCGGCGAGCCCTTCACCAGTCAGTCCCGCCACCGCCTGGCCGGGCCATAGCCTCTACGGAGCCCCCGAGGAGGGGTGCCGCTGCCGCCATGTGGATTTTAAAACTACAGTGGAAATGGAGCTGCCGGAGCCACTGCCACCGCCGTCGCCGCGAGTGAGGGAAGCCCACTGAGAGCAGAGCTCACTCCACCCCGGGCCCAGGGAGTGGGCTGCTTCAGAGCCTGGCCTCTGCGTCCATAGCTGTCCCAGCCTGCCCACCATGGGAGCAAGGGAACCGACGACGGGCCTCAGCCGCACCTTCTGCTCCTCCCCCCCCCCACCGCCCCCACCCACCCCCCCACACACGCCTTGGAGAGTGGTCTCCATGCCCGCAGCCATCTCAGCCTGGCCTCTGCGCCTGCAGCCGTCACAGCCCGTCCGCCATGAGCGTTGGGTCCTGGGGGACCCATGTGCCACGGGTGAGCCCTGTGCCCCAGGGGGCCATGTGTTCTGGTGGAGCCGTGTGCCCCAGGGGGCTGTGTACCCCGAGTGAGCCATGTGCCCCAGGGGGCCGTGTTCCCCGGGTGAGCCGTGTGCCCCTGGGGGGCCATGTGTCCCAGGAGAGCCCTGTGCCCCTGGGGGCCGTGTGCCCAAGGGGGGCATTGGGACACAGGGAGCCATGTACACCGGGAGAGCCATGTGCCCCGGGAAAGCAGTGGGGGGGGAGGGACGGGGGTGTGTGTGTGTGTGAACGGAGGAGGAGCACGGATTCTATTTGTGTGGTCCTGAGACATTTGGACAGTCTGCAGCCATTAGCTACACAACACTCTGTTGTATTTCCATACAAAAACAAATGAGACAGAGTGTCCCACTTGAAATTCATATACGGAAAAAAAGGAAAAAAAAATCTGAGGAACAGAATAAAGTGGTGAATATAGTAGAATCAGGGGCAAAGAAGGGGAGTGGACTGATAATTATCAGGAGGATAAGGGGGTGGGGAAGCAGTGAGAGACTGGATTGAAATCGTATAACCAATGGATGAAGACAATTGGGGGGAGAAGGTGTAAGGGCAGAGGGTGGAAGGGAACTGGGTGGTAGGGAGCTATGGGGGAGAAAAAGGAGAAACAATTGTAATAATCTGAGTAATAAAGATTTATTGGAAAAAAAACATAATCCAAATATATATATATATATATATATATATATATATATATATATATATATATTTAAGCTTACAACTGGAAAGACCCTAAAAGACTTTCAACAGCATTTGTAGAATTTAAATATTTAACTTACTAAGTAATACAAAGATACACATTGGCTAAATATACTTCATAATATAGACCCAATTTGATAAATGTGAAGATTTCAGCTGATTAAAGAAAGACTTTCAATTCAAGTCACTCGAAATCTTTATATGAAAAAGCTTCAGGTTTGTGATAATACAGAGACTTTCAAAAGCTCTCTGGAAAGAGTTCAATCATAAATAAGAAAAATACAGACAATCATGCACTTCATTTTCCAACCTCTATATTAACCTGTTACTAACGTGTGTTTACAAAGAATGCATATTCTGCAGCAAATCTTTTCATCAATCCCCATGTGAAAACCTTTGGCAGGGACACTGTGCATTCTTGGGAGGATTTAAATTAGTTTGTGAGGGACTGAAACCTGGCTTAAAAGCAAAGCATTGGTCTTGAGATTTGACAAAGAGTTTCTTTTCTAAACTTAAATTTTTCTATCATGAGTTTTCACATTTATGTTCTCCATCATTAATAAGGAAATAAAATATAAAGTTGTAATTGATCTTTTAGTTTTCTACACATTATCGTGCTAACTTTTTCTGTCTACAACACTGTAGTATTTAAACCACATCTCTACTTGAAGCAAAAACTGACTAACTTAAATATTCCAACTGTAGAAAATCCTCTATCAATTGCATCATTTAAAAACTCTTAACTGATCTACTTTTTTTTTTATGCTTCATCTTTATTTGTTTATTTTTTTATTAAATTATTATCTGTGTTGCCGAAACCCGTTTGGCTCAGTGGTAGAGTGTCGGTCTGCAGACTGAAAGGTCCTGGGTTCGATTCCAGCCAAGGGCATGTACATTGGTTGCAGGCACATCCCCGGTAGGGGGTGTGCAAGAGGCAGCTGATTGATTGATGTTTCTCTCTCATCAACTTTTCTAGCTCTCTATCTCTCTCCCTTCCTCTCTGTAAAATATCAATAAAATATATATTTTTTTAAAAAAATTATTACCTGTGTACATATCTTACCATTGCCCCCCCCCACCTCCCATACATGCCCTCCCTCCCCAGAGTTTTGTGTCCATTGGTTGTACATATGCATGCATAACAGTCCTTCGGTTGATCTCTTATTTCCCCCAGATCTCCCTCCCCTCCCCTCAGTAATTTGACAGTCTGCTTGTTGCTTTACTGTCTCTATATCTATCTTTTGGTTCATCAGTTTATAATGTTCTTTATTATCCATAAATGAGTGAGGTCATGTGGTGTTTCTCTTTCATTGACTGGCTTATTTCACTCATCAACTGATCTACTTTTGAAGAACAGAAGTTCTCTTCTAAAAAGCAGGATTTTTTTTTAATTGAGGAAATTTCAATTTCCTTAAATACTTTTCACTCAAATATATCAGTGCTTATTAAAAATAAATTCACCCTCTAAATTTCAAATTGTTATGTCTTAAAAGTATGATTGACAGATTATTTTTTATTATAGACAACAGCCACCAATTTAATTCTACAACTTTCAGTTTATGCCTAAAAACTCAAATTGCTCTAAATGATAATTATGTGCAGTGTGACAAATTACAGAAAATCAAGTACTACTGTAGTAGTACTATCTGAATGATCTGAAATCTTCCTTTAAAAGCCAAATTATCAGATCAGCTTAATTCAAGTAGTGAAACATGTTAAAACAGCTTCTCTAAACCTGAGAAAATAAGATGAGAAGATTAAGAAAAATGAATTAACAGTTCTTAAAGGATAGGGGGAAATCCCAAAAATCCTTGTGGTAACACTGGGAAAATATTCTGGTCCTATGACTCAGGAAAATAGCATCCTTATTGGCCCAACAAAATTGATTAGAATAATGGATGAAAGTCTACTCACAATAACAGTACCCACTATTTGCATAAATAATAGAGTTTGTTAAACATAATTGTAATCTTAACTACAAGTACTGTCCCACTAAAGCACCAGCAAAGTATGTGTGTATAGAGGAAACAACATGGACTAGTCAATCCAATGGTTATAGTATTACCAATTATCTACACTAATAAAAGAGAAAGATGCAAATTGGCCATACCACCATGACGTCCACCAGCCAATCAGAAGTGAGTATGCAAATTAATCCAACAAAGATGGTGGTTAATTTTCATATACAGGCGCCCTGCTGCCAGGACACTTGCATTGTCACCATGGCAACAACTCAGGCATTTTGCACTGCCCCAGCTGCTCCAGCCTCTGGGTAGTGTGGGAAGGCAGAAAGGTGGCTCCAGGCCAAAGAAAAGGCTGTGCCGGCAGCCAGGGTAAGAAAGGCCCATTCTGCACAAATCTTTAGTAGCATTATGATGTGGTACTTGTAAAAGAGGGATACACTCCCATTTAACAAAGTTTTGCATCAATTCTAAAACAATGGCTCAAGAGACAAGACCTCTTACCCTTCTGTGCAATAGCAATGTGTTTCTCCTTCCCATAATTCAACCCACCAAGGAAGGCACTAGGAGAGTTTGCTTCCAGCTTGATTTAGAAAGCTAATTCTGGTGGTTCTTTACCACCTCCTGAGTTAACACTGGGGTGCTAGGGACTACCAGCACTTAAATGCCTTTTCTTTTGTTCAGTAACAATCAAGGAATCTTGCTACTGTACCCTGAGGGAAATACTGAGGAAGTAGAAGGAAAATTGTATGAATAGACATCTGTTTTGAAATCTATCTCTGACTACAAGATAGAGAATACTTTGAAAGCAGATAAATGAATTAGGAACTACTACAGTGATCCAAGTGACCAATATTGGGGCCAGAACAAGAGTAGTAATGATGAGGATGGGAGAGAAGCAAATAAATATGAGCAATATCTAGAAACTAAAGTTGACAACATGTGATGAATGAATAGATGTAATATGGAGTTAAGGCAGAGATACAGGGAAGATATTCATGTAATTCCGAACATTCATATCAATAACTTGGAAAAACTAGATAATACAAGTGTGAGAACACAGAAACAATAGAGTTTAGCAGGAAAAGATTATCATTTTTAGGGGGGGAAGCAGAAATTTTCAGTAGGCAGTATGACAGACAATTCTCAAGCTTAACAGGAAAATAGACACTGGAAATGCAGATTCATAAATTAACAGTAATGACATCTACTTCAGGCCTATTAGCATAATAGGGACCAGATTAACCTTCTTGTCTGAATCAGTAAGAGAAACAGATCCAATATACGAAGCAATGGTTCTTAGACAATGAACATAAGGCAGCAAACAATGACCCAAGAGATAGAAAACTAACAAGGTGAGCTCTACAATTATTGCCCAGAGAGCTTCCAGACTGCAAAAACAGTGAAGAGAGTCCAGCAATCTCCCTGAATTGGAAAAAATTGATGTGGAAATCCAGGAAGGCCAAGGTAGCTAAACTGTACAGGGCAAAATTCTAAAGAGAGCTGCACAGAGATCTCCAGAGGTGTGAAAGGTTCCTTTCTCTAGATTTAAAAAAAGTATCAACAGTGCATGTACATGAGGAAGCACCCCAAAGCTGGGAAGAGAACCATTTGAAAGGCTTATAGGAAATAAATGTAAACAAAGCTGATATAGGCAAAACGACTGTTCTCAATGAAGCCAGATTTTTAAGAGTCCATAATGTATGATTATATTTATATTAGAGGCCTGGTGCACTCGTGCATGGGAGAGGGTGGGGGTAGAAGGGGGTAGAGAGGAATGGAGGGGGCAAGGGGGGCTCCCTCAGCCCAGCCTGCACCCTCTCCAATCCAGGACCCTTTGGGGGATGCTTGACTGCCGGTTTAGGCCCGATCCCTGCGATAGGGCCTAAACCAGCAGTCAGACATCCCTCTCTCAATCCTGGACCACTGGTTCCTAACTGCTCATCTGCTTGCCTGCCTGGTCGCCCCTAACTTCCCCTCCCCCTGCCAGCCTGATCTCCCCTCACTGTCTCTGCATGCCAGCCTGATTGCCCCTCACTGCCTCTGTGTGCCAGCCTGATCGCTCCTCACTGCCTCTGCGTGCCAGCCAGGTTGCCCCTAACTGCACCCCTCCTGCCAGCCTGGGCACTGATAATTGCATCTCCCCCTCCCCCCACTGGCCTGGTCACCTCTTACTGCCCACTTGCCAGTCTGGTCATCCCCAACAAACCCCCTTACGGCCTGGTCACCCCCAACTGCACCGCCCCCCCTTAAGCCTGGTCACCCCATGCAGCCTGCTGTTCAGTGGTTTGGTTGTCCCTTGCTAACCCTCCTGCTGCCTGGTTGCCCTCAACTGCCCCCTCTGCTGGCCTGGTCACCCTTAACTATCCCCCTCCTGCCAGCCTGGTCACCCCTCATAGCCCTCCTGCTAGCCTGGTCGCCCCATGTAGCCGCTGTTCAGTCGTTTGGTCTTCCCTCACTAACCCCCCTGCCAGCCTGGTGGTAGGCAGCTATCTTGTGAGGGTGTGAGGGTTAATTTGCATATTACCTCTTTATTATATAGGATAAAATTCTAGAAAATGCTAAATAAACTATCGTAACAGAAAGATCAGTGGTTGCTTTGAATGGGGGTGAAATGACAAAGAAATATAGATAAACTTTTGGGGTAATGACTGTTTGATATCTTGATTGCAGTGATGGCTTAATGGGTATATACATGTCAAATGGTACACTTCAAATTTATGCAGTTCATTGTATATCAATTACATTTTAATAAAATAAACCATAAGCATATACATGGAAATTGAGCCTATGGGAGTGGCTGAGATTGATGAGCAATCATAGGTTCAGAAGAAGGCCTAGATCAGAACCATAAAAAGTACCAACATTTAAAGAACTTAGCCCTGGCCGGTGCTGCTCAGTGAGTAGAGCACTGGGCTGTGCACCAAAAGGTCATGGGTTCGATTCTTGACTCAATTCCTATGTACAGGAGGCAACCAATTTCTTTCCCCCCACCCCTTCCTCTCTTCCACTCCAAAAATCAATGGAAAAAATATCCTCACATGAGGCTTAACAATAAATAAATAAATAAATAAATAAGTGAGTTATAAAGCAAAAAGTTTGTGAAGGTGTCCAAGAATGAGAGGAGAAACCTGGAGAGTATGGCATCACTAGTGCAAAGGACAAAGTTTCCAAGGAAAGAGCCATCTACAATGTCAAATGTAAGATAAGGCCTAAAAAAAGCTCAATGTACAAAGGGGCAGACAATATGTTATAGGACAAAGAGCACTAAGACAAATAGTCATTCTTTATCCATAACTTGTGTCATTTTTAATCAGAAAAACTAAAATACAGTTAAATTTCTATTTTAGGTTTGACAGCTGAGAAAAACCATGAATCCTACCTTAGCTGCCAATAGATTCTGCACCCGGCATTGGCACCCTTCTAAATAATAAACTATATTCAACATAAATGATAATATTAGTAATTAACTGTTCTTAATTGAGTCTTTAAAGTAAATTAAATCAGAATCAAGCTAAGAATTATTAATATACATAATCATTAAGCATGAGGAAAACTCCAATTTGGAGGTCTATCTTCCCATCTAAATTTAATAGAAAACTAAATACTTGGAATTCTTACAGTTTTTCTTTTTTAATGAGTAATAGGGTTATTTATGTTCTCTCTACCAGCTAACCAAACAGAATAAAAATGTTTCCCTGTTAGAATAAAAATGTGCTTACATACAGATGCACATCATCAGTACACATAAGATGCAAATTAAATTTAGTGAAGAATCTTCAAAACCAATGCAGTCTTATCTGTTACATAACACTAAATTTCCAAAATAATAAGTCATCCTTTATAATAATACCAAAAAGCACTTATGTTTAATTGCTTCTTTTAAATGTTTATACAGATTCAACTAAATATTCCAATTTTTAAAAATATTATGAAATAAATTCTATTTGTTAAGTCTCTACTCACACATTATTTTTTAAATATCTAAATTGAAGCTAAAACTTGTAATATTTTATAGCAAGGGCATTTTAGATATTGGATAAAGTAAGTTAATATAGAAGGCTAAATACAGCCATGCATATTCATCAATATACACGCTTCATTTGTTCTTGTCATTAAAAATTCTGCCATCCATATTAATATTTGGAGTATTTGTTCTAGATCTGTGAAACAAGTTGTTGGCAATTCAATAGGGGCTGCACTGAATCTATAGATTGCTGTGGATAGTATGGACATTTTAATTATGTTAATTCTACCAATCCATAAAAACAGTATAGTTTCCCATTTGTTTATACCTCCCTCTATCTCTTTTTTCAACATCTTACAGTTTTTCTGAGTGCAAGTCTTTTACTGCCTTGGATAAGTTTATTCCTAGGTATATAGGATTGTTTGTTTAGTTTCTCTTTCTGAGAGCTCATTACTGGTGTATAAAAATGGCATTGATGCCCTAACCAGTTTGGCTCAGTGGACAGAATGTCAGCCTGCGGACTGAAGGGTCCCAGGTTTAATTTCGGTCAAGGGCATGTACCTTGGTTTCAGGCATATCCCCAGTAGGGGGTGTGCAGGAGGCAGCTGTTTCTCTCTCATCGATGTTTCTAACTCTCTATCCCTCTCCCTTCCTCTCTGTAATAAATATGTATGAAAAGTAAAAATTAAACAATTTAAAAAATGGCATCAATTTCTGGATGTTAATTTTGTATCCTGCTACATTGCTGAATTCCTTTATTAAATCTAGAAGTTTTTTGGTGGAGTCTTTAGGGTTTTCTATGTACAATATCATGTCATCCACAAATAATGAGAGTTTTACTTCCTCCTTTCCAATTTGAATGCCTTTCATGCCTTCTTCTTGTCTGATCACTATGTCTAGCACTCCCAGTACTATCAAACAGGCAAGGGCATCCTTGTCTTGTTCCTGTTCTTGGTGGAAATGGTTTTAGTTTCTGCCCATTAAGAATGATATTGGCTGTAAAGTTGTCATATATGCCTGGATTATGTTAGGGTATGGTCCCTTTATTCCCACTTTGTTAGAGTTTTTATCAAAAACTAGGGTTCCAGTGCATGAACTCATGCACCTTAAAAGGACCATGGGCCGCGAGGCTACAGTGGGCAGACGTGGGTCTCGGGCCATCCTCCCCGCCCCCACCTGGCCCCTTACGCCACATCTCCTGGTCCCCTCTCTGCCAGCAGCTCTTCTCCTGCCACAGCCACTCCCATGTGCTGACAGCACCAGCCCCACTCGCAGCCCCTTACAGCACGGAGCAACTGGGGCAGCATCAGCTGTGGTGCCAGCAGGACTGGCGCCATCAGTGGGTGTGGGCAGCGGCTGCTGCCCCAATGGCCCTGCAGGAGCAGGAGGATGTGGAGAAGCCCTCAAGGGCAATGAGGCTGTCAGCCGCCACTCACACCCACTGATGGCCCCAAGCCATCAGAGCCGGCACCATGTGCTGGTAGTGGATGCAAATAGTGGGCAGGACTGCAGTGCACGTGAGCACCAGAGACTCGCCCCAACGACAGCAATTGGCACTCTGTCTTGATCTGGTGCCCCCGCTCACCTGCTCCATCATCCTGCCACGGCCAACACCCGCCATGTTCCACGCTCTGCCATCTGCTGCCAACACCCACCATGTTTCACACGCGCCCCTATGTTTCACATACTATAATCAGCACACACCATAGCAACCAGTTGTTCGGTTGTTCTGCCATTTGGTCTATTTGCATATTAGGAATATATATATATATATATATATATATATATATATATATATATATATAGTTGGATTTTCTCAAATGCTTTTACTGCATCTATTGATATGATCATGTGATTTTTGTCCTTCAATTTGTTTATGTGATGTTTATTGATTTTATTTGATTTGATTTGTGAATATTGTACCAGCCTTGCATCCTTGGAATAAATCTGACTTGGTCATGGTGTTTATATGGAACCAAAAAAGACCATGAATAGCTGCAGTAATCTTGAGAATGAAGAACAAAGTTAGAGAGATCACAATACTAGACATAAGTTATATTACAAAGTCACTGTAATCAGAACAGCCTGGTACTGGCACAAGAACAGACATAGTATAATCAATGGAACAGAACAAAGACCCCAGAAATTGACCCAAGCCATTACACTCAATATGTGACAAAGGAGGCAAGAACATACATTGGAGTCAAGACAGTCTCTTCAATAAACGGTGTTGGGAAAATTGGAAAGATACATGCAAAAAAATGAAACTAGACCACCAACTTATACTATAAATCAAAATAAACTAAAAATGGAGAAAACACTTACATGAAAGATAAGAAATCATAAAAATCGTACAAGAAACCATCGGCAGCAAAATCTTAGACATCTCTTATAGCAATATGCTATGATTCATCTCCTATGGCAAAGGAAACTAAGGAGAAAATAACAAATGAAACTATATAAAAATAAAAAGCTTCTGCATAGCAAAAGAAACCAACAAAACAAAAATGGAACCCACTGTATGGGAGAACATATTGACAATGATACATCTGATAAAAGGTTAATATCCAAAATATATAAGGAACTTACGGAACTTAAAAGAAAGACAAATAATCCAATTAACAATAGACAAAAGACCTAAAAATAGACACTTCTCCAGTGGACACACTAATGCAGATGGCCAAAAGACATGAAAAAATACTCAAAGTCACTAATCATCAGAGAGATACAAATTAAAATAACAATGAGATATCACCTCATAGCTGTCAGAATAGTTAAAATCAATAAATAAACAAATGACAAGTGCTGGTGAGGATGTGGAGAAAAAGGAACCCTAGTACACTGCTGGTGGGAAAGCAGACATGCAAACAGTATGGAGTTTCCTCAAAAAAGTAAATATGCTTTTAAAAATATCCAGTTATTGCCCTAGCTGGTTTGGCTCAGTGGATAGAGCCCATTGGCCTGCAGACTGAAGGGTCCCCGGTTCAGTTCTCATCAAGGGCACATGCCTGGGGTTGCAGGTTTGATCCCCAGTAGAGGGCATGCAGGAAGCAGCCAATCAATGATCCCCTCTCATCATTGATGTTTCTCTCTTTCTCCCTCTCTCTTTCTCTCTGAAATCAATAAAAAAACATATTTTAAAAAATAAGTAAATATGAACTACCATTTGACCTTGTGATTCTACTTCTAGGACTATATCCTAAGAAACCTATAACACCAATAAGAAAGAATGCACACACTCTGTTTTCATAGCAGTTCAATTTACAATACCTAAGATGTGGAAATAGCCCAAGTGTCCATCAGTAGATGAGTGGATAAAAAAGCTGTGGTACATTCATACAGCAATAAAAAAGAAAAGTCTCTCACCCTTTGAGATACCATGGAGAGACTTGGAGAGTATTATGCTAAGTAAAAAAACAAAACAAAACAGAGAAAGACAAGTATCAAATGAACTCACTCGTATGTGGAATCTAATTAACAAAATGAACTGTTGAACAAAAGAGTTCCAGGGACACAGAAGCATGGAAACTCAGAGGGAAGGTAGGGGAGGGTGGGAAGAGATCAACTAAAGAACTTGTATGCATAACCATGAACATACACAACAGGGTAGTGGAGGCCTGAGGTGGGGGACAGGAGTGGGCTAGAAGGGGTCAATGGGAGAAAAAAGGGGACATAAGTAATACATTCAGCAATAGATTTTTAAAAATAAAGATAAAAACACTGCACTCATCTTAGTGGCCTCATATCCATTATATTTTCATACTACAGTAGTAATACATAACTGGAGAAAGCCCACCAGTTCACACATTTCCAGACCAACCAATTCCTAAATAAGACTAAAATAAATCCCATCTTATAATTATGCATATTTTTATCTACAATCACTCAGAATATTCATTGCATTCTTATACTTGTATATCATAAGAGGAAAATAAAGTATCATAGCTTGAGACTAGACATTAATTTAAAACTTATCAATGATAAAGACAAAATATTAAAAGTTTTAAGAAATCATTTTCTGTGATATTTAAAAAGGATTTTGCCTGTGACCCATCCTGTTTCCACAGGTCAAGCCAAGGGGACCCCACTGGTAAACGAATTCATGCACCAGGCCTCTAGTACTTTTATAATAATCTATATCAAAGATTCTCAAGCTCTAGAATGCACCCATTATGACCGGAGAAATTGATGAAACAGTAAGTCAGGAGGGAAGCCCAAGATTTTGCACTTCTAACAAGGCCCTAGATCAGGGGTGGGCAAACTTTTTGACTCGAGGGCCACAATGGGTTCTTAAACTGGACCGGAGGGCCGGAACAAATGCATGGATGGAGTGTTTGTGTGAACTAATATAAATTCAAAGTAAACATCATTACATAAAAGGATACGGCCCGTTCTTCCGGCTCCGGATAGAACAGCCGAACGGGCCGGAGTCAGCCCGCGGGCCATAGTTTGCCCATGCCTGCCCTAGATGATAACACCACTAAACCCAGAACTACACTTGAAGAAGCACTGCTCAACACTTACTTATCCTTTTGTAACACTCATCCCACTCATGATCACTCTGTTAAATCTATCACCTAGCACAATGCCTGATATGTCATCATCTCTGAATATTTACTGAATAAAGTCCACTGAAAAACATGGAATGTACACAACTGAATGTGGGTAAGGGATGGCACTAAAAGGAGAAATAAAAGTACAAAAACATAAAAAACACAATATAAATTTACTAGAAATGCCCAAGTCTTAATGAGAATGACAATACCTGGACACTAATCTAATTTCATAAGAAACTCATAAGCCTGGGAAATGTGTGTGATAATGAAGTAGAAAAAAATGAACATTTGATACCATTGACAAGATAGTTAAAAAATAGAAAGCATGGTAAAGACAAGTAGAGAAGAGAATTTGTTATGAATATACTGCCATTAAATATCTATCATGCTAATTATCATTGCTAATTCATAAAAAAATCTATGAGGTCAACATGACATTAAGCAGTTACATTTGTTCAATCACTCCAGATCGCTATTCTCTACATTTTACAGATAAGTAAACTAAGCTGTAAGTGTTAATATCATTTGCCTTCTGAGTCATATAGAGCTAGGTTTAAATCCTAATTTTCCTACCACACCTCCTAGTAGAATGACCTTCAGCAAATATTTTAGCCTTTTAACCTCTTGCTTAACTATCACTCTTTCCAGTAAGTCAGTTTTTTTGTTATAGTTGTTTTATTTTGTTTATTTTTAACCTACCATTTAACGAGTACTGTGTGTGCTAAGTAACATGGTAGTCAAGGACATTTAAGGTGAAAATTCAATGAATACAATACAGCATGGGTCTGAATTCAGATAAAGCCAATTTATTAATTTATAAAATAAGAAGAATACCAACTACATAGGTCTTAGAAGAGTGACTAGCAATAAAACCTAACTTCTTTGATCATTACCATCATTATTACTACTGCCTTCCCCTCCTGGCCTGATCACCCCTAACTGCCTCTGCCTCAGCCTCACCACCACAGCTTTGTCCTGAAGGTCTCCTGGTCTAATTAACATATTGCCCTTTCATTAGTATAGATAATTTGACAAAAATAAGTCCAACTACAAAGCATATGCAAAACACACATTCCAGGAAAAGTACTGTGCACTGGAAGTTATGAAATTGTTAACTAGAACAGTAGCTCATGTCTCTGTCTCTTTGGGCTGCTGTAACAAAATACCACAGACTACGTGACTTATAAGCAACAAGAATTTATTTCTCACAGTTCTGGAGGAAGTCCAAGATCAAGGCACTGACAGATTGGGTATCTGGTCAGAGCCCACCTCCTGGTTCACTGATGAGGAGTCTCTGCTCTCCTCACCTGGTGGAAAAGGTAAGGGTGCTCACAGGGACCTTTTTTATGAGGGCACTGATCTCGTTCCTTAGAGGTCCACCTTCAGGGCCTAATTACCTCCCAAAGATCCCCCACCACATATCAACACTTTGGGGATCAGGTTTCAACATTCGCTCTACAGGAGCTTATAATAAAGTAGTTCATTTTATGTTCCAAACAAAACATTGCCATAAAAATAACTAGACCTAGTGAAAAGGTTAGATTTACCTACTTTTCACAAATTATTATTTTCCTAAGAAATATACAAAGCAAATCTCTTTAAAACTGAAGACCAAAGACCACTATTTTAAGACCACTACTTTAACTAGTGACCCCTTCTTTTGTTTTGTTTTGTTTTGTTTTGTTTTGTTTTGGCAATCCTCACAAAAGGATATTTCTTCCACTGATTCTTAAAAGATAGTGAAAGGAAGGAGGGGAGACAGAGAGAAAAACATCAATGTGAGCTTCCCCCACACACCTAATCAGGGCCAGGTATCAAACCTGCAACCAAGGTACAAACCCTTGACCAAAATCAAGCTCAGGATACTTTAGTCCACAGGCCAACACTGTATCCACTGAGCTAAACTGGCTAGGGTATTAGTGACCCTTTCTCCTCCCCCCATCCCCACTGCCCCCCCTCCGCCCCCCCCACTCCCCCCCTCCACTCCCAGTTTTCATTGCTCAAAAGGATTTGGTTATTTAAAAAAAAAAAAACTCCACTCTGGCCAGTCTGGTTCAGTTGGTTGAGCATAGTCCCCAGCATCAAAATGTTCCTGGTTGGATTCCGAGGCAGGGGACATTCCCGATTTCCAGCTAGATCCCCAGCAGGAAGAGGGTAGAAGGTAGCTGATGAGTGTTTCTCTTTCAACCATGTTTATCTCTCCCTTCCTCTCCCTCTAAATCCCATAAGAACATTTCTAAAAAGGCGAATCAGAATGATCCTCTTCTTTCACTATGCCTCTGCAAAGCCATCCCTCAATTTTAAAAAAAGAAAAGTAAATTAAACAATAATTTTTTAAAAAGTTGGCCTACCCGAGTGCCCCGGGTGAGCCGAGTGTCCCAGGGGGCCGAGTGCCCCAGGTGAGCCGTGTGTCCCAGGGGGCCGTGTGCCCCGGGTAAGCCGTACCCACTAAAGGGGAAGGGTGTCCCGGGTGAGCCGTGTGTCCCAGGGGGCCGAGTGCCCCGGGTGAGCCGAGTGTCCCAGGGGGCCGAGTGCCCCAGGTGAGCCGAGTGTCCCAGGGGGCCAAGTGCCCCGGGTGAGCCAAGTGTCCCAGGGGGCCGAGTGCCCCGGGTGAGCCGAGTGTCCCAGGGGGCCGAGTGCCCCAGGTGAGCCGTGTGTCCCAGGGGGCCGAGTGCCCCGGGTGAGCCGAGTGTCCCAGGGGGCCGAGTGCCCCGGGTGAGCCGAGTGTCCCGTGGGGCCGAGTGCCCCGGGTGAGCCGTGTGTCCCAGGGGGCCGAGTGCCCCGGGTGAGCCGAGTGTCCCATGGGGCCGAGTGCCCCGGGTGAGCCGAGTGTCCCAGGGGGCCGAGTGCCCCGGGTGAGCCGAGTGTCCCAGGGGGCCGAGTGCCCCGGGTGAGCCGAGTGTCCCAGGGGGCCGAGTGCCTCGGGTGAGCTGTGTGTCCCAGGGGGCCGAGTGCCCCGGGTGAGCCGAGTGTCCCAGGGGGCCGAGTGCCCCGGGTGAGCCGAGTGTCCCAAGGTGCAGTGTGCCCCGGGCAAGCCGTGTGTCCCAGGGGAAGCAGTGGGACCCAGGGGAAGGGGCGGTGAAAACCAGAGGAGGAGCGGACTCTATTCATATGGTCCTGAGATAGTCACCATAAAACAAGCAGACTGCCAAATGAGGAGCAGATTCTATTCATGGGGTCCTGAGATGGTCACCATAAAACAAGCAGATTGTCATATGATAGCGGGGAGGGGAAGGAGACCTGGGGGGAGATAGGAGAACAACCGAGGGACTGGTATGCATGAACTTAAGTACAACCAATGAACGCAGAACTCTGGGGAGGGAGGGCATGAATGGGAGGGGGGGGCAATGGTAAACTATGTACACAGATAATACCTTAATAAAATAAAATTTAAAAAAAAAAAAAAGTTGGCCTACCTGGTTTGGCTCAGTGGATAGAGCATCAGCCTGCAAACTGAAGGGTCTGGGTTCAATTTTGGTCAAGGGCACATGCCTGGGTTGCAGGCTCGATCCCCCAAAGGGGACTGCAAGAGGCAGCTGATCAATAATTCCTATCATTGCTGTTTCAATCTCTCTCTTCTTCTCCCTTCCTCTCTCTGAAATCAATAAAAATCCTATCTAATAAAGAGGGAATGTGCTAATTGACCATCACTCCATCACAAAGATGGCTGCACCCACAGCTGAGGCAAAGTTCCCATAAGGAGCCTTAAGGAGCAATCAGCAGGGACCTGAGGCCTAGCCCTCCTTGTCAGTGGCTTGACAGGGAACCTCAGGCTGTGCCCCCTACTCAGCAGGGCTTGACAGGGGACCTCAAGGTGTGCTTCCTGTCCTGGTGCTTGGCTAGGGGACTTCAGGCTGCCATGGCAACCTAGCACCACTGACTGTAGGACTGACTTCCGGTGAACGGTCTAGCCTTCAGTCAGTTATGGACCCTGGGTTTTTATACATTAGGACAGACTGTCCACAAATACAGAGCTAAAACAGATACCTTCAAACCATAATATGCTCTTAAATTCTAATCTTCAAAATAATTTTCATCAGATCCAAAAACAACAAGAGATTAAGTCTAACTGGAAAAGATTTATTTTGCTGACAGATTATTCTATTTGGTTCAGCTTCCTTCCATCTTTCAACTCACATCCTTCTCATTTCTAACCCACATTAAATAACTATTTAAACTGTCAACTATCTTAAGATCTATAGATAGTTGGCTCAAACTCATCTCAACATATTTCTATTATATCATAAAAATTCCAAAAGTCAATAAAAATAAAAATTGTTACATACAGGAAAACTGATTCCACATTTCATCTCAAGTACATACAAGTAAGGAATTAATATTACTTCCCCCTTCCATTTATGTTTAAGAACAAGACTTGAAATTTTATTATGCCTAATTAATCTATTGCTTACACTATTCTGACACTCATCTCCTCTTTCCAGACTTCCTTCCATTCCAAGTTTTAGTCTCTGGTTTTTATCATTTATGAGAGCTTACAACTCCCAGTCTTGCTTCAAGAGTATTCAGATTTGGAAGCAATTCTGGAAGTAGATTAGACAGTTCAGTTTTCTAAATTCAAACTGCAGCAAAACCTAACAACCCATATCAGAGCCTATATTTTTCCTTCTATGGAGTTTACAAAAATGTACCTCCATAATATAAAAGAGCAATAAACTACTCACAGGAATTATCCTGTTAATCTTCACAAAATTTCTACTAAAAAGCATCCGAAAACCTTTAAGCTTACAATCCTTTAGACTCCTCAACAGTTTCTTAAAGAGATTGGAATGCTATTTGATATACTACTAAAATAAGCAACCTGTAAGACACAAACTGCATCTTAATAATTTAAGAAGGCAACTCAAATGTATTAGCAGGAAGCTTTCTTTCCTTTGTAGGAGTCTCTAACAGGAAATGGTTTCAGTTAGGACAAAGGGTGTTTCCTGGTCCTCTCTTTCCCACATGGTAAAACAAATGGAGTAAAGCTTTTATCTCTCTAAAGAGAAAGAATCAAGCATTTAGCCTGCATATTCATATAAACCATGTCTCAGGGTAACTAAATAGTTGGTAAAAGGAAAGTCCTCCTTATATAATACTCTAGCTAATAAATTACAGGAAATGATAGAATTAGAATATCACCATTTTGCAGCCCCTAATAAAATAGATCTAGACCACCAGTCCCCAAAGCTTAGTCCAGGCACCCTGTGAGATCCCCAAAACCCTTTCAGAGAATCTGCAAAGTCAAAACTATCCTATATAATGAAAGCCTAGCAAAACAACTAGTGGAATGACGGTCATTATGACAGACACTGACCACCAGGGGTAGACACTCAATGCAGCAGCTGCCCCCCAGCCAGCAGGCCCCAGGCCAGCCAAGGCAGGTGCCAGTGGGAGCCCCCAAATGCCCCGCCAGCTGCCTCACAGATCAACCCTGATTGCCAGCCAGGCCTAGGGACACTACCCATGCATGAATTTCATGCACCGGACCTCTATAGTTTTATAATATTAGAGGCCTGGTGCACAAAATGTGTGGTCTCAGAGGTTAGTCTCTGAGCCTGGACTGCACCCACTTGCAATCTAAGAGCCCTCAGGGGATGTACGACTGATAGCTTAGGCCCGCTACCAACTGCCCCCCTCCCCTGCTGGCCTGATTGCCCCTAACTGCCTCTGCCTCAGCCCCACCATCATGGTTTTGTCTGGAAGGATGTTCAGAGGATCTCTTGGAAGGTCTCCCTATCTAATTAGCATATTACCCTTTTATTAGTATAGATAATGTCTTATTATGGGCAAGGCCTCTAATTCAATTTTTTTAGGTAAAGGGAGGGGCAGAATTTTCACTTGAGCCTGAAGCTAAAATTGCCCTTAGCTCAAAACTCTGCATGCCACTGAGACACAGCCTGATGAGGCTCATTCTGAACCTCTACACTGTTCTATTATGTGTATAAGTTTTGGGAACTATATTATCTCTTTAGTGAAAGGAACCTTTTGTTACGTTACAATGACTAACTTTATCTCATGAGTTGTGTTTTGGCTTCAAGATTGTATCCAGTATTCGGGCAGCAACTTCAGCTCTTCTGTTCAATATTTACCTGACATATCTTTTATTTTCTCTAAATCTTTCTAGATTTTTATGTGTTAGATAGGAATAGCCCATGGACACAGACAATAGTCTGACGAAGGCCTGGAAGGGGCTGGAGCAGAGTGTAGGAGATCAATGGAAAGAAAAAAAAAAAAAAAGCCTAAAACAAAGGGACATCTGTAATACTTTCCACAATAAAGATACATTTTAAATAAAGAAAAATATCTTAGTTGAAAAGTTTTTATGTGAAATAATATAAGTAATTGCTCTGCACTGTACTTTATATTCTCAACTCCTCTCAAAGAGATATTAACTGACCCTATGTTCACTGACTGCAGGACTGACTTCCACCACGCCAACCCAGCACTGACTGCCACGGGGGCTGCAATCAGACCCTGCTTTTCTCTCCGGCCTCTCTCCGGGCCTGATCACCGCCCCCTCGGCAGTCAGGGCTGGATCGCCATAGCAGCCCAGCAATGACTACATGACTGACTTCTGGTGTTCAGTACAGCCTTTGGTCATTTTGGACATTGCAGACCCTGGCTCTTTATATATAGAGATTTAAAAGTTACTTGCTTTTTATTCTCCTCTCATGCTTTCATGAGGATACATGAAGTTGCCAGTCTACATGATATATAACATTGCAACAAACTAAATGATAATACAGATAAGAGAATACAGCTGTCTCTTTTTAAGCTGGACAATAAGATTTCCAAAAACATAAAAACAATGTAACCTTTTCACTAAGTTTTTGTTTTGGAAAACAGTTTTCTTAAACATGTAGTGAGTGTAAGCATGCAATAGGTTTATTATTACTTTTAAATAAGTGAGATATTTCTATAATTTCTTAGTTTTAGTTTCTAGTAAGATAAACATCAATAATATTACCCTGGATGGTGTGGCTCAGTAGTCGACTTATGAACCAAGAGGTCACGGTTCAATTCCCAGTTAGGGCACATGCGTGGGTTGCAGGCTCGATCCCCAGAGTGGGGCATGCAGGAGGCAGCTGATCAATGATTCTTTCTCATCATTGATGTTTCTATCACACTCTCCCTCTCCTTTCCTTTCAAAACTCCATAAATAAATTTTTAAACAAAATAATAATAATAATAATAAATTTGGTCAAAGATGATCTAGGCAATTCATCAATAACTGCTAACATCATAGGAAAGAGAGCTGTCCAGATATTTTTCTCCTAATGGAAGTAGTCCTTCCTATGAAGTATTCTTGCCACTGTCCCCAAATTGAACATTAATCTGATTAAACTTCTGGTTTAAACCAAATTCTATTACTTTACAGGAAATATAGGGTTCAGAGTATTTCATTGAATACCACCATTGGGATGCAATCAGCAAAATCCAGACTATAGGCAACACTAGAGAACAAATTATCAGGATCAGCTTTATTCAACAAATGAGATGCAAAAGAATGAAATAAGAATGTAAATATTAAAAGAAAGTTAAGAGACATAGCAACCAATTGTAGTGAACAGAACTTATTTGGGCTAAATAGAAAAAAAACATGATTGAGAAAATCATGGAAATGTCAACACTGGATATTTGATATTAAAAAAATTATTAATTATATTTCACAGTGGTACTATGGATATCATTTAAAAGGTTCCTTATCTTTTACAAATTTATACTATTTGCAAATAAAATGTGATTCTAGGGTTGCCTCAAAATAACAGAATAAATTGGGGGAAATAAATATGATTGACCATAGTTGATAATTATTGAACATGGGTAATACACAGGGTTATACTATTTTGTTTACCTTTGTTCACTTGATTTTCCTACAAAAGTTGTTTTTTAATGTTTCAAATTAGAAGAAAATGTATTTGCATATAATGCCACAAGGCATTATAATCATGTTTCCTTCAATTACACTACTTAATGATGTGTTGTTTCTGTTTCATTAGGCAGCTCTAAGCAGTTTGTCTTTAGTTATTCTAGCATCTTACTTCTAAACTCTTTGCCTTCAATAATATTAAAACAAAAACAAAAGCAACAAAATAACTTCTAGAAAAGAGAGGTTATAGATAGGTCAAATATAAGGAGACAATTTGGGGACTTCACACTAGAAGGAAAGATTCTCATCCCAATAGAATCAATGCCAGCATCCTTACACACACAGTTCTGATTGTGTCTCTGGCCCAGACCCTGAAATGGAGGAAAAGTTCAAAACAGAGTGGAAAGAAGGAAGGAATTAGTGCATTTTAAAATAATTTCACTCTATCTTTTCCTATTTCAGATACATCAATAGACTGATTGGTCTTCACATTTTGGTTTGAAAGTCTTCAGTCCTGATTTTCTTTCCGCTCTCACTTCCACGGATAGCTAATCCAAGCATGGATAAACACGAAGCGATAACCCTCCTAAAACACACTGAGTATACCCCAGCCTTTATGAAAGCCAACTGAGAAACAAAGCGCCTTTTTGTGGGTAGCCTTGGCCAAAGCATTTCTGAGGTGGACCTACAAAACCAGTTCAGCAGATTTGGAGAAGTTTCTGATGTGAATGAAGATCATCACTGGGAAAGATGACCAAGGAAACCCACAGAAAGTCTTTGCATATATCAACATCAGAGTAGCAGAATAAGACCTGAGAAAAATGTATGTCTGCTTTACAAAATACAAAATGCAAAGGTGGAACACTACAAATTCAAAAAAGAAAAGAAAAAATTTTTTGCACAGATTGGCCCAAGAGAGAGAAGAAACACAAGCAAAGAACGAAAAAATCAATAATAGGCAACACCAACTTGTTAGAACAGATAGGAAGGTGGATTTCCATGTGAAAGCTGTGCCAGGTCAGAAGTACCAGGGCACAAAGTGAGTCTTTTCTTGTAGCCTGACTAGCCCAAGAACCTAATCCTGGGACCACTTGACTGGGTATCATGTCTAAAGCAGTTGCTTTCTAACATACTAGTAGACAGTACTTTGAACATAGTACTTTATGGTTTCAAAGTGCTTATACAACTCTTGGGTAAGCACATTTCTCCTCCATTTTATAGAGACAAAAATTGAAACAAGTGGAGATCGGTCACCACAATCCATATATGGCATTGTGTGCTCACCACCCCAAAGTCTAGTCTCCCTCTATCACCATATATTTGACCTCCTTTCCCTCTTTACCCTCCCCCACCTTTCTTCCCCTCTGATAACCTATAAGTTTATGTTTGTTGCTTTTTATGCCCTGTATATGAATGAAATCATATAGTTCTTGACATATATATATATATATATATATATATATATATATATATATATATATATATATATATATATTTAAAAACCACAAAAAACAAAGTCCTTAGTCCTGGAGATATTGAAAGACCAGACCTAAAACTTACTGGCTTGAACTTTATATAAAATTCCCCATCCAGTGTAGGCTATTTTCAAGATTAAGGATATAAAACCAATAATCTTAAATTGAAAACTTCTTGCACAATGATCTTAATACAATTTTTAAGTAATTTTCATAATAAATTTATGAATCACAGAGGCCTTAGAACTTTCCCTGCATGGCATATAATAAGAGTATTATTCCAGGATCACCTATATTTCAAGTATCCTATTATTGGTTTGGAAAATGCAGTCATCATATCTATAGAACTTAAGTACCTAAGAAACATATTGAAATAATTTCTTCCCATCTAATACTCATCTTAAATTATGCTTCATTTTCAAGTCCTCAAAAAGGAGCAACTCTTAGCAAATAAATACTTTAATGATCTATCCTTAGTTGAGTAACTCTCAAGTGTTCTTTTTTTAAAGATCAAATAATAAATGGAAAAGTATACTGAAGCTATTATGTAAGTTATTCTATATGGACAGTGGTTATTCTTTATTTTTAATAGACTACTTTCCTAAGGAAAAAAAGTCAACATTTTTAACACAAAAAAACTATAGATTGGCTTTCGTTCAAAATAGGAAAGAAGATTGCTAACTCATTTTCTGCACCAGAGCAAATTTTTACTATTTTCCCCTATTTGAACAATGTAAACAGTTTTAACAACAAAATGTTTTAAAGAACTAAGTACAAACTAAGAGAAAAATACAGGGTAAGTTAATAAATTATAAAGGGGTCTTTCTGTTCATTTTTAAAACTATAGAAAATTGTCTTTGTTCACAGATGACATGATCATCTACATAGAAAACCAGAAAGAATCAACAAAAAAACTCCTGGAACTAATAAATAATTATATCAAAGTTAAAGAATATATAATTAATATTTTAAAAAATCAATCAGTTTTGTATCTACCAGCAATAAACAAGTGGGTTTTGAATTTTAAAACATATATTTATATTTCCACTCCCAATAAATGAAATCTAACAAAATATGTAAAATATCTATATAAGGAAAAGTATAAAACTGAAGAAAGATAACAAAGAACTATCATGGTAGGAAGACTCACTGTCAAGATGACAGATGTTTCCAACTTGATCGATGGTTCAATGAAGGTCCAATCAAAATCCTAGCAAGTTCTTTTGTGACTATCGACAAACCTATTCTAAAATTTATATGGAGAGGCAAAAGACCCAGAATGGCCAACACAATATTGAAGGAGAAGAACAAACTTGGAAGACTGACACTACCCAACTTCAAGTCTTACTATAAAGTACAGTAATCAAGACAGTATAGTACAGGTTTCTCATTGTGAAGTTAGAAGCACAGGGGAAAACAAATTAAGAGACAAGGGCAAATTTGGCAACTAATTCCTCAGATCAGAAATTCAATGTGGCTTATCCTCTCTGGGCCTCACTTTCATCATCCGTGAAGTAGGAAGAGCCTGACCTCTTTAAAGTTTTTCTAAAATGTAATGTGTTAATGACCCAGAAAGATCTTAAATAGTGCCAGACTTAGAAAGCACACAAATGTTATTTATTAACATGGCTTACTTATCCTGAAAGACAAATACTCTTTTTCATCCATAATCAAAACAATAAAATAATCTAAAAACCAGCTTGTAATATAAGTGATTTATGATGAGCTATATTGTACTACGATGTTCTAATGACTTCACATATAAATGTCTCCCCAACTGGTATATGACAACCCCCCAACTCATCTCTTTGCCTCTGTTCTCTCCTTCCTCTAACCCAGTGGTTCCCAACATAGGGCACATGCCCAACGGGAAAGTGGGGGGTGGGGGGGGGTGGGGGGAGATATGGTGAATTTTTTGCATTTCTTATGGTTCTAGGGGGTCTCATATCTAATAATAGAGTAATATGCAAATTATCAATTACTATGCTACACAACCCACACCCACCAGCCAATTAGGGTGGATATGCAAATTAACCCAACCAAGATGGTGGTTAATTTGCATATCAAGGCAGCTTGGAAAGAAGCCAAGCCCGCAGAAGGGAGCAAAGCTGCGGAGAAGCAAGCAAGCAGGCCTGTGGGAGAAGGGAGGAAAGCAGGTGGGGCAGCGACCACAGCAGGAAGCCCTATTGCAGGAGTCTTCCTGCAATGGGCCACTAGTACAGTATATAAATATATATTGTGACATATTTATGCATTTCAGTTCTTTATTATATTTTGAAACTTTATTTGCTATTTTCTCATATCACATCACTTCATATTTTTTAACCATTTCTTAGTGATTTTTTCCTCAGTACTTCAACTGTCCTTTCATTCTTTTATTTTTCTCTTTCATGGATGCCATGTTCTTTGGAAGCTTGTTTAGACCAAGGTAATGGCCTTTTAGGCTTCCTCTACATGAATAGGAGTTCCCTTTTTTAATAATAAAAATTATATGTCACAGAGGCGCATCAGGATTTTAGAGATGCTTAGGTGGGGCATGGCCAAAAACAGGTTGGGAACCACTGTTCTTATTCTGCACACCACTGCCCAATAACTGATCTTGCTAAAATCCTAATTTCAAAAATACGAATGTATCCTGCTCAAGTTCTCCGATAGGCTGACACATCAAGCCTACAATCTTCAGCCTACTTTTTAAGGTAATTAACAATCCTGCTCCCCAGTGTCAACTATTATTATTTCCAAATGTAAACCCTCTATACCGATCAGGTGGCTAACTATCACCTTTGTACTACTGCCCACTCTGCTCTCTCTGTCTGAAATATGATTTTCCTCTTCATCTGCCCATTCTTATCAGTCCTTCTAGATCAGCTCAAATCTCACACTCGCTCCATGAAGCTTCCAGGACCATTTAGTACTTCAGGGATCTCTCACTTCTGGGTACTAACAGTATGGCACAACCTTTAACATGTCATTATGTATTTATTAACATTTCAAAATGGTCTTATATAATCTTATAAATTTAGGTTATAAATTGCTCAAAGACAAAAACATGAATTAGAGTTTGCCTAAATCCTGATGGTGCTGGCAACAGAAGAGATAGAGTAACTCAAATGTCCAAAAGGCCTAATTCAGTGTCTAACATAAGAAGCTAGTAAATGTATTGTAACATTATTGGAATATCCAAATAATGAATATTCTTTAGTCACTGAGGATAACAACACAACTATTTAATGACATATAAAGAAAAATGTTCATAAAATATTGAAAACAAAAGGGTATAATATTTGTAAGATGACTAAATTTCTGGATGTATAAATATACTTATTGTAGTGTATGCATAAAATATCCTCAAGAACTACATACTAAAACTATAAAGTAATAGTTATCATTGGATGGTAGGAATTATGTTCATGAAACAAAAACATGCAGTAATTAACAGCTCTGTTTACAAAAAAAGTTTAAACAGAAATAATATTGCCATTGCAGTTCTGTGGTTGAGCATTGACCTATGACCCAGTAGATCATGATCATTAGATTCCCACTCGAACCATGGAATAAACAACATGCCTGGGTTTTGGGCACAGTCCCCAGTTGGGGGCATGCAGGAGGCAGCCGATCAATAATTCTCTCTCATCATTGATGTTCCTATCTCTTCCTCTCCCTTTCTCTCTGAAGTCAATAAAAAATATTTTTAATAAAGGCAATACTATTTAAGATATAATGTCAAATTTAAAAGTAGATCATAAAAATGTACATAGAATATAATCCCAATGCATAAAAATAAAAATGGAAGACTGTATTCCAATTGATAAATCTATAACTTACCTTTACATAATCCTTTTTTTATGTTTGTTTCTAATTTTCTGCAATAAGAAGGTATTCCCTTTATATAATCAAATATAAACAAACACTATTTCTAAAACAGTCTGAAGAAGCACTTGACTTCCCCTAAAATAGAGGGCAGATGGAAGGGAGGGAAGGAACATTGGAGGGGTTAAATAAATATGTGGAAAAAGATTCAAAGGCAGTGCCTATTCTTTAGCACCTGTATTGTAAGATGAACTGGAAGAAACATGGGTGGAATAAACACCTGCTTTTATATCAAGTACAGGACAAAGTCCAAATCCAGGCACAATATTAAGCTATACATGGTTACACTCAGAACAGAATCTAGCAATTTAGTATCACTAGAGCTCTATTTCTATTCCGTTCTGCTCCTCCAAAAAAAAAAGCTGTTCCCTAATCTATCTTCAGTACAGAATTATCCTATATAATAAAAAGCTAATAGGCAAATTGTCCTCTCGCCTGGGATTTCAACCAGGAGCTCAACCAGGAGGTGGGGTCAGTCTGCCAACCTCCTGCATCCCTTCCCCCTGGCCAGCCCGGCCCGATCAGGACAGATTAGCCAGGCCCCACCTGTGCTCGAATTTGTGAACTGAGCCTCTAGTTTTTGTAATAAAAAGAACCACTTGGCACAACTTTATTTAGAGCCTATTCTCTCATTTCATTTTAACCCATGAGGAAATCTGGATTTACTTATTCTATTATATACATTTTCTTTTTACAGGATTTTGTATTACTTAATATTCTTGAAGAGATATCTGTCTCTGAACAAGAAAATCCTCTTAATGTCAGGCAAGCAAAATGTTTTGCTTTCAGAAGCTGTCAGAGTTATTGTATAAACAGGTATGGACAGAGGAAGGAAATGCCTAGCCAACAATACAAACAAAGAACAGCAGAATAGAGTCTGAATTCCTTGGCATAACATTTAGATCTATCACAACTGTTCTGCATCATCCCTCTTTAACTGTTCTCCATTCCCCACTATAAAGTATCTGTTCATTAAAGTTTCCTCTGTTACATTAATCCCCTCCCTCTTTCCAACAATGATAACCAATGTGTGGGCACTAATTGGCAGCCACACAAATCTGAAGTCAAATCCAAGTTCTGCCAGTTTGGCTTCTGGGCAAGTTACAACTTCTTTGAGGCTCAACTTCCTCATCCTGTAAAATGAGGAATAAAAAATCTACCTTGTGAGTTATTGTGAAGATTAGAAATAAAGCATGGAAAGCCCCAGCACAATGCTCAGCATACAGTTTCTTGTGATAGAATGCTATTATTTCCTGGCTCTGTGCCTTCACACATGCTATTTGCTCTACCTAGGATGTTACTGTGTCCCCCTCTCCACTGGGATACTACCAATGAAGACCCAGGCTTAATACTTTACTTATTCAAAGCCTTCCTTGACTCCCTTATATAATTGGTGGCTTCATTCTGAGCTAGTTGAGTATTTTGTTCTTTTCTCCATCATAGTTCTTATTACACCAAATTCTAATAATTTATCATCTGATATGGACTGAATATTTGTGTATCCCCCAAATTCCTCTATGACGGTATTAGAAGGTTGGGCCTTTGGGATGAGATCAGGTCATAAGGATGGAGCCATCATGAATGGGACAGAGCCCTGATAAAGGAAACCCCAGAAAATTCTCTCACTCCTTCCACAATGTGAGGAGTCAGAGTGAACAGGAAATAAACCCTTACCAGGCATCAACTCTGCTGCCACCTTGATCTTCAACCTTTCAGCCTCCAGAACAATGAGAAATACATTTTTGTTGTTTGTAAACCACCAAGTCTATAGTATTCTATTATAGCAACCTGAACTAAAACAATGTGTTCTTCTCTGAAGAAAGTTCCTTAAAGACTGATGAGTTTGTAATTCATCTTTGTATTATCTAACACTGAGCCTAGAGTACTCAAATGTTTCTGAATAAAACCAACCAAAAAAAAAATCTTACAAAAATGTTACAGCATCCAAGGGAGAGAAGTAAGGGCAAATGGTACAGTGAAGTCAAATAGGTTGAAAATATAAAAGATGCAGTCACATTTGGCAATGAGGAAATAGAAAGCAGCCACAGAGAAATCAATTTCCATAAAATAGTAGGAACTGAGCAGTGAAGAGGGAGTTCTCAGGTGAAAACAACATATTTAAAATGAGCAATAGGGAAAAAAGCAAGTTGAAGGTGAAGCAGAATTAAGGACACGTTTCTTCATGACAAGATTAACCAAGGGAAAGGCTGAGTGTTTAAGAAAGGAATAAAATTAAGCAAGATTCTAGGAAGGTATCAGGGTAGTTAGGTTCTGGGCTACACTCAACTGAAAGTTTAGGGTGAAATACAACTTAAATTTTGAGACAGAAGTAGTCTGAAAAAAACAAGTCTATACTTTTTTATAATGGACTAGATTCATGGTCGGCAAACTGCGGCTCTCAAGCCACATGCGGCTCGTTGGCCCCTTGAGTGTGGCTCTTCCACAAAATAACGATGGCCTGGGAAAGTCTATTTTGAAGAAGTGGTGTTAGAAGAAGTTTAAGTTTAAAAAATTTGGTTCTCAAAAGAAATTTCAATTGTTGTACTGTTGATATTTGGCTCTGTTGACTAATGAGTTTGCCAACCACTGGACTAGATGATCTCTAAAGACTTTTCCAGCTCAAGACATCATTACATAATCTTTTCATATCAATGAAATACTCTCAAATCCATCCATCCCTTTCCTTTTCCACTGCACTAGCAATCATTATTGGTATACTCTTCTCTAGTAACTGTCTGCTCCCTAGACCTTTCTCGATTTCATTACTTTAACAGATCTTCCCCAAGCCACTGTTTTATATTTTTTGGATAAATGGATAATGGGTGTGCATATATAGATAGAGGTTTCCATGTGGGTATATACTTGTAACGCTGTAACATTTGTTTAGAAAATTGGATTTGTTCCAAGGCAACCAATATATTAGGGAGCATGCTGAGCATGGACAAATTTCACGTTTGCTCATGTAAAACTGAAAGAATCACTAGGTTAGCACAAAAGACACAGCCGAGCCACACAGAAATACACAAAATGCACACGCCTCAAACATCTGCCAGACAGCTCAGTTCACTGCATGTGTTAAGAGCCACACCCATCCACACCTGTTGCTACCTACACTTTCAGTCCAATTTCAGATAATCCTTCCTCCACATCACAAGTTTCAACTCTTTTGACATCCACTTCTACAAGCAAACTTTATAACATTTTAATTTATTTTTATTGATTTCAAAGAGAGAGATAGAAATATCAGTGATGAAAGAGAAACACTGATGGGCTACCTCCTGCATGCCCCACACTGGGGATGGAACCCGCAACCTGGGCATGTGTCCTGATCGGAACAAACCATGACCTCCTGGTTCATAAGTTAATGCTCAACCAATGAGCCACGCCAGCCAGGCAAACTTTACATCATTTTTGAGGTCAAGTGTCATATTCACTATAGTACTTACATATTTCTTCACAATTTAACATGCATAAAATTGTTCTTGTCTTTAAGTTTCTTTTTACATGTCACTGACAGTTTTTTAGTGTTATGTCCTTAAACTCAATTTGTCATATGCCCTGTGGTTTTTATTGTGATTTTGCATGCCATAGTGAGTTTTAAGAACGTGTATGTTGAATTAAGAGCTTACCCACACATATAATTACTGCAGTTCTGATTACTAATTTTCCACCCAAATCAAAGGTATAAAGAATTTTTTAAAAAAAAATCTGCTGAAACCAGTTTGGCTTAGTGGATAGAGCGTCGGCCTGCGGACTGAAAGGTCCCGGGTTCGATTCCGGTCAAGGGCATGTACCTTGGTTGCGGGCACATTCCCAGTAGGGGATGTGCAAGAGGCAGCTTATCTATGTCTCTCTCTCTCATCAATGTTCCTAACTATCTCTCTCTCTTCCTCTCTGTAAAAAAATCAATAAAATACATGTTTTTTTGTTTTTTAAATCACCAACTCTGGGCATCCTTCACAATTATCTGAAAGTCATAGTACCTATAAGATATTCTGAAAGACCCAAACACTTTTCTTGAAAAGGCTTCAGGATATCCAATATGTTTGTGCATGTTAGGGGTGGGGAGAAGGGGAGCTGTTTATGTTAAGATGACTTATTTATCTGCCAATAAGAAAGCTACATAATAGAGCAGAGAAGCAGCAGGGTCCTTTCCCAATCAAGTAATGCTTAAGTATTCTAATATCAAATAACACAAACATTTCCAATGCTAAAAACAGAAAGTATAATAGTGGTTGCCAGGTGATTCTGAGATGGTAGAATTGGGAGTAATTGTTTAACGTGTATAGTGTTTCAGGATTTTTGTTTTGTTTTGTTTTTAATCCTCTCACGAGCATATTTTTTTCCCATTGATTTTCAGAGAGATTGGAAGGGAGGGAAGAGAGAGAGGAAGGGAGAAAGGAAGCAAAGAAAGAGAGAAGCACTGATGTGAGAGAGGCACATTGATTGGTTGCCTCCCACATTCACCCCTACTGGGGCTGAGGAACCTGTTATCAAGGTACTTGCCCTTGAATGGGAATCGAACCCACAACCCTGCCGTCCAAGGGCCAATGCTCTAACCATGAGCAAAACCGGTCACGGTGAGTTTCAGTTTTATCAGATAAAAAGAGTTACAGGCTGGAGAATGGTGATGGTTGCACAACAATGTGAATATATTTAATGTACAAAAATGGTTAAGATTTTACGTTATGGGTATTTTACACACACACACACACACACACACACACACACAAAATCCATTTGTTTTTGAAGTCATACTAACATCATAAAAATACCCACAATGAATAATTAAATATGTGAATATGTATTAATATGGTCCCATTTTTTATGTGGATATACAGAAAACAGATATTACTATGTATAAGATAACAGGTAATATTTCTCTTTCCTTGTGTTTCCATGAAGAAAACTATATTGAACACATTATTTAAAAAAAAAACTTACTTTTACCAGAAAGTAATAATAAATACATTATAAAATACCAGTCTTATCAAAAATTTGAAACTTAAAAGTAACTTCTTTGAATGTTTCAGCTAATACAATCTTACTTTTATTTCACACTAGAGGCCTAGTGCATGAAATTGGTGCACGGGTGGGGGTGTCCCTCAGTTCGGCCTGCACACTCTCCAATCTGGGATCCCTCTCACAATCTGGGACTGCTGGCTCCTAAGCGCTTACCTGCCTGCCTGCCTGATCGCCCCTAACCACCTCTGGCTCGCCCCACCCACCCCCACCATGGCTTTGTCTGGAAGGAAGTCCGACGTCCAGAAGATGTCTGGTTGACCCAGTCTAATTAGCATATTACCCTTTTATTCGTATAGATTCTTCAAGTACCATCTTCTAAATGTTAATTTTGCTCTTAATAACTGAAATTTCCATTCTTTTTTAATACTACAAAAAATATTCTGCAAGAAATTCCAAAATAGAAAATCATTCCATACTTCATATAACCTGCAAATTTCTCAAAAAAATAAGATTAAGTAGTCCAAAGATGATCAATTTTTAATCTTTTTCATCTCATAGTACACAAAATTACTAAAATTACTAATCTGATAAAAACAGAGGTGCCATTTTTATTCATTTACACTAGACAGCTATTGTCATAGTTTGCTTTATTTAACAATCTAAAGAAAAAGAGGTCAGTGCCTCTGACAAAACAGTCAGCTACTGCATGTTTTAAAAATTCTTGCAGCCAAAACTAGTTTGGCTCAGTGGAAAGAGCGTCGGCCTTCAGACTGAAAGGTCCCAGGTTCCATTCCAGTCAGGGGCATGTACCTTGGTTGCAGGCACATCCCCAGTGGGGAGGTGCAAGAGGCAGCTGGTGGATGTTTCTATCCCTCTCAATTCCTCTGTGTAAAATCAATAAAATATATATTTTTTAAAGAATTCTTGCAGAACACCAGCTGAAAATCACTACTATACATAAACAATACTAAACAGTCTATTTTGAAGTCAATTTTATTACAAAAGATGTTTTTTCATTCTGTATTTCAAATTATGTTTTATTATCTTTACTTATCTCATCAGTTAGTCCTCTAGAATTTATATAAAAAGCTTGCAAACAAATTTGTAGCTGTCACAGAATTATAATCTCTAACATAAATTCTCTCTGTTGTGTTCTTTCACCAAAACCCCAACAAAATATTCACTTTTGTAATACAACAGCCCATTTTCTTTCAATTCAACACAAGTTAAAACAAATGAGACTATTATTGAAAACTTACTGTGCACTCTCAAGAGCACAGCAGCCAAGGTGGCAGGACAGGTAAACTGCTCACGTCCTCCCACAAACACTTCAAAATTACAACTGAGAGTCAACTGGAGATGAAATGAACAGAATTCCTATAACTGAATATATAAAAAAAGACGCCATGGGGGACTGCTAGGAGGGGCAGAGGGGCAGAACCTGCAATTCCTACACCCATGGTGTGGCAATTAAGAATTGAGAGAAATATCTCAGCTGTAGTGTTCTCCAATGAGGAGGGATCCAAGCTCCCCAACTCAGGAATCAAAGCAGAAAAGAGAAGTCCCCATGTGGGGTGTGTGTGTGTGTGTGTGTGTGTGTGTGTGTGTGAGAGAGAGAGAGAGAGAGAGAGAGAGAGAGAGAGAGAGAGAGAGAGAGAGAAACAGCAGAGATTATGTGCTAGAGATACAAATGGTTGCAAGAGACCAAGGAGCGACAGGTCTTAAAGAGACCATGCACAGACTCACTCACTCACAAACGCACTCACTGTAAGTCCTAGTGCAGGGACAGCAGCTCAAAAACTGTCAGAACATACAGGGAGGAATTAACTTGACTAACTTCAGGAGCAGGGCTGAAGCAGAAAGGATCAGGGCAACTTTTTCTAGGGATGGAAGTGCTGGCATGTGTCATTTCATTACTCCTTTGTTGAACTATTCTCCTACACAGCTGACCCTACCTGGCAGGCATCATATATGTGCTCTCCATTAACCTGGCTAACACCATATCCCCTGCCCCAGTGATTTCCTGAAACCACCTCCCTTCACGCAACTTACTCCATCTCAGCCTCTTAGCAGCTTTTCAACACAGCCTGCCTCAGCTCAGCCTGCGGACTTTCCCAAAATTTCTCAAAGGTCCACAAACCCCAAACAAGAATCACTGGCCTTGGCATGCCTTGTAGGTCTTGCTTAGCAGCCACAAACCCAGCAGTGGCGACCAGTCTCAACTTGTATTGTAACTCCCATGAACTGGATCCAAGCCTGGCATAAGCGGTGGCCAGTACTGACCTGGAACATAGCTTCCACTAAGCAGCCACAAGCCGGCACAAAGGGCAGAGTTGTGGCTCACAATGTGGCACCCACCAAGGGTCCCAAGCCCAGCACAAGTGGCAACTAGTACAGTTCACAGCATAGCCTGTTCCAAGCGCCTCCAAGCACGGCCTAAGCAGCAAGCAACCACAGATAACTAATACATTGGAGTTACTACCAAGAGGCCCCAAACCCAGCATAAGTAGCAGTGGGTCGTGGCCTGCAACAAGTCCCTTCTTCGAGGCCCCAGGTCCAGCACACCTGGTACTGGCTTCAGAGCACACTGGTGCACCACCTATCCAGCTCCAGTAACAATACGCCCAAAAGCCAAACTCAGCTGGCACCAGAGCCCCACTAAAGCAACTCCTGCTCCATGTGGTCAACCCAAAACAGCTCATCCACTGTAGTCACAGCCAGCCCTCTCAACCAGTCGGCCTGACAGCCAATCCCATCCACTGACATACCAACAGTAATTGATGCCCGACTACAAAGAAGGGCACACACAACCCACACAGGGGACACCCCTGGAGCCATCTAGCACAGGTGACGAGGGAGACTGCCAGAGTCCCACAGGACACCTTCTACATAAGGCCACTCCCTCAAAACTGGGAGATGGCCTAAAACATAGAAACAACGGGAATCGACAAAAATGAGGAGACAAAGACATGTCCCAAATGAAAGAACTCAGCAAAACTCCAGAAAAAGAACTAAATAAAACGGAGATGACATATCTACCAGATACAGAATTAAAAAACAAAAAACAAAACTGGTTATAAGGATTCTCAATGAACTGAGGGGAAGAATATAGGGACTCAGTGAAACATTCAAGAAGACAGAAAACATTAAAAAAAAAAAGTCAGAAACGAAGAATACAGTAACTGAATGCTGAATACATTAGAAGGAATAAACAGCAAATCAGATAAATCAGAGGACTGAAACAGAGATCTACAAGACAAAGTAGCAGAAAACACTCAACTGGAATGGCAAAAAGAAAAGAAAGACTTTTTTAAAGAAGGATAGTTCAAAGGACCTATCAAGCCGAAACCGGTTTGGCTCAGTGGATAGAGCGTCGACCTGTGGACTGAAGGGTCCCGGGTTCGATTCTGGTCAAGGGCATGTACCTTGGTTGCGGGCACATCCCCAGTAGGGGGTGTGTAGGAGGCAGCTGGTCGATGTTTCTCTCTCATTGACATTTCTGGCTCTCTATCCCTCTCCCTTCCTCTCTGTGGAAAAATCAATAAAATATATATTTTTTATAAAAAGGACCTATCAAGGTTAATAACACTCTGTGTCACAGGGTAACAGAAGGAGGAGAAAAAGAGCAAAAGATTAAAAACCTATTGGAAGAACTAATGACTGAAATCCTGATGATAAAAATAGAAATACAATTCCAGTAAGTGCATAGAGTGCTGAACAAGATGGCCAATTCCACGGCACATCTAAATTAAAATGCCAAAAGTTAAAAAACAAAGAGAAATCCTAAAACAGCATTAAAAAAAGCAGTTGATTACATAAAGGAGAGCTCCCATATAACACTATTAACTGAACCTTTGCAGACCATAAGGAACTAGCAAGAAATATTCAAAGGCAAAGGATTACAACTAAGAATGCTCTACCCAGCAAGGTTTTCATTTAGATTTAAAGAAGATATGAAGTTTTGCAGATAAGAAAAAGCTAAACAAGTTCATCACTACTAAACAGTACTGTAAGAAATGTTAATGGGATTTCTTTAAGAAATCCTTTTAAAAGATGAGTAAGGAGGCCAAAACCGGTTTGGCTCAGTTGATAGAGAGTCGGCCTGTGGACTAAAAGGTCCCAGGTTCGATTCCGGTCAGGGGCATGTACCTTGGTTGTGGGCACATCCCCAGTAGGGGGTGTGCAGGAGGCAGCTGATCTATGTTTCTCTCTCATCGATGTTTCTAACTCTCTATCTCTCTCTCTTCCTCTCTGTAAAAAATCAATAAAATATATTTTAAAAATATATATATGTAAGAAAATATAGTAAAGTAAAAAATGCTCATTGACAAAAGCAAATAGTAAAAACAATACATCAACCAACTATAAAGCTTAAAAGACAAAATTTAAAAAACAAAGTAGAAACATAATGTGTAATCACAACAATAAATTAAGGGATATACACAAATATACACACAAAAAAAGTAAACAATAAAGATAAACCATAAACATGGAAAAGGTGATTAAAACTGTACTGATTTTCAAATGTGTTCGAACTTAGCCATCAACTTAAAATAGACTACTATAAACATAGTTTAGTATACCATATTTGCCGGCGTATAAGACGATTTTTTGGCCCTGAAAAATACGTATTTGCCGGCGTATAAGATGACTGGGCGTATAAGACGACCCCCTAATATTTCCACTAAAAATATAGAGTTTGTTATATACTCGCCGTATAAGACTACCCCCCACTTGGAGGCATATTTTTCAGGGCCAAAAAATCGTCTTATACGCCGGCAAATACGGTATATGAAGCACATGGTAACCACAAACCAAAAATCTACAGGAGATTTACAAGAAATAAAGAGAAATGAATCCAAATACAGCACCATAGAAAATCATCAACCTATAAAATAGAGCAAGAGAATAAGAAAGGAACAGAAAAGAACCATAAAAATAATCAGGAAACAATAAAATGGCAATAGCTAACACCTATCAACAATTACTTTAAATGTAAATAGATGAAATGCTCCAATCAAAACACACAGCATGGCTAACCCCCCCCCCCCCAAAAAAAAAAGAACCCTGGATATATACTGCCTACCAGAGACCCACTTCAGATCTAAAGACACAAGCAGACTAAAAGTAAAGGAATGAAAAAAGATATGTCATGCAAATGAAAACACACGAACAAAAAGCTGGAGCAGCAATACTTGTATCAGCCAAAATAGATTAAGTACTAGAGGCTTTTTTCAGTAGTCTAAGCTTCTAACAAATTCTGGGCAAGAAACAAAGCATATATAATTACATTATATATGCAATATGACTGTTACGTAAATGTTTGTAAGGTACAATGAATTTCCAAATAGATCAAGTTGTCTGTTAGAATATCTATGAAGTTTAATTAGAAGGAAAAAATGAGATACCGTATTTGCCGGGGTATAAGATGACTTTTTGGCCCTGAAAAATATGCCTCCAAGTGGGGGGTAGTCTTATACGGCCAGTATATAACAAACTCTGTATTTTTTAGTGGAAATGTTAGGGGGTCGTCTTATACGCCCAGTCTCTTATACGCCGGCAAATACGTATTTTTCAGGGCCAAAAAATCGTCTTATACGCCGGCAAATACGGTACTTAACATCCCAATAAAAAATTTCCATTAGACATCAAAAACCAATTGTCATTGTAACCTGTACAGCAACTATAACTTATCATTTGGTTATCTTTAGAACATTTTGCAAATATTATTTGATTTGGTTCATATAACAATCCTGTTAGATAATAGTATCAATTTCATGTGAGATATTGGTAAACCAGTACAGGGCACTTAAGTCAGTTCTTCCTAAAATTTAGTGTGTACAAGAATTATTCAAGAACATGTTAAAATGCAGTCTCAGATAATCCCTCCCCTCTACCAGACTGAGATGAACCTCAGTAATCAGAAATCTGAAGAAATGCAGGTGGTGTCCCCCCCCACCCCCACTCCAACTATACACAGCTTTTAGGGCACTAATCCAATAACATACTAACACTAGAAGTGGTCTAAAACACCATTTGTGCTCTGACTCAAAGTTTCCAAATGATTAGATCAGCGATTTTCAACCAGTGTGCAGCAAGGATTTTTGTAATACTTGACTATTTAGTCAGGGGCACTGACCTCTTTTCCCTTAGATTGTCAAATAAAAAATAAATAAATGAAATAACAGCCAACAAAACAATAGTCAATGGTATGAAGGCCCTATTTTGAAATATGTATATATCTAGTGCCCAGCACACAAAATTCGTGCACATTAAAAGGGGATTAATTAGAGGAAATAATTTAATATTGCTATTTGCCCTTTCTCTATAACAGAAGTGTCAGAGATGAAAGAAAATTAGTAAATGTATCTGAAAACCTTCCTCCTGTCAAAGTCTGGGGCACACACAGGATCCAGAGTCAAGTCACCACCCACCCACATGCACCTCAAAATCGCATGAGACCCAGACCCAGCCACTCCCCACCCCCACCCTGGTCTAGATCCAGACCTGGCCAGTCCCACCCATGTCAAGCCCCACCAGGAAGGGGACGAAGCCTCAGGTCCCCTGGCCTGGCACCAGGACAGGGGGCATGACCCGAGGTCCCCCAGCCCAGCCCAGGGCAGGGGGCATGCCTTGAAGTTCCCAGTCAAGCCGCACCAGGTGGGGGAGATGGCCTGAGATCCCCTGTCAAGCCCTGCCAGGCGGGGGCGCATAGCCTCAGGTCCCCCATCCAGTCCCACCAGCAGGGGGGTGCAGCCTCAGGTCCCCTGTCAACTCCCCCTGAGCAGAGAAATGTCAATGTGAAAAAGATCCATCAGTTGCCCAATGCTCTGAACAGGAATTGAACCTGCAACCTTTTGGTGGATGACACTCCAATCAACTGAGCCACCCAGCCAGGACAGCACCTGATTTTTTTTTTTTTAAGTCACTTTGGAGCAGAGAGGGTTGGTAAATTCTATTATTATCTTTGTAACTCAATTTAAATTATACCTATTTTTTTTGTAAAATCAGCAAAAAAAAATTTTTTTTTGGTGTGCCACAGAATTTTAGTAGTTTGTTAACAAGTGCCCTAAGATGAAAAAGGTTGAAAACCATTGGTTTAAATATCGGAACTTTGCAAATCTCCATGAATGATATGCAAATTTTAAATAAATTGATATGTTACATTCAGTTAAATTAAAAACCTTACACTAAACTTCAGTACAAATGGTAATAGGTCACCAAGTTTTAAGAAACTTTAAGTAGATTCTGCCATTACCATTAACTTCATTTTTTCTGTGAAAGAGAGATACCGTGTTTCCCCGAAAATAAGACATCCTCCGAAAATAAGACCTGCTTCATGGAAACATAATACATCCCCTGAAAATAAGACCTAGTGCATCCTTGGGAGCAAAAATTAATATTAGACACTGTCTTATTTTCAGGGAAACAAGGTAGAAACACCAATGATGAGAAAAAAAAAATCATTGATCAGCCCTCTCCCACATGCCCCCTACAGGGGATGGAGCTCCCCGCCCAGACCCTCCCCTGACCAGGAATGAAATCATGACCTCCTGGTTCATAGGCCAATGCTCAACCACTGAACACACTGGCTGGGCTGATTATTTTAATTTAACAGCTTCTTATGCTTTGAAAACTGTCACCCTTTACTGAATGGAGAGCTAACACTTAGGTACCTCAGGTTCTAGGAACATAACGAAAAATTAGGATGAAAATATAAAAGCACTTAGGAGAGCACAAACTTGTGAATATACTAAAAACCATGGAACACTTTAAAACCTGGTTGGTGTTTCTCAGTGGTTAGAGTATCAGCCCTCCACTGAAGGGTTGAGGGTTCAATTCCCGGTGTCTCTCTCTCTCTCATCAATGTTTCTGTCTCTCTCCCTCATCAATGTTTCCGTCTCTCTCCCCATCTCTCCCTCCTTTCCATTCTCTCTAAAAATCAAGGAAAAAATACCAGGCAAGGATTAACAACAACAAACATCGAACACTTTAGAAGGATGGATTTTATGGTATGTAAATTATATCCCACTTTTTAAAAAGTAAAAAAAAAAAAAAAAAACCACTTACAAAATGTCAAATTCTAATACTTCCCAATAATTTAAAACTTCTAAGACATTATATTAGCATTGTTATTAAATAGCAAAATTATTTTCTGGCTAACATCACAGATTCTAAAAACTAATAAAGAGCAAAAATAAGGCCACTAGCTTAATAAAGATTTTAAATAAGAATTTTAATGCTAATGCTAATATGTTTACTTGCTAAATTTTTCCAATAAAGTCTCACTTCATCTGCCTTTTATAATATGGCCATTTTCAAATTCTGTAGCAATACATTAGTATCTTATATTTTACTAAAATAATCTTTGTATTTATTAAACTCAGAATATAGCATATAATACACTAATCAATATATATAAAAGCCTAAGCAACCATTACAACCAAACGATTGGAGCAACCGGTCAACCAGTTGCTATGATGTGCACTGACCACCAGGGGGCAGACGCTCAATGCAGGAGCTTCCCCTGGTGGTCAGTGTGCTCCCAGAGCCAACCTCCCATGGCCCCTCCCCCTGGCTAGCTGGCCCCCCTCATAGGCCTTGATTTCCAGCCAGGTCAAGGGACCCCACCCATGTATGAATTAGTGCTTCAAGTCTCAAGTATATAACATTAAGCACCAGTCTTTGAAGGCAGACTATCTCTACTCTGCTTCTTAACATAAACTCAGACAAGTAACTTACCCTCTCAGCAGGCCCCCATCTTCCCTTAGGGTTGTGCACCAATATATGTAAAGTGTTTAGAAGAGTGCCTGGCTCTTAATAAAAGCACACCGTACGTGTCATCTACTTCATTTACATAATTATTTTTATGGCAAAAAAGCATCTCATCTTAGACAACTCACTATAAATCATAATATTAAAAATTCAACTTACTTTATCAATGAAGTAAAACATTTAGGAAAGTCTGGCTTATATCTTATTAAGCAACCTGTGTTTATGCTATATTTTTCCAACTCTGACTCACTATTAGTTCCTCCCTGACTCACCACATAGACAGGTAGGTAGACAGTCTGGAATATAATGGGCATTCCAAATGGCGTTTCTTAATCTACCTGGATTTATAAAGTTTACTAAGTGGAACTTGTCCCATATAATGTTCAACAAATATGCTGAGTAATTACTTACATTTTGCTCATTTAGAAATGCTCCTTTAAACTATGGAATAGGTGTTAAAATCCCACCTTGACAGAAAAACATATCACTCAAGTATAATCAAAGATCCACATTTTCTGACTGCTAACCAAAAACAGCATTATATTTTGCTGATGGCCTGGTAAAATTTTGCCAAGCAAACTATAGATTAGAGGATCAAAAGCAATCTCTGAGCCTACAAATTTGACCTTAAGTTCTATTCAATTCCATACTTTCACTGTTTTCCCCATTTAGATGTTTAAATTATTTAAGATAACCTCTAATAAAGTTATTAAGAAAATCTAGGGAAATAAGGTAAATAATGAAAAGCAGGTTAATTCTTTAAAACTCCCCTCCTCTAGACAGACAGACACACACACACACACTTAAAATATTCCTTCCTCTATGTGATCAAGAGTCATTTTAAACTCTCTAAGCATCCATTTTACTTCCTCTGGAAATGGGAATAGAGAGTAAACATAACTACCACATTGGATTGCTGTGACCATTAAGACAACACAGAAAGTACTTCAGCCAACTACTATGAAATCCATGTTCCAATATATGTTACCTTTTCTATTTAAATCAAAACCTTAGTGTCATTTGAGTTCTACCTATTAGAGTTTATTTCTATGCAAATCTATCAATAGCAATAACAAGCACTCTGAAAACAGGGGTAGATAACTATCTAGGAAATCTTCCTCATTGAGTTATGTTCCCTGCTGAGGAAACACGCTGTACTTACCATAACTGCCTTTAGTACTTGGGAGTCCCTTGTGGGCAAGGCCTGTGTCCTATTCATTTCTGTACCCCGGACTGCAGCCCAATAGTTCTTAACCTTGACTCACATTAGAATCACATGGGAAGCTTATCAAAATATTATTGCCTGGGATCCATCCCAAACCCACTAAATCATGAGGGGGTCAGGGAGGAAGAGGGCAAGAGTAATCAACACAGGAGCGTGTTTTGTTAAGATCCTCACATGATAATAATGTGCTGCCACAGTAAGTACCACTGCACTCTTTTAAAATACTATACAACAGGTATGTATACATGTATGGATGGATATATGGGTATAGAAACATAAGACTTAGCTCAAGACCCTCATCTTCAATAGCCGCTCTCAGCCAATCAACACTTCCCCCTTAAACACACAGTATTTCTTATAAACAATTAATTAAAACTATTAAGATGACTTTTAAACTAACTCAGTTCTTAAGTTTTTCATGTAATTACTAGAGGCCCGATGCATGAAATTCATGCAAGGGGCTCTGTAGTTGTGGTTGTCTGGCCCTCGAAGCCCGGCTTCGTCTGGAAGGTCGTTCTGCTGTTCGGTCTAATTAGCATGTTAGCTCTTTATTATATAGGATGCCTTAGCTTTCTTCCTAGACTAGTATTCCTACTTCTTCTTTTCATCACAATGCTAATGATATTACCTGGATACAAACATGTAGTAAGTATTTGACTTACCTAATAAACATACAGTAATTATTGGCAGAAAGTATGTCATATCCAATATCCAATATGGGCTATCCCCCATCCCCCCCCCAAAAAAAAAACACTAGAAAAAAAGCTTTAAAAAAAATATCTTTGTAAATGAGAACTAAAGTTTATCTCACTAATAAGCATCTGTAAATTTGCACTTTTTATTACAGTCATCAGACCCAGTACCCACCCAGTATTGTATCTTCATCACTGCTTTCGGTTTTTGACCTGCTTCCTTCCTAATGTACTTTCTAGCTGCTTTAGGTATATGTAGCTGCTGTCAGGTACCTTTGTAACAACTTCTAATACTTGGTAGTTAGTAAAATGAATTAATTAAAGTCATAACCAAATGTGTCACACATGTTTAATAGACACTTCCTGAAGGAACTCGCTGTTCATCAATCACTAAAATAAGCTCTTTGCATACAAATTACATGCTAATCTAATATAAACTTGGTTGGGAAGAGGGTTTGAAAATAAGTCTTACTCAAAACTATATATAATACAAGTCTACTTTTGAATACTGACAGATTGGTGGTTTTCTGCTTTGATACCTGAAAAAATTGTAAAGTATTATATTAACTTTTAAAAACAGGAGCGCTAAGTAGTATCGCCCACGAAGGTCCGCATCTGGTCTTCTCAATGCTGAAACAACTAACAGAAATGAGTGGCACAAATTCTAAAAATCAATAAGCAAAAGATATGAAAAGGGTTCACCTTCAAAGTTTTGAGCCATATCTTTTACCACTACTAAAATAATCTCAAAGACTTAAATTGTTGTTGTTGTTTGAAACTGAAAAAATGGGGAGGAGGCATCAAGCATGCCTGCTAATTAGATACGATGGTAAAACATGACCATGTTTTGTTGAGTCCTACAGCATGAAACAGAGCCATAGTAACCACAAAAAGAAAGCAGTCCTCAATTCCCCATTCAATAAAAAAGGTTCAAATTCCACAGACCAAAAAAAAAAAAAAAATGGTACCCTGGGTTGTTTGTTTTTAAGGAAGATTAAATTTAGGAGTTGCCAACACCCAAATGAAAAACATTCCAGAGTATTAGACTCGATTGTAATGGGGAGTCATCTACATTCTCAGCACTATGTTCCTTACCCAAAGCAGAAGTACTAACAAAGGATGTTTCTTAGGATCTCACAAGATACACCATACTTATTTCCCTCAGTAAACACTACCCTTGTTAAAATAAAACAAAAATGTATCTTTTTAGCACAAGCAGCCAGACAAATAATGAAATCTAACATCTGACAATGTATTTCCCAAATAAGAACCCTGTCAGATGAATACCGAGGAAAAGATTGAAAATGACAAGTTCTTTTATTGGGACCTTCAGCTACTTTTAAAAATAAGTTGAGGAATGTAGTTTTTCCAAAGCCTTGTCTTCAGTTTGCCCTTAGTCTTCATATTTTTAACTAAACAAACAAAACAAAAAAAAACCTAGAAATTTGATTACCACTTTTAGAATTCCTTCTTAAACAATTTAATGAATAACAGATCTTTTGTGCAAGTAGCAAACCACAGTGAACAGTTTTGCTGGCTGATAAAAATCTCCCTGAAACACTCACAAAAATATACCCTCCAAAGACAAACTGATTTTCCAGGGGCGGAAATCATATTAAGACTTAAAAATATGGGTATGCTTGATTTACACCCTAGCTTAATGCCAATGCTTTTACTTGAACCACAATTAAAGTTAAGTAATCCTTACTGTCTTCTTGGTGTCAAAGTTGAATGAATTGAAGACCAAGAGTAAAATAAATAAATTAATTAAAAAGAGGGAAAAAAAGTAAAACCTAAAGAGCCAACTAACTACTTTCGGTGAAGCAAGGTGGTTGAATCACTTCCCCAAACCTGTGAGCTACTACAGAAGTGATCAAAATGTGTATGGGATTGTTTTGTTTTGTTCTGTTGTGGGTAAAGTGGTGCAGCTATTCACTAAGTAAAAATGTTTCCCCAGTCCCTCTAATGGAAAGATGCTACAGCCTGCAGAAATGTTTTGAGACTGCTCAAAAAAAAAAAAAAAAAGCAACCTTACCACAAATGTTTTCCAGAACACACAGAGCCAAATACTTAAATCAAGGAGAGAGCGTCTCAGAAAAAAAAAAAAAATGTGAGTTGCTACAGCGTTCCTATTGTCCTAAATATTACTCAGGGGGAAAAAGTAAGAGAGAGAGAGAGAGAGAGAGAGAGTGTGAGTGTGTGTGTGTGTGTGTGTGTGTGTGTGTGTGTGTGTTGGAAGGCGCACATACTCATTTGGTTACACTCATCTTGGGTGAGCTAAAGACAAAGCTGTCGGGGACATACCCAGGCTAAGGCTTCCTTTCCTTCACAGGTGCTAGTCAACACGGCTAAGGGAAGAGATAAACAATCTGATCATTTGAGCCGGACGGCACGTGAGACACTAAATAGGACCTGTCGTCATCACCACTAATCAATTTTTATAACTGACCAAGCACGAAAAAAAAACAACAACAACAAAAAAAAAAAACCCAAGTCTGAGCGAGCGAGCTCCGAGCCAGGAGCAGTGCTTCCACCGAGTAGAACGGAGCCCGGGCCGGAGCCCCGGCCAGCGGCGGAGCACGTGTGCGGCCGGGCTCGGGAACTTCCCGGGAAGCGTCCGTCGGAGTAAAACTCCATCACCCCCGCCCGCCCGCCCCGGAGGACGAGCAGCGGGAAACTCCGGGCGCGGGACGAGAGCCCCCGAGGAGGGCGCGGAGGCGGCAGCCCCCGGCCCGGCCCGGCCGCGCCCCCCACCCGCCCGCCCGGCCGGCTCACCTCGGCGGCGGGGATGTTGACCACGCCGGTGGAGCGCCGCTTCTCCCGCAGCTTCCTCTTCTCGATCTGCCCTTTGCCTTTCCGGGCACTGGGGCCCGAGCTCTTGCCCTTCTCCGGGGCGCCGTCCCGCTCCTCCTCTTCACCCCGGGCCGGCGGCGCCCCCGAGGCGGCTGAGGCGGCGGCGGCGGCGGGGGGCTCCTCCTCCGGCCGCCGCGGGCCGGGGGCCGCCCGGGCCGGCGCCGCGGGGCCGGCCGCGCAGTTGACGCCCCCCGCCGCGGCAGGTGCGGCCGCGCCGCCCGGGAGGCCGCTGTGGAGCTCGAGCCCCGCGCCGGCCGCCGCGGTGCCCGGAGCCCCCGCCGCCAACGCCGCCGCCGCGGGGGGCTTCCCGGCCGCCTCGCCGCCGCCCCCGCCCGCGGCGCCGGGGCCCGGGGGGTTCTGCTTGGCGCGCAGCTTCTCGCGCTTCGCCTTCCACTCCTCCAGGAAGTCCGTGGTGCTGCCGCCGCCGCCGCCGCCGCCGCCGCCGGCCCGGTAGCCACCGGTCGCCATGTTCCCCGCGGGCCGGCCGGCCGGGCTCTCACCGCCGGCCGCCCCCCGGCCCCGGCCGCCGCCGCCGCCGCCGCCGCCTCCTTCGCGCGGCCCCGCCGAGACGAGCCCACAGCCCCGGGCGCGGCCGCCCGGCCCGCAGCCGCCGCGGTCTGCGGGGAAACACGGGGCGGGAGGGAGCGTGAGGCGCCCGCGCCGCCAGACGGTGCGCCCCGCGGAGCGCCCACCGCAGCGCGCCCACCCGTCCCGCCGGCGAGCGAGCGGCCGCCGAGTCCCCGACCTGCGCGGCTCCCCGACACACCTACACGGCGGCCGGTCGCCGCCCCGAGGGGAGGGGACAGGCCGGCCCCGGCCCCGCCCCCGCGCCGCCCCGTCCACGCCGGGGTCCGGGCGGCCGGGCACCGCGCAGACCCCGCCACCTGTCGGCCCGTCGCGTCTCCCGCGCTCCCCGCGGCCCTGTTCCCTCCCTTCGGGGTCCCCGCCGCCGTCGCCCCCACTCCCGGGCCCGGCGCGGAGGAGGGACGCCGGACGCCGGTGTCCAGCGAGTCAGGAGGGGCCGGGGGCCCGGGCAGCCCTTATACCTGGGACCAGGGTGGGGGGTGCGGCGCGGGGCTGGGACCCGGCTCCCGGGTGAGCCGAGCGGCCGAGGCGCACGTAACCGCGGCCAAGTCGCCGTCCCGAGCCCCCGGCTCTGCGGGGCTGGGAGGGAGGGAACTGGGAAGGAGAGAAGCTGGGAGGGAGGGAGAGAACGAGGGGCGGGCGGGGAGCCGAGCGCCGCCGAAGAGGCCGGCGGAAAGGGCCGAGCCGGGCGGGGGGCGCGGCCGCGGGGGTGGCTCCGCTCGCCCCGCCCCCGGCGCTCAGGTGCGCGGCGCCCGGACCGCGCATTCCTGGGCTCGCGGCCCCTCGGCGGCTGGCCTCGCGGCGCCGTGGTCCCGGGGCGGGAAGGGCTCTCCCCCGCGCCCCGCGCCCCGCGCCCCGCTCCGCGCCTCCGCCTCCCCGACTCCCGCCGCTCTTCCTTTTAAGTACAAGACGGATTCTTTGGAGGGGAAGGCTGGGCGGCTGCCGGCGGCCGGGGGAAAGTCCGTCCGCTGGGGATGGATGATTCAGGGCCGGAGGAGCCGCCGGGAGGGGAGGACGCGCCCGCGCCCCGCTCCCCTCGCCGCCCCTTTTCTGAGGCAAAGAACTGAGGCAAGCCCAGCATCACCCCTTGTAAGAAAAGTGTCACCCTCCGGGTGAAAAGGTTACCTGAAAGCAGGGGCTTACGTGGACAGTGAGTTATCAGGAGTTTACTGTGATCATAGGTTTCCATGAGAAACATTTCCACAGTGTGTTGCCCTGGCTGTCTCAATCCTATTTCGAGGGTTGTTTTTTTTTTTCTTTTTTCTGCACTCTGCCTGGACACCTCCTCTTTGCAAATGGTGCATTTAGCAGCAGAAGCCCCCTATCAAAGCACTGAAGCTGCGCTGATGCTAATTTTGGTATGAGCGGTGATTGCCTCTATTTTTCTATTCTTAACGCGCACTATTTCTCTATCCTTAAGGTAAATCTTATCCTCGGGTGCATGTCCTCTAAGCTTTCTGCACCCGGGCTGGGCGGGCTGCTGCTGGCGGGGACCTGAGGAGATGGAGCTCGGAGCTCACTTTATCCAGTAATGCCGGGGCACATCGCCGGGGCGTAGGGTGGGGTGCCAGTGCCAGGCCACCGTTTTGTGAGAAGTAGGTGAGCCTTGAGTCACACACTCTTACCTAACATCAATCTTTTCTTCCTACTTGGTATTCTTCTTTTGCCCAGGTGACACATGGTGGGTGGGCAGCAAGTGTGCGCCCTGTGACAGGAATGAGAACAGAAGCAAGTGATTCACTTGCTATTTATTCCTCAGAGAGAAGCTCACACAGTTCTTGGTCTCTGGTTTGGCTGTTGGGGAGAACATATGGGTAACCAAGAGGGAGCTCTGGGGGGAAAACATTCTTAGGAAATTAAAGGCCTTCCTTGGGAATGGGTTTAAAAGGCTGAGCCTAGCCAATACCAACCTGGGTGCATCCCCTGAAATTCCTCGCTACGGGCTTATTTGTTTTCTGAGTTTTAGGAGGGGAGTGGAGGGGTGGACATTAAACAGATTCACACTCATATGCTTAGAGGGGCTGCAGGACGCAGTGGAGAGAGGATAGAGCCGGCCTGGATGCACACATAACCTGAGAGGTCTCAGGCATGTTATCTGAAACTCATCTTTCTTTACGATAAAAATCAGCAATAGCAGTCCACATTTTTTAAACTGTTGTAAGAATTGACACAGTGTTTTAAGTATTTTTGGTTCAAGGAAGGCACTCAGTAAATATAGTCCCTTTTATTAAGAAGATATCAAGCAGGGTCCTGGGTCTCTACGATGTTGGGGATTGAGGAGAGTTAGGGAGGGAAAAAAAAGATAAGGTACTAAATACAAAATATGAACCTGAAAACAACAGGCTGAATAAACGCGGATAACACTTATGCCACGTAAATTTGTCACTGCATCTCTTAGACCAGTCCTCTTATATTAATGGGCTCTGCGTCAGGAAGGTTGGCTATTACTGACTTGTGTGGCTTTGAGTAAGTTGCTTAACTTTTGTGCCTCTGTTTACTTACCTATAAAGTGGGGATAATAATACTTCCTACATTGGGAGAGTGTTGGGAAAGTGCCTGAGATCCTTAGATAAAAGGCAATACGTGAGTACCAAAGTGGTTATTACTGGTCTATAAAGTGCCCTAAGAACCAAGGATGAAAGGGATTATTGAAGTACAAAGCACTATATATATATTACGATTGTTACTTATTATACCTTTGTCTTTACCTTACCATTCTCAATATTCCCAAACATATATTTCACTGCCAAATTGCTTCCAACATTGCACCAAAATATTTAGCTGAGTCAGTCCTAAATTGCAAAACATTTGCGTATCATCGATCTTCATGTATAGCATTCAGATGAAGTCATCTTAGAGACTCTGAGCTTGGTTTCTCGACCACATCACTATTGACATTTGGGACTAGATAATTCTTTGTTTGGGGAGTTGTCCTGTCCATTGGCATCCTTGGCTTCTACCTTTCAGATGCCAGCATCACCCCCACCACCACCCCCAGTTGTGACTTCGCCAATTTTTCGGGAGAAGAAGGGATAGGCAAAATCTTCCCCAGTTGAGAAGCTCTGAACTAGCCTAAAACAGCTCATTTTGATGACTCACTTGCCCGCCATAATAAAGGAAAATTGATAATGATACAAAACAAAGAGATTCAACCTAATTTTAATGTTTTGTTATTTGTTTTGTTTTAGAGAAAGAGGGAGGGGAAGAGAGAGAGAATAAAAAAACATTGATCTGTTGCCCCCCTTAGATACTGGATTGGGGATCAAACATGCAACCTGGGTATGTGCCCTGTCTGGAATCAAACCAACGACTTTTCTGTATATACTCAACCAACTGAGCCATACCAGCCAGGAATAGATTCATCTTAATATGTCACGTGAAATGTATTCTAAATGTTAAATCTTTCGTAATGTTTTCCAGGCAGTGGATTAGCTATGATGTGAAATAGCTTCTTTGTATGTGTTGAAATAATTAATAGGGTATTGTGAAATAGCCATGTTGCCTTCAATGCAAATGTTCCTGGAGTCTATGCAATTCACCCTCTAAAATAAAAATAGTGCATGCACACAGTTTTAAAAGTTAAATATTTTAGTTCTGGAAGGATTATAGCAAAAGACAGCAACCTTTCCACTTCCAAAACCCCAGAACTTTGAACTCTTTTAACTGTTTCTGCTAATAAAAACCTTCATATTTGTTTTTTAAATGCCCTTATCTGCTCTTATTTCTTCAACCTAACTTCTCCTTATGTTGATTTTTGGAATCCTTCTGCTTTCACCCCCACCCAATCTTTGCTCTCTTTCATATGTGTCTGCTGCTGCCTCCAGTTTCCTGGCTTTATTTTTTGGGTTCTTCAGGGTAAAAAGTATTACTTCTCATTCTCTTTGTCTGCTGCAGGTGGTTAGGATTCACTTTGCTCTGCTAAAGTTTATCTGTTTTCTATCTTTCACCTTCCAAAATTTTCTTCTCATCTCCCATCCTCTTTGTTATTATTGGTTTATCACTTTACTTTTGTTTTAGTGACGTTATTTGAGGGAGTAGAGATAAAATGTGTGTTCAATCTGTTAATGTTTAACAGGAAATCCAATCAATTGATTTGGCAGGTTTCTAAATACTTCTAAATTTAATTCATAATGAAGTCAGATCAGTAGAGACCACTATTCCTTATTTTCATTGTCATTGAGTGAAATCATAAGTTCCCTATGGATTGACACTATTAGAAAGAACTCTCTGAAATGTGTTGTATTTTCTGTAGGCTATTTTGAAAATGAGGCCCATTATATTACAGAATACTCCTATTATTAAAAACTCAGGGGAAAATGTCTGACTTTAATAGTAAAAATAGTTATATTTCTCTTCTGACACTTTTCTTTTTTAACCACAGTAAAACTATGAGTGAGTTTTCCCTTTTTCATTTGACTGCTGGTAATATTGGGCCAAATGTATGGCCTATCAAGGAAAGTTCTAGGTTTTGTGGTGCCTAACACTTATACAATCTTCTTTAAGAAAAAGAATGATAAGAAAATAAATATTTTTTAAAATTATAGATTTTAACAAGTGAAAAATGTTATAAGTATTATAAAAATTTGGAAAAACAACCAACTTATTCATAATTTACTCTAATATATTTCTATAATACTCTTTTCCTACATTATTATTATTATTGAGTTTATTATTTGTTATTCACAAAATATGTGACTTCCCGTTCAGCTTTATCCTCCATTTATAGTACAAATGTATAGATTTGTGCACCACAAACACAGGAACTCTGATAAATTCTATTTGGCACTATTTCCATCAGAAAAGAAAATAATTTACTGGCCATTTCTAATTTTATAACTTGTATGAATAAATATATTCTCAATAGGAAAGAACTTCTGTTTTGACTAGATATCAATAAAAACAGAATCCTCACCGAAACCGGTTTCACTCCGTGGGTAGAGTGTTGGCCTGTGAACTGAAGGGTCCCAGGTTCAATTCTGGTCAAGGGCATGTACTTTGGTTGCGGGCAAATCCCCAATAGGGGGGTGTGCAGGAGGCAGCTGATTAATGTTTCTCTCTCATTCATGTTTCTAGCTCTCTATTCCTCTCCATTCTTCTCTGAAAAAAATCAATAAAATATACCGTATTTGCCGGCGTATAAGACGATTTTTTGGCCCTGAAAAATACGTATTTGCCGGCGTATAAGACGATTTTTTGGCCCTGAAAAATACGTATTTGCCGGCGTATAAGACGACTGGGCATATAAGACGACCCCCTAACATTTCCACTAAAAATACAGAGTTTGTTATATACTCGCCGTATAAGACTACCCCCCACTTGGAGGCATATTTTTCAGGGCCAAAGGGTCGTCTTATACGCCAGCAAATATGGTATATATTTTTTAAAAAGCCAGAATCCTCTGCTTATTTTACACATTTGATGGCAGAAAGGATTTCCTAGAGACTAGCTTTAATGACCTCAGACTTGCCACCCCCCCCCTACACACACACACACACACACACACACACACACACACACACAAAGAGCAACCTCCTTGTTGCTGTCATCAACCAACTTCCCAGTCACTTTGACTTACGGAGGACCTTAGCTTCGGCCCACTGCCTTCTATTTACATCCTTTCTTACTGATAATGTACAAAGATAATCTATCCAGTCTCCTCCCATCTCAGACACTTGACCTTCTCACTTCCAATAACCATTTCCTCTTTACTCTCTTCAGTTAGGCATTCTCCTGGTTAGTCTTCTGATTTTGTCATCACTAGTCAATATACCTCCAAAATCTCAGTTTAACCATCTCATTTTCCAACCATCACCTCCTACCGCTCCAGTGCACTGACTCTGGTATCCCTAGCTCCAACCAATTTTTGATTTATTGATTATACCAATGTTTTATTGTCTATCACCCTTTAAAAATATTTTATTGATTTCAGAGAGGAAGGGAGAGAGAGAGATAGAAACTTCAATGATGAGAGAGAATCATTGATCGGCTGCCTCCTACACGCTCCCTACTGGGGATCGAGCCCGCAACCTGGGCATGTGCCCTTGACCAGAATTGAACCTGGGACCCTGCAGTCCAAAAGCTGACGTTCTATCCATTGAGCCAGACCAGCTAGGGCTCTATCACTCTTTTTCATGTCCAAACTTCCTTAGTTTCAGTTCTTAAGTTTAACCTCCTCTGTGCCTGCACCTGCTCATCTAAACAAGGTTAATTAAAACAGAATGGCATGAGATAACCAATAGACATATGAAGAGATGCTCAGAGTCACTAATTGGTGAAATGCAAATTAAAACCACAATGAGACCTGTCAGAATGGCTATGATCAATAAATCAAGCAACAAGGGCTGACAGGGATGTAGAGAAGAGAACCTGATGCATTGCTGGTGGGGTTGCAGGTTGGTGCAGCCACTGTGGAGAACAGTAGGGAGGGGCCTCAAAAAATAAAAACTGGAGCTGTCTTGTGATTTAACAATTCCACTCCGGGTATTTTACTAAAGATATCCAAAACACCAGTTCCAAAGAATATATGCACCTGCCCTAGCCAGTTTGGCTCAATGGATAGAGCATCGGCCTGCAGACTGAAGGGTCCCAGGTTTAATTCTAATCAAGGGCATGTACCTTGGTTGCAGGTTCAATCCCCAGTGCAAGAAGCATCCAATCGATGATGTTCCTCTCTCATCAATGTTTCTATCTCTCTATCCCTCTCACCCTCTCTCTAAAAAATAAATAAAAACATTTTTAAAAATAATATATGCACTCCTTTGTTCATTGCAGCAATATAACAATAGCTAAGGTATGGAAGCAATCCAAGTGTTCACCAATAGGAGAGTGGATAAAAAAGCTGTGGTACAATATCCAACGGAATATTACTTGGCCATCAAAAGAGTGAAATTTTGCCATTTGATACAACATGGGTGGACCTAGAGGGTATTATGCTAAGTGAAATAAGTCAGCCAAAAAAAGAAAAATATATTATTGCACTTTATGTGAAATCTAAAGAACAAAATAAATGAACAAACAAAACTGAAACAGACTCATAGACACAGAGAACAAACTGATGGTTGCCAGAAGGGAGGGGTTGAGTACTAGATAAAAAAAAGGTGAAGGGATTAAGAAGTACAAATTGATATGCCAAAACCGGTTTGGCTCAGTGGATTGAGAGTTGGCCTTTGGACTGAGAGGTCCCGGGTTCGATTCCAGTCAAGGACATGTATCTTGGTTGTGGGCACATCCCCAGTGGGGAGTGTACAGGAGGCAGCTGATCAATGTTTCTAGCTCTCTATCCCTCTTCCTTCCTCTCTGTAAAAAAAATCAATAAAATGTATATATATATATTTTTTAAAAGAAGTACAAATTGGTAGTTATAAAACAGTCTGGGATATAAAGTACAGCACAGGGAATATAGTCAATAATACCAGGTGGGGCAAAAGCAGGTTTACAGTGGTCTGTATGGAAAATAATACAATAATTGATAAATAATAATACAGGAATAAACTCTGTTTCACAAAGTCACAATTGTAAACCTGCTTTTGCTCCACCCATGCATAGTATTGTAATAACTTTGTATGGTGCCAGGTGGGTACTGAAAATGTTGGGGAACACTTTGTAATTGTCTATAATTGTCTAACCACTATGCTGTACACCTGAAACTAATACAAATAATACTGAATGTAAACTGTAATTGAAAAATAAAATTAAAAAATACTTGAAGCCTTGCCATTGTAAAAACAAACAGTATAGCCTGCTTCCTAACCTACCTGAAATGCATGATCACAGTTTCAACTAGGCAGTTCATACTGTTTGGCAATCGTGCAGTCCTAATAAGCTTGCTTTCCTGTGCTTTGTAACTGGTTCATAGCAGTCCTTTATATCTCCTGTACCTCCTCATCCTGACCTCACTGTCAGTTGATGAACTTGCCTTCATTCTTCACTAACTAACCAGGACCCATGGACTGGAACTCCTCATCTTCCTAAGACAGCTCTTCCCACTCTCCTGTTTTCCAACCTTCTCTCTGCCTTCTTACCCTAGATAAAGTCATCTATCCCTGTCAACGGCAATCTGCCATTTGTGAATTTCCTTTTCTTTATTTTTTTAAAATCTTTTTAAAATATATTTTATTGATTTTTTACAGAGAGGAAGAAAGAGGGATAGAGCGTCAGAAACATCGATGAGAGAGAAACATCGATCAGCTGCCTCCTGCACACCCCCCACTGGGGATTTGCCCGCAACCAAGGTACATGCCCCCAACCGGAATAGAACCTGGGACCTTTCAGCCCGCAGGCTGTTGCTCTATCCACTGAGCCAAACCGGTTTCGGCTGAATTTCCTTTTTAAAGGGGTTTGCTCCTACAGTTATGTTCTCTCATCCATAATCAATTTCTTCTCTATAAAATCTTTCCCTTCAACATACAAATAAAGTCTGGTAATAACTTCTGTATTAGTTATCTATTTACTAGAGACCCAGTGAATAAAATTCGTGCATGAGTAGGGTCCCTAGTGGCTGCCAGCTGCCTGCCGCCAGCACCCCCTGGTGGTCAGCGCACATCTAACTCCTGGTCTGTGGAACTCCAGCCCAAGGGCACAATTTGCATATTAGCCTTTTATTATATAGGATTACTGTAACAAATTTCCATAGACTTAGCATCTTAAACAATGACACTTTGTTATGTAACAGTTCTGTAGATAAAAGTCCTAAGGGTCATATCAGGCTAAAATCAAAGGAGCTAGCTGGGCTGCATTCCTTCCCCGAAACTTGCAGAAAGAATCTATTTCCTTGCCTTTTCCAGCCTTGGGAAGCCACCCACATTTCTCAGCTCATGTTCCCCTGCCTCCATCGTCAAAGCAAGCAATATCACAGCTCTCTGTCCTCTCTGCACCTTTCTTTTATAGTCACAAATCCCTGTGATTTTCTCTTCTGTCTCCCTTTTCCATTTTTAAGGATCCAGGTGATTACTGTTAAAAAAAAAAAATCAAATGAGTGCATTGGAAGATCTAATTGTCTTTATTAAGTGATTAATAAACCAGGCAGCATCCCATCTAACAACTAGAAGGGTACTCAGAGAGATTGTACAAAATTTAAGGTTTTTAAAGAAAAGAAGGGTGGGGCAAGGAAGCTATTAGTAAAAGGAAAGAAAGGATTATTTTTAGTACAGCATATCTTTGGTCCAAGAGAGCAGGAAGGATTTTATCATGCACTTTGCCTGTTCTTCGGGGGAATGCAGATGGCTCTCGTGACAGATAACGTCATCAGAGCTGACCAGAAAATTCCAGACTGGTTAAGAATACATTTCTGGAAAAGGTCAAACCTACAATTAGGGTAAGTGTTAAATCCAAGTTTAGTATCAAGCATGGGCTTTCAGTACACACATGGGCTTTTTTTTAACATTACCTGTGGACCACCTGGATAATCTAAGACAATCTATTTTGAAGTCTACTGATTAGCAACCTTAATTCCAATCTTCAACCTTAATTGTTCTTTGCCTTGTAATTTAATAATTTGCAATTTTCAGGGATGAGGGCCTGGAACTCTTTGGAGACCATTATTCTGGCTATCACACCCTCTTAGAAAAAAACAAACACACACACACAAAAAAAAACTTCCCTTGACTCTGGAATCCAAACTGGTCAATGTCTTATTTCTCTTTTCATGTTCACACTCAAAATTCTTGGAAAAGTTATCTTTAGTCACTGTTACAACCTTGTGGGACTAAACCTCGAATCTCTGGGGTTTAGCCAAGTAGTTAGTATTGTAACTGAATTGTAGGACATCCAGGTGGTGTCCGGAGAGTAGGAAAATTGGTTGGTGTGGGACCCCCCACACACACACACTCTTCAACATCTAGTGTCACAGTGCAGGGAGGAGAGGAAGTACAGTGTTTCCCTTTTTCCCAGGTTAAGTTGAAGATGTGGTTTCCTGATAAGCCAGCAACTGCGCTCTTAGTAGCTCCCTACTGGAACTCTGACATGTACACAGGCACACATGGGAGTAAATGTTTATTACAGAACTGCTTTATTTTTAAGAATTTTTAATTTTTCAATTCCAGTTGATGTACAATGTTATATTAGTTTCAAGTGTACAGCCACGTGGTTAGACATTTATGTAATTTACAAAAGTGATCACCCGGATAAATCCAGTACCTCTCTGACACCTTACATAGTTATTACAATATTATTGACTCTATTCTCTATGCTGTATTTTACATCCCTATGACTATTCTGTAACAACCAATTTGTACTTTTTAATCCGTTCACCCTTTTCTCCCATCTCCTCAACTGCCCTCCCTCTGGCAACCATTAAAATGTTCTCTGTATCTATGAGTCTCCTTCTGTTATGCTTGTTCACTTAGGGTTTTTTTTTTTTTTAGGTTCTATATATAAGTGAAATTATATAGTATTTATATTTCACACAGCACAGTACCCTCTAGGTCCATTCATGCAGCACTGATATTAATAGTGAAATAATAGAAAAACTACATGTAGTTAGCAGTAAAGTGGACATATATATATAGTATGTTAGTACAAAGGAATGTTTACAGCATCTCAGAAACATCATAAAATAAAGTTTCAAATAGCTATGTAAAATATGAGACTTCATATAAATTTCTAAAATGTAAAATAGTATATTTTTTTTCACAGGTACATACTTTTCTGATATAAACACAAATAAACCAAATTCAACTTGTTAGTTACGTCTGAGCACAGATGGAGGGAGAACACATTGGAGCTGTAATGTTGCTGTTATTTGTTTAATTTCTTTAAAAGGAAAGAGATCTAAGTTAAATGTTGCAAAAGATTTGCATACATAGGTGCCCAGCGCCTGTGTCCCAGGAACATCCTGGCACCCAGGTCACTGTGAAGTAAGGCCCCATGGGCTCAGAGCAGCCTGGGAAGGGCCACGCCTGCAATCAGAATGAGGGGGCAGGAGCGGAGCCTGCAATCACAGGGAGCCTGGGGTCTCCTGCCCAAGGCCAGAGGGCTTTCAGCCTGGGCAGGCCTGGGCAGGGGTGGAGCCAGCGCTCAGAGTGAGCTGGAGGGCCCCTGCCCAGGCCTAAAGCTTCAGCCAGAGGCTGTAGGCCTGGGCAGGGCCCAGTCCAGGATTGGTGTGAACTATAGAGGAAACACCTTTTCTGGCTGCACATTGGCTAAGCTCCTTGTACGCACTTGCAGTGTTCTCAGTAACTTGGGTAATAAGGATCCAAAAAAGTGATCTAGGGTTTTTCCAGCTCACTCCTGGAGGAAAAAATGAAGGTCTGCTGCTGGAGGGCTAAGAAATGTCACATCCTGCCCTAGGTGGTTTGACTCAGTGGATAATGCCTCAGCCTGCAGACCGCAGGGTCTGGGTTCTATTCTGATCAAGGGCATGTACCTAGGTTGCAGGCTCCTCTCTGGCCAGGGCTCAGATCAAGACTCATGCAGGAGGCAACAAATCAAAGTGTTCCTCTCACTTTGATGTTTCTCTCTGTCTTTCCCTTTCTTTTCCACATTTTCTAAAAATCAATGGAAACGTATCCTCAGGTGAGGATTAAAAAAAAGAAAGAAAGAAAGAAGGAAGGAAGGAAGGAAGGAAAGAAGGAAGGAAGGAAGGAAGGAAGGAAGGAAGGAAGGAAGGAAGGAAGGAAAAGAAAAGAAAAGAAAAGAAAAGAAAAGAAAGAAAGAAAGAAAGAAAGAAAGAAAGAAAGAAAGAAAGAAAGAAATGCATATCCTATGAAAGACACATCTTAAAAATGCCTAAAGAAAGTTGTCATTTTTTCTTGGCGAAGGGACTGGAGTCCGTGTTGATGAAAACACCTTAGTGGCTGTGGTGACTGGCAGTGGTTGCAGCAGCGGGGTGATGGGGCTGGTGCCTTCCCCTGATCAGCCCAGTTGCCTCCTGGGGCGGGGGGGGGGGAGCGAGCCTAAGCAGTCAGTAGAATTCCCCTGAGGGCTCCCAGTATGTGAGAGGGGGCAGGCTGGGCTGAGGGACCCCCTCAGTGCACAAATTTTATGCACCGGGCCCCTAGTCCTATATAATAAAAGCCCAGGTGGCATCATGCCCTTGCACGATGCCCTGTGTGATGCCTTTGTGCGACGTTGCCACAAGGTGGCCGCCACAAGGTGGCCGCCACAAGGTGGCCGCCACAAGGTGGCCGCCACAAGGTGGCTTCACACACAGCGGAGGTAGGGCCTGGTGGCCACTCCATGCAGTGAGGCCTGGGAGTCCCACAGTTCTGTGTGGCACGGAGGAGGCAGGTCTCTGTGTCTCCACTGCCTTCCGTTGAGGAGGTGGGTACTGGTAAAGGAGGTAGGTCGTGGCAGGGGAGGGCAATCGTGGGCCATCAGGCCAGCAGGGGAGGGCAGTTGGGGGCAATCATTCTGGCAGGGGAGCAGTTAGGGGGCTATCAGGCTGGCAGGCAAGTGAGCAGTTAGGAGCCAGTGGTCCTGGATTGCAAGTGGGATATCCCAGATTGGAGAGGGTGTAGGCTGGGTTGAGGGACACCCCTCCCATGCACAAATTTCATGCACCAGGCCTCTAGTTGTTACAATATTATTGACTGTATTCCCTAAGCTATACTTTACATCCCCCTGACTATTTTGTAACTACCAATCTGTACTTCTTTTTTTTTATGCCTTTATTTAAAAAATATTTTAATTGATTTCAGAGAGGAAGGGAGAAGGAGATAGAAATATCAGTGATGAGGGAGAATCATTGATTGTCTACCTCCTGTACACCCCACACAGACATGTGCCCTGACTGGGAATCAAACCATGACCTCCTGTTCATAGGTTGATGCTTTCTCTGTCTGACTTATTTCACTTAGCATAATACTTTCTAGGTCTATCCTTGTTACAAATGGAAATATTTCATTCTTCTTATAGCTGAGTAATATTCCATTGTGTGTGTGTATGTGTGTGTGTATGTATGCTTCTTTATCCATTTGCCTTGTGATTGTAACAATCTATTTACATTTAAAATGATTTTTGATAGGTATGTAGTTAATGCCCTTCTATTGTTTTCTGAGTGTTTTGTAGTTTTTCTCTGCTCTTGTCTTCTTGTATGTTGATGACTTTCTGTAGTATTGTGTTTAGATTCCTTTCTCTTTATTTCTTCCATCTCTTGTAGATTTTTGGTTTGCGGTTTCCATGTGCTTCATATATGCCAAGCTATGTTTACAGCTGTCTATTTCAAGTTGATACTTCCTTAAGTTTGAACAGATTCTAAAATTACTACCATTTTTACTCAACCCTTCATGTTTATGTTTTTGCAATTATTTTTTACTACTTTCATATATGTGTGTATATGTGTGTCTCTTAATTTACTTTTATAATTACACATGATCTTTCTAATTTTGCCTTTTAGTCTTTTTTTTTTAGCTTAGCTTCAGTGTTAGTTGAGCCACTATTATGTTTGCCTTTGGGAGTGAGAATTTTTTTTGTAATATTTTCTTATTTATATTTTTTATTTCATCTTTTTTTAATTGATTGACTGAGAGAGAGAGAGAGAGAGAAAGAGAGAGAGAGAAAGAGATTTGTTGTTTCCACCTATCTGTGGTTGCTTCTTCTATGTGCCCTGACCAGAGAGCCAACCTGCATATCGGGATGATGCTCTGACCAACTGAGCTACCCAGCCAGGGCTCTTCTGAAAGAAGTCCCTTTAACATTTCTTGCAATACTGGTTTGGTGGTGATGAACTCCTTCAGCTTTGTCTTGTCTGGGAACTAAAGAACAATCAAATCTTAAAGTATGTCATTGAACTTCAGCAAAAGTTATATGTGTGCTCAACAGGGAGAGAAAGACAGAGAAAGACAAGAAGCGAGGGAGAGTGAAAAAGAAGCTTTATTTTTTATCATGACACTAAGGTAAATCTTTTTATTTAGGTTCTCTGTAAAGTATTATGGATGCTGCTAAAAGAAACACCACCAACTCATATATATATATATAATTGATTTTTTACAGAGAGGAAGGGAGAGAGATAGAGAGTTAGAAACATCAATGAGAGAGAAACATCAATCAACTGCCTCCTGCACGACCCCCACTGGGGATGTGCCGGCAACCAATGTATGTGCCCTTGACCGGAATTAAACCTGGGACCTTTCAGTCCGCAGGCTGACGCTTTATCCACTGAGCCAAACCGGTTTCGGCTACACCACCAACTCTTATAGTTCAGCCACCATTTCAGGAAGTGAAGATGGAATGCAAGCAACACTATAAACTTTCCAATGAGGAGGAAGAACTTTCTGTGATCTGAAGCCTATTGAGAAAGTCTTGTTAGTTTCTCTGCAAGCATAAATCCTGAATACCCACAAACAGCCTAGAATTCTTTTTAATACTACTTCTGCTCAGATGACTTTAAAATCAAAACATGAATTCATCATCCCTTTTCGGCCCACAGAAAACTTCAATGATGTATACCTTACTAAAGATGGTTCCAATGGATTTACAATGATAATAAGGAATGATTTCAACTCAGTCTTAGAGTATGTTCTTGGAGTATATGAACCAATGTTCTCAGCACTTCTTACCATAAAAAAAAAATTGAAACAAAATGAATGGCATAACCTAGTTTCTTATTCAAATAAAAAATAGCCTTTCACTGAAGTTGCCTTTTATGTTATTCACATTGCAATTTAATTCAAATTAATGAAGACAATATTTTGGATAATAATATTTATAGCAGTAATTTATTGCTTACTACAAGCGAGGCACTACTGTGCTACCACTTCATATATAATGTCTAACTTAACCCTTTACACAGTCTGACAAGGAGAACACTAATATTACTGCCTTTTCAGAGATCAGGAAATTGAGGCCGAGAGAGATTAAGTAACTTGTCCAATGTTGCACAGATAGTACATGATAAAGCCAGTCGTTAAGTCAAAGGAATGTTCAATATAATAAAATAAATGGAATGTAAACAGCTCAGTTTCCGTGCATTTCTGTGGAAGATTTGTTCTGGCTTCATCAAAATGTTAGGGCTTCATAAGCAATGGTTCTTAGGGCTAAGCACAACGGAACAAGACAAGCCACAGAAGGTGGGCTTCCTGAGGAACACCGTTACTCTGTCTTTGCATCATAGTGTCTGGCATACAGCAGGCGCTCCATGTACAAACACTCATCAGATGGCACTCAGGTAGGGTGGGTCTCCTAACATTGCCCAGGAAGTAAGCTGTCTCCCAGGGCTTTCCTTGGGAGGTGGGGCAGCTCAGGACGGGGAAGTGTTCCTTGGTGTTTATACCATAGGCAGCCTTTGATCCTCCGCTGTGATCCAGAGCTCTGATTTTTATCAGCAATTGAAGAGCGTGTTAATGGCGGAGGGACACAGTCACATTAATGTAGCCCTCTTGCCTGATGTCTAAGAGCCAAAAAAAAACTCTTTGATTTATAATGAAAACTATGAAGGTCAGAAACTCAGGAATGTTGAAGTCATGAAAAACGCGTATCCTCCAAGAAGGCAGACCTACGTGGGAGAGAAGGCCCAACTGGAAATTCACTTGGTAGATATCGAAAGTGAACAAGAGGGGTGAATTCGAGGAATCTGGTGTTTACTGGCCTCTGCTATGAGAAACAGAGACAGTCGTCTCCACAAACGGCTCTCCACGGGACCTTGGAATCCGACTCTTGTTTGCTGATGACGCTGCTAAACTCTGCTACTGATGGGCACACCCTTTCTTTGTATATGCCAATGTTTTTTTTGTGTTTTTAAAAAAATGTTTTATTCATGTTTTTACAGAGAGGAAGAGAGAGGGAGAGTTAGAAAGAGAGAGAAACATCAATCAGCTGCCTCCTGCACACTCCCTACTGGGTAAGTGCCCATAACTAAGGTACATGTCCTTGGCTGGAATCCAACCTGGGACCCTTGAGTCCACCGGCTGACACTCTATCCACTGAGCCAAACCGGTCAGGGCTATGCCAATGATTTAATCTGGGCATGTTGTATTGGGAAGGCCTCTTTCTAGTAAATTTGCATATCTCTGCAAAATTCATTCATTGGACTTTTAAAAATTGCCCTAATTCTCGAGGGCTATTTTGTTGGTGGCATTCTACTATAACTTCAGCGTTTTGTTTTGGTTTTGTTTTAAAATATATTTTATTGATTTTTTTTTTAACTCTCTATCCCTCTCCCTTTTGAAAAAGGGAGAGGGATAGAGAGTTAGAAACATTGATGAGAAACATCGACCAGCTGCCTCCTGCACACGCACTACTGGGGATGTGCCCGCAACCAAGACACATGCCCTTGACCAGAATCGAACCTGGGACCCCCTCAGTCCACAGGCCAACACTATTTACTGAAGCCAAACAGGTTAGAGCTAACTTCAGTGTTTTAATGACCAATGTTTTCTAAGGCCACTTAATAGGGGTCTACTCCCTTGATCTTCCAGTAGAAATTGCCCCTAACTTTAAAGTCAATATACAAACTACGTGAAGAAAAGGACTGCAGTATTCACTCAGTGAACGTTTGGGCATGCAGCTACGGTGTGCCAAGCTTCGTCCATGCAAATTACTGCGTAAGCAATGGAGCACAAAGATAAATGACATCCCCCCGCCCCCCTCAAGGAGCTCGCAGGTGTACAAACACAACACATCGGTAAGCAAAAATAGGTACCATCAGAGAATATCTGTATAAAGAGACTTGTAAACAGAAAGATATTTAGTTCTAAATAGACTTAAGAAAAAAATTTCTATGGAAGTAATATTGACCAAGAATGAGCAAGAAAAATGTTAAGTGGACGAGAGAGAAGAGTGCATTCCAGGTGATGGGATTAGGCAAAGGCCCAGAAATGTAAGAGGAATGAGGAAGGTGGAGGCCCCGGTGCTGGGAGTGGAGAGGAGGTGTGTGGGCGGGGACACAGACACAGGGATGAGGCTACCAGCTCTTCAGGGCACAGGAGACCTTTCCACTCCCGGCAGCCCCTTCCCTCTGGCTTGTGGGACATCTGACTCCACCTTGGCCTCCGGAGCCTCCGGCTGTTATTGTTCTGTCTATTTTAGGAGCTCCGGCTTTTCTGGGGCCATTCTTTAGGTCAGCTATTTAAGAAAAAGAGCTTTTGAGTACAGGATGCATGTTTATAGAACCACATTTAAAACCTGTAAGGGCAAAGCATGAAAAATCAGGTTTCTCTCCCATCTATGGTGTCCAGCTGCACAATCCTGCTCTCATGTTCTCAGGGATAACCACTCGTACCAGCTCCCCGCATATCCTCCCAGAAAGTCTCTGTATAGGCACGTGTACATGCTCATGTTCGTGCATGTGTGTGTGTGTGTGTGTGTGTGTGTGTGTGTGTATGGTGTATGTAAATACATGTGTCCATGTCTATGGATATATACCTAAGTATGTAATTTTTTTACACAAAGAATAAAATATTACTGCATTTCGCTTTCTGCACTTAAAAAGAGATTGTTGGATGTCTTCTCATATCTACTCATTCATTTGACAAGTATTTATTTAGTGTCTACCATGTGACAGGCATGCTTAGCTTGGTGAAGGCAAACAGAGGACAAAGTAGGCAAAATCTCTGCCTTCATAGAACTTACATTCTAAGTCGAAGGAGACAAGAAAGATAAACAAAAGTGAAATAAGCAATGGAATATATATTTTGTCTGATGGTCACAAGTGCTATGGAGAACAATAAAGTGGAATGCTGGTAAGGTATAAGTTGGAGAGTGGCTGAGGGATAGGGAGAGGGAGAGGGAGAGGGAGAGGGAGAGGGAGAGAGAGAGAGAGAGAGAGAGAGAGAGAGAGAGAGAGAGAGAGAGACTTCTTTCCTTACTAGCCCAGTAACATTCTGTCAGATGCATTTACCATAATTGTTTAACCAGTCCCCTATGGATAGACGCTTATGTTGCTTCTACCAGTAATATGTCACTGTCACAGAGATGCAATTCTTGCACATGTCATTGGACACACCTAAGAGTATATTTGTAGGTTAAATTGCTAGAAGTCAAATTGCCATTTCAAAGCATCTGTGCGGTTTTAAATTTAACAGAAATTGCCAAATTACTCTCTGAAGAGTAGCTGTTTACAGCCTTTCAGCAATAAATGAGAGAGCCATATCGTTAATGCAGCATGTTGTCAAAATTTGTGATGTTTGCCTCTCTGATGAGTAAAACTTATTACAGCCGAAACCAGTTTGGCTCAGTGGATAGAGGCAGCCTGCAGATTGAAAGGTCCCAGGCTCCATTCTGGTCAAGGGCATGTACCTTGGTTGCGGGCACATCCCTGGTAGGGGATGTTTAAGAGGCAAGCTGATCAATGATTCTCTCTCATTGATGTTTCTAACTCTCTATCCCTATCTCTTCTTATCTGTAAAAAATCAATAAAATCTATTTCAAAAGTAAATAAATAACTTATTACAAATATAATTTGCATATCACTTTGTATGCTTGAAGTTGAGTGTCTCCTTACATGTTTAAAGACTATGTTTTCTATTTTCTTTGCCAAATTCTCTCTTATATGTGTGTGTGTGGGGGGGGTTGTTTTGTTTTATTTCTGATTTGTAGAAATTCTTCATAATAAAGGATTTACTTAGCAAAGAATTTATATCCTCTTTGGGATGTTGGTAGCAAATATTTCACCCAGTTTGTCAGTTCTCTTTTGACTGTGTTTATAAAGAATGGCTTTTGTGATACAGAATTTTTTTATTTTTATTTTTTAAATATATTTTATTGATATTTTACAGAGAGGAAGGGAGAGAGATAGAGAGCCAGAAACGTCAATGAGAGAGAAACATCGACCAGCTGCCTCTTGCACATCCCCCCACCGGGGATGTGCCCACAATCAATGTACATGCCCCTGACTGGAATCAAACCCGGGACCTTTCAGTCCGCAGACCGACGCTCTATCACTGAGCCAAACCAGTTTCGGCCAGAATATTTTGATTTTTATATAGTCCAATTAAACCATCTTCTTATGGGTTCAGAAATTAATTTTTTAAATTCCCTGTTTTCTTCCAATATGTATTTTTAAAACATCAACAAATATTTTTAATTTAAATATTTTTAGGTATTTGGAATTCTATCTATGTAATATGTGAGGCATCCCTCTATTTTTTTCCCAGCTGGTTACCTATTTATCCCAACACCGTTTATTGAATAACTAGTGACCTGGTGCACAGATTCGTGCACATTGAAAGGAAATTAATTAGAAGGTGCCTGCTGGGGTAGGACTGAGTGAGTCAGGCCGGACACGCCCTGTAGCCAACCTCCCATGGTCCCTCCCTGGCCCACTGCGCCTGGGGTGGTGCCATGGCTTGAAGGGAGAGAGAGAAACATCAATGATGAGAGAGAATCATTGATCATCTGCCTTCTGCATGCCTTCTCCTGGGGATTGAGCCTGCAACTGGGGCATATGCCCTGGACCAGAATAAAAAAACTCAGGACCCTTCAGTCCGCAGGCCAATGCTCTATCCACCGAGTCAAACTGGCCAGGGCGAATAATTCTTCTTTTGAATGCCACTTTTTTACATGCCAAATGAAATAGACATGTGTAAGAAATTTAGATTTTCTATCAAATCCATTGATTTGTTCTACAAGATTGCATTTTATGTGCCAACCACTGTCCTACATCTGCATCAGTACCACATTTTTAATGTTTTAGCTTATAAAATATTTTACTATCTGAAAGAAAAATGCATTTCATTTTTTGTTAATTTTTAAGACTTTCTCTGACTCTTGATTTGATCATTTTCTATTTGAACTTTAGAGTCTGTTTGTCTGGTTCCAAGATAAATCATCTTGGTGTTTTTATTGGGATTACACTAATCCCAAAAATTTTATTGGGATTATACTAATCCCAATCTAAATTCATCGATTACTGTAGGGAGAATCAATATCTTTGTCATGCTGAAATTTCCTGTTCAAGAGGATGGTGTCATTTGGTATGTCTTTTTATTGTATCTCTCAGCAGTGTTTTAGTTTAATTCATATAAATCTTTCACACATTCTATATTGTACTGGCTATAGAAAAGCCTATAATTCTCATATTTGAATTTCGAATTTTTTTATAGTTTCTAATAGTTTTTCATTTTATTCTCTTATATTTTTCAGGCTAAAAATTATACCCTCAGCAAATAATGAATTTTGCTTTATGTTATCCCATTTTTATTTGTTTCTGTTATTTAATTATTTTGGCTAAACAGTAGTGATGATAAAAAAAAACACACCCTTATTCCTGATATTAATGGAAATGCCACTTTAATACAAGCTTCTCTGTCATAGTTAGAAGCAGAAGTCTCCATTTGGAAACTTGCCATTATAAAAATTTGGGGTGCTCACCAGAGATCAAACTTTTTGAAAGTGAAGAGGTTTATGCATAGGTTCTTTGTAGTGATGAGGATGTATCATAAGGCAATTTGAAAAAGTGAGGGAGACAAAGATGGCAGTGTGGTTGCTAATTACTCTTTGTCTCATTTCTTTTTTCTATACTACTACTATGCAAAGGTTTTAATATACTGGTTGGGGCAAGAGTAGGTTTACAATTGTGTGTATGGAAAATAATTCAATAATTGATAAATAATAATACAAGAATGAACTCTGCTTCATGTACTCACAACTGTAAATCTACTTTTGCCATGGGTTATCCAAAATTAATTTCGTCGAGTTATACATACAGAGATAAAATACCCCAAAAGGAAACTTGATTGCAGTGTTTTGTTCTGAAGTTGCTCATTCTTCTTCTTCTTTTTATTTTTTTTAATTATTTTTTTATTAAGGTATTATCTGTATACATAGCTTATCATTGCCCCCTCCCCCCCCATAGATGCCCTCCCTCCTCAGAGTTTTGTGTCCATTGGTTATTCTTATATGCAAGCATACCAGTCCTTTGGTTGATCTCTTATCTCCCCCAGATCTCCCTACCCTCCCCCCCCACGCTGTCATTTGACAGACTGCCTGTTGTTTTACTGTCACTATATCAATCTTTCTGTTCATTCGTTTATAATGATCTTTAATATCCATAAATGAGTGAGGTCATGTAGTGTTTCTCTTTCATTGACTGGCTTATTTCACTCAGCATGATGCTCTCCAATTCCATCCAAGTTACTGCAAATGATGAGAATTCCTTCCTTTTTATGGCAGTATAGTAATCCATGGTGTAGATGTACCATAGTTTTCTGATCCATTCATCTGCTGACGGGCACCTAGGCTGTTTCCAAATCCTAGCTATTGTAAATTGTGCTGCTATGAACATAGGGGTGCATATATCCTTTCTGATTGGTCTTTCTAGTTTCTTGGGGTATATTCCTAGTAGTGGGATTACTGGGTCAAATGGGAGCTCCATTTTCAGTTTTTTGAGGAAGCTCCATACTGTTTTCCACAGTGGTTGCACCAACCTACAATCCCACCAGCAGTGCACGAGGGTTCCTTTTTCTCCACAACCTCGCCAACATTTGTTGTTTGTTGTTTTGTTGATGTTGGCCATTCTGACATGTGTGAGATGGTACTGCATTGTTGTTTTGATTTGCATCTCTCGGATAATTAGTGACTTGGAGCATGTTTTCATGTGCCTCTTGGCCTTCCTTCTGTCTTCTTTTGAGAGGATTCTATTTAGGTCCATTGCCCATTTTTTAATTGGCTCATTCATTTTCCTTTTATTGAGTTGTATAAGCTGTCTGTAGATGTTGGAGATTAAACCTTTATCAGTGATATCATTTGCAAATATGTTCTCCCATACAGTGGGTTTTCTTGTTTTGTTGATGGTTTCTTTTGACGTAAAAAAGCTTTTTATTTTGATGTAGTCCCATTTGTTTATTTTCTCTTTAGCTTCCATTGCCCCAGGGTTAGTATCAGTGAAGAAGTTCTTTAGGCATATGTCTGAGATTTTGCTGCCTGTGGATGCCTCTAGTATTTTTATGGTTTCCCGTCTTATGTTTAAGTCCTGTATCCATTTTGAGTTTATTTTTGTGTATGGTGTAAGTTGGTGATCTAGTTTCATTCTTTTGCATGTATCTGTCCAATTTTCCCAACACCATTTATTAAAAAGACTGTCTTGACTCCATTGTATGTTCGTGCCTCCTTTGTCAAATATTAATTGAGCATATTGATTTGGGTTGATGTCTGGATTCTCTAATCTATTCCATTGATCTATATGTCTGTTCTTGTGCCAGTACCAGGCTGTTTTGAGAACAGTTGCTTTGTAATACAGCTTGAAATCTGGTATTGAGATTCCTCCTACTTTACTCTTATTTCTCAAGATTGTTGAGGCTATTCGGGGTCTTTTATTGTTCCAAATGAATTTTTGGAGAGTTCTTTCTAGGTCTGTGAAGTATGTCCATGGTATTTTCATGGGGAGTGCATTGAACTTATATATTGCTTTGGGAAGTATGGACATTTTGATGATGTTGATTCTACCAATCCATGAACATGGTATGTTCTTCCATCTGTTTACATCTTTCTCTATTTCTTTTTTCAGTGTCCTGTAGTTTTCTGCATATAGGTCTTTTACCTCCTTGGTTAAGTTTATTCCTAGGTATCTTAATTTTTTTGGTGCGATGGTAAACGGGATTGCTTTTTTAGTCTCTGTTTCTGTAAGTTCACTATTGGTGTAGAGAAATGCCATTGATTTCTTGGCATTTATTTTGTATCCTGCTACATTGCCAAATTCGTTTATTAAGTCTATTAGCTTTTTGATGGAGTCTCTTGGGTTTTTTATGTACAATATCATGTCATCTGCAAATAGTGACAGCTTTACTTCTTTTTCGATTTTGATGCCTTTTATTTCCTCTTCTTGTCTAATTGCGATGGCGAGTACTTCCAGTACTATGTCAAAGAGGAGTGGTGAGAGTGGGCATCCCTGTCTTGTTCCTGTTCTTAGAGGGAATGGTTTTAGTTTTTTCCCATTGAGCATGATGTTGGCTGTGGGTTTATCATATATAGCTTTTATTATGTTGAGGTATGATCCTTGTACTCCCACCTTGTTGAGAGTTTTTATCAGGAAAGGGTGTTGGATTTTATCAAATGCCTTTTCTGCATCGATAGATATGACCATATGATTTTTATCTCTCAATTTGTTTATGTGATGTATCACGTTTATTGATTTGCGAATATTGTACCATCCTTGCATTCCTGGTATAAAACCTACTTGGTCATGGTGTATGATCTTCCTGATGTACTGCTGGAGCCGATTTGCTAGAATTTTGTTGAGGATTTTGGCATCTATGTTCATGAGGGATATTGGCCTGTAATTCTCTTTCATTGAGTTGTCTTTATCTGGTTTTGGTATTAGGGTGATGCTGGCTTCATAAAAGGAGTTTGGCAGTGTTCCTTCCTCTTGAATTTTTTGGAAAAGTCTGAGGAGGATAGGTTTTAGTTCTTCCTTGAATGTTTGGTAAAACTCTCCTGTGAAGCCATCTGGCCCTGGGCTTTTGTTTGCTGGAAGCTTTTTGATGACTGCTTCAATTTCTTCCCAAGTTACTGGTCTATTGAGATTTTTAGATTCTTCCTGATTGAGTTTTGGAAGGTTGTATTTTTCTAGGAATATGTCCATTTCCTCCAGGTTGTCCTGTTTGTTGGAATAGAGTTGTTCATAGTATTTTGTAACAATCCTTTGTATTTCGGCGGGGTCTGTTGTTATTTCACCTCTTTCATTTCTAATTTTGTTTATTTGGGTCCTCTCTCTTTGTTTCTTGGTTAGCCTGGCTAGAGGCTCATCAATCTTGTTAATCCTTTCAAAGAACCAGCTCTTGGTTTTGTTGATCTTATGTATTGTGTCTTTGGTCTCTATGTCGTTAATCTCCGCTCTGATTTTTATTATTTCCTTCCTTCTGCTTACAGTGGGCCTTTCTTGCTGTTCTTTTTCTAACTGTTTGAGTTGTAGGGTAAGATAATTTGTTACCATTCTTTCTTGTTTTTTGCAATAGGCTTGTAGGGATATGAACTTCCCTCTCAAAACAGCTTTTACTGTGTCCCATAGATTTTGGATTGTTGTGTTTTCATTGTCATTAGTTGCCATGATGTTTTTGATTTCTTCCTTGATTTCTCTGGTAACCCAGTCTTTGTTCAATAGCATGCTATTTAGTCTCCATGTGTTTAATTTCTTTGGCTTATTATTATTGTAGTTGATTTCCAATTTTATGGCACTGTGATCTGAGAAAATGCTTGATAAGATTTCTATCTTCTTGAATTTGAAGAGACTTTGCCTATGTCCCAATATGTGGTCTATCTTTGAGAATGACCCGTGTGCACTTGAGAAGAATGTATATTCTGTGGCTTTGGGATGAAATGTTCTGAAGATGTCAATTAATTCCATCTGGTCTAATACGTCATTTAGAATTGACGTTTCTTTACTGATTTTTTTGTTTAGATGATTTGTCCAGAGGTGACAATGGAGTATTAAAATCTCCTACTATGATAGCATTGCTATTAATCTGTCCCTTAATGTCCTCCAGCAGTTTCTTTATGTATTTGGGTGCTCCCAAATTGGGTGCATATATGTTTACCAGGGTTATTTCTTCTTGTTGGATTACACCCTTTAGTATTATGAAGTGGCCTTCCTTATCTCTTGTTATGTCCTTCACTTTGAGATCTAGTTTGTCAGATATAAGTATTGCTACCCCAGCTTTTTTTTCGTTTCCGTTTGCCTGGAAAATCTTTTTCCATCCTTTCACCTTCAGTCTGTGGGCGTCTGTTTTTCTGAGGTGGGTTTCTTGTAGACAGCAGATGAATGGGTTTTGCTTTCTTATCCATTCTGTTACCCTATGTCTTTTAATTGGAGCATTTAAACCATTTACATTTAAAGTAATTATTGAAAGGTAGGTATTTGATGCCATTTTTATTCTATCCCCCTGTGTTCCTTCTTCACTTCCTATTTCTTTATTATTACAGTAGACCCTTTAGCATTTCTTGCATTGCTGGTTTGTTGGAGATAAATTCCTTTAGTCTGTTTTTGTCGGTGAAGCTCCTGATTACACCTTCAATTTTGATTGACAGCCTTGCGGGGTACAGTATTCTTGGGTTCAGACCCTTCCTTTGCATGACTTTGTATATGTCATCCCATTCCCTTCTGGCCTGATGAGTTTCTGTTGAGAAATCAGTTGCTAGTCTGATGGGGTTTCCTTTATATGTAACTTTCTGTCTCTCTCTGGCTGCTTTTAAGATTCTGGTTTTGTCGATGTTTTTTGCCAGTTTAATTATAATGTGTCTGGGTGTTGATCTTTGGGGGTTCATTTTGTTGGGGACCCTTCGAGCATCTTGGATTTGTGTTGGTTTTTTCTTCTCTATCTCAGGAAAGTTTTCTGTCATTATTTCTTGAAATACTTTTTCCATATCTTGCTCAGTTTCCTTTCCTTCTGGAACCCCTATTATTCTAATATTGTTTTGTTTTGTATTGTCCCAAAGCTCCCTTAGGCTCTCCTCCTGTTTTGTAATTTTTTTTTCTAGCAACTGCTGTAATTGGGTATTTTTTTCCATTTTGTCTTCTAGCTCACTGATGCGGTCTTCTGCTTCATCTAGTCTACTCTTGATGCTTTCTATTGAGTTCTTCATAGTAGCGATGTCATTTTTCATTTCTTCTTGGGTCACCTTCATTTCCTCTTGGGTCTTCTTCATTTCCTCTTGGGTCTTATTCATATTGTCAAATTTGTCTTCCATTCTTTTTAGCCAACTTATGATCATTACTCTGAATTCTTGCTCTGGTAGGTTGCTTGCCTCTAACTCGTTTACTTCATTTTCTGGTGATGGTTGATTTTCTTTCACAGGCGGGTTGTTTCTTAGTCTCCCCATGATCTCTCTTTATAGGGTGCCTGGTTACGTAGTTCTCTCCCTCCTGCTTTGATTTAAAGGCACAAAATACAACACAACCAGGTACAACACACAAGGCACTGGACAGAAATGTGTTTGCAATATTAATATCCTCCAATAAAGGTGTCTAGAACCCAGATAACAAGAACATACAATCCAATAAAAAGAATAAGCAAACCAATCTTACACACACAAAAAAAAGCATAAACCTTTGATATAGTTAGCATTCAACATACAACAACAAAGGGGTAGAGAGAAGGCTTTTTTTTTTTGGTGGGGGGGCAGTGACAAGGTAGGTGTGAATGGGATTGGAGCAGGGGGTTGGGAATTATATATACACAGGTCAGGTGAAAATTTTGGAGAGGGTAAACAGAAAGAGTAAGGAAAATCTATAGCAGTAAAGGGTTAAGATAAGCAGGACACCAAAGGTAAAGGGTTAGGAATAGAGAGATGTCATAAAGGTAGGTTTGAGATAGAATAGAGCGTTGGAGAAGGCAAGGTATGAATAGTTTTTAGAATAGTAATCCCGAAGAGGGAAATAGAGAAAAAAAGAAATAGAGGAAAAAGGAAAGAAAAAAAAAAGAAAGCAAAAAAAAGGATTATAATATGACACTTAAAAAGTAGTAATAAAAATAAACAAAAGAAAATAAGATAAAAAAGATAAAAAAGGTAAAATAGTAGTAGCAATAATGTTGATTACCTATAAAAATGAATTAATTAAAAAGGTAAAATCTAGTGATGGCAGATGAAAAAAATTTCTTGAGTAAACTTTGCAATTAAAGTAGGTAAAAAACAAAAATTCAACAGTTAAAAAAATAAAAATTGAAAATTAAAAATTAAACAAAATTTGCAGTAATGAAGGTCATTCACTTTCTGTGTTGCTATGTCTCGCACGCCTGTTCCCAGTCTGGGCGGTAGTTGCAGTTCACTGTGTTTCACCGTTCCTCCGTGTTGATTACAAGACCTGATTTTTAAGCCAATCTAGAGACCCTATGTGCTTTAGCCTCTGGGTGGCAGTGTTTCTGGATGACTTCCAGGACTCTAAAGCCTTTCTATCTTTTTCCCCTTCTCTGTGTCTTTGATGGCTGGGGGTGAGGCGGTCCGGAGCTGGCTGCTCTCCCCTGTAATTCTGCGGCTACTTCTTGGACTCAGATCCAGCTGTGCTGCTCCTTAGATATCCCTAGTCTTAGGAGCCCTGTCCACAGACAGGCGCGCCTCCAGCTGAGAAGCCTGGGGCTTCCTGTAAATCCACGACCAGTCCCTCAGCCTCTGTGCGCCGCGCGAGCTGGTGCGCAGGGGGGGGGAGGGGGGTTGCTGTGCCGAGTGGAACTCAGTCAGAACTACCGGTCCGAGGGGAACTCACCCACCGGTTCGCTGCGAAATCTGAGCTCCTCTGAGATCAAGGGTTCGCACCGACTATGTTCATTTGGTGTTCCTTGGGGCTGGGGATAATCAGGCCTCCGACTCGAACCTCCTCCCTTCCAAGATGGCAAGATTTCCCGTCCGCGCCGGCAAGTATCTCCGGTAAGGGACCCAGCTGTGGGTGGTCAACTGTTGGTGGCTCCCTGATCAGCAGACCCCAAATTTCCTCTGGTGTTTGCCAGTCTCCTGGCTTGTTGACGAGCACTCCTAGTGCGATCCTCAGCTGCTCTCTCTCTCTTCCTCGGGACAAGACTCAGAAACTGCCCATCTGCACTTCCGCCATTTTCTCCTCTCCGTGATTGCAAATTTTCTCTTCTTCTTCTTTTTTAAAAAAATATATTTTATTGATATTTTACAGAGAGGAAGGGAGAGAGATAGAGAGCTAGAAACGTCAATGGGAGAGAAACATTGACCAGCTGCCTCTTGCACACCCTCTACCAGGGATGTGCCCGCAACCAAGGTACATGCCCTTGACCAGAATCGAACCTGGGACCTTTCAGTCCGCAGACCGACGCTCTACCACTGAAGTTGCTCATTCTTTAATGGAGTACCAGAGAAGAATACAATTGCTTAAAAAATGTACAAGAAGGGAGTATGAGATCCAAATAGCTTAATAATATGTCTCTAATTAGACAAAACCTGGCCTTAATTTAAACATTATTTCTTTCTCTCTTTTTTCTCCTTCTCAAACATACAAAAATTTGGTCTCTGCTTGTCTAAATCTATCAATACTCAACTTTTCAAGGTTAGAAAAATTGCTCTGAGATTGTGCAAAGGCTTACACCTTTATCTTCCACAATGCCTTAACTGTAACAGGTTTAGAAAAAAAAAAGTTGTTGAAAGAGTTAGGTGATCAGTGCACCCGTGCAGTGTTATCTCAGGAAGGGTGGCAGTGTCTGCGGAACAAAGGAAAGGCTCTTGTTACTCTGACATAGGCACCTGCTTTTAAAAGGATAATGGGTGTAGATAGTTGCAGAATGTCATATTACTATAAAATTACTCTGGGTTACTAATAATTGGAGTTGAACTGAGATCTTATCAGTCGTTATTGTTAAAAGTTTCTCTGTCTTCTGCTATTTTACTTTTAAAATGCCCAAAGGCACTTGGAACCCTCAAAATCTGTTACTCATTAACAGCTTATATGCTGAGATAAGGACATTTCTAAAGTCCCAAATTGCTGACTTTGAAAGGTATTAGTCTCTGATTTGTTTTTTCCAAGTTGGAATGTGGAAGTATAAAGTTGAATAATTTATCTACTACTTTACATGTGATAAAGACAAAACTAGGAATATTTTAGTAGCCTAGAAAGGGTTTATCAAAACACCCCTTTGGTTCAATTCTCCAAACTCTATTTAGAAGATCTGATTGATTCAATTGTCACCAGATAGTGCCACTTTCCTCCATGTGTTAATTCTCACTTCAAGCTCCTGGCTATCCGGTGGTTGAGCAGCTTCAAGCATTTTGACCACAACCCACAGTAATACATTTATTTTTACATTTGTGATCTTATGCATACATGCATATGTGCATAGTTTCTTAAAATAAAACTTGTGCGATCTACATGTTTTACGCTTTGATATTTTGTTCTTAGTCTACCAGTGGTGGCAAACTGCGGCTCTTTGGCTCCTTGAGTGTGGCTCTTCCACTAAATACCACGGCCTGGGCGAGTCTATTTTGAAGAAGTGGTGTTAGATGAAGTTTAAGTTTTAAAAAACTTTGGCTTTCAAAAGAAATTTCAATCGTTATACTGTTGATATTTGGCTCTGTGGACTAATGGGTTTGCCGACCACTGCTCTATCCCAACCTATCGTGTTCTGCTCTAATCATTAAAAAATTGCTGGCTGTGGCAATTGATTTTGTAAGTCTGCTATAGATCAGTGCTTCTCAAAATTTTAAAAAATATATATTTTATAGATATTTTACAGAGAGGAAGGGAGAGAGATAGAGAGCTAGAAACATCAATGAGAGAGAAACATTGACCAGCTGCCTCTTGCACACCCCCTACCGGGGATGTGCCCGCAACCAATGTACATGCCCTTGACCGGAATCGAACCCGGGACTTTTAGTCCGAAGCCCGGTGCTCTACCACTGAGCCAAACTGGTTTTGGCGCTTCTCAAATTTTAATGCTCATGCAGATCCCCTAGGGATCCTGTTAAATGCAGAGTCTGAGTCAGCAGGTCTGAGACCCTGCATTTCCGATGAGGGCTGCTGGTCTGTGCACCACACGTTGGAGAAGTCAGCTTGAAGATATTTGTCTTTGGTTCATGTGGCCCAACCTCGGGTTTACTCAGCTGAGGTATATTAGAATCTTAACAGAAAGCACTGAGAGCAGCACAGCTTCTTCTCTAAGACAGATCCACTTAGTCCAGATCTGGAAGACTACAGCATCCAGCTGATGGCTATTTATTTCTTTTACACTTACTGTGTACAGGCCCAATTCCAGGATAAGATAAAGTCCTTCTTTTTGTATTTTGCATATTATTGGGGTGAACAGTTCAATCTATACTTTGTGGTAAGCACAATGCAGAGACATGAAGCAAGCTAAAGGAAAAATACTGGTGGTGTTGGCATTGCATGGTTTAGGTTAGGTGCGCAGGCCACGCATCCCTGGGTCAGTGAGATCTGACAAGATACAAAGGAAGGGAGAAAACTCAGGGAAGATCTGGAGGAGGGACAGCTCAGGCAGAGAGAGCAAGGACACAGGGCCTGAGATGGGGAAAATCGGTGGAGCTGAAGGATTCATCAGGAAGACAGGTCTGACGAGAGGTGTGTAATGGAGAGAGTAAAAGAGCAGGCCAGATCTGGTCATGTAGGAATTTGCAGGCTGAGGTGAGTTTAGATGTTATCTCGGGGTGATGGGAGGCACTGGAGAGTTTGAGCAGGGAAATGACATGGGATTTCAGTTTTAAACCACCACCCTGGTGGTTATGCGGTGAGGACACCAGAGAAGGACGGGGGTAGAAATGTGGAGGCTGGTCAGGGCACAGCAGCCGGAGTCCACCCTATTGACTGTTGTGTCCATTGATAGGATAGTGCCTGTTTATTTTTTAGGACACGGGATAAAAGAAAATATTTTGCACCGCTGAAGTACTATAGGATTGAAATTATAGAGATATTCATTTACATGAAGAACTTTTGTTGATGATTGACACCTAATAAGGCAGGGTGCCCAATTTAACCAAAGATAAGTCAGTGACAGCATGTAATAGATTGCCCCATCTGTTCATAAACCTGGCTTTCCAGGTGAGCAGTCCAGCATCCTCCAGACCTCCACCCCTCAATGCCCAGCTTCCACAGTTAAACATTTCATCTCCTGGAATAACCAAGCACCCCCGTGCAGCGGGACAGGGAGACCCGAATGTGGACATTGTTTTTAATTAGAAAGTAAAGTGATGGTTTAATGCACATCCCCTTCTTCTCTCGATGGTGATGTCTTTCTCTCTGGTAGCCCTCCTGCCCAAATTTGATCTTCCTCTTGTATTCCTGATCTTATTTCCTGATTGATATCTCTCTCTCATCGATGTTTCTAACTCTCTATCCCTCTCTACTTCCTCTCATAAAAAAATCAATTATATATATATTGATCATTATATATAAAAAATCATTATATATATATATATATATATATATATATATATATATATATAATGGGTCGCACCTTCAGCAATGCTTAAATGTGAAAAGAATGTGCTTGTGAGAATAAATGGAACGTGCATTGTAATCACCATCCACTTAGTCGGGAGCCTGGAGGTCACATAGGTTAGTTACCCTCTATCACCTCCTGCAGTAACCAGGCCCTGGAGTTTCTACTTCCAAAACCTCTTAAATTCCTGCTCTATCTCCAGTTTCAGAAAACTCTGGTCTGTTCTAACTGAGATAACTTCCTTTAGCCACTAAGTGATTCTTCAAAATAAAAGCAGAGGGGGGATCCAGGATAAGAAAGCATCGAGACTCGAACCAAGTTGGCGACCTAGGTAGTCTCCTAAGCTGCTGCCTCATCAACAATTTAAAAAAACCACACAACAAAAATTGAAAAGGATTCCATCAAAACCACAGGAAAGCTGGCAGAATGGGATATCTGCAACTAGAAAGAAGGAGAAGCGCCGCTGCCGCCATGTGGAGTTTAAAGCTGCAGCGGAACTGCTGCTGCTGCCACCACCACTGCTGAGCCACCGCCGCCAGTGAGGCCCACCGAGAGCGGAGCCCTCCCTGCCCCAGGCCCAGGGAGCGGGCCGCCTCAGAGCCCGGCCTCCTCCCCCAGCTGCCGGGCCTGGCCGGAGCCTCCACGGAGCCCCCGAGAGCCAGCGCCAAGGCGGAGCAGACCTACTCGTGGAGTGTGACGGAGGACCGAGAGGTTGTACCCAGAACACTCTTTGCAGGCTGGGACTCTAAACACCTTAACCCGGGGGACTCTGAAAGCACGAACATGTGAAATGAGAGCAGCAGAGGTTACTTTGGCGGAGTCGGCCGGAGCCTCCCCATTCTTCCCCCTTGTCGTCCTCCTGCTCGCCTGCAGTAGCAGACCCAGGCCCCGGGGGATCCAGGATAAGAAAACATCGATCAACGACCCGGAGGAGCCATGTGACCCGGGGGAGCGGTATGTCCTGGGGGAGTGGTATGACCCACTGGAATGGTGTGATCCGGAGGAGTAGTGTGATCCCGGGGAGCCATGTGGCCTGGAGGAGCCCTATGCCCTGGAGGGGTGAGGTGAACTGGAGGAGAAGTGGATTCTACTCGTGTGGTCCTGACAGTCTGCAGCCATTTGCTACAGAACACTTTGTTGTATTTCCCTACAAAATGGGAGAGAGTGTCCCACTTGAAATTCAAATACGGAAAAAAGAAAAAAAGAAGAAGAAGAAAAACAATCTGAGGAACAGAATAAACTGATGAATATAATAGAATCAGGAACAAAGAAATGGAGTGAACTGATAATTATCAGGGGGACAAGAGAGTGGAGGTGCAGTAAGAGACTGGATTAAAATCCTATAACCAATGGATGAGGACAATGAGGGGGAGGGGTAAGGACAGGGGGTGGGATGGGAACTGGGTGGTAGGGAGCTTTGGGGGAGAAAAAGGAGAAACAATTGTAATAATCTGAGCAATAAAGATTTATTTTAAAAAATAAATAAATAAAGTTCCATTGCTGAAAACAAAAACAAAATAAAAGCAGAATAATATTACAAAATACAATCTGATGATTGTACTAACTGTTTCCCTGAAAATAAGACATCCTCCGAAAATAAGACCTACTTCATGGAAACATAATACATCTGCTGAAAATAAGACCTAGCACATCTTTGGGAGCAAAAATTAATATAAGACACTGTCTTATTTTCAGGGAAACAGGGTATTTGTTTAGATTAAAAGCATCTGTGTTTTTTTGTTTTATTTTGGTGGGGGTTTTATTTGTTTTTTGGGTGTTTTTTGTTTTATTTATTTTTTCTTTTTTTATTTAATTAAATTTTATTTTTAAATAGAAAAGCAAACAAGAATTTTTTTTCTTATTGAGAAAAATTTATTTTTATTTTTTATTAAGGTATTATATGTGTACATACCTTACCATTGCCCCCCCCCCACCTCCCATTCATGCCCTCCTTCCCCAGAGTTCTGTGTTCATTGGTTGTACTTATATGCATGCATACCAGTCCTTCGGTTGTTCTCTTATCTCCCCCCAGGTCTCCTTCCCCTCCCCGCAGTTGTTTGACAATCTGCTTGTTTTATGGTGACTACCTCAGGACCATATGAATAGAGTCCTCTCCTCCTCTGGTTCACACCACCCCTATCCCCAGGTCCCACTGCTTCCCCTGGGACACACGGCTCACCCGGGGCACATGGCCCCCTGGGACACACGGCTCACCCGGGGCACATGGCCCCCTGGGACACACAGCTCACCCGGGGCACAGGGCCCCCTGGGATACATGGCTCACCCGGGGCACTCGGCCCCTTTGGGGCGCTGGGGTTGAGAATTGGAGGCTCCGAGCTAGCTCCTCGCTAGCACGGCAGGCAGGCTGGGAGGGCCGCAGGCGGGCTGAGATGGCTGCAGGCGGGGAGACCGCCCTCAAAGGTGTCTTGTTCGGTGTGGAAGCGGAGCAGCTGAGGACACGGAGGCTAAGTTCTGAGGCTGCCCACTCTCTGAGCCCAGGGCATAGTGAGCTCTGTTCTCGGTGGTGGATTTCCTTTATTCGAGGCGGCAGTGGCGGGTGCGGCAGTGACGGTCGCTCCTGTGGTTCAATTTCCACTGTAGTTTTAAAGTTCACCTGGCGGCAGTGACGGAAGCTTCGGCCCGGCCATGTGGCAGCGGAGGAAGGACTCGCTGGGGCCCGGAACGGAAGGCGCCGTGCCAGCTCCTCACCAGCACACGCCATCTCCACACCAGCATGGAGGGTATGCTGGGAAGGTTGTGGGTGGGCTGAGATGGCTGCGGGCAGAGAGACCGCCCTCAATGGTGTCTCCTTTGGTGCAGAAGCGGAGCTGCTGTGAACGCCGAGGCTAACATCTGAAGCCGCACTCTCCCTGAGCTCGGGGCGTAGTGAGCTCTGTTTTTGGTGGATTCCTATTATTTGCGGCGGGTGCGGGTGCGGCGGCAGGTGCTGCTGAGGGTGCGGCAGTGATGGTAGCTCCTGTGGCTCAATTTCCCCTGTAGTTTTAAAATCCACATGGCGGTAGTGGTGGAAGCTTCGGTCCGGCCATGTGGCGGCGGAGGAAGGACTCGCCGGGGGCATGAACGGAAGGCGCCGTGCCAGCTCCTCACCAGCACAGCTTGTGCGGAGGCTGGGCCGAACTGGCTGCGGGCTGGGAGACGCTGCGCCAGCTCCTCACCAGTACGGTGGGCGGGCTGGGACAGCTGCGTGCCGGGTTGGTTGCGGGCAGGGAGGCTTCTCGTCCAGGCAGGCGCCGAAGGTGCGGTGGAGGCCCCACATCAGCTCCCTGGCTCCCAGGGCCACCGGCAGGGCTGGCCCATTCCCTGGGCCCCGGGGCGAAGCCAGGTCTGGCTTCCCTCATTCCTGGTGGCAGCGGCTCCGGCAGGTCCGGTTTCGCCGTAGTTTTAAACGCCACATGGCAGCAGCAGTGCCCTGCTTTGTGTCTAGTTGTAGCCTTCCCATTTCGCCAGCTTTCCTGTGGTTCTGGTGCGATCCCTTTCGATTTTAGCTGTTGTTTTATTCCAAACTGTTGAGGAGGTGACAGCTTAGGAGACTACCTAGGCAGCCATCTTGTTTCGGTCCTCTTTTATTTATTTTTTCCCTGCTAGTTAGCTTCAGGTAAAGTCTAATCTCCTTAGCATCACCTAAACATACTTTGTAATCTTGTCTCTAACCCTTTTCAAGTAATTTCAAGTACATAGAAACCAACCCACATATAAAAACTTTATTCTCTCCGCCTAGTAGTGGCCTCTCCTGCTCCTTTTTCCGCCTTGAAAACACCTACTTATTTTTCATGAATCGGCTCAAATGTCACCTCCTCAGTAAACTCCCTTCGATGCTATCTATGCCCACTTGCAAAGGAGCTAGGCGCTTCTCTGTAGAAGGTGACTCCCAGATCCCTACTTTATCCTTCATCATATATTTTATAATTGTTTGCATTTCTGGATTGTGAGCACTTCAAGATTAACAGCCATATTCTAACCATTTTCCTGTCCTCACCATGTAGCACACAAAAAGGCCCTTAGCAAATGTTTGCCAAATGAGTAAGTAAATAAGGTGAAGCTGGAAAAGAACAACCCTTAATAAATAATCTGAGACCTACATGTTACGAAATATCCATCACTCCAGCGTTGAAGAGGGAGTCACGGCCAACGGTAAAGCATGGCTTGTCTTCCTCACCTCAGCTCCCAGGGTGAAAGCCACTGCTGTGGGCTGCAGTCCCGGAACACCATGGGACCTTGACCTGTGTGCTCCAGTTTCCCTGGACCCGTGTTTGTGAAACCTGGAAACCCAGGTGACCACACGATACAGACGGCCTTTTTGCCAACCACCTCTGCTTTCAAGAAAAGGAATCTAGATTTATTATCAGTTGATCCATACATTAGATCCATACATCAGCTCATCATTAGAACTTAATTTTGTGAACTATCAGTCACCATTTTAAAATAAATTACAAATGGTCATTTGCAAAGTTAGTCAACAATAAGGTGAGAAAGTAATAGCTCCTGGCAGGTTTTTCACCATAACTTTCCTTGAAGGACAGCTCTCAAAAACCAGAAAATTGCCATAAATAAATAAACAAATGAATGAATCTTTTTTTTTAAATAAATCTTTATTGTTCGGATTATTACAAATGTTCCTCTTTTTTATTTCCCTCCATTGCTCCCCTCCACCAGGTTCCCACCCCACCCTCTGTCCTTTTCCCAGCCCCCATTGTCCTCATCCATAGGTGCACAGTTTTTATTCAGTCTCTTCCCGCACCCCCACTCCCCTTTTCCCCGAGAATTGTCAGTCCACTCCCCTTCCTCTAATTCTATTATATTCACCAGTTAATATTGTTCATCAGATTTTTTAATTCCCTTGGTTTTTAGATTCACTTGTTGATAGTTATGTATTTGTTGTTCATAATTTTTATCTTTATTTTCTTCCTCTTCCTAAAGAACCCCCTTCATATAATTATGGTTTGGTAGTGATGAAGCTCTTTATCTGGCCTTCAATTTTGAGGGATAGCTTTGCTGGGTACAGTATTTTTGGCTGTAGGTTCTTGCTATTCATCAACTTGAATATTTCTTGCCATTCCCATCTGGCCTGCATGGTTTCTGTTGAGAAATCAGCTGACAATCATATGGGTGCTCCTTTATAGGTAACTACCTGCTTTTGTCTTGCTGCTTTTAATATTCTCTCTTTGTCTTTTGCATCTTTTAATTATGATGTGTCTTGGTGTGGTCCTCTTTGGATTCCTTTTGTTTGGGGTTCTGTGCACTTCCTGGACTTATAAGTCTATTTTTTTCACCAGGTGGGGGAAATTTTCTGTCACTATTTCTTCCAATAGGTTCCGCTATCTTGCTCTCTCTCTTCTTCTGGGACTCCCATAATTCTAATGTTGGTTCACTTGAAATTGTCCCAGAGGTTTCTTACACTATCTTCAACTCTCTGGATTCTCTTATCTTCTTGCTTCTGCAGAGGAGTGTCCTCTGGCTCTTTGTGTTCCAAATCTTTGTCTTGATTCTTGTGATCTTCCCGTCTGTTTTTAGGATTCTGTATAATATTTTTTTAATTTCAGATAATGTATTCTTTATTTCTAGTTGATCCCTTTTCATATCATCAAAGGTCTCATTTATTTTATCGGCCTTTTCTAGGAAATTCTTGAGAAACCTTATAACTGTGGTTTTGAACTCAATGTCCATTCTTTTACTTTCCTCCATTTCCTTCCTTTGTATCCTGCATCTTCTCTGTATTTTAGCTGTTTCCCTGATTTTATGGAATAGTTTTGTTTGCTAGGTGTTCTGGCAGAGCCCAGTAGCACAGCCTTCCCAGCTACCTGAGGTGGACAGTCTTGGTGTAGCCTTTGTGGGCTGTGTGTACAGTCTTGTTGTTAAGCCTTGCTTGTTGTTGGTATCACTGGGAAGTATTGATCTTCAAGCCAATTGGCTGTGAGGATCAGCAGTGTCTCAGCTAGAAGGGCTTCTGTGATCCGCTTGGATGGGGAGGAATCTTAGGGTGGTGCAGACAAGCTTTGATTCCCCCTCAGTCCCACCTTAGGAAAGTCCTATTCTCGGCAAGTCCTGCAAGACTGGCTCTATGTGTGCGCACCTATTGGGGAAAAGCTGTTCTCAAGTTTTGCCTGCTCCCTGACAGCCAGCTTTTCCCCGGCTCAGATTTGTCTCTCAGTGCAATTGGGAGGTTTTTTTTTTTTTTTTTTCTTTTTCTCCTGAACGAGAAAGCTAGCCACTGGAAGGGCTTCTGTGCTCCGCTTAGATGGGGTGGAGTCTCAGGGTGGTGAAGACAAGCTTTGATTTCCCTTCTGCCCCTCCCTAAGAGGGTCCGGTTCCTGAGTCCCGCAGTAATAGCTGTTTGCCACATGCTCCTCCGTGAGAGCTTTGCCCACTGCTTCACAGTCTGGCCTCTCTCTGACTGGGGCTGTTTATCAGAGCAGTAGGGCAGCTCTGTTTTCCTCCCAAACAATAAAGCCAGCCCTCTCTGCACACTGGGAGTAAGCCAGCAGCGAACTCAGCAGCTGCCTTTTCCACCCGCACAGATCTCCGAACCTCCACAGTTTCTGAGGCTCAGCCTCCCTTCTCTTCCCTTCCTAGATGGTAGAGCTTCCTCTCAGCCAGCCGGCTGGTGTTTCAGGGCAATGTTTCCTCTGTTTTCCAGTTGTAAATTTAAAATTGTTGTGGTAGGCCAGCTCATTTAGGTGTCTACCCTATGCCGCCATCTTGGTTTCTCTCTTACCTCACAAAGTTACTCAGTGGTTAGGGTCCTGTGGGGTGAAGTGGAAGTGCAAACTGCCAAGAACTTTCTTGGTGCCCTCTGATCTCCTCCTTGCAGTAATCTTGTAAAGTACCTTCCAGTAACATGACTCCACCTGAAGTCAGAGGGCCAGAGTGCTCAGGAATGCAGTGGGGGAGAAGCCAGCCTTGCCTGGATACAGCAGGATAAGGAACAACAGAGAATGCATCTAGAGTGGCTGGAGCAGGAACTTACTCCTCAAATCGCTGCTTGATGGAAACTATCGCGCTATGGCAAGGTCAAAGGTCAAAGTCCTGCACTCGAACGGTACCATCTTGCCCTACTCCCCAGTAGCCAGGACACCTTCAGCCTCCTTCAGGTTCACTTGACCCACCAACCCAACCCACATTACATTTAATAAATGAATCTTAGTAGTTAAGTATATAACATGTCCTTTAAATTCTACTAGGGCCCAGAAAAAAATTTCCCCCATTTTACATATTTCTACACCCTAGAACAGCCGTGGGCAAACTACGGCCCGCGGGCCGGATCCGGCCCATTCGGCTGTTCTATCCGGCCCACGGAGCCAAAAGAATGGAGGGTTCTCTTGCTCTCCCCTCCGCTCCTTCACCAGCAGCCCAAGATGAGAGTGCCAGCATGATCAGGTTGCTTTTGTTCTGGCCCTCCGGTCCAGTTTAAGAACCCATTGTGGCCTTTGAGTCAAAAAGTTTGCCCACCCCTGCCCTAGAACCTCATAGAGTGCCAGTACTTTGTGGGTACTTAATATGTGTTGATTGAAAATGTTGAAAGGAGAAACTTACTCTAAAAATTTTTTTTCAATTTTATTTTTTGTCTTGGCTTGTTTCTTTCAAACCTGGATAAATAACAGGGAAAAACACAGTCATTAGTTTCTAAACCACTAATATCATGACTGGTATCCTGGTTGCCCCATCTTATTACAATATAAATATCACAATACATGTACAAAGCAGTGCTCAAAAGGTGGCTGGTCAGAAGGCTGTAGGCATGTATTACAAGGAGGGTAAGCCCAATTTTCTCTTTCTTATATGGTATTATAAGCGTACGGTCTACAAGGTTGTGAAAGGATTGAACAATAAGAAGGAAAATAATGGTATTCAAGAAGTCAAGGAAGGAAAAATAGGTATATTGAGAACAATAAGTATATTTTTTAAAAATCCATGTTTATATGTAATTACCATTTTGTAAATGGTTGAATATCATTGATTTCATATGGTTCAAACTAATAGCAAAGGGAAGGGAAATTGGAGGAAAATTATTTCTAAAACTAAAAGATATGTTCATTACTTGTTAATGCTTAGAAGGACTGAACAAAAATAAAAACACCTTCAGTATCAGAATCAGCCAGAGGCATATTGATTAAGATGTGAATTTCAAAATCAGACTTCCTTTAATTGAATCCTGCTTATACAGCTTACTGTGTAATCTTGATCAAGTCACTTAACTTTTTCTGCCTCAGTTTCTTCACCTGTAAAAGGGGAAAATAAGGAGATTGGTCTTTGGAATCAAGCAGATCTAGGTTATCTTTGAGCTAATTGATTTACCTTTTCTAAGCATATTTTTTTCATCAGTAAAATGGACAAAAAAATATACCTAATTCATATGGGTATTGTTAAAAATAAAATTATTTATGTAAAATCCTCAACAGAGAAGTCATTAAGGGCTTAAAAAGTTGTAGCTATTACTATTAATAAACATTAATAAACATTAACTACATTGACTGGATATTAAAAATATATCTTCTTACAGTTTTCTAAAATTAACCAATTTAAAAAAGAGTTTCAAATGTTTACTTTACAAACTTGTCCTTGAATATTTTGTAGTAGCCATCACCTAGTTAATTTTTTAAGAAGTGAATTGGAATTATTTTTAAATCCACACAGGAACTCAGTTTTTATAATGTAAATGTATACTTTTAAATTTCCAAATGAATCCTATATAATAAAAGCCTAGGTGGCAATATGCCCTCATGCAATGTCATCACAAGATGGCCACCACAAGATGGTCACCACAAGATGGCCACCCAAAATGGCACGGTAAGGCCTGGGGGTTCCGCAGCTCTGTGTGGTGCGGAGGAAGTGGGTCCTGGCGGAGGAGGCGGGTCGTGGCAGGGGCAAACAGTTGTGGGTGATCAGGCTGGCAGGGGAGGGCAGTTGGGGACCATCAGGCTGGCAGGGGAGGGAAATTGTGGGTGATCAGGTTGGCAGGGGAGCAGTTAGGCATCAATCAGGCTGGCAGGCAGAAGCAACTAGAGAAAATCAGGCAGGCAAGCGGTTAGGAGCCAGCAGTCCCAGATTGTGAGAGGGATGTCTGACTACCAGTTTAGGCCTGATCCTAAATCTGAGGGGTCCCAGATTGAAGAGGGTGTAGGCCAGGTTGAGGGACAACCCCAGCTGTGCACAAATTTCATGCAATGGGCCTCTAGTATTATATAAAAACATTAAAATATTACTTAATGTAGCATAAAATCATAGATATAAAGTTCTATGTATCAAAAATATGTAAAAAAATAAAACAAAAATACTGTTTGGTGTTTTAATAAACCAAGGCATATTTTGTTGATCTTTATAGTGAAGAAAAGGCAACAAAGGGTTGACAGAAGCCTAGTAAAGAGGATGCCATATACTTGAAGAGACAGCTCATGCTCCATCCTTAACTCTCTATATAGCTCTGACAGCACTGCTGTTTTTCATGGGCTTCAACTCCAAGGAGATATTTTTTCACCTAGAATGTTCTTATAAGTGGTATAATTTAAAAGGCAAGGAAGAAAGGCCAAGAAAATCTACTGAAATAGTCTATGGAAATTTGGGAGACAAGCAGAAAGAATCTATAATAATAAGAGTGGAATATCCTAATTAGACTGGACGTCCTTCTGGACGAAGCCGTGGTGGCAGAGGCTGATGCAGAGATGGTTAGGGGTGATCAGGCAGGCAGGTGAGTGGTTAAGGGCGAGGAGGCAGGTGGGCAAGTGGTTAGGGGCAATGAGGCAGGTAGATGAATGGTTAAGGGCGATGAGGCCGGCAGGCATAGTGGTTAGGGGTGATCAGGCAAGTAGGCAGATGAGTGGTTAGGAGCCAGTGGTCCTGGATTGCAAGATTGGGCCTAAACTGGCAGTTTGACATCCCCCAAGGTGTCCCAGATTGCAAGAGGGTGCAGGCCAGGCTGAGCCCACCACCACCCCATGCACGAATTTCGTGCAGCGGGCCTCCAGTATGAACAATAAAAGATCAGCTCAGATTGAGTCTTCAAATAGTTATGAGAGGTGTTTGTTAATAAAGACACTCCTAGAGACTCATATATTCAAAGAGAAAAAGAATGAATTCAAAGGTAATATCATTGCCATGCATGTGATTGATGAAAAGGACAGCATTAATGGTTATTAGGAAAAGTGCTTTCATATAACTTAAAAAGGTAGGATACATACACAACCTCAAAATATGTCATTGACCAGGAATGCATTCTCCCCTGAGGCACAAGAGCTTTAAAGCCACATAAAATATTTCATTGTCTTGTGATTCATCGTGCTGGCACATCTTACATCACATTCAATTAAAGAACAGTGCTTGTTTCTCTGCAGCATCTTCCCACAGAGAAATGAGGGACACAAAGGCAAGTAGCATTGTCAGAAGTAAAATCTTCACCTCTACAGTAAATAGTTAATGTTCATTTCTTGGTCGGAATCCCCCATACCTCACTTTAAAGTGTCTGCTTCCAATATTACTATGTGCTCATATATTTTTTCAATATTTATCAGCCGGCAACAGTTTAGTTTTGGTTTGAACGAGGCAGGTGGTGCCTGGAGGTCCTTTTTACACGCGTGTGCTTTGACTTTGAAAGGAATGAGTCAGTATGGCCAAGTAGTTCAAGTTTGGTATTCGGTTTCACAAAGATGCAGTTCAAACGCAAGACCTGTCTTATTTATTTCAAGTCTCTAAGTCTCACTTTCCTCAATTGTAGAATAAAGAGTTGTAATAATGCTCACTGCATTTGGTTGTTAAGAGCCTTAATCACATATAAGCCAACTAACACAGTGTCTGTCACGGGGTAAAAGCTAAGGTACTATAATTATTTGTTAGCTTTTTTACTAGATAATGTTTGAAGAATTATAGGACTTATATAATAGCATTTACTTATTATGATGGGAATTCAAGTCAAGTCCTTCTTGCTTCGTGAAGTGTCCTTAAGCTATAACAATCTCTTCTGCATTTGACACTAATTGTATACTTTGAAGTATCTTTATTATCATTTTCTGTGGTACGGTAGAGATTATTGCCTCAAAGTGTGAGATGAGATGATCATAAGTGAGACTTCTGGGAAGAGGGAGTAATTATATTTCTGCCTACTTCTCCCATTAAAGATAATGTAAAATATGCCCATTATCCATAAAACAAACATAAATGGACTATGAAATATGGAGAGTAAAAGACAGACCACCTGTGGACATTATGATGGTGAATTCCCTGGGTTTTCTTTCTGCTTTATATATCCGGGCGTGGGTGTTGGAGAAGCCTCTAACCTAGAAATACTAACAGGCACATACAAAAACAAGCGAACAAACAAACAACCCATGATTCATCTAACCAAAGGGCCAAGCAAGGGCAGCCTCGCAAGGCAGAAAACTTTGAGACAATAACCACTCTACTCCAGCAAGACACTACAGTCAAAACCTCTCCTCACCCCCACCCACATCAGGTGAGGCCAAATGGGGAGCCTGGACTTCCATCCTCTCCAGGCTGAAGTGGAGCATACCAATGCTCCGACAATGGGGTGTCAGAGAAGACTAAGGTGGGAAACTGGAACTTTCACCCCCGTTAGGCAGTGACGAGCTCTCACTCCATGCTCCACAATGACAGGCACATTCCTTCCTGCTTCCCATTGTGTGGTGCCACCGGAGGCCTTGTGGGAAGACAGGACTTTCACCACTGCCCGGCGCTCATGGTTACGCGGCCATTCTCCCCACCCCACCTTGCTGTGAACACAAGTCATAAGGAGAGCAGTGCTGAGGCACTCCTACCTCTCCCAGCCAAGGAGATACCAGTGGAGGCCTAGCAGGAAGCTAGAACCCACACCCACACCTAGCAGTAATAAGGAGCCCCCACCAGAGCCGCCAATAAAGGCTGAGTCTTGGATCTCTACTTCACCCAGAAATAATAAGGCAGCATGCCCATTAATCTCTTCCCCTACTGGAGTGGCGTCAGAGGAAGCAAGCTAAACAGAAGGTTTAAATAAGACCCAGAGTTTCATAACATAATACCCATACTGTCCCCATTTTAACTGAAATTTAGTCACTGTACCAAAAACCAGGAAAATCTCAAACGAATGAAAACAAAATAGGTACCAACTACCTAGAAAAACTAGCACCAATTACACATAAGTTTTATCTCCTCCTGAAAATAGAAGGAATGCTTCCTCATTCATTCTATAAAGCTGTTATTACTCTGATGCATAGTGGAGCATACCAGACAAAGACAGTTAAAAAAACAAATAAAAACCCACAAACCCATATCCTTCATAAATATAGATGCAAAGATCCTTAACAAAATATTACCAAAGAAAATTCAGACATCCATATGCATCCATATTTCTATACATAACACACGTACATAAAAATTATACACACTTGGTGTAATATTTGAAAATCAATAAATGTCATTTCCGATTAATATAATAAAAATAAAAAATCGCATGTGATATGGTGCCATAATTCTGCAAGTGTTACCATTGGGGGAAACTGGGTAAATGGTACATGGGATTTCTCTGTTATTTTTTACAACTGCATGCGAATCTATACTTTTCTCAAAAGTAAGTTTAATTACTATGTCTATCTATCTATATCTACATATATCTCTATCATCTATCTATCTATCTACCTATCTATCTATCTATCTATCTATACCAGAAGTTCTGGATTCTGATGAATTTTAAAAAGACAGTAATTATTCAGCCTCCGTTTACTCATTTGTAAAAGAGTAAACAAAGTGTGAGTACTTTATCCTGGAATTGGGCAAATAAAGAGCAAATGTGTAAGAATTTGCACATAGCTGCATACTTGGAACCAGACTTCTGGAACAGAAGGGACCATACTACCCAGCCCCAGTCTGGTCCCTCACCAGGCCCCGCCCAGTCCCTCGGCACGGCTCCTGGTCATGGCTTCCCCCTTATTTATGAGAATTGTTTCATCCCGATGTTGGGTACAGAATAAAGGGAGAGGGAACCCTCCCCCCACTACCCCCCCCCCCAAAAAAAAAAGAAAAAGAAAAAGAAGGGACCATACTAATTTTCTATTCATTGCTCTCCAGATTATTATTTTCTGGGCCGTGGGGACAGACCATGGATTAGACCTTCCAGACAGGGATGGGAAGTAGAGCAGAAAGTATGTCCATACATCCTTCTCTTTCTAACATTCCACCCTGTCCAGTCAGCCTTGCTTTCATTTGTTTTCCATACTAGAACTCTCAGGAATTTTGTAGGGGAAAAAAAAAGCTGTTTTTTTTTTTTCCTTTCCCTATTTCACTGGCTAGGAGACTGGCAATCAGACAGGTTTGGTGACTTACTCAAAATGCGAGAAGATCGTTGGTGGTGGAGCTATAAACAGAACCAGCACTATTGACTCTAAGTCCAGTGTTTTTTTCACTAAATCATGGTGCCTTGAATCTTAATTGAATTCTCAGTATTTTTGTCAACAATGCAAATAGCTTCTTAAACAGCTAGTAATTTGCTAACATTAATAACATTTATTGTTGTCTAGAGCAGTGTTTCCCAAAGTGTGGTACGCGTACCCCCAGGGGTACGGGAAGAGTTTGGTGGGGGTACGAGTTGCACCGGAGTTTGGCGGGGATATGCACTGCACTGTGCTTAGCTGCGTCTAATTCTACATTCTCATGAGTCAAGTCAAGACAGTCTTGTGAGGCGTGAGATGGTCCGGTGTGCAAATAAATGTTATTTATAATATAACTTTTATTTATATTTTATTATGAATAATTTTATTTTTAGTTTATTATTATTTTGTGTGTGTACCAAAAAAATAAAAAATAAATATATTTTGATTCTTATTAAAATACATCCATTTTTTTGACTAGGGGTAATCAGCGTTACGAAAATTATAGAAAGGGTACACATATGTCAAAAGTTTGGGAAACACTGGTCTAGAGCTACAACTTTATACCATTTTTCTTAAACAGATGGGTGGAATTTGTAGACCTGTTGATAATGGTGGTATTGGATATTTATAGGTGGAAAGTATTCAAGGAGTGTCTTACACATCATTCAGAGTACATATTTGGTAAAAGCTTGTTAGTGCCACCTAGTGGTTCAAGTGATAGATAAAACACTAGTTCAGAAGACATTTTAGATTCCCCCTTTTGTTAAGGCTATTTCAATTACTATACTAATAAAAAACTTTCTTCTCTGATAGAGAAAATTACTTATACGAGTTATTTTCAAGCCCAAATTATTTAATAGTTGTAATCAATTTTAAATCAAAATAGTGAATTCTTACTTAATCCAGATCCTTAGGATTCATGTAAAAAACTAATAGGCAGGTTACTCTGGGGACTAAAAAACCCTAACTCATTCTTAAAAAATAACATCTGCAATCCAGACTTTTTATTAAATCAGGTATTACTCTGAGTGGAAAAAAAAATCTCTTGATCATGTTAAACACTCAAGTCACAGGTCTGCTATTAGAATTAAGTGTACAACTTAACCACTAAAAGGGTTTTAACTCTTTGAAGTTTTCTAATGAACACACATTTCTTTCAATGAAAACCTATACTTAACGGATACAATACTTCTAACATCAAAGCAATTATTTGAGCAGAACAAACCCATCTCAACAACTATTGAATCCTTACAACACTTAATTACTTCTATAGTCTTATCATATAACAATTTTCTTTCTTTTATGAGGGGTCATGAAAGGAGTGAATCATAAAATCATTTATTTGCTCAAGGTGTTATTAACTTTAGAAATTGCTGATCTTCTGGGATGGCCCATTTATCAAGGCTATTTTCAGAACAATTATGACAATGGTGACTAAATACTTAAGTACACAGAAGTATCTGGTAGACAAGGATAAGGGAAGTTGTTAACAAGTCTATGGAGGGAATATGAATAAATCCAAGAACATAGATTACAAAAGCAGCCATTGGGAGGACTGGAACCAGGGACAGGAAGAGAAAAAGATATTAGGAACATAGGTGAGGTACCATATGGGGGGAAAAAACCCAAAAAAGGTCTGAGACAATGCTTGCGAGGGCTGAAAAAAGCTTAACAAACAGGGAAAATTTGGTAAAGAAATTTAAGTGCCCATTTAAAAGTTTCAACCTGTACAAATTATACTTTCCATTGTACATGATTTATTTTAATAATTGAATACTTTATTTATTTGTTTGTTTGTCTATTTATTTTACTCCTCACCTGAGATATTTTCCCACTGATTTTTAGAGAGAGGGAAGGGAGGGAAAGACAGGGAGAAATACTGATGTGGGAGAAATACTTTGATTGGTTGCCCCCACCAGGGCTAGGAAGGAGCCTGCGACAGAGGTGCGTGCCCTTGACCGGATTCGAACCTGGGACCCTTTGGTATGCAGGCCGACACTTTATCCACTGAGCCAAACCAACTAGGGCAATAACTGAATATTTTTAAAGCATTGACAAGTAATTATCTTTGCATTAGCAATTAAAAAAGTTGTTAAGAAAATAGGAAGCAACTGTAGCCCATTTCCAAATGCTAGGATCAGAGATGAAGTTTATGAGTAGCACTCATTAGTATGTTAGGCAACATTAAGTTCTTTACGTAAGTTACCAACTGACTAATTGAAGTTATTTCCTGCTTTAAAAAAAACCTTTTGAAATTCTGGGAATACCCTCAGGTTTTCCCAGTTAAACGGTTTGGACTGAATGTGCGTGTTGAAGACCGGTGGGAACAAAGTAGGTTTTGAAGGAAAAGGGCACGCAGCCTTTCGCGGGTGACTACTTGAAGTTACGTGAAGTGGAATGGGTGTGGAGCCAGATTGTTTAGATCCTGGCTTCTCTTGCTTATGTATGTCCTGACTTCAGTTTCTCCCTCTGTAAACCGGGAATTATTCTGCCTCTTATGGTCATTGCGAGGATTCAATCGTATAAATATATTGTGGCACTCGGTAGGTGACCAAGAAATGTTCGTTTCTTTTTTTCCTGGAGACTAAACATACCAGACAACATTAGTAAAGCAATCAGCAAAGCATTCTTTCCCAGGGTCTTCTGGCTTCACAGGCAGCACAGATCTGTACCAGCAAAGAAATCATGAACTGTTTTTAATAAGTTTCTCATAAAATTCTTACGCCCCAAGAATCTATTATTACGCATAATTATGACAAGTAGATTCTTGTGTCTAGGGACCTATATTTTAAAATCTAATAATTACAGAAACTCACTTGTTCCATATTAACTTGAGGTCGCTAATTTCTTAGTTTAGAGCCAACATGGAATTTTTTAAAGAATAAGGGAATAATAAGTATGTAGCCTACAAAAAGAATCCTTCTATTTTTAGAACCAGTATCCACCAAACGGGAAATGTTGGTGGTGTCTAATGAGATTTTTGTACCAAGATTTGAGAAAACAGTCTTGCTTCCATTAGCATGTACAAAGATGTATAAATGAATGCAGATGATGATTTTTAAGGATTTTATGTGAATCATTCCCCCCTCCAATGTTATTACTGTCTAAAACCCCAGACATAAATATGCTACAACTGATTAAAAGCCACTATCCAGATGTGACGTTTATATTAGGGACCCTCAACAACTGTTTAACACCCAACTACTCTCACATTAATAATTTGCGCTTACAGATGCATCCATTATTTTTTTTCTAAAGAACTTTGTAAGTTTAATGTGAAATTTTAAAAAGTACAAATAGCAGTTTGCTTTCTTTAATTTATAAAAACACACGAGTAGAAACAAAAGCAAATTAAACATTACCACATTTATTTACACCGCGGCCTAGTTTTTCACACCAGCTCTCCCATTCAAACACTAGGAAGCAGGTGGCAATTGAGGAAGGAGAGAAAACAGAGACAACCTCTCTACCACGTGCATTCTATGCTGTGTGGAGCTGTGCTCGCAGAGACGGCGTCGCTGGCTTCTCCTCTGTGCGGGAGTTGAGTGGTACAGAACACAGAACCTGTTCAAAAGCTGAGGGAGACCAGAAAGGATGGGTTGTACGCTGATGCCTTATCATACCTTTCAAGCAACGCTGGGGCTACCGGCCTGTCACTTTCAGGGACTGAAAACAAGGCTTTCTCTTGAAGTTGAACCAAAAACAACTTCTTAGGTTCCCTCGATTTTGAAATATGTGCAGGACTATATGGATTCTAAGGAGGATCAAAATTTGGTCTCCCGCCGAAACCGGTTTGGCTCAGTGGATAGAGCGTCAGCCTGCAGACTGAAAGGTCCCAGGTTCAATTTCGTTCAAGGGCATGTACCTAGGTTGTGGGCACATTCCAAGTAGGGATTGTGCAAGAGGCAGCTGATCGATGATTCTCTCTCATCGATGTTTCTAACTCTCTATCCCTCTCTCTTCCTCTCTGTAAAAAATCAATAAAATATATTTTTTAAAAATTTGGTCTCCACCAGTTACCAATACAGTCACCAGTGACCCAGTCCTGCAGGACTCCATCCTGATGACTATTTCTGTCATGAACGTCTTAGTCCTTCAGCTTCATCTTCTCCTGGGTTCAGTTCACCACCAGGTAGTGTGAAGAAAGTTGTTCCCAGCTGGAGCAGCAACACAGGGGGTAGCCCTTGTCCATGTACAATCAGAACCCCTTTTACAGTCCTGCTCGTCCAGTTTTATCAAATTCCTCACTCATATGTTGACATCTGTCTGCCTCATAGAAGCCCGCCCTCCCTCCCTCCCTTCCTCTCTCTCTTTCTTCCTTTTATTTTATTTTTAAATATATTTATTTTTAGAGATAGGTGAAGGGAGAGGGAGAAAAGAACATTCATTGGAGAGCAAAACATCAGATTGGCTGCCTCCTGCACATGCCCTACCGGGGCGGTCCAGCCTGCACCCCAGGCATGTGCCTGATGGAGAATTGAACCAGCAACCCTTCTGTGCAAAGAACGAGGACACCCAACCAATTGAGCCAGACCAGCCAGGACGAGAGGCTTTTTTGAGCCAAAAGCATACTTGGTAAGAGGGTAGAGAGGGTGATGGTGGGCCCCAAGGTGAGGGGCTTGGCCTGCGGGGTGTACTTGTTGCAGAAAGGGCTACCACCCCACCCCCTCCGCCGGTGGGTCTGCTAGCTGTGGGGCTGGGGCACCGCAGTCTTGCTGGTGAGCAGAGGGGAGAGACAGGGCGGCAGGCTGTCCGGTTTGGACAGTGCTTATCTGCATCCCATCAGCAGCCGTTAACAGAGACATGCCCCTTCTTAACTCAGCGGTTTCCTGGTGAGCTGAGCAAAAGAAAAAAAAGTTTGGCATATTAATAAAGGGCAAGTTCAGCCCCTTTAAAAAAATCTGGCAATATTTATCGTAAAATTATAATGGAAATTTTAACTAAACTTTTAAAGAAGGTTGACTAATAATTCTATGTAAGAAGTAGTCCTTAAGTATGCCTATTTATATAATTTTCCATTTAAAATCTTGCTTAACATTTCCCTTATCAAGCCACTAAACATATTTTGTTTATTTTTTCCAACTAGATCATTTTAAAAATTAAAACCCCTCAATATTGCTCTCTGCTTTTTTGAATTTATATTATTCTCTTTATTGATCTCATTATTTTATTGAATTACTGAATCACTTATTCATTCGCTCAGTTTAGGTGTGCCTCACACTGTAGGGGTTTGGAGTTGCCTGTGTGTCTGATGCATTAATTCTAGCCGAGGCAGCAGGAGACACACTCGGAAGTGCATTTCTTAGCTGTTCTCAGCAGCCCCTGTAACTTGCCTTTAGGGTTACAATTTCAGGGGGAGAAGGGAGGAAGTGAGTTACCAAATGTTGCTCTCCCCTCCCAGAACACCCCCCTGCCCCCGCTCCATCCAGATGTAAAGGAGAGAGTCCAGGTGAGGGGTGAACTCCACAGTTACAGCCACTGGCACGAGCAAGGAGGCTCTGAGGGGTGCGGACGGAGAGGGCCTTTTTACATCTGTGGTTGCACGTTACCAGCCCTCCTCCTCCACTCCTGCTCTGCTTTCTTCACTCACGCCTCCGTGACATCCTAGCTTCTTGCGGAAGAATTCTCAGGCCTGACAAGGAGAGGCTACAGGATCAATTCCAACTCTGCAGTTCTAGGATGTCCACGAAATTGTTTTATTTATTAATCTTGATACATGACAACGTGCTTCTTAAAGCATAGATACCACTGTATAACATCTTTGTCAGGTTCAATGCGCATCTTTTTTTCCTTTTACTGCACTAGTTTTACCTCCTAGCATATCACACACATTTTGCATGCTTAAAATAGCCTCTAAAATGGATTCAATTGGTATGAAGTGTAAAGGGAAGAAATGACTCATTTCAGGGACTTCGACAAAAATAAGACGTGCGGCTGACGTGGTCTGTAGGAGGACTGATGAAACCCGTGGCCTGTTATAACTCCTGGGAGAGGTGGAGGGGCGGGGGGTGGGGGTGGAGAACACCAGGCTTCACAAAGGGGGGGTCTATTTTAGCCGAGTCTTGGCAGCTGTGTAGGAAACAAGGTAGCTTGTGGGCAAAGACATGGGAATTCTAGGGCTTCTTCTGAGAGTGCAGATATATTTCTGTGCGTGGAGCTTAGCCGGGGCCTTAGTCAGTAAGCCCTCAGGACAATGAGGTGTCTCGTTCTGTCAACATCAAACAAGCCTTAGGAACAAAGCCTGTGGCTCGTGCACCTCAGAAACAGTGTTTTGGTCAAACTAAAGATAGCATCGAGGCCTTGGTTGTGTTTCGGCTCCAGGCCCAGAAAAGCAGAATGACCGCACTGTCCACATCCTTACGAAGCTAGACAGAACAACGCCCAGGTGACATCAGGACCAGATGCAGCGATCACCTACCCTGTCCTGGCCCCAGCCAGTCAGTAGAGACGAGACCCTAACTCCCTTAGTCACCATGATTGATGATGGCCCCCTATATAACCCATCTCCTGAGAGCATTTGGAAATTGAAATCTGTTTTAAAAATCTCTCCAAATTTCATTGCTCTACAAATAAGTTTTCCCCCCTTTTTCCATATCCGTTTAGAATTTGCATCCAAAGGCATATATTTTAGTTGCAAATGTATTTTTCTTCCTTAGTTTGTATAATATTAAGTTGAAATTTTAAAATAAAATTTGTGCCAGGACCGGTTTGGCTCAGTGGATAGAGAAAGGTCCTGGGTTCAATTCCGGTCAAGGTCATGTACCTTGGTTGCAGGCACATACCCAGTAGGGGGTGTGCAAGAGGCAGCTGATTTATGATTCTCTCTCATGGATGTTTCTAACTTTCTATCTCTCTCTCTTCCTCTCTGTGAAAAATCAATAAAATATATTTTAAAAAATATTTGTGGTTCTTTCTGGCAAAATTATTCTTTTACTATATAAGGTAATTCAACAGGTTTGAAACCCAGGCTTTTGGCAATGAGTTGACAGTAATTACCTTTGTATAATGGTGGAGTTCCCTCATTTCTTTACACTCCTCCACTTTTGCAAACCATCCTGCTCCCACGAAACAGCTGACCCAAAGGTGACTCATGTTTTTAACACAAACACGCCTTTAATTTATACACTTCCTACATCTGAAATGCCTCTTACTGCATTCAAACTCTTTCCATAAAAAAATGTTTAATTTAAAAAATAAATGCCAAATTACAGGAAATCTTATACACTTCCCCACTGGGATGCCTCTCACTCCGTGCAAATTCTATCCATTAAAAACAGTTTAATTAAAAAAATATCTCTTTATAGGAAACTTGGAAAATATAAAAGAGATATTATCTGTAAAACTACTCCCTTGTACAAAATGCTATATTTTGGTCCATTTGGCCTAACCTTTTTAAAGCTAGTTTTTAAAATTGTGGAAGTAATACAGAGCATTTCTTTCCAGTAATGGCAGAACAGCTTGGATGAAGTCTTCCACAAATAACAATTATGGGCTCTGGGCACTCTCCCTCCTGGGAGCACAGCCACGTCTTCTGTCTCTCTCCCCTTCCCTGCACGAGACCGGTTTTCCTTGTCTCTCTCATTCTCCTAAGCTCTGGGGGTCCTTCTTTTGCCTCTGCAATTTGTTTCCTGAGCCCACTTCTTCTACCAATCACTTCTACCTCTGAGGCTTTCTAAATAAACTTCCTCTTATCAAACAAACACACAAACAAACAAACAAACAAACAAACAAAGACGGACTTTGGACAAAATATAAGAAATAATTAGAGAATGACCAAAAGCAGGCATAAATTGGAGAGAACTCTGCCCTGGGAAAAAGGGAACTACATTTGGTGAGACCCGTGTTTAAACAGATTTACTCCTGAGGTGTTCCCCTGTGAGTGCAGTGGAGAGCAGCTAGAACTTAAGCTGGCTCTTGCAGCCTGAGGTTCAGAGGACAGGGGTTGGGGCTGCTAGAACAACCGAAAACAGAGGGAAGATTTTGGAGTTAAGAGCCATAGATATGAGTCCCAAAATCTATGTATAAACTTCCTTCAAATTCTTGGATGGCCTCTTTTTTTAAATATTTTTATTGATTTTACAGAGAGAAAGAGAGAGGGATAGAGAGTTGAAAACATTGATGAGAGAGAAACATTGATTCAGCTGCCTCCTGCACACCTCCTACTGGGGATGTGCCCGCAACCAAGGTACATGCCCTTGACCGGAATCGAACCCAGGACCTTTCAGTCCACAGGCCGATGCTCTATCCACTGAGCCAAACCGGTTTTGGCTCTTGGATGGCCTCTTAATTACACAAGCACGGTCTCTGAAAGCCCAGGAAAGCAGCAACTAGAAAATGCTGAGGAGAAATTTTGGTTGTTGCCTACCAGGGAAGAGATAGAATATGGGTTTTGAAACCTACCTATATTCTTAGTCCACTTGGCTGTTGTAACAAACTAGTGACCCAGTGCACGGATTTGTGCACACTGAAAGGAAATGAATTAGAAGGTGGCCAGTGGGGCTGCACTGGGCCAGAGGCCACACACGCCCTGGAGACAGCCTTCTGAGGTCCCTTCCCAGCCGGCTGCACCTGGGGCTGTGAGGAGTGAGTGGGAGTCCCTTGGCCTGGTGGAATCACTTGGCTCCACGAAGAATTGGGCTCCTTCCTCTGGTTCTGGGGTGCTTCACCCAAGAACTGCCACTGCCAAGTCACTGCAGCTTGGCAGCTCCGGTGTTGAGCATCTGCCCCCTGGTGGTCAGGTTGGGTCATATCTACCGGCTAGCCAGAAGGTCACTTAGCCTTTTATATATACAGATATCACAGGCCAGCTTATAAATATTAGTAATTCATTTCTCACAGTCTGGAGGCTGGAAGTCCAAGCAGAGCCAGGGAGGCCCTCTTCCAGATCACAGACTTCTCATCGCATCCTCACACGTGGGAGGGTCTAGAGAGCTCCGTAGGATCTGTTTTATAAAAGCACTCATCCCTTCGTGAAAGCTCCACCCCATGATCAATAAATGTCTAAACCAAGTCCCTCATCTAGCTCCCTCCCACCACTCTTCTCGCTCACTTGTTTATAACCATATCAGCCTCACTGCCTGCCTGTCAAACACTTGAGAACAGGTGCACCTCAGGACTTTTGCTTTTGTTGTTCCCTCTGGTTGGAAATGCTCTTCTCCCAGGTGTCTGCAATTTTGTTCTCCCCTCCTTTCAGTTTTGGTTGAAACGTTACTTTCTGTGAGGCCTTCTCTGACTAGCTCTCGCCTCAGTCCTGAAATCGCTTATCCTACTCTATTCTTTCCATATTATATTCTAAACTAGGGCACTTGCTTATTTTCAGTCTCTCCCCTCATTGAATGTAAGCTTCACAAAGTGGGGACTTTATTTTTGCCTGTTTTGTTTCAGGGCTTATCCTCACCACATAGGCAAGTGTCAGGCATGTGCATGCTAACAAGAACTTATTGAATCACAGAGACAAGTAAGTCTGCAGGTATCAGAATGTTTATATTTAACTAGAGGCCCAGTGCACAAACTCGTGCAAGGGTGGGATCCGGCTGCCTGCCCCGATGGGGGCCAATCGGGCAGGGCCTGCGGGGGAGAAGGGCCACAGGTGGTTGGCTGGCAGGTCCTGCCTCTGATACGCCACAGGGAGAAGCTTATTGTGGAGTGAAATAAAAGAAATAGCTTAAAAATATTAAAACCAGAGAACAAAGCTATCCATAGGGTCTGATACACAGACAATACTAAAATTCAGCTCCCTTCCTCCCTGCTTTTCCTTACACAGCAAGGCAAGTACTGACACCAGAGTTGCAGGCTAGCATTAAGAATGAGATGGCTGGGCTCTAATTGTAAACAAAGGAATAGATGAGATTATAAAACTTTTGCAGATCATTATGTAACAAGATTAGTACAATGTGGAGGCTGATACCTGGTCCAATGACCTTATGTTATTTTATGAGTATTATGTAAATTTTAAAAGCATCCAAATTAGCAATAATCCTGACATTACAACAATAAATTTTAATGGAAAAAAGGAATATTGAGCAGCAATTAACAATAAGAATTTTCTATGGCAAATGCATTTGTATGTCACACCTATAAACTCCCTGCCACTTTCCCCTATTTCTCCCTCTGCTAACAACAGTTGGAGCTGTAAATAGATTAGATTCACAAAGTAGTCAATGTCCCTGGTCCCCATTAGATGTGACATGGTTACAGAGGTGTACTTTTTCCTACTTTCCAATGATGGAAGGAAATTCCCCAAAACCTACTTCAATCTTTTTTCCTTACTGGTCCCAGAGTTAAAAAATTAGGTATTTATGGTAACTATGTAAATTATTCCTAAGTTTTGTTTTAACATATTCTCAGACAAGCATGTCAAACTCGCGGCCAATGGGCTGCATGTGGCCAACAAATATTTTTGCAGCCCAGCCAATACAACAGCATGTAAGAAACATTTTAATAAAAATTTTGTAACTTAATTTTTACAATATCCTGTTATACATATTAACGCACTACAACATTCGCTGACTGATCACTATAATTGTATTACCATATTTGCCGGCGTATAAGACGATTTTTTGGCCCTGAAAAATATGCCTCCAAGTGGGGGGTAGTCTTATACGGCGAGTATATAACAAACTCTGTATTTTGAGTGGAAATGTTAGGGGGTCGTCTTATACACCCAGTCTCTTATACGCCGGCAAATACGGTATTTTTCAGGGCAAAAAAATCGTCTTATACGCTGGCAAATACGGTACATTTTCTCTTATGCACCTTACCCGCAGGCACACCATTTCTTTCCACGAATACTACCCTGTTTCCCCGGAAATAAGACAGTGTCTTTTATTAATTTTTGCTCCCAAAGATGCACTAGGTCTTATTTTCAGGGGATGTATTATGTTTCCATGAAGTAGGTCTTATTTTCGGAGGATGTCTTATTTTCGGGGAAACACGGGTAGCAGCAAATACTTTAGCAGCCAATTGCCACATCATTAACCTTGTACTGACTTGTTTGGTACACTCAATGGGAATATTTCGCTTTCAGAGAACAAGAAAAATAGGTTTATTTGCATTACACTTAATTCGTGCAGGTATTGAGTGTCTGGTAAGTTAATGTTCAAGAAAAAATATTAACTTTTATTATTAAAATGTTCTATTATGTTAATGATTACTCATTTATTTCAGCCCTTTGTATTCAGTATGTCTCTATCGAAATAAACCTGTTTCTATGAAAATTGAAGCTTTTGTTTTTTTGCAGCCCACATAAACTTAAACCTTATTTGGCCTGTGTTAGCCTTTGAGTTTGACATGCTTGTTCTAAGATGAAACAATACTAAAATTTTCTTTTAATTCCTTACCCAAAGATATGTTTTTCATTGATTCTAGAGCGAGCGGGAGGAAGAGAAATGCTGACGTGAGAAACATCAATAAGTTGCCTCCCACACATGCCCTGGGGACCAAACCCAGAACCTGGGTACATGCCCTTACCAGGAATCGAACCTGCGACCCACCCAGGCACAGACAACACTGCAACCACTGGGCAACACCAGCCAGGGCAATACTATTACAATTTAAAAAAATATATATTTCATTGATATTTTACAGAGAGGAAGGGAGAGAAATAGAGAGCTAGAAATGTCGATGAGAGAGAAACATCGACCAGCCGCCTCCTGCACACCCCCTACCGGGGATGTGCCGGCAACCAATGTACATGCCCTTGACCGGAATCGAACCCGGGACCTTTCAGTCCACAGACCGATGCTCTACCACTGAGCCAAACCGGTTTCGGCACTATCACATTTTTTAATACCACAAGATTGTTTGGAATTACTAGTTAACAGCTAGTAAAGCTGAGATTTACACATACACCTGACTGAATCCAAAGCTCGTTCCACCATGCCAACTGTTTAAAAAAAAAAATCAGTACCCTAAATCTTAGCGCTATGGACCCCACAAAAGTTTGATTCAAATTGTGTGCTAAAATGCATAAACGTTATAAAAACAATACACTTAGACACATGCACAACTGCAAAACACTGGAGAGCACTAGTGGTCGACTTATACTGCCAAGTGACCTCATTTTTGTGTGGAGCTTTTCCTGCCCTGTACGTGTGTTTGATATTCTTTAGGGCAGAACATATTCACTAACATAAAATAGTATAGTACCAAAACACCGGCTTAGCACATTATAAAAGCAGGTGCAGATAAGGTGCATCTGCTTAGCAGGACTCGGAAACCCCTGCAATAACAAATGAGGGAGCCATGCTGTCTCACAGAGTATTTTGAGTACTTTCTTTTGGGGTGGGGTCAACTCTGTGAGTAATGTAAAATACACATTTACCTGTTTCATGCATTGGTACCTCACATTTTTCCACTGGAGAAAAACTTGCTGCTAATACCACAGCACTATTAATGTTACTTGGGAATAAAAGATTCTTGGGAATTAAGCCCTGATAAATTTTTAAAAATCTGTTTTTGAAGAATGCAAAAGTTCTTTTGCATATCAGTATGTGAAGATCTTTTACATAATTATCAGGTATAGTTAGAATTTATACTAGGGAGTCAACAGGCTGCTTGGGCAGTAAGTTCCATTAAAGGGCAAGTAATTTAACAACAGTAAGTCCTAACTAGATGTGGGGGTGAGGATGTGGTATTAGAGAAAAAAAAAAAAATCAAGGAATACATTTCCCAAGTATAACCAAGCATTTTAAACCTAAAATATACTCATAGGTGACTTATGCAATTTCATGCAAATAAACCATCACACTGATACCGTGAGAAAAGTCCTCAATTAAGAATTGTCAATAAACAATAATCAACACAAAATTGGATTAAGAGCTCTATTCTGTATGAGGCTTGGAATTTTGAACAGTTAAATAATCTACAAATCTTAGATAGACTTTATCCAATCTGTTGTAAGGATCAAATAAGGTAGACTATTGAAATGGACTTGTATCCAAACAAGAAAAAGTAAATCTTTTCTATTCCCATTCCTCAGACTTACAAGGACAAAGTACAGACCCTACTAGCTGGGTATTACTCCGAACAGAATCTACTTATATTGTTCATTTCTTCAAAATATTTCCCCTTCTTTCTCTTTAGCCTTTAAAAATTTTTGTGACCTAGATGTTTACTGAAATGTAAGCAGTAAAAAGCTTGGATAACTTAGCTCAAAAAAGCTTACACCTAATAAACTTTAGAAAACTTATAATAAAATTATAAGATAGATTTATGTGACCTGATTATAGAATCTTAAACTTCTGACACCTAAGTTTTTATTTTGAATTTATTACTTTGTAATCTGGCTACTTTGTAAGCATGGGACAGCAATATGGTATTCCATACCACTTGCCTAAAAAGACCACTCTGTTTAAACAGCACTCAAAAAACCTTTCCAAAATGAAAGTCAAGAAATTTAGTTATATCTAGAATAAAATAGGAAAACAAATATTTCATTCTATACACAATCCTTTTGGACAGCAGCTCTCGTATGCACATGATCTCTGTTTAACATGCACACTCAAAATACAGAGAGACCACACACATACAACTTCGAACATCACAGAAAGACTGCTTATCAGACAGCTTTCATCTTTGCAACCAAAGATTTTCACGAGCAAGATATGACTAATGGATAGTTAATAAATGTTAATTAGATTTGCTCTGTATTCTGCTTATATGAAAAAGTGAAGGACAACCCACAAGGCTATTATATCCTATGGGTTCTAGCTTGAAGAAAATTTGGTTCTCTGGATATTTTCTTCCTATAAGACTCAGTGAGTGTTGACACTGGGAATCATGACTATTTCAAATCAGCCGGGATTAAATCTTTAAGCAAGATAATACAGCCTAATGGATTAATGAATATCTACTTTGCTTTTTTTATATGAATACTCTCCTAAAAAGTTCTATAGCTGCTCTTCATTTGGCTTTGAAGTATTCATGTAGAATTATTTTTTTATGGAGGACAAACAACAACTGTAAAAATCTATCATTCTGTGAGCATTGCACAGGGAAAATACTGGGAAGTAAAAAGAAGCGAGTCCAGTTCTCGTACTGATTTAAACACAGGCTTACTACAAATCCTCTACCCAACAGAAAGTGGCTCTTACCTAGTTATATGTTAGTAGACAGGTTGACCAAATCTAGGTTGGAAAAATGATCTAATATTTTACATCTCAATGGAATATTATCTTTATCTGTATCTCAAGACGATGTTTACAGGTAAGAAAAAGCACAGGTTTAATGTAGAAGCCACCAAATGTTTATGCAATGATATCTTATGCTACAAAGCTACTACCTTGAAACATTGTTAGCATTATTTTTTACCCACTTATCATAAAAAACTAGTTCTCAGATTCTGCATACAGACAGCTTTATGTAAAATATATAAACATTTGTCCAAATTGGTACACAGATTGCATAAATATGGCAATTAAGACTGCATTTACACATGTGCATGTACAATGTTATGCAAATTGTCACATTACAATTTCAAGAATTATTCAAATTGGAATCAAAGTAAAATAATTAGTGAAAAAATACCCATGCAGAATTTAAATGTCTCAGAACAAAATTTAAAATGTCTCAGTAAAAGTTCACACATTTAAAATAGTTTTATTCATTTTATTTGTATATGTCAAAATACATTTTTATTTCCAAAATAGTGGGTTTTGCAACTAGTTTCATGCAGAAACAAGGTCTGCTCAATACTACCAATAAAATCAATATAGCACAGTAGCTGTTCAGTTTTAGATACAAAGAATAAATAACCTAAATACAAAACACTAAAATATTAGAAACAGGTATTTAATCATTCTTCACAGGCATCCAAACTTCACAAATATAGTCCTTAGCATGCCTAACTGTTGTGCAACCGGAACATGTTGCAGTCACTCAAACTGATCAATTATCTGGATATTTTACGTCCATATAAGACCATGGAAATTCTCTATATTCAGACCCACCATTCATACAGTTCAAATATAACCAAAAATAAAATTCCCACAACTATCCTTGTACCTTTAAAAATCAAGAATCCTGAGCATGGTAGTAAGAGCATAACCTTCTATCTTCATAAAACCAATCGAGAGAGAGGATTTAAAATCCTGCTTACCAAAACACCTTTTCCCAACCCCAAAGTAATCTAAAATAGGCAGTAGAACACAATGACCTTTTAAAATGAAGGGGTACAAATTCACATTTGATATAGTATACAATACAATCAATATTACAATTAGCTACTATAAGCTTTACAATATACAATTTATTCAAATGGCTGAACTGTTCAGTGGTTAAGGAGACAGTTATGTGCCCAAAAGATGTAATATTTTTGCATGGTTTAATGAAAATATAAAAGCTATTTTTGTCCAAATAAAAGCCATCTCCATTATGTACTTGGTTTTACTTCTTCTTCTTCTTTTTTTTTTTTTAAAGGCCACTGAAATGTATAAAATGGTCTGAACATCATGGTGGTATAGAAATCAATGCCTCTTCACATGGCAATAACAGTGTATTTAACATTAACTCACGGTTAAGTCTGCAAATGATTTCATAGCATTCATTACTTTGGCTAGCACAACAGTTTTAGACAGCACTCAGATAAATATCAGTATGTGAAATGTGAAGCAATTACCTTATGCAACTTTTATGGTTGAATACTATCAAATAAAAACTGAAGATAAGTAAAAGCACTTTACAGTAGAAAACTTTAATAAAGATAGGGCTCCACATAATGTGTTACTTTTAAAGTCTTTATATCACATTGTTAGCAAGTTCAGTTTTTAACACTATGATGGAGTAGCCTACTTCTCATTAACAGACATTCGAAATAAGAAAATAGTCAAGCATGCCATATGGTGTTCTAAAAATCAAAACAATACACTTATTTCTATATACAGCATCACTTAGTACCTGCTAAAATGAATGTGAAGATTATAGAATCTAACATCTTGTTCTACAATAATAAAAAACAAACAAAAACAAAAAGTGACCAATGAAGGCAGAAAACAGGACTTAAAAGAACCTAACCTCAACTGACTTTAAAGCATTCATATAAGAAATAAATGCAATATTGCACAAATAGTGAAAGCAAAAGTTCCACCAAGCAATTCAGTTCCAGGTGGGACACAACACAGCATCCGTCTAATACATGAGCCTAATACATGACAATGACCTCAGGAGAGCAAGTGTTCTTTTTCTGTAAATGAAAAAACCGTGAAAACAAAGAAAAGTCTGCCACATGAAGTGTTATAAGGAAAAACATACAAACCCAAACTTAGATGTAAAGCAAAAAAAATTTAAATATCGAAAAACTGGAAACGGTGGCACATCAAAAATGTTGAATAACTGTCTTCTGTGAGAGCTGCAAGTTTTTGTTGACACAAAAGTATTTATGTACAACTAAGGCTTACTGGTTAAATATCTGAGGCATATCTGGCCTTGAACACTTTCCTTATATGCTGGAGCTGTAAACAAGTTTTCTCAGTCTTAAAAAAAAATCTTCTCAGCAGCTGCATTAACATGAAACAATGGTCTTGATACAAGGAGAAAAAAAAACAAAAAACCAAAACAGAAAATTTAAACAAAACAAAACTCCAAGATAAGAGGGCATTTGGCAGGATATCCGGAAATGACAGTCTCCAAGGACTCTTTCCAGGTTTCCAGTGACTGTCAATTATGGTCCACTGGGTTACTAATATGTGCAATTCCATTATTTGCTGCTTTTTATTTTATTTGGAAAGTTTGCTTATAACTCTGATCAAGGCCCCATTTTCGTCCTTTAGCCTCTGGTTGTCTGCTTTTAGGTCTGGTAACATCTACAAGGGGAAAAATAAAGAAAAAATTTTGCTTCAGCAAAAATGTAAAATATTATTCTTAATAAATGTTATATTTTCACCACAAGACACATGAACAAGCTTTGTCAGTTATATATTTTTCTAGTGGCTAAAACATATAGCAGGAGGGAAAAAAACTAATCCCCAACTTGTGATGCTCATTAGTTTAATAAATGATGGAATGAACAGTTTATTCTCCCAAAGTTATCAGTTGAAATGTACTAAATCACTTGATATTATGACCCACAAGCACACATATTAGAACAGCCAAGAAAAGGAAGCCTGTTTTTGTTAGGCTAAATGGAGCTGAAAGGGAGCTCCTTTAAGATTTCCTGTCCGTACTAAATCAGGGCTTTTTGCTCAAGTTACTTTAGACCTCAAACCATAACACATATTTCCCAAGAAAATCATCTTATTTGGGAAAGTTTTGAGGGAGTTAGACTTGTTCTAAATTATTAAAATTCTTTGAAGGATTCACCTATGGTACTAAGTTTAAGTGATTAGTACAATGTCCGAAACTAGGTGCTCATTAAATGACCACAAAGCAATTATTACTATTATGAGATAGAATAAAATAACTTATCAGCAAAAGTAGTAAGCCTGTATTTATAAAAATGTTCATGAATAGAAAAAATAACCAGTTATTTGGAGCAAACAGAAAAACACACCCTCACATTTTCAAAATAAAGCAAATCCATTTTCTGTTTTACAGACAAACTGAATGAGGGAGTGAAAATATTGTAAGTGACATGGATTTTCCACCAAGTAGAATGATTTAAGTTACATTTAAGTCATTGTGCTCTGCTAGATTTGCCAGGAAATGAAACAGCTTATATTTTGGACATTAAAGCATACTTTTCAAGATATTTAGCAAAATATAAGCACAATCTATATGAAAAGTTTAATTTTATGTGGACCCAAGCAATTCTTACCTGTGTTCAAAATGTATGAATATAAAAGACAGTAATTTGAAGTTTATGTATGAAGTTTATGTATTAAGAGAACTAAGTGAATATTAAGATGGCCCTGAAAGTGACATTTTGAAAAACAGATAATGCATGGTTAACCTTCATATATTTTGAACAAAACATTACATTATGTTCCATTTTCCTTCTAGTTAAGAATTTTAAATATAACAGCCATATTTTTAAGCCCTAAAATATTTGTAGAGCCAAAATATGTACAAGCTTTGTGAAAGTGCAGACAAGTCTTTTACTTAAATTCCAAAATCATTCTCTAAATTTCCTGTAGTTTAAATATAGAATTAGTGACACTTTCTAACATTCTGAGAAGCCATGCATAATTAAGGTTATATGATAAGCTCCAGACAAAATGGCATTAATTTGTAAAAGTGAACTCAAGACACGCTTACTAATACAAAAACACCTGCCTGGCTCTACCAGGAAGAAATGATGAAACTATAAATTATAGGTTCACAGACTGCAGTTTCCTACACAACCCTGAGCGCTTGGCTACCACTCTTGTCAAGGCCCTATTCTCAGTCAGCAGTCGTTCATTTAACTCTCTCAGAGTTTGAATTTGCTTTATTTGATGCAGGTTCTGCAGGAATCAGAACATAAAGAAATAAAAATAAAAAATAAGAAAATGGAAAAGAGTACAATAATAACATAATCACAGACAATGAATATAAGAAAAAATTAATTCTTAAAAAGTGTTCCATGAGCTCTACAAAGATATACAGTATAGTCCTAAAAGTCCAAATCAAACAAAATACATAAGCAAATAAAATCCAAAAAAATTTGTCTACACAGGCACTCAATAACAATGTTCTAAGAAATAACCAAATAATTTACTAAAACATTTAAATCTTGAAATTCTAGTTCTATGGGCCCAACTTCCTATTCATTAGTTTTAATTCATAGTGTGAAAGAGATATTTTATGCAAGACAATGTGATAAGAGTTAATTAACTATGCTGTTTTTTCTTTTTCTGCAAAGAGTGTTCCTTCCAACATTCAAAACAAATAGTTATTTCCATAGGAAATGCAGAATTGATAAAATACAGCTCTGCTTGTCTACTAGTTTAATATCCTTTTTTTTCAAAGGAGAATATTTCTATATTGAAACATCTCCACCATTTGTTCTCCAAGAAACAGAACATGTGAATGTGAAGAATAAATAATGAATCCCATATCTTATAGTCATTATTGTCTAAAATGTTCTATACCTGAACATCAAAAGTTCCACAAAAATTGATTAACAAAAAATTGATTAACGAAAACATATGTGTGTTAAGTACTTTTCTAGCCCACCTAAGACCTGGATTTAGGAAGAAAGAGAAGCTTGGATATAGATAAATCACAAATTGCATAAACAGCCTTGAGAATAATTACTGTGAACACAACACTTTTAACAGTACTGTAAAATTTAGTTTCTAAACAGCACTATGTCTCATAAGTAGCATGGTTTATACTTACTTTGAGCTCTTCTTCCATTTCAGATATTCTTCTTTCTAGTGCTCTTCGTTCCTAGATCAATTTAAAGTAACAATATTAAGTATATAATAATTATATTCTTACATTCTCTTCTAAATTGTGAAATAGTGCCACTTGAGAATCAAAAATCAAATCAGGAGCAGTGTAGAAAAAGATGTGATGCCAGTGATGTGTAAAGAGCTTTCTAAAATTTGAAAGAAAGAAATATGAAAGTCATTACTTGCATTACTTTCTATAAGCTCTTTCTTTAAAGCTTTGACTTTCTGGTAAGATGCTACATAACATTTTAGCTCATGTAATACGCAAGGATAGAGTAAACTAATACTGAAGACTTAGGATTGTATAGGGAAAAAACAAAAACAAAAACAAAAAACTCACACAAAGATGCAATTATTCTACAGTGATAAAAGCGGAAAAGCCAGAAGCAAACGTGCCTAAAATATCTGTACTTTAAAATTTCAATAGGATCTATGAGAGGTTCATCTCTTCCATCAAATTATTTACTATCCATTATTTACCCAACTGACTCCATAGCTTATTCAGTTGATACTGCATAGCATTAATGCAGTGAATCTAATGAAGAAGCAACTGCAGCATTTATTTTATGTTAAATTACCTTATTTCAAAGAGTGACAGGCAAAGGCAACATACATTTTTGCAGTGTACTGTTTTATTCTCCCTCAAGTAATAAGCATTCTAAGGTGTTATGCAAAAAAGCAAGCAGCAATAATTAATGTGCTGTAAAACTTTGGTTAGGTCATACCGCCCAGAAGATACTGACTCTTGCCGGTCACCTTTCAGATACAAACCATTTAAATTTAGTTTAATTATACCAAAACTACTTCCAAGACATTCTTTCCCAGATTAATAATTAATGTTTATATTTAGTGAAGCCATACATTTACTGTAAATGTTAATATTTTTAAGGGTATGTAATTTAAAAAAATAGATGGAATCCTACTAGTTTGATAAGTATCATGTTATTCTATTATCAGCACGTTATTTTCTATAAACAGACCTTTACTTAATAATACAGTCATGACAAATTTATAAAAAACAATGCACTTCTCAAAATACTAGGACATATGTCATATTTAATTCTCATAAATTTTTGAAATATCAGAAATAGAATAAAAGCATATTTCCTCCTACTGATAAGTAATTTCCCCACCACCTCAATTTTATTAGGTGACTTCAAGATTTTAACTACTTAGTGATAAAGACAAGAACACCATACTAAATTGCCTTGTTGCCCAACTGACAACCATAAAGTTACAGGAAATTCCTGATGTCTGACAAATAAACTTACTAACATTAAAAAATATGGTTATGAGAAAACGCCTGTAAAGTGCTTACCCCAGAATCTGCACTTAAGAAAGTGCTGAAGGAATATTAGTAGTTATTATTAACTCTGACTGTTAATGTCTGTTACATTGAGAGTGAATTAGCTACTTTGTAACTTATCTGCATTTGACAGACAGAAGAGGTCAGGTGAGAATGTCAGAAAACAAAAATATGTATTGTGTGCCTAAGCTTAGGAAAACAAAGGATAAACATAAAAATATCAGTTCTCTCTCATGACAGGTTGATGGATGATTTTATTCTTTCTTTTGCTATTTTTTTTGTGATATATATATATATATATATATATATATATATATATATATATATATTTAAAATATATTTTATTAATTTTTTACAGAGAGGAAGGGAGAGGGACAGAGAGCTAGAAACATGGATGAGAGAGAAACATCAAGGATATACCCACAACCAAGGTACAAGCCCTTGACTAGAATTGAACCCAGGACCTTTCAGTCAGCAGGCCAAAGCTCTATCCACTGAGCCAAACCGGTACCGGCAGATAAATATATATTTTTGATTAAGTTATCTGCCTTTTCATCTCAACCATAATATGGATAACAGAAAAGTGAGTGTTTTTTATTTCTACGTTAGATATAAAATTCAATAATAATTCTATTGTAAAATAATATAACTAATATTAAATTTAATAAAATAACTGATTCAAATTTTAGCAATTAGTTATACAATAGTTTACACACACACACACACACACACTTTTTTATGGACTGATTTGAGAGAGAGAAACCTTGCTTTGTTGTTCCACATATTTGTGTAATCACTGGTTGATTGTTGTATGTGACCTGACTAGGGGTCAAACCTGCAACCTTAGTACAACGGGATGATGCTCTAACCAAATAAGTCACTTGGCCAGGGCACCAAAAAATTTTAAATTGTCTAGATTGAACAACCCTAGTTGGTTTGGCTATGTGGCTAGAGCAGGGGTGGGCAAACTTTTTGACTTGAGGGCCACAATGGGTTCTTAAGCTGGACCGGAGGGCCGGAATAAAAGCATGAATGGAGTGTTTGTGGGAACTAATATAAATTCAAACTAAACATCATTACATAAAAGGGTAAGGTCTTTTTGTGTGTGTGTGTGTGTTTTTTAATTCAATAGTTTTACTCACTGGATCCGGTCTGCGGGCTGTAGTTTGCCCAGCCCTGGGCTAGAGCATCAGCCTACAGACTGAAGAGTCCTGATTTCTATTCTGGTCAAGGGCATACACCTCAGTTGCAAGCTCAATCCCCTACTCTGGTCATTCTCCTGCCCTGATCGGGTTGTGTGTGGGAGGCAACCAATCAATGTGTCTCCCTCACATTGATGTTTCTTTCTGTCTCTCCTTCCCTTCCACTCTTTCTAAAAATCAATAGAAAAATATCCTTGGGTGAGGATTAACAACAACAACACAATGGCCTAGATCATAATTTTTAAAACTGCTGCAAGCATAATAAAGCAAGTAGTTATTTCAAGATACAATTTAGTAAATGGCACAGACTTTGTTTATTTATGTATTCTGTATTTTAGTATAATTCCTCTCCTTTTTTTAGTCAGAATGGTAAATTGGCTATTTTTAAAATGGAATGAGAGAAAATGTTTTTATATCAACTGCTTCTAATTATTTATTCTTTGATCTAGAGATCATAGATACCAAGGATGTAATTTCTTCTCTGCTTGAAACCTTACAAGTCACAACTCACTTGTATTATAGACACTCTTAGAGCACTTGTCTCTTAACTTTTGATCATTTATACATTATCAACTGTTCAGACTAAACCTGTAGAGTTATTCCTATGACTCTGAACAATAAAAATAATAAACAGAAATGAAAATATACAGATAAAAAATTATAAAAAGACATAAAATGGCAAAAAAAATTTCCTTATAATCATTTTTTTGTTTACAATATTTTACTTAAGTTAATATTTAAATTGAAAATGAAATTAAGTATTATATTAACTTTTAAAAGAATTTGAAAATCTGATGCTCACTGAAGCTTTAAAAAATTTATTTCAAGAATGAAAGTAGCTGAAACCGGTTTGGCTCAGTGGATAGAGCGTCGGCCTGTAGACTGAAAGATCCCAGGTTTGATTCTGGTCAAGGGCGTGTACCTTGGTTGCGGGCACATCCCCACTGGGGGGTATGCAAGAGGCAGCTGGTCGATAATTCTCTCTCATCAATGTTTCTAACTCTCTATCCCTCTCTCTTCCTCTCTGTAAAAAATCAATAAAATATATTTAAAAAAAAGAATGTAAGTATTTTCATTTTGCAAAGAATTAAATTAAATGTATACATGATTACAATGTTTTCAGTATATTACTATAAAAAAATCAAAGAGAAAAATGGTATCTCAAAAATATCAGATTCACTATGATAATGTGTGTGTACATTTCAGAATTAAGGCAAGATATTTTTAATTAAAATATGTGACAAATTAAGTCTTATTTAATAAAACAATTTCACACCTACAGATACCCCACAGACACCCAAGGAAGGTAAGCTAGAAGACATTCTAATTAAATTAATGAGTACTAATTTAAACTCATTGAAACTATCATCCACAAAAACTAAAGAAAAAAACCCAAAACTGTTGCTTACACAAAACAATAAAGTGGGAAAACGATCTATAATAATAAAAGCGTAATATGCTAATTAGAACAGATGTCCTTCCAGACAACCTTCTGGATGAAGCCAGGGCTGTGAGGGAAGCCTGGTCCCTGGGCCAGAGGGAAGCTGGTACCGGCAGCTGGGGGAAGGAAGGCCTATTCTTGCATGAATTTCATGCATCGGGCCTCTAGTATTCAATAAAATGGACACTTACCCTTTTTTCCATTTCCAATAGTGACCTATCAGTATATCTTTCTTGTCTCTGTAAGAAATGTAAGAAATATATAAGGCATTTAAATGTAATGAAAAATAAAGAGGGTGTGTGTGTGTCATTTCAGTTGTTTATTGTTATAAATCAAATTCAGAATTTCTATCATGAAACTGTTTCAGCTAATCCTTATTTCTTTATGAAATTTAAATTCATATTTTAATTGCTAGAAATTTAAAACAAAGGCTAATATAACAGTTCATAACATGAAATGAATCCTAAAAATGCTTTAAAGATGGAAGAATTAAATTACATTCAAAAGCACCTTGAATAAATCAGAACTAGATGAAACAATGCCATCAAGTAGACATTAAATAAGTATTAGATAGAAAATTAGTATTTTATTAGGGATTTTTTCCCATATAACATTTTAGAAATTTTATGATTCATTTACCAATTTCTTAGGTTAAAAACCAACTTTTGTTAATATTTCTGATAAACATTCTAGATGTTATATTAAAATCAGAATTACTAAATGTGGTGAATTGACATTTGACAAAATTTATCAAACTAGTTTCTGATAAGTTAGCCTATTCCCCCCCCCCCCCCCCCCTTTGGAGACTATATGGAAGAAGGTAGCTAGGCTAAGGCAGAATTCAAGGACTCTAGAATCCATTGGCTAAATACTATCAAAGACACCTAAATTTCAAGATTCTTAACAGAATAATAGTTACCAAATTTCTACACCTAAAGCTATTTTCAGAAAACTAGTTATGATATTTTCACATACAGAGGCTCACTAAGCTACTAATGCAACCTGAAGAATGACAGCATACCAGTTTATTATGAAGCTAGGATAAGCCAGCAGCTTTTAATTTGTATAACATTCTAAGTTTTTGACAGGTCACTATGAAATGTGTTTGTTTACTTCTCTGTGTATCTCCCCCCCCTTCTTAATTAAAAAATATTTTTTATTGATTTCAGAGAGAGAAACATCAATGATGAAAGAGAATTAATGATCAGCTGCCACCTGCATGCCCCACAGTGGGGATTAAGCTCGGACTTGTGCCCTGACAGGGAACTGAACTATGACCTTCTGGTTCATAGGTCAACTTTAAACCACTGAGCCACACTGGCTGGGCTCCCTCCCATTTTAAAAATTACATTTATTGGGCTGATATTGGTTAATAAGATTATATTAATTTCAACCCTACAATTCTATAATACATCATCTGTATATTGCACTGTGTGCTCATCACCCGAAATCTTGTCTCCTCCTGCCACCATTTTTTGACCCCATTTACTTCTGGTAAGCACCATACTGATCTGTGTCTAAAGTTTGTTTGTTCGCTTTGTTTGCTCTGTGTATCTTTATAGTAAAAGCTCATTAATTAATGAAACCTGAAGAGCCTTCATAACCTCATAAGGTTAGCTTGGGTCCTAGAATTTTAGCACAGCTTGCATTTTGTATGGACAATTGCTTTACAACATAATAATGGCTAGCAACAACAATAAAAAGTGGTAACAAGTATAAGTTCAACACAGAAAATGAACTTTAAAAATTATGAAAAAGATGAGTGTAAAAAAGTGGCCAAAGAAAGTATGCAGTATCATTGATCAAACTGGAGATATTTTAATTAGTGCTTTCAAACTGAATTCTAAGTTGTATTGCAGAATTGTGCTTATGTTAAGAAAAATCCCATGTGAAATTTAAGCAAGTTTGTTTTCTTAACAATGACAGGGTCCCTTAGAGCCTTTGACACATAAATAGTAAAAGCTCTGAGATGTAGAATATATAGTATTTCCCAAGTTTCTTGGATCACAAAGCCTTTTTTTTGAAGTGGGGGCAGGAGGAGGAGGAGAAGGGAATGTGCCTATTACTGTCTCCCAGGACTAGTGTTCCAAGAAAGAGCTTGGGAAAGAGTTTCTAAACCCTACACATTTTAGAACAAATGAATAAGGTTTTTAATTCTCCTTGGCTATCCCAATTTTCTTGTCTAAAATACTCTCCTCCAGGCTACTGCAGAGAAGGCAAAATGAGTTATAACTACAATTATCTTCTTCCAGTATTACTATATCAAATCACCAGTTTTTGAATAGGAAATATTTGTAACAAATAAAAATTATTATAAAGAAATGTTATAACTTTAAGGAGATTCTGTATAGATGCTTTCAATGACTTGCCACATTTGGCATTCCGCAAATAAGCACTTAAATCCTTCATATACCACAACATAAGTATTAGAAGGCTTAAAAATATTTAGACTTTCATTATGAGGCTGTATGTCTATATTTTTAATTCACTTTAGAAAAAGGTAGATGAAATGATCATTAAGCTGTATTATATTGAATCTTTCTAATAAATAAGCTATTATCAGTAACCAAACTTATGTTTAGAACACTAGAGAACATTGCAATGCAATCTTTTAGATAGAATAAATCACAACCATTGCCTTTAGAGTAACAAAAGGAAAAAGGTTCAAACCTGGGTAGCCTTTTCCAACTGCAATTTAAGATCTGTCAGTTCCATGTTTGTATCATGTAGCTGTGCTTTCAGCTTTTCATTTTCAGCTAGAATTTGTTCATAAAGCTATAAAAATAAGGGAAAAAGAACAAATTACTTTTGTGCCCTAATAGTTTAGTAAGATTTCCTATCGATTACTTCACAGTATTAAAACTTATACAGAAAGATTAAGGTAACATGAGGTATTAAAGGATACATTAAACTATATTTTAATGCTTTGTGGTTGCAATGCAGTTTTGATTACACAGGTATATTTGTCCTACATAAACTCTTAGAAACTAGCTTCAGTATTTAAAATAAAGACATCACTAAAAAATCTGACTTTTGAGTTTCTATTAAACAAAAATTCAGTTTTCTGATAAAGAGGGACAGTAACTGCGCAGTAACAATAGCTGGAGCTCCGGAGACACTGTGAATTTTATTTGTGGTCTATGAGCTTTTCTGCTATCATGCTCTCTTCAATTCCTGACAGTGAGAACTATCAGTTGTATTTATTTTTACTAAAGTTAAAAGGCAAGTGAAATATTTCTTGAACACTCTCATAATGCCTGAATTTACTACTTCCTTTTCTCTCATCTCTATTACTACCACAATAAATAGTGATAATATTCTTAGCTAAACTATACTAATGCTAGACTTATTCTCCTGACCTCCATTTAATTTGTTTTGTATGTAGCAGCAAGTTAACTTTTCAAAATGACAATCTCAATTTTCATAAAGCAACCATTCCATTAACACCTCCATTTTATACATTAAAAAACCCCTAATGGCATCTCAATGTTCTCAGTATAAGGATATCCTTAAAATAGCCTGTAAGGCACCATATGGTTTGGTCCCAGCCTACAGATCTAGTTGCAATCTCATACCACCATCCCTTCTGTTAACTAGCCCTAATGAAAATTTAATTGCTTCAATGCATTAGGTACCCGTCCAACATCAGGTCTATATGCCTGAATTTCACACTCTCTGGAACACTTTTCTCTCTCCCATTTTTGCCAATTAACTACTAATCATCTTTCTGTCCTCTGGCTCCAGCTTCACTACCTTAGGAAACCTATCCTCAGGTACTGACACTGTCCTTTACTCAGTCATTTATAAAATTGTTTCCTTACTGTATAAAACTTTACATAACTCTGTTACACACTTTATAAAACTGTTTCAGAGTATTTGTTTTAAGGTACACATACATTAGTATGATTGCAATGTCTGTCTCTCCCAATACATGGAGGATACCCATACAAGCAGGGACAATATCTCCATCTACATTGCCCATGAGTGGAAGTTCCCTCCTCTAACACAGTCAGTGTTCACTTCTTTAAAGAAAAAAAAAAGTGACTGAATATTATTCATAATGAAAACTAACCTTTCTTCCCTTGCTGGTTTGACATTAATAAAGTGGGTAATTCAAATAGCTGCCAAATACCTGGGAACATATACAAATTCCACAATCCTCCCCCCCCTCCCCCCGCCAACATACTTCATCAGGTTTATTCTAAGCTCATAATATGAAGAATTGTGACAGTCAGAATCCTTGATTGTTGACTTTCCATTTATCTCTTAATTAGAGGTCCAGTGCATGAAATTCATGCACGGGGGTGTGTGTATCCCTCAACCCAGCCTGCATCCTCTCCAATTTGGAACCCCTCGAGGGATGTCTGACTACCCTATCCCACCGGGATTGGGCCTAAACGGGCAGTCGGACTCCCCTCTCACAATCTAGGACTGCTGGCTCCCAACTGCTCACCTGCCTGCCTTCCTGATTGACCCTAACCGCATCTGCCTGCCAGCCTGATCACCCCCTAACCACTCCCCTGCTAGCCTGATTGATGCGTAACTGCTCCCCTGCCAGTCTGTTTGCCCCTAACTGCTCTCCCCTACAGGCCTGGGTCCCAACAACTGTCCTTCCCTGTAGGCCCGGTTGCCCCCAACTTCCCTTCTCTGCTGGCCTGATCACCTCTAACTGTCCTCCCCTGCAGGCTTGATCGCCTCCAACTGCCCTCCCCTGCTTACCTAATTGCCCACAACTGCCCTTCCCTGATGGCCATCTTGTGGTGGTCCATCTTGTGTCCACATGGGGACAGCCATCTTGTATGTTGGAGCGATGGTCAATTTGCATGTTAGTCTTTTATTAGATAGGATTACTTCCCCCTTAATCATTAACAACAGTTGAGCTACCATAGTTTTTCACTTACCTAGGAAAAACTATATTCTCCTAGCAAAAGTTGTATTCTTTGGCTGCTTCCTAGTAACAAATAAAGAAGTGTGTGTACATGCTTTTATACACACACACCCTGGCCCAATGTCTTTCTTCAGCTAAGTCACAGTATCACAGTTACTGGTCTGAGACACTTAAATGTAAAATAAAGTCTTGGGCACTTTCCCCTTTCCTTTTAAAAAACAAACAAATGAACAGCTATTTATATTCTACTTACCATTAATTGCTCTAAACTAAAAATTAGAGTAAGATATTGATTTCATTGTGAGTTTCTAGAAATATCTCAACATATATATCTTAGCAAACAGATTATTTTAAATTAAATTTAACTAAATAACCCAAGTACCTTTTTAAAGTCCGTTGAGTCATCCTTTTCTAGCCTGCTACTATAAGGTTTTCTTTCTTCTAAGTAACTGTATGATCCAGAGCGACCCAGCAAGGAATCATACCGATCACTAGCTGATGTGGAACTGGTTTCATACCTTCAAAAGATGAGTTTAAGTCAAAATCTTTATTATAGATTTTCACAATTTATATCAACATACATCTTAGTATATATTAACTTGATAGTCCAAATAGTAGATAACATTTCTCCCTCATCTGTTATCAACTTTTATAATATACCAGAGGCCCTGTGCACGAATTTGTGCATGGGTAGGATCGTGGCTGGCTGGGGGACAGACTGTGGGATGTTGACTGGCAGCGGAAAGTTGGCTGTGGGAGTGCACTCACCACCAGGGGCAGCTCCTGCATTTACTGTCAGCTCCCTGGTGGTCATTGCATGTCGCAGTAACTGGTTGTTCAATGGACCAGTTGTAATGGTGCTTAGATAATAAATGGGAAGTTATTTTTAATACTACCAATTTCTATTTTTGGGGGAAAGGATTCAATATTTCTATAACTAAAAGTCAAAATTGGTTTCACATCATGATAAATGACTTCAAAAATTTTAAATTGTACATTTTTTCAACTTTATCATCTTTGAAATCAGAATATGGCTTACAACTGATAATGTATTACAATTTAATTGGTAGCACTTCTCTTAATTTTGAAGTGGTATATACTATGCTTTAAAATTATAACATTTTTTATTTGATATATTAATGACTATCTATCCAAAGTGATGGATAATAGATCTGTAAATACGGATTCTCTTCTTAGCTGGTTTGGTTCTGAATTCAGGGTACATTTTCTAATAATGCGTCTATATTTCAACTCAATACAATCATCAGTACACAAAAACTTATTCCTGGTTTTACAAAGCTTTGGATAACAATTATGAAAAGAAAAATGGAATAGAGATTACATTCAAGGAAGTATTCTAAAAAGATAAATAATTTTGAGCTAGGTGATACTTTTTAGTGTTTGCATGGCTTTCTTTTAGTTAAAAGCAAATAAGAGAGAAGAATGCCTAATGAAATAAATTTCTGGTGGGTTTCATCAGCCTCTGTTGTTAATAATGACATAGTCATTGTTGAAGTAACTTAGGAAACTCAGGAAAACTTAAAAGTTATCACTGTTGTAAGGATCAAGAAAAATTGTGACTTACTGAGACTACAGAAATAAAAGTAAAGACTTTGATAAAGAACAGTTAATATGTTATCTAAATTATGGATAGATTTTTACTACTCAAAATATTTTATCAACTTATAAAATCCATAAATATCTAGCCACATATTTTTAGAAAGAATGAAAAGGAGAAGGTAGTAAAACACGAGGTAAAACATACCTAGAAATGGAATCAGTCTAGAAAAAAACAGAGAAAAACAGATGCTAAATTTTTATACTTCATCAAAGTAACTTATTGATTAATCAAGTAAATTTAACATAACATGAATATTGTTTCCACACTATAAACTAACATCTAATTACTGAAACTGTTTTAACTTGAACATGTTGTCCTTAGAAAGAAGTTCAACAACACAGTCACTATATATTTTTACATGCACAGTATTATATAATTTCATTGGGCAATTTATGGTCAATTTTTGTGAATTCCTAAAATTCCACCATATACTATTTAAAAAAAAAATAAAAATAGACCAAGACACATATCCATTACTATACCCACTCAGCAGGAAAAAAATAACATACTTTCATTAAAAAATGTCAAGTTTACTATGTGCAATTCAAAGTAACTACTTTTCTCATTTTTCTATTTTTGAAACAATGACATAAAAAACAAACAAATGAATACCTAAATATTTTATATATAACAGTATATGCCAGAAGCTAGTTCAAGTATGTCATAATTGCAAGAGTTTCATTGAAAGGTTGATGGAACTTGGGGACTCAACAAGGGCGGAGTTATTGGGAATGGCTAAAGGCATTTCCCCAAACCTGAAAAGGATGACTGTTTGCTGCCAGACAGCTCAGTGCATCTTAATCTGCATGCTATTGCCTCCTATTGGCCAAACACTTGAACAACTGGTTGTAATTCCCCAATCTGACCATGTTTCTGCATAAAACCCTACCCTTTGATGTATGTATCTTTTCTTGCCTTAGGACAATTTGTGTTAATTAAAAGCAAGGGGTCCTGACATGAGGAGAACTTAGCTCCTTTAGCTAAAGTTCCTCTGCCCCCCAAATGTCGTTCAAAATTATGTTTGGTCTCTGGACTCTTAATTTACATACAGCCCCTTCTCCAGATTCCAGACCCCTTCTAGATCAAGACCCCCAGAACTAAATGGCACTCAATGTCTGGCATTAAGCATAAACATATTTCATTTAAAATTTACTTTCTTGAAAACCCAGCTATACATCCTTTAAAGTTTAGAAGTTAGGATTAGAAAATTATTTTTAAAATTTCCAAACAAGTGGTATGCTATATTAAAGTTCCAATTACTCTTCTTATCTAATTTGTGTAATAATTAATAGGACAAAAATAATCTTACTGAGCTCGGCCAGTGTGGCTTAGTGGTTGAGTGTTAACCTAAGAACCAGGAGGTCATGGTTCAATTCCTTGTCAGGGTACTTGCCTGGGTTGTGGGCTGGATCCTCAGTAGGGGCCATGCAGGTGGCAGCCAATCAATGATTCTCATCACTGATGTTTCTATCTCCCTTTTTCTCGAAAATCAACAAAAATATTTGTATTTTCCTGTTACACTTATCTTTGAATGCACGGTAACATTATTGGTTCCTTTGGGACTGTTTGAAGTCTAATTCACAGACTAAAAATGTCTTACTAAGTTGTATTTAAATTTTTTTGCAAAATCAATTTTTCATTTGTTTCCTATTATTTTAAAAAATACTTTTTATTGATTTCAGAGAGGAAGGGAGAGGGAAATAGAAATAGAAACATCAATGATGAAAGAATCATTGATAGGCTGCCTCCTGCACACCCTGTACTGGGGATCAAGCATGCAACCTGGGCATGCGTCCTTGGCAGGAATCAAACCTGGGATCTTTCAGTCTGCAGGTTGATGCTCTATCCACTGAGTCAAACCAATTGGGCACTTGTTTCCCATTTTCTGATGTAAAGCTTTATTTTATTAATTTATTCTTTAGTTATATAACAATAATTTTGAAGTTAAAAATTTAATTTTCAAAATATTAAAATTTATAAGCTACTAAGAGTATAAGTATTACATGAAGTTCCCATCACAAAAAATTATTTCTGTACCTCTGTGTGGTGATAAATATTAACTAGACTTATTGAGATGATTTCTCAATATATACAAACATCGATTTATTATTCTGTACACTTGCAACTAATGTTATATATCAACTATATCTCAATTTTAAAAAGGTGTAGAAATAAAAAGATATTCAAATTCAGAATATTACAAATAAAATGTGTACATATCAAACAAAAGCATCACATCTCATCTCACAGTTTGTACTCTGATTCACTGATTTAAACTTTAAGAATAAAAACTCTGCAGTTATTGAAATCACTCAGATTCCATTTATTTTCTTTAAAAGATCATGGTGTTATCATTGTTTTAAAATATATATATTTAAATTGTGGTAAAAAACATAACTTTTACCATCTAAATTAGTTTTAAGAGTATAATTCAGTGGTAACTATATTTACAATGTTGTGCAACAGATCTCTAGAACTTCTTTATCTAGCAAAACTGAAGCTCTATAACCACTGAATAACTCAATATATCTTCCTAACCCTAACCCCTGGCCACCATAATTCCACTTTATGTTTCTATGAGTTTGACTACTTTAGATACCTCATATAAGGAAAATCAAACAGTATGTCATTTTTGGTGACCAGCTCTTTTCACTTAGTAAGATGTCCTTGTTCTTTGTGCTCCAAAATTCTTTCCCAAGTAAGAATACCCTTCTAATTTTTCTTTTTTTAAAAAATATATATTTTATTGAATTTTTTTTTTTTAAACAGAGAGGAAGGGAGAGGGACAGAGAGCTAGAAACATCGATGAAAGAGAAACATCAACTAGCTGCCTCCTGTACACCACCCACAGGGGATGTGCCCATAACCAATGTACATGCCCTTGACCGGAATCTAACCTGGGACCTTATAGTCCGCAGACGGACGCTCTATTCACTGAACCATACCGATTTTGGCTACCCTTTTAATTTTTCTGATTACAGTGCCATAAGCTCATACAAAATCACCATTGTATAAAGTTTCTCTAGCTGTTCCGTCTGTGGAATAGCTTACTCTCTGTCTCACTTCTTTACTTTCACTTTAAATTTAAAAAAGATAAAAGTTTCTCTATTAATTCCCCATCCCTCAAATTCTTTAGTTAACCTTTGTTCTACACATATCCATCTGAACACATAAAATATCTATCAATGTAAATACATTTAATTTAATCTATTCCCTACCAACACACATTTAGGGGTGTTTTCAATATTCTGCTTTAAGAGCCACATTGCTATAAACACCATTGTAGATTTATCTTTACGCTAGAGGCCTGGTGCACAAATTTGTGCACCAGTGGGGTTTCTTGGCCTGGCCTGCGGGATTGGGCTGAAACCAGCTCTCTGACATCCTCTGAGGGGTCCTCGATTGCAAGAGGGCATAGGTTAGGCGGAGGTGCATGATTGGGGCCAGGGAGGGCTATGGGAGGTTGGCTAGCAGGGAAAGGAGCATTGGAGAGCTCCAGGGCATGTCCGACCCATCTCGGCTCAGTCCTGATCGGCTGGACCCCATCAGCAAACTAACCTACCAGTTGGAGCATCTGCCCCTTAGTGATCAGTACACATCATAGCAATTGGTCGACTGTGTCCCCCCTGGTGGTCAGTACACATCAGAGCGGGTGGTTGAGTGGCCTTAGCATACTATTAGTATATTACTCTTTGATTGGTTGAATGGCTGACCAGATGATCAAATACTTTGCATTTTAGGTTTTTATTATTATAGGTTAATACAGTCACTTCTATATTTCTAGAATTGAAATGCTAAATTTAAAGGCATAAACTTTCCTGCAAGACTTCTGTATTGCCAAACTGGTCCCCCAAATGATACTTTATTAAAATCTTCTATGAAAATGCCTATTTCAAAACTATGCCAAATCTGGTCATTATTAACATCTGCAATTTTATTTTATATTATGTCTTTGATTACTAGTGAAATTAAGTACATTTTCAAGCTGCTGGCCACTTGTATCCCTTCTTTTGTAAATTGATAAAGTTTATGTATTACATCCCCATTTATTTTTTCACTGTCTTTTATACAGTACAAATAGTAATCTTTTAAATATTAAATAAAAAGGCTAAGATTCTTTACTTCTACCTGAGCAAAAAACATGTCTCAATGCTTTAAACATGTCTTAATAAGGACTTCTTTTTGGACATATTATAGTTTTACATGTTTAAATAATCAAACCTGAAAAAAATTAAATCTCAATCTTTTCTTTATGGTTTCTTGCTTAGTGTCACCTTTAAATTCTTAATTACTAGTGTCATTTATATGGTAAAAGTATTACCATATAACATCATAATGAGAGAAAATCATAATAACCTATGTGACAAAAGCCCCATTTTTAAGCAATAATAGTATTATGATAAAATAACTCAAACTCTCTGTGATAAAATTTATTATTATTTTTCTAAAAGATATATCCTGAAGGCAGACAGCTTGAGCTTCACATGTAGTTCAGAATTTTCAAGATTGTTGAAAAGTTCAGTCCTTTAGAGATACTAAATTTCTAAACAATTGTGAAGAAAATTAAAAGACCTATGGCCTTTTCCAGAACATAACTGTATTTTAAATAACTAAAATCTGGGTCTGGTAATTTATTAATATTCTTTAGATACTTTTCTTTGCTGAAGGGTACTATTCTATTTTTGTTTTTCTTTTCAGCGTTAAAGACTTATTTACATGCAAGAAACTACATCCACCTTAGAGTACACAGTTTGATGAGTTTTGACAGTTGTGTATATCCATAAATCTACTACAATCAAGATTCAGAACATTTTCACTGCCTCTAAAATATTCTTTATGCACCTTTTCAGTCCTTCCACCCCAGACACCAGCAAACCACTGATAAGTCAATCCCTAGCATGAAGGTACAGTGTGCTGTAACTGTCTTTAATGGATAAACATAAACACAAGTAAAAAAGTAATACTTAGAAAATAATTCATACTTCAAAATACAAAAAATAAAGGTTTTTTACCTGAGTTTCTTTCTTATTGGATCCCTCTTCTGTATCTGATTGTTGTTCTTGTTCATTTTCATCGCTCTAGAATAGTCAATTTCAAACAGTTGATATTTACATACTTTAGGGCTTTTCTGATTTAAAATGGCCCTTGAGAAAAATCTAACAGGGATTGTTATAATTTGGTAAGTAAAGCACTGTTTCTATCCAGCAACATTGGATGGAAATAACAGTTATGTATATATATTATAATCATGTTCAAGAAAATGGTATTAAATGTAAAACATCTTTCAAGAACCTCTAAGATGAGAGCAGTTTAGTCATTATACAATAATCAATATATGTATGCTGAGCTGCAGCTATTATTTTTATTCCAAAAGAGCTCCTGCTTTTAACACACACAAAAAAATCTTAGTAGTAGTTATTAACTATCCTTTATAAAGTAAATTTTCCTATTTCATAACTTGACTTATCAATACACAGTGATGATCAAAAGAGTATAGAGAATGGTCAACTGTCTCCCCCTACCCCCACTCCATCAGTGCACATCATAGCGAGCGGCCTTAGCATATCATTAATGAGCGACTTTAGCATATTATTAGTATATTATGTTTTGATTGGTTGAATGGCCAAACTTTTATGAATAGTTAACTTTTCCTATTTCATAACTTGGCTCAATAACACATAGAGATGATCTAAAGAGTATATAAACTGAGGCATTAAGATATTATTAGTATGCACTTTGGAAAAGAAGCATACTAGTCCTGGCCAGGTAGCTCAATTGGTCAGAGCGTTGTCTTGATATGCCAAGGTTGTGGGGTTCATCTCTGATCAGGACACATATAAGAATGAACCAGTGAATACATATATAAATGGAACAACAAATCAAAGTTTCTCTCTCTCCTTTCCTCTTCTCTAAAATAATTTAAATAGGATTTCTTGAGGAGGAGGAGGAAAAAGAGGAGGAGGAGAGAAATAGAAGCATATTATCAAGAAGTTATATTTTAATAGGTTCTCACATCTTGTGTCCAAAATGAAACTCCAGTAGATCTTCTTTTCTCTCTTGGTCGCCGTCGCTCCCTGATTGATTTAGGCTGTGATTTATCTTCTCCTTCTTTCTCCTCTTCTCTCTTTTCTCCCTCTGTTAAGGATTACAATGCACCACATGGTAGCAATGTATCTTGACAGTATTTTGCAAGACAAATGTAAAAACAATTCCAAGTCAACCTCCTTTGTGAAGCCTACTAAAATTCTCTAATCATTATAAAATTTTGCCCCTTCCTATAACTTGGTTTAAACATATACCTGTATGTCTCATCAGATACATTCTTCAAGATCAAGAAAAGAACTAATTTTAATTACTTAATTTTCCTAGTGTCTACACAAGTTTTGCTCAAAAGATATACTTATTAATATTTGCTGATCAAAAAATAATTTAATCCTAAAGATTCAATTGGGGCTCTTCTGTTAGGAAAACAGTTATTATACTTAAAGTTAACACTTCAAGAAAACAAACAAACAAATAGCTCTTAATGATGGGATAGCTAGCTAGTAGGCATCATAAAACTATCAGTTTCTACGTCTACTATTCCCAGTCCTCATTCAGCAGAATAAATTCATTTCATTTCTATAAGACAGCATCTAAGAGGAAATCCATTTTTATGAAAAAATATTTTATCTTTCTTTAAAAATAAAATCAATGTAAAAAAATAGTCTTAAAATTTGTTTCCTTCCTGGGACAGCTAAAATGGCTTCAAGACATACATACGAAGAGAATACTAGGGCCTTTGAATATGCTTTAAGAATTACAATTATGTGGAAAAAATGATTTTTAAAAGGCTCCTTGTATCATTAGCAAAGAAGAGTTACAGTAAAAGACAACCCCAAATTATAATATTAAGAGGAATTTTAAAAATTATTTTTGGAATCAGTTTAGAGCAAAGATCTTAAATTCTAATGCCTGTAGTGGCAATCTGGGTAATGAAAATGTATAAAGGGGGCCAGAGGATACTTTTCTAGGAGGATGGAGGGCTGCTATTATTTGGCTTTAGCCAATTGATGACATGTGAAAATTCAGACCCAGTGATACCAAATCTTTCAAATATTCAATAGACAATGGAAAGCTGAACTATTATGCAAATATACATAATTTTAAATGTTACCTCAAAATTTTTATAAACATTATGTGCACCTTTCAACTTAGTGGATCAAAAAACTAAAATATCTCAATGACCAACAAAAGAAAAGCAGCTGGAAATTAGGAAAAACTTGATTTTCTGAAATCTATATCTTACAATCTCATGACTAAAACTATGACATTTTGCTTTTAAAACATAAAATGCCTAAATTAGGAATAATTTTATTTAGTACCCATCTCTGATTTAAAATATAATTAATTACAATTTAAATAGAAAGTTTATATGCAATAATAGGAAATGTTAATATTGAGCATCAGGATGACAGTATAGATGAAAAAAATCTATTTCTTGAGAAATAAGCATAAAAACAATTTAATTCTAGCAAGGACATTAAATGTGTTGTGATTTTAGTTTAAATCAATTTCACAAAAATCATGTAAGAGATATGATACACATAACAAGCAATAAATAAATAAAAGCATTAATCAGCTGTTCTACCAGTTCTTCTATACTGATTTTTCTACACTGGTAGACATAAAGACTTTTGTGACATCTTAGGTTATAAAGATGTGTATCAATGCCAGTTCACATAATTTCTTTTTGATTTTATACTTTTCTCACTCTCAACCATCTTATCATTTAGGTAGAATGGCTCCCAGTTTAGAATGTTGTTTCTTTTCTGTTAAAATATTAATTAGAAAAACCAATTCAAATGATTATTTGAAGGAAACAAAGTTTTTTCAAAATTTGGTCTTCTTACCTCTTTCATTTTCTTTTGTTAATCCTCGCGAGTAAGCAGAAGTTATACCTACAAGGCTATTTGGCCTGTTTAGTTGACTCGAAGTATAGAGTGAACTGCTCATGGTAGAAAGTGAAGAGGATGGAGTGGTTGAACTTGATACTGATCTGTAACGCTGATAAGTCTGTGAAATATTAGATGTAAAATATTAAACTCACTTAAAAATATAGAACACTTAAGTTTATTTCAATGAAAAAGTAATGTCCTACTCATGTCAAAATAATTCAGATTTCTATTAAAACCCTTTTGAGTATTTTGTATATTGTTTGTTGGTATACAAATCTCCCTGCATTTTGAAAATCTCAGGAATTTTTCCTACCATTTTACCTAGCTGTGTCATTGGTATACTATTTACCTCATCATATGTTCTGGACTTTTGCTTATATTCATCTTCTCGAGAGGTTTCTGACTCCTTTTTTTCTTCTTGCTTCTCTTTATCCTGTTTTTCTTTTTCCTCTTTTTCTTTTTCTTCATTTTCTTGTTCTCTGGTTCGAATAGAACGACTTCTTCCTATCGTTTTTTCAGCTTCCTGAAGATCAGTCAATGTCACCCCCTGCACATAAAAATGATAAGCTTAATTATGAGGCATTAAAGCTCACTTTGAAGGAATACTATAAATAAAGAAAATGTGAAAGTGTTGAAAGTCAAATATGCATGTTTGAAATTGGTTTGCAAAATGAAACAATTTCTACTTAGCAATTCACATCCATTCTATGAACAATCATCAGGAACAAGCACAATAAAGGAGGTAAAAAATAAAATATGTGTAAGAAATTGTATTTATATTCATTCAAGTAATTAACAAAATAGCATAGGAGATGGCAAAAATACCATTATGAATATAAATATTCCCAAAATGTTCAGCAAATGAAGAAAAAGCCAAAAAATAAGGTTATATATCAAATTTATATGTATTTATGGTCTTATATATGTATATACAGAGATTACAGTAAAGAAATAATTTTGAAGGTTAAGCTTTGAAGAACAGGCCAGATTTTAAGAAGCAGAAGTATAAAGACAGAAAGAATATGTTAATATTCTAGTAAATAGTTTAGTTTGATATATGAGTAATGGTAATGCTGAAATAGCTGGACCAGGACTTTGGTGCTCAACTGGGAAGGGGAAAGGAAAGACTCAAAGGGATATATTGAATATAATTACAATGGCAAGGAGTAGGTAATGAGATGATAACCAGTCTGAGTGCCATTTTTCTCATAACTTGCACAGTAATTATTTAATATACCTATTTCCCCAAAACTCTAACTATTCTTGGAACTCTTTAATAATTATTAGAAATCACATGTGATTAATTCATTTTAACACAGATATCTGTGCCAGATATCACAACAGGTATAAAGAGAACCATCAACTGGCTGCCTCCTGCACACCTCTAAGGACAGATCCTAAGACCTAGGCGTGTGCCCTGACCGGGAAACAAACTGGCAACCTTTTGGTGCGAGGGATGATGCCCCACCAACTGGCCACACTAGCTAGGGCTAAAGCAACTTTTATCTCTAAAGATTTACTTACATTACATAATGATATCAATATATTTATAGCACAGTAAAAAAGGCAAAGGTAACTTATTTTAAAGTTTCATATATTATAAACATTAAATATACCTGTGTTGATCTTCTAGACTGTCTTGCTTGTCTAGATCTTGCTTTTCTTTGGGATTCAGATTCTTCATCTCTAACAGGAGTGAGGTATGATCTACAGTAATATATAATAATCGTTAGTTGGAGATACAATAACTGTGAATGCTTTTACATATGAATGTGTGAGTGAAACATACAAGTTTAGCATTTTAATATATTTTAAGAAAATTAGCCTTCAGAAAATGGTTATATACACTCTGAAATTCAACAATGCAATCTGATAATCTTTTAGCTTACATAGAATTAATCATATTAATCTATCACATTTTTCAAATTTTCCCTAACTACAGATTTTTAAAAAACAACTATTTAATGCAATTCCTCCTTAGCTCCTTTTTTGATTCCCTCCAACACTTACTAAGGTCATATCTCAAGTTATCTGGCTAATTTTTAGACTGTCTATGTCATTATGTACAATGGGTATGACTGAATGCAACACTCAGGATACAGGATGACTAGTAGTAAGCAGAACTCCCTGTTCATGTCCTTGCACATTTACTAATAATGTTTTTGGCACACCCATTCTTTTGTTCACAATATAAGTACTCTAAATTTTCAAGTGGTTTTATATACGAACTGTTTTAAAATCAGCATTTCTCTTGGGTAATTGATTTTCTGATATAGAGAAATTAGCATTTATTTTCACTAAATCCCATCTTATAAATCTAGGCCTATATTCCATTCTGTCTTAGGACGTGCATAATTTCAAAAGCATGCAATCTATGTCATTAAATAATTAAAGAGTTAAACAAACAAGTATAAGACAGAGCCCTGTTAAACAAAAATAAAAAACTTCCCTCCAATGACCAGTATTACTTTAGTTTTCTTTTTGTATTACAGGACTCTGTCTCATAATTTTTATCCTGTTTATACATCAACTCCCTAGGAGTTCTAAGTTTTTAAAAATTAATTAATTAATCTTCACCCAAGGATATTCTTATGGATCCTAGAGAGAGAGGAAGGGAAAGAGAAATGGATGGAAAGTGAGAGGAATAAGGAGGAAGATTGAGGGATGGAGACAGATATAAGAAAGAGAGGGAAACATTGATGTGAGAGAGAACACTGAACCTGAAACCCTTCAGTATCTGGGATAACACTCCAACTTAGCCACACAGGCCAGGTCTAGAGTTTTAAGGTGTTTAGATATAAAAGATACTTCCTATTTTTATAACAATGCTAGAGGCCTGGTACACAAAATTAGTGCATGGGTAGGGTTCCTAGGCCTGGCTGGCGATTAGGCTGATCAGGGCCTTCCGACTGCTGGCCGGGGCCTTTCTTCGTTCTGCACCACCCCCTGGGTGGTCAGTGTGCGTCATAGCAAGCAATCGATCTCCTGGTCGAACTCCCGAGGGGACACTTTGCATATTAGCCTTTTATATATATAGTTGAGGAGGAGCTTGCTTGTTGACGTTGGTGTTTTAAATTGGAAAATGCTATACATTCTAATGTGTCTCCAGGAAGATCACACCATATTAAATGGTCTTAGCAGTACTAAGAGAAGAAACTGGTTTAGTTGCATTTAACTCTGCATTTAAATAGGGAATACTGCCCACCAACCCCCCCCCTTTTTTTTTTAATATTTTATTTATATTTTACAGAGAGGAAGGGAGAGAGATAGAGAGCCAGAAACGTCGATGAGAGAGAAACATCGACCAGCCGCCTCCTGCACATCCCCCACCGGGGATGTGCCCGCAACCAATGTACATGCCCCTGACCGGAATCGAACCCGGGACCTTTTAGTCCGCAGAGCGACGCTCTACCACTGAGCCAAACCGGTTTCGGCCCCCCAACCCCTTTTTGATGGTACAATTATTGAATGTGAAAAAGTGCTTCATAAAACAATAGCTTGGAAATACAGTCCAATGATTATCTCTTCCTTCATTTATTTAACACTTCTTTATGCACCAACTAACCCTATGCAATTTATTGCTTTTTGTACTTGTACCAATTGAGGAGAAAAAACACACAAAAGGAGGTGAAATATAAATGTGATGGGAAATCTGGTTAAGCAAAAATTTACAGGAGCCCATATGGCTGCATACCACTTTAGCATTTCATGAGCTCCTATAAAAGTAAACATGAACAAGAAGCACTGAATTCTAACTACTATTTACATGGTCAAGGTTTTCATATTAAATTTTAACCCCATGGCAAATCACTATCATACTTTCTTCCAAGGAGCCAAGATTCTTTTTAAAACAATTTCAAGTGACCATGAAAGTTAATAAATCTATTTATCATATCTGGTTTATTATATTCAGATTAGAGGGATGAAAGTTAATAGACTTGTAAAATCTGTTCATTTAAATTCCCCATATAACATTTCTCCAAAATAGGATAAAAATCTATCCTATCAATTTCTAATATATATACTTTCTGTATTTGATAGTCTCTATATGACATTCAGTTCCTTTCTCCATCCTTGGAGTTCTACTCTAAGAATAAGATGTAGAAAAGAAGTTCATATAATTTATATATATATGCTCCATAAAACAACAATAAAAAATATATATAAATTTTATTCGAAAGAGCTGATCATCAAAAAGACAGCAGAGCCGAAACCGGTTTGGCTCAGTGGATAAGAGCGTCGGCCTGGGGACTGAAAGGTCCCAGGTTCGATTCCGGTCAAGGGCATGTACCTCGGTTTCGGGCACATCCCCAGTAGGAGGTGTGCAAGAGGCAGCTGATCGATGATTCTCTCTCATCGATGTTTCTCTCTATCCCTATCCCTTCCTCTCTGTAAAAAATCAATAAAATATATTTTAAAAAAAGACATCAGAATACAGCAAACTCCATCGACGCCTTAATTATTTATTATCTTATATAATAAAAGACTAATATGCAAATTGACTGAATGGTGGAATGATTGGTCACTATGTCATACACTGAACACCAGGGGGAGATGCTCTCAACGCAGGAGCTGCCCCCTGTGGTCAGTGTGCTCCCACAGGGGGAGCCCCACTCAGCCAGAAGCTGGGCTGGTGCTCATGGATGGTGAGCACAGTGGCGGTGGTGGGAGCAGGCCTATCTTGGCAGTTGGACATCCTCCAAGGGGTCCTGGACTGTGAGAGGGTGCAGACCAGGATGAAGGATGAGGGACCTCCCTGCACCCAAGTGCATTAATGTTGTGCACCAGGCCTCTAGTGATACCATACTGTCAGACTGTACCTCTCTCTATTTAACCCTAACAGAGGATGTTTTTCAAATTGATTTTAGAGAGAGGAATGGAAGGAGAGAGAGAAAAACATTGATGTTCAAGAGAAACATCAATCAGTTGCCTCTACTACGAGCTCCAACTGGAGATTGAACTTGCAGTCTAGGTAAATGCCCTGACTAGAACTGAACCCACAGCCTTTTGGTTCATGGGGCAATGCTCCAATCAACTGAACCACCTGGCCAAAGCAGAGTGGCTCTTTTATATAACAACATGGGATATATAAGCTTATTACTTAGTCTTACACTGCTTATGATTTTCTGAGCAACGAAAAGGTTGCTATTTTTAAAGAAATACCTTTCCCCCCAATAAATGCAATTATATATATATATATACACACACACACACATATATATAAATTTACTGGCTGAAATATTTATTTATAATGTTTACATTTTGGTTAGTCAAACAAATTACATCTTTAAAACTCTGAATACCAACCCTTGCTTCACACTTAGCTTTTTTCCTTCCCTCAAGATAAATGGGCAAAGGGAGCTGCCTGAGCAAAAGGAAAATGGTGGAAGATAGTAGTTATATTGAAGCAAAAGTTCTATGTGAATCCATGCTGCAAATACAAAGTTATTAGTAAGATACTGCTTTTTTTTTTTTTATCCTCACCTGAGGGTATGTTTCTACGGATTTTTAGAGAGAGAGGAAGAGAGAGGCAGAGGGAGGGAGAGAGAGAGAAAGAGAAACAGAGAATGTGAGAACCATCAATTAGTTGCCTCCTATATGCACCCTGGGGATCGAGCCTGCAAACTGGGCAAGTGCCCTAAGAATCAAATCTGCAACCATTTGGTGTACAGCACAACCTACTGAGCAACACTGGTCAGGGCAGTAAGGTATTATTTTAGTTAGAAAAGACTATGGAAAATTAAAATACTTAAACAGTAAAAGAATTTGCTATCACGCTCCATCTCTCTAAAGCTAGCTTCTTTTTTCTACTCTATCTTCCCCAAATGAACTCTTTGGTAATCTTAACTAATAAAAACAGGACTCCTTACTCCATCAGATCAATAAAAACAGGGGAATTCTAAAATGCGGTGGAATTTAATAGTGTAAATAGTAACTTTCCTTAATATATAAAAGTACATATGTAATTGTACCCAAAGTAGCATAAATGTGTTGATTTATTTGTTTTCTGCCACCACATATTCTTAAATCATCATATATACAATTTGGGGACAAATTTTTCAACCACCTACATTAAAAAAAATAATGAAATTTAATTAAAAGACAAACAGAACAGGCCCACAATGTATTCAAAATTGCAAACAAATACTTGACATGAAACAAAACACAAACATCAATATTACTGCAAACGTTACTGAAACAAGGTGAGACAAATTTTCTGTAAGAGACCAGGAAAAATGTCAACAGACACATTTTGTTTCTAAATGCTATTAGAATCTGTTCTGTCCTTATTATATCTCCAAATATTTAATTCTCAATCTTTAATGTCTTCTAGGATTAATTCTAAACAGTTGAAACTCAACTTTCTATAACATAAAAAATCTGAGATTAAGAATTAGTTCTGAAACAACATATGATTCTGGGTATATATTCACTAGATGTTATCACTGAAGAATTTTAAAAAGCATGGAATTCTAGAGTTAAAAAGGATTCTGAAAGTTAAAAATTATGTAAATCAAATACCTCAATTTACAGAAGTAATTCTGACCTATAGAAATTTCCAACTTTTGGAATAAGGCAGAGCAAGAAATAAAAATTAAAAAAAAGAAAAAAAAAGATTCCTGATTCTTTATCTCCTTGGTGATCCCACCTCATAAAAGCAAAACACTCAAATTTATTTTTACTAAAAGAGAACGGATGTCTCTGCCTCTCTAATTTTTGTTGGTGGATAGTCTTATTAAGAACACTTCAAATAACCCAAACTGATTTAAATTTATAGAAAAATAAAGAAGAAATAATTTAAATACGATATGTCCTATATATAGGTATTCCTATCACAAAGTTCCAACCACTTGTAATGGCATTATAGAAGTATTATTAAATTTCATCACAACAATATATGAAAACATTAAAAATAACATTTCGTTACTTTTTATGTTCACCACAAATATTTCTGTAAGAATCCTACTGTAAGGCTGAACCAGTTTGGCACAGTGGATAGAGCGTAGTAGCCTGCGGATTAGAAGGTTCAGGTTCAATTCCGGTCAAGGGCAGGTACCTTGGATGTGGGCACATCATCGGTAGGGGGTGTGCAGGAGGCAGCTGGTTGATGTTTCTCTCTCATCAATGTGTCTAGCTCTCTATCCCTCTCCCTTCCTCTCTGAAAAAAAAAAAATCAATAAAATATATTAAAAAAAAAAGAATCGTACTGTAAGGATGCACTTTGAGGCACCAGACAAAGGCTGTATAAAACTGTACATTTATGAACACTATGTGTCAGAAACAAAACCAAGTATTTTAGAAGAAAATATCAGTTATGTAGCTAATTAAGTTTTGTAAGAGTGAAATATAAAAAAGGTTACACTTAGCTTCCCACTTTTCTTCTTTCTTAAGAGGAAAAACGAAATTCAAAGCTGGACCTGTCTAGTATAGTTCAGTGGTTGAGCATGGATCTATGAATAAGGAGGACCTATGTCCGAATTGTTGGCTCGATCCCCAGTAGGAAACATGCAGGAGGTAGCCAATCAGTGATTCTCTCATCATTAATGTTTCTATCTCTCCCTCCCTCTCTGAAATCAATTACAAATTATATATATATATATATATATATATATATATATCCTGTCTAATAAAGAGGGAATATGCTAATCGACCCTCAGACCATTACAAAGGTGGCAGCACTCATAGCCAATAAGGAAGATATATGTTAATTGACTGCCATGCCCTCAAAGATGGCAGTGCCCATAGCCATAAAATGACAGTGCCCAGTCCCCTCAGTCTCACCAAGGCGGCAGGCACATAGCAAGGCTGGGTCTGCCTCCAGGTGGGCCCGGCTGCTCCGTGTGCCTGCCTCCTGAGTCCCCCAGTCCTCTTAGCCCCCAGCCACCCAGGGCTGCCAGAGGCTTGCGCTGTTGGCAGTAGCAACAGTAGAGGTCTGATGGGGCGTTGCTTTCCCCTGATCGCTGGGTCATCTCCTGTACCTGAGAGCTACCGGACTGTGAGAGGGGGCAGGTCGGGCTGAGGGATCTCAAACTCCAGTGCATAAATTTTCATGCACCGGGCTGTATGTGTGTGTGTAAGTATATGTGCATACACACACACACACACACACACACATACACGAGGCCTGGTGCATGAAATTCATGCATGGGTGTTTGTGTCCCTCAGCCCAGCCTGTACACTCTCTAATCTGGGACACAATCTAGGACTGCTGGCTCCCAACTGCCTGCCTGCCTGCCAGTCTGATCACCCCTAACTACTCCCCTGCCAGCCTGATTGATGCCTAACTGCTCCCCTGCCAGCCTGTTTGCCCCTAACTTCCGTCCCCTGCAGGCCTGGTCACCCCTAATTGCCCTTCCCTGCCAGCCTGGTTGTCCCCAACTACTCTCCACTGCAGGCCTGGATCACCCCCACAAATGCCCTTCCCTGCAGGCCCGGTCACCCCCAACTTCCCTCCTCTGCTGGCCTGGTGACCTCTAACTGCCCTTCCCTGCAGGCCTGGTTCCCCCCAACTGCTCTCCCTGCATGCCTGGGTTTCTCCCATCTGCCCTTCCCTGCATGCCCGGTCACCCTCAACTTCCCCCCTCTGCCGGACTGGTCCTTCCCAACTGCCCTCCCCTGCTGGCCATCTTGTGTGTTGGAGTGATGGTCAATTTGCATATTACTCTTTTATTAGATAGGATAGAGGCCTCATGTACCAGTGGGGGCTGGCTGGTTTGCCCTGAAGAATGTCCCAGAATAGGGTGGGAATTCCTTTGGGTTGTGGGGTGGCCTGAGCCAGGAGCCTGTGGTGGTTTGTAATCTTGGGTGTAGATATAGCTTTCACACTAACTAAATAAAAGTGGAAAAGTCACTTATTTCTGGATCTCAGTTTCCTTCTTTAAATTGAGAAGATATCCTTTTCACATCTATGATTCCATACCACTGACAACAGAATACAAAATAAATTCATAGCTTCTAAAAATATTTAATTAACGAGTGCCTTTTATATATCAGAATTAAAACTAAGTGAATGAATTAAATAGTTAAAAGTATTTGGCTTATACATATGAATAAGAAATCATTTTTCACCAAGAGAATCTTAAAGTGAAATTCTCAAAGGTAATAGCAAAATCATTTAACATCCATCAGGTTTCTTAATAATGAGGGGAAATAATGAGAATAAAAAAAAAACACACACCTGTTTTTGTCATGTTGCATCTGTGTTTTTTAAAAATATATATATATTTTTTATTGATTTTAAAGAGGAAGGGAGAAGGTGAGAAAGAGATAGAAACATCAATGATGAGAGAGAATCACTGAATGGCTGCCTCTTGCATGATCCCTACTGGGGATCAAGCCCGCAACCCGGGTACGTGCTCCTGACTGAAATCAAACCTGGACCCTTTAGTCTGCAGGCCAACATTCTATCCACCGAGCCAAACCAGCTAGGGCGCATCTGGTTTTCCACGAGTGTGATTATGTGTGTTTATATCTTCATTACAAAAATATTTTGAATGAAACCAACCATTAAAAACAGTAAGATGGTTAAGTAAAAAGACAACTGGTTGGCTCAAAGCCTTTAAACAAAACCATCAATTCTGTTCTAGGTGGGTAAGCAAGCCTGAATGCTAATTAATGGCTAATTATATCCATTTTCATAGTTCTGAGCTGATATAAATTACTTCCTTTATTATCCTAATGGAGAGATGGTGGTCAACTTCACAAGATTACAAATACAAAACAGATAACTTTCATCACTGGGCAAGATATAGCAGCAGTTCTATTAGGACCTTTACACACCTGCGTCTCTCCCTGACCTCTGATGTGGAGGAGACAGTGCCAGCAGTAGTTGTAGTCAGGGTTGTGGTAGAGGCTGCAGCATTTACAACAGTTGGAGCAACAGGAATGGTCACTGCCGTAGGAACACTGTCCTTTTCTTTCTCAGTACTATCCTCAGCCCACAAACGATTTGAGGTACTATAGCATCACAAGCAGCAACACAAAAAGAGAAAAGGAAAACAGCTAAACAATGAAAGCACTTTCTAGCAGCTGAAAAACATGACTACAGGGATGGATTTTTTTAAAATACAAGGCAAGACATTTTTAAACTATGAACCAAAAAGCTCAACCAGAGCTGCCAGAGAGAGAAATTTATATTTTAAGCAGCCTAATTCAAGGAAACTTTGTAATTCAGGAATCTATTTTTTTTCCCCAGACATGCATCATAGCAACTTTTTGGAACCAATTTTTGTTTGTAAATGATTTTAACAAGGTAAATGAAAAAATCCAGAGCCCCACAATCTTCTAAACAAAAACGCATGCACATACGTAAGCACACAGTAAGCCTGAACACAAAGTGTATCTGTGACTCACCTGCTCTGTGTGCCTGCGGAGGAAGAACCCGTGGTAATCTTTGCAGTAGTGCTTGTGCTGGAAAGCAGGCTTTTCTGAAGCCCAGCTGCAGAGGTAACTGTTGGTGTTGATGTGGTGCTTGGAACACTAGAACTAATCAAATCATCTTGTCTTCTACCAAAGGAGCAACTAAAGGAAAGAGTCATATCTCTATAGGATGTGTTTGTATGTGTATTCTATAGTTAATGTCTATACATTATAAGATTCATAAGGTTAGGGGCGATCTAAAAAAGTGTGTTCCTAAATACACCACCAGCTCCAGCACCAAGAGTTGCACCTACAACTTGCTACAGTTTAGATGCTTTCACTAATTTGGTAGTGTATCATTTTCTTCCCCCATCTTTCAACAAAATGCAAAGATGATCTGATTTGATATTTTACATTATTTGGAACTGTTCCAGACCTTAAGGTCATGTCTGGTTGGGTCTGAGAAAAAACACTGTGGTTTGGATTTACTCAAGCAAAGTTAAAACTTTGACATTTTAAAGAAAACTGTTTTAGCAATTGGTCACATCCTTAGGAGTGATCCATGCCTTAATATATTTGTATTTTACTGCATTTTTTGGTTGTTTTTAGCCATGAAATAATTATTTACCCCCCCCCCCCCAATATAATATTACCAACATTCTGACTCAAGACATAGCCCTGAGTCCTAAGACAAGTGAAAAATTTATAGGTCATCAAATAATGACCAGGTCAATTAAGACATTGATCTATTTCAACTGCTCCAGTCAATTATATAAGGAGCTCCTTTTTCATATGCTACAATCCAAAAGATACTTCATAATATATCAAATTAATTATACACCCACACAGCAGGTCCTCAAATAATATTGTTTCGCTCAATGTCATTTCATTATAATGTTGATGAGAAGCCATAGAAACTTAGCTCTTATTTATATTAATCAGCCTAAACTAAAACTGGTTTCATCATATGACATCTTGCTTAAAGTAGCAGAATCTACTGACCTTAAGTGAGGACTAAATGTAATATAATAGGAAGGCATCTGTAGGTGCAAAGTTTCACTCATTTTAAAATATCTATTCTGTGTTTTTAAATGTTTTATTTAAACATCAAATGATATATATATTTAAAATCAGTTTTTATATATTAAATTGAGGAATCCAAACCAATTGCCTCACATTTTTATAAATGCATAAGTTACTTAAGGATATATAACTACCTTTTATGATAAGTTGATCCTTCATTAATTGAGCTATTCCTTTTGAGATCATCTTCCCATTTTCTTCTTGTATAGGAACTACTTGTTCGCAAGCTTGTAGAGTCTCTGTGAAAACAATATACTTCAGATTCTGATAGATAATTTATAAGTAGGGTTAAGGAAGCTGTACATTAATAAACATTAGTAGAAAGAGAAAGTAAAAAAAAAAAAAATCCCTTGGGAAAATACTTTGGAATATATATTAAGAAGTAGAAGTAATTCCAGTTCAAAAATCTATCCCTAATGTATGATGCTATTTATAGGGGAAAAATTAAAATGTTTACAGAAGTTAAAATTATGATCACAAAATATTAGGAATTTAAATGTCTATAGTTTTAGGAGGGGAAGTGGTTGTTTTAATTCAACAGATCTATGCTATGGGATACTATGTACTGATGAAACAATGCTTATTGAAAGTATATATATCTAAGATTGCATATGAGATGTTTGATAAAAGTCAAGATTCAAAACTGGAGGTTTAACATCATTACAACTATATTAAAAAGCTCACACTCTATGTGCTGAAAAATAGGATAAAACTAAATAGGGCATTTTCCCACCCTTCTTCTTTCTCCTTTTCTGTATGTTCTACATAAGTAGAGAGTATGTACTACCTTGTTACCTCATTTGCCACCACTGTCCCCTCCCTGTGCTCCACCACATACCTTTTATCACTATTCATGAACATACCAAGCCAGAACTTCCTCAAGAGTCCTTGGTATTCTATTAGGAACACCCTCCCTCTCTTCCCAATACCCATATCCCACATTATTACAACAATGCTCATGCTTTAACTCTCATGCTAGATAATAAAGACTTTATAGAAAAGACAAAGTAAATCATAATGAATCTACCTGTTTTCTTTCTCTTCGATGTCAGATGTACTGGCTAGTCGTCTTGGTATTGTAGGTGCAACATATGCAAGCCTAGTTCCTTTACTATCTTTTTCCTATAAAACAGAAAAAAAAAAGCCACGAGTAAAAATAAATGTGTGATCATTATAGACGCTGCCACGAGTATTTATTTATTTAACAGCCATCACAGTTTATTTAATAGTATTTCCATAGCTAAAATCTAAAATTGATACCTATTAATAGTCAAGTACTATAAGCACTTACAGACAGCCTGTTCAAACTAATTTTATTTTCTTTCTCCTTTGATCTAATATTAGATAGCATTCTAACATAAGAAAAATTCTTCCACATTTTAATGACTCTTTCTAAAACTACTGTAACAGATTACTTAATGTGTCAGAAGGTAAACTATCCTTATGGCTCATTAATTAAGTCCCAATGACTTAACACTTATGTTATACAAGAGGCCCGGTGCATGAAATTCGTGCAGGGGGAAGAGGGAGGGGGAGAGATGTGTCCCTCAGCCCAGCCTGTACCCTCTCCAATCTGGAATCCCTCTCACAATTCAGGACTGCTAGCTCCCAACTACTAGCCTGCCTGCCTTTCTGATTGACCCTAACAGCTTCTGCCTGTCAGCCTGATTGCCCCTAACTGCCCTCCCCTGCAGGCCTGGTCACTCCTAAATTCCCTCCCCTGCAGGCCTGGGCCCTCACTACTTCCTTCCTCTGCTGGCCTGGTCACTACTAACTGCCCTCCCCTTCAGGCTTGATTGCCCCCAACTGCCCTACCTTGCAGGCCTGGTACCTCCCAATTGCTCTCCCCTGCTGGCCATCTTGTGTCCACACGAGGGTAGCCATCTTGTGTTGGAGTGATAGTCAATTTGCATATTACTCTTATTAGATTTCAGATTCTAGATAAATGCAACTTAGGAGTATAATCACATTCTAGAATAAATGTGTTCCTAAACTTTGGAAAACTTAATAAAATAAACTTGTTGCTTGATATCTTTTATTGTAAATTCTCAAGTTAAGATAAAGGGTTCCTTTATTGAGTGTAGTCTAATCATATTTAATGATTCCATATAGATATTTGTTTAAGGTAGGTACATTTGTATTGACATTAAATCATTAAGTCAGTCCCTAACCAGTTTGGCTCAGTGGATAGAGTGTTGGCCTGCAGACTGAAGGGTCCCAGGTTCGATTCCAGTTAAAGGCATGTATCTTGGTTGTGGGCACATCCTCAATGGGGGATGTGCAGGAGGCAACTGATCAATGTTTCTCTCTTATTGATGTTTCTCTCTTATTGATATTGTTTAACTCTCTATCCCTCTCTCTTCCACTCTGTAAAAAAAAAATCATAAAAAAAAATCCCCCCAAAAGCATTAAGTCAGGTGAATTAAGTTGAAACACAAATCTAAGGAAACATAGCAGAAAATCTAAGAGATTGGATGTTCCTAGAAAACAAATCATTAGAGTTTTCATAGAAACCAGATTGAGAAATAGATCACCTTTTCTTTATTATCCAAAGAAGAGGAAAGCCTGGGGCTTGATGCTGAACGCATAACACCTGCAGTGTCTTTTTCTTTCTGAGCCTCTTTAGATGCCGTGATCTCTGCAAGTGCACCATAACTACCAGTCTTCCTAAGTCCTAACCTCCATGATGCAGGAGACTCATCTTTTCTCTCTTCTTCTTTGGAAGAAATTTTTGTAGCTGAGGTTGGAAACTGTTTTTATTAAGGAGAAACAAAAAAGAATTATCAAGACATCATTCCTTAAGCTGGAAATAATAAGTTTATAGAAAATAAGCTTAAAATTAGTTAATAGTTTCAAGAGTAATAACCCTTTTACTAAGCAGGTTAATGTCTTAGTCAAAAGTGTAAAGATCTAAAACTGAAAAGGAATGAACTACCTTTCCAGAAGTTAGATTTAGAAAACACACTCCACACTTTATATCACACAGAAAAATTATGCTGCAAATACAGAGAAAAGAAATGAGCACACCAATAAGGACTTAAAACCATGCATCTTTGGAACCAATATTCATATTAAACTTGTTATGTTGTAACTGAACATAAACCCTTGCACATTGAAATGCCTCACCATAGATTTTTCACCCTTACTGGGCACAAGAACAATGCCAGTTTTGCGCAAGCCCTGCCTCCATGATGCGGGATCTACTGATTCCACCACAGGCATGATAGGAGCAATGAACTCATACTAAAGCCAATTAAAATAAGACAGGTAAAGAGATAGATTGAAAGTATGAAAACAGAAAAGAAAATTCTGGAAAAAAAAACAACCACACTTTTTTCTTTTATAAAATAATTTTACAAAAAGTTAAAACCCAGTTACTGGGTAATAATCCAATCTTTTAAAGTTACTGAAAACAAGTTGCACTTTCATCATAAAAAAAAAAGTAAAGAATATAATAAACTTCTAACACAATCAAAGGCATATAGAGCAGATAATATTATAGAATATAAATGAACAAACTACTGCACTTCAAAAATTTTTAATTCGTTTATATATTTGGGTTAAAAATTTAAATGTAGCATAATCAATAAAAAAGTAATAAGTGATATCTTCTAGTTACAATTTTTTTCAGTAATATTTTAATATAACCTTATGTTTACTCTTTGATTTTTCCACTAAACATTAAACATTTTAACTAAAAGCTTTTTTAGTACAAGTATTAATTTTATTTCTAGAGCTTTCCTTCCAACAATCCTAAAAATAAAATATCTGTTATCTTTAACTAGTTCACATCATCAATTTCACTTACAGAATTTAAATATTCAATCACAGTGAAATAAATATAGATGGTGAATATGCAACTAAAAAGTTGCTACAAGCATAGCATATGGCTAATTAAAAAAAAATCCTTTCTTTCATATTTACTGCCAAAGTTTGCTATAATTAGGAATTTAATAGAGCTTGCTGAAGCACCCATGATGTCAGAGGGCCACTTCACCAGACAAAACTGTTATAAGATACCTTTGGTACTTCCAGTAGCTAATTCTTACCAACAGGGATGAAAACAGACATATGATACACCACATTCCCCAAAGTGTGTACTTAGGCATTCTAGGGGGCAGAACAAAATCACAGGAGCACTATGGGTATTTTAAAGTTTTAAAAGAATCACCGTTAACACCAGTTGGACACTGTACAAACTGTCATTATTAACTTATTTGCACTTAACTACTTAATAAATGAAACAAATAAGTATTTCAGCCAAGTGACACAGTGAAAAAATAAATTAGTAAGACACTAGAGGCTCCATGGATCGAAAAAGCTCAGGAACCACATGGCAGGCACTGAGGTGACTGGTAATTGATTTCTGAGATTAAAGTCATAGTCCTCTAGAATAGACATTGGCAAACTTTTTTCTGTAAAGGGCCAAATTGTAAATTTTAGGCTTTGAGACCACAGAGTCTGTTATAGCTACTCAACTATGTTGTTGTAGCACAAAGGCAGCCTTAAGGAAATATGTAAGTGAAAAATGTGGTTGTGTTCCAATAAAACGTTAGTAGAAACACTGAAATTGGAATTTATGTCACAAAATATTCCTCCCCCACACCCATTAAAAAAATGTGGAAGCCATTCTTACTTGTAGGCTATACCAAAGCAGGTAGTATGGTCCAGCTTAGGTTCAAAGACCCTGAATACCAATCCCTGTTCGTGAATCTCCCCAAAACTGGAAACAAATGTTACTTCTCCATGATAAAATGGTCAGATAGCAGATAACATTTATTGAATGTTGTAACAAAAACAAACATTTAACAAATGTTTATTGGTGTCAGGCCCTAAGCTAAGTGCTTCACATGGGTTATCTCATTTAATTCTCACAACCACCAAATGAAATAGTATTACTATTGTAGAGTTGAAAAAAATGAGGCAGTATTATAAATTCTGAAATAAGTATTTGTTGCACTATAATGACGGACATACTTCCATTCTGCCCAACATGAATTTGCTTTTAAGTTCTGGTGTATATATTCAAAAGCACCTTTCAATTTTATTTGAAAAATAAAGGAACTCCTCTAAATACTCACCTATACCCACTCACTGAAACTCTTAACTTTAATGATAGGGCACTATTTTGACTTTCCTACTCTTCGGATCAGTCCCCTCTTTTGATCTTTTGGTCATTCTTGTAATTATCAAGTTTCCTTGTTATAACCCTGCAACATAAGTACTCCAAGAGTTTATTATCAGATCTCCCATGTTCTCTTTCCAGTTTCTTCTCCTGGTGGTAGGGTATAGGATGTTGTCTACTTCTTCAAGCTAAATATTAATTGCATTCAGCTTATTCTTCAATTTGTTACTCTCTAGCTCAGTCTGACTTTTAAATTTCCATTCTTGATCATCCCTGAATTTCTATTTACCTTTAGAAAAAACACAAATACAACTTCTTATAGTTCATATATCTTACCATTTAGTTTGGGGCTCTATATTACTTGAATGAGCCTTAAATCAATATGATTTTAATCAATGGTTTGTTCATTGAATGGTTGCTAATACTGTAGATAATCTTACTGAGGACTATACAAAATGAAGGTGTGGTATCAAACTTCAGGTTGAAACAAACTTAAGAAAAACTAAATACTAAGTTGAAGTACACAGAGTAGTACTGAACATAATAAGAGGCTTTAAAAATCATACACTAATGATAAAAAGATTGCACTAATCATTAAAAAATAACACTTCAATTTTTTTGTACACTATGAATTTATTGCTTTGAATAAAATTTGTCTGTTAAATCTTAAAAAAGACTGAAACAATATAATCTTTAAATTAGGTTATGATGCTTGAAATTGAGAATTTGAATTCCTAAGTATCAAGCATAGAAGCAAACATTTATCAGATTAATTTAATTACAAAATCAGAATTCTGAATAAGAGTTTTATAAGCAAATAGGTTATTAGGTCACTAATCTAACAGTTATTGTTTGCTTTTAATTAGGGTAGTTGGCATAAAACAAGGAGTAAATTGCCATAAATCTGGAGCTATGCTTGAGAAAAATACAATTAATCACAAGAAGTCTATTATAATTATTTGACTCTGGTAAGAAAGACATGGCTTAGCCAAGTACTCAAAAAAATGACAGCCAGTTTAATGGCCAACTATTCCAAGGGGATGGAGCTTTTGGGGAACTTTTGATAATCTACATTCTAACAAATAATAAATCAAAAGAGGTCAAGTTTAATATTCATTGAAAAAGTATATAGAGGTTATAGAATTAAATAAAACTTTAGTTAAAGCAGCTTGTGATAACACCAGTTATATATGGCATGAAAATCAAATTTTCCAAAAGCAGCTGGAGCATTCCATTTGAAAGCATATATAATTTTAATCATATGAACATGATCTAGCTGAATTCAAGAAACCCTTAGGTCTAGACTGTAGAAGGTTAAGACAACTACTCATTTATATAGTTTCCTGATACTCAAACTGTACAAGTGAAATCCATACATTTCTACCACTAACAATTCACATTATTGATTTCCTTAGAGAAAGTTGTAGAAGAGAATTATTACTAACAGTATAGATTTTTAAAAAATTCTCTACTTCATGATTTTAAAAGATTAACATTTTGACCACTTGGAGCCACATCCAAAGATTAGCAAGACTGACACTATGATAGAAACACTGTAGAGATTTTAACATCAGTCCTCAAACCCATGCAAACCACCTAATGTCAGACAAGCAACAAAATAAAAAATCCAAAGGCAAAGAATAACAGCTACAATCCCTTAGTGCATCTTTGATTTGAAAATAACAAAGTTAGGAAAACATAACTGTAAACAGGAGGGAAACTGGGGAAATCTTGAGTATGGTCTGCACATTGGTGAATGTAGATAATAGTATTATATCAAAGTTAAATTTCCCAAGTATGATAATGTTAGTGTAAGAGTGAAAGATAATGACTTTGTGCCAATGAGTTACTCAAGTATTTACAACCAAGTGTTATATTGACTGTAACCAATTCTTAAATGGTTCCACAAAAAAGTTATGTGTGTGAGTTTGTGTTTGTGTTTATATACAAAGAGGTACATGAGTATACTCCTTAAAGATAAGTAAGGGCTGGTGGAAAAGAAGTCTTTGAAAACAGATAAGTAGGTAAAAAATAGCAACACAGAACTCTTAATCTTAAATTTGGGTTTAAAGAGGTACAGATTCTGGAGTAGAGGGAAAAGTAAACTCTTTAAAAAGATTAACACACTAGTTAAAAAGCACTGCTTGGTGAGAGAAAAAAAATAAGAAGGACAAAGAACAAATGGAAAACTGAGTAAGGGAGAAGAGGAAGAAATGATTAACATTTTGGGAGCTTTAGTTACTAGCCAGACTCTCAACCAAAGATTACAACCTTAACTTACTTACTTTAATTATTGTTTACATATACAATAGAGGCCCGATGCACGAGTAGCCCTCCCTTCTCTTTCCTCCTCCTCCCTTCTCCCCCCTGCCACCCTGGCTGCTGGCACTGGATTCCCTCTGGCACCTGGGACCCCAGCTGGCTTCATCCGAAAAAACGTCCGGTCTAATTAGCATATTATACTTTTATTATATATATATATTTTTTTGGACAGGTAAGGGAGATAATAACTCACTCAAGGTATAAACTTAAAACAGGTGGGGTCAGGAGCTAATCTCTGATTTGTCATCAAAGATGATGCCTTTTCTGGTATGCTATACTTGCATACTTAGTGCTTTGTATTGAATTAGAAAATCTAGATTCTAGTTTTCTCATTGACTGTGGTAGTACTTTTTGTGCTTAATTTAATGTTCATGTAAAACCACAAAAATGCACCTTTGCCAAAAAGAGATAAATGATAAAAAAAAAAATTGTTCCTCAGTTTCAACTGAAATAAAAACTACCATGATTAATTTTCACATGAAAAGTTTAATCTTTCCACCATTTATTTCTGAAAACTATTAATTATAATATCAACTGCAAAAATCATTAAAATATAACGATTCAGAGGAAATATAGCCAAATTAAAGAAAGAAAACTATATTCTTACACCAAACCTTAAATATTTTGGGGATAAATTATAAAAATTTAGAACTGTCTTAACTTAAATGGTATTTAAACAGAAGATATGCATTTTTAGCAAACATAATTTTGGCTTACCTTTTTTATAGGTGATGTAGGTGTTGCCTGACCAGATGGCACAGTAGGTGTTGTAACAGCTACAGGAGCTGCTTGTGTACTAGAAGTATTGGCATTAGTTACAGAAGCCAAGGGTTTTGTCTTATCTATTTTGATAATAAATAAAAAAGAGAGAGAGAGAGAAAAGAAGAACATTTATTTAAGGCTTTGTTAATTCAAAGTCTTGTCCCACTATTATTATCCCTTTTAACAAGTAAATTTTTAACTGAGTTTCTAGAAAGGTCTAGGTATATATGTTAAAGTAAATAAAATAATACAAAAAAATACAACAAAGCTTCAAAAAATAAAAAAGCATAAATAGAATTTTTCTTTTGTACTTTTAACATATGGAAATTTAAAACATCTTTTAAATTAATATTTAAAACTTGAATAAGTTCAATGTAACTAAAAAAATTACAAGAGCTGTGCAATTTTTTAATGTTTAAAACTTATATATCTAAAGCTGATATTCCTTATTCCAGAAATTTATAAGTGCTTTGTGTCAATAATCAGCTTAGATTCCTGACAAAAAGTATGCTTCAATGTCATAAAAAACATGCCTTTTCATCCCTAAAAAGTCTATGGTTAAATGGGCATAATATCAGGTAAAATCTCTTTTTACAATGCATCAAGACAATTTCTAACTTACTAGTAATGAGTCACTTTTTTTTACATTTTTTTTTCATTTTTGAAAATATTAGAAAAATCAATCTGATGATAGAAAAAATCCAGATTGTATTTGAACATATAAATCAGACTGGCTTTTACCAAAATGGTCACATATAATTTAAATCTTTAAATTAACTTTAATTTATAGATGAACTAGAAAAGTTACTTTCCAAATGGCCAAAGGTCATTTTATCTAGTTTTAAATTATTCCCCTGGTTTCAAAATGGGGTAGGACTTTGAGAAAGAAGTATTGTGCTTTAAAGCCTTATGAAATACTCATTTTCAATATACAGTAGGTCCTTGGGTTATGTCAGAGATACGTTCCTACTGTATGACGTAATGGGATTTTCGCTGTAAGTCAGAACTCACCTACATAAACATCTACGTCACTCGCATGGAGCACATACACAGCAGTAATAAAGTGAAACAGTAAAAAAAAAATTTAAAAGAACAATTCTTGACCTTTACTTGTGGTAAATAATAAAAGACATAAAGCACATATGTACATACATTGAAATGATGGAACTTTTTATTTACATAAATAATGGCATAACCATGAAATGACATATGTTGAGTCCCATGGAACCTGAGGACTACCTGTTCTACCTTATTCCCTTCCTTTATATCATTAGCTTTCCAAAATAATCTTCCATCTTATCATTATTGTATGTTATACTTTACAAGTAGACTTTGGGACAAGTATAGACATCGCACCAACAATCTGAATTTGCAATGATTCATTCACTTATATTTGTAACTACAAAAACATCCATAAGGTATTAATAAGTTGAAAAGCATATCTCAAATTATACCTAAGGACATGGCCGAACTGTCACATTTGAAAACTACTAAACTTTAGGTTTTCAAATAAACTTAATCAGCTAAATTCAGTCCAGTAAAATTTATTTCCCTTGTTAACTAATACCTCTTTTCATTCAACAGAAGCTAAGCTTATCAGCACAGTTAAATACAAATCATGAATAATCTAATTAGCCCATCTTCCTAGAAAATAATCCATTTTAATGGAGCAAGTAATTCAACAAATATTTGTCTCCAAACTGCAAGTATTGTGTAGGTCCTGGGAATGTATCAGCCAATGAAAAGACAAACTATCTTAATTGCACAGAGTTTATAGTCTAGTAGAAGACATAAATAATAAAAGATAAAATTCGACAGATTTTCTTTTTTCTTTTCTCCCTATTTGCTTTTGGTTTAAAAATGTGTTTCTTATCAATGAAATATACAAATCAAAGAATGTATATGCATGTATATAAACATTTATGGTTTAAGAATAATGAAACAAACTCCAGGTGTCTACTATCTAGCTTAAGTAAACATTATTAATATTGCTAAAATATTTCTATCCATTTGATTTCAATGAAGAATGAAAATTTTCCAAGTCCTAATGGAAAAAAACCTAAAAGCAAAAATATAACTCCCTTTTCTCATTCTCTCCACTACCTCCCAAATTTATAAATTATTTGAAAGGAAATTAAACTTTTGGTTAAGTTCTTATTTTCATCAGATTTATAAAAAGAATACCAATTTAAAAACTAGTTTAATACATAATCTGTGAAAGAAAATTCAGCAAAATAGTTATTTTACGTCAAAGAATTTCCCAAGAACATAACCATACAAAAAGTAGAAAAAAAAAAACAGTTTAGAAATTGTCAAATCAAGCTGTAGCTCTACAGGGAAATGGTTACTTTCTTAAGCTTGCCAAATAAAAGTATGATAAAGTCTTGTTGATATTAAAAGAGAGAGAAGGAGCCACATAGCATTTACATGGATTAATCCTCGAGATAGTCAAATTTTCCTGGCACCACTCACTATTAGCAACAGGAAGAACAAAATTATCATAATACAATGCTTCTGAGGAACATTTAAACTTAGCTCAGTGAGAAACTAAGCAGAGAGTGATTGGTATGCTTAAGCCCCAAACAAGGAACTGATACAATACAATTTGATGATAATTAGTTCTATTTATATTTATAGAATAGTAGAGTTTAAAGAACTGTCCAAATCATCAAGTCAAATTCTTCTCATTTTACAAGCAAGGAAATTTCAACCAAAAGAGGTCAGGAAAATAGCTATTCAGTGGCAAGACAGCCTAAATCTGTCTTTTGTTTATTTTAAATAGCTCCTCAGTGCCTACCTTCACTACTTGAACAGTGAAGTACATAAAAGAGACCGATTTAATATATATATATAATTAATATATATATATAATTATATATATATATATAATTATATATATATATAATTTCTTTGAGATGCCTGGATTTTCAGTTCTTAAATTCTACCACGAGTAGTAAAAGACCTGACAAATTAGGAGATGTGGGTGCTAGTCCTGGCTTTTTTGTTCACATGTGCATATAATCTAATTCCTAATTATATGTTTTACTATAGATTGGGGGCTAAGGCATGTTACACAAGGAGATTAACTACATAAAAAATAACATTATGTACTTACTAAAGTATCTGGGACAATTTAAATGTAAATGATATTGTTTCATCTTGAACATGAGAAATAGCACAAATTTAAATGAAGTGATATTAGGTTGGTATGTATAGTAATCATATTTAAATCAATATTGTAAAATTTTACACATTATATGAAAACTAACACATAAAGCAATTGACTGCTATATAGTACCCATATAAAGCAGCTATTATAACCACGATTTTAGAGAAATCTAAAATAAAATAAATCACACCTACAATTACATGCATGAATCAGTCCATGTTCTTAAATACTGTGCATGCTGATTCTCATACTTTGCTTTTATAATTAGAAACATTTTAATTAGCATGTTATAGAAATAAATTATAATATTCAATGACTGTTTGCTTTAGCTTCCAAATTTACCCACTTTACTGTCTCACCAAGGCAAAAGGTATACTTACCTAACCAGCAATGTGATAGCAATAAAAAAAAAATTAAGCCCTAAGTGACAAGAATGTAGATATATATATATATATATATATATATATATATATATATATACATATATATACATACATACATACATACATATATATGAAATCTGTGTATTACTGAAAAATAAATTTACTTGCACGATTAGCAGTCTTTCTAAAGAAAGAAAGAAAGAAAAAAAAGGGGGGGATCCAAAGCAGATCACCTGTCAACAAAGCTAGTAGTCTGTATCTGTTTAGCAACATTGTTTTTAATGGGAAACATGTTCCTCAACATGTGTTAAATTTTAGCGTCTTCCATTTTCTTTAAAAAGAAAATATATATATTTTATTGATTTTTTTTACAGACAGGAAGAAAAAGAGATAGAGAGTTAGAAACATAGATGAGAGAGAAACATCTATCAGCTGCCTCCTGCACACCCGCTACTGGGGATGTGCCCACAACCAAGGTACATGCCCCTGATCGGAATTGAACCCAGGACCTTCAGTTCGCAGGCCGATGCTCTATCCACTGAGCCAAACCGGTTAGGGCCCATTTTCTTATATGAAATATTTTGTTGAGTAAAAATAAAGTGATTCAAAACTGTTATTGTTTCTAGAAGAGATATAGGTAGTACAAGAAATTCTAAGGTTTCATTTTGTATTTACCAATGACCAATCTGGTTTTGATAATGACGACAGAGTTTTCAGTGACTAAAAATCTTATTGGAAATTGTATATTTTTTTCTGAGAAAGTTATATTAAAACACTAGGTTCTACAATTCAAAGACTGTCAAATGGAATCTCATGCTGTTCAGAAGTTTTGAGTGATTAACTGATATAGAACAAGATAATAAATGTTAATTAATAAAAGCAATTTGGTAAAATCTACAAAAATGTGGGTGAGAGAAAAAATACAGACACAATTTCCTTAACTATATAAAGGAAAAGTATGTAAATTGTTATGGCAGCATTGGTAAAGCAATTTGGTAGCATCTATGGAAATTAAAAACACAACTAACTAATATCTGGTGACAGATGATTTGACCTTGGGTGGTGTGCACAAAATGCAATATATAGATCTTGTATCATAGAAAGGTACACTTGAAAATTATATAATCTTATTAATCATGTCACCCCAATAATTTTAATTTAAAAATAAACTAACAAAATAAGAAAATGTGACTAATATTTCAATTTTAAAGCATATCTATTAGAGAATCTCTTGCACTTATATATAAGGAGGCAATTTACACAAATGATTACTGCAGCATTATTTGCAACAACAAAAAATATGGGAATACAGTATGTATTTATTATAAGGGAAATGGATGTATTTAATGAATATTATATAGCAACTAAGGGGGGGGGTAAGTTATGTAGATAAAGATATAGATATGAACAAATCTAAAAAATACAACTTTTGAGTAAAACAAAGCAAGTTGCATAACAATTCCTAGAGGGTAAAAATAAAAACAAAGAACAACCTTATAATTACTTTGTATTATTTTTGAATGTACATCTAAGAAAGAGTATAAAAATGGACTAGAAGATTACAGAAAGAAGTCATGATAGTAACTGCCTTTGGAAAGAAAGGAAAGAGATGTAGACTAAAATATATAAAGAAGACAACTATAATGTTTTGATTTTATCAAAAGAAAAATTTAAAGCAAATATAGCTATATGTCAACAGTTAATTAAGTCTTGGTAGTTAAAATATAAATGTTTATTATACTTTTGACATCTTTAAAATTTCTCAAAGTAAATTTCCCTACATTCCGACAAGAAAGTAGGAGTGTAAGGAAATCTTGATTCATCTCCAACTTTCTAAAATTTTACTATGTCTTGGGTAATATTTGGGATGCTGTTGGGACCTGCTTCTGGACTTTAGAGCCTCAGAAAATAATAAGACCATTGTTGAATTACTTTAAGTCCATTTAGACCTTATCTACAACATCCTAAGGGAGAGTTAGAAGTCTCTTTACTGTCAAACCTAAAAAGGGAAGAAAGAGACAGAGGTGGACAGGAGCTTCCAGGTAATTAGGAAAAAACAAAAACAAAAAGATCACAACTATTCTCCCTGAAAGGTAATTTACTGGCTTGGTTAGTATCCAAACAAGTAGCAAATAAGTCTGAAAAATTTCAAAATTACTTCACACTTCATCTCAAATTACTTAACACTTGACTAAAAAATCCTTGAAAATCCCTTTATCCTTCAAATTTTACCTGTTTCAGCTTCTGATTCTGAATCATCTTCCTCATCTTCTTCACTAGAGCAGCTAGATTCATCTTTCTTTCCTTCTTCTTCTTCATCAACCTTTTCTTGTTCCAGAGATTCAATACGGGATGCATTTTTCTCTGGCTCAATAATCAGTGTCTCTTTGCTGTAAAAGGAAAACAGCTTTCAAATAATTGTAAGCCCAGAAGGTCAAAATACATAATTTCCCCTCCAGACCTACAAAATTTAACAATCATGCCAGTGGCCCGCATGCCAACTCATTCATAATAATAAGAAAACCTACTTCTAATATTTTACTTACTTTTTAAAGGTCTTCTGTGATTGATTATTGTCCATATTAGCTGTTGATTCAATTAGTGGAGATTTTTTCTCTCGTTTTTCACTATGGAGCTTTATGAAAATTATGCAAAGGAAAATAAGACTATTAAAATAATATTAATTATTATTATTTGTTATATATTAAAATATTATTATTAATTATTATTATATTATTATTATTATTTGTAGTAACATACAAAATTTTAAATAACAACAAGATAGTTTTCCAAAAACTAACGACAACCAAAATAAAACAAATAAAATATTTAAGTTGTACCTAAAAAGGGCTTAGGTAAAGAATAAAAAAGACAAGATAATTAAAAAACTCCATGAATTTGGATTCTTTTAGATCCCTCTCAACTTTGTTTCACTAAAAAGTCAGGGCCTGCTGAAACCGGTTTGGCTCAGTGGTAGAGCGTCGGTCTGTGGACTGAAAGGTCCCGGGTTCGATTCCGGTCAAGGGCATGTACCTTGGTTGCAGGCACATCCCCGGTAGGGTGTGTGTAAGAGGCAGTTGGTCGATGTTTCTCTCTCATTGACGACGTTTCTAGCTCTGTATCTCTCTCCCCTCCTCTCTCTGTAAAATATCAATAAAATATATTTTTTTAAAAAAGTCAGAGTCCAATCACCACATAGGATGTCTGATAATATTTTACATAAAAATCTGTTTCCTAGTAATATCACCCCTTGCTTATCCAGGGCCTGCTATTTGAGAAATCTGAGATTTTATAGCCTCTACTTTCTAATTAAATTAGAACATGCTATTATTTAGGACATATACATTATAGGATTCATTTTGTGAAGGGGAATTTAGAAACATAGGGCTAAGCAACACAGGCAAACACAACACTACTTCGTTCTCTTTCACTGCTATTTTAGTTTGATGGCCAGAAAGCATAAAACATCACAATTTTTTAAAACAATCTATCTGAAATTCAAAGCTATTTGGAGAAGTCACTAATGTAGACAATTTTTATACAGTCATCAAACATACCAGATTTTGTTTCTTTTGCAATTCTTCTAAATATCCTAAAATGTCTTCATCTGCTACATCAAAGGCTGTCTGGCCCTAGGTAGGAAACAAGGGGGGAGGGTGGTAATGGCATAAAGTCAATAAATTATAAAATGCATTTGGTGATCTGTATGATTATAAAGAAAAAAGTTAGATAACTATTTTACGGTAGTTATAAAACATACAGTATACATAACTCAAAGGAGATGTATGAGAAATCCATGTGAGAAGTAGCTGACATACCTTTCCTTACTTTTTTATAACATCTTTATATATTCACATACCATATAAATCACCCATTTAAGGTATACAATTCAATAATTATTTTTAGTACTAGAGGCCCGGTGCAGAAAATTCATGCATGGGGAGGGGGGAGGTGTCCCTCAGCCCAGCCTGCACCCTCTCCAATCTGGTACACCTCGAGGGATGTTAAACCAAGATTGTGTCTAAACGGGCAGTCTGACATCCCTCTCACAATCCAGGACTGCTGGCTCCCAAGTGCTTGCCTGCCTGCCTTCCTGATTGCCCCTAACCACTTCTGCCTGCCAGCCTGATCACCCCCTAACCACTTCCATGCCAGCCTGATTGATGTCTAACTGCTCCCCTGCCAGTCTGTTTTCCCCCAACTTCCCTCCTCTGTCAGCCTAGACACCCCTAACTGCCCTGCCTTGCAGACCTGGTACCTCTCAACTGCCCTCCCTTGTAGGCCTGGTGCCTCCCAACTGTCCTCCCCTGCTGGCCATCTTGTGGTGGCCATCTTGAGTCCACATAGGGGCAGGGTCATTGACCACATGGGGGCAGCCAGCTTGTGTGTTGGAGTGATGGTCAATCTGTATATTACTCTTTTATTAGATAGCATAGAGGCCTGGTGCAGGGATGGGGGAGAGCTGGTTGGCCCTGAAGGGTGTCCTGGATTAGGGTGGGAGTTCCCTTGGGGTATGGTTTTATGTATCTTCTATAATTGAAACTTTGTATCCTTGAGTGGAGGCCTAGGCCAGCCAGGGTATGTGGAAAGCTTGGCTTCCCTTGCCAGGAAAACTCAAGCCTCTCTCAACTGCTCTCTATGGCTGCAGCCATCTTGGCTGGGGTTAATTTACACATTTGCTCTGATTGGCTGGTGGGCATGGCTTGAGGGGAGTGATGGTTCATTTGCATATTATTCTTTTATAAGGTAGGATATGCACACTGTTTTACAACACAATCAATTTTAGAACATTTTGATCACCCCAAAAAGAAAAGACAAACCTATTAGCAGTTACCTCTCCACTTAACCATCCCCAATTCCTAGCCTGAGGCAACTACTAATCTACTTTCTCTTAGTAATGATTTACCTATTCTGAGCATTTTATATAAATGGAATCACACAAAATGTAATCTTTTGACTGTTTTTCTTCTTCCACTCTGTATGTTTTCAAGGTTCATCCATGCTGTAGCATGCTTTATTTATTCATTTCTTTTTATTGCTGAATAATATTCCATTGTGTGACACACATTTGCTAATCTATTCATGAGCTGATGAACATTTACTTTTGTTTTCTGCTTTTTGCTATATATACTGAATAAGACTGCTGTGAATATTTGTGTCCAAATTTTTGTTTGGACATCTGTTTTCATTTTCTTGGGTGCATAGCTTAAGAGTGGAATGACTGGGTCATGTGGTAACTCTATGTTTAACCTTTGGAAGCCTTATTACTTTTTGATTCCTCTACAAAAATTAACACATTTCTTAGAGTAATAAAATTTAAAAACATATTTCAATACTGCTTAAAGTTCAGCCTGCCACAGGTATGGTTTAGTTTAAAAAAAATCAATCCAAATAAACATCTGTCAATATATTTTTATTCAGCATGGAAAAGAAAATTTAAAAGAGTTGCTAACCAAATATAGGATTTTTCCTGCTGCTTTCATTAGTCCTTATAATAACCCTACTGGTATAAGTTTCCAACATGCCAAAAGATTATTTATAATATATTCTTCCCTATACGTTAGCCAGTGCATGATTCTTTCTTAGAAAACGTTTAACTTTTTTCAACTAGAAATCACTCTGAAAGGAAATTCAAATTTCTTTTATAACAGGTGTCATCAGTGAGCTGCAACATGGAGAGGTGTCCAGCCATCAAAATCTTTAATATTAACATCATAGCCTGCCTGTATTAAAAGTCTAAAGAAATTATAGGAAGTTAGATAATCATTAAAATCTAGATATGAACAGATGTAACCAATAGCTTTATACCATGCGAGTTAATCCTCAATTCTATTCTATTAGCAGGGTGTTGACATCTATTTAGACAGGAATTACATTTCCAAACACTATGAAATAAAATATAAGCTACTCAATATTTGAGCTAGTTTTTCCACTGTCTGTTTATAAAAGATATGGTTTACAACATATATCTTAAAAAAAGCATAAAATGCTTCTTAATCACAATTAAAATTTATAAGATTGAGGAACACTTTTATATCTGCCTTTTCTTATTAGGAAGTCTTCCCAGTAGGAAAGACTTTCCCACCTCGTTCAAACATTTTAGCTTTAATAAATCGTTTTCCCCCCATTTTCACCTTGAGTATTATATGCTGAGAATTAAATTCCTAAAGAATAAAGGGCTTTGAGATAAAACAACTGGCTTAAAATTACAAAGTGACTTTTAGATTAGCCATACATGTTAATCCTCGTTTTGCTATACCATACTCTTTCTGTATGATGAGATCTATAATATGACATATGCTGTACTTGCTAAGCAAAGTTTGCAACATGCCAAAAGGTTCATCACTTATAACATATTTATGAAATATAAGTTGTTATGTGGAAATATCTCACTGGTTTCTTTTTAAGTATTATTTTAAGCATTTATCAACCTTTCTCATAAAGAAACACCGCACTTTGAGCATTTTTAAAAATTGTAATAAAATTTTAGCAGTAATTAAGTACAATGCGGTTATTTTAGAACCAAGGAATTTTCTTTTATAAGAGTAAGAAACAGGATCACCTTACTAACCTTTCTTTTTACTTTCTCCCTTAATAATCGAGTCTACTTCACAAACAGCAGCTGATAGAGAATAAAAACTAGAGTAAAATGTAGGCCATAAACACTGAGAAGTTTCTAATTTTAAAGAGCACACCCATTAACTTAACTCAATAACTTAACCATTATCTTTAAACAATAACTAAAGCAGTTTTGAAGCCTAACCAACTGTAACTACTATAAGGCTACAATGCTTCATTAATAGGGTACTAAAAAGTAGGGTATATAAGCAGTCACTCAAAGCAACCAGGAAACTATTGAGGAGGGCACAATGCTTAAACAAATCAGTTCACTACATCTGTAAATTACTAGAGTCACTGTTTAACTGTACAGCTTCTTCATTCTTCCTTCCTCATTTACTCTAACTGAATTGGCTTTGTAGGTATGATCTTTCTTTATCTTTACAACAGTGAAGTAGTCAGGACAAGCATTATTTTCATTCCCATTATACAAATGAGGAAACTCAGGCTCTGAGGTTATGGTATTTGCCCAAAGTCATGCAGTTAATGAAGAGAAAGTGGGAATAGAATCTGTCTCTACTGCTATATTATCTTTTCAGAAAATAAGAATAAGCTCAGATAGAATCAGGAAAAACAATCCTTGTGTCCATTAATAATAGCAGCAGTTTTGTTATTCATCTAAATCTTTATAATGACAGCTATTAAGCTAAACAGTTGTCTACAAAAGATTGTAATACTGCATTCAGAGAAAATTCCAACTATAAAGGTACCATAGTTAATAATTGGGTACATTGTAATAAAATAACTCTTTTAATTAGTTAATGAAGCAAAATAAAAGCTTTTCTATTTAAAATCTGTATCAGAATTTATGGTAAGTTAAAATGACAGCAAATGTGTTTAGAGCTTGCAAATAAATTAAAGAAACAAGACTAAATTTCTAAATATAATTTGAGCACATTTCCCTCATTTTCACATAGAAAAACTTTTAAATCTTTCTCTACATTTTCCATATTATACATTTCCCCAAATTATGTTTTCTATTAAAGAATTTATCTAAACTCTCTGAAAGTACCTTTACATTTTTTATATCATTTAAAAAGGAAATTTAGTAAAAAAATTCAATCTACAAGTAACTATCAAATGACAAGATAAATTCATATAGGCAGGCTTACACAATTAAGACTAACTTGTTTTGATTGAATATGAAGTATGACATGTTATTTTAAAATGAAAAGAGAGACAGCCTAAGTCACATCGGCAAAATTGTAAATAAATAAAAAGCTTGTATTTGGTTATATTTATGGCACAAAAGCCTTCAAAATCCTATGTATATTATGCAGCCCCTTCCTATTAAATCTTAATATTTTAAGAGAAAAATATTTGAATAAAAATTTAAAAATCATAGTTTTACAACTTATGAGTCAGTATCTCATAAAACATATGAGAACTCAAAAACTAAGAAAAGTTGCAGAAAAATTTAGCAGACTAAAAGGAAACAATTAGGGCATTATGAAAATTATTCCATTTCTCTGATTATGCAAAACTCAGATAGCAACCTCATATAATTGTTAAAAGGCTAGCATTGTCTTAAATATGCTGAAAACAAAAGAATTCTGAAGAATTATGAGCACAATTCTCTTAAGATCAGATAAAGATCTACTAAAGCGATAAAGGAGATAAGGTATTAAAACATACCTTAATACATTAAAAAAGGTGACCCAAGGAACTGCTAGCATAGTAATATAGAAACAAGATAAAGCAAAATGATTATTTAAATTATTTGAGAGAGAGAGAAGAATAAGAGGGAGAGAGAGAAAAACAGTGATGTAAAAGAAAAATATAGATGGGTTGCCTCCTATACACGCCTTGATTATGGAGCAAACCCGAAACCTGGGTATGTACCCTAACCCGAATTCCAACTCGCCACCCTTCAGTGCACAGGATGATGCTCAACCAACTGAAGCCACACTGGCCAGGGCCAAAATTATTTTACATGTAGTTTTTTCCTAGAGCATAATTATAAATTAAACGGCATAGGAATTAGACAATGATAGAACAGATGCAAGGTAAAATGACTTTTTCTCATACATACTATATCATGTGCATGTTTTAGAGCAAAACAACATGTTTAAAGTAGAAAGTGTTATAACCCTTTTGGAAAACCATTTCAAGCAATAAGCTTTTCTCTTTTGGTCCTTAAATGGAGGCCATTATCAGTGAATAAACCAGTATCAGCACTCGCCTTGTGAGTGGACAAGTGGCTTAGAGGGGCACAATTTGGGATGCAGAACAGAGATAAGAAGTTAACAAATATTCATTTACTAGTTTCTCCAGAAAAATACCAACTGCCGAGGGGGATTTCTACACAGGAGAGGAATATGAATTGTCAAGCTAAAATTAGCTGGCCTTTAACTTAAAATTAAATAGTATCAACATGTATTCATCTTCTAATGCTGATTACAAAACAGAAAACTGTTACTATTTTAAGAATAGACAAAGCAAGTTATCAAGTTTTGATAAAAATTTAGATTGAAAACACTTATTTATAAGGGCAAACCTATACTTACAGATATATCATTTTCAAACATTTTTATTCAGAGGGCTTCTTTATCTTTTTATATCAGCAACCAGCACTACTAATTCAACCTACAAACACTCGTGGGAAAATCTTGGGTATGTAATGTCTTCCCTTTGCAGATTCCCAGTTAGAACATGCAGTTACTAGAGTAACAGTACAAGCATCCATATTTAATGAACAAAAGAATTAGATGTATCCATCTTGACAAAGAAGGGTGAGATCATTTTCGGAACCTATACTAAGTAATTTAGTATACATTACTAAATTAGCCTATGAAATGCAATATATGAGTGATATTCAATGGAAGTTAAGGATAATTAAGCTCACTAAAAGAAACAGGTTTTGAGCTCTGCCAAACCATCTGTTGGTAAATGATCCTTATTACCTATTGACAAGGAGTGGGAAGGAACTAGTAAGAATATTGGTGACACTGGTAACTTACTGATGGCACTTGAAAGGGAGCAGAGGAGAAAAATATAATCTAATAAGGAATCTGATAACTTGAATATGTTCATGACATTTGCTCCCTCTATCTAACTGGGTGATATTAAAGTGAATCATTTACCTCACTAAACTTTTCCCATCTTCAAACTAGGAGACTAGATGTTGCATCTCAATGATCTTATTTGGCATAAAACTTTATGGTTTTTACCATTCTTTTCTGATATACTAACAAGATCCTATGTTGTGGAGTGAAGGTGAGTGAATGACCACTGGAGCCCAGACCAAATTAAAATTTAGCTGGCCAGGTGAGTGACGAGCTGGGCGATTGCTCTGCCATTCTCAATGCAGGGAGTCCGGAGAGCAGTGGTGATCTTTGTGTAGGACTCCTTTTAAGCCCATTTACCACATCCTGTTTTCGCAGAACAAGCAACCCAAGACAAAACAATTTTCCCAAACTACGTCAGGATCATGCCATTGATGGCCATGTTATTCACAGGGTCATCCTGTTCTTCAGAGAGCTGACAGTTTTCTATGAAAGAAGGCCCACGTGCTGGGAAGGGGCCATGAGATCATATTTCAAGGCCTAGCCTGGTGTCAGCACTGACAACTCTATCTGGGGCATAGTCCACGGCCTCTCTGGAATGGGCAAAAATTACCACTCTCCAACACCTACTATCCATGTCAGTTATAAAGCTTCTCTAAGCAAGCTAATATGACTATCAGGTACAAGAATTAGAAACTGACTTATGCATGTGTTCCAATTCATAAATATAATGACGGAAAAAAACATATAGAGATGCAAAATGTTCTAAAGTTATGAATTCTAAAGAATATAATTTCAACTGAAGTACCCAAATCTATGCTATATGTATGATAATATGATTACGGAAAGAGTAATAATTCTTTCTTTGCAGAATAAGGTCAAAAACACATCATCGGTAGCTGAAAAAGACTTAATATTAATAATATTCTTTTAATATTCTAAGACTAAAAGTTAAAATGTTTAATATACAGTAAAAAGGCCTACCACTTTGTTGACCATCTCCATATCACACAGATTGTCCACTAATATTCGACATGCTTCTTCTTTACCCCAGTGAGCTGCAGCATGGAGAGGTGTCCAGCCATCAAAATCTTTAATATTAACATCATAGCCTGCCTGTATTAAAAGTCTAAAGAAATTATAGGAAGTTAGATAATCATTAAAATCTAGAAATGAACAGATGTAACCAATAGCTTTATACCATGCGAGTTAACAAAAATTTGCAATATACTTTTCATAGTTCAACCCTCCCCTACATTAATGAAACAGGGCAAAAGAAATCCTCAGAAAACACTGGCAAAGAGCATCTTGAGTTACTGCCATAATGCATTCAGCTTTAATTAATTCCTAGTGATTATAAGTCTTATGGTGTGACACTGATTAATTCTTGTTAATATGACCTGTAATTAAAATTTTTAGAGGAAAGCCTATAATTTTTCAATATGAGATCATTCATTGCAGCGAAGTCTTCAGGTGTCCATATGAAAAATCATCTCAGGCTAAATGTATTCTAAAAAATATACCTGGATCAAGCAAGCTTACTTCAGAGTATTTTTGTTTCCTTAAAGTATAGGAATTAGTTTGTGAAAGTTTTCAGAAATCTTTATGATCTACCGTGGAAAATTTTCATAGGAAAATGACAATATGATTGTTAGGAACAAAAAAAACCCCCAAAAACAAAGCAAAACAAATATTCCAAGGGCCCAGTCTACTTTTCTGCAGCAGTAGAAAGCAGATATCCAATCATCAACAAAGCTAGAAAACAGGAATACATTTTAATATAATGCAAAGAGTTACACAACTTATGTTAGTATACCCTTCTAACTGTACAATGACATCAACCTTTATTTTACTTAGAAATTAAGCTCAGAGAGCAAAGAATGGGTCCATAAATTGCACATAGCACAGCTCCACACACACAGGCAAAACACTAAATACTTTACAACTCATGAAATCTGGTGACCTTTACCTTATTTTCCAAGATGTTGAACTTGAGAAGGGCTTCTTTTTACCTACAGAGGTGGTAGTGATAGCTAATACATAACCCTTCCTTTATTTATGTTTTAAGTACTAATTTCCTAACAATATCTAAAGCAGCAGTGTCCAATTCTGGCTCCAGAACAGAACCACTTGAAGAGTTTGTTAAAAAACAACAAAAAAAGATTCCCTAGCTCCACTGTAGACCTATTAGATTAAGCAGCATATTAGGATAAATTCCTGTAAATCTATATTTTTAGTAAGTCCCTCATATGATTCTCATACCATGCTTGTCACTCACCTGCAGACCAACCTTTAAGAGCCACCAAGAATAGGCTAACACATATATATCCAGAGGTTTAAATAAAAATATGTCCATTAATATATGAATTATCAGGAAATTTATATAATAGAGGCAAAAATAATACTGGGATATAAGATAATAAAATATATGCCCCATCAGAAAATATGAATTATAATAATATTAAATATCCTAAACAATATAAAATTTTAAGTACCTGGGAGCCTGACTGGAGAGAAAAGAGTCAGGAAGGTAAATACATTCCCTCCCCTCTCCACCCCCTAAATAGATGGTTATCTGCATATGCCAGGCCATAAAAAGATACTAAAAAATGTAAGACAGTACTTACATTCAAAGAGCTTCTAATGAAGGACAAAAATCTAGTAAGTAAAACAACAATCAACCCCCACAGATAGATTCTATAATGGGGATGCAATGGGAATACAGAACTGAAAATCATCTAAATCAACTGAAAGACAATTGTGTGCGTTTTTTTGGGGGAAGCAGTACGTGGGAGAATAAGCCAGTTAGAGAAAGCCATGTATCACATGATCTCACTCATATGTGGAATCTAAAGAACAAAATTTACTGATGAACAAAACAGATCCAGAGACATAGAAGCATGAAACAGACTGTCAAACCTCAGAGGGAAGGCAGGGTGGGTGGGAAAAGATTAACTGAAGAACTTATCTGCATATATGCATAACCCATGAATACAGACAACAGTGTGGTGAGAGCCTGGAAGGGGTGGGGGCAGGTGTGGGCTAGAAGGGATCAATAGGGAGGAAAAAGGAGTCATCTTTAATTCTTTCAACAATAAAGATAATTTTTTTAAAAGAAAACATTTGAAAAAGATACTCTATTTTTTATTTCACATGTATTTTTATTTATGTATTTTCATAAATAATAAATTCACAAGCTTCAAAAATGAAGAATAAGTGGCTATATAGCAAAGTCAGTCTCTTGCTGCTAATCTTTAACCAGTTTCACCCCCCTATAGATAACCATACTATACTAGAGGCCTGATGCATGAAGATTTGTGCAAGAATTGGCCTTCCTTCCCCTGGCTGCTGGCACTGCCTTCGCTCCGGCCAGAGGCCTTTCCACCTTCCCACACTGCCCAGAGGCCAGGAGCAGCTGGGGTGGTGCACAATGCCAGTATTGTCATCAAGGCTAGGACACAAGCATCCTGCCCCACTCCCAGCCACTTGGCACCTGCAAATCAACCCGCCATATTTGTTGAGTTAATTTGCATACTCACTCCTGATTGGCTTCTGGGCATTGCAAAGGCATGGTCAATTTGCATATTATTATTATTCTTTTATTAGTGTAGGTCAGTGGTTCCCAACCTTGTTTGCACCTTGGAATCAATAGAGCTTTGACAACTACTAATGCCTTTGTTCCACCCTAGAGATTGTGATGCACTAGTAATTGGTCTGGGGTGTGGCCACTGTTGGCTAGATAATTGAATAATGTAGGGATCTATTAAAATTTCCAAAGCCCTAGGCCACACCCCAAACCAATTACTAGTGCATCACAATCTCTAGGGTGGAACAAAGGCATTAGTAGTTGTCAAAGCTCTATTGATTCCAAGGTGCAAACAAGGTTGGGAACCACTGGTACAGATGTTTTGATTGAATGCTTAGAGAAATTTTATGCATATTAAGCAAGTACAACTAAAAGATGTTAAATACAGATTATACACTCTTCTCCTTGGTTTTTGACATTTAAAAATATGCCCTAGCTCTCTTTCCATATTTATACATAGTGTTTTTTGTTTTGTTTTTAATCTTCACCTAAGAAGTGAGGATATTTTTTACATTGATTTTTAGAGATAGCAGAAGGGAAGGGAAAAGGTGGGGGAGAAACACGGATGTGAGACAGACACATTGATTAGATGCTTCATGTATGAGCCCCAACTAGGGGTGGGGTTCAAACCTGCAACCCAGGTACCTGCCCCTGACTGAAATTAAACATGTGATCCTCCAGTGTGCTGGCTGATGCTTTAAAGCACCAAGCCACAGGGTCAGGGCTATGTGTACTGTTTTAATTGCTACAGAGTATCCAAGTGAAAGGATGTATCATATTCATTCAACCATTCTCCTATCTCCATTACAAACAACACTGCTCCCACATACCTTACTTCCTATGTGAGTGAGAATAACTGTTAAAAAAAAAAAAAACTCCCAGAGGTAGAACTGGTAAGCTAAAGAATAACTTATTTTAATAGAATTTGCTCAATCAATTCTCATTTATACTACCAAATATTTTGATTTTTGTTATATGATAAATTGGTAATTCATTATAGTTTATCTGCACATATTATGAATGAGGTTGAATATTTAATTTTAATTTTTCATAGGCTTAAGAGGCTTGAATTGAGTTAAAAGATTGAAAGAAATGTGCCTTTACGTTGAAGCAATGGTGAATAAAGATTATTTAGACAGCAACAAGAGTAGGATATTAAGACATTATGGCAGAATTTCAAGTACATAGATAAAATAATGCATGCCTAAAGAGCATTGATAGCAGCTTAATTTAAAAAAGGAGCCAGTGGCCAGATAATAAATGGTCTTATTTGCATAGTTCAGGAGTTTAACATATATTCTAATTTCTACTGCGAATCTTAATGAAGTATTTTAAGAGTATTTTATAATTTAACCTAATTATAAAGACCACTTGAAAGCAGTCTAGAATGTGTTTTACATCCCTCAGCCCAGCCTGCACTCTCTCTAATCTGGGACCCCTCGAGGGATGTCCGACTGCCCTTTTAGGCCCAATCCCAGATTGGACCTAAAAGGACAGGCAGACATTGCTTTCACAATCCAGGACTGATGGCTTCTAACCACACGCCTGCCTGCCTGCCTGCCTTATTTCTCCTGTTTTTGCCTGCCAGCCTGATCACCCCCTAACTACTACCCTGCCAGCCTGATCAATGCCTAATTGCTCCCCTCCTAGCCCGATTGCCCCTAACTGCCCTCCCCTGCTGGCCTGGTCACCCCTAACTGCCCTCCCTGAAGGCCTGGTTGCCCCAATTGCTCTCCTCTGCCAACTTGATCACCCCTAACTGCCCTCCCCTGCTGGCCTGATTGTCCACAACTGCCCTCCCCTGCCAACTTGATCACCCCTAACTGCCCTCCCCCATTGGCCTGATTGTCCACAACTGCCCTCCCCTGCCAGGTGGCCATCTTGTGTTGGAGTGATGGTCAATTTGCATATTACCTCTTTATTATATAGGATATATATAATTAGTACATGTTAACAAAAAAAAGTTTTTAACAAGTCATATTTACCTTTACCATATGCAATACCCTTTGATACCGTATTTGCCGGCGTATAAGACGATTTTTTGGCCCTGAAAAATATGCCTCCAAGTGGGGGGTAGTCTTATACGGCGAGTATATAACAAACTCTGTATTTTGAGTGGAAATGTTAGGGGGTCGTCTTATACGCCCAGTCTCTTATACGCCGGCAAATACGGTATTTTTCAGGGCCAAAAAATCGTCTTATAGGCCGGCAAATACGGTATTTCCAATTCTTCCTTTAAAACAAACAAATAAACAAACAAAAAACCCCTAATGGCAACTCACTAAGTTCATTTCATGACCTGCTAATGGAGTCAAAGTTTGAAAAATTTTGGATTAGAGATAGCCAGACAGGGGACAAGGAAAGTAATAAGAAGTTAACTATACTACTTTAAGAGAAGGCTTAAAATTATGAAAGTGTAGGGACTGAAAAAAGGAGGAAATATGGGAATAGTTGACAGACACTGCTTCACTTTTTTTACTGAGGAGAGGGAATAAGAACATGACATTAGAAACCCAAGAGGAATAAAAACAATATAAAGGACACAGTAGATTTTACTAGGGCCAGTCTAATTTCCTTTCATATACACATAACAAAAGCTATGCACTAAATTATTTTTTTTCACATAGTTGCCAACACCTTTGTATTGCATAAGTAAAAAACAAATAAACCCACAAAAATTTGTGATATAAAGAACTTTGCACCAAAAAAAACTGATCAAAATATATTCCTATATAGTCTAAGTTGCTTACAGCTTGATATTTAATATTATGCTAATAGCACTTGAGACCAGTATACATATAGTAAAAATAAACTATTTAGATAAATTACATGTTAATAAATGTTCAATAGAAACTAAACTCTTAGAATTTTGAAAATTAAGCTCTCAGAATATATAAACAGAAATATGTTAACATATAACATAGTTCTTAGTCTCAGAAACCAAAGTTTCTGGGAACCCCAAAATGACTGTAATAGTTTATTAGCCCAGAAGGTAACAGATAATGGTTGTCTGATACTTATTTACTTATTGGACAATTGCAACTAACAAAACAACTTAGTAAAATAATAAAAATTTAAGAGTGAAACAAAGAGCTTTAGAAATAAATATTCAATAATATTTTTAAACAAATATAGAAATAATATTCAAGGTAGTTTTTCTTCTGTAAATTAATGTTAAATAGCCTTTATAGGCTGTTTTGAAATGTTTGCAGGGTATCTTATGAAAAGGAAGACCGAATTAAAGAAAACAAATCAAAGTAAGAAAACAACTGTGAAAAATAATACTTACTTTAAAACTTCTGTATAGCCTTTAGCTGCTGCAACATGAAGTGCTGTACCTCCAGATTTTGCATGCCGGACATCATTTATATGACCACTATTTAGCCATTGTCTTGCATCTCTTAGCATTATCCGTTCTTCTTCCTTTCGAGCTGCTTCTATATCAACACCTGATAAAATTAAAATTGTTTTATTATTCTTTACAGAAAATGTTTTTCTATGTTGGAAAATAAAATTTTCTAAAACATTTTAAGTTTAAATAAAGATTAAAAGTGAAATTATATTTTTGAAAATGGGCTGCTTATACTAAACTGGTTAAATAAAAAAATGTGGAAATTTCATTAGCCTTTTCTGCTGATTATTTAGTTTCTGTCCCACAATAATATTTTGGCTATCTTTTTAACTTTTCTGATTATTCCTTTTGTTTTTAAAATGTGAATATTTACCTAAGTACATCATCTCTTGATAAAAAAAAAGTGTGTTTTTTTTTTTAATCTATCATATGTAATTAAGCCTCATATTCATATCTACTGCTTTAACCAATTCTCTGAACTCTAACCTACTGGGTACAAATGTTTACTAAACAATTAAACTTGGAGGTGCTGTCTTCATCTAAAATTTACCAGACCTTACCTTAAAACAGATTATCTGGTTAACAAACACTCTTTCCTTTTCCAACATACTCAAAAGGAACTGGATACTCTAGTTTTTACCTTTAAAGAGTAAATGTTTACTAAATGAATAGAGTAAATAAATGAGTATAAAATCACAAACAACACACACATACATCTCCTCAGTTAAGATATCTCCTATATAAATCATATGTATGTATCCAACTATCTATTCAGGATTTTTTATCCATCCATCTATCCATTCAATATGTACTGAGTGTCTACTATAAGTTAGCTACTTTACAAGTTTCTATGGGTACAGAAATGAATTTACATGGCAGAAGATGATACATCTGTGAAGAAAAATAAAGCAGAATAGAAGGACAGAGGATAATGAGAAAGAGTTGTTATCTCATACAAGTTGGTCAAGAACAGTCTCTTTGATAAGGTGATATTTGGAGCAAGAAAAAAAAACGTGAGAGATAGCTATGGTACAATACGGGAGAACATTTCAAGCAGAAGGAAGTACCGTGTTTCCTGGAAAATAAAACATCCTCCGAAAATAAGGCCTACTTACAGGTTTCCTTCTGAGTGAAATATAAGGCATCCCCCGAAAATAAGGCCCCCAGACTCTGTCTCAGAATGAAAATTAATTTACTGTAAACTGGTAGCTAGGGCCGCTCCGACTGGCGTCGAGCAATCAGTGACATAATGCAGAGTCCTGACGTCACTGCTGTGTAGAGGCAGAGAGGAAGTCGGAGTGAGCAGTGAGTGTGGGGCGGGAGAGAGGAGGAGACTTTCGTAGATGCGTGTAGAAGAACAGGAGGATTAGAGCGGACAGGACGCAGCGAAGGTGGTGAGTGCTGGTCTGTCTCTGGTGACACTACCTGATGCTCACGGCTACCTTCATGATGACTGAAGGTTCTCAGTCAGTGGCAGACCCTGCTCCAGCCCAGATCCAGGCCCCACCAAGCCCAGTGACAGTCCCAGGCAGGCCCCAGGGGATAAATGTCTGATAAAGGGGTAGGGGGGATGTCTGATGAAGGTGTTCAGTGGCACAGGGGTGGGGGGAGGAGGATCACTTAAAATGACCCAGGAGGATCAGAGGGGACAATCAAAATGGGTTACTAAAATGGTAATCCCCCCTCTGATTCTCCTGTGCTATTTTGATTCCCCCCCTCTGACCCCCCTGTGTCATTTTAAGTGATCCCCTTCCCCCCACTTTGATACCCCAATTCCTTTTTGTTACCCCTAGAAATGAGTGCAAAAAGAAAAAGCTACTCCATGGAGTACAAGAAAGGAATTGTGGAAGACTCTTGGGGCCAAAATCTTACTGCTTTCTGCAAAGAGAAGATGTTGAGTATCCGATTGGTCTGAAAATGGCGAGCAGAGTATGGTAACCTCATTGAACAAGTGGACAAGGGGAATGCTAAAAAGCACAAGTGTGGATCAGGTCGGCAACCATTATTTTCCAAGCTGGAAGACCTGATCTGTGAATGGGTTGTTGACAGGAGAGCAAAGGCTTTGGTTGGGAATAGGGCTCAGATTCAAGAATTTGCCCTTGCAATGGCACCACAGTTTGACATAGCCCCCGAAGACTTCAAAGCATCACAACACTGGCTGGATAATTTTCTTCAGCGAAGTGAACTGTCTTTAAGAAGATCTATAACATTGTTTAGGTTAGAAGATACTCAAGTTATTAAGTGAGCACTTGCATTCAAGTCCTTTATTGATGATGCTGACTTCTCTAAATACAATCTTTCCAACATGATTGCTATGGATGAAACTGCAAGTGTTTATGGGCCAATCATCTCAAACAACAATTGAACAGTGGGGTGCCTCCTTAGTGTACATTCCCTCCACTGCTTACGAAAGTGCACGTGTTTCCTATATTTTGGCAATTCATCTGGATGGCACTAAAATCCCACCTTTAATCATTTCTAAGGGCAAGAAGGAAAAGATTGAACGTGTTTTGGGCGTTTTTATTCTTGAAACTGAAAAAGCCTGGGCCACACAAGCAGTTATAAGGAAGTGGGTCGATTTAAGCTGCTGCTTGTTATGTGAGGGAGCCAAAGAGGTATGCCAGTCTGGGATGTAGCCAGCACTCACCGAGCTAAAGACATGAAGACATTTCTTCACGAAAGAAAAATAGATCAGATAATGATTCCCGAAGGAATGATGGCCTATCTCCAGACTCTTGATATTGCAATAAAAAAGCCATTCAAAGACAATTTGCACATGGAAATTAATGACTACATTGAAAATAGAATAGAGAGAAATCAGCATGGAAACTTTGTGAAACCTAAGTTGTGACTTGTGTGAAGAATTTATGGGAGAAAAATCACTGACAGTTGCATTGCAAATGCACTGCGAGCAGGCTACCTTGATAAGAAGTACTCATTTAAAGACAGTGCTACTGCTAAACATGAGAGATTTGGTCCACTGATTCTGAAAGAAATGGAGTCACAAGAAATTCACCAGGAAATTCAGGAATTGGATTGTTATGATGATGTTCCAGAAGATGATGACATGATTGCCATTGAATAAATGAGTAAATTCTTGATATTGTAGGATTCACAGTTTGTCTGGTTTGTGCTGACAACTACCATACTACCGTACCATATACAGGTAATAAATTTCCTTTATTTTCATTTAACAATAAATGTGTACCGTATTCTTCTTCATGGAAAAATAAGACATTCCCTGAAAATAAGACCTACCGCATCTTTGGGAGCAAAACTTAATATAAGACACTGTCTTATTTTCGGGGAAACAGGGTAGTAATAGTCTCAAGACAGAAATTTACTAAGAATGATCTTTTGATTAGAAAAATCAGCGTATCTACAATGAGCAGGGTGATACAATATGACTTAATTTAAGAGGAACAGTTAAACTAGACAGTTAAGAGCAGAAACTGATGTGTTAATTAGAAAACTACTGTAATATTCAGAGAAAAGATTATAGTTACTAAAACCAGGGTAGTAGCAGTGAAGTTAGAAAAGAAGTTAAGATTTTGGGTTCTTCAATAACACTGATAGAATTTGCTGATGGTTTCGATGTAGGAGAAAAACAGAAGTCAAGGATGAAGCAAAGGTTTTTAGCCTGAGCAATATGAAAAACTAAGATTTTAATATGAACAATTTAAAGTTTGAGATGTCCCAATAGACATTTAATTGGAGATATCAAGTAGCCAGGAGGATATCTGAATATGGAGAACAGAAAAGAGGTCAAGACTAGGCAAATGATTTAAAAAGCCAGAGACTGGAACACCGAAACAACCAGAATGATTAGTCACAATGACGCCCTCTCCAGCCAGCAAACCTATCTGGTTGGGGGTGGGGCCAGCTGGACAACCTCCTGGGGCCACTCCCCCAAGCTGCCCTGATCCTGATTGGCCTCTCTCACACTAATTGAGGGCGAGGTGGCCGGCCAACTGCCCTGAAGTCCTTTCCCCCTGGGGCCAGCCCCACCCCAATGAGCCCCCATGCCCTCCCCCTGGCTGGCCCCACTCCCAATGGGGCCCCACCACCCTGATCTACCCACAGCCTGTCCACAGCCCTGATGGCGCCCCCCCCAATAGGGGGTGGGGCGGCCAACCTCCTACATTCCCTCCCCTCCCTGCACCATCCTCCCCTCCTCCCCCGGCTGGCCCCACCCTAGATGGCCCCCCCACCCTGATCAGGGGCAGGGCTGGCCAAGCAACTGCCTGTGGCCCCTCCCCGCAGCCAGCTCTGCCCCTGGTCAGCCCTTCCCACTCTGATCAGAAGCAGAGCTGAATGGCCAACCACCCATGGCCCCTCCCCCAGATGGCTGGTCCCCGATCAGCCCCCTATTTGGGGGTGGGGGTGGCTGGCTCACTATCCACTGTCCCTCCCCCCAGCTGGCTTGGCCCTGACCGAGCCCAAATTGGAATGGGATGGCTGGCCAACCTCCTGCCATCTCCTCCTCCTGTCAGGCCTGGTCCCAATCCACCCATTGGAGCTGGACAGGCCAGACTCCACCTGTGCATGAATTTATGTGCTGGGCCTTTAGTCCTATATAATAAAGAGGTAATATGCAAATTGATCATCACTCCAACACACAAGATGCCCCCCCCCATGTGGAGACAAGATGGCTGGCAGGGGAGGGCAGTGTGGGCAATCAGGTCTGCAGGGAGGACAGTTAGGGGTGACCAGGCTGGCAGAGGAGGGCAGTTGGGGGCAATCAGGTCAGCAGGGGAGGGCAGTTGGGAGGGATCCGGCCTGCAGGTGAGGGTAGTTGGGGGTGATCAGGCCAGCAAGGAAGGGCAATTGGAGGTGATCAAGCCTGCAGGAGAGGGCAGTTGAGAGGGGCCAGACCTGTAAGGCAGGGCAGTTGTGGGCTATCAGGCCAATATGGGAGGACAGTTGGGGGTGACCAGGCCAGCAAGAGAGGGCAGTTAGGGGCAACCGGGCCTGCAGGGAAGAACAGTCAGGGGCAACCAGACCGGCAAAGGAGGGCAGTTAGGGGCAACCAGGCCAGCAGGGGAAAGCAATTGGGGGTGACCAGGCCTGCAGGGAGGACAGTTAGGGGTGACCAGGCTAGCAGGGGAGGGCAGTTAGGGGCAATTGGACCAGTAGGGGAGCAGTTAGGCATCAATAAGACCAGCAGGGGAATAGTTAGGGGGCAATGAGGCTGGCAGGCAGAAGTGGTTAGGGGCAATCAGGCAGGCAGGTGGACAGTAGGGAGCCAGCAGTCCTGGATTGTGAGAGGGATTAGGCCTGAACAGGCAGTTGGACATCCCTTAGCAGTGTTTCCCAAAGTGTAGTATGTGTACCCCCAGGGTTACAGGAAGAGTTTGGTGAGGGTACGTGTTGCACCAGAGTTTGGAGCTTAGCTGTGCCTAATTCTACGTTCTCATGTCAAGTCAAGACAGTCTTGTGAGGCATGAGATGGTCTGGTGTGCAAATAAACGTTATTTTATAAAGTTTGGGAAACACTGCCTTAAGGGGTCCCAGATTGGAGAGGGTGTAGGTTGGGTTGAAGGACCCCCCCCTTCCTCCGTGCACGAATTTCATGCACAGGGCCTCTAGTTAATCAATACTGAATGAATCATTATAATTAAAATCAGCATTGCTAACAGTTTCCTTTATATAAAAGGGAACCAAAGGCAAGAAGTTTTCAGTATAATTCCATACCTTCTTTAGTCCATAATAATTGCTAACATTAAACAGTATAAAAAGATTTAACCAGTTTTACAGGAAATTGATAGCTATCTGGGCACTCATTAGGGCTGGATGGAAGATAAGGTACCCTTCTTTTTAGCTTGTGATGTGTTTTATGTATTCTTCCAGTTCCTCAAGTCTTAAAGATCCTATTATCCCAAAATGCCTGCCTATAACATAGTTGTTAAAAGTTCTTCTGTGTATTTATTCAAGCTTCAATTTAAGACAACTTTTGTGATGTGTGTGTTTGTTTCTCCTATTATCTTCAACCACTTGTTATAATTCCTCAGTTCTATTTAGGCATTTAAATATTTTCTCAGTTTTAGTGCCTAAGACTTCTTTTTAAACAACTGAGTAGTCATTATGCATTTCCTTAATCCCAAGGGGGGAAAAAATCTCTTTTCTAGGAACAACTGAGAAGTCATTAGGAATTCTCCTAATCCCAAATATAAAAATCTCTTTTCAAGGAACTGGTTTAACTTCTATTTCTTAAACCCTATTACCTGATGAATCACACTTCAGCAGCAGTCAACCTTCTAAACCAATATTCATACTTTTCCTCTATCCTTTAATCTTAGTAAAACACATTTCTCTTCTGATAATAACTATTTAATCACTGCACAATGAAGTATATTGGAAATCACTATATATAATGATTTATATATATTTAAAATTTTAACTGTAGTAAAATACAAAGAACATAAAATTTGCTGTCTTCAATAACCATTTTAAAGTGTATAGTTAAATAGTGTTAAGTACATATTTATTGTTGTGTAAACCAATTCCCAAAACTCTTTTCATCTTGCAAAACTGAAATGCTATACCCATTAAACAAGTACTCATTTCCACCTCCTCCCAGTTCCTGAAAGTAATCATTCCACTTTATCTATGAATTTGACTACTTGCAGTACATCTCACCTAGGTGAAATCATACAGTATGTGAGTGGCTTATTTCCCTTAAGGTTTATCCATGCTGTAGCATGTCAGAATTTCCTTAACAAAGAATAGTATCCTATTATATGTATGTAGCATATTTTACTTATCCATTCATCTGTTGATGGACATTAGGTTTACCTTTAATATTTTGGTTATTGTGAATAGTGTTATAAATATGTGTGTACATATATCTCTGAAACTTTCCTTTTAATTCTCTGGGTATATACCCAGAAGTGTATACAATTTAATGGTTTTTAGTAAATTTGCAGCAGAGTTGTGCTACAATTATTACAGTTTTAGAACAATCATCACTCCTAAAAGAAACTCTACCTATAAGCAATAACCCCTCATCTATACCTCCCAAATTTATATCTCTAGCCTATATCTCTCTCTACTTGGATATCTAATAGGTAAAAAAAAGTCAGCATGTCTTGAAAATGAACCCCTGAACTTTCCCTACAAAATTTACTTTCCCAAGAATATTCACCTCTCAAATTAAAACATCTAGTTGCTAAAACCAAAAATCTTAGAATCTCCCATTTTTGTTTTTTCTCTTACATGCTCTACATTTAATCAATCAATGCTCTTGGCCAAACCTTCAAAATATATCTAAAATTCAACCTTTTCTCATCACTTCATTTACCCCCACCCTACTTCTGCCATTGTCATTCTCTTACTTCTGCTCATACTATCTACAATCATTCTCAACACAACAGTCACAGAGATCCTTCCTGAAGCAAGTCATGTCATGTCATTTCTCTACTTCAAACCCTTGGCTCCCTACCTCACTCAGATTAAAAGCCAAAGTCCTTCCAATGGCCCAAAAGGCCTTATGTAATGTGGCTCACTTCTGTGTCATCTCCTTCCAGCTCCTTCCTTGTTCTGCCTGTTCCAGTCACACGGGTCTACTTGCTGCTTCTCTGAATACACCAGGTACCCTTCTATCTTTGCACTGGGTTTTCCCTCTGTCTGGAATGTTCTTTCCCCATAATCACATAATTCAGTCCTCACCTCATTTAGATTTTAGTTTAAATATCATCTTATCAGTGAGAACTTCTTGATTGCTTTATTTAAATTTACAATGTGTCATATTCATCCTATGCACATCTTACCCTTTTTGCTTGTTTTCTCTCAAAGCTCTTAATAGTATATAATTTTATGCCAGATTCCACCACTTATGGTACTTCTTTCAACTTTAAAAATATTAAGATACAGAGCTGAGAAACGTATGTTTTTCAAATAGAAATCATACTGCACATTAGGTAAGCTGACTCCCCTCCCCCAATTATAATTGTCTTTCAATACCAACCATTATTTCACTAAAAAAGTATCATGCTCTTTCTAAAAAGTTATAAACATTTTTTTTTTCATTTAGACTGCTTTTACATTACCTTGCCGATTAACTTCATTTTGAAGTAGCTCTTCCATTGCCTCCTCCTCAGCAATATCTAACGGTGTGTCGCCTTCACTGTTGACAGCTCCTACATGTGCTCCATGACCAATCAAAAACCTGTAAAATCAAAGGTAAGATGGTTAAGCAATGATGATACTGAAATAAAACTAAATGCATAACAATAAAGAAAACTACTTAAGAGCAGCCATAAAAATCAAGAATAGGGCCCTAGCCAGTATGGCTCTGTTGGCTGGGCATCATTCTGTGCACAGAAAGGCTGCTGGTTGGATTCCTGATCAGGACACATGCCCGCGTTGCAGGCTCAATCTCTGGTAAGGGGCATGCTAGAGGAAACTGAAAGATGTTTATCTATCTACCTACCTATCTCCCTTCCTCGCTTCTAAAAATCAATAACATATTTTAATACACCAAAAAGCCAAAAACAGGATATGTATTAAATTCTAAAAAACTACAGTAAAGCATATTTTCTTTTTTGTAATATTTCCTAATTTTTCTGTAATGTACATACATTGTAAAAAAAAGCTGATTAAAAAAAATCCTTACCTGAGGATATTTTTATTGGTTTTAGAGAAGAAAGGAAAGAGAAAGGGAGAGGTACTGATTGATTACCTCCCATATGCACCCAGACCGGAGAGTAAACCTGCAATCTAGGCATGTGCCCTGATCATTGACCCGCCATCCTTTTGGTATATGGTCTGACGCTTCAACCAACTGAGCCACTGGCCCAGACCCCAAAATGCTGATTTTTAATAGTAATTAGAAAGTCTTACATAGGATCATTTCAAACTGTTTCCATTAAGGTTTTTTATTATCTCCAATAACTGACTGGTTTCCTAACTGATCTCCATGCTCCCCAGTCTTATGCCATAAGCAATAGTTCTTAATTTGGAGCCCATGGACAGAATTCAAAAGAACATTTCACTGATACAGATATCTCAAAATATTATTTATGCTCACCACTATTTTGAAATTAAAGTTTTTATTAGACCAACCATTAGGCCTTTTTATTTAATGTTACTAAAGAAGCACATATATAACTATATCACAGATGTTTTTTTTTAATACTTTGATAAATGAAATCCAATATAATTGGTTTTCACTGTAGTTTGTATTTTATGCATGCAAAGCACAATCCTGAGAAAGTATCCACAGGCTTCATCAAACCTGCCAAAGGGATCCAGATACAAAGGTTCTCAATCACTTTCATGTGTTAACTGCACATCTCCTAGAATCATCTACGTAACACTAGAGGCTCAATGCACAAAAATTTGTGCAAGAGTAGACCTTCCTTCCCCTGGCTGCTGGCACCAGCTTCCCTCTGGCAGGCACCAAGGACCCAGGTCACTCACAGGCACCTGGGACCCAAGCTGGCTTCCCTCTGGCCCTAGCTTTGTCAGGAAGGACATCTGGAATGACGTCCGGAAGATGTCTGGTCTAATTAGCATATTACCCTTTTATTATTATAGAAGATAACCAGTATCGATTCCCAACTAAAACATTTTTGAATGGTTGTTCTATCAGTAGGAGAAACACACAGACCCTCAATAATCCAGTTTTATATTATTTTCAGCCTCTTTCCTATATCATGCTTGAAGCTCCAACAATATGGAACTGCTTGTAGTTCCAGGTTAAAACATGCTCTTTTGGCATCCCAGATTTCCTTTTCTATATGTAAAGAATGGGTAGTTTTTTTCTATGTCCCTAAACAACTGAACTTGTGTGTTTTTCTGACTGACTACATAAAAAGTCCACACAGAGTTAAAAAGAAAAAGGAAAGATCTTCCTTAAACCTCTTCTTCTACTACCATGATCTCTTCCGAGAGAAAAACACTACTGACAGCCTGGCAAATATCTTTCTAGTACCTTTGCTCTGAATTTATAGGTGTGTATATAAACAAATATGCATAGTCACTTTGAGGCTCTTTTTTAAAACAAAAATTAATGATATTATTTTAAATGTCCTGGAATGCAATGCCTCCCTTCTAATAGCTGAAAATATTCTATAGTATGGCTGGATGATACTTTTATTTGATAGCGTCCAGCTAATGGACATGTTTAAAATGAACATTTGACATTAACAATCTTTTAAAATATCCTCAACATGATGGGCATGAAACATTTTATCTTTATTTTAACATATTTTCTGATTACACATGAGTTTGAAAATATTTTAATGTTTACTGGCATTTGTATTTTCTCCTTTTTCTTATTTATATCTTTTGCTTGTATTTCTTACATGTTAATTCAATAAATACTTATGGGCTGTTGTTATAGACTCAATGTTTGTGTCCCTACCAAAATTCAATGTGATGGTATTAGGTAATTAGGATTAGATGAGGTCATGAAGGTGGAGCACCCATGATGGGATTAGTTTCTTTATAGAAGAGGAAGACACTAGAGTTCACAACCTCTCTGCCTGAGGACACAGCAAGATGACAGCCATCTGCAAGGCAGGAAAAGGGCCCTCACAAGGGCCAGCATCTTGGACTCCATAGTCTTACAAACTGTGAGAACCAAATCCTGCTGTTTAAGCTACCTAGTCTATGGTATTTTGTTACAGCAGCCAAAGACCACTAAAACAGGTGTCTAGAATGTATCTAGCACTACGTTACATTCCAGCAATTCAACTGTAAGCATAAACAAACATGGGCCCTCCTCTCAAAGAGCCTATAGTCTAGTAAAAGAGTTAGATGAATCACCTCAATAAATGTAAAATTGTGATAAGTTTATGACAAAGAATTTTGTTGTACCTGGCAGTGAATAACATAATTTGATTTGGTGAGGTCCAAAAAGAATTCTCTAAAGAATATGTAGGTACTAGCAAAGATAATTGAAAGAGTGCGTTCCAGGAACAGAAAACAAAAGGCACCAAAATCCTGCAACAGGAAGTGTGTATGGTAGACAGCGGGCAGGTTCTTTTTGTTGAGTAACTGAAATAAAAGATCACTCTCCATATATTTGTCTCTGAAACATAACGAACGTGAGCATACACACACACACCTACACACCTACACACACACACACACACACCAAAGTCAGTGAATGTTTATTTTTGCTTACATTATCAGGTATGTATTTCAAAAAGATCACTTTGTGCAGTATGAAAGAAAATTAGAATGGAGAAAGAATGAGAGTAGGCAGAGCAGTTAAATAGCTACAGTTGTAATATAAAACAGTTGTGTTGGAAGCTTGAATTTGATGGAGGAAATGGATAAATTCCAGAGATAAAACTAGGAGATACTGGAAGGTCAGCTGGATATAAGAAGTGAGGGTAAAAAGGTATTTAAGCAACATTAAAGTTCTTGACTTATATGATGTGATAAATAGGATGGTGGTACTAATTAATAATATATAAAGACTTAAATTATTCCCTGCATCTGACTAATAGATGTGTTGCAAATATTTTTTTTCCATATTGTCACTGCATTAAAAACTTTTCTTATAGTATTTTGTATTTTACTAAATTTTAAAGGTTTTATGAAGTCAGGATTGTCAATCTTTTGCTTTAAGAAGACATTTATCCATCTAGCTAGATGTATCTATGTGGAGATGTAACTTTTATAGACATGCACACACACATACATATATACACACACAGAAAGACAAAGAAAAATGAAAGAATATACACTATACACAGACAATAGTGCAGTGAAGGCCTGGATCGCAGGGGGCAGGGAGCTGAATTGTGGGGTGAAGAGGGAGAGAGTCAATGAGGAATTAAAAAAAGAGTATTAAGAATATACAGTATAAAGTTAATGGGTCATCCATAAGAGGTAAGATTAGAACGGATCTGTGTTAGTTGAGTTTTTATAGTAAAAAGAAATTTTTTGTAATCCAAGTTTTCTGCAGCAAGTGCATTTTGTATATCAGATCACAAAATAGCTGCCATATCATTTGTAGCTTTTTTTTATTGTCTAAAGTTTGTAGCTTGTTTTTAAACTTAATAACATGTTATAAACATTTTTTTTTCTCCCTGTACAAAGGAGTGTTTCATTTTTTATTATTTTCACGTGTTTTGTTTTTACAAATAAGTCATACTTGAATTGAGGTAACTTTTTCTTTCTCACAGTTTTAAAAAATGTAATATAAAACTAAAAAACATTTATATACTACAGATAAATAGATGAATCTGGAGAGAGGGGAAAAAAAAAAAAAAAAAAAAGATGTGCTATGCTCCAAGAGAGTATGAAACTATTCTACTAAGCAAAACCTTGATCAAATAATTAGGAATATTTGCAGATAAAACCACTTCTATTTTGCTTATAGTATTAGAACTCATTCACCAGATATAAACACTGAGAATAAAAGGAATACCTCAATATAGCTGCAATGCTTGAAGCAGAGGGAACTATATGGGAAGCAGAGTCTCAAGGACATACCAGGTCAAAGCCAAATACAGACAATCCAAAATTTATGTAAACAGGAAGGATGTTATTTACAAGAGTAAAGTTCCAAAACTAGTGGCAAGGAAGTGGGCCTCGCACAATCCTTGAGCCAAAAATTTATATACACACACACACACACACACACACACACACACACACACACACTTGGTATAGTTCACAAATCTCTCCTGTACTCCAGAACTAGTCTGCAAATACAAATAAAAAAATAAAAGATATATCAATATACATAAAATCCCATTGTATTAATTCTTATCTCCCATGAATAATCTCAAAAGCCATTCAAATATTGGTTGGATGGGGGGAAAAAGCATAAATGTCTAAGTTTAAGTCCTGTAGACTACTTTGGGTCAGACTTTCACCTCTGCCTGGATAGCTGTATGACATTCATTAACTTAAAATATTTGAAGTCCCATTTATAGGCTACTTACAGGGTTGTGTGAACTTTAAATGAGTTAGCTCAGGTAATGTCTAAAAATCAAAATTCTGTTACCACATCATGCAAAATCATGACATTTAGAAAGTAATGTTCAAGATAATGTGAAAGAAAATACATGCTATCTGGAATAACAGAAATTCACTTTGAGGGACCATGGAGATACTGAAAACAGATGGCTACATGTCCTTCAGAACAAACAAGCTGGAGTATTTTAAGCAGCTCATGCCACTGCTAATTAGAAAAAATATACTATTTTATTTTAATATTTCTTAGAAGAAAAACAAAGATTTCTCATAGGAGTCCCAAAATGAAAGTGAGAAGACTGGGCTGGTTCTCAGATGGGCAACTTTTTTGATGCTTCAACATGTAAACAGTTAATGATTTATTCAAATAATGCAAGTCCAAAATAGGAAATTTCACTTAGTAAATAATGACATTCTTTATGAAGTGTAGATGTGAAAAGGTAAACTACTAGGTTTGTTGAGATTTATAATAATCTAATAGCTTTGAGTCAATAAATAATTTTGGATAAATAAATTTACCTCAAAATGAAAATGTGACCCAAATGGAATTTTACAAAATTATTAAGAAATCTAACAAAAGTTATAAAGTAACGAAGTCACTGGATATAGTATCTTACCTAATAAAAGAGAAACATGCAAATCAACCATCACTCTGCTATGCCCACAGCCAATCAGAGTATGCAAATTAACCCAACAAAGATGGAGGTTAATTTGCATATGCACAAGCAGAGCAGTGTGAAGCCTGCTATGGGGGAAAAGAGGGCAGAGGAGGGAGCTACTGGAGTGGTGCACCAGGCAGAAGCAAGGGCTTGTTGGCTCTGGGGGATGTGACCAGGGAGGTGACATGCCGGGTCCTGGACAGCTGGGGAGAGAGGACTTGCTGGCTCCCAGGCAGCTGGGGAACGGGGATGTGCCTGCTCCCAGGCGGCCAGGGAGAGGGGACTTGATGGCTCCCCGGCAGCCGGGGAGTAGGGATATGCCTGCTCCTGGGCAGCTGGGGGACTTGCTGGCTCCTGTGGCTGGGGAGGGGAGTGGGGACTTGCTGGCTCCTGGGCAGCTGGGGAGCAGGGATATGCCTGCTCCTGGGTGACTCCCAGTGGCCCAGGGACAGGGACTTGCTGGCTTTGGGCGGCTGGGAGTGAAGCCAGGGGCTTATTGCACGAATATCGTGCAACAGGCCTCTAGTATTAAATAAGTAGGTAGGATTCTATCTGTGCTAGAAATACTTAATGATGAGAGGGGGGGGCTATGAGGCTGTGTGAAAAAGGTGAATTAAGAGATACAAATTGGTAGTTGCAGAATAGTCACAGGGATGTAAAGTATAGCATAAGGAATATAGTTAATAATATTGTAGTAACTATGTATAGTGCCAAGTGAGTATTAGACTTATAAGAGGGATCACTTTATAAGCTATATAAATGTTAAGTTCTAGAACCACTATACTATATACCTGAAACTAATATAATATTGAATGCCAATTGTAATTTTTAATATTTTTAAAGAATTGTTCAGTATTAACTGAATTTGCAAAACTATTTTTCACAGTCTCTATTATCTTGGATTCTGAGTTTTGTCAAATATCCAAGTACAGATAAAATTTTTTGAGACAAAGAAATAGTTCATTTAAAAATTTTGATTTTTTTAAATTAAAATTTTGTCTTTAAATCAGAATCTGAGAACATAGTAATAAAAAAAACAAGGATAAAGTAACTTCACCAGCAAGAACTAAATATATTTAGTGTTCAAATTTAATGGACAAATATTAAGTTTCTTATATACTATAGGAAAACTAGTATCAAGAAATCCTTTTTTAACTAATATATGAATGCTTCATGTATGCAATATATGAATTTTTAAATCTGAGAAAGTCAGTGTGTGCAGCTTTAAAAAAGGGAACTCTATGCCAAAACCGGTTTGGCTCAGTGGATAAAACATCAGCCTGCAGACCTGGGGGGGTCCCAGGTTCGATTCCGATCAAGGGCATGTACCTTGGTTGCGGGCACATCCCCAGTAGGGGGCGTGCAGGAGGCAGCTGATTGATGACTCTCATCGATGTTTTAACTCTCTATCCCTCTCTCTTCCTCTCTGTAAAAAATCAATAAAATATATTTTAAAAAATAAAAAAAGGAACTCTGTTACAAAGATGAATCTCAAGACCATTATGCTAAGCAAAATAAGCCAGTTACAAGAAGACAAATGTTTTATGATTCCACTTATATGAATATCTAAAGTCAAAATAATAAAAACAGAAAATAGAAAAGTGGTAATCAAAGACAATGAGGAGAGGACAAATAAATGTTTAATGGGTAATTTCAGTATTGCAAGATGAAAAATTCTAGAGATCTGTAGTACAATAAATAAACAACACCTACTGAATTGTATACTTAAAAAAAAATGGTTTAGATGGCCTTAGCCAGGTAGCTCAGTTGGTTAGAACATTGTACCAATACGCTAACATCAGGGCACATAAAAGAAGTAACTAATGAATGCATAAATAAGTAGAACAAAAATTGATGTTTCTTAGTGGTAACATTTGTAAATATGCTCTCCCGTATAGTGGGCTTCCTTTTGTTTTGTTGATGGTTTCTTTTGCTGTGAAAATGCTTTTTTATTTTTACGTATTCCCATTTGTTTATTTTCTCTTTACTTTCCAGTGCCTTAGGAGTGGTATCAGTGAAGAAATTATTTCAGCATATGTTTGAGATTTCTCTGCCTGTGGATTCTTCTAGTATTTTTATGGTTTCCCGTCTTATGTTTAAGTCCTGTATCCATTTTGAGTTTATTTTTGTGTATGGTGTAAATTGGTGGTCTAGTTTCATTCTTTTTTTTGCATGTATCTGTCCAATTTTCCCAACACCATTTATTGAAGAGACTATCTTGACTCCATTGTATGTTCATGCCTCCTTTGTCAAATATTGATTATAGTGATTTGGGTAGATATCTGTATTCTCTATTCCATTCCACTGATCTATATGTCTGTTCTTGTGCCAGTACCAGACTGTTTTGAGAACAGTGGCTTTGTAATACAGTTTGAAATCTGGTATTGAGATCCCTATTTTGTTCTTCTTTCTCAGGATTGCTGTGGCTATTTGGGGTCTTTTTTTATTCCAGATGAGATTTTGGAGAGTTCTTTCTAGGTCTGTGAAATATGCTATTGGTATTTTAATGGGGAGTGCATTGAATATATAGATTGCTTTGGGCAGTGTGGACATTTTAATGATGTTGATTCTACCAATCCATGAATACGGTATGCTCTTTCATCGATTTATGTCTTCCTCTATCTCTTTTATCAATGTCCAGTAGTTTTTCTCAATAAGGTCTTTTACTACTTAGTTAAGTTTATTCCTAGGTATCTTAATTTTTTTTTGGTGTGATGGTAAAAAGGATTGTTTTCTTAGTCTCTCTTTCTGTAAGTTCACTGTTGGTGTATAAAAATGCCATAGATTTCTTGGCATTAACTTTGTATCCTGCTACATTGCCAAATTCATTTATTAAGTCTAATAATTTTTTGATGGAGTCTTGAGGGTTTTCTATGTACAATATCATGTCATCTAAGAATAAGGGCAGTTTTACTTCTTTCTAATTTGGATGCCTTTTATTTCTTCTTCTTGTCTAATTGCAATAGCTAGTACTGATATAGGTTTAATCTCCAACATCTACAAGGAACTTATACAACTTAATAAAAAGAAAATAAATGATCCAATAAAAAAATGGGCAACAGACCTAAATAGAATCTTTTTGAAAGAAGACAGAAGAAAGGCCAAGAGACACATGAAAACATTCTCAAAGTCACTAATTATCCGAGAGATGCAATCTAAATAACAATGTGGTATCATCTCACACCTGTCAGATGTGGCTATCATCAACAAATCAACAAACGACAAGTGTTGGTGAGGATGCGGAAAAAAAGGAACCCTAGTGCACTGCTGATAGGAATGCAGACTGGCGCAGCCACTGTGGAGAATAGTATGGAGTTTTCTCAAAAAACTAAAAATGGAACTCTGATTTAACCTAGTAATCCCACTCCTAGGAATATATCACAAGAAACTAGAAACAGCAATCAAAAAGGATATATGCACCAATATGTTCATAGCAGCACAATTTACAATAGCTAAGATGTGGAAAAGGCCTAGGTGCCTGTTAGCAGGTGACTGGATCAGAAAACTATGGCACATCTACACAATGGTATACTATGCTGCCATAAAAAAAGAAGGAATTCTTACCATTTGCAGCAACCTGGATGAAACTGGAGAGCACTATGCTAAGTGAAGTAAGCCAGTCAATGAAAGAAAAATACCACATGATCTCACTCATTTGTGGATAATAAAGAACATTATAAACTGATGAACAAAAGATAGATACAGAGGCAAGTAAAATCATCAAACAGACTGTCAAATTACAGTGGGAAAATTAGGGAAAGGTGGGGGAGATAAGAGATTAACCAAAGGACTTGTATGGATGCATATAACCATAACAAATGGACACAAGACACTGGGGGGGGGGGGTGAGGGCATGTATAGCAGTGTGTGTGTGTGGGGGGGGGGGGCAATGGGAAGATAAGTACACATATAATACCTTAATTAAAAAATTGGGGGAAAATTGATGTTTCTATCTCTCTCTCTAAGAAAACCAATAAATAAGAATTTTCTAAAAAGGTTATAATCAATTGATCTAGATCAGTATTTAAAAAAAAATAGCTAAGATGATAAAGTTAGTATTATGTGATGATAAAATATTTTACAATATCAGAAAGTCAGCATTAAAACAGTAGTTTCTTAATAATCCAAGTCAATTATTCAAAGTCATACAATGAGACAGAAATTATAAAAACTAAGCTCCCTGAACTTTTCAAAGTGGGTAAACAGAACATCACACTATTAACTTCAGAAATAAATGCTATTTTCTTTTGGAAGTCTCTGAGAAACAAAAATTATAAATTAAGTATAAATATCTATGCATCTTTAGGGGGAATGAATTTTGCTATTTAATTGTTTAAGTTCTATACCACAATGAAAAATAGCTGTAACAGTAAGAATCCAAAAATTTGACTTTGAAAGTATTTTTAGAAATATGCTTTTATTTCATCTTGACAAATGTGCGCCACTTCCTTCTGGCTTGATGAGAAATCTGTCATTTAATTTTTTGCCGCCTATAGTGTAGTTTCTTTCTCACTGCTTTCAATTTTTAATTTGTCATTAGCTTTTCAGAGGTTTATATACAGCATGTCTTGGTGTGGAATACTGTGGTTTAACCTGTTTAGAATTTGCTAAGCTTCTTGCACCTGTAGGTTTCTATCTTTTGTCCAGTTTGGGTATGTTTTTGGCCATCCTTTTTCATCCCTTTTAAAATATATATATATTTCACTGATTTTAGAGAGGATGGGAGAGGAAGAGAGAGCTTGAAACATCAAAGATGAGAGAGAATCTCTAATTGGCTGCCCCCCACACGCCCCACACTGGGAGTAGAGCCTGTAACCTGAGCATGTGCCCTGACCAGGAATTGAACCGTGACCTCCTGGTTCACAGGTCGACGCCACTCAACCACTGAACCATGCCAGATGGACCCTTCATCATTCCTTCAAATACTTTTTCAGACATTCCCTCTTTCTCCTCTTCTTTTGGTACTCTAATAGCACAAATATTAGCTCTTTGTTACAGTCCCATAGGCCCTTGAGGCTCTGTTCATTTTATTTTACTAGTAGACTATATTTTCTCTGTTGCTCAGATTTGATAATTTCTGTTGTTCAATTTTTCAGGTCACTAATTCTTTCTTATCATCTCCATCCTGCTGTTGAGTGTATCCACTGAATTTTTATTTATTTTGGTTACTGATTTTTTTTTTAATATATAGATTTTACTTATTTTTTACAGAGAGGAAGAGAGAGGGATAGAGAGTTAGAAACATCGATGAGAGAGAATCACCGATCAGCTGCCTCCCACACACCCCGTACTGGGGATGTGCCCGCAACCAAGGTACATGCCCTTGACCGGAATCGAACCTGGGACCTTTCAGTCCACAGGCCAACGCTCTATCCACTGAGCCAAACCAGTTTCGGCGGTTACTGATTTTTTTAATTTCAAAAATTTCCATTTGGTTCTTTCTGATATCTCCCTTCTATTTCTTTGTGGACTTTCTATTTTTTTCATTTTTCATTTAAGAATGCTTGCAGTTATTTTTGAACCATTTTTATGCTATCTACTTTATATTTGTCAGATAGTAATATTGCTATTAAGCAATGTTGGTTGGTCTCTATTGATTATCTTCTTCCATTTAATTTGAGATTTTCATTGGTATGACAATTGATTTTCAATTAAAATCTAAACACTTTGGGTACCATGTTATGACTCTAGACCTTGCTTAAATCTTTTTCTTTAAAAAAAATTGTATTGATTTTTTACAGAGAGGAAGGAAGAAGGATAGAGAGCTAGAAACATCGATCAGCTGCCTCCTGCACACCTCCTACTGTGAAAGTGCCACAACCAAGGTACATGCCCTTGACCAGAATCGAACCCGGAACCTTTCAGTCCACAAGCTGATGCTCTCTTAACCAAATCGGGTAAGGCCTTGCTTAAATCTTCTATGTCAGCTGGCTTTGTCTGGCCCTGCTCTAGCAGAGGAAGGTGGAGATCTAAACCCAGGTTCCCCACTCAACCTTCAGGGATACCAGAGATGGGGCAAGCTCCTTGTTACTTCTTGCTTCCTGTCCAACCTACACGGATACTTCCCTGGCTGAGAAGGATATCAGAGTCTTGCTATTCCTCATGTAGCCTCCACTGACACCATGACGGGAGGGAAGGAGAACTCTTTAATACTTGGTGGTGGTGGTGAAAAGTACTCACTGTCCATTAAGCCTCTTTATAGACACCACCCCAGCAGGCAGGAGTAAGAGCTTACTGCCAGGTGGTGTGGAAGGCCAGGCTTCCCACTTCGTCACTACTAGCAGCGCAGGGAGGGCTAGTTAACCATCTGATGGGGATTAAAGTCTTGTCTGGCTGTGTACCTCGCCTAATCTGACATCCACAGTGTGGGTGTTGGGGTGCCTTATTACAGCCTGGTAAGGGTGGAAGTCTACACTCCCTACTTGCTCTGTTGAGTGTATGGGTGGGACTAAGATTTATTTCCCCCATGGTGTATGGCTGGAGTAGAGTGGTTGTTTTTGTTATTATTATTTTTTAGTTTTCTGTCTTGCCAAGGTTGTCCCTCTCCTTGTATTTGGCTAAAGAGATTAGGCTTTATTGGGGCTTTTTTGGTCTGCATTCATTGGTGCTTTGGTGTGGTGGTGAAAATTATTACCAGCTTCTTCATCTCCATATATAGGATATATGAGGCAAAAAGAAAAGTAAAAAAAACCCGTGTCATTCTTTAGACCTTGAAATGCCTAGCTCCTCTGCCCTCTCTCTACTTTTAAAGGTTCCTTATATGTAATGTTTAGGCTTTTAGCAGAAAGAACAGAATAAAGCCTATCTATTCACCTGCCTAAGAGGCAGAAATTCACTTTCCCATTTTGTTTTCAATAAATTGCAAAATTTATAATATTACAATTTCTAACCTTTTTAAAAACTTTCAATTTGCCAAAACCAAATGGCTATTTCCATATTATTTTTGTACATAAATCATGTTATTAATATAAGTGTTAGTAGTCCTGACACCTTGCTAAATTTTAATTTCTAACATCATGATTCCATAAGTATGCTACAGATATAATTAATTATGCCAATAGAGAAGACCAGGCTAATATTTGTGAGAGAAATTAGTATATTTGTGAAACTGGGCTCTATTTCCAGTTGTCTAAGCAGCTGGGTTGTCATCTGTAAACAAATTCAAAATGTGGAGAAATTTTAATTCCTCTCTTCTCTTTGTAGAGCCAGCTTTAAATTTAGGAAATTCTTTTTAATATATATATTATTGTTTTTTTACAGAGAGGAAGAGAGAGGGATGGAGAGTTAGAAACATCAATGAGAGAGAATCATCGACCAGCTGCCTCCTGCACACCCCCTACTGGGGATGTGCCCGCAACCAAGGTACATGCCCTTGACCGGAATCGAACCCAGGACCCTTCAGTTCACAGGCCAACGCTCTATCCACTGAGCCAAACTGGTTTTGGCTAAATTTAGGAAATTCTGAAGGTTCTGTCATCAGCATTTTTTTTAATTTCTCTCAAATATTCACTAAAACAGTAACTCTATACTTCTTTGATCATGCACTAACTCCTGAAAACTCACATTTGTTAAAATCAATTACTTTATTATTGTAGCTCCCAATTCCCAGAGACAAAAACCCTACTTATCATGTAACAATTCTAAGATGTACATTTCCCTTATGTTGAAATATCACTGAAATACTCTACAATCAATAGATCTTATAATCAATAATGTCTTAAAATGAATAATGGCCATGAGGTAGACAAAATGCCTTTGTCAATATCTGTCCTCACTTCAATCGACTTATGTGCATTGATATTACCTTATTTGTTGACCTTAACTGTTGTTTAAAATGTTTTCCTGGATGTTTTCTGAAACTTTCTGTTGGTACCTTCTGATAAGAGCAAGAAAGCACCAACATCAAAACTTGCTGAATGCATATCAGTGACTTAGACGAAAATCCCAAAGTTTACTGTACAATGGAGTACTAAATCTAAAAAAAGAGAAATATCTCTATTTTCTACTATATAGCATTTTCCGTAATAGACTGTTAAGTGAAGGAATATGTATATGATGTTCTATCATTTATCTACAAAGGAGGAGTAATACTTACTTTAAATAATACATTAAAAAACACATTGGGATAAAACAGAAAATTAAAAAATATAGGATGTGGGAAGAAATAGAGTGGTAGAACAGGGATTGCCATTATAACCTGGTATTTTATATAAATCATAAAACAAAATTAAATATTTAAAAAAACAAACTCTAAAAAATAAAAAAAAAATTAAACAGTGAACCTATTTGGTGGTATAACCACACAGAATAGAACTATTTGTACTGACTTCTACATAGTAATTTGATGATATATTTCAAGTCTGATAATTAAGGACAAAAATAAATGAACCACCTTCCTCCTCCCCCCCAAAACCAACCAACCAATCAATCAAATTTCAAACTGCTTTTAGTAATCATATTGTTATTGTTGTTGTTGGTGGTGGTATTGCTGTTATATTACAGTGTAATATATGCGTAACATATGATGAAACAAATAGTAATTATGTGATATATTAATCTTATAATTCCTGGCAATGAAATGGAAGAGAAAGGACATATTGATATATGACAGAAGAGACTAACAGTAACAAAAGCACTTCCAGCACCAATTACAAGGAAGGGGCTCCTTGGAGAAATGGCAAGTCTAGACCCAGGGCAGGAAATGTAAAACATGTCTGGAAAACCTTGTAATACTAACATGCAAATTCACTTTATCTGGTAATGTCCCAAGGACTCAGAAGCCAATATGAACAGACTCTTAATGACCAAAGATGGAATAATGGTGCTAATCAATAAGGATACTATAACTGCAGTGGACTGAAGCACATCCTATATAATGAAAGTATAATATGCAAATTGTCCCCTTAACCGGAGTTCTTCTGGGAGTTTGACCAGGGTGAGCTGGCAGGGGGAAGGGAAGGAGGCCTGGCAGGCGGGGCTGGCAGGCGGCCAGGGGGAGGGAGGGAGGGAGTACCTGGCTGGCAGTCAGCAGCCAGCAGCTGCTAGGGACCCTACCTGTGCACTAAGCCTCTAGTAAGATATGTTTAAATGCAGGAACTCCTAAAACTACTTAGACCTCAAAAGATCAATCAGTCCTTTTTGAAAGTAACTAGTGAACCAACTAGTTTCCTTCAAATTATTTTTAAAATCAGTTTATAGAGGGATAAAATAAATAATATATCCCATCTTTTCTGTAAAACCTGTACTAGGGGATAACCAATATCAGAGGGTAACTAACAAACAGTTAACATGAGAAATTTTCTTTTACAAAAATATTCCAGTTAATGAAAAACAATGATAAATTTAAAAGCTGCCATTGTATAGTTCTTATAGTTTTAGCCAATTACTAGAGGCCCAGTGCACAAAATTCATGCTTGGGTAGGGTCTGCTGGCTGGGGCATTCCTTCCCTGGCTGCTTGCCACCGCCACCATCCTGATTGGGGCCAGCTGAGGCGGGAAGGGGCTGCAGGCAGTTGGCTAACTGGCCCCATCCCCTGGTCAAACTCCTGGTCAAGGGAACAATTTGCACATTAGGCTTTTATTATATAGGATTTCTTCAGTCAGAGGACTTGGTTTTCAATTCTTTGCACATAATAATCTTCTATATAAGAAAAGCCTAAGCAACCATTAATGGTGGAATGACCGTAACGACCGGTTGCTATGATGTGCACTGACTACCAGGGGCAGATGCTCAACGAAGGGAGCTGCCCCCTCTGGTGGTTAGTGAGCTCCCACAGGGGAGCAGCCATTCAGCCAGAAGCCGGATCATGGCTAGTGAGTGCAGCAGTAGTGGCAGGAGCCTCTTCCACCCCCACAGCAGCACTAAGGAGCAGCGAGCCTAGTGGTAAGGAGCCTGCCACTAAGAAGCAGTGAGCCAAACAGTAAGGAGTGAGGAGGAGGAGGGCAGTAAAAAGCGAGGGAATCTCAGATTGCCAGAGGGATGTCTGCCTGCCGGCTTAGGCCTGATTCCCCTAGCCAGCAAGTGGACATCCTCCGAGGGGTCCTGAATTCCAAGAGGGCGCAGGCTGGGCTGAGGGACACTCCCCACCCTAGTGCACAAATTTTGTGCACCAGGACTCTAGTTTACATATATTATTTAGGTACTGTTTACAGTTAGAGAGCTAGAACTAAATGACTGTTATAGGTTAGAACAATAAATTGAATACATGGTTTCTTGGGCTCCACAATCACTTGCCTTGTCTAATATGTTCAAAAGTCATACTATTAAATTTTAATTCTAATCTATTACCCAATGACACTAACACTATACTTTTTTGGGAAAAATACCTTGATGTGACAGTGAGAATTTAATAATGCCTATGTTAATTTGCTAATGCTACTAAAACAAAGTACCATAGATTAAACACTTAAACAATAAAAATTTATTTTCTCATAGTTCTAGAGGCTGGAAGTCCAATAACATGGTAGCAAGTTTGGTTTCCTCTGAGGCGTCTCTCCTCGACTTGCAGATAGCTGCTTTTTCACGTTGTCCTCTGGTGGTCTTTTCTCTCTGTGAGCACATCCCTGGTATCTCTTTTTGTGCCTAAATTTCTTTTTCTTATAATAATACTAGTAAGACTAAATGAGGGCCCACCCTAGAGATCTTATTTTAGTTTAATCGGCTCTTTAAAAGCTCAATTTCTATAGTTACCTTCCAAAGTTCTGGGGATTAAGGTTTCAACGTGTAAAATTTGTAGGAACACAATTCAGTCCATAACACTGTTAATTCAATACACCAAAGTTACAGAATGATGTTAACACATACATTTTAATACATGACCCCTTAGTATTTAAAGAACAATGCACATGCTGAACATTTTAATATGATACTCCCAAACTCACTTTATTTATACTTCCTCTAATCCACTCTGGAGAAAGGGCATTATTAATGTCTATTGTTAGTTTTCCCTAAGACTTCTACCTTACTCAAAGCAGGGAGAGGTTGAGGGTAATTATCTTAGTGAAAAGGTATTGAGCCAGAATATGAAGAACTATCATTCATCTATTCAACTGGTTTCTGCTAGGTTATAGACCAGACATGAAATATCAATAAACTAAACTGTAACCTCATATTCTTTGTTCTACTATCTCCCACAAAAGTAAAAAATTTAGAACTTGTAGCCTAATTAGCCTCAAATTCTCAGAGTAAAACATCTCCTTCACTGTTTGCTTCGGCTCATTTCAATATGAATGAATTAGCCCACTATTCTGTGCACAATGCAGTTGGTAAAGCAGCATGTAAACAATGTGTTAGAGCTGATGATGAATTAGCCAGGAATATCAGAAAAAAGTTTGGTAGAAACTGATCAAGTAAAGAAATGAGGCAATTGTGCACAAAGACACTTTGATATGAACCAGCAAGGACTGTCAGGAAACTAAAAGTAGCCCAGTACTGACAGTGAAAATCATGGAAAGCAATAAGAGAAGTGAGAGCTAGGAAGATGCCTGATCATTCCCAAATAATCACATTATTTCTTAAATAATATTAATCATAGAGGCTAAGTAGCTTGGCCAAGGGCACAAAGCTAGTGAATGCAGAACCAGGATTTGCAACAAATTTAACCACAAATATTTCATTTAGCAAAATGACCCAATTTTCCAAGGTTATTCCTGGTTTCTCACAGTTGTCTCTACATTAGTATTAATGGGGCCTTTTACCCTAATAAGTGCTCTGATTTAGATATTTTCACCCTACCTCTTAAGTCATCCACCATGCTATATCTTTCTAGGCCCAAGAAAACCAGGGTTTCATTAACGTCTCACACTCATCAGTGGAATTAACTGCTGAAAGACATAATGCTGATAAAAATAATCATGCATTTGGAAAAGTTTGGGGCTATCACCTTAACAACCCATTATATACTAGTTAATTTCTATAAACATTGCCATAATTTAAAAAAATACATATGGCAAAAAAAGAAAAGTCATTATTTTCTAATTTGTTTGCACAGGACATAAGAAGCATATATTCCATATCCTAGCTCCCCCCAAATAAAAAGTTATAGTTACTTTATTAAAAATATTAACATCTGAGCAGACTATTCATCCCCCTCACACTTGTTTACTGGCATGTAAAAAATTGGGTAAGCCAGATTCTTGCTTTTCCAGAGTAGACAGAGGCAAATAAGCCAGGCCAATGAAGTCCCTTAAGGGGAAATAAGCTGCAGTTAGAGGGTTGCCCTCCCTTAATATACACAGAATATCAAGAAGATAATTTCCACTCCTCACCCAATTTTTATTTTGCTTTTGGGATGGGCATATGGAAAATCAAAAGTCAGGAGCTGTGGTGATCATCTTGCCACTAAGAGGGGGCCAGGGTAGGAATAATAAGTCTGTATTTAGGAAAGTCAGAAGAAGAAAAAGCATGAATGACCCCAGACCCTAGATGATCATCAAGCAGTTTAATCAACCTGAATGCCCTTCCTCTAAAGCAGTGGTCAGCAAACTCATTCGTTAACAGAGCCAAATATTGACAGTACAACGATTGAAATTTCTTTTGAGAGCCAAATTTTTTAAACTTAAACTTCTCCTAATGCCACTCTTCAAAATAGATTCGCCCAGGCCATGGTATCTTGTAGAAGAGCCACACTCAAGGGGTCAAGAGCTGCATGTGGCTTGCAAGCCGCAGTTTGCCACCCACGGCTCTAAAGTATATATTATCCTCTATAACAAGAGCTCTTATTTTTTAGGGCATTTTAAACCTGAAATACTTACTTGCAGCTAAAATCATCCCATGTGCCACAATGGGTTATCAATTAAGTCTACAAAAATTATTCTATAGGAAATTATTCAGGACAATTACTATCTTTTCAAACTCAGAAACATAAATCAAAAAAGAAAACACAAAGATTACACATCTAAAGAAAAAAATTGGGTTTTCATTTTCCCAGAAGAGATAAATGAAATAATGGTCAAACGTTAACACATACTGAGTACTTTCTATGTGCCAAATATGCTTGATGAGTTATATCAGTTATCCCTCACAGCAAACCTCAGCAATATCATTCCTATTCTATAGAGAAATAGAGGAGAAAACTGAAGCTTATAAAAGTTAAGCAAGGTCATACCACTTAAGTGGTTGAGGAAGCTTTCATAACCCACCTCAGTTGACCCCAGTGTCTAAGTACTAAATATTTAAGGACAGCTAAAGATAAACACACATTAGCTATTTTTTCTATAATGAAGAGATCCAAATCATAAGCATGAAAAGAACAGAAGGAGTAAGGAACTTGAGAACCATGATTATAATTATGCACAATCACTATTGTTTTGCAATGGCAAAAAGACCTCCTTTTATTTATTTACTAGTGGCCCAGTGCACGAAATTTGTACGGGGAGGGGAGTGGGGAGGAAGAGGGGGGGTGTCCCTTTAGCCCAGCCTGCAGCCTCTTCAATCTGGGACCTCTTGGGGGATGTCTGACTGCTAGGGGGTGTCCCTGTGGGATTGGGCCTAAATCAGCAATCACATTCCTCTCACAATCCGGGACTGCTGGCTCCTAACCGCTCACCTGCCTGCCTGCCCGATTGACCCTAACCACTCTGCCTGCCAGCCTGCTTGCCCCCAAATGCCCTCCCCAGCTGGCCTCATGGCCCCCAACTGCCCTCCCTAGCCAGAGGCCCTCTGCAGCAGGGTGTGGAACACTTGCCTTGTCACCAGACGATGACGCAAGCGTCCCTCTCCCCAACCTGGTAGCTACGTGTCCTCTGCCCAGAGGCCCTCCGCAGCTGGGATGGAACACTTGCCTCGTCGTCGCTGCCGCCACGGCAATGAAGCAAGCATTCCGCCAGGCTGCTCACACTGCTCCCTCTCAGTGGCCACCACCCTGGGACTGGGGTACTCCGGCAGGGCTGAGAGGACTAGGTGCTGCCATCTTGTGGCTATGGGTGCTGCCATCTTTGTGATGAAGTGATAGCTAATTTGCATATTACCCCTTTATTAGATAGGATTTTTTTAAATATGGGTGTTTTCTTTTTGTTTTTAGAGAGAGAGGAAGGCAGAGGGATGGAGAGATAGAAACATCAGTGATGAGAGACAATCACTGATCAGCTGCCTCCTGCACGCCCTCTACAGGAGATTGAGTGCAACCTGGGCATGTGCAATGACTAGGAATTGAACAGGCGACTTGTTGGTTCCTGTGTCGATGCTAAACCACTAAGCCACACCAACCAGAGAAATCACATAAAGAAGTCAAGGCCCAGCCAAAACCGGTTTGGCTCAGTGGATAGAGAGTCAGCCTTCAGACTGAAAGGTCCCAGGTTCAATCCCGGTCAAGGGCATGTACATTGGTTGCAGGCACATCCCTGGTGGGAGGTGTGCAGGAGGCAGCTGATCATCGATATTTCTAACTCTCTATCCCTCTCCTTTCCTCTCTGTAAAAAATCAATAATATATATATATATATATATATATATATATATATATATATATATATATATATTTAAAAAGAAGTCAAGGCCCAGAAAGAAGAAACAAATTACTAAAAGATGTATTGCAGTGTTAAGTCAGTAATAAAACACAATGCTGATCTTTTGACTCCAAGGTCAGAGTATTTAAGTTTACTAAGAGAGATTAACAAAGTTGAAAAGCTTTGATGTGTGTAGATAGACAATAAAAGTGTTTGTAGTGTTGACACATAGTAAGAAGAAAAAAAAAATTAATGAAAAAATTATTTTGTCAAGATATTCAGACTTCCTGTTAAAAGCTTAAATAATTGAATTTTCTTGGAAAGTACCCACTCATTGAAGGTGGTTAATACAATGACTCTCACTGAATTTGGAAGTAATCCTTATAAAAACTAAGCAAGCATAAATTGACTAGAGAACTCCCTATAGCAAAGTAACCAAATTGAAAATTATTGTTAATGTCTAACAATTAATAATTACATAGGGATAGACTTGAATTATTTGACAATCCTGTACATGTACTCAAAAGAAAAGGAGATGGGAGTGAAGCATGTGTGCAATCAATTACTCACATTAATACAAAGTACCAAAAGCCAGAGGTGGGGAGACAAGGTGAGGATCTCATACCAGTATCAATGGACTCAATATTAGGATTCCCAAGAACCACTTATTCTCTTTTCTGGGAAGAATAATTTTCATGTATTACAGTAATATAAAATGTTGCTCAGATACCTTTAAGAAAAATTTCTGTAAAATCTATGTCTCTATAATTGTATTTGAATAAAGTAAACAGAGAATTGGCTTACTCTGCAATATCGAGATATCCACAGGAAGCAGCTGCGTGTAGTGGTATCCAGCCCTCATTATCAGGTTGATTAATATTTGCTCCATTTTCTACCAGAAACTTCACCATATCAACATTGTCATCAATGCAAGCCTAAAAACACAAAAAAATTATAAAAAGATTTGATTCAACACTCCTAATAATGTAACAATGCAACAGAATTCCTACTTTGCAGCCTTTATAATATAAATATTCTCTGTAACTTAGTCTGCTATTTTGATTGTACTGCCATCAAACAGGCCAATGTATTAAGAATTTAAACTGTAAGAGTCTTTGATTAGATACATGTACAACAGTAGTATATGTGACTAGACAATGCCAACCTCATGAGAAAAACAAGTACATTTCATTAAAATGAAAACAATCAAAACATTATAATTAAGCATCCAAAATATCCTCCAATGCAATGGTTCTCAAAATGTGGTCTGCTGAGGGGGGAGAAATCCTTGCAGAGAGCTAACATGGTCAAAACCATTTTCAAAATGATACTAAGACGGCATTCCATTTTTCCCAGTGTTGACATGTGCACTTAAAGGTGCAAAAGCACTAGTGGTAAACTGCTAGTACCTTAGCACAAATTAAGGCAGTGGCAAAAACAAACGATCTCTAACAATCACTGTCTTTGCACTATGCACACAATTTTAAAAAGGCTATTTTTACTTATGAATATCCATTACAAAGCAGAGCAAATCTTAAATTTTATTAAATTTTCATTCTTAAATACACATCTTTTAAATCTGCAGAATAAAATAGAATTATGCATATAAAGCACTTCTTATAATGATTGTTTTAACGAAAGCACTTATGAAGCTGAGGTGAAAGCTGAACCTGCCCCTTTTTTCCAATGTAACATCCTTTTTACTTAAATGACAAACCACCATTAGTCTAACTTGGATTTTTAGAAGAAATTTTCTTGAAAACGAATAAAGTAAGCCTGTTATTTCAAGAAAAACAACTAACAGTATTTGTTGTCAACAATAAACTCAAGCTTTCAAAAAGAGCAAATAATTAGTTGTTTTAATTTTAAAATGTTAATTACGTAACATAGGCAAAGTATTACTATTTTGAAATACTTACAATCCTCAGTTTTAGCTTCTAGTATTGTAAACATTAATACATATAATTCACAAAACAAAAGCTCTTTCAATAATTTTTAAATTTCTCTCTCATCTATTTTTCTCTCTACCTCTAAATAAGAACATTTAAAAAATTCTATTACATTAGAAAATACTTTATGTATTTGAGAGAGCTAATGACTTATAGTGGCTTGAAATAACAGACCTATTTATAAGCTGATTGTTAATTTTTCTTCAGAAAATGTATTAAATTATATTATCTTATTTTGAGAAGAGACTCCAAAGCAGAATTCTGATTTGTATCATCAATATAAAAATACACTCTATTTAATAAATGTATCTAATAAAATATGATTATTGGTTTTTATATGTCAAGCAAAGAAAATATGATCCTACATAATAAAAGCATAGTATGCAAAATGTCCCCTTGACCAAAGTTCTGGGAGTTTGACCAGAGGGCAGGCCAGTCAGGGGAAGGGAAAGAGGCCCTGGCCAGCAGCTGGCAGCCACTAGGGAACCCTACCAGTGCACAAATTTTGTGCACTTGGCCTCTAGTACATTATAAAAGGATATGGGGGAAATGTTCACAAAATATTAAGTTTTTATTAAAAAAAAATTTTAAATATATTTTTATTGATTTCAGAAGGGGAAGGGGAAGATAGAAACATCAAAGATGATAGAGACTCATTGATTGACTGCCTCCTGCACACCTCCCACTGGGGATCAAGCCAGCAACCCAGGCATGCGCCCTGATCAGAATCTAACCATGACCTACTGGTTCATAGATCAACACTTAACAACTGAGTAACACCAGCTGATTTTTTGTTTGTTTTGTTTTTTGTTGTTGTTTTAGAGAGAAAGGAAGGGAGAGGGATAGAGAGATAGAAACATGTAAGAGAGGAACATCATTGACTGGCTGCCTCCAGCATGACCCCTACTGGAGATCAAGCCCACAACCTGGGCATGTGCCCTGACCTGGAATTGAATTGGTGTCCTCTTGGTTGCTGGGGCAACACTGAACGGCTGAGCCACACAACCCAGACACAATATATTAAGTTTTTAAAAGAGTATGCAAAAAAAAAAAAATTGCCTGAGTCCAATTTTACTAAAATTATATAAACAAAATGACTAGAAGAATATATGCTAAAGGTTAATAGTGATTATCACTGATTGTGAGACCAAATAATTTTTATTTTCTTTAAATTTTCTGTATAAACAACCAAATTGCTACTGAAAGTGTAAAAATTCATTTAACTCTTTCAGAAAAAGAATTCAACAGTATCTACTAAAATTATATATGGTATGGACTGTATGTGAAGGGACAGAGATTCTATTCATGTAATCCTATATAATAAAGAGGTAATATGCAAATTGACCATCACTCCAACTCACAAGATGGCCACCACAAGATGCCAGCAAGGGTGAGCAGTTGGGGGGGACCAGGCCTGCAGGGGAGGGCAGTTGGGGGTAACCAGGCTGGCAGGGGAGGGCAGTTGGGACTGACTAGGCCTGCAGGAGAGGAAGTTAGGGGTGACTAGGTCTGTAGGGGAAGGCAGTTAGGGGAAATTGGGCCAGCAGGAGAGCAGTTAGGCATTGATCAGGCTAGCAGGGGAGTTGTTATGGGGGTAATCAGGCTGGCAGGCAGAAGCGATTAGGGGCAATCAGTAAGGCCGGTGAGTGGTTGGGAGCCATCAGTCCTGGATTGTGAGAGGGATGTCCCAGATTGGAGAGGGTGCAGGCTGGGCTGAAGGACCCCCCCCCCCCCAACGCATGAATTTCATGAACCAAGCCTCTACTAGAAATCTATGCATCAAAAAATAACAATCATCAAACAAAAACAAACAAACTACTGCTACCTTCAACAACATGAACTATGCTCACTGACATATAGATGGGTAGAAAAAGGCAGACACAAAGGATACATAGTGTAAGTTTCACCCTGGCAGGTGGTTCAATTTCTGGTTAGGGCACATACCTAGGTTGTGGGTTTAATCCTTAGTTGGGGTGCATATTGGAAGCAACCAATCAATGTTCCTTTCTCTCTCTCTCTCTCTCTCTCTCTCTCTCTCTCTCTCTCTCTCCTCTCTCTATTAATAAGCATATTCTTGGATGAGCACGAAACACACACACAAAAACATACTGTAGGTTTCCAGTCAAAGCAAATATCTGGTGGTTAAGCACAGAATAATGGTTAAATTTATGGGGAACTGATGGGAGGGGCTTGAGGAAGCTTTCTGGAAGACTGGAAATATTCTCTACATTTCTGATTTTTTTACTTAGACATACATACATGTAAAAATTTATGGAATTGTACACTTAAAAGCTGTGTTGTCAATTGTATGTAAATTACACCTCAATTAAAAAAAAATAGGCTGCCATTTATTGAAAGCCTACTACGTATTACTTCCAGTATAAGACACTTATCTTTTTCTAAATTGTACATGCTAAAATCTCTTTCTTTAATTTCTATCTGCTGCCTCCTGAAACTTCACATATTAAATGGAATTACTCTTTTAACAGATAGCCTTTAAATATTATAAAAACTTCCTTCTTAACAATTATCACATATTTTAGGCTAAATATGCCTCATTTCTTTAGCTACTCTTCATATTATATATGATTGAAAACTATATAGTATACCCCAAGGCCCTAGGAACACAGGATGGAAAAGGTCATATTATAATATGGGAGACTAGTCCATTAATAACAACGATCATGTAAGGGCATAATAGCAGAGGGTAGAAATTTCCAAAATATCATTGGGGACATAAAAAAGATAGTCTTTTGCCAGGCTGGTGTGGCTCAGTGGTTGTGTCTCAACATGTGAACCAGGAGGTTGTGGTTTGATTCCTGGTTGGGTACATGCCCCAGTTGTGGGCTCAGTGTCCTAAGGGGGCCGTGGAGGAGGCAGGCAATTGATGATTTTCTCTCATCATTGATGTTTCTATCTCTCTCCCTCTCCCTTCTTCTCTCTGACATCAATTAAAAAAATACAGAACACTCTATTTTTTTTTAAAGATAGTCTTTTAACTAGTATACAGTCTCTTTAAAAAGTATATATTTAAGGAAAATTTTCAAGATTGCATAGGAATTGTTCACTTAGAAAGTTAACTGGAAGGAACTTTAATAAGCAAATGCACTACAATTTTTTTAAAAAAAGCATAAAATAAACAAATAGCAAGTCATCCAGTGGTATAAAATATCTATAAATTACAAAACAAGATAAGACTAGGTCATAAAAGGTCTAAATATAATGCAAAGGTGACTGGATTGTATTAAATCTGCTTTCTACTCCTACACATCAGGGAACTGCTATATTGAGCCACTGAATTGATAGTGGCTCAATTCAGCAGTAGGGTGAAGTAGAAGAAGACATTTGAGAATTTCAAGATGAAATAGCTCAGAAAAGATATTCAGAGTTAAGCAGAGGGGCGACATAACCAGATCAGTATTTCAGAAAGAATACTGAAAGCAATATGAAAAGGGAAGAGTACCCAGACTGGGTCTATATTAAAAAACAACAAAAAACTTAGGAGAAAATGTGCAAGATTAATTAAAGATTAAGTATGAAGAGTGAAGGACAGAGAGAAGCCATTCATGGAAATAAATCCCACAGATTTGAGGAGCAGTTTGAGGAAAGAAAAAATGTTTTTTAGCTTTGGGATATGTTGATTTTATAGGTATTTGTATCTCTATCCAATCACCTATATCTAGTGGCCAATTGGATACGCAGATCTTTGAAAATAAATGTGGGATGAAAATGTGGGAATTATCTGCATTAAGATAATAATTAAAATAATAGGACCTGAAATCACTCAGGGAGAGAATGCAGAGACGTGACTATAAAAACATTAAGAAAAGGGTTAGATTAGATAATGACCAGTAATTCTACTTGAAAGACAAAGACATTTGTGGTATTTTATTCATTTAAAGAGATAGAAAGTTTTCAACGTTACCATCTGGTAAGGAAGACACATACATAAGTAGATGATTATATCAAAAGGAATGTGATAAATACAATTACAGAGCCGTGCAACACATATTGTGGAAGCTCAGAAAAAAAGAAAAACTAAGGAAGAATGGTGGTAGTCAGGAAATATTTCCTGGAGGAGGCTCTACACCTGAGCTTAACATATGAGCATGTGAAACAGAAGAGGCAAAGTCAAGATATATGGTGAGATAAAGGTAGGCAGGATCTAGAATAGTCTTATTTGCTTTATTGTATGAGTAATACTTTGAGATTGAAATAAAAGATTTTCAGGAGGAATAATTAATTTTAAAGTTTTTCCATTTTAGGAAGATGAATGACTAGGCTAGTTGAAAAACTTTTATGTTTTCTCAGTATAATGTAAGGAAAACCAGCAAAAATACCTAATGCAGTTATTGTTAAATATGATTATTTTGTTACAAGTTTTTGAAATGTTTAAATATAAATTAAATGCTAAAAATACTGTCACAAAATATACATTATATATGAATCCCAAGTTTGTGGTGTAAACTGTTCCAAATATTCTCTTGAGCATTTATAAAGCACAGTAAAAAAAAAAAAACTGGCAAAGCTTTCTCATAACAATATTGTTGCTAAGAGAATCAAAAGCGAGCACATGCAGCACATTAAGAGACACATGATTTGCTGACTTTAAATATTTGACTAAATATGGAAAGAAACAGAACAACTCAAATATATGTGCAAAATATTATCTGACATGGTTTATTTTGAGTTTTTTCTGAATACATATCCAGAGCAATTACCATTAATAAATGGCTGTATGAAGATACATACTTCCGTCTTTTTAAATCCAGGTAGAGGCAGCTTTGTCAACTTGAACTGTAAACTAATTCAGTAAACTAGTTTAAGTATTTAAGTAATCTGTTTTTATTTTAAAAGGGGCTTATCATTTTTCTCAAGAAATTAGCTGCAGGACAAACTGTTCCCCACACATTTTAAGGAAAAAGCTGAATAATGAAGCTGTACAACGTTGGCTCAAAGTAGACAGAGTCTGTGGCTTACAGACAGATTTTGGGTAGGACATGTGTACCTTTAAAAAAATCATTAAATTTCATTCCTAGAAAACATAAAAACAAAAGTGTTTAGCTACTATGGAATTCAATTACATAAAATCATGATTACAAATTTAGAAACATCTGAAATATATTCTGATAGTGTTATATTCCTTTTCATGAAAGCAGTTTTGTTAAAAGTACACTCTAGAGCTACCCTGTTTTCTCGAAAATAAGACAGTGTCTTATATTAATTTTTGCTCCCAAAGATGCGCTAGGTCTTATTTTCAGGGTATGTCTTACTTTTCCATGAAGAAGAATACGGTACACATTTATTGTTAAATGAAAATAAAGGAAATTTATTTCCAGTATTCGCTACGGTAGTACGGTAGTTGTCAACACAAACCAGACAAACTGTGAATCCTACAGTATCAGGAATTTACTCATTTATTCAATGACAATCATGTCATCATCTTCTGGAACATCATCATAACAATCCAATTCCTGAATTTCCTGGTGAATTTCTTGTGACTCCATTTCTTTCAGAATCAGTGGACCAAATCTCTCATGTTTAGCAATAGCACTGTCTTTAAATGAGTACTTCTTGTCAAGGTAGCCTGCTCACAGTGCATTTGCAATGCAACTGTCAGTGATTTTCTCCCATGAATTCTTCACCCAAGTCACAACTTCTTGCAGTTTAGGTTTCATAAAGTTTCCATGCTGATTTCTCTCCATTCACACAGCAGTGATGTCAGGACTCTGAGTAATGTTAATGGTTGCTAGACGCCAGTCGGGGCGGCCCTAGCGACCAGTTTACAGTAAATTAATTTTCATTCTGAGACAGAGCCTGGGGGCCTTATTTTCAGGGAGATGCCTTATATTTCACTCAGAAGGAAACATGTAAATAGGTCTTATTTTCGGAGGATGTATTATTTTCGGGGAAACACGGTAGACTGTCTGGGATTAATCCAGTTCTGACAGTTACTAGTGTCATTGGATAAATCATTTAAAATTCCGTGTACCACAGTTTGCTCTAAAAAAGGCAAATAATGGTACCCACCTCAAAAGTTTACAATGAGAAATATATGAATACATACAGCACAGAAAGAGCAATACCTGTCAAACAGTAAGTGCTACTGTTTGTATCAATATATATGCCATGTGCTGTATCATCCATTTAAATTTTCTTTTTTTTCTATTCTTATCCAAAACTTACATTTTCATCCTTCTATAAATTACAAAACAAAATTAAATGGTGGACAGTTATCAAATATTCCTTTTTGTACCACTACTTTTTGTAAAAGTCCCATCTACCAATGATTTCTAAGATGATTAACTTTTAACTTCAGAAAAATCTTCCAACCCCCTTTCAAACACTTTTATACATACAACTTTTATATAAGCTTACTCATATAAATTATATACACTGCAGAATAAAAGATTTAGTTATATAAATGCAATTATAACAAGTTAGGTGAAAATGTGATTTTAGTGAATTAGTTGAAATGCTTACAATTTGTGCCTAACCATTAGTAACAATTACTGATAAATAACAGACAAGTTAATTTGAATGTAAAGTTCTCTAAATCAATTTATACTTCCTTGGAACAACTCTTTGACTCCTTAGTAAGGAAAACTCAGTTCTGTTAAACTGATAGGAGCAGAAATTTGTAGATATACTAGAAAATTGCCCATGCCCTAAGCATTCTGAGTGACAGATGTCAGTGAGTATGCTTAAAGGAGAACTGAAGTGAAGATATAAAAGCAAGTTTTTGTTCAATTTTAAAGAAAACTGAATTGGATATATCAAAATAGGAACTGTGGGTATGGTTATACAAAACAATGAAAAATTCCAAGCAATACTCCCATACTAAAAATAAAAAATAAACACTTTGATCCTGCATTAAGACTGGCAAATAAAAGAGTATGTATAATCTTAGGAGGTCATCTGTACACTTACTTATAAAAACAGCTAACAAGTTCAGCACTGCATTTAGGTTTAATTACTTTTTTTGGTCTTTCTACTCTTATCATATAAACAAGTAGAAAATATAGATGTAAAAATAAATACCTTCCCTCACAATAAATAATATATTCAAATGATAGAATTACCAAACAATAAATTCAAAATAGATTGTAAACAATGGCTAGGCCATAGGAAATTCTTAATTTGGATTTAAAAAGTTCAAACTCTTATGTATAGGCAGCATCCTAGAAAAAATATGGAGGACACTATATATTTGAGGATTAAATGAACTAGACATCCAAATAGATAATAAGAAAATATGAAAAAACAAACACAACAAAAGAAAACATTTTTAGATTATAAAAAAGAATGCAAGCTTCTAGGGTAAAAGTAATCTAAGTACTAATTAAACATTCATACTTCACCCAATAAGTACTATGTACTTGAATAAGGACATAAAAAACTGAAAACCATATTTAAAGATTAAAATCTACCTTTATCTAATCTTATTACACAGCACTGTTATTTTCTTTATGGGTAAATATCTATAAATACAGTACTAAGTTAAAACTAGATATTTAGAGGCCAACACTTTTATAAGGGAAGAGCACTTATCTTTAGTATTTAAAATTCTTAGGGACATAAAAAATTTCAGAAATCAAAACAAAATGATTTAAAGACTCCTAATAAGTGAATCAAAAAGAATGTAAACATTATAAGTTCTAGGAAGGTAGAAATATTAATATAGCTAAAAACATGAGATGAGGGGGGGAAACAGCAAAAACATCTGTGCTGATTTCTAGAGTTCATTAAATCTTTCTAAAACTGGAAAGTGGTTTAAAAAATCCTATAGCAACATATTCATAGCCTATTTTCTTAATATTAAAAAATGCTTAAGGCAATATTCTGTAGTTGTAAAAAAAAAAAAAAACACCCTAAAATTTAACCATTACTCTCCCGTTTTTTTTTCCTTTTGGCAAATTAAGTTTAATACATTCTAATTAAAATAGTTATGTAACATGTGTCCTTTTAAATAAAAGTATGCCAAAGGATTTGCATCTGAAATGGTGTTCCCTAAATGAATGACGGTTAGTTATGGATAATCAACATCCATTAAGTAAATTATTTTTACAATTTGAGCATATAGCACAGTGCTTAGCTCCAAGTTTGCAAAGAGCCAAACTGCCCAGGCAGTATGGTTAAGTGGTTGAGCATTGACCTATGAGCCAGGAAGTCATGGTTTGACTCCCAGTCAGGTCACATACCAAGCTGCCAGCTCAATCCTCAGTGTGGGACATGCAGGAGGCAACTGATCAATGAATCTCTCTCATCATTGATGTTTCTATCTCTGTCTCCCCCCATCCCTTCCTCTCTGAAATAAAAAATATATTCTTAAAAAAATAAAGAAAATGTGAGATAAATGTTTAGTGTCTTAAGTTTAGGGGTAATTTGTTATGCTGCAATAAATAATGGTTACATTGCTAGATTTTTATTTTGTTAATCCTCACCCGAGGATATTTTCCATTGATTTTTAGAGAGTATGGAAGGGAGAGGGAGAGAGGGCGAGAGGGAGAGAGGGAGAGAAGAAACACCAATGTAAGAGAGACAAATGGATTGGTTGCCTCTGAACACCCACATAGAGGGCAACCCGAGGCAGGGGCGGGGCTGGCGAGGTGGCAGGAACGGCCAACCTCTCAGTCCCTTCCCCCGGTCTGATCACACAATGGTGAACAGTGAACAGGGGTTGGGGGGTGGGGGGAGGAGGGCCTGGCTGTGAGCAGCCAAGGTAGATGGTCCTGATCATAGGCTAGGCCTAGGGACTGTACCCGAGCATGAATTTAGTGTGCTGAGACTCTGGTCTATATAATAAAAGCCTAAGCGACCATTACAGTGGAATGACCAGAACGAATGGTCATTATGATACACACTGACCACCACCAGGGGGCAGACACTCAACACAGGAGCTGTCCCCCAGGTGGTCAGTGAACTCCCACAGGGAGAGCACCGTTCAGTCAGAAGCAGGGCTCACAGCTGGTGAGCATAGCGGTGGTGGCAGGAGCCTCTCTTGCCTCCGTGACAGTGGTAAGGAGCAGCGAGCAGGAAGGAGCAAGGGGGTTCTGGACTGTGAGAGGGCGCAGGCTGGGCTGAGGGACCCCCCTCCTCAGTGCACCAATTTCATACACTGGGCCTCTAGTCTATCTACCTAATAACAGAATAACATGCTAATTGACCTTACTTTCGTGACACCCATCATCCAATTAGGAGTATGCAAATTAACCCAACAAATATACCAAGTTAATTTGTATACACAGGATCCGGGTGACGCAGGCGTTCCCCACCACCCCAACTGCTCCAGGGCTCTGGGCCTCTGGGCAGTGTGGGAAGCAGAAAGTCTGCTTCAAACAGAGTCAAGGCAGTGCCAGCAGCCCGAATAACGAAGGCCCATTCTTGCACAAGATTCGTGCATTGGTCTACTAGTCTATAACATAATACATGTGTGTATCACTGCACTTGAATTTTAAGTCTCTCTCAAATATAGATAATTGATAATAAATTAATAATTTCACAATTTTATACTATTTTTCACCTTTAGGGAGGAAAACTTTGTAGATTTTATGCTCTCAAAGGCAAGGACACTATTATGTATTCATAAAAGTATTCAATAAACTTCTTTTGGCAAGTTTCTCCAGCTATCTAATAGACTTTGACACACATAAATATTTCTGCTTGAAAGACAGAGGTTATAAAACTGCGGAGGCAGATATGACAAAGGACTTCAGATAAAACAAAACCCAGTTTAAAAACCTACCAAAAGCACATTGTTATCTCTATCACAAAAAAAGCAGGTTGGCAGGAAAAGATTGAGTCTAGTTGCCAAGAAAAAAGTAACCTAATGTAAAATTTCAATTCTTTTTGTTCATAAGAATTAACTAAGGTAGTTTGGGACTTTAGTCAAAAAGTACCCCTGAATAGTGGCTAAGGCACTGCTGGACTCCACAGATTGCTCCTCAATTTAGTCTTCTTTTAACCATCTGAAGCCTTTTATTTCTTCCCCAACCTATGTTAATGTAACCAGAGTTAAATCATCTTATCCTTCCATTTTCTGCAATATTGCAAACATATCTATCCTAACACACTTAAAACACTGTCATTAGCTATAATTTTCTACCAATATGTACTATCTCTGCCTTCATTTCCTTTTCCTTTTGCCTCCTCTATTCTATGAACTCTTAAATGCAAGGATGTTTCCATAATAGTATTTAGAATACAAATGACAGTAATCAACTGTTGAATGGAGGAACCTACAAGTATGATTTTAGCTTTACTGGTAAAACTCAAAAATAGGTTGCTGATTCTTTGTCATCTGTAGATGACAGTATTAGAGAAATTAACTTTTCCATGTCATATCTGACTTACTACAGGAGAATGAATAAGTTACAGAGCATTTTACAATCTTATTATATTAGAGGAAATAACATTTTATCTTTTCCCACATGAAAAATGTGTAATTTATGCCAAGAAATTTAATATCCACAAAATATTAAATTATTTTGGAGGTAGATGTACAAATGAGTGATACTCATGATCACTCAAAAAACTCACATTATTCAGAGCAAAAAATGACTAGGGCTGAAAAGATGGTACCAGGGTAGAAATAAGTTATTGTTTTCATAGTCCTTTTCTGGATATCACTGCTATTCTTGCATGTTCACCTTTTACAAACCTGCGTCCCCTTATCGAGGTAGCATGAGTTCCAATATAGGAAAGACTCCAAATAAATAATTTCACTTTCACTTTCTCTAATACCTGACATTAGGGAAACCTACAATTCCTACTGCACCACATGCAGAAACGATCTCCTCATATCCTAATAAAATAATCCAGAACTGCCTCCAAGTTTCCTTTTTATATAAAAAAAATAATTACATAAGCAATGGCATTAGCATCTAGCATAGAACTACTGCCACAAAAGGAATTCCTTCCACTAGAGAGGCAGACTCCCAATGCACATAAAGTTCTCAGTAATTTAGCTACTGTGGTAATAAAGTCAGCCAAGAAGAGAGCACAGAAGACAAAGTGAAAGCCAACTACTCTGGTTTTCTTTCTTTTTTGGAGTGGTGCCTTGCATTTCACGGAAAGTCTAAAAGCTAAGTCTTGACCATATAAGGCTTTGGGATTCCCATGGATGGAAAGGCCTAGGCAGCAGTCAAATCTAATAACCTTAAAATACATGAAACACAGGTACTCAACTGTGAGAGGGATTTTATTTTCTTATTCTAGTTCACTTAAATATATTCTCACCGATAATTTCAAAAGTGCTCCTGAAATATATTATGATCAATCCACAAAGTTTAAATTCATAAAGAAGAGTAAATATTAATTACTGAAACTTTCTTAACAAACAACTTTTGTTGGAAATCTTTCTCAAGTCTGTTATACATTCCTTTGTCATTTCAAACAAGTGTCATTTCAAAAAAATGTAACTTAACTTTTCTCTATTAACTCATTATGGTATCAACTATTAAACTGATGTTTCACAACAAATGTCTTTGTTGCCAATAGTTTATGTATTTAAAATAATATCTAAAATGCTTTTGGAGATTGCTTTTAAAAGGTTTTCTGCCTTCTGTCTTGCTTTCATCTGTCAACCCTTTACACTATCTGATAGCTTCCTCTATTCTTCAATTCTTATTGTTGCGAGTATTATAGATGTCTCCCTTTTCTTCCCCATTACCCCCCTCCACTTGGTTCCTTCCCCACACTAGACCTTCATTCACTACACTATTGTCTGTGTCCATATACTATATAATAAAAATCTAATATGCAAATTGCCCCCTTGACTGAGAGTTCAACCAGGAGTTCAACCAATTGCTATGATATGCGCTGACCACCAGGGAGCGGCGCGGAACATGGCGGGCATCAGCAATGAGTCTCTGGCAGCGGGCAGCAGTGGAGGTGCTGCTGGCCTCAGTGGGCTTCTGGGTGAGCCGGGCCACAGCTGCCAGGACAACAGGGGCCAGGAGGGCTTCCTGTAAGTTTGAGCAGGAGCCAGTCCGCGAGGCCAGCTGGGTGAGAGCACGCTACTCACCTGGCTTCTAGGCAGCACCCCTGGGCAGACCAGAGGCCCATGCTTGCAGTGTCTGGCCGTGCTAACTGCATCTCCTCATGGGGACTCAGGCACAGGGGGTCGTGCTGGGGCCCAGAGGTCAGTTGGGACCTGTCCTTCCACTCCAGATGCTCTCACTTCGATTGCCTGACAGGCCTAAGGATTGCGCTTGTGCATGAATTTCATGCACTGGGCCTCTTTGGTTAGTCTCTACATTCCTCTCTCCCCATTCCCTCTGAGATCTATCAGTTTGTGCCATGCTTCCATGCCTCTGGACCTATTTTGGTTGTCATTTCATTTTTATTAGATTCCACATATTAGTATACATGAAATCATGTGATACCTGCCTTTCTCTGACTGGCTTATTTTGCTTATGATAGCTTCCTCTTTAATGAAAAGCAATATCTTCATTTTAATTTGTAGCTCTTAACTTACCAAACATTTTTTAAAAAGGGCATTTAAAAAAAAAAAGCACATAAAAACTATATGAAGGCTTCTCCCAAATAAATGAAAAGTATTTGGGGATTCTGCAACATTGGTTACAGTCCTATGAGTAATGTTTACTTTCCAATGTTTTTACTATTAGGCCATAAAGTATCCAATATGAGAAAAAATTATTAGAAAAATTATGTCCTGTAAAATGTAGAGGGATGACCTATAAACCAAGTAACATCAAAACTGACAACTGCTGCCCTGCTGGGTAGCTCTGTTGGAGCATTGTCCCCATATACCAAGATTTTGGGTTCGAACTTTGGTCAAGACACAGACAAGATGCAACAAGAGAGAATAGGTAAGTAGAACAATAAATCTAAGTCTGTCTGTCACCATCTCTGTCTAAGAATCAATCAATAAGTAAAAACAAAAACAAAAAAAATCTAAAAACTGATGAAAAAACAAGAAATATATTACTAGGAGCCCAATGTGTGAAATTGTGCAGTCCCGCCCACCCACCCACTGCCCTGCCTTGACACTCAAACCAAACCTTTCCACTTAGAGCTCCAGCATGCCTGGCCCAGTTCCCAACACCTCTGGCCTTCTCTGGCCACTTTAAGCCCTGCTCTCAGTCCCTCGGACTGGTCCCACCTTCTCCAGGAACCTCCCCACTTCTGCCCTGTCTCTGGAGCAATGCAGCAGCTCTGCCCCATCATGGCACCAGAGGAGCGTGGAAGCCTCCCACCTGCTGAACTGTGCTCCTTCCCCTGGCAGGTGGCAGTGGGGCGCTCTGAGTGCGAATGGTGGGTGGTGAAGGACTGGTGAGGGGGGCCCTAAGGGCTCTCACCCCACCCTCCCTGGCACAGGATGGCCCTGCCTTCTCCAGGCACCTCCCTGCTTCCACCCTGTTAGCATATTAGTTCTTTATTATTATGACTAATGGCCCGGTGCATGAAATTCATGCATGGAGGGGAGGGGGGCGCTTGTCCCTCAGCCGGGCCTATACCCTTTTGCAACCAGGACCAGCTGTGGAATTGGGCCTAAACCGGCAGTTGGACATCCCTCTCACAATCTGGGACCGCTGGCTCTCCTAACTGCTCACCTGCCTGCTTGCCTGATTGCCCCTAACCACTTCTGCCTACCAGTCTAATCACCCCCTAACCACTCCCCTGTCGGCCTGATCATCCCCAACTGCCCTTCCCTGTTGGCCTGATCACCCCAAAAGCTTTTATTAATAGAGATATGACCCTTCACAGAAAATTTCACTAACCCTGCTTTACAATAAGGGCTTGACAATTCAATCGTTGGGGCCAGACACTAAGATTTCCTTTCTTTGGACAGTGGAGGGAATAATTGTCTTTAAGTTGCCCTGAAAATCAAATGGGATAATGACTTAGAAAAGTATAAAAGCACCATATAACTGTCTTTTTCATATACTGAAAAGACAATAAAGTGGTAAAAATAAAAACCACTTTTTATTCTCCCCCTTCCTTCCTTTATTTAAACTTTGAAATTTATAAAAGTTTCACTCCTATTTTCATTTATTTACATTCAATATTATTTTGAATTGGTTTCAGGTTTTATACTAGTTACAGAATAGTGGTTAGACAATCATATACTTTACAGTGTTCCCCAATATTTCCAGTATCCACTTGGCATCATACCGTCATTACAACACTATGCCCCAAGGGAACCCCCACCCTGATCTAGGACACCCTTCAGGGCAAACAAGCTGGCCCCCACTCTGCAGCAGGCCTCTATCCTAGCTAATAAAAGTTATAAAATGTCTTAATATTTTTTTCTTTAGTTTGTAAAAGGAGTTTGTGATTCTCATTTGTCTGGGAATTGGCCTTCATCCATTGAAGCCATAACATTTTCATCAAATTCCTCTTGGTCTTTCCTCATTTGTCTGTGACCATTAAGTCTGTTATATTCATAAATGTAAATGTAAGCAATTGAAACTAAGAAGAGGTATCAGCTGTAAAATAGTCATTGGTACATCTACCCATATATATAACTACTCATGCTTATATATTTTAGATTATCTTCATAATGAAAACTAAAGAGTTAAACATTCTTGCTGAAATGGAAATAACGACAAAGAAGTTTAAGACAAAGACTCCTAAATTTCTGGCTTATGTGACTATTTGGAGGACAACGCCACCACTTTCAAATGTATCACCCCTAAGATCTCAGAAGTCTGAAATTCAGAGGAGAACATGGTATCCCATTCTCCATCTCCTTCTCCCTCTTTTGACTAAACCTTTTTTTGTGTGTCCTTATTTTGAACACTTGATTCAGTTTACCCCTTTCAATTCTTCCCAGGCCATCACTCACAGGCTTTATTGCATACTCTCTCTGCCAACTACCCATTCACCCCAGAATTCCTTACATCTCTTGACATTCTCTAGAGCAAGCATGTCAAACTCACGGCCTGCGGACTGCATGTGGCCCACAAGGAATATTTTTTGCAGCCTAGCCAACATAACAGTATGTGTAAGAAACGTTTTAATAAAAATTTTATAACTTAATTTTTACAATATCCTGTTATACATAATTATTAATAACGAACTACAACGTTCGCTCATGACTAATTGCTATAATCGTGTAGCATTCATTTCCCTTATGCGCCTTACCTGCAGGCGCATCATTTCTCTCCACTAATACTAGCAGTGAATACTAGGTGTACCGGCTAATAATGGCAGATTTTATAATAAAAGAAAACACAATAATATCAAGAGAAATATCAAAGGCACTTTACTCAAAGTAATGTCCATCGCTAGCTACACATTTTCCCCATCTTTCAGTAATTTGTGGAAACCTTACCAATAGAACTTTTCTTGTTATGAAGCAAACAATTCAGAGACCTAATTTTCCATTTCTTCATCTCTATGGAAATAAACCTACATTTCTATGAAAATTGAAGCTTTTGTTTCTTTGCGGGCCACATAAATTTAAATCTTGTTTATTTGGTCTGTGTTAGCCTTTGAGTTTGACATGCTTGCTCTAGAGCAAATAAATACCATCCATTTGCTCTCTGTGCTCTTATGCAAATGCTGTTAAACAATGCTAGAAAAATCATGAAACCAGGTTGCTTTGATCCACTATAATTTCATCCTAACCTCATTATAATATTCTGCTAACAGGTTATTTTTAAATGTGTTTTGCCCAACAAATTCCTATAACAGTGTATTTACTATGCCTAATCTCCTTTAGTCTCCCTAAGATCCCATTGACATTAAATCCTACTGCTCTACAATGCCATTTATGATAAACACCAAATAGCTATATACTCTTACACTAGCAAAAAAGTGACCAATGGTAATTTTTTAAGAATCGCATTAAAGTTCTTATACATTCACACCTCTCTTCTTCCTTTCCTTTGATTTAGAGGAAGATATGCCCCTCCCCCCAAATTTCTAATGATTTTTCACACAAATGTCTCCTACTTTTCTATGTTTATGTTTTAATATTTTACCCTATATTTAAGCCAAATTAGATAGTCATTAGTCTAATTCTTATCCTGACATTTCTTTAAATAATGCTTTCCTATACCTCTGCCTATATAAACCACACCCTCCTAAAAAAAAAATCCTTTATGTTCTTTTAAATCCTAAAAGTCACATAAAAAATACTTCCACTACTACCTTCCACTTGCAATATTCCCCTATTTTCTTCCACGTTACTATAAAAATGTTCAAACACACAGCAAAGCTAAGAATTTTACTGTAAATATCTATGTATTCACCATCCAGATTCTTCTATTAACATGTTATTATTGGCTTTGGCATACTTACCTATCTTATCATTCCTTTATCCATCTAGTAATCTAGATATTTTGAAATGTACCAAAGGTATAAAACTGTAGAAATTAGTAGAATTAGTAAATTATCTCCCTAAATACTTCAGTGTGTTTATCTTTAAGTGAAACTTAATGTTTAGTTTTTGTTTTATATAATGAATCCTCCTTCCTCCCACTCAAACCCTGAAACAACCACTTTTCTGTTTTTTTTTCCCACCATAAGAGTAAGATGTGCCCTGGCCAGGGGTCAGTTGGTTGGGTGTCATTCCAGGCACCAAAGGGATGCTGGTTTGATTTCAGTCAGGGCACATCCCTGGGTTTCAGGCTCCAGGAGGGTGTGCAGGAGGCAGCAGATCGATGCTACACTCTTCTCCCTTCCTCTCTCTCTAAAAATCAATAACTATTCTTAAAATAAAAAATAAATAAATAAATAAAAAAGATGCGGCCATTCTAAAATTCATTTTTGTAAATTCTTATTTTGGGAAAGACTTCTTTAAGCAAAATATTTAAGAGATCCATTCATGTAGCTGCAGGTATCAGTAGTTTGTCCATTTACTTTTATAAGCAACTAGAGGCCCAGTGCACGGCACCAGTGGGGTTCCTCGGCTTGGCCTGTGGACATCCCCTGAGGGTCCCAGATTGCAAGAGGGTGCAGACCAGGCAGAGGAACATGATCAGTGCACAATTGGGGCAGGGGAGGGACTGCGCAAGGGCTCCAGGGTGCGCCTGGCCCATCTTGCCCAGTCCCAATCAGCCGGAAGCAGCAGCAAGCTAACCTATCAGTCGCAGCATCTGCCTCCTGGTGGTCAGTGCACATCATAGTGATTGGTAGAATTTTTAAACTAATGGTTGGACACTTAGCATATTAGGCTTTTATTATGTAGGATAAATATTTCCCCAAAGTAATTGTGGGAACATTTACAACTCCAACAATAATAACAATTCAAGTACTAACACATCCTTGCCAGAATTTGATCTGAGTTTTCTTTTATTTAGCCACTGATTGTGTAACATCCCCCTTTGTGAATATAACCGGCATTGGGTTGTACCTTTTATTTTGTTCTGTATGGTATCACTTCTGTGTGTACTTGACTTATCTCTATTAGACTACATACTTGAAGTTACAAATTGTTTGCCCTTTTTTCCCCTCCTATAATGTTTATAGCAGAGTGCTATATGCTGGAACAATAAATATGATTTAATCAAATTGCTTATTAAAATTCACTTGTCCTTCCTATTCTGGTTAAGCCACACACACATACACACACAAATTCAAAAGGCACAACTGTGAAATGAGGTTACAGACAATCAAGGGGTAGTAAGTACCCTTCAATTTATTCCTTCCAGATACAGATTTAGATTCCTTTCTACGATTTAAAATGTTTTCCAAAGTGTATATTTACACAATCTAGAATGGTAATTTTCTTTAACTTAAGTACAGAATACAACTTCAGGAAGCATACTCTGAATTTTAAAGAAAGGAGAAGGCTCTTGAATAGCTACCACAGATGTACCAAATCAAGGCAGCAGTTAATGAGATGTCCTGTACCACAATATAAAAATATTACCCACCTATTAAAAATCTTAATTTAACTATTTACTTGTGTATCTATGCATAAAATAATCATGGAGAAAATTTCCAAACGTCCATATCTATTCAAAGCCCTAAGATAGAAAGAAGTCTTTGAAATGGCTGTTTGTGAAGAAAATTCCTAATATCATTAATTATTTCCTAACATCTAACAATCAGTATTCTAGGTAATGTGCTAAGTGCTAAGGCTATAAAGACAAAATGAAGGAACTTATGCGTTATTGAAAGAGACAGGCAAGTAAACTGACAATTATAGAACAGGTACAGCAGTAAGCAAGAGTTCAAGGATAACATACAAGAGGGCTCTAGGTCAGAAACAAGTTAGGATAAGTTTCTTAGCAAAGGTGACTACATGAGACACCTAATCACATAAGCCAGAAAAATAGGGTCATTCCTGAAGGAAAAACTCAGTAGTAAAAGTAGTAAAACTTGCTTAAGAGCCAACTTTCTCTAGAGCAACTGATTCTCTTCAGAAAGGTTCCTATTTTTACAGGGAGTAAATGAAGGATATTTGGGTTTTTGGCATGACAACAAAAGGGCATTTGATTTGTTTTCAGTTCTTGGTAATTATAAATAAAAATCTGCACAGCTGTGTGTGTGTGTGCCTATGTTTTCATTTCTCTTGGAGAGGCAAAAAACTAAGCTTTCTTTAACTTATTGTTCACTGTTTGCAGTCATTCATTACCAAACAGAATAACAACAAAAACCACCTGCTTAAAGGTGAATATTTCCATGCAGTAATAATAGCAATTATTACTATTACTATTCACAGATTACTAAGTGAATCTGCCAATAAAAAAAGAAGAATAAGCAAAGTAAAACTGGATTAAGAAACAAAGAGAAGCTACTGATTTTTTCATTTTTGAAAATTAAAAATTTTGGGGTGACATTAGCTAATAACATTAATATAAGTATCAAGTGTACAACTGTATTATACATAATCTGTAATATTGTATTGTGTGCTCACCACCCAGGTCTACTCTCCCTCCTTCACCTTATATTTGACCTTCTGTACCCTTCCCCTACCTCTCTTTCCTCTGGTAACCTAACACTATTTTCTGTCTGTGTCATTGAGTTTGTTTATTCTGTTTGTTCAACTGTTGCTGTTTTATATCCCAGATATGAGTGAAATCATATGGTTCTTGTCATTTTCCATCTGACTCAGTTGGCTTCAATGATAGATACTGTTAAGATCCATACATATGGTCATAAATGACAGTATTTCATCCTTTCTCATGGCTGAGTAGTATCAATGCATAAAGAAGCTAAGTAGATGAAGAAGCTAAGTATTTATGCATAGCTTCCTTATGCAATCATCCAATGAAGAAAACTTAGATGGTTCACAAGTCTTGACTATTGTGAATAATTTCTGCATGCCCCAGCTAGGTGGCTCAGTTGGTTGGAGCACTGTATGGTAAACCAAAAGGTTGCAGATTTGATTCTTGGTCAGGGCACATAGTAGGTACAGGAGGCAATCAATCAATGTTTCTCTCTCTCCCTTTTCTCTCTAAAACCAATAAACATTTCCTTGGGTGAGGATTAAAAAAATTAATAAGGTTGCAATGAACACAGAGGTACATATATCTTTATGAATATATGTTTTCGATTTTTTCAAGTAGATACCCAGAAGAGGGATATGTTCTACTCTGAATTTTTTTTTAGGAAGATCCATACTGTTTTTCATAGTGACTATACCAATTTATATTCCCACCAGTAGTGTATAAGGGTTCCTTTTTTTCCCCACATCCTCTCCAACACTTATTTCTTATCTTAATGATAACAGCCATTCTAACAGGTATCAGGTGATATCTCATTATGGTTTTGATTTGTATTTCCTTTATACTGGTAGCTAGTGAAGTTGAGCAACTTTTCATATATCTGTTGGCCATTTGTACGTCTTCTTGGGAAAAGTGTTCAGGTTCTCTGCTCATTTTGTAATAGTAGTACTGAAGCTAATGAATTTTTAAACTTAATCATCCAACAATTATTTAGTGAGTGTTCACAATGAGCTAGGCACTATGATAAATGCTTGACTTTCACCTGTAGACAAATAAACAAATAAATGTATGACTACACCGTAAGAGAAGAGGTATGAAAGAACAGGGTTCTAACAGGGAAAGGCGATTTGCAGAGAATAAGACAAGGAGTCACTTCAGGAAGTCACAAAGCTTAATGAACAGGAGTTATCTAAGAGGTGGAGAGGTTGTTCCAGACAATGGGAAAACATACAGTGCCTGTAGTATGAAAGAGCTCGGAACATTTAAGGGTCCGAAGGAAATATAGCTAGAACATATATGAATTAGGGGAAAAGACCACAAAAGTTAGCAAGGTCCTGACAGGTCTTAAAGATTTGAGATCTTATTCCCTAACAACTTTGTTCAACAGAAAACATCATTTCTTGTAAGTTTCAAATATTATAGACAATATCAGTACCAATGTATAAGGTGAAAATTTGACATTTCTTCTTAAGTTCTTTTATTAGTATTGTTTTTTTTTTTAATAAATTCATCCAATTGTCCAATTTTTTTCTAGCAAATTTTAGATTTCTGATAGTTGATTCTCAAATTTTAAAAAATAGCACAAGATTCTGATTTTATTCACTATTGATTTTATTTATTTTCAGACAGGAAGGGAAAAGGAGAGAGAGATAAAAACATCAATGATGAGAATCATTGATGGCTGCCTCATGCAAGCTCCACACTGGGGATTGAGCCCACAACCTGGACATATGCCCTGACCAGGAATCAAACCCGAGACCTCCAGGTTCATAGGTCGACACTCAACCACTGAGGCATGCCGCCCAGACAAGATATTTTTATTTTAAAATTATAAAATGCATTTCAACAAACATTTATTTATCAGATACACTTAAAAGAAATAAACAATAAATGCTGGACTTGGAATGTAACTTACTTATTATTATTTTTTTTTTTTGCAAAATCTTGCTTCCATGCTGTTTACCTCTTGTTATTTATTTTAAACCAATTCTGCATAAAATATCAATCAAGCAGAACCTATTTTTAAAATATATATGTATGTTTTTATTGATTTTTAGAGAGAGGGGAAGGAGAAGAATAGATAGAAACATCAATGAGAGAAACACCATCAATTGCTGCCTCCTGCATGACCCGCCCTGGGGACGGAGCCTGCAGCCCAGGCATATGCCCTGACTGGGAATTGAGTCAGTAACCTCTTTTTGTTCATGGGTAGATTCTCAACTACCGAGCCACACAAAATTGTTTTAGTATTCTAAATATCACAACTTGGATTTTTCTTTTAGCTTCATGCATATACACTTTCTTTTATCTATTTTCCTTATTATAATTAATTCTTTGGGAAAGTGAAGGTAAATATATATGATCATGAATTAACACCGTTTCTGGAAAAAAAGAATGTAAAGCCACACTACAAACTATTAATGTCTAGCGAACACATTTGCCCCTCTACTCAATAACTCTCCCTCAATACCACATTTGAATTTCATCTCCTGGAAATCTGTTTGTGTATATTGTCTACAAACAGAAAAATAATTACTTTTATCAAAAAGCTCTTCCTTTTCTACCCAATTTTGCTAGACTAGAATAAAATGATACCATTTATATGGCTTCAAATGGTATCACATATGGTGTTTAAACACAGAGAAAAGGTTCCAAAGTCATTTCAAATACATTCATAGATTACTAACTCAAAGGTAGATACTTTCTACTTATGCCACAGCACCTAATAAAGGTCTGAAATAGAGTACGTAAATATTAATTCCTTTTCCCTTTGAAGGGAAAGGCTGTGCTACGTATTTTCACATACACCTTTCTCATTGCATCCTCTGAGAACCCTTCTGTGGAACATTATTATACTTACTTCATAGACTCTGAAGGGGAAAGAAAGGATTCAGAGAGATGAAGTAGCTCATTGCAGTGGTAGAAGTTCTTCCCTGCACATTTCACTAGCTCTCTATTTTTTAAACACTTACACCACCCTGCAATATAACATTTTATTAAGCAAGTGACTGTTTAATAGACTTGAAAATACAAGATTTCACTTGTTTCATATTCAACTTTTTAAAGGCAACAGCTGTAGGTGCTTATAAGGGCCAAACAAAAGTGTGTGTGGCCCTGGCTGGCTGGCAAGGTTGGTGCAATGTCCCATACACCAAAAGGTTGTGGTTCGATTCAGGTAGGATCAGTATAGGAGGCAACCAATAGATGTTTCTCTCTAACATCAGTGTTGCCCCCTCCTCCACCTCTCTCCCTAAAATCAATAAAAAAAACATATCCTCAAGTGAGGTTTTTTTTTTTGTTGTTTTTTGTTTTTAAGAGTGATATAGAGGGTAAAGCAAAAAGCAAGTTAAGTAAATAATTATTGCAATTCTTCAAGACACAATGAAGCATCTTCACTTTGCTCAAACTGAATACAAGACCATGTAAAAGTTAATGTTTCCAAAACCTAAAATAGCAAAATTCATGTTTAAAATCCACTTTAACACATTATACTGTAACTAAATTCACAGATGGCTTGGCTAATCTTTCTTCCAGCTGCCATGTTACTAAAATAATGCTTCTCTACTAATTTTATTCAAGTTTTACTATAGCTATTATTTTACTATTTGATATACTTAAAAGCCTTCAAATATTTTTTTACAAGCTATTCTGCAAATTTTTGTGTAAGCATTCTAGCAAAATAAATTGAAAATCTCACTAATCTAAAGACAGCACCATTAGAGCTAAAACAGTAACAATAATTGAGAGCTGGAGCTACATAAAGTTTTCAAATATTTTATTCTAGAATCTTTTTTCCTAAAGGGGAAGCATACAGTATGCCTTCCAAATCTCCTTCCCTGCTTCTCCTGGCTATCATTTCCCAGGCTTTCATCATCCACATTTTACAAAAAGGGGAAGAAAGCTAATAAAAGGAACAGGAATTATTTAAGCCTGGGGCAGAACCAGCATTCTTTCCAGCTACCTTCCTTCTACATGCATTGTTAAATTTGACTCATTATTTGTTATTATAACTTTCTTTCCAATTAAACACATTTCTGTTGCACATTTATGTTTTTGCTTTATTCTTAACTCTTGTGTATATATTTTTAATTATAATTTTGATTCAAGCATTTTCGTGGAAGAAACCAAGGAATTATGAAATGGATTTCCTTTATACACATTTTTTAAATTATGCAATCTACCTGTAATATATTTAGATGCTAAAAATTAACCATATCTCTACATTCATCTGAAAGTGATTGAGATGTATACAGTGCAAGTGAGGCCAGAATAAAACAGACTCCCATTTTAAAAGGTCAATTAGATTGGTGCAACTCTTTGGCAGCCATATGATAGTGCTTATAATAAGTGGTTTAAAATATTCCTTCATTTTGACCCAGAAAATTCAGTTCTGACAGTCTATGCTAAAGAAATTACCCTACTTTCACTGAAAAAATTCTTGTTAAAGTGTTCATCAAATTATGAGTGCAACACACAATAAATATTTGCTGGCTAAAAGAATCCTATATAATAAAAACATAGGCAACATCACACCCTCGTGTGACGTTGTCACAAGATGGCTGGTAGGGGAGGATAGTTGTGGTGATCAGGCCAGCAGGAGAGGGCAGTTTGGGGCAACCAGGCCTGCAGGGAAAGGCAGTTGGGGGCCATTGGGCCAGCAGGGGAGAACAGTTGGGGGTGATCAGGCCAGCAGGGGAGCAGTTAGGCATCAATCAGGCTGGCAGGGGAGCAGTTCGGAGACTATCAGGCTGGCAGGCAGAAGCGGTTAGGGGCAATCAGGCAGGCAGGCGAGTGGTTAGGAGCCAGCAGTCCCGGATTGTGAGAGGGATGTCCAACTGCTGATTTAGGCCCAATCTGGCAGGCAGTCAGATATCCCCCCAACTGCTGATTTAGGCCCAATCTGGCAGGCAGTCAGATATCCCCCAAGGGGTCCCAGATTGGAGAAGGTGCAGGCCAGGCTGAGGGACAAATTTAATTTCATACACGGGGCCTCTAGTCTATATATATATATAAGAGCCCAGTGACCAAATGGCAGAACGACCAAACCATCGATCGACCAGTCTATGACATGCACTGACCACCAGCGGGCAAATGCTCAACGCAGAAGCTGACCCCTGGTGGTCAGTGCGCTCCCACGGTTGGAAGCACAGCTTGGCTGATCGGGATGAGCAGCACTCCCAAAGCGGGCCCACCCACAGGGCCACACTCCCCACCAGTGCACAAATCCGTGCACCGGGCCTCTAGTAAATTAATGAATGAGTAAGCTATGAATAATGAAAATCTAGAAATAGAATTGGAATGATTAAGAAAACAAATAATATCCAAACAAATACTATTCAATGGTAAAAATTAAGAAAAATCAGCCTCATGGAAAGTTATATAAAAACTGTATCTATAGTACAACCACAACTATATAAAAAATACACACAATCACATACCCATGCAAGGCAGAGTTCTGTAAGAAAAAATACTCAATACATTAATGCAACTTTTTCTTTAAAACATTTTCCAAGTTTTCTATAGAGTAAGTATATAAGCATTAAAATTAAAAAGATAAAATATCTAATGAACTTAAACATTTAACAAATATCAGTAGGAAAAATCCATCTTGCTTTCATTGCTTATTTTATATAAAACTAATTATACTTCATAAGTTACCTAAGATTCTCTTTATCCATGCATAATTAAATTTTGAAATGCACTTCATTAATATGTAAGAATGTATTATAATAATTATTTGGCTTCTCTTACTCAACAGTCTCTTAGAAATATTTCTATGAAAGAGATGCAGGTGGGAGGATTGTAGCTGCCATCTAGAAGAAAGTCCTTATGAAAAAGATTCTAAAAAAAATTAAAATGTCTTTTGATAAATTTCCAAGTAATCATAAGAAATTATTATTTTTTATTTTTTAAATATATTTTTTTTACTGATTTCAGAGAGGAAAGGAGAGGGAAAGAGAGATAGAAACATCAATGATGAAAGAGAATCATCAATTGGCTGCCTCTTGCATGCAACTCGGTAATCGAACCAGTGAACTCTTAGTTCCTGGGTCAGGCCTCCCTTTGGCTGCCGGCAGGCAACCATGGTGGCTGCGTTGGCCCTCGCAGTGCCAGTTTTGTCTGGAAGGTTGTCAGGAAGATTGCCCGGAAAGACATCTGATCTAATTAGCATATAATTCTTTTAATATTATAAATAAATGGAGTAATCTTCATTATTAACCTAAGCAGCAACCAGATTGCTCACTACAGTAAATTTCTGAAAGAACAGAAGATTTCTTAATATAAATGGATCTCTGAGAATGAAAATGTTTAGCTAGGATACTAACTCATAATTGATTTTTCCTATATGAGGCTTTCTTTAAACAATGTGAAATTTTACAGTGTCTTGCAGAGTAACTGAAGAGTAGAATCTTTCTTGAATTTCTATTTAAAATAGGGTGATGAGCCAAACCATTTTATTTATTTCAGATCTTCAAAGAGTATACTGCTTAAAGTACTGTATCTATGATAACCACCATACTTAAACTAGGCTCTAGTTTTACTTTTATTCCAAAATAGGAAGAGAGCAGTTAATAATAGGAAGAAAAACAAAAACAAAAACAAAACAACAACATAACAACAGATATCTTTAAATTTTCTGCTTAAACTGGGAACTGCTTTTCTTGTAGTCTTTTAGTTTATCTCAGTCATCCACAGTCCTATAAAACATAGACATTCTAAACTTGGAATCAGATTATCCAACAAAAACAAACAAGCTTTTAGTAATGGAAAAAATTACTTAATATAGGAGTAGAAGCTAACAGAAAAGCAGGTATGAGATCCCATATATATATATATATATATATATATATATATATATATATATGTTTAAAAATTAAAAAGAAGCAATTAATAAGGCTTTTTACATAATGTCTCCTGACAAAAGGAACATTTTAAAGAACTTAAATGGAAGACATAAAATACATAAGACCTGTGACCTGCTAGTTCTGTTATATTTTAGTCATATGTTCAGTTAACATTTCTTAGGTTAAGGTATTTAAAAGCAAGGACCGAAAATATAACCATACCTAACAGGGTCCTAAATTTCTTGTCCAAAGGACCTACAATCATAAACAGTGAGCCCTAGAAGAGCAGAGCATGTTAGGTGGCAAAAGCTAAACCTTGGTGTATCCTGGCTATATCTAGAAAGTTTCTTGGAACACCATGGGTACAGTTTTAGAAGATAACTGACTTATGAGCTCTGCTCTGGCCTATCTTATAGTCTCATAATTTAGCCCCAGGTTTCCTGTGGATTCTATAGAGATACAATCTGGTGATTCAAGTAGTCCACAGGGGATAAACATAGTGTTTAAGAAACAGTTTCAACTCCCAACTCCATAATTTAGAAGCTTTGTTGTGACCTTGAAGTTACAACTGTACCTCAATTCCTTCATTTGTATAATGAAGTAATAAGAATAAAAAGCTCTGACTGGTGTGGCTCAGTTGGTTGAACGTCATCCTGTGCACCAAAAGGTTCAATCCCCAGTCAGGGCACACGCCTAGGGTTTGGGTTCTCCTTGGATAGGTTGTGCGTGAGAGGCAACTAATGTTTCTCTCATAGATGTTTCTCTCTATCTCTCTTCCCTTTTCCATTCTTCTCTCTCTAAACCAATAAAAACATACTAAAAAAATAACAACAAATATTTATTTCATATTGTTGTGAGACAATAACTGCCTAAAACAGTGTATATTATATGTACACTATTATAAAAGTGTTTACATTATTCCAACAAAATAGGTGCCTCTGAAGGTACTATAAGAACCTGTTAAAAGTAAAAGTTCTATGCCCGGACCATAGCCCCTCTTTAAGGCCATGTCCTTTTCACAAATAAAAGAGAAGGAACAAATTATATTTATCAAAAGGGTGGTAGTGCCGAAACCGGTTTGGCTCAGTGGTAGAGCGTAGGTCTATGGACTGAAAGGTCACAGGTTCGATTCCAGTCAAGGGCATGTATCTTGGTTGCGGGCACATCCCTGGTAGGGGGTGTGCAAGAGGCAGCTGGTCGATGTTTCTCTCTCATCGACGTTTCTAGCTCTATATCTATCTCCCTTTCTCTCTGTAAAAAAAAACAAAAACAAAAAAAATCAATAATATATATATTTTAAAAAAGGGTGGTAGTAAAGAAGAAAGGAGTTTATCAGGTGAGAAAAAGGACAAAATGAGTTAGTTTAAAAGACCTAACTAAAACAAAATAGTATGAGATAACTATAACATCTAATTAAAATGAAATGTCAAGATATAATATCCATGAATTACTTTGTTCTTAAACTTTTTTATGATATTGTAAATTACATAAAATTAAAATGCCTTAAATTTTGGTTTACTATTAATTTCACTCTGAAAAAATTATAATATACTATTAGGACATATTTTTAAAACCCTTTAATTTCAAGGATTAGTCATAGTACAAAGATGTATATTAAAGAGTTCAAATTATTTAAAAACTTGTCAATTTAGTGTTAAATATATGCAATTCTATTAAAATAGAACATAGTTAATGGCTAAGAAAGTTAATATTACTGACTTGAGGGAAAAGCAGAAAAGAATTTTTCAATCAATTACTAACTAATAGCTTCTAATACAAATCACTTCATAACTTAAGTACAAAATCCTAGGGATTAAAATGATAAAATACTGATCAAAAAAAAGTTATTTTTTTGGTAAACAGGAAATTTACAGTATTAAATAAAATCAAAGGGAGACTAAAAGGAATATTTTCATCTGAGATGAACTACTGAAATGGCTTTCCCAGCTGCTGTGTCCTGATGTATTTTCCATACCTATCCAATTAATCCTCTTACAGTAGACCTTAGTTATTCATTCTACTGTTACAAATTCTTTACCAATTTATAAATCAAGTCTATATTTCCAGACTTGCCAGAATCCACCTCCCAACCATTCTTCACAGTCTATTCCTCCATTTCATAAAACCAAATCTCCTTCAGGCTAAAATAAGCCATTCCTTTTCTATCACTTGAGTTCATCTCATTTCTCATTCACCTTTCAGCACATTTTAAAGAGTGTGAATAATTTTAACAAAATCAACTTAACCTTATGTTATGAAGCATCTCTTAAACATATTGACTAAAGAATTCTTCCCTACCCCTACCCCCTTTAGCATGCCTGTTAACATTTTGTAAAATACCAGGGTTCAACTAAACAGCCATCAGAGAACAGATCTCTAGTCTAAACTACTGCAATAGCCTCAGGACCTGGTCCGGGTATTAACTGTCATCACCCCCACCCTAATCTTTTCCATAGGCAGCAGTTGTCTATTAAAAATAAAAATCTGATTACATTAAGGCAATTACAAGTCTCAGATGCCTTTCTAGAGCTCTTTTTGTATGAAATGGACTTAAAGGGCTTCCTGGGTCCTACTAGATCTGCCACCTACCTAACTTCTCCAAATCTCTTGACACACCATTCTTCCCCTCACCCACTGTGCTCCAGTCACACTTCTAGTTTTTCCATGACATCTTGTCTCCTCTCCCTCCTTCCTATGAAGGGCTTTTATATATTATTTCCTTTGAGCACAAACCGTTTCTCCATTTTCTGCCACCAAGAATCTACCTCTCCACTCTCTACCAACTCTTTACCAAGTTACACTTAATCATCTTTCATTTCTCGGTTCTAGCATCATTTCCATAGATATCCCATCCAAAGTCTCAAAACCTTTTGCTCCCTCATAATATTGTATTATTTATTTATTGAAATACATTTAACATACACAGGGTAGGAGAAAAGTGGGTTTACAGTTGTTTGTATAGAAAATGACACAATAATTAATAAGTAACCCTATATAATAAAACCCTAATATGCACACTGACTGAACTGTAGAATGATCTGGTGCACTGACTACCAGGGGGCAGACTCTCAATGCAGGAGGGGCAGCTCCTGTGTTGAGCGTCTGCCCCCCAAGAAAGAGGTGACCAACAGCAGCAATTGGGGAGTAGGGCCAGCCAGTGGGCAGCACCAGACCTCCAGTCAAGGCAGATTTCAGCAGGGGGTCCCCCCTATTGCCCCACAGATTGGCTTGGATCTCTGGCCAGGCCTAGGGAAACTACCCTATACATTAGAAACAGTCTTTTAGATTTAAAAATTAAACCTGGCTGCTGAAACCGGTTTAGCTCAGTGGTAGAGCATCGGTCTGCGGACTAAAAGGTCCCGGGTTCGATTCCGGTCAGGGGCATATACACTGGTTGCGGGCACATCCCCGGTAGGGGGTGTGTAGGAGGCAGCCGGTCGATGTTTCTCTCTCATCGACATTTCTAGCTCTCTATCTCTCTCCCTTCCTCTCTGTAAAATATCAATAAAATATATTTTAAAAATTAAACCTGGCAAGGCTACTATAATACTGAAAAAAAAAAACACACAAAAAAACAGGATGATGCAGTGATGACATGCATGGACTCTGGCTTGCACATTTTGTGGTCAGCACTGGTTCTTACACTTATAACTGTGTGACAAAGCCAATTCCTTAACTTCTTTCTGCTTCGTTTTTCAACCCATAAGATGGGGAAAATGGTACTACTGCCTCAGAAGAATCATGTTATGCATTACTTTTTATAATCAGGGCAAGAAAATGTAGCTGCCTATACCACAGCAAGATGCCTTTCTTGGTCATTGATGCATGTAGCATCCCAGATTTCTAGAGGGATGTCCGATTATCGGTTTAGGCCCGATTCTCGGCAGTCAAGACTTCCCCCAAGGGCATAGGCTGGGCTGAGGGACCCCCCCTAATGCACAAATTTCATGCACTGGGCCTCTAGTCTATATAATAAAAGCCTAAGCAACCGTAATGGTGGAACAACCAAACGACCAGTCGCTATGGTGCACACTACCAGGGGCAGATGCTCAATGCAGGAGCTGCCCCCTGGTGGTCAGTGCAATCCCACAGGGGGAGCGCCTCTCAGCTGGGCTCATGGCTAGTGAGCATAGCAGCAGTGATGGGAGCCTCTCCCACCTCCATGGCAGCACTAAGGAGCAGTGAGTAGTAAGGAATGAGGGCTTCTAGACTATAAGAGGGTACAGGGCGGGCTGAGGAACTCCCTCCCTCCCCCAGTGCACAAATTTCATGCACTGGGCCTGTAGTACAAGAATAAACTGTGTTTTGCATACTCACAACTGTAAATCTATTTTTGGCCCACGCTGTGGAGTATCTTACAATTTTCCTTCACAATACTTAACACAACTCCATTAATTGTTTAATTAATGAGAGCAGTCTTATCTTCTTTTGCTAATCTCTGTATTCCCTAGCTCCTAGCAAGTAGCCTGGCACACACAAAGCACTCAACAATCATTTGTTAAATTCATGAACAGTAACAGTTCAATCACCAACTAATCAGTATAAAAGAATATCTATCACCTATAAATATAAATTCTAACTTTTATATAGTCAGTTTAACAAGTAGTTTCAGCAGATTCTTGTGAAATTGTGGCTTTAAAATGTACATTAATTCAGAGTAAATGTTTCCTTTGGTATTATGTATGTCCAACTCAGTAACAAATTTTTATATACTTAAATACATTTCAAATTTCAAATGTTTCTTATATTAGCAGTGTTTGAGAAATCTATTTCTCCACATATTGTCAATCAGTCTTTCCTTATGATATAAAAGGTTGAGAGAAAAGGCAGTCATAATATAGAAATAATTAACCATCAATACTAGTTTCCTTGAGTGGCCAAAGACTACAATTCATTAATTATGTTACTATATCTACATTTAATACACTAATGGAAGTAGCCAGTTAGGCATTGTTCTCCATTTCAGATTCAGATTATTTTTTTCTGCTGCTGTAAGAGATTCAAATATGGCATAATTCAAAATTTGCTATATTTCCCTCCAGGAGAGAAACACTTAAAAGTTGGGGTAATTTCCCCCCTATATGAACAAGTTTTGCCTCCATGCATCTTTGTCCTGCAACTAACTTTTTGAAAGCTAAGTGGTTTTTGAAGAACAATTTATATACTATCAGTTCATTTCACACATAAAACAAATAAACACCTTATCCCCACCTTCACTCCAAGATTGACTATAAATGTCAGAGGAGGTTGAAAAAGAGAAAGATACTACCTTAATTTTTAGTTAAAGTTTAATATATAATAAGCATTTATTGTTTCATAAGCTGAAAGAAGTCTAATTATACTTGTTCAAAGTCAAAATGACCCACACAACTTTTTTGTATAACTGCTACTTTTCTCATTAATTGTACAACTTTAAGTAGTTTTAAATTTTCAGTAAAGTCATAAAAACTCAAAGCAATTCTAGTAATATTTTTAAAGTAAAATAATACTAAAATATATTAGGTAAAAGTAAAAATATATATCAAGGTAACAGTTTCTTAATTATAACAAATATTTTTCTTTTCCCTGAAAACACCATTTGGTAAGTTTAGAAACCAAGAGAAGTTAGAGATTGTTGAATAAATTCTTTATCTGTTCAATTCTTAGCAAAAATGTACTCTCACCTCTTATTTTAACCTATGACCTTATTTTCACAGTGCATTATTTCCGACAATAAAAGTTAGATTGTTACTATTACCACACCTTTATTCCTTTACATCAGCTCTATGCTCTAATCCTCCTATACCTCTAAGAAACATATACTCTGCTTTCCCCTACAATATCATAAAAGTAAATTTAGCCATACTTAGTTCTTAATTTTTCTAAACTGAAAGGTATAGAAAAACAAACACACAATTTCGCAAGAATTTTTATTTCACCAAACTCTAAAACAATCTAACCATCTTTTATCTTGTGGTTTTCCTGTAGCCTCATAAATTGTTTTTGCATTTGGTAGTCACACTTCCAGATAACAAAAAAAGACAAAGAAAACGGGCTAAGTCCAAGACAAGATAAAACAAATAAAACACACCTCCAAACAAGATTTTAATACATTGTTTATAGTTAGGCCACCCTTCTCTAGGCTAACTCAACATCTTCTATCCTTTAGCATACATTTATTTTATTTCACACTTGTCATTTCTTGTTTACTGTCTGTATCCCCAATATCATTTAAATACACTCTACTCTTGACCTATAGAGTAAGCACACAAATATTTACTAAATGAATGCATGCTGTGAAGTTATCCACATTCATCTAGTTTCCCAAACCTGAGATCAAGTGCACGCACACCTAGACTCAATCCCTCAGGCCAATCCATTTACAATTCCTACCAATTTTATTTCGTAAATATCTCTTGAGTTCATCTACTATTTTCCAACTCCACTACTACCATTAAATAACATTACACATAACTGACATAAATGTGTATATCTATATTCCCTAGTGCACTGCAAACTGTGTTAGGGAAGGAACAATGTCTTCTTTGCCATCACACTACCATGAAGAATACCAAGCCTATGCTGGGGTTGGGGAATGGGTAGAATATAATTACAGCCCTTGCCAATGCCTGTTTTTAGTGGTGAACACTGATCAAAATATAAGCAATTTCATTCTTTAAAAAATATAATAGCTTATTGACAGATAATTCACACAACATATAATAACTAAGTTCAGGTATATAATTAAAAGAGCTTTAGTATAATCAGAGATGTACAATCACTACAATCCATTTTAGAACATTTTTATCACCCTAGAAAGGAATGTTAAACTTATTAGCAGTCACGCCCCACTTCCCCTCAACACCTTCACCCTTTGGCAACCATTAATCTATCTTCTGTCTCTAATGAATTGCCTATTCTGAACATTTCATATAAATTGAAATCATACAATATGTGGTCTTTTATGACTGGTCTCCTATAGTTTAGCATGTCTTTAAGATTCATCTATGGTGTAGCAAATGTCTTTCTTTCTTTCTTTTTCTTTTTTAATTTTTTAAAATATTTTATCCGTTTTTTTGATTGTTTGTTTGTTTGTTTGTTTGTTTTTTACAGAGAGGAAGGGAGAGGGATAGAAAGCTAGAAACATCAATCAGCTGCCTCTTGCACACCTCCTAGAGGGGAAGTGCCTGCAACCAAGGTACATGCCCTTGACCGGAATCGAACCTGGGACCTTTCAGTCCGCAGGCAGATGCTCTAGAGTCTAGCCACTGAGCCAAACCGGTTTTGGCTCTTTCTTTTTTTTTTTAATCCTCACCGGAGGATATGCTTATTGATTTTAGAGGCAAGGAGGAGAGACAGAGAGAGTGAAAACCATCTAAAGGCTACTTCCCATACACACCAAGCCAGGAATCTACTAGGTATATGCCGACTGGGAATTGAATCCCCAACCTTTTGGTGTATAGGATGACGCTACAACAAATTGAGCAACCCTGCCAGGGCAGTGCTTTGTTTCTTTTTATTGCCCAATATATTACACTGACTAGAGGCCGCGTGCATGAAATTCATGCATGGGGGGGTGGTGTTCCTCAGCCCAGCCCTGCACCCACTCCAATCTGGGTCCTCTCTCACAATCCAGGACTTCTGGCTCCCAATAAATTCAATTTAAAAAATGAATATCTAAAACTTAGTATGAATTTGGAAGTATTTCTTTTGCAGCTGTACATGTAATAGGAGTTACTGACTGGAAGTAGGAAGTAAAGGAAAAAACAGAAGATGACCCTGCGATTTTAGTTCATTAAAAGGAAGAATGAATTATGATGTTAAGAATAAGAGGTAGATTATATAAAAAGAATAGATGACATAAAAAGAAAACAGTTGAAACTATAAGAATGAATGATATGGAAAAGGAAAAATATACATGTAACAACCTTGAAACATTCTTCTTAAAGGAAAAAATAGATTAAAAATAGAAAGACGCATTCAGAGGACAAACAAGGAGGGAACAGGCTTGATTTGTTAAATTACTTACAACTTAACTAAAACACAACTTTCTCAGGAATGACTTTCCTGACATTCTATGTTAAATCCTCCTAATAAAAAATTTCATCTCACCATATTCTAACATTTACTAAAATTGTAATTATTTGTTTTCATTGCCATTTCCACTAGATTGTATACCAGATGAAGTCATGGACTGGTGCTTTTAGAGATTATTATAGTGCCGGGAATTCTGTAAATAATGATTAATCTATTTGTTGCATGAATGAGTTAACAACTAATTTAAATAAATAACAGCATTATATATCTGTAATATGCAAATATACTGTTTAATATATTCAAAACTTATACAACACAAATTTTATTAATATATATGCACTAACAAAGTAAAACAGATTTTCCTACAGGTGACTTAGAGAAGAAAGATGACATCATCACATTATGAATATCTATGGTGACTTAGAGAAGAAAGATAATATCACATTATGAATGTAACATATGTGTCAGCAGGACTATTTTCAAGGTTAGTCTTCCACACTAGATAGATATATTAGAAACTTTATTGAAAATGTATTTTGCATAAGCAAACATTAAAGCAAGATGTTATTTTAAGCAAAACATGAAAAATTTCTAAAAAGTAATCCTAGCAATATAGTGTCATGAGTGAGCAAAGATGTACATCAATGATTTTTAACTTTTTTCATCTTATGGCACATTTAAACCACTGAAATTCTATGGCACACTAGGAAATGTATTTTTTACCAATCTGACAAAAAACATAGGTGTAATTTTGATTGATTCACACCGGATGGCTACTGTTGTGTTGGCTGTTACCATTTTCTTTTCTATTTGCCCCTGACTAAACTGTTAGGTAATGCATGCTTTTAAAATTTTGTGGCACCTAAGCTGAAAATCGCTGATGTATGTATAGTAAAATATCCACCAGTAAAAATAAATTGGAAATATATCAAATATTCATCATCAGACAACTTTGGGATGTATATGTATACTCACACACATATACAGAGTGGAATCAATATTCATTAACAGAGATATTTCAAAAAATCTATACTAATAAAAGGGTAATATGCTAATTAGACCAGGAGACCAGACATCTTCCTACTGTTTGACTTTTTTCTGGACAAAGCCACAGTGGTGGAGGCTGAGGCAGAGGCAGTTAGGGTCAATCAGACCCGCAGGAGAAGGCAATTAGGGGCCATGAGGCCAGCAGGGGAAGGCAGTTGGGAGCCATAGGCCAGCAGAGGAGGCAATTGGGGGCCATGAGGCTGGCAGGGGAGGGCAGTTGGTGGCCATCAGGCTGGCAGGTGAGCGGTTAGCCTGTAGGCAAGCAAGTGGTTAGGAGCCAGCGGTCCCAGATTGTGAGAGGGATGTCCGACAGCCGGTTTAGACCCCATCCCTGTGGACATCCCAGTCGAACATCCCTTGAGGGGTCCCGGATTGGAGAGGGCCAGGCTGAGGGACACCCCCCCCCACCCTGGGCACAAATTTCACAATATAAAAAGCAGGTTATAAACTAGAAAATTAAGTACAATTATAGAAAATTATGTTAGATAGAGAAGGATAAAATGAATTTACCAAAGTTTTAAATGGGGCTACCTCCAGGCCTGAAAATTTGGATAGCATTTAATTTTTTAAAATATATTTCTCTTTGATGCTTTAAATATTTTTAATTTTTTTAAGCTAAAATACATATAGAATAAACAAAATAAGTCATGTTTGAAAATAAAATGAAGATGGGAAAGACAAAAAGGTAGAAAGCATTAAAGACTTAAGAAGTACGTAAGGCACCTTCATGCACAACATCTATACTATCTTTACTAATAAAAGGGTAATATGCTAATTCGACAGTATAGACTGGGCATCTTCTGGATGACCTTCCAGACCAAGATGTGGCTGCAAGGGCAGAGGCAAGCTGCCATGGCTGGGAGGGCCCATCACAGAGCCCCAGCTGGGTGGGCAGGGCCTCCCTGTGAGCGGGGATCAATGGTGGAACCCAGGCTGGATGGTCCCAAACAGTGAGAGGGTGCAGGCCGGGCTTAGGGAATACCACTACCCCCTGCAGTGCATGAATTTTGTGCACTGGACCTCTAGTAAGATAAATAAAAACTAAAAACACTGAGATCAGAAATTTAAAGGCATTTTACTGTAAAAAAAAAATATGGTTGGAAGAGTTAAATAGTAATAGCTATTTTGAAAGAAAAAAAAAACCCTTGAATATGAGGCAAAGTATTTATGCAGATTATTCCATGTACTTGGGAAGGATATAGAAATTGCTGAAAAAGTCATGTTTAATCTTTTTAAGAAAAACTGTACAAATTAGGGAAAACAATAGCTCTTAATAAAATACAGTCTTAGGATCTAACAAAAGAAGCATTACATTCTTTTGTGGGAAATACAACACCCACAAAAAAAGATCATATTCAAATCAAAAGCTATAATCTTGAATTGTTTCATGTAAAAATCTAGAAAACACTTGGTTAATATGAAGAAACTCTGAAGCAAATTCAAACCCAAACAACATAAAAAGAGTTGACTAAAATTCAAGATGGCTTTTTTATGATCATGCTCCAATTAAGAATAAGCTTTTTAGACAATAACACCTAATCACTGATAGCCTTTATTAAACCATGATTACCCATGATCTCTCTACCTATCCACCATACTTGTCTCCAAATGACTTATCATTTTCAAAATTAAAACACACACATATACACACCCTGAACACTGAAAATATTCAAAAGAATGTTCTAGAGCTAAAGCTCTAATAGAAGGCTTCCAGAAATGTTCCAAGCAAAAGTATAAATACTGAAATAAGTTTATAGCCATCTAAAGTAATGTTTAATACAAAAGTAAATATAATTGGAGTGTGTGTGTGTGTGTGTGTGTGTGTGTGTGAGTGTGTGTTTTAACAGTTAATCCAGGAAAATATACTTTCCTACAGACTTAATTTCTAAGAGGGCATATCATTTCACATCTCATAAAATTTCTCCTTTGCCCTTTTCAGGTATTCAAGAAAATGACACAATTTTCTACAGCCATATGACTTTTTGTTAAAGAACATGTTAAACAAACAAACAAAAAAAGTAATTTCACCTCAAATATGAGTTAATAATCAAGTTAAAAGTAATGCTTTTTATTCAGTGAAGCTCTCCCTGCAGAATTTCTCACTCAATGCACATAATGCATTTAAATAGATTACTAAAAAGATGACAGCTGGGGAATGACTTAATTTCTTTCCATGGTTTCTACCGAATGTCATTTCAGAAATGCCTATATGACACATGACAATGTGGAATGTCTCCACCCATGAAAGAACATTCAAGTCGAGCAAGCACACTTAGAACAGACAGTAGCACAGAGTCAAATTTGTCTTTTTATGGTTACCCAGCACAATACTGAAAAGATAAACAATCAAAATACTAATAAGGTCAAGAAAATACTGGCATACAGGGATCCATAGTGAAAATGTTATTTAGAAAAAAAAAGTACGATTAAAATTGTTAGAAAACATAAATTAGTTTCTAATGCCAGTACACTATAAGGATTCCTTTTCTAAACAAACACCCAATGATTTGTTTAAAGACATTAATTTTTAAACTGTTACATAAACTGAGCAAAATTCTACTTGTACTGATAATCAGGAATATATTTCATTTCAAAACTAATCTAAAATCCTGCCAAATTTATATAAGTATTACAAAATTAAGTTTTTGGTATACAATTTTTTATTAGAATATTTTCAATGTTAGCACCACACAAACTGTCATCATTTTGTTTAATATGAACTCAGTTCTTCACGAGATTAGTCTACTTTGTGTTCAAATTTTTTAAATCAACACTTACTTTGCACCTGCTAAAAAATGCAATTACCAAAGGAATTTTTACAGATTCTGATAGTACTTACTACTGCATTCCAATTACCATAGAAAGTTCTTGTAAGTGTTGGCTAGCTAAAACAAAAGTATATGAAGAAAAAATTATATATACTTATGTATTTCATTTCATTCTGTTGATTAATGGGGGAAACCTCCAACTACTAATCATCAACCATAATGACTGGAAGATTTAACAATATGTACTTTCTTCTTCAGACTTAACAGAAAACATCTAACATAGTGTTACGTTTGGGCTTTTAGAACCCAGCTCTGCCATTCATTATCTTAGTAACTTTGATAAAGAAAAAAGGGATGTTCTGAGAAATTGAATGAAATATTGGTTGCAAATGTACCTACCATAGTGTTTCACATATAACAAATCTTCAGCAAATATTCACCAGCCAATTCCACTTCTCAATAAAAGACTGATACATCATGGCTATTATATATTTAACACCATCTTAGAATGAACATAAAATGACTGCTGGAGATTTTTGATCTTTCAAAGATGTTAATCAAAATCCCAATACTCCATCTATTCAACATAATTGCTGAACTTTCAAAAGAAAAGTGGGGTAATACGCCCTAGTTGGTTTGGTTCAGTGGATAGAGCGTCAGCCTGCAGACTGAAGGGTCCCAGCTGGCTGGATCCCCAGTGGGGGGTCATGCAGGAGGCAGCCAATCAGTGATTCTCTCTCATCATTGATGTGTCTCTTCTCTCTCTCTCTCTCTCTCTCTCTCTCTCTCTCTCTCTCTCTCCCTCTATCCCTCCCTCCCTCTCTGAAATCAATAAAAGAAATATATTAAAAAAAATAAAAGTGGGGTAAAAAGTCAATTTTTTTGCAGGCAGAGATGCAATGAAAACAGCAACTTTGGGAAGTGCCAATAAGTAACATGCTATAGCAGTAACAAAACAATGTTGTATATCCCCTCCCCAAATAATTATATATTAAAAATAATCTAGCTAGTTTTTTTTTTTTTTAAGTACAGGTACATTTCTCATGTGAAGAGTGTTTTGTAAAATATGGTAACAAATGAATAATGAAAAAGTTTCTCTATTCCCTCTAGTGCTTCTACCTGGCTACACTAGAATGCTCTGTCACAGCTTGCAATCTCACTGTAGCTGCAGTACATGAAAGATGGTCTTGGTTGTGACACTTCGAAATCAGACCACAAAACTGCTGCCAGGAAGCACAAAGGCAGTAACTGCAGAGAAGACATTATAACAACAACAGTGTGGGCACTGATGCCCTACCAACACAACCCATATATGGCTAGGGTTGTCCATTTATTTGCAGGAAGTGAGGGGCCTGTGTGGGGTTAGGAGTTTTGTTTGTTTAGATAGGGTTTTTTAAAAATGGATTTAGGGTGATTTCAATAAAAATTTTAAGAGTCATCAGTTTAAAGTATTATAGCTTCCTAATGAGAATATTATGTAGAGAAAATTAAACTGCACAATCTTTTAATCACATATTTCAATATTATTTATGAGTGATCCAACATATTATCCTAAGATCTTACTATCTCCCACCAAAAAGAAAAAGGGGGTGGTGGTGGTGGTGAAACAACTTTAAACTCTATATTCAGTTTTAAATAGATGTCTCATATATACCAATTACACGATTGCCTAACAAGAGACTCAGTATCAGCTGCTTCTAGTCTCTTTTCCTTCTGGTTGGAAAACACTTTAAGTAGCCCTATTAGAATACTTTTAAAAAGAGAGTTATATTTCAGATTACAGTCCAGTGAAAACGGATTGGCTGAGAAGATTAAACACTTAAGAAAAGACTGCAACAAAAGTATTCCTTTTACTGACAAGACGGGAGTCACATATTTGTACAAAGAAGCTTCAAATGGCTTCTTTATAAGTTAATAAAATTTAAGGGCAAAAGTATTTAATACTACACATATTGCAAGTCTGTACTGAAAAGTGTAACGTTAGAATTTTAAAATCATATTTCTACTTTGTATTCTTCTATTGGACCTAGTTCAAATCCTTATAAAGAAGGTAGCAAATTAATAACTCAACTGAAATTTTTCTATCACTTAAACAAGATTTAAACAGGTTTAGGATTTTTTAATAGGAAAAAGGTTAATATTAAGAAATGTAAAAAAAAATCACATGATAATAAAAAAATATGTACAAAAGATCTACACAAAGTTATTCATTTATTTATAAAAATACAAGTTCTACTAAGTGCAAAAACAATACTCTACTCTGGATGTGAAGGTTTTAAAGATTTACCTCATGACATACAAATAAACTTCGTATCTACTATATGAGGCAAAAAATACAATTTTGTGCCAGTCTCTGGAAATACAAAATGTGGAGACTGGGTCCTTACAGTCATCCAGAAAAGACAAACTTACAAACACTATTCAGTAAGATCCCTTCTGGCTGGCAAGTGGGTTCAACCTTCAAGAATGAATAGGATTTTGACTGGCAAAGAAGGATAGGGAGGATATTCTACTGGCAGAAAAATATGACCACAGGCATGGAAAAATAAGAAAAGTAAAAAGTAAAAATTATAACACAATTGAAATATATCAGGTATAAGTTAAAGAATTTAAATCTGCCAAAACCGGTTTGGCTCAGTGGATAGAGTGTTGGTCTGTGGACTGAAGGATTCCGGGTTCGATTCCGGTCAAGGGCGTGTACATTGGTTGTGGGCACATCCCCAGTAGGGGGTGTGCAGGAGGCAGCTGGTAGATGTTTCTCTCTCATCGATGTTTCTAACTCTGTCCCTCTACTTTCCTCTCTGTGAAAAATCAATAAAATATTTTTTAAAAATAAAGAATTTAAATCTGAATATAAGGAATGACAAAAAGTAGTATCTTTATTTATTTTTTTATTTAAAATATATATTTTATTGATATTTTACAGAGAGGAAGGGAGAGAGACAGAGAGCTAGAAATGTCATAGAGAGAGAAACATCGACCAGCCGCCTCTTGCACACCCCACCCTGGGGAGGTGTCCGCAACCAGTGTACATGCCCTTGACCGGAATCGAACCCGGGACCTTTCAGTCCGCAGGCCGACGCTCTACCACTGAGCCAAACCGGTTTCGGCTAAAAAGTAAAAAGTAGTATCTTTAAAACATTAGTCAGATAGCAATATGAATGCTGTATTGGACCATGGAGAGAAGATATGGGGAAAGCAATTAGCTATTACTATACTCTAGGGATAAAAATAATAAAGACATAAAAACTAGGTTGATAGTGAGAATGGCAAGGAAAAGAACTGATGCAAAGGCAAGTGTGAAGAAGAGCGACTGGATATATAAAGACAAGGAAATGAGGAAACAATAATTAAAATGTTTAAAAATTGATCTAGATGTCTAAAGCTTCCTATCAAGAATGTTATGTAGAGAAAATAATTTAAATGGCACATTCTTTTAATCAAATAATGATTTAATGACATTATTAACAAAAAAATGGCATCAATGAGAAGAGCAAACTTGGTGAAGAAAAAAAAGTTTAATTTCAGGTTGAATTGATAAAAGTGGGTTATAAAACAAAATTACAATGATAAAAATCCATATTTTAATGAGATCCTTTGAAGAAATCACTAAGGTAAATGAGTACTCGTTATTCTATGGCAAAAGGATGAACCTCTATTTACTATATTAAAAGATATATTTTAAAGTATAAAATCACACTAAATTGAATAACTCAATACTTCATCATCAGTAGAAAAATGGAAATGAGGGATTAGAGCACTGAAGAAATATGAGAAATGGAAACTGACTTCGAAGCCTCTGGCACAGAGCAAGTAGGTAAGATTTTTAAGGTAAAAAACAAAAGGCTATACTAAAATCTATTGGAAGAAATCTCAGTTCTGCCTTTTATGCACACCAATATTAGTAAGAATTGGCAATAAAATATTCTATAGAAAACTCTAATATTTCTCTCCTAAAATCTTTATAAAGTAAACTGAAATACAAATCACGTAAGTGTGAAACTACCAGGTAGCTATAAAATTAGAGCTGATTATCACTCACTGTAGAAATGAAAATATACTCTAGATCTTAGTTCTAGAAAATCATATGTTTATATCATTAGTTCCATAAGTTTTCTAGCTATGAGGGAGTGGGCTATCCTAGAGCCCAAGATAGCAAATTTGACAAGAAACCCGCTTTTTTCCCCCCTACAGGCATGACATATTTCTTTTTAAAATTGATTTTAGAGGAGGATGAAGGGGGGAGAGAGGGAGAAAGAGGAGGGAGGGAGGGAGGGAGGGAGGGAGGGAGGGAGGGAGGGAGGAAGAGAGGGAGGGAGGAAGAGAGGGAGGGAGGAAGAGAGGGAGGGAGGAAGAGAGAGCGAGTGAGAGGGAGAGAGAGAGAGAAACATCTATGTTAGAGAGATACATGAATCAGTTGCCTCCCATATTTCTAGGGATGGACCTGGGAACCTGGGTATGTGCCTAACGGGGATTGAACCCAAGACCTTCCGCTGCAGGGGAGCAAGCCCTAACCAACTAAGTCACACTGGCCTGGGCTGCATGGCATATTTCTATACAAAAAGAAGAGCCACAAACTGATTATCTTCTTTAATATTTAACTAATTAAGAAACTTTTAAATATAATCTGCTTATATTAAAACATGGAGGCAAAATATTACATTAAGAAGTATATTTGCACGTTGTGATATTCCTAAAACTATTCCCCTAATAGTGAAATTTAGGTCACTTGATCAGAACCAGAAAAGTAAATGAATATTCCAAAACATTAACCAATAATTAATCCAGTAAAAACATTTTAAGTATTTTATGATCTTTCTAGAAACTAAAAAACAAACAAAAACTATTTAAGGACTATTAAAAGAATCAGTGGGTCAACTTTAGGTTTTATAATTTAAGTATTTAAAACAAGCGGCAATCAAGAGATCCCTTAAAACTTAACATTTTCTTGTAATTCTTTTATTTAAATGAGTCTTATTTATCACCTTTCACTATCGGCAATCTGTTATCCTAAATTCCACAGGCAAACTCCTTGCTCTCACAATCACAGTGGGGGGACAGGTAGAAGAGTTAATAAAGGAGAAATGAGAGTGAAGAAAATGTAATGAATATTTTAATGCTTGATGTTTTAAAGACTTTGGCTTCTCTGATTTAAGGAATGTGCAGATTAATTAACAAAAAAAGTGTTATGCAAATGATTATGTATAAACTTGGAAACTTCTGCTTAACCGCTTGTCAGCTAAAACAAAATACCCAATTAAGACTTAAACCTACATAATGTCAAACTAACCACTGAAGTCAGTTATTAGGAAAGACACTGATAAGTCTGATAATTCTTGCACCATGTCCAAATTGAGAGGAAATAAAATAAATAAAAACTTTAAGAAGTCCGTTTCATGTTTTTCTCTGCCTACCTAAGCTAATATTAGAAAATTTCCTTCACAAATTGGATTCCTCCACGACAGTAATAACTTTACATTTCTACTTGACAATTTAATGAAATATTTTGATGTAAACCATTATCTAGCTATATTCTGACCTCAGGCATACAATAACTGTCTTTCAGAATCAATTCCATATTAAAATGTATAAATCGCACTTGAAAGAAATGTGGAAAGATTCATTGCATATAATTACATTATCATTCTTAATGCCAAACTTATTTTCACTCTCAACACCATGTTTTTAGAATTTAGAATTATGCTATGCCTTAAAATAAACTTCAGCCAAATATGTATCACAGACCTTGAATTAATGAAGTAGGGAAATATTTAAAAATCTTGGTATAGTTTTACAGGGTGCCACATTCTGAATTCCAGATTAGTCCTGTAATTTCAGTTCATCCAGTCAACTTTGTAAACAAAGGCTATAAACCAAGTTTGATATTAGAATTCAATTGAACGTAAAGCAATGGTCATCCACTGAACAGGAAGTAAAAGGAAAAATGCCACCACACACCTCTCTGAAAAAGGCAGCAAGGTAACAAACATAAAATATAAAAGTCTTAACTTTCAACCCCCGAACAAGTTTCTGTTACAATATGAATCTAAACAAAGCCACAATCCATACAATTAGGGCAGCTCTGAGACGCGGTACACGTCTTCTCAAGGTTAAGGGGAAGCTTTAACCGTAAAGCCGTTCTCTAGTGACTCCGGAGTTGCCCCCCGATAAAATGTTAAAGAGTCTGTCTTGCCACCTATCACCGCGACCAAAAAACTGTTCTTTTTATGCAGAACTCTACGAGGTTGTGTGGCTTTTGGCCTGTTAAAGGCAAAGGAGCATTATCTCCGGATTGCCAATAGTTTCTCCTTATTTGGCTAACATTGAGAGATCCCAATCAGGCTACTATAAAACTTTAACATGCACAAAGCATCCATTTTGAGGAAAGTTTGTGACCAGCGTCCCACCTCCACACACACACACACACACACACACACACACATAAATAAAAACAAAAACAAAAAATCAGGGCCTGGCAAACCGGCTGTGAAAAGAATGCCCGGGGTTTATTCTTCCCTTTCCAAACGCGGCGGCGCACAGCCCGGGACCCGGGGCTCCAGAATCCCCGACAAGGCGGCCAACTCTCCATTCAACGCTCGGGGGTCCGGCGGCGGCGGGCAGGCCCCCGTGCGCGCCCCCGCCCCCGTCCCCCCGCTTTCCCCGGTGCAGGTCGGCTAACTGCACCCCGTCTCCCCCTCCCCAGCGACCGAGAGCGATAAAGCAGAAAACAGGAAATCGTCCGCTCGGGGCTCTAGGCTTAGGGCTGTGGATTACTATCACTCTCATCATCATCATCACCATCGTCGTCGTCATCCTTATTTGTAAATCAAGCCCTACAAAACGACAACAAATCCAATGCCCCTAAAAATGCCAAAGACGTCCCGAGCGCCCAGGGTCCCGAACGCGCCTGGCCGGTCCTTTTCCCGCAGCATCTCCCACCGTCCCCGGCAGATCACTGACAGACACATCGGGGCCCCGGGCACAGCCCCACGACACCCACCCCTCTCGGTCTGGATCCCAAACCCCCGGAACACGCCCACAGGTGGCCCTGGGGAGGGTGGGGGGGCGCCCCAGCCGACCCCGGTCCCCTTTCCCCTCGGCCCCGGAAACCGGCCGGCTCCAACTCCACCACCGACCGGTCCGAAGGGGCCTCCAGGAGCCCGGCGCCCTCCCGCCGCCAAGTCCTCCCTCCGTCCCTCCGTCCGTCCGTCCGCCCGTCCGTCCTCGGCGGGCAGCCGGCCCTGGCCTCCGGAGGCCCGGCGCGGAGGGGAGGCCCGGCGCCGGGCAGGGGGGCGAGCGAGGGCCCGCGGGGCCGGAGGGCGGGCGGCGGGGCGCACAGACCTGGTGCAGGGCGGTGAGCCCGTCCACATTGGCGTAATTGATGTCGGCGCCGCGGTGCAGCAGCTTGAGGACCTCGTCCGTGTCGCCGCTGGAGCAGGCGGCCAGGAAGACGGCGCCATCGTCGAACTTCACCTTGGTCTTCTGGCGCTTCACCACGGGCGGCTCGAGGTCCGTCTCGGAGCCGATCCAGCGCTTCAGCTGCTCGTTCCGCTTCTGCTTCGCGTCCGCCATCTTCATCCCCTCTCCTGCCGCCGCCGCCGCCGCCGCCGCCGGGTCTTCTTATCGGGAGGAGGACGGGGGGAGGCGGCGAGGGGAGCGCGGGGAGGCAGGGTGTGTGTGTGTGTGTGTGTGTGTGTGACGGCCCCCGCGAGTGCGGGCCGGAGGCGGGCTGGGAGCCGGGCGGGCGACGCTCGAGACTCCCAGTATCCCACAGAGCACTGGGGCGGCGCGCCCGGCCGAGCGGACCTCCCTTTCTAGCCGCCAAGCCCTCCCGCCCGCCCCCGGCCGGCCACCCGTCAGCGGCGGCCCGACGAGCGTAACTTCGCGAGATCCGGGCAGGGAGGCGCCCGCGACCGTCCGGGGCGCATGCGCACTCGGCCCGCGCCCGCCCCAGGAAGAGCGAGCGAGCGAGCTGCCGCGCACTGGCGCGGGCGGGCGGCGGCCGCCACAGGAGGGAAGCGGGTGTGGCCCGGGCCGCCGGGGCCCGCAGGGGCTGGGGCCGACCTGACGGGGCGGGGACAGGGCAGGAAGGTTGGCCGGCCCCGGCGGAGGGTTCCTGAGGTTCCGGAGGCCCACCGCCGGGCGGTCGGGGCGGCTCTCTCTCTCTCTCTCTCTCTCTCTCTCTCTCTCTCTCTCTCTCTCTCGGGGCAGGGTTGCTTCCTGCGCTGTCACCGCTCCGCCGAGTCGTTGGCGCGGGGCGGGCATTCCGATTGGCTGCGTGATTTGAATGGAGCGGAGGATAGATAGGCTGTGCATTGGGAGCTAGTGATTTCCCGGAGGGACTCGGGTGGACTTGGACGGGTCGGTACGGACCAGAACTTCCTAAAAGGGGGGTCCGCGGAGCCAGGGGCGAGCCCGATCTCCGCGAGGTGACGCCGGGTGACGGGTTGACCTGCAGCCGTTGCGCTGGCTTCCTGCCAGCCCCCGCTGTAGAAACGTCTTTCCTCTTTCGCTTGTTTTATTTTTTTACTTTGTTTTGTTTTTCTCTGACACGTATGTTGGGTCCTCTTTCTTCCCTTTCCTTCGAGGCTTTGAGCCTGTCGTCCGGTGTTACCCGGGAGCTCAGCTCAGCTCTGTGACTGGTCCTGACCTTTTAAGGGATTTCTGTTTCTGCTCCGTCGCTTTCTAAGGATGGGTAAGGGCTCAGCCGCTTCTAGAGTTAACAAGGAATGTGAATAGTACACAGTTAATTCAGCCGGTATTTATTAAACACATATCATGAGCAGACATTATTGACACAGTCACGATAGTGGCATTTTTAACCACCTTTTGAGGTCACGTATTACAAAAAAAAAAAAAGATGTAATTTATCAACACACACAGACTTTGTAAGTGACCGTGACACACTACACACGATTTGTAACAAATACTAATGTCTTGGATATTTTTAATTTTTTTTTCTATTACAGTTGACATTCAATAGTATATTAGTTTCAGGTGTACAGCCCCAGTGGTTAGACCTTTGTATATGAAGTGATCCCCTACTATAAGCCTAGTACTCACCTGGCACCATACGTAGTTATTACAGTATTATTGACTGTATTACCTACCTATGCTGTACTTGATATCTGCAGGATTATCTGCTGGACTAAATACCAATTTGTACTTCTTAATCCCTTCACCTTCACCTTCCTTCTCTCCCCTCCACCCCCCAATACTACTGTCTTTTGAGCTATTTACAATCTCCACCGATTGATATTCCAAACACTCCACTATTTTCATCTATTTTTCAAAGCATAGAGGCAAAACAAGAAACACTTGACCACTTCACCATTGACTGAAACTTTAGGGCCCTAAAATTCTGAGTCCCCAAAGAACTTCTTACTGAGCAACAGGATCAGGATTTCTTCAACAAATTTTAGGCACCTGGACTGTGTCCGGGTGTGGCAGATACAGAGGTGAACAATTAAGCTTTTCTTATTTTCCAGTAAACTATATCGAAGCCTATCTTGTTGAGAAACAAAATAATTGAGTAAAATGTGACTAGGAAACCACCCGCCTGTTAGACTGAATTTTCTGAACTGCAATTACTAGGACAGTAATAGAACCTGTTAGGATGAAACATTTCCCCCGAAATATTATAGAAATAGAAAATGCGCATGACATGCATAAAATGCATCAATGGTAATATCAGACCTTTGACCATGATGGTGTCAGGCGATGAAGAATTCTGTTAGTACTAAAATACAAAAATTCCTATTCCCTTAAAAGACTCCAGACTACATCTCTTAGAACAAAAGATAGGAACTTGAGGGTTGCCTTGTCAGCTACTTTTTCTACCTAGAAAAACAGCTTAGTCTTACTCTTTTCCAAGAATTTTATGTTCTACCTGGTAACTCTTAAAAGTGCTCTGGGTTATAGATTGGTATCTCAAGTTTTCATTTGAGTGAGAGTTGGGTGGGAATTATGCTATCTCTATACAGTCACTCCAGGATATAAAATTAACAAAATAATAGTTCATTAATAAAACATAAGTAAAGTATCAGTTCCCCAAGGCTATCTGTCAAAAACCCACCTGGGCTATTAATGCATGCAAATTTCACCGAGTTTAGCTTTTCTTCCCCAGGTCTACTTCCTAGTTCTAGGTTCATCTAATTAGAAGTGCCCTTTTTTTTCTCTCCCCTTTGGAGGTACTCTTAAATTGCCACCTACTTGGATTTTTTAGGGAGAATTTTTTTTAATGTTATTGAACTAACAATACTGAAGGCCTACATTTTTTTTTTTTTCCAGAACAGCCAAAACATTTAAAAAACACTTAAGTTCCTCATCAGGTGTGGCTCAGTGGTTCCGTGTCAACTTATGAACCAGGAGGTCAATGTTTGATTCCTGGTTAGGGCACATGCCTGGGTTTTGTTTTAGGGCTCAATCTCCAATGATGAAACATCTCTCATCATTGATGTTTCTAGCTCTCTCTTCCTCTCCCTTCCTCTATGAAATCAACAAAAAAGCCAGTAGTTCATGTTACCTTAATAGCTGAGTGAACTTAAAATTTTAAGCAGCCCTGGCTGGTGTGGCTAAAGCGTTGGCCTGCAGACTGAAGGGTCCTGGGTTCAATTCCCGGCCAGGGTACATGCCCAGGTTTTGGGCTCCATTCCCAGTAGGGGGCATGCTGGAGGCAGCTGATCAGTGATTCTCATCATTGATGTTTTTCTCCTTTTCTCCCTCTCGCTTCCTCTCTGAAATCAGTAAACACATTTTTTTTTTAATTAAGCATAAGAAGAAATTGAGAAATGCAAAAATTTTCATTTCCTAATGGCCTCTTAGTAGTTTGGGGTGGGAGGATACTTTTTAGCACCTTTAAAACAACCTAAGCCTTAAAATAGAAGTAAAAATTAAACTATATTAATTTGCTGATTGTTTTTCTTTGTTGCAGCAAATCATTTGTTCATTTTGAGTATTCAGTTATTAATATATTTTTCAAAGCTAACCATCAATTTACTTGTTAAAAAATCCAAGCTTTGTGTGATTTTTTTCTGTTCTTTCTCTCTCTCTCTCTCTCTCTCTCTCTCTCTGATAATACCATCACCTGAAGAATCCAGCATAATATGATACTCTTATTAATTTCTAGAGACTGTAATACAAAAGCTTCTGTATGTGTGGCCATGTTTCCCCGATAATAAGACCTACTTTATGGAAACATAATACATCCCCTGAAAATAAGACCTAACACATCTTTGGGAGCAAAAATTAATGTATGACACTGTCTTATTTTCGGGAAAATGGTATTAACCAATGTGGAATTTTATTTATTTATTTATTTATTACTGAACCTAAACTTGAAAATGTATCATTTGATTATGTTACAATATGTGAACATAGACAAAGTGAAATTTTTAAAGTCAACCCAAGGGAAAAAAATAAGAATTTCAGAATTAGTTCCATAAAAGATTAGTTATTTGCCATTTGGTAAAAAACTTTCATATGCAAAAAGAAGTTAGTTTCTGTTATAAAGAAAATACTGTGAATCCTTCAGATCTAAGTTGTTTCTTTGCTTGTTGAATTGATAGTCACTGCTTTACTGATCATTACATTCTTTTTAAAAAAATATTTTATTGATTTTATTTTTATTTATTTATTTTAAAAAAATATATTTTATTGATTTTTTACAGAGAGGAAGGGAGAAGGATAGAGAGTTAGAAACATTGATGAGAAAGAAACACCAGCTGCCTCCTGCACACCTTCTACTGGGGATGTACCCACAATCAAGGTACATGCCCTTGACTGGAATCGAACCTGGGACCTTTCATCCACAAGCTGACACTCTATCCACTGAGCCAGACAGGTTAGGGGTGATCATTATATTCTTTATGAAATAATAATAAAGGTATATATAATTTATACAATGTAATATATGAAAAGTTTCTAAAAACCAACTTTTCTATTTAGTGAATCTTTTATTATATAATTGGAAATGTATTTTGGTACAAAATGTACATAATATATTGATAAGTACTTCTAAGTCATATATGTAAATTCTCCTCATCCCCAGTCCAAACCTGAGATTCTAATTTACATTTATACATTTGAGAATAGAATAGCTAACAAGGCAGTTTGTTCTTACTTCCTGTACTCTACACCTAGGCTCTCTTCTATTGTATAATAATTTCTTTCCAATGTTGTTTTTAGAAACCTAAAGAAAAGTTTATAATTTGCTTGCATTTTATTTTTTATTGATTTTTAGAAGGAGAGAGAGAAACATCAATTTGTTGTTCCACTTATTTATGCGTTCATTGGTTAATGCTTTTGTGTAGCCTGACTGAGATCAAATTTGCAACCTTGATTTATTGGAACTATGCTCTAACCAGCTGAGCTACCAGGTCAGGGCCATAACTTGCTAGAATTTTAAATTATCCCCACCCACTTTGTTAACTCGAACCAACACTGAACCACCCTAAAATGCTTCAAACTCCACTTTTAGACCAATCTTGATTTCTGGGTCATATCATCTAACCCAGGGGTGGGCAAACTTTTTGACTCGAGGGCCACATGGGTTCTTAAACTGTACCGGAGGGCCAGAAGAAAAGCAACCTGACCATGCTGGCACTCTCATCTTGGGCTGCTGGTGAAAGAGCGGAGGGGAGAGCAAGAGAACCCTCCGCTCTTTCGGCTCCGCAGGCCGGATAGAACAGCCGAATGGGCCCAGTCTGGCCCACGGGCCATAGTTTGCCCATGGCTGACTGTAACCCTTTGCCTTACCTCTGGTAAAGTCACCCTCACTCCCCAACTTGCTTTTAATTATTCAGGATATATTCTCTTCCCATTTGGCTTTTTCCCAAGAACTTAACTCTAGTGAAGCTCCTCTGGTCCCTACAAATAAGGAATCATATGAGTGTCTGGCAACAATCCAAAGTATAGCCAAAGTGCTAAAGAGAGATAACTTGCCTCTAATGTACATGGCCTGCAACCTGTATCATTGTCAGTGTCAGAACACCACATCGCCATTCATAGGAATGGCTTCATTTAATGTTTCCCAGACTTTGTCTTCATTTTTGCTAAATGCAGTATTATTACTTAACAAATACTATTAATAACTATTAATTGACTTTTTAAAAAATTCAATATATTTCTTTTAAATATATTTTAAAAGGTCCTAGCTGGTTTGGCTCAGTGGATAAAGTGCCAGCTCTCAGACTGAATGGCCCAGGATTCAATTCCAGTCAAGGATACATGCCTGAGTTGTGGGCTTGATCCACAGTGGGGGAAGTGCAGGAGACAGCAGTCAATGATTCTCTCTCATTATTGAAGTTTCTCTCTCGCCCTCTCTGAAATCAGTAAAAATATATTTTTTAAAATTTACCACTATCCATTAAAAAAAGGAAATACTATATCCTTTATAAGCAAAAACTATTTCCAGTTGACATAAAGAAAAGAAGACCTTAAACAGAAATGTAATGAAAACAAAATGCTAGTCTAGTTAGGTAGTCTATCAAGATCTGAGCCCAAGACTGGCTCTCAATTAAAAATATTTTTTTAATTGATTTCAGAGAGGAAGGGAGAGGGTGAAAGAGATAGAAACATCAAGAATGAGAGAGAATCATTGATTGGTTGCTTCCTGGACACCCCCACTGGGGATTGAGCCCACTACCCAGGCATGTGCCCTGACCAGGAATCAAACCATGATCTCCTGGTTTATAGGTAGACCCTCAACCACTGAGCCCCACAGGCTAGGCTCAATTTGTTTAAAAAAAAAAAAAAGAAGAAGAAGAAGAAGAAGGAGGGAAGGAAGGAAGGAAGGAAGGAAGGAAGGAAGGAAGGAAGGAAGGAAAAGGGGGGGGAGAGAAAGAAAAAGATTAGTTAGAATTGGACACATTAGCCTCAACCTAATATTTTTCTACTTAATATAATCAGGAAAATTAAAGGATGTTGAAAGAAGAATAGGTTTCTTTTTGTTTGTTTGTTTGTCTTTGCTGAGTGGCTTCACTGGTATTTTAATGTCCCATCCATCTAAAATTATCTCCTGTAGGCCACGGAAACAGGAGCCAAAATGAGGAGGAGAAGGATTAAGCCGCCCATCCCTCCTGAACTGGTGGAGTGTCTAGTTTTCCAGTCAGATAATAAGACAGATCAACGCTTTAAAAAATAAGATGACCTCATGTACCGCCAGTCTACATGCCCCACACTGTAAGAAACGCTGGGTGACTTTAATTACCATGTGTAATAATTATTATAATTAATGTAGTGAAGGTCACAGGAAAGTCCTTGGTGGCACACCCACCTGGAGATATCAAGGGAGACTATTGGAAGGTCAGTTTACATGAAAGTATCTATGAGCTCTGGAGAAAAGACAAAGGGAACTGAACAATTCAAAGTCACCCTCCATAGCACTGAAATGATGGGGACGTTAAAGGCTGCTCAACATCTGGAGGGAGAGTATAGGTGCATGAACTCCATCTGAAATACTAGCACTCATTCAAATGTCCTTCAGCACAAATCTTAGGAAAAGTTTCTAAATTCCTCCAGAGACCAGATGACAAAATGGGACAGAGTGGGATTTTAGCAAGGATAAATGTGCAGTGATAACAGACACAGCATTAAAGGTAATGGTTATGTTCAGTTTTGGCAGATGTGGTGGTTTTAATATCAGCTTCATGTGGTTGTTTTAAGATTAAATGAATACTGTATATGAGGAAGAAAAAAAAATGAGATCTTATTTGTTTTCTTGTATTTGCCTCTTTGCCTTCCCTCCTTTAAGCTGATAGCAACTCTTCTTCCCTGTCTCAGGGGATGTTTGTGGCAGAGAAGAAAGCAGAAGTTGTTTCAAAACACGTTTCCTCCTAGCTTGAAATGGCCACCCCCAAATTTCTACTTTATGAGTTTAGGGCTTGTTGTCTGGTTGGAAGTAGTGTACTAGGTAGCTAGGAACTTATTAAAACTACATTTGTATAGAATTATAAATCAATTAGAGGCCTGGTGTATGAAATTCGTGTACAGGTAGGGTCCCTAGGCCTGGTCAGCTATCAGGGCCAATCAGGTTCCCCGCTGCCTCCCCATTTCCAGGTCTCCTCCTCCCCTCACCAACCATGGGCCGCCACCACATGGTTCTCTCCACCTCCCTGCCTCCTCCTCCCCTTGCTCCCTCAGCAATCCACTGCTGCTGCTAGTAGCCCACCATGTCCCGTGCCTCCCTTTGTGGTCAGGGCACATCATAGCAAGTGATCGAACTCCCATTCTCCCAGTAAAACTCAAAGGGACACTTTACATATATATATGCAAATAGGAACATTTTCTAAATTTGCTTTCATTCCACTTAAAAAAAAAAGTTAATTTACAATGTAATTTTATTTAAGGTAGAGAAAAAGGTTCTCCCAAGCCATCCTTGGTTACTGCTATGGAAAAGAAGGATTTCACTGAGAATAAAAAATGACACCTAGACTAAAAGGATGAGAAAGAACTTGGTGAGTCTCTAAAAGTGGGGGTTTACCTCCTGATCTCTGGAGTTGTCTAGAATGCGACAGGATTTCAGACTGAATCTCCCACTAGGGACTCCTACTAGGCAAACATAGCTGTGCCACAAACTTGTCCGATGCCATGATTTTGATATTTATGTCCCCCCAAAACTCATATGTTGAAATCCTATTATTAATTAGGGCCTTTGACAGGTAGTTAGGTCATATTAGTGCCCTTACAAAGTGGCCCTAGAGAACTCCCTGACTCCTTCCACCAGGTGAGGGCTCAGTGCAAAGACCACCATCTATGAACCAGGAAGTGAGTGCTCACCAGCCACAGAGTCTGCCAGTGACTTGATTTTAAGACTTAGCAGCCTCCAGAACTGTGAGAAATAAATATTTGTTGTTTATAAACTGCCCAATTTATGGTATTTTGTTATATCAGTCTGAATGGACTAAAACAGCCAGAATGTAACAGTTTGGTAAATATGAGATCGACAAGTCAGTACGTATTGATGATTGACACCTATTATTTGTCAATCATTATTCTAGGTTCTGGGGATATAGGAATGACTAAAACAAGTGATGTGCCTAACTTCCACAAGCTTACATTCTAGTAGGAAGAGACAGGAAATGAACACATTTGAAATGAGTAAGTAAATTCAGATATTGTAAGTGTAGTGAAAAAATTTAGTAGGACAAGAGAGAGAGTAGAAGATAATGTCTAAAGTTACTGTCAGTTAAAGGGATATGAAGGTAGGGAAGATGAGTTACTGTAATTAGTTAATCAGTAAAGTTCTGAGCTGAGGGGTATCCAGGTTTTGTGGTACCTGACTTTCATATAGTTTGGGAATTCCTCTTTAAGAAAAAAAAGATATAAAATTGCAAATGAGTATAGGGCCTTGGAAGGGATTCGTTTGAATGAGAGGCCCTGAAACTGGACAGTAAATCTGCCCTTAGCTGGGACTTGACTGTCAGGGATACACCTGAAGAGGTCATCCAGACTAGGATAAATGTTCCAGCATTAACTGGTGTGCAAACATGACTGATGACCAGGGTAACGCTATGCAGTGCATCTCAGAAACTTGTCATATCCCTGGTGGTGGTGAAAGACCTCCAAGAATGACTGATAGAGTTCTTTGCTAGCCAGGTATGAAGGTTGAAATAAAGTTCTTCATAGAAAATTCAGAAAGAAGAGGAGTCTTTAAGTGAAACTCATTCCAAATAGGTATATAAAGAGCTTTGAGTGTGTAGTTGATACATAGGCCATTTTCTATTGATGCTGTAAGATATTACTACACGCAGAACACTTTATAACAGTATCCAGTTCTGTAGATCAGAAGTTCAGGTGGGCTTAGCTAGGATATCACAAAGCAGAGTTGGGCTCTTATCTGGAGGCTTATTGGAGCTCATTCAAGTTGCAATTGCAGGGCTGAGATCTCCATTTCCTTGTTGGTGGTAAACTGTGAGTCCCTCCCAATACCTATGGGCCACTGTTTTGTACACATACCTCCTCCACCTTCAAAGCCACTTCTCATGCTTTGCTTCCTCTCTGACTTTCCCTTCTATCTGTTTTTAAGAGTTGCTGAGATTAGATAATCTCCCCATTTTAAAGTCAATTGACCATATAACAGAGCCTAATAATAGTTACTATATCATATTTATTGGCTCCAGGGGTTAAAGCAGGGATGTATTTGAGGGACTGTTTTAGAATCCTGCCTTACACAGGCTCAATTAATAATAGTTCCTTACCATGCTACATCTCAATGAACATTCAGTGATCACCTACTATAATCTAAGAACTAAGTAAAATAAAAATGAATAAGGCATTGTGCTTTAAGTTAATATGTTTATACTTTAGTGGAGGCAGGTGATATTGAAATACACAATTTTAATACAATGATAAGAGTTAATATTTATACAAAATTTTTATCTATGAAGGGATACAGGTAAAGCCGTGTGTACTGTTGTAGCACAGAAGAGTATACTTTAGGGGAGGGGCTGAGGGGAAGGGCAGACAGGTGTAGCCTATTTTGGAAATCTTTGAGAAAGTAATGATACATGAACTCATCCTCAAGGAAGAGTAGGAATTGGCTAGGTGCAAATAATGATGTGTGTGTGTGTGTGTGTGTGTGTGTGTGTGTGTGTAGGAGGAGGAGGAGTGGGAATTTTATATGTCTAAAGGCATAAAGAGAGACAGTTAAATACCATCAGAGCACAAAACATCAAGAAAATCATAGTGGTACAAAGCTGGGGAAATAGAGAGTAGCCTTATGGAAAATCATGTATAAAGAAGGACATATATATCATAAAAATGATGGGCTGATTGAAGAATTTGTAAATGGTCACACAGAATTGTTCAGAGTAACTCAGAGAGCTGTAGGTAAAATATGAAGAAAGCTTAATTAATCTTTGAAACTTTTCTCTCCATCCCAAGCATTTATCCTGTAACCCATTCTTGCTATCAGCAGGTTTAATTAATCATTGACATAAACTAAGAGTTTAAATCCTATAAATTGAGGCTTAAAATATGACCTATCTAATTTTAAAAGAAAATTCTCAAAGACTGAAAAGTCATCAGTTCAATGACAAGTCACCAAAACCCTCATATATTTAGACCAGACGGGAAATGCTTTTCCTTTCTATTTGGGAGACTAGTTTGAATGGCAGCTGCAGTTGTAGACGCAACTAATGGGATGATATGAGGACTGTGTGTCCAGCTACTTCCTTCCTCTGCTCACTTGTCCATTCTGACTGCATGTAGGAGCATTAGGCGTGTCCTACTGGGTTGTCCCCGTTTGTACTGCAGTCAAATGGTCTGGCTCAACTACAAGACCTCACAGTTCCTTGGAACGTAGAGAAAATGTATTTCTACCCCAGCCTCATAACTTAAAAATACAAATAAATGAAGACTTGGAACACCACTATAAGACAATGGACATATGTGGTTAAAAATTAATATTAAAAACTGGAAGAAAATTAGATATAAAAAATATGTAGATAACAAGTTAACTTCTAAGTAAAATATACACCTATACATACTGTACATACATCTGTCTTTTAATTTCACCTGGTGGCATGCTTTCCCCTTCTATTAACAGTAATGCATAGGTTTTCCTGGAAGAGTGGGGAGTAGGATTTATTTCACAGTCTTGGAATTTTCTATTGAGGTTCCTTAGCCAAGTGTAGACTCATGAGTCAGTCAGGATGTTAGATTGCAAATAACAGACTAAGACTGCCTATTTGTAATGGTTTTTTATTGTGTGCAACAAATTTCAACAAATTGGGTAGTTTAAACCCCGCAAATTTTAAAATCAGAGTTTCTGTGGGCCAAGTGTCTGGCTCTCTCTTCTGCTTAGGGTTTGAAGCTGAAATCAGGATGCTGCCAGCCTCATCCTCAACGGGGTCTTGGGGTTCTTTTCCAAGATCACTGACTGTTGGCAGCACTCGATTCTCTAGTAGAACTGAGGTCCCCGTTTTCTTGCTGGCTGTCAGCTGGAGGCTGCTCTCAGGCCCTCGCCATGAGGCCTCCTGACAACACAGTGCCCATGCCAGCAGGAGCATCTCCCTCCAGGTAGGACCCAGTCTCCTTAAAATAGTCTGCATTTTATTTTATTTTTAAGTGTATATTTTTATTATTTCAAAGAGAAGAAGGGAAAGGGAGAGAGAGATAGAAACATCAATGATGAGAGAGAATTATTGATAGGCTGCCCCTGCACGCCCCACACTGGGGATCAAGCCTGCAAACTGGGCATGTGCCCTGACTGGGAATCTAACTGTGACCTCCTGGTTCATAGGTCAACGCTCAACCATTGAGCCATGCCAGCCGGAGCATTTTAAGTTAAAAAATACTTTTAAACTACATTAAACCATACATGACATAAAATTTACCATTATAACCATTTAAAGCACGCATGTCAAACTTGCAGCCCACAGGCGGTATGTCTCCTTTATTTGGTCATGTTAGCCTTTGAGTTTGACATGCTTGATTTAAAGTGTACATACAGTTTGTGGCATTCACTACATTCACACTGCTGTGCAACCATCACCACCATCTATCCACAGAACTTTTTTCATCTTGAAAGACAAACTCTGAGGTTTTGGCTGGGTAACTCAGTTTGTTAGAATGTCGTCCTAATATGTCAAGGTTTTGGGTTAGATTCCCAATCAGGACACATAGAAGAATCAACCAACGAATGCATGAGTAAGTGAAAAAACAAAAATGGATGTTCCTCAATCGTCCTCTCTCTCTCTCTCTCTCTCTCTCTCTCTCTCTCTCTCTCTCTGGCTAAAAAGGAAGGAAGGAAGGAAGGAAGGAAGGAAGGAAGGAAGGAAGGAAGGAAGGAAGGAAGGAAAGAAGAAAAATTGAAACTCTATACCCATTAAAAAGTAAGTCCATCCCTATACCCCCCAGTCCCTGGAAACCACATTCTATGTTCTGTTGGTATGAATTTGACCACTTTAAGTACCTCCTATGAGATGAATGTTAGTTATACTTGATTATTGGGAAAATTGGATATGGGTTGGATTTTAGATTAATATTAAGGAATTTTTTTGTTGTTTGTGTTCCAAGATATCACAATAATGTTCTGATTATAGATTCTATCTTAATTTAGAGCGATGCATCTATAAAAGTCTCATGATTTTTACAACTTTGTTTCAAATTGTCAGCAAAATGAAAAATAAGTACAAATACACATAAGTAGATAAGGTAAATTGGCAAGATGTTAACAATTTCTGAATCTTGCTAATGGGTATTCAAGTATTTTTTATACTATTTTTAAAAATATATTTTATTGAGTTTTTATAGAGAGGAAGGAAGAGGGATAGAGAGTTAGAAACATTGATCAGCTGCCTCCTGCACACCCCCTACTGGGGATGTACCCGCAACCAAGATACATGCCCTTGACTGGAATCGAACCCGGGACCCTTGAGTCCGTAGGCCGACGCTCTATCCACTGAGCCAAACTGGTCTCGGCTATACTATTTTTTGTTTAAAATTTTTTCACAAAATGTTGAGAGAAAAAGAAATCCTATTGTGGTTTGCAGGGTTTGTTTATTTGCTTTTTCAATCCCAGGGGCATTTGGAAATGAGGCTGGGGGCATTTGTGGTTATTGAAATGACTGGGAAGCACTTCTGTGATTTATTGGGGAGGGAGGTGGCAGGAATGCTAAGTAAATTGTAATATGAGGAAACAATGAATTATGTTTCTCAAAATACAAATACCTCTTCTGTTGAGAAATACTTAGTAAATAGCTCTTCCAAAAATATCTTAACCCCATATAAAATTCTCGTGTTTTTTTTTCTTCAATTTGCCAGAATAATTGAATAGAGTAATTTTTATTCATAGTTTTCACTTCCTCAGTTTTTTACTCCTTAATTCACACCAGTTTGGTTTCACAACCACCTTTCCTTAAAAACTGGTCTTATCAGGATGGCCCCTAATGTTATTGCTAAATGCAGTGGACATGTTGCAGTATTTGTACAGTGACTACTTCCGCCTTCTTGAAAATTTCCCCTGGATTTCCATGATACCACTTTCTGCTTGTTTTCCTCTGAAGTTTCTAACTACCTACTTTAAAAACTCCTCTTATATACTCCCTTTCTCCTGCCTACACCTTACTTCACAGGATTTCTTCTGTAGTCCTCTCTTCTTTCCCCCTTCTAATTTTTTTTTTCAGATTTCCCACCTCAAGGCCAGATATTGCTTCCAAGTTCCATCCTACTTACACAATTGCCTACTAACATGAAATAAACAACCAACTCTAACAAACTGGAAATGGAGCATAGCTCCCCACATATATTTGCCTCTTCTCTTAGAGACTTTATTTCAGATAACAACTGGGATTTAATACTTTAGCAACCCACCATAAAGTAATCTATTTTAGATGATAAAGGAGGGAAGGGATGACTTCTGGGAGAAGATGACACTTTGGGGAGGAATTGGATGAGATGTTCGTGAGTGATACCTTGTTAGTAAAAAGGACAATCCATCAGAGGAACATGGGCAGAAACACAACAGCAAGTACAACTACACTTCTACTGGGACTGAAGGTAATACACAAGTGATGAAGCACATGCTTTTTTATTTTTTGAAGGAAGAACTGGCAAGAGGTAGGGTTGAAAGGTAGGCAGGAAGCATTTTATGAATAGCTTGAAATGCTTCCTGCCTACTTTTCACAGAGACAGAGGAGTGTGGGTTTTATCCTGTGGATCAGGTCAGAGTTGACTGACTGCCCACAGGCTACAGAAGTGGTTTATTTGGCTCTTATTGTGTGTTTTTTAAAATTGAGTTAGTTGTCAGCATTTGAAAATTGAGAAATTTTACCTACAAACCTGGATTTCTATGCTCTCCGGAAGAACTGGGAGTTTTGATCACATTTTCCCAAATTTAACAGACTCTGCTATCACTACTCTGCAGTAGTTCCCCTCCTATCTGCTTTAATCACCTGCTGCTTAGGCCACCTACATGGTCCCTGTGGCCGCTGGAAATTGATAATTTTTGCTTCAGATGATGGGGAGCCATTGAAGATCTGCTATCAGGGGAGTAGTATCATCAGATTGAATTAGAAGGAGCATTCTGGAAAAAATATGAGGTTAGATTCTGGGGTATAGGAAAAGGGTGCCATAAAGAAAAGAATCTGAATTCTAGAGCACTGCTCTTGCACTTTCTGGCCATTCTGGTGGTTTTACTGCAGCATTCTCTTTGACTTCCTTTATCTCCAACACTAGATCACAGTTCAACCCTGTTTACCTCATTTCTAGAGATGAATGTTTTCTCTATTACAAATGTTTCCGGTGTGTTGTTGACTTAATTCTAAAGACAAATGCTTCCTCTTACCTTGGTAAGAGAAGAGAAGAAAAAGAAATTTTCAAAATAAAAAGGAGTACTAATATTTTGAAGTTCTATATCTTGATTATGGTGATGATTATACAGTGGTATATTTGTCAAAATCATAGAAGTGTACATAAAAAAGAATGAAATTTACTATAAATTACACCTCATTGAGAGAGAGAGAGAGAGAGAGAGAGAGAGAGAGAGAGAGAGAGAGAGAGACCACGTAAGTTCTAAGACTGTCAGTGTCACAATCAGGAGAAACTATGCCATATTCATAAGATCACATTCAAAATTTAGAAGATGATTTTTCTGTTAAGATAGTAAATACTACCAATATAACCTTCAATACAACTGATTTTCCTCTTTAAAACTTTGGAAAAAAAACCAGTTAAGTTCTCAAAAACCATCTTACATTCAAATCATTTGTTTCTCAGAAATTTAAATTTAAACTTCAGTTTCCAATATCAAACTGGTTAACTAAGTGTGATAGAGAGCATGCCTCCAAAGCGGTCCCCAGTGGTTCTCACCCCTGGTGTTCACATCCCTGTGTAGTTCACGCCCACAGTGAAAGGGTGACTTGTGTAGCCAATAGGATAGTGAGGAAATGACAGAGTGTAACTTTGTACCTTAGGTCACAAAAGCATAAAAGTTTTTGTCTTGTTCTCTCAGGGATGACTTGCTCTGGGAGAAACCAATTGCCATGTTGTAAGAACACTCAAGAGATTATCTGTGTGAAGGAGACTTCTTGGAAGGGGATCCTTTAGCCTAAATGAAGCCTTCTTTGACTAATGTTTTGAATGAAAACTCCTAAGACATCTAGAGCCAAAATCATCTAGCTATGCTGCTTCCAAATTCTTGACTCATAGACACTGAGATAATAAATGTTATTGTTTTAAGCTGCTACATTTTGGGATAACTTATTATTTAGAGACAACTAAAACACTAGTATTTTATTTTTCTGAAACATATTCAAACCTAAATATTCCAGGCCATACTACATTGATGTGAATTACCATCCACTGGAATTTTAAGCTCAGTTATATTAATTTATAAAATGAGGATACTGAAATATGTAGACTTGCATTCAGTCTAATTTCTGATACTTAGAAGATGGTCAATAAGTGATCATTGGGGAATATATTTTTGTCAGAGACTGTTTATTTGCAAAGAACTGAAATGTAATCAAAGTAACAAGAAAAACAAGGATATACTGAAAGGATAAACTTCATAAAATATTCAAGAGGAATACCTTGATTCTTGGGAATTAGAAATCTTTTAGGCGGTATATCTCTTTCTTCTTTTCTCTCCTTTTATCTCTCTATTATTCTATTTGTATGCATCTACTTCTCTGCCTCCTCCCTTTATCTCTTTTTTTCTTTCTCTTTTTCTTGCTTTTCACATTTCAGTTTCTCCTTTTTCCGCTGCTGCTTTAGTTTTCTCTCCTCCCCTTTTTTCATATCTTTCTCTACATTCCTTTGCCCCCTCTATAAATATTTCCATTTCTTCTCCCCTCTCTCGTTCTTCCTAATAGCCTCACATCCTCTTTCTTCTTCTTGCCTTTTCCTCTTCTTTCCCTTTCTCTTCACTTTCTTCCTCCTTGCTTTTTGTATCTTTGTTTTTATAATCTTTTATTACTTATTCATGTATCTCTTTTATCTTTTTTTTCCTGAAGAATGCCTGCCTTCAAATTTAAAATATTATGAAGATTTCTGAAACAAATTTAAAAGGTTCTATCAAAGGTTCCTGAAATATAAAAAAAATCTCAGAAATATGAAGATTATGAAATGCTCAGCAATCTATGGCAGCATTGAATGCCTGGAAGATGAAAAAAGGCCTGTGAGTAGCTAATGTAAACGTCTCATTGTCCATGAGCTCATGCACTTGACATAGAGAGTTCCAACCTTTACCTACCCAGGTTCTCATTTTTAGCCTGCAGCAAATTAGAAAAAGACATTAGATGAGGGGTTTCCTAAAGTCACATTCTTAACAGCAACTTAGAGGTGGTGCCTGAAAAGATTATATAAAAACTATAACAATAAAAAATAGACAACAAAATAACAAAATAAGAACTGAAAAAAATTTAACAGTATGGACCCAATCAATGAAAGGGCAAACAGACCTATATTTTTTGGTAGTCTGGAACAAATCTTTAATAATGGGTATATGTTATAATAATGGGTATATGTTATAATAAACTGGAGAAAGTATCAAATCCTAGATAATAAAAGGCTAATATACAAATTGTCCCCTCAGAAGTTTGACCAACCAGGAGTTGGACTGCTCACTCTGATATGCACTGACCAAAAGGGGGTGGCACAAAAGGAAGGAAGGCCCCAGCCAGCAGCTAGCAGCCAGGGGAAGGAAGGCCCCAATGGGCCCTGATTGCCAGGCAGGCCTAGGGACCCTAACCATGCACAAATTTCATGCACCGGAACTCTAGTTTATTTACATATTTAAGAAGGAAGGAATATATTTTGTGAATATCTTGGTAAAATATTAAGAAGTGTGACCCATCACACTGGACATTGGAAAAATTTAGATGTAAAGAATGTCACATTTTCAAGTGATTTAAATAAAAGTTAATTATATTTAACAAAGTCTGGTCTTTTCTCCATTGTAGTAGGAGAAAAAATAATAAATTCATAACTTTAACTTTTGGTACAGTAGAGTCCAACAGATCCATCCTAAGACACTGATGCCTTTACAATTAGAAAATTTAAATGATAAAAAAGTATTGCAGCTCTGCATCAACCTCATCTTATGTACAAACATGAAACTGGTTCAACAAGTGGCTACAACTTCCTTCTGCTCATGAAATAAGCAAGTTTTACATTTTTTACTACTTTGTATTAAAAATTGGGTATGTTTTCATTCTTAAGGTTCTTTAAGGCATACTCAGTTTCTTCTATTCTCTGACAATGTGAAATAGCATGTTTCTCACATTGTATAAGTTTGACAAATGCTTATAACTGATTAATTGAATAATGTAGTTTGCAAGTGGGACTGTATCAAACATAATAGATTCCTTTCAAGTGTGCTACATACATGGACATTGCTACTATTTCTCAGGGATCATAGAATAATCTCCCCCAAAATGCCCATCAGAGTTATTTTTAGTAGTTCTTTTTTCTGATTATAAAGCTAATTTATTCTCATTGAAAAATTACCAGGAAATATTTTTAAAATATTAAGAATAGAATAATGTCATTTGTAACTACATTACTCAGAGATTTGCTGACATTTTTGTACTAAACGTATTTTCCAGATTTTTTAAGTACATTCATGATAAATACATATTTATTTATTTATTTATTTGTTGGGGTGTAATTGACATATAATATTATTAGTTTCGGGTGTACAACATAACATTTTGATAATTGTTTATATTACAAAATGATCACCATAGTAAATCTAGTTAACATATATTACCTCATATTGTTATGAACATTTTTTCTTATGGAGAAAAGTATTAAGATTTACTCTCTTAGCAACTTTCATATATGCAGTATAGTATTATTTACTGTAGTCACCATGCTGTACATTACATCCCCATTACTTACTTATTTTATATATGGAAGTTTGTATCTTCACGCATTTTTCTACCCCTTAATTCCTGCCTCCAGGAATTAAGCTCTTTGAGCTCACTTGGTGTTATGTTTTAAATAGATTTCACATACAAGTGAAATCATAAGGTATCTGTATTTCTCGGCCTGACTTATTTCACTTAGCATGATGTATTCAAGGTCCACAAATGTCAAGCTTCCTTTTTATGGCTGAATAATATTCCATCCTATATATGATGTATATATAAATTAAATATATATCACATTTTTTATTTCATTTACCCACAGGTGAACATTTGATTTGATTCTATATCTTGACTATTGTGAATAGTGCTGCAATAAATGTGGCAGGTGCATATAGCTCTTCAAGTTAGTGTTTTCATTTTCTTTGGATAAGTACCCAGCTATGGAATTGCTGGATCATATATATTTTTAAAAATATATTTTATTGATTTTTTTACAGAGAGGAAGAGAGAGGGACAGAGAGTTAGAAACATTGATGAGAGAGAAACATCGATCAGCTGTCTCCTGCACACCCCCCACTGGAGATGTGCCCGAAACCAAGGTACATGCCCTTGACCAGAATTGAACTGGGACCTTTCAGTCCACAGGCCAATGCTCTATCCACTGAGCCAAACCGGCCTTGGCACTGGATTATATTATAGTTTTATTTTTTATTTTTTGAAGAATGTACATACTGTTTTCCATAGTAACCATGCCAATTTACATTCCCACCTATAGTGCTTAAGAGTTCCCTTTTCTCCACATCTTTGCTAACACTTGTTATTTCTTATATTTTTTTAATAATAACCAACAGGTGATATCTCATTGTGATTTTCAACAGGTTTTTTAAAAAAATAAAATGAAATCACTTCACACATAAAGCTTAATAACCACCTTTTCCATTTATCTATGTATCATGGACATCTTCCCATGTCAATAATAATATGTCATTCTGTGTACTGTATTTTACTTAATAAATCTTCCTTTGTTGTTTTTTTTCAGGCATTTTACAATTAAAAAAAATTGATTTTAGAGAGGGAGAGAGGGGAAGTGGGGGGAAGAGAGAAAGAGAGAGAAGAGAGATTTGTTGGTCTAACTATTTATGCATTCATTGATTGATTCTTATATGTGTCCTAACCAGGGATTGAACTTGCAACCTTTTTGCAACCTTGGCATCTTGGGGCAAGGCTCTAACCAACTGAAGTACCCAGCCAGGGCTATACATTTTTTTATTATAAAAAAATGCATAGTTGAATATCTTTGACTCATATTTTTTAAGAAAAAAATTCTTAAAATGGAATTGTATAACAGAAGTTTGAGCTCTGAGCATAAGATCAGTAAATACATTATATATAATCAATATATATCCCTATACTGATTATAGGGATACAACTATTGTTTAACTAATTTGGAATGGTTAATTTTTTATTCAAATGAAAGTATATTATAAAAGTACTTGAGGCCCAATGCACAAAACTCATACATGGGGGGAAGTCCCCTCAGCCAATTCAGGACCCCTCGGAGGATGTCCGACTGCCAAGATCGGGCCTAAACCAGCAGTTGGACACTTCTCTCACAATCTGGGACCACTGGCTCCTAACTGCTTTCCCTGCTGGCCTGGTTGCCCCCAACTGTCCCCCTTGCTACCTGGCTGCTGACAACTGTTCCTGCCCCCCCCAAGCCCCCAGCCTGGCCACCCCACACAGCCTGGTGTTTGGTCACCCATCTAGTTGTTTTGGTTGTGATGGCCCCTGGCTTTTTATATAGTAGGATATTTTAGGTACTTCTAATTAGCTCCACCAACATTTTGAAATGTTTGTTTAGTAAGGAAATTTTTGAGGCTCTTTGTGGTAAATTTTGAATAAACTCAATACACTGTTAACCACCAAAGTCTAGATATCAACATCTGCCTGGGAAAATACCAAACCAAAGTTATTCTTGCGTTGATATTATTTGTGATGTTAAGCATTAATAATGTTCCCTAGCAATAATAGAATGACCAATAGGTATTTGGTGTCACATATCAGTGCAAGTGGTAAATTCAAATTAAATCTTTTTTTAGTAACTCATGGATCTTGGACAGATATTGACCTTTTATACGAGGCAGTTAATATAACAAAGTTAACATAACATGATTTTAAGGAGCATGGATAGGCTTTGATATTTGACAATCCCACCATTTTTTTTCTAGGACAAGTAATAACTCCTTTCAGCATTAGTTTTCTCATTTTTAAAAATGCAGATGCTATTAAGCCCTAATCAGATGTATTGGCAAGTATGTTCTCCCAATCAGTGGGTTGTCTTTTCATTTTGTCGATAGTTTCCTTTACTTTGAAAAACCTTTTTAGTTTGATGTAGCCCCATTTATTAATTTTTTCTTTTGTTTCCCTTGCCTGAGGTGATAGATCTGAAAAAATATTGCTACAAGAAATGTCCAAGATTTTAATACCTATGTTTTCTTCTAGGATTTTTATGGTTTTGATTCTAACATTTAATCTTTAGTCCATTTTTAGTTTTCTCTGGTGTACGGTGTAAGTTGGTGGTCTAGTTTCATTTTTTTTGCATGTATCTGTCCAATTTTCCCAACACCATTATTAAGTAGACTATTTTATCCCATTGTGTGTTTTTGCTTCCTTTGTCAAATATTAAATGACTATAAAAGCTTGGGTTTATTTCTGGGCTTTCAGTTCTGTTTTATTGATCTGTGTCTGTTTTACTGCCAGTGCTGTTTTTATTACTATGACCCTGTAGTATAATTTGATATCAGGTAGTGTAATTCCTCCAAGAGTCCTAAAACACTAATCAAAAGAATATATGCATCCTTATGTTTATTGCAGCATTGTTTACAATAGCCAAGATTTAGAAGCAGGCTAAGTGCTTATCAGTAGATGAGTGGATAAAAAAGCTGTGGTACATTTACACAATGGAATAATTCCTAGCCTTAAAAAAAGAAGGAAATCTTACCCTTTGTGATAGCATGAATGGGTCTGGAGAAAATTATACTAAAGTGAAATAAGCCAGTTAGAGAAAGACAGGTACCATATGACTTCACTTATATGTGAAATCTAATGAACAAAATAAACTAACAAACAAAATGGAATCAGACTCATAGTACAGAGAACAGATTGATAGCTGTCAGAGGGGAAGGGGCTTTGGGATTGAATGAAAAAGGTGAAGGGATTAAGCAAAGGAAAAAAAAATCCTCAAAGACATAAACAACATATGGTAATTACAGGAGGTGAAGGGAAGTGGGAGGAGGTAGAAGAGGGCAAAGGTTGGGGTAAATGGTGATGGAAGGAGACTTAATGAGATGGTAAACACACAATACAATATACAGATGATGTATTATAGAGTTGTACACGTGAAATGTATATAATTTTATTAACCAATGTCACCCCAATAAATTCAATTAAAAAAATAGAGATGATAATATAACCATAGAGAGGGTCAAAGGAGATAATGCAAGGTACCTGTCATATGATAAATAGTAAAAAAATATTACCGTATTTGCCGGCGTATAAGACGACTTTTTGGCCCTGAAAAATATGCCTCCAAGTGGGGGGTAGTCTTATACGACGAGTATATAACAAACTCTGTATTTTTTGTGGAAATGTTAGGGGGTCGTCTTATACGCCCAGTCTCTTATACGCCGGCAAATACGGTATTTTTCAGGGCCAAAAAATCGTCTTATACGCCGGCAAATACGGTATTTTTCAGGGCCAAAAAATCGTCTTATACGCCGGCAAATACGGTACTCTCTCCCTAAAATCATAATGATGATCTTTACCTATCACTAATATATTTGAAAAATGTCTGTTCAATCTCAACACTCATTATATTAATCAATATTAAATTAATTCCACTTTCATATAGAGTTTTGTATATTTTTTACATAATCCTATAAATATGTAACACCACACTAATTTTATTGATAGTGAGAAACCTGAATTAGGAAAAAGCATGAATTTCAGAATTTAAAAAAATAAAGATATATTATTTTTAAATGTATTTAATAATTAGAAGTAAACTAAAAGAAGGTTGTCAAGAAGTTATTTGAGGGAATACATTTTGTTACAGAAGTAAAACCAGTGCTTTTTGTCTTTCACATTTTAGTAAGTGCTATTAAAACTTCTTGAGATACCTGCACAACCTGAACAAGTAATTTGAAGCATTATTCCCCCCGAAACCTCATTTTCTTAGAGAATATTTTACTCACAAAGGCAAAATTTGTCAATCCACATTTTTTAAAGCACAGGTGATTTTCTCACCGCATGAGTGTCCCTTATATAAGCTGGCTTTTTAAAATGTGGTAAAAATAACATTCTCTGAGACCACCTAGATTTTATTTTTAAACTTATCATTAAAAGCATTATTAGTTTAGAACTAAAACACTGTGAAGCAATGCATTAAATATCATGGGGCAACATCACTCTCATTCAACTAATAAATATCAAGCTCATGTTATGTGTCCAGCATTGTGTCAGGAACACCAAGATCAATTTAATGTAGATGTTAATTCTGAGAGGGAATTTAGAGATAATTTAACACAAACCTCTTAGTAGAGAGAGGAAGAACTTAAGACCTCTGAGACATGAAGTAATTACTAGATCAGTAATAGAGCCAAGACTAGAACACTTCCAACTTAGTATTCCTTGTTTTGCCTCACTCTTCCAAAAGATTTTACAGAAGACACTTGCTACACTTTTTTACACTGACTAGGACTCTTGTGACCAGGCTATCCTAGCAAAGCAGGTTGGGAAAATGTCCATGATAGTCAGCACCTCAAAATAGCAGCAGGTCACTGCAGCTTTGTTCCTAACTCTGCAAGAATGAAAGAAATTCTAATTATACAACTGGCACTGGACAAATAGTTCCTCTCAACAAACATTTGAGTGCTTACTATGTGCCTGGCTCTGTGTTATACCCAGGAATATAAAGCAGACTCAAAAGTCCTTATCTTTAAGAAACTAATGGAGGAAACAAACCTGTAAGGAGATAATTTCAGTAACATTATACAGCCAAAATTAATGCCTCAGAAAATGCATACAAATTTTTAAAAAAATCATTACAGTGTATTAGTTAAAATTTTGTTATATTTTGGGTGTTTTGGCCAGGCACAAATAAAATCTTACTTAAACACTTCTGCAAAAAAATTTCTGTGTCAGGAATATGCAAAAGAATCAACGGAAAAATAAAGTTAGCATTTTGGGTTTTATTTTCAACACAAAGGAATGTGATACACTTAACTATAATTTTAGAGGCCCAACCAGTTTTCTAATCTAGTTGGATTTAAATGACCTTAGGCCAGAGTACCACCTAGCATTCAAACCCACATTTTTTTGTTTGTTGTTGTTATTTTGGTCACATGGAACTAAAGTAAGTGTGAAATTGAGATGAGCTAGCTGATTGGGCCTCTGATGTTCTGTGCCAGACCCAGTCCAAAATCTATCTTGGCCCGGAAGGAAGAGAATCAGAGGAAGCCCCTACCTCTGATATTTAACACTTGAAAACCCCACCCATTATCAAATACTGCCTAATCAGTGACTTTAAACCTAATCAATACTCCTCTCTACTTGGATTTGCTGCCCTTGCATATGGCATAATTTCCTCCCTAGACAATCTTGAAAACGCCACTTGAATTTTATTTGCAAAACCTTTTTTTTTTTCTCAGTCTGGGTAGTTCAGTTGGTTGGAGCATCCTCTGCTACACCAAAAAGTTGCAGGTTCTATTGCCCTTAGGGCACATACTTAGGTTGCAAGTTCAATCCCCAGTCAAGATTTGTACAGGAGACAATCGATGGATGTTTCTCTCTCACACTGATGCTTCTGTCTCTCTCTCTCTCCCTCCCTCCTTCCCTTTCTCTCTCTCTAAAAAACAATAGAAGACATATCCTCAGGTGAGGATCAAAAACACAAACAAAAAAACTTTTTAATGTTAGCATATTTTGATTAATCCTTTTATTATACCATATCACCTCTTAGGTTTACAAAAATATAAACCTAATAGCTTGCTCTCCCCAGTTAACAGAAGAGTTAAAATATCAACAAAACTGACCATCCATAAAGAATTTTAAATATTTTTAGATGAATCGTGAAAGTGACACAAACATTGTGAATTATTACAGCTCTCCAATTCTATTGTGAACCCATTTTTATTTTTGAAACTCTTTTGCCAGTTAACCATGGCATTACACAAGAAACAGACAGGCTGACATAATTTGATGGTTATCTCATGAGGAAGTACAGCTACATACAATAAAAAGCAATAACGTGGCAACTTTGTGAAAGATGAGACAGAGGGGCCAGAGACCAGGACACAGGCTTTATTAGAGGAGAAGGAACCCTGCCGGGCTGCCTCCCAAAGGAAGAGAGCACACGTGCAGGGGTGAACATGCCTTTTGAAGGGAGAAAAAAAAGAGAGGGGATGGGGCTTAGGGTACTTGGCATGCGCTGATTGGTGGTTCAATGTACAGTCCATAAAAGGTGCCTGGTTAGGTATTCGGGAATGTCCGTGCTGTACGTACAGGTTATGTCATACTCCGTCCATCAGTTGGGGGAAGGGAGGATCTATCACTTTCGTTTACAAAGCTTTGCTTTTAATCTTATCTTTCCATAAACCCTAAGCATTCCATGATACAAGGTGTTTGCTTATTAAAATTTATCACTATTGAATGACTTTTGGGCTGATAAATTTTTGCCTGTCAAACCTCAATGGTTTCCAAAAAATCACATTTTAACATTCTCATGGAAGAAACATTCAATTAGCTTGCTTTTCAGATTAAAATCTACAGGAAAGTTTTATCTAGATATTCAACTCCATTGAACACACATCCATTGTGTGCCTACTATGGGGCAGGCTATATACCAGGTGCTGGCAGTTCAAAGGTGGGGAATTCACACTGTGTAAAGGTAGAGACTAGACAGCTATACTAAAATACTGGCAAATGCTATAGGAGCGCAAAACTAGAGAAGGGCAGAACATGAAGGCACAATTCTTTCTGGGTGAAAGGGAGAGCAGTTTTGGGGAAAAGCAACTATTGAGATCACTGTCATCACAATACAGCGTCCAATTTCAGCTTCCCAACAGGGCTTATTGACATTCTGATTTTACACCCAAATCCAGCTGCTGCTTCTGTTCTCTTTGTTAACTATTCCAACATTCACCATCCTTTATGAAACTTAATCCTTTTCTTGTGTTTCATCTTCCTTCCCTTGCTCTCTTTCCTGCCAGCAAACCATCAGGAAATAATTTTTCTCACACAAACTACCTCAACTTTCTGCTCTTTTTTCCCCTCACCACTAGTATTTCAAAAGGTATGTGCCTTTTTTAAAAAAAATTAATGACTGTACTCTTCTGTAATGCCAAGCTCAAAATAGTAACTCAGTTAAAACTTGATGCTTTGATATGTAAATTAATGGTTACCAAACCTGGCTGATTATCAAAGTTTTCTGGAAAACTAAAAGAAAAAAAAAAAGGAATTTATTCTGGAAAATTACATTTATATTTGCCATCTGACCTAACAATCATACTTCTAGGAATCAACTCTGGAGACTAGTTGACTCAATAAACTATGATGTTGCCATTTTAATGATTATGTAGCTATAAAAAGAATGAGAATGATTTCCATGATATGTGGCTAAGTGAAAAAATCAAGGTGCATATGTTTCGTTTACTTTTGCAAAAAGAAACATAGGCAGTGTAAAAAAGGGACCTAAAGTAATTATTACCCATAGGGTGATTTTGGAATGGGATGGACAGGAAAATGAAAGATGTAAGACTTAGAAATCTAAGTACACCTTTAAATTTAATTTAGAGTTTGACTCATGTAAATGTTTTACATATTAAAAACACAGGATTAATATTTTTAAAAATCTCTAAAATTGAAAACAAGCAAATAAACCCTAATTGTATATTAAGTTGCTAACATAATCACCCAGAGGAAAAAACATTATTTTCAGTGAAATTTGAATGTAGTGCTTACTCTGTGCATCCTTAGTGAGATATAATCTAAAGGCCAAAAGAACTACAAAGAAAACTTAAACATAGTGATGTTATTGTTAGTAATAATATTGTTATTATAATTTTCAAACATTATTGCATATTTGGGGGGGAAATAAGTGTTTTAGAAAACAAGAATTTTGTGTAAGAGAAAGATACAATAATATGAAATCAAAGAATTTAAGGAAAAAATATTCATTTAATGTTATATTTGAATAGGAAATATTGATATGATATATCCTATCTCTGTAAACTGAGAAGATCTGGAAGAAAGATTCTGTTTTGCCCCTATCTTGATTATTAAATTCTCTGAAAGGAACCAGATTTGCCTATAGAAATGGCTGAGGCATTTAGGTAAAAGTTGAGCTTCAAGATCTTGTGCCAGAAAGCAAAGAAGTCCTTTTGAAGCAGTTTCCATTGATCAAATTTGGAATAAGCCAAACATCCCAAAATAATAAGTGCACGATTATACAACATTGAATAAAATAAATCCATGAGTTTGTGGCTTCCATTAATCAAATGTGGAACAAATTAAGCATCCCCCTAAAAAATTAAATCAGTATAATATATTAAGTAAATAAAAATTCCATAAGTTTTGAGGTGTGGGGAGGACGGAAGAGGGGGAGGGAGAGGGAGAGAGAGAGACAGAGAGAGAGAGAGAAGTTTATTTTCACCTTTGCAAGTGATATTATATATTAACATTTTTCTCTGAAAATAGGTAAGAAGGTATTTATAATGTCTGCTGTAACCATTAATGTGTTAAAGCTCCTTTAAAAACAAAACACAACCACACACACACACACACACACACACACACACACACACACACACACACACAACAATGCCAGCTCCTTAATATGAAAGAAATACTAGAATTAGAAAAATCACCATTTAGAACCCTTAATGCCATTAATTATTGATTCAGACAAACATCATCTATAGGAAGCAAAATCATTCCATGAGAAGCTGATGGGGAGGAGGATATTTGCATGGACTATCCAAGAATACATGGATTACTTGTTGATTGCAAAAGGAAAAAAAACCTTACGTTTACAATGGAGGCACCCGGTCACTTAACATAGCTATCAGGCCAAGTGTCACTGACAGACAAGCTGAATTATGTGGCTCTGGGTATGTGGGGACAGGATTATAGTATTAGTATGAAATATTTGTGTCCAAAATATTTAAACTAAATTTAATCAACTTTCAGACCCAATTCTCAATTTTAGGAAACAATTTAAAAACAAACAAAAAACAAAAACAAAACAAGCTTAACGACACCTGAAGACAGGCCACACTGCCAGAAGGCAGTTTTTCTATGTAGCTAGCAAACAGTTTGAGCAGAGAAGCTTGAATGAAGGACCCTTGCGTTTTGAAGTTAGATAAACAGAGTTTTTTCTCTTTGTTTTTATTCAATACCCCTTCTCCTTTATAAGGGAAGCATGCTCCTGCTGCTGCTGCTGCTGCTCCTGGTCAGGGCAAACAAAAAGGAATATATTCATGTGATACACAGAAAAACAATTCAAATTTCAACATGAGGAAGCAATTCAAATTTGAGAAACGCTGAGCTCTACCTAGCACTGAGACCTTTCTCTAAAAAAAAAAAAGGAAGAAGAAGAAACTGTTCTTGTCTAAATACGGGCATTCGGCTGCTCGATCCCACTAATCCCTTTATACTGCTGCTACATTAAGTTCTCAGTGAATGTGCACTTGCCTTCTTTGCAATAAAACAGATTAGTCTCTGACATTGATTTCCAAAATGATCTTCAGGCTTTTAACTGGATCATTTCTGGTTGATGCAGTTGCCCTGCTATGACATTTGGACTTGGTGAACATCGTTGGAAATCACCTCCCTCAAATTATACTTGCGCCTCAGTGAAATAACAGGGAGATAGCCTGGATGAAGGGCTCTCCCGGGTTTGGAGGGGCGAGGGTGGGAGAGACGGCAGGGCAGCGACGTCCTGCCTCTGAGAGAGGAACATCCAGGCTCACCCGTTGGGAGCTGCCAGGCAGCATAGTTTCTGAGCAGAACTGCCCTATTTTTGCCACTGGCAGCTCCACCCTGGCCGCTCCCAGAAACACCCTCCAGTTTTTCCTCTTTTCAAACTATGCCATTTTCTTCCCCTACCCGTTTGCACATGCCACTACTGTTTGTCAATAGTTCACTACCTTTTCTTGTTTAGTCTGGGGAAATTTATTTCATAGTCTTGATATCTTCTTGCTAAATCTTAGGTAGCATTTCTATCTTATGCATGGGTACAAGAAGTGGGTTAACTGCATATATGGATAGAGCACTTAGTAGTCTTACAATAATGCACTCTTATGGTCTAAGAGCTAATAGTTCTCAGTGTGTAATTTCTAGACTGCAGTATCAGCATCACCTGGGAACTGGTTAAAATTGTAAGATTTTGGGCCCAAACTCAGACTTACTAAATCAGAAACTTTGGGGATAGAGCCCAGCAATCTGTCTTTTAGCTAACCTTTCAGTTAATTTTTTATGCATGCTTAATTTTGGCAATCTGTTTAAGCCATGAGATTTCTTACGTTCCTTTATTAAGTCAGTAAATATTTTAAACAACTTCTGTGTACTGTGATCCATTAAAAATATAATATCTTCTGTCCTGGCGAGGGGGTTATGGTATATGGAGAGAACAGATTCATACAAAAAGCTTACACAGGAACTTAATATAACTTCCCCAACTTCTGGATGTTCCCAGGTTTGTTTCTGTAGGTATGAGTGGCTAAACCATGCTAACCAATAGCTAAGAGACTAACCTGACATATGTGTTTGTAGAAAGGAACAGGTCTTGATGTGTCTGAAGACAAAGAGTGACTTTTCAGACTCAGAGTATAAAAAGAAGACTCTGTTCTATTTTATATAGGAAAAAACCCCCACAACAACTAATGAATAAAGAGTATTGAGAAGTGGTGAGAGAGATGGTAGGAAAACTGTGATGATCTGGTCTGAAGAGTAAATTTAAATTAAGCTCTATCTGTGTGAACAGCATTATCTATCCTTAGCCTGTTCACTCAGCTGGTTAGAGTTTTCTACAGAGCACAGTTCCCCACGGAGACTACTAGATACATTATTCCTGCTCTTGGCCACAGTCAACATCTCTCTTACAATCCAAGGCATCAGGTACAGGTGGAGTGAGGCATTGGGAAGATTGTAGATCATTGCACATTCATTCATACTCCTGGGCAAATAACTGAAGGCTACTGAAGGTGGGTGGTAGTAAATAATAAATGGTAAATTTCTCAAATTATTTCCCAAAGTTTTTATTGGCACAAACTCTGTGTGTGTGTGTGTGTGTGTGTGTGTGTGTGTGTGTGTGTGTTTACAGCAAATTTACCTTTGTGAAGAAAGAGCATTCTAGTTTCTCAAGGAAAGTTACTAATGTTTACCTTAGTGCCATTATAATTTTTATGTTATATAACTTCTAAAATGTTTCATTTAATAAGATTAGTTTATTTAAATATTTATGTCAGCACATTAACATGTAGCTCTTTTTCTATGCACACTAAATAGATCTTAAAGATATTAAAATTTTTAGTGACTGAAGGTAAAACTTGAATGATATGTGTGTGTTTTTTCAGCAGTTTTTTTTCATAGTTTCTGAGTTTAAAATCACCATGAAAATAGACAGTGTGTTGGTATATTCATATGCCAGATTTCCCCCTGTACCTAATGTTTGAACAAATATGAAAAGTTTATAGTGAGCGTAATAATAATATTGAAAGTAAGTGTCCAAAATGAAAATTTTCTTTATATTTTCTCATCATCAACTAATGCTATGCACTTCTACATACTTTAAGGAAAACCCCCAAAGATTGCTTTTTAAAAAAATTACATTTGCCCTAGCTGGTTTTGCTCAGTGGATAGAGTGCCAGCCTGCAGACTGAAGGGTCCTAGGTTTGATTTCAGTCAAGGGCACATGCCTAGGTTTCAGGTTTGATCCTCATTAGGGGACGTGCAGAGGCAACCAATAAATGATTCTCTCTTATCATTGCTGTTTCTATCTCTCTCTCCCTCTCCCTTCCTCTCTGAAATCAATAAAGATATATTAAAAAATACTTTTAAAGAAGTAACAGGCAGGATGTCCTTACACACAGATACTTCCAAAGCTGATGGCTGACTACCTGGTCTTGGGCTACTTCCTTGGAAATATGCAATGCTTTGTATATGAAGATAACATTGTTTGTCAACTCTCATTAAGACTGTTTATCTAGTAAAGAGGTAAATATGGAATCTGAACTTACGAAAGTATTTTTTTTTTAAATCTGGCAATCCATTTAGTAGAGAGACTTGACTTCCTGGGTTTTAAAACAACTAGCAAAAAGGATTTTGTTCTTTTTGTTTAAGGATCATAGTTCCTTACAAAAGATCATTTTGAAAATTAGTAGACAGAATATTTATCAATATTCTCCACTATAGGTTAGGAAGGAGACAGAGAAAATAAATTTTTGATTGACCAATTTTTCCAGACAATTAAATTAGACTCCATGGAAACAAGGATTGCAACTTCAAATGCCACAGGAGGCAGGCAAGTAATATGAGTGGCAAAGCAGTTTGTGTATAGCATGGACCCGATCCTCAAACACACCCAATCTAAAGCAGGTAGCAGTACTCAGTTCATATAGGAATGAGTGCCCAATATTTCCATATCCTTTGATTGTGAGGAGAAACTTCAAATGTAGATTTTAAAAAATAAAATCTGCAAAGCATTTTATGCTGAGATTTAAGTAATTTTTTAAAAATATTGTGTTTGTCAAACAAAATATACCTGCTAGATAGATATGTCCTACCAATTAATTCATCTACCAGTTTGACTCTTCATTTCAACCCTAAATTGAGTATTCTCATCTGTCTTTCTCTGCCACGTAAAGCCCTGAATACCAGATATAATCACATGTTATTATAAAATATAAGGAAAAGACTCACTGTTATTTAATATTTGTTGAATATTTTTTAAGAAAAGTAATATAATTGGTATATTTTGGGCAAAGACTTTACCAGTATCAACATACACACCCTGTGAACCTGTTTCCATGGAATGAATGAGATAGGGATGTTCATTTTACTGACCCAACACTATCGACTCACTGGGGGTGGAGGGAAGAAAGCTGGCCTCACTCTCTCTCTTAATCCTCCCTTCTCATCACACACGCACACACATGCACACACGGATAATATAACAGTAAATGCATCAGTAGAAGTCACTGCAATTGCAAGACTGAAAGGTGAGGGTTCATATCTCTATACATAAACTTCTAACATAGTATCTTCAGCCTAGTGCTGGGTATCTAGTAAAATATGTGCAAACATTAAATGATTCCTTTCCAGAACTTAACAGAGCAGGCCATTTGGAAGTGAGAGAGATCATGCCTTTACAATTTTTATCTTCACAATACAGATCATTGATAGAAACAGGCAGTCCTTATCATAAATGAATGAACTTGTTTTATGAATAAAGAAATGCATGTTGAGGAAAATATAAAGATTAGAGATAGTTTAGAATTTCCATAATTTCTGGTGCCTATTAAATGTGTTAGAGGGTATGCAATTTTTCAAGTATGCCTTATTTATTTATTTTTATTTTTTATTTTTTAAATAAGTCTTTATTGTTCAGATTATCACAGGTGTTTCTCCACCCCCCCCAATAGTTCCCCTTCACCTGATTCCCAACCCCACCCTGTGCCCTTACCCCTGCCACCGTCTTCATCCATAGGTGTAAGATTTTTGTCCAATCTCTTCCCGTAACCCTCAGACCCCCTTCCCCCTAAAAATTGTTAGTCGAATCCCTTTCTATATCTCTGATTCTATTGTATTCACCGGTCCATTTTGTTCTTTAGATTTTTTTATTCATTTGATTTTTAGATTCACTTGTTGGTAGGTATGTATTTGATATCTTTCTGTTGTTCATAATTTTTTTACCTTTACCTTTTTCTTCTTCTTCCTCTTCTTAAAGAATACCCTTCAACATTTCATGTAATCCTGGTTTGGTGTTGATAAACTCCTTTAACTTTTACTTGTCTGTGAAGCTCTTTATCTGACCTTCAATTCTGAATGATAGCTTTGCTGGGTAGATTAATCTTGGTTGTAGGTTCTTGTCGTTCATCATTTTGAATATTTCTTGCCATTCCCCTCTGGCCTGCATAGTTTCTGTTGAGAAATCAGCTGAAAGTGATATGGATATTTCTTTGTAGGTAACTAGCTGTTTTTCTCTTACTGCTTGTAAGATTTTCTCTTTGTCTTTTGCCCTTGGCATTTTAATTATGATGTGTCTTGGTATGGTCTTCTTTGGATTCCTTTTGTTTGGGGTTCTGTGTGCTTCCTGAACTTGTAGGTCTATTTCTTTCACCAGGTAGAGAAAGTTTTCTTTCATTGTTTCTTTCAATAGGGCTTCAATATCCTGCTCACTCTCTTCTGGCACCCCAAAAATCCAAATGTTGGTACACTGTAAGCCATCCCAGAGGCTCCTTATGCTATCCTCACACTTTTGGATTCTTCTTTCTTTTTGCCTCTCTGGTTGTATGATTTTTGCTTCCTTATATTCCAGATCTTTGGTTTGATTCTTGGGGCACATTGATCTATAGTTGAATTTCTGTATATTCTTTATTTCAGACTGTGTATGCTTAATTTCTGGCTGGTCCTTTTCCATATTTTTGGTATTCTCATTAAGGTCTTTGAAGGTCTCACAAAGCTTCTTGGAGGTCTCATAAAGTTTCTCAAAGGTTTTTAGAAGATTCTTGAGTAACCTTATAAATGTGATTCTGAACTCTGTGTCATCCAGTATTTTACTTTCCTCAATCTCTCCCATTTGTGACATGCTTCTGTGTCTCATCATTTTGGCTGCCTCCCTGTGTTGATGGAGTGGCTTTGTGTGGTCAGTGACTTATAGGGGTCAGTAGCTCAACTTCCCCAATTACCTGAGGTGGTCACTTTTGCTATATCCCTTTGTGGGCTGAGTGCAAAGTCTTGGTGTAATTAAACCTTGATTACTGTTGGTACACTGGGAGGAATTGATTCCAGGCCAATTGTCTGTGAGGACCTGCTGTGTCTATAAAGGAAGAACTGCTGCGCTGGAGAAACACTTTGTTTCAGTGGGGCTTTGGTGCTCACCGAGGCCGCCTCCCGAATGTGTTACTCATGGGTGTGAGGGGTTAAAACTGAGCACTAGGAACACTGGCTTCTGGATCTCCAGTGGGGTGCCGTTCAGCTACTGCACCCTGCAGGAGCTACAGCATGAACCACAGTCCTCTCCTCCTTTGCTAGGTTAAACTACAACTGAAAGGGCCATTGGTATGCAAAAGTCACTGCTTAGAGCTTGGGTATGTTGTGAGGGGCGGAAGCTCAAGGCGGAGTCTCAGTGCATCACTAGGCTGGGGCATGGCCGACAGCGATGGCTTCCCATCAGCCGCCTCTTCGATCTGCGTCCCCCTACATCTCGCACCACAGCACAGCAAATATTCTTGCACGAAGCTCCGCAAGCCAGCAACCCTCACTTTCTGACACAATGGCACAGAGTCTAGCCCCAAGGGCCACAATGGGTTCTTAAACTGGACCAGAGGGCCAGAATAAAAGCAACCTAACCATGCTGGCACTCTCATCTTGGGCTGCTGGTGAAGGAGCGGAGGGGAGAGCAAGAGAACCCTCTGCTCTTTTGGCTCCGCGGGCCTGATAGAACAGCCGAACAGGCCGGATTCGGCCTGCTGGCCGAAGTTTGCCCATGGCTGGTCTAGCCTCTCCCCAGAAACTGGATTTCAGAGAGATCGGGAGCTTGTCTCTCTTTGGGTTGAAGAAAGCAATGCCTCCCACCAGCCGGGATCCACCACCAGCCTGTATGGTGTCTGCGCCCCCCCCCCCCACCTCGTTTTTCAGTGCTTGTGCTCTGAATTCTCCTCTTTCTCTTTCAGTCTAGTTGTAGGGCTTCCTTTCAGCCAGATTTCCCTTAGGTTTAAGATAATAGACATTTCATTGTATAGTTGTATATTTGAAATTTTTGTGCATGGCAGCAGATTAGGTGTGTTTACCTACGCTGCCATCTTTGTTCTGTTTCAAGTATGCTTTAAAATGAAAGTATAACACATACTTTCAGAAAAGTGCATAAGTCATTAAATTACTAATGATTTTTAATAAAGTAAACACAGGCTGTGTATTATTTTCAAAGGCTCAAAATTTAAATTTTTTGGAATAACTTAATGCATTTTGCATATTTGGTTACCTCTGAAAATATTATTATTTCTAACTTGTGCCTTTTATTTTTCCCCTTGACCCTTCAGTTAAACTTTAGATCATGTGTTTCTATAAAAGCATCCATCATCTATAGTCTCTTCATCAAACAACACTAAGGCTGCATTTTTAGCAAGTTTATCAGTACTGCTTCTAAGTTATTCAATAAAGTTACAACATAAACATTCTCTAATATGACACTTATTTTTGAAAAAGAAGGAATATTAGTCACAGTATCTAAAAAATGTATAGATATAAGTATTTTTACCCTTTTAAAATGTCAAAATATCTTTATTTTTAAATGAACTTTTTTTGCAGAGAAGAATAAGAAGGCACACTGAAAAAATTCTCATTATTAAAATGAGAGCCTATCATAGATTTATCTAAGCAATTTTATTACAAAGTACCTACCTCTAACATATTATGTAACATTGGTTGTCTGAGTAGTTAAAGCAGGTTACATATCACATCAAAACAAAGATAAACACATGTGGTAACCTAGAAACATGATTAAAAATTTAATTATCTTACATAATCAAAACGTCACTTAAGTAGGTGAGCCAAAATAATTATATATAACTAAGATTATTAATCCATAAATGCAGAAGAAAAATCAATGTCTGTTCATGGTAAGAATGTTGTATTCTTGTGTCTACATAGAGTTTTGATTGATTATTTAGGTGAGGTTAGACTATTATGGTATAGTTTTAAAATTAATGCCCAAAGATACTCTGGATCTTCTCCAGAATGATGGTACAAAGTAGGCTCTCTATAATTATAAATGAGGGTGACAGCCCAAGTTTGGAATGTTTTCTTTCGTCTTCAGGGATATAATATGCATATTACAGAATCACAGGCCATTGCATCCACAAATTGCTGATGAAAATAAATCATGTCATCTAAGCAAAAGTTTTCAATAAAGTAGAATGTTGTCTATTAATTCAGAAAAGGTCTGGTTTCCTGCATTGTCAGTGCCTCAGAAAAGTTTTTTACACCACGGTCCCAAGATAACTCACCATTGATGTTGAAAGAACCTACTGCTCCAGTTTTGCCTTTAAGTGTATAAATACTCAGAGACTTGGTTCACTTCCATAGACACTATGTTAGGTACCGAGGATTCAAAGATGAACTCTCATGTTTGCGTAATTGTGTATCTAGTCAGGAGGACTGACACATAAACCCATAATTAGAGTATATTATTGTAAATGTTAAATAGGAAGCAGGCATAGAATGCTATGGGAACCCAGAGGAACTATGTGGACCATGGTTTTCAGGAATGTATCTCAAAGTAGGGAATCCAGTTAGGGCACAATTGAGTGCTTTTCCGAAATGATGAGGGCTTGAATCAGGGCAGTGGTTTTTGGGAGTAGAGCGAAGAAGATGGAATCAAGCAATATATTATGAATTCTGGCTTAATGAGTGCTATTAATTGAGACTGACAATTGAGGAGAATAGCCACATTTTGAGGGAACTATTGTATTGGCTGGGGCAAGAAGAGGTAAGAGATGAAGTGGGAAGTTGAATTTGGGTACCTGTGTCACATCTTTGTGTCCAGCAAGCAGTTTAGTATAAGAGTCTAAAACATGCTTAAAGGTAAGTGCCAGTACTGGAGGAGATATCTAAGACCTAAGTAAGAGGATAACAATGGTCCCCATGGTGACACTCTGAACTTTATTATCACCCCGATTTTTCTACCTCTAAAATCTTAAATACTTCTGCATTCTGTAATTCATCACTCAGCTTCACCAAAGCCAACGATGTTCTCAGTCAAAGGTCGCATTTGAGAGAGAACTTAACATCCAATCAGCTTTATGGCTGGTCTCTCTTTAACTTCACCTGTGATCTTGCCCTTCCTCTCAGTTTACTAATAGTTTCCAATTACATGTCTCATGCCTGAGTCTCACTTCTGGGGTTACTCCAATCTGAGTATTCCGGTATTACCTTACTCTCATCAATGCTCCCAGGTACTGAAAAGTCTTATCTAAACCTAACGTCTGGGTCCCTGACTCAGCATGGTGCCCTCATGCCTGATTGACTTTAGGCAATCAGCAACTGGCATCCTCCTAACTCTGTGATTGGCTCAATAATGGTGTATGATCCAAGCAGAGGCAATGCAATAAGCTTCCCTCTCTAATGCATATGTGTGAAAAACGTTCTCCCTTTTTCTCCTGGAAGAGACTATGGAAGAATGTAGTCCTGGGAAGTGCTGGTGGTCTGAGAATGGATGGAAAGGAAATGATGGAAAGACCATATCCTGATGATAATAGCTAGTCCCTGTATTCAGTTCTTCTGAAGTCAGGTCTAAACCTGGACTCCTCAGTTATGTTATTTTATTATTGTTGTTTAAAAGAATTGGTGGCCCTGGCCAGTGTGGCTCAGTTGGTTAGAGAGGTATCCCATGCACCAAAAAGAGATGAACTCAATCCCTGGTCTGTTTGAGTATGGGAGGCACCCATTAGGTGTTTCTCTTGTTTCTCTCTCACATCAATGTTTCTCTCTCTCTCAAACCATTTAAAATAAAAGAATTTGTGATAGGGCTTGTTATCTTCAACTGAAAAAAATCTTATTCACTCAACAAATAATCATTGAGAATGCACAGCATATCAGGAATTGGCTGGGTGTTGTGGAAATGAAACAGGATAACCAGAGACAGTCTGTGCCCTCATGAGGCTCACAGTTGACTGGAGGAACACTGTTAGATTTCTCTGAGGTTGACCTGCCTGCCTGCCTAAATTTAAGACAAGACTTCTGTTGAGAAAGACCTCTAATCTGGGCTTTGTTCACCGGGTCTTCTAGAGTCTCTATCACTGAACCTGCAAATAATTCATTCTCTTGTCTGGAGAGTGTCATAGTTATAGCCTATCAGCAACATGGGCCATCTCACTCTGTTAGATTTTGCTAGACTCTGGGTCTCAACTATTGCCTGACTGACCTATACCACTGCTCCCCTAGCTTCAGCATGTTACTGCTCGTATTTCACTTTATTTGCTGGTTTCAGTTGTCATAAAAATATAAGGATTGGATAACTCTAAAAACTCATATAGTAGGAAGGAAGGTAGGGACTATGGTGAGTTAGGAAAAGTTAGGTGCACATTTATTAATCACTCATGCCTTCCTTCATGCAAGCATTTCAGAGCCACTTTGGTGGAAAAAAAGTGAATAATAGTGATCATAAATTAACATGGACCATGCACATAATTGTTTTCTTCTTTCCTTCCCTTCCTGTTTCTTACTTTCCCTCCCTTCCCTTCCTTTAAAATATATTTATTAAACCAGTCCTGGTACGGTTGCGGGGTTGAAATACAGATTTGTCCTTATGAAACTTGCTTTCTAGCGTAACAAGGCATTGGGTTCAGAGATTTTTAAAAAAATATAATCTCATTTGAACTATACAAAATTCATTTTTACCACTAAGGAAATGGAGACAAAGGGGTCTGAGTATGTAATTTGTACAAGAGAAGAAGAGCAAGGGCAAAGGTAGAGCAGGGATCAGAAGCAGACCACCCAGAAACCCAAGCTTTGTAGGCCATGGCTGCAGCCTGTGCAGCAGGGACACGCTACATGTGTTTGAGGCCAGCAAGGAGGGCAGTGCAAGGAAAGGGAGAGTTTCAGGAGAGGAGGTCACAGGGATAGACCTAGGTTTGGTGATGAAGCACCTCATAGACCATAAAGGCTCTGGTTTAATGATACCCGTCACTCTTGATCCAGTTCTACAAATGCGAGGTCTTTCTGTTCAAGGTTCAGAGGGTTGAGAAAGAATGAATCAGAGATAGGACTTTGAGAGCTCAGGGAGTAGGTTAAACAGATGAGATAACAATGCTCAGGCGCTGGCCAAACTCAGATCACACAGCGTAGCCACACCCTGTTTGGATTTCATTTCTATCTTTAAACTGGAGTTTGAGCAATTGGGAGTGGAGGGTCAAACTGCCGCCCTTGAAGAATTCTTTTCTGATCTCTTTCCACTCTGTGCCTGGGCAGAGGAAAAGGAAGATCGGCACAAGTAGGTGTGACTTCAGAGGAGAATTAGGCAGCTGATACTTTGTTTAAAAGGAATTCCAGTGTTCACCCCCACTCCAAAATATCAGTGGGTATTTCTGCCAACACAAAGGTTGGACTGCAATGTTAAACTGATTCGCTCTTCGTTTTATCAGGAAGAACATTTGTATAACTCTTTAAAACTCAAAGACAGAATAAAACAAAAGACCCCATGTAATGTGATCTCTAAACTTGTCCTTATCCTATAGTTTAAAGTAAATCTCTCTGAAAGTACTGGCTAATTTATACTGCTTAGAAAAAAATCTTCACTATTTGCTTTAAATGTTAGATCTAAGTGTGATCTTCTTTCTTCTACATTTTATCTGTGGAATGGAAAAGAAAAGACTTCTTAAATAAAGATGATGCTATAAATAAATAATCTGTTTGGAAAACATTTTACTTTAGAATTGGATGAAAGTAAATGACAATACTCAGATTTTGGGTTGGCAGAAGAAAATAAAACAGAATAATAGAATATTATAAAGTATTTTGAAAGTTTAAACATTTTTTGAAAAAAATTAAGTTTGGAAAAGTTAAGCTTAAAAGTTTATTTTCAAAACTTCAAGTTCTCTCTGCTTTAACTTTTAGTTATTCCCGGGCTTATCTAAGGTTGTCATTTTTATTGTATTTTTGTGGATTCTATGGTGGAGAGCATCTGTGGGGTTGGTGATAATATTTTGGGGAGAATCTCCCTGCTATTTATTTTCTATATCTATAGCCCTATATTTATATCTATATCTATGTCTGTTTCTGAATATATTTTTAAAACTATGATCTTCAATAAAAATAGGTTTTATTTTATTTTAATTATTTTTAAAATATATTTTTATTGATTTCAGAGAGAATGGGAGAGGGAGGAAGAGAGATAGAAACATCAATGCTGAGAGAGAATCATAGATGGGCTGTCTTCTGCACACTCCCTACCGGGGATTGAGCCCACAACCCAGGCATGTGCCCTTGGCTGGAATCAAACCTGCTACCCTTCAGTCCCCAGGCTGATGCTCTATCCACTGAGCCCAACCAGCTAGGGCAAAAAAAATCTATTTTATATTGGGACCCAGCACGCATAGGCATGTACACACACACACACACACACACACACACACACACACACACCTAGTTTTCTTTCTTCTATTTGCTTATCTTTTCTACTCTTTAGTTCTACTTTATTCTTTTTCTATCTATAAAAAACTCTAGTCCCAACCCATAGCAATGATTTTATAACCCACCTTTGAGTCTCAATTCACAGGTAGAAATGAAGGCATTATTTTCAAAAAAAGTTGGCTAATGATAAAAGCCATGATTGCTGCAAGAGGAAGCTGAGGGTATTTTGGGATTATATTTTTAAGGTTTGATGGTTGCTATCAGAGAGTCAAGCCATTCTTTACTTCTGGGCTAGATGGGCAATGGCCATGAGATTGATCGCAAATAGTACCTGTTATCTTCTTATCTCTTTATTCTTGGTGTCATTAATTAGTTGAATTGGCCTTACAGTGCTGGAAGAATAGCCACAAGTTTTTGAAGCACTGCTGCATACTATAATCTGTAAGCACATGCATATAGCTTTCAACAGCCAGAAAGAAGGAAATAAAAAAAGAGCAAAGTTCATTATTGCATTCACACATGAAACTCAATCATCAGTTCAAAGTTCACTTAGAACTTTCCAGAAACTATGAAGACGTCAGTCCTATCCAATACATTAAAATCACATGAATTCTACAGTAGTTAATGATCTTGGATGGATCTAGAGCTGAAAACTTTCAGAATGCGCACCACCATTTTCTGTCCCCCCCTCCCCCCATTTGACCACAGTACTGCATTGCAATTCATAGTTGAGGGACAGCTTTAGTTTTTGTGAACTCAATGTCCATGAACTCTTCCTTTAGTAAAACAGTAACTCATGTTTCTTCTGGGGAATCATTTCCCCATTCTCTTCTTAGATCTTATAGTGTAAGTCATGAGGTTAGGGACCAATTCTCAGTGCTGTGAGCTGGATTTTGCAATACTTTCCTCTTCAATGCTAATTGTACTTGAACCCTAAGGAATATTCAACCTTGCCCTAACCTTCAGGACCAATTTTGAGGAGAGATAACAGTAAAGTAAAGAATTCTGTGATTCAGCATTATGATTTTTGCTCTAAGTTGGTTTCTGATTTGTATGCCTCAGTTCTAACAATGGACCACTCACCTTGATATCTGGGACCTTAGTCACTGTATATAACTTTTCCCTGAAAATATGACATCTTACTCTTGTTTGTTCCTGGAGACTTGGATTATGACTGCATCAATTGTCTGAATTCACTGGTACTGATGAATTGACTTAATAGCTTTCTTATTTTTTTTCTGAAAACTCCTGGAGGACTAAAGTTATTAGACATCATGTTTAGGAGTGTTCCTAATTCTTGATAAAGGTCACTTGAGGGACTTTATTAGGATACTCTCTGCCCCCAATTGTTTGTTGTAATGTTTCAGATACAGAGTGTAGTTCTCTCACTGGGCCTTCTCCCAGCACCTGTGGCTGAGTTGGTTCCAAATGTCTGCCATACTTCAACAGATGGGCCTGTTATCAGAGCCGAGCCCCTCCTTTATGCCCCTGCTGTTAACTGGACCACATCTCATGGATTCTAAAGATATATAAACTCATTTTTTGTTATCTTTCCCCATTTCCAACATAGAATCTTGCTTAGGAAATAGAGGTTAAATAAGCATGTCCAAGCAAAAATTAGTACCATTTGTCACAGTTTAAAAAAAACACAAAACACCTTGTATTTTCTTTTTTTACTAAAATCAACAGTATTTTATTTCTAATCTTATTTTTAGCTTTTGAACTGTAAATTCTGTTCCTAGAATTGTTTAAAAGATCATGAATTTTATAGATGCTCATATCTAATTTAATCTATTATTGTTGTTTTTTTCTTTTTTCCCTTTCCATTGAATAGTACTCCTCAGAAAAACAGGATTGGTTATTACATGAAAATATAAGATCTTGCATTATTTTCCTTTTTCTTTCTCAAAAAATTTATTTTTAATATTGCATTCCCCATTGGACTACTTCATAAGGGCATGAAAGGAAAATTAAAACAAGGGAGGAAAAAGAAAAACACAAAGAAAGACCAAATAAACTGCATCTCATCACTAGAATTTACCATAAAAATCTTAAAGTGTAACAGAATTCTTAAAAAATTTTCTAGACCAGTTTCTTAAGGAGTTGAGATCTCCTATGAAAAATATGGCAACTGGGAAAGGCAGGGACAAGATATGGGACAGAGGTGAATAAGTACAGTAAAAACAGGTTCTGAGAAATACACATAATTCTGTCTGCTTGAGGTCACAATGTAATCCTATATAATAAAGAGGTAATATGCAAATTAACCCTCACAGGATAGCTGCCTAGGAACAGGCTGGCAGAGGGTGTAGTGAGGGATGACCAAACACATGAACAAGCAGGTTGTGTGGGGTGACAAGGCTATTGAGGGGACCAGGCCAGCAGAGGTGGCAGTTGGGGGCAACTAGACCAGCAGGGGGGGAAGTTAGGGGCAATAAGGGTGGCAGAGGGGGACAGTTGGGGATGACCAGGCAGGGAGGGGGGGAAGTTGGGGGCAATTAGGCTGGCGAGGGGGGCAGTGAGGGGCAACGAGGCTGGGAGGGAGGCAATTAGGAGTGACCAGGCCGGCAGAGGGAGGCAGTTAGGGGCAATCAGGCCGGCAAGGGAGGGCAATTAGGGATGACTAGGCAGGCAGGCAGGTGAGTAATTAAGAGCCAGTGGTCCAGGATTGTGAGAGGGATGTCTGACCCCTGAGGGGTCGGGGATTGGAGAGGATGCAGACTGGGGTGGGGGTGGTCTCAGATTGGAAAGGATGCAGGCTGGGCTGAGGGGACCCCACCCCTTGTGCACAAATTTCATGCACCAGGCCTCTAGTTTTTAATAAATAAATTTATTTTCTTTTGTGTTTTTTTTTAAGACACTTTTATGAAATAGTAGATTTAGTCTATTCACTTGTGTCATTTTTAATGCACTATCTTTTTTATTGTTTCTTTTCTGTAACTTTGTAGATGTTTTAGATTTGAGAAAATTGTATCTTGATAACTGTTTTAAGTGAGAAAATTTGGGGAAGAATGAGTCTACTTCTTTAGGACTTATGAAATAAAAGGTCAAACGGTCAACTTCAGAAGGATATTTATTTAACTACAACATAAAACTCTTTGAGGATGTTCCATGTAACCTCAGATAGTTTTAAAACATTTATTGTTATAAAACTAAAACATTATGATATTATTATGATATGAAAATATTTAATAACAACAAAGTAAGAGGGAAAGAAGAAAAAAAGAAAGGAAGGAAAGAATGAAGAAAAGGAAAGGAAAGCAAATGTCGGGTTCCATTGTAGTCCCCTGATGGTACATGCTAATCCAAAGATCATGAACTTTATTGTGTCTATTTGGAAACACTATTTTGAAGAAACTAAAAACTTGGTTTAATTAATATTATTATGTGCCAAGTTTCAGTTGGAGAAACAACACCCTGTTAATAGAGGAAAAGTAGATTGTTCTGCTTCCCAAGGAGATGCAGGTAGATGCAGTACAGTATGCTGATAAGTTAAATGTAAGATAACGAATAGAAATATACTAGTTACATTTCCTTAAAAATGCATGCATAGGATTGAAACGTTCTCTAATGAGTCTTTGTGGGTTTGGGCATTCAATAATTAAAAAATACAATAGAAACACTTATTTGGCTTTTAAAAAATATTTTTTATTGATTTCAGAGAAGAAGGCAGAGGGAGAGAGAGATAGAAACATTAATAATGAGAGACAATCATCGATGGGCTGCCTCCTGCATGCCCCACACTGGGGATCAAGCCTGAAACCCTGGCATGTGCCTTGACCAGGAATCTAACCATGACCTCCTGATTCATAGGTTGATGCTCAACCACTGTGCCACGCCTGTCCGGCTATTAGGCCCTTCTTAAAGATAAGCTTATCAACCTGGCATAGAGACGTTTTCTTCTGTGCCTGGGTATGAGAGTAGCAAAATAGAAAATTCAGCTGGCCAGGGTTAAGTGCAGAAAGGAAAATTAGTATAATAAGAGAGAAAGCAGGACAAAATACTGCTATATTTGCTTTAAATGCAGCATCATGGGCTACTTGCGTTTTGGTCAATTATGCATAAACACCATCATATTCACACTAGCTTTCAAAATGGAACCAGAAGCATAGCTACATGGAACACATTAATAGATATCAGAAGGAAGGAGGATGGGGAGGGGGAACTGGATGAAAGAAGGTGAAGAGATCAGCCAAGGAACATATGTGCCTAGCTCATGGACACAGACAACAGTGTGCTGAAGGCCAGAATTGGGGGTCAGGGGTGGGAATTGAGGAGTAGGGGCTGGGTGGAAGTGGGTAAAGTAGGGAGATAAATGGGAGACATCTGTACTAATGTCAACAATAAATAAATAGAATTAAAAAAAACCTAGCTTTTAAGGAGTTCCCTGTCTCAGCCCAAGGGCAGATATGCAAACAAATAATTGGGATGTAATCTAATGGCAGAGCAGTGAAATGAGAGACAAACTGGGTAGGTGAACTATGAAAGCTTCACAGTGTAGATCTCAAATGGGGGATAAGAATTTGTTCGATGGAGAGGAGAAGAAAGGCATTGCAGGCCAGAGCCCAGCTAGAGCACAGACACTTTTTTGTGAAAGTGCCAGTCATGTTGAGGGAAACCGTGAAGGGCCTGGTGTGGCTCTAGGAAAAATACACGTGGGGAAGGGGGTTTTGCATGAAGTGGCTAGAGAGGTAGACTGGGAGCAAATGATGCAGAACTTTCCATGTCAGCCAGAGGCTTGTGGACCTGATCTTAGCAGTCATCAGAATGGTTTTCAGTTGTATTTTAAAATAAAGGCATTTAATATGACAACTGTACATGACTTGATTTTCACACCACAATGAAACAGGCCCTTTGAAGAGGGGACAGGTAGAAGCAATTTATTTCTCTGGTGAACACAGTCATTATTTTTACTTTTCCAGAGGTTTCTAACATGATGACACACTTCCTTGTATTACCGCCACTCCAATATTATTCTGTGGCTCCTAGTTGTGATCTCTACACATTCATCTATGACAGGATTCATAAAGGGACCAAATCCCCTTCCTTGGACATGTTTGCTACTACTTAATTTCAAAGATAACTTTGTACATTTTTTCAATTCTTGAGGGTGAGCTACGCTCATGGTGTCTACTCAGTGGCTTAGTGCTGCCCAGAAATGGAAATTGTGTGCTCTTTCTCACACTCTTGCAGTTTGTAAAGAGGATAATGCATTGGATTATCAAGCAATTCTGTGTAGTCTAATATCCCGGGGTCATTATCCCCAATCCACCTCGTTAGAGGAAACTGCTACCCTCTGGTTCATTGCCACCTCTCACTCATCTCTCCAGCCTCGCTAAGCAATCCATCACATTCTAGCTCCCCCACCCCACCCCATTCCTCTCAGCTTCCTTAAAAACCTACCAAATTCCAGTAGCTTCTTCCTTTCTTCTTTCTAGCAACTGGTGATTGCCTTTGCTTCCCAGACTATATTTGATCCTTGGAACATCTACGGTCATCAGGACAAGTTAACACCCTATCATGGTCATCCATGGTATTCGTGACCCTGGACATACCACTGTCACCTCAAAACGAGCAAGTTCTGCATCTGTAACAGAGAGTAGACTATTCATCTGTTCAATACTTTTTTATTAAGCACCTGTTATTGGAGAGATTATTTTAGGCACTGGGGAGACAATCCTAATATATAAAAACCCAGGGTCCATAATCACCAAAGGCTCTACTAGACACTGAAAGTCAGTCCTACAGGGCCCACCAGGGCCTTCCGGCTGCCGGGTGGGGCCTAACCTTTTATATACCGTACTTGCCGGCGTATAAGACGATTTTTTGGCCCTGAAAAATACGTATTTGCCGGCGTATAAGACGACTGGGCGTATAAGAAGACCCCCTAACATTTCCACTAAAAATATAGAGTTTTTTATATACTCACCGTATAAGACTACCCCCCACTTGGAGGCATATTTTTCAGGGCCAAAAAATCGTCTTATACGCCGGCAAATACGGTATATAGATGGTAAGTCTTTGCATATCTAAACACCTAAACATAGAAAAAGTCAGTCAAAATATGGTCTATTTTGCAGATTTTGAGCATTAGGATGTTAGCATATCTTATTTTTTGGAGAGAGACACAGTTTACCCACACAGGCTCCAATATCGTATGTACATTTGATTCTGCAAAAATAATAACGGAAGAAGGAAGCTTTGCCTCTTGCCTGTAAGGACACTTTCTCTATGGTGTACAGAAACATTTTGTTTACATTGGTTATACTTGGATGCAAAGGCCTGCTTTGTGCCTGCCTAAATTGGAGGTTCTGTTGCTAAGGAAGAAAGAAAGAACCTATTTTGGGTGATGACAAGCATGTGTTTTAAAATTTCTCTTCAGACCAGTTACACTAATTAGTTTCTCTGATCTATTGGATTATGATGTTTGGCCCCCTCACTGAAAACTACCTAAACATATAATCTGTTTTAGGCTGGGACAGAAATGTATGGCTTCTTGGAAGACTCTAGCAAGCACTATCATAGTGAGGTTGTGTAACTTAGTGATATTCCCTTAAGCTAGTCAATAAATTTATCTCATTCTCAATGTTCTCATTTATAAATTAAAGATGGTACATGCCTCATATGATTGTTGTATGGCTTATGTCAGATAATATACACGTAAAAAATCCTGGCCTAAATGGGTACTTTATACCCACTTGTTAAATATTAATCCAGGAAGGAGAAGATAGAAGGAAAGAGAAAAGGAATGAGGAAGGGAAATAAAAACAATTGCTTTCTGGATATAGCATTCTAATGAAAAGAAAAGCCTATGTGAGGGAAATGTGAAATTTTTTCAGTCGTTTTAAGTAAGTCATGGTTCTTTTGAGAAAATATTTATCTATTTGCTCTCAGCAGTTCTTTTGATTTGATAAAAAGCCATACCACATAATTTGATTTCTTATTTGAGGGGTAATGTTCACCCAGTCAAGTGTGAAAACAATCATTGAACAGATAATATCACATGAGCTGATCAAGTAGAAGCAATTGCATTTATTTATTTATTTATTTATTTATTTATTTATTTATTATCTATTGTATTTAATTCAGAGAAGTAGTCCAAAGGATGCTTTTGACATTGAGTAGGTAATGTACTCAGCTTTACCAGTAGACATTGTAGCAGAGTCTACTAGTTTTCCCCCAATATTCAGTCCCCTCTCTTTTTCCATGTGGTTGAATTTTTTGTTTGGGGCATGTGGCCACCCACTGACTGACTATGTTTGTCAGCCTCCCTTGCCACCAGGTGTAACTATATGATGAATGGAGAGGAGCATACGTAACGTGTGCAACGTCTGAGTCATGCCCTTAAGAGGGAGAAGCATATCTTTTCCCTGCTTCTCTCTTCTCCTCCTGCCATCTGAGATGTGGATGTGATGCTGAGGCTTCTCTGATGAAGGAAACTGTTTAGGACACCAGAACAACAAGATAACATGAGCCCTGGGATTCTAATACCATGAAGCTGCCATATCAACCCAGTTCTGCTTAAACTTGGATTGTTACATGAAAAATAAACATTTGTTTAAACCACTATTATTCTGAGATTTATTATAACAACTGAACCTTTGTCTGAAGAAAATATGAAATAGGTTCGTAAAAGTGGGAATTGGCTGAGTGGTCAGGTGGTGAGTCCAAGAGCAGAGTTTTTGCTGTCTGGAAGGTGGGTACTGTTATTGAATGGAGGGAAACTATTTGGAGAACTGTCATCTGTAATAACTTGGACCAAATGCTCATGAAGACCACAGGTCTACAGGAAAAGATAAAGCATAATTCTGGATGTTGGACTATATTGGCTGCTCCTTTATTCCTTTCAGTGAAGTTTTAAAGACAAGATAGAGATTCATACTGGATTGAGTCTATTGCAAGCTCAGATGGAAAGGAGTACAACTTTCCTAATAGAAGATCTCTCCACTTAGGCCAGAAATCTTAAATTGACTAAGCACTGAGCATTTAGGAAGGATTGAAAAAACCAACTGCTTTTGTAGACCAAATGGTAGCAATGATAAAGGGTTTGATACGATATGAGATGAACAGGATATGAGCAGGAATGGCAAGAAGCTGGTTTTAGTTCCTCATTAATCTCTACTCAGTGCTTCTCAAGTGAGTCCAAATAAAAATAGTAATACACTTCAAAGTTGATTTTCTTCGATGTTCAATAAGAAGCATCATTACAAAACTTTAATGGTTTATTGACAGGCACAAACAACTATATAAAACATTGTGCTTACTATTTAAATGTAGTCTTAGGTAAATTCATCTAGCTTAAAAATCTTCAAACCAGTTGGCAATGCCTGGGATACAAGATTTCCCCTTGGGTCTTAGACACATATGACTTTATGAGAGTCAATTTATAGATTTTAAACTTCTGTGTTTATTCTTTCTAAAAATTCATCTACCTGAGAATTTCTTCCTGCTCAAGAGTCATTGTACTTCTTTGCTGCCTTTTTTTCACAATTGTTCTCCTCCCACTTGATTAAAAAAAGCCTTCTACCTCTCTCCCATCGCCAATCCCAGCATACTGCGAATGTGTGATACTTTATGAGGATGGCAGTTATTGATCATTAATGCTAATGATGGCCATAAGGTTTTTAATGAAACACTTAGATCATTGTGGTTACAGGAAAAGAACTCCATTTAATTTCAATTTCTATACATAGTTCTATTGCAAAGAAACATTACAGAGATGATTGAAATGATGTAGAAGACACCAAATATATTACATCATACAATTTTGTGAAGGATGTGAAAAGGAAATAAGAATTCAAGGAGCAAAAGGAACTGTTAAAGAAGAACTTGTGTATATGTTTTTAAAATGAATGATGTGGTGTCAAATCACTATATTCTTTCTGACACATTGAAAAAGCGTTATAGCCATTTTACTTTTAAAATGTCAAAATATGCAATATGTTGGATTTGCTTCTTTTTTTACTATATAAACTTATGTGGGAGGAAAATTATATATTTAGATTTAAACATTTTGTAGGGGCTTTACAGTATTTAAATGGTCTTTAAATGTATAGTCAGGCTAAAATGTTTGAAGACCCCTTTCATTCCCCATTGTAACTGGATTACTGCCCACAAGCCCCTCCTATATAGAATTAAGGACCCTCCATTGCTCCAGAGCAAATAATGCCTTGTTTAGAATTGCTGATGACTTCTGGATGGTTGCGTATTGTCTATGGGAGCCAAATGAAATCAGCACAAGTTTTGTCTGCATAAGAGGTTAAGCTTCAGACTTGGGTAGAATGGATGGACCTTTCACTTTAAGTGTAAACAGTAACATTAGGTTATTTGAGGTGAAGAAGCATATATGGAAACAGTAACAATGTATGCCTATTTTTTTTCTCCTTTTGATGAGTTTTTCCTTTTCCTTCAGAAAAGGTTGAAAGTATACTTTCGCATTTCTTCCATATTTCATACTGTCTCATGGAGATGATCTTGCTGAAACACTATTATTCTACATGCTTTTCTTGTATCCAAAGCAAATACTAGTTTCCAGTCCTTTGTATTTTTTTCAAATAGGACTGTTAGAGATCCCAGTTATGAACTGTATTCATTCTGTTACAGCTAGAAGGCTTGGCAAGTGTTTTTTAATGAAACATGGTGTACCTTATTAGGTTTGCCACTTTTTTTTTTTTAATAACAAAGGAGATAGGGAAGAATAAGTCAATGGAATGTTTTTTAAAACATGTTAGCTTGATTTTCTAATAAGGAAACAATATGAGACTTGTATTAGCACACTGATCACTTTTTAAAAATATCTGAGATGAGGGTTGAATATCATTTCAATAAAACCTTAATTTGTCTTTAACAGAAATATTTCTCCACTATAGATCATATTAATTGCTCCCATTAGAGCCAACTGTGAAAAAAAGACTTTTAAAAGCATGGTATAATCTGTTTTCTAATGGGAATATATTGATTTTCCACTATTTGGCTTTATTGAAATAAGAGGAATACAATTTGCACTGGTTTTAGCTGTGAAGTTAGGTACCCAAGGGGGAATCTCCCTAGCCATATTTCTCTGGAAACTTCCCATTCTATTGCAAGAACATCTCCCTCCCCTAACAGACTTATTTCCATGAAAAGGCCCATTTCAAAAGTAGTCAAATGTTAGGACCAGGGGTTGCAGCCCTCCCTCCCCAATCTAAGCTGAGCCCATCAGACTCTCTCCCAGACTCCTTCAGAGTTAGAGCTGAGAGACTGGAGTTCTCCACCCATGACTGAACCTATTGCTTGTTACCTTGGAGCTGGGGATACACCCTACCTTTGGGAAAGAATTGAATTACCCCCAATATTAATGGGACCAGAAGCAAGAGTACAGATGGTCACCCCCATAATCATATGTTTAAATATCGAAAAGGCACAAATGAAGAAAACAAACTATTACACAATATATCTTCTATCTTTCTATCTGGGCAAATATAATTAATTCATAACAATCTGGGAGGTGAGGTTTAACAATTTAAAATTCTGGGGCTCTTCAGAATTCCACAATGGAAAGTGACTTTGCAGGAGAGAGATGATCTGCAGACTCTCCTCTTTTATCAGTATCCCAAAGGGCCACTCATTACGTGCACATGGACACCCCGGGAGCTCATTCAAGCACCATGCACCTGCACCGTGCCTCGGGGCTAGAGGGCCATACCTGCAGACCAGCCTGTCCCCAGGAAGACAGGCCCAGGAAAGAGTCTGGTGCAGGTTGCAGATATAAACTCAGGCCCTTGGTGGGGGGAGAATGTGGGGGGAGAAGAGGGCAATTCTGGGGCCTCGAGTGCTCAGACCATGTTCTACAAGGGGCTATGTGGGATCGGGGAGAGTACAGCTTCTTTTATAACATGGACTTCATTTGTTAGAGAGTGTTTTGTTCATAGCAATATTGAGCAGACAGTTCAGAGCGTTCCCATGCACTCCCTGCCCCCAGACATACTGGGGGAGGCTATGCATACATGGGGCCATATCCCTTTAAACCCATTGACTGTTTGCCTCATGGGAGTGGGCACAGCCAAGGAAGGGCAAGAGTAGAAACCTCTAAAATTCTAAGCCAAGGGCAGAGGTCCCTCTTGCCTGGGTCTAAGGTAGTTTTGAGAAGAATAAGGTAGAACTAAAAAAAATAAGAGACAAGGTAGAAAGAGCATCAGGGACCTTCAATTTCTGGTTTCAGTTCCTCACAGGGATCTGCTGCTTTCCTGCTCTAGTTTTTGTTGTTATTGTTGTTTTAAGATATCATGTTCTTTCTTTTTTTCTGTTTATTTTTATTTTATTATTTTAAAAAATATATTTTATTGGTTTTTTACAGCGAGGAAGAGAGAGGGATAGAGAGTTAGAAACATCGACAAGAGAGAAACATCGATCAGCTACCTCTTGCACACCCCCCACAGGGGATGTGCCCGCAACCACGGTACATGCCCTTGACCGGAATCAAACCTGGACCCTTGAGTCCGCAGACAGACGCTCTATCCACTGAGCCAAACCGGTTTTGGCTTCTGTTTATTTTTAAATAACAATTGATATAGAATATTATATTAGCCTCAAGGGCACAACATAGTGTCTATATAATTATTTATGTTATGAAATGATCACCTTCATAAGTCTAATGCCCATCTGACACTAGACATAATTAATTCAATATTATTAATTATATTCCCTATGCTGTACTTTATATCCCATGCACCATGGCATTCTTATAAAACATTGCTCTGTGTTGTTTTATTTAAAGCTAGTTTTATATGATTTGTGTTGCTTGTAATCAACGAGACCTAACTAAGAAAACCAGGACATCTGACTAGGAGACTGATTTACTGGTCCAATGAAAATTTTGTTACCTGAATTTATATGATATGTTATGAATGATTTCACATTTACTTTTTCATCTTCACAATGTCATATGATCCAAGAATCATTTTGCATATATATAAACTAGAGGCCCGGTGCATGAAAATTCATGCACTGGAGAGGGGTGTCCCTCAGCCTGGCCTGTCACCTCTCACAGTCTGGGAGTCCTCAGGAACCTGGCAATCAAGGGAAGATGATGCCCCCATCACATCTCTGATGCTGCCACTGCTGGCAGTACAAGCCTCAGCCAGCCCTGGTTACCTGAGTCTTAGGTGGCCCTGGGTGGCTGGGCAGCCACCATCCAAGGCTTGCCTGTACCTCAGGCTGACCCTGGGTGGCTGGGGGCTGAGGAGACTGGGGGACTTTGGAGGCAGGCATGTGGAGTGGTTGGCCTCACCTGGGGGCAGGCCTGGCTGTGCCACATGCCTGCTACCCCAGCGGAGCTGAGGGAACTGGGTGCTGCCATCTTGTGGCTGTGGGCACCACCATCTTTGAGGACATGGCAGTCAATTAGCATATTCCTTATTGGTTGTGGGTGCCACCATCTTTGTGATGATGTGATGGTCAATTAGCATATTCCCTCTTTATTAGATGGAAGCTTGTACAAATTTCAGAACATAATTTCCTTGTGGGTGAAGAAAGAGGACATGTGTATATTGTTCTCCAGATATTCGTGTGTGTAAGAAATTATATAGCCTAAGTCAGTACACCTCTTTCCATAAAAGCTATTAGAAATAGTAGACTAAAACATAATTTATATTCATTTTAAAAGCAAATATGATCCCTTAGAAGTTTCCTTTGAAGACAATGCAAATGGCATGAATAAGAGATATCAATGGTTAATCCTTCCATTGGTGGCCTATACTAGGCACACTTTCTAAGTGTGGGCGTGCAGGATGTAAATGCAAGAAGCACTCTTTCCAGACTCAGCGGGAAGTTGGGATGGGGAAGGGAAGCAGGTGTTCAATCTCTAACTGAGGTACTTGCTACTATTTCTGGTTACATAGTGAAAGTGAGGGTGTGCTATGTGGGCACAGAACTCTTCTCTGGTTTTGGCAATATGCCTCCTGAAAATGGAGCTGGGGCAGATGCACAGAGAATGAGTCTGCTCGAGGTTAACAGCCCCTTGGGTAGCCTAAGAAGTGGTGTGTGTGTGTGTGTGTGTGTGTGTGTGTGTGTGTGTGTGTGCCTCTCAAGCCACCTAATGTATCAGGGTTGGTTTAGGGAAAAATGAATAAATAAATGTTAAATAAAAAGGTAGGACTTGAAGAGCTTTTCCTAACGAATGTCTGATGAAAGCCATGATTGGTGTTCAAATTCCCTCACCTCAGAGCCTGAAGATTGAAACCTCAGTCATGGCCGTGGCATCACAAATATGGCTATTGATTTGATAGCAAAGGTCAGTTTCTAAGGGGCTCCATAAATGAAGGGTTCAGTTCTAGCACTGTGGTGGCATGAAGTATTGGGAAGGGGCCTGGTACATAGGTCTTGCTTGTCCCCCCACCCCACCCCACCCCTCTCTCTCTCTCTCAGAGAGAGAAATTTCTCCTGTTGCTTATTTCAGACTTCACACTGAGCTTCAGGCACAACGCCGCTCCAGGTTCTTCTGAGAGCCTGGCAGAGTCTTCTTCCCGCTGCTCATGAGGGCTCGCCCCTCCAGGCAGGAGCCCAGGCCCTGCTTGCAGTTCTGAGCACCTGGGAGTCTCCTCATTGGTCTCAGTAGGCCCCCGGGCCCTGCCTTTCCCATCGAGGATCAGCACATGCTGGAAAGCTCTAGAGCCAGCCCCATGGTCAGTTGGTCCCACTGGCTCTGAGGTGCTCCTCCAAACCACCTTCTCTCAGGACCTCAGAGCCTGGCACTGCACTCACAGAGCTTCAGCGGTGAGCACCGCAGGCCCTGGGAGGTGGGGGGTGGGGGGGTGGCGGGGGACAGAAAACTGGAGAATGAGCCTCCAGAGCAAGAAGCAGGTTGGCTTCTCTGCTGCTCCCCAGAGGGAGCCAGGCAGGCTTTGCAGATTTTGAGAGCCATCGAAGGGTGTGCTGAATGAAGGAGGGAAACATACCGAATGTCGGTTTCTCTCTTCTATTCTCACCACATAGCTGCCTGTCTTGTGTGGCTTTCTGGGCTGAGGTGTGTTGTCCAAATCACCTGTGTTTTAGGTTCTTAAGAAATCTTTGTTATATAGCTTTGTTCCCTCCCCTGCGCCCCAGTACATTAATGTTCTTGGTCCTTTTGAAAGAGTTTTCTATGAGATTCTAAAAAAAAAAAATTTCCCTGTATATTTGGTAGAATTCATTAGTGAAATAATTTGGGCTTGCAATTTTCTTTGTGGGAATGTTTATTGAGAATGAATTCGATTTCCTCAGTAGATACAAAGCTATCCACAGTTATTGTTTCATCCATGTTCGTTTAGTAAGATGTATTATTTGAAGGTATTTGTCCATTTCATTTAAGTTGTTTAATGGATGGCATAAAATTACTAAGGGTATTTGTTATTATTCTTTTAATGTCTATAGAATTTATAGCAATATTCCCCTTTTCTAATATTTATAATATTTTTATTGATATTTTACAGAGAGGAAGGGAGAGAGATAGAGAGCTAGAAATGCCGATGAGAGAGAAACATTGACCAGTTGCCTCTTGCAGACCCCCTACTGGGGATGTGCCCATAGCCAAGGTACATGCCCTTGACCGGAATTGAACCCAGGACCTTTCAGTCCGCAGACCGACGCTCTACCACTGAGCCAAACCATTTTCGGCTCTAATATTTATAACATATGTTCTTTCTCTTTGTATTTTCTGAGGAGTCTATTATGGGTTTATCAATTTTGTTGGTCTTTTCAAAGAATCAGCTTTGACTTCCTGAATTTTCTCTATTATTTGCTTTTTATTTCATTGATTTCTTCTTTTCATTATTTTCTTAGTTTACTTTTTGGTTTTTTTTCTATTCTTGTTTTTCTAATTTCCTAGGTAGTTTTATATAATTCTTCCTTTTTAATATAAAACATTTAAAACTATAAATTTTCCTCTAAGCACAAATTTTGACATGTTGTATTTTCTTTGGAAATCCCACACAATTTGAAATGTATTTTCATTTTCATTATGCTTGAAATATTTTTAAATTTTCTCTGTGAGTCCTTCATTAATACATAAGTTATGTAAAAATATCTTGTCTAATTTGTAAACATTTTGGGTATTTTTATTATTATTATTATTATTATTCTTGGTTTCTAAATTATATCCATTTTGGTTACAATATGGTCAGAGAACAAACTCTAACCATATTTAAATCCTTTAAATGTATTTATACTTGTTTTAGAGTCCAGAATATGCTCTATTTTTGTCATTGTTCCATGTACACTTGCAAAGAATGTGTTTTCTGCTCTTGGGTATAGTACTATATAAATATCTTTAGGTCAAGCAGGTTAATACTGTTGTTTAATTCTTCTATGTTTTTACTGAGTTTGTCTTGTTCTATCAGTTGTTAAAATATCCAATGGTGACTTGTTTATATTTCTACTTAATGTTGTCAACTTTTGTTTTATAATTTTTGGAAGCTCTATGATTAGGCACATAGACATCTATGATTATCACGTATTCCTGATTATTGAGCTTTAAATTGTTATGAAATGTCTTTATCTCTGGCAGTGGTCTTTGTCTTGAAGTCTATTTGGACAGATATTAATATGTCCCTCTAGCCTTCTTATGCTTGCTATTTTTATATCTTTTTTTTGCATCCAATTACTTTAAGCCCATCTGTGTATTTATATTTAAAGTGGTCTTTTCTGGAAAGCATTTAGTTGTTGTTTTTTAATCCATTCTAATCCATTTCTTATTTTCTTATTTCTATATTTTTCTCTTATTTGGTTGGTAGGATCTTCAGTAGTATACTGAATAGTAGCAGTGATAGCATTATTCCTTGTCTTGTTCTGGGCCCTAAAAAAATGTATTTACATTTTTTACTATTAATTGTAATATTTGTTTCAGTTATTTTTACAGATAGCTTTTTGTCAAATTAATGAATTTTTACTTGTAGCGCTCTTAGTTTTTTCTGCATATATGTGTTAAATATATCAAATGCTTTTTTTGGATCTAGTTAAATCATTATTATTATTATCATTAATTTTATTAATCTTCACCTGAGGATATTTTTTTTTCCATTGATTTTTTAGAGAAAGTGGAAAGGAGAGGTCAAGGCAGAGAGAAACATCTATTTGAGAGAGACATATCAATTGGTTGCTTCCCACATGCACTCTGGCCAGAGATGGAGCCTTCAATCAAGGTACTTGACTTTGAGGTACATGATTTTGACCTGAATTGAACCTTTGACCTTTCAGTCTGCAGGCTGATTATCTAAACACCGAGCCAAACAAGCCAGGGGTTAAATCATTATGTTTGGTATTCTTTTCTCATTTGAATTTGGAATAATAAAATGAGTTAAGTTTTTTTTATTCTTTGGAATAATATGTAAAAAGGAAAGTTTACTTCTTAAATAACGTTTTGGGAGCATATACATGTAAAATAATTTGCACATGGAGCCTTTTTGGTGGTCTTGAGGAGGTCTTTAATTAAATTTCAACTTATTTAATGGATATTAATTTATTTAAACTTTAAATTTGTATTTTAGTATTAAAGTAAATTTATTAATTTTGTCTAGTTTGCATATTTATCGGCCTAAAGTTGTTGATAATATTTTTCAACCTCTGTTGTATTTGTAGTTGTTTGCGTTTTTTTCTCTTCTTTTGTCTAATTTTAAAAGGCCCAGATTTTACTTTTCCAGGCGGGGGAGTGGGGTGATGGCTCCGAGTGTGTGCAGGCTGGACTGAGGGACACCCTTCCCCCCTCCCCACACCACCATCCACTCTCATTCACCATGTGGTCCTCTCTCCCTCACCATCTCCCACTATGTGTTCCATTGCAGCACCCTTTCCCTGTGTATGGCTCTTTTAAGAAGCTGTGTTCTCAGTTGTATTTATAAATTATGGCATATGGGGGACAGAAGGATAGGAAAAGAGTAAAGAAATGAGGGAAGGGAATGTTCAAGACGGGGTTCGGCCTGCCTGTGCTTGTAGGTTTTCATTGTCATCCCAGCTAAGGGCCTGTGCTCCCTCTCCTGAGGCTGTTCTCTATCTCGCTGGTTCTGGGCTGATCTGTTTCACTCTGGCAAAGGGATGGGTGATGGCATTTTAGGGTGATGTTATGGAAAGAAATGGGCCCCATTAGAAAGCTCTTTGTTAGACTTTCCCCTGTTATTGCATCTCAGGCTTCTGCATTTGGCTGCTGCCTTACCCTCAGCCCCACTTCCCCAATTACAACAGGCCTCTAGCCCTAAGAGCTCCCATACTTTTGGTGCAAAGTTCTGAGATTCCTCAACCTTCATCTCATTTTTGTGGCATCTTCAGAGTTTGGTTTCAGGGGAAGCAGCCAGAAACTCTTGTTACTTGCCATCTTTTTTTTTTTGCGACAACCAGTAGATTATTTTGTAAAATAGAGGATCTATTTAACATGTAATTAATTGTATTCTAATGTATTTTTCTTAATTTCATAATTGCCAGTGCTGGCCATCAAATTGTTTTTGCTTCTTCTCCTGGCCACAGACAGAGTAGGATCGCACGTCTTCACCTCTGCTGAAATCCAGTGTAGCTCTGTGACTTCCTTTAGACAATGAATGTGACAGAAGTCTGTGCGCCACTTGCAGCTGGAAGCCCGGTCAGTGCATGGTCTCCCATTCTTTCTTCCACTGTCTGCATGGTGGCCAGCAGTGCTCTAGTTCAAGGGTCGGGAACATTTTCTGTAAAGGACCGTATGACAAATATTTTAGGCTTTGTAGGACATACAGCTTCTGTTGCAACTACTCAACTACTCTGTTGTTGTAGAGCAAAAGCAACCCTGGGAAATATGCAAGTGAACGAGCACGGCTGTGTTTTGGTAACGCTTCCTGTATGGACACTGAAATGTAAATTTCATATAGCTCTTATATAGTTTTCATAGAAAATATTATTCCTTAAAAAGTTATTTTAACACACTGTGTTTAAACCAATCATATCTCCTGGGTCTGCAGAACCGGGCAGCAGGCCAGATGTGGGCTACAGGCCACAGTTGTTGGCCTTCACTCTGGATGGAGGCCCCTCCCTGAACCTGATTCCCAGGGGAAGAATAACACAGAGCAAAGCCCCCAAACGACCCGCTAAGCATATCTGGTGTGTGAAAAAAATAAAACTTGTTATTTTAAGCCATTAGGATTTTCTTTCAAATGACACGATAGCCCAGTCCAATCTGACACACTGATTCCGCTCTTTTAAGAAATGATAAGGCAGCGATGAATAACTAGAAGACAAAAATTGAATGGGAAGAAAAAGGGAAAGGGAAGCCGAGAAAGGACTAGGAGGAGTTGGGACTGAAAGTTCAACTCCACGTCTTCAAATCTCAGTCACCTGCCCGTTTGCACATTTAGTAAAGCACTCTATCTTCTGCTCTTTCCGGGAGGCTGGCATGTTGACTGCTTTAAATAATTTAAAAAAAAAAATAAAGAAAGTCAGGGAGATATTTTGAAGTACATCTGAAAACTGCGTCAGAAAGTCAGGAAGGCCAAAATAAGGAGCTCTGTTAAGAGACATTCCATCAACAAAAATATCTCCTCTCCTCTCTGCCATGGCAACTCCAAAATAGTAAAGAATATGTAATATGCAGTATCCTTATTTGAACCAGGATGCTGAGGATTGTGCAGCCAACGAATGTCTATTTTGTTGGCTGCACAAGAAGGGGCAGCCTCTGAAGAGAGAGTACCGATTCTGTAGCATTTATTGAGCTTACCCAATTGTTAGTGGCAGAAGTCCAGAGATGCTCAAAGCATCAGCTTTCCAACGGCTTAAATATTCACCTTGTGTCTTTGCAATGGAGCCCTGATTCTAGCACGGTTGGGGTGTGCTAAATAATCTTTTTCCTTGGACGTGTCAGAGCAGGAAAGAGAAGAGATGTTTGTGGTGATAAAGGTTGCACTTGTCAGAGCCTCCTGCCCTAGAAATGTTGGTGGGGAAGCAGTCCTTATTTGATCATTTTTAGGGTGAGGGAAATGAAAATAAGTTGTGTGCAGAAGCTCTAACTCCCTCAGGGCAGCTGAGTGGGAGAGAGAGGCTCTTTGGAAAACCTACAGTTTATTCTTACAAAACAATGTGGCCTCTAAGAAGTGGAAACATTTGGAGAAAGTACAGAAATGAAAAGCATTATTGTGTGAAGTTCAAAATCTAAAGGGGGGTGGGGGGTGAGGAAGGTGTTCTAGAGAAAGGTCCAGACTAATTTTTTTTTTTTTTTTGCCTTGGAAATCCTCCGGCCTACAATAATATGATTTGTTTAAAATATGGCACTTAAATATTTAAATGTAGCAGGCCCTATGTGTTTAATTTCTTTGTTTAACTGATGCATAGTTTCCCAACTATGTAGTGACTGGTGAGAAGTGTGAGGCTGTTCTATATTTATGTGGCTCAGCTTTCCAGAGTATTTGGATACCGGCCTTGAATATGTACAGTATCATTCCTTTGCAGCAGCGTGGACAATGCCCAAATATATTCATTTTATACCCCCAGAGCCCACTTTTCTGAAGCACGATTTGCAATGAGAAAAGTAAATTAAACGTACCAACCAGCTTATAAAGAATGCAGGGACGACAGAGAGTTATAAAGTAAAATTTTCACTCACTATGTAAAAAGTCACTTGCCTGGTAAATCTTCTACTTATTTGAATTTTAGAGGATTATGCTTTTACTATATGGATTCTTTGTGCGATGTCAGTATGTATTCTGACAGAATTACAGTCGTTTAATAGCATGAAACAGTGGCACAGTAAGAACTTTAAAAAAATCATTTAGCTGGTTCTTTTTTTTCCTTCTTTTCAAATCAGAAGCAATGGAAACTGTTTTTGAAAGAAAAAAAGAAGTGAAATGTTACTCTCCAGTGAATGGTTTTACACAGAATGTATCTGTCTTCTAACAAAGGTTTGACTATGCTGGTGCCCTGTGGCACTCAGACATGGTTCTAAAGCCTAGAAGAGTGAACGTGGGTGCCACATTCTGGCCATGACCTCTCTGGATACACAGAACCCCTCCCCGAGCTTGACTTTGACTGGAGCGAGGTCAGTGACACCAACATGGCCTTGAAGACATCACAAATGAATGAGCAGGCAGAGAATATCAAAGAGTGCATTTTCTACCAATCAAGCCAGTCAGTCCCTAGGGAGAGAGCGTATGGTTCACATAAAGTGGTCCCCACTCCTGGGAATTGGGGCCCAGGGAACTAAATGAGTGAAAGAATAAGAAAACAGGCTGAGAGACCAAAGAAAGCTAAGAAGAGTTTATATTATAAAGCACATACCGGATTCCATAATGTACAACGTTCAAAATAAACACGGTTTTAAATAATACAGATGTTCCCAAGATAGGAGACATTCTGTGGCTCTAAGAGTTCCTCGGCAGCTGCACAGGCTTTTGTAGTTCAAACACTGTGATATAGTGTTTCTGTGTATCCTATAGGACACCATTGATCCAGTCCATGTTGCACAGCTTCCTAAAACACTTTGTCAACTATGGAAAAACCTGTCTCAACAGACTATTTTTTCTTCTGTTTTTGTTATTGCTGTTCTTCTAATGTTAAAGAAGACACGTGTTACAGGCTGAATTTTGTCCATGCAAATTCATGTGTTGAAGCCCTAACCCCACAGTGGTTCAGAATTTGGAGATGGGACTTTTTAAAGAGCTACTTAAGTTAACACGGGGCCTTTGGAGTGGGTCCTAATCTAATCTGACTGGGAGTTTCTTTCTTAACTCCTGGCTGTGTCAACTTGTTTTACGGTTGGACCACCCCATTGACCCCCAGATTTTGGTGTGGATTAGAAGCATGGATTTGGTGTGTGTTTGACCCTTGACCTTAGTTCCAATTTCAGACAACCCCTGGCTTTTGGTAATCCAGCCTGCCATCACGGCTTTGAATAAGGCTATCTTGGTCCCCTCAGGCCTGCTCTAGACATGCTCATGCTCTGATAATCACTTCCAGAATGCTACTTAATCCACCTCCCTCCTGTCTCGGTGTTCCACACATCCATAAAAGTAAATCTTAAAAAACAAAAATATTCATGTTGTCAGAAGTTTTGACTTTCATAGTCACAGAAAACTTTCTTAACCTTTATATATCTTCCTTCTTGTACCTTTAAAATGCAGTTAATGGCTATAGCTCCATGATTCAGAAATACACAGATTTTTTAATAATTGAATAAAAATGATTTTTCTCTGTTTTTTTTCTTTAGAACTCATGTTTAATATTAAAGCTGATATTGGATGGGTGAACATTTTTGGATACCAGGTTATCAAGAAAACACAAAGAATTAGGACCACATAAAAGTGTTGATTGGTTTCTCTTAGAATTGTGGCAATGCAGTGGATGCTTGTTAAACCCAGAAGCTGGCAGAAGAGAGTGCCCTCTAAGGGGCCAGATTATTTCAGCTTTCCAGCCTTTTATGTAATGTACTAAATTTATGCACTGGAGGTGGGGGGGGGAGGTCCCCATAGCCCAGCCTGCCCTTTCTCACAGTCTGGGAGCCCTCAGGGGCAAGAGGTGACCTTGCAATCAGGGGAAGGTGATGCCCCATCACACCTCTGCTGCTGCTACTGCCAGCAGTGCAAGCCTCGGCTGGCCCTGGTTACCTGAGCCTCAGTGGCCCTGAGCAGCTGGGAAGCTGTCATCTGAGGCTTGCCTGTGCCTCGGGCTGGCCCAGGGCAGCTTGGGGAGCTGAGGGTGGGTCTGGCTGCACTGTGCATCTGTGCCCCGCTGACTGGGCTGAAAGGACTGTGGGACTTCAGCAGGGCTGAGGGGACTGGGCACCGCCATCTTGTGGCTATGGGATCCAGCATCTTTGTGATGGTGTGATGGTCAATTTGCATATTTCCTCTTTATTAGATAGGATAATTGATAGTAAATACTAAAACAAAAAAAAAGCTAATATAAATAAAGAAATAATGGGGGCAGGGGAGGGAAAGGGAAAAAGGAAAAGAAAGGGAGAGAAATTTTTACTTTAAATTTAGAATAAACTATGTATTAAAAATTTCTGTAGAATATTAACCTTAAAAAACAGACACCAAGAAATTCCCACCCAAGATGGTAAGTTAGCTGGGTGCTTGGACTGTGGGTGTATGTTGTCCAGAAATGAGACAGGAGAAAGAGTTACTGGAGGACAGCCAGAAGGAACAGGTTTGGTCCAGAGATACAGTTTTTGCTGGAAAATTGCTCTTAAAAAACAAAACAAAACAAAACAAAACAAAAAAATCTCTTGGTTGCTGGTAACAAAGAGAGCACTCAAGTTCTAACAATAGATGAGTTGGGTGTCAAAATCTAAAATGTCAGTTTCCAAGCAGAACTTAAAAAAATACAAGCTGCCCTAGCTGTTTTGGCTCAGTGGATAGAGCCTTGGCCTGTGGACCAAAGGGTCCAGAGTTCTATCCGGGTCAAGGGCATGTACCTTAGTTACTTAGTTATTTAGCCCTGGCCCTGGTCGGAAGCAACTAATCAATGTGTTTCTTTCACATCAATGTTTCTCTCTGTTTTTCCCTCTCTCTTCCACTCCCTAAAAATCAATGAGAAAATATCCTTGAGTGAGGATACAAAACAAAACAAAACAAAACAAAACAAAACAACATACAATCATAAGAAAGTGTTAGCAGTGACTATTCCTGGGAAGTAGGATTGAATTTGAGCTGGGAGTAAGAAAAACAATGTTGCTTTTTCACTTTGTACTCCTTTGTAATGTCTGACTTTAAACAAATAATGAAAAAGTATATTAGTCTTATAAGAAAATAAAAAATATCATTATATTAAAAACTCATAAAAACATATTAATAGTGGCACCTAATAGTCCCAACTTGGGTTGGAATATTAGGTATTCACATGCATGTTTGTTTTTAAACTATCAAAAGTTTATTCCTCTTCAATAGCAACATTGAACTATTTTGAGTGAAGATCTCTCTAAGGTACATGCTACTCCCTTGCCTTCGTAAAAAGAGAATGAATGTCTTATGACTCAGGAATATGATGATCTGTGTGTGTAGAAACTCAGAGAAAGGGAAACAAAGCTCAATATTTGAATTTTATGTTAATTTTGAATCTAAAATAGAAATACAGCCTAGTGCACAATTAGAACATAAGTTATTATTTTAAGAGTATACTATGTGGTTCTGGGATTCTAGAATAAGAATATGAAAAAAAAATCTGTTAAGTAATAATGACTTTATCAAAGCCAATTGTTGTTAAGTATTTTGGTATTTAATTGAAAAAGATAATACTGTTTCATTATTATTATTACTAGTGGCCAGGTGCACAAATTCATGCATACTGAAAGGAAATTAATTATAAGAAGTATTTTAATAGCGCTATTCACCTTTTCTCTATAATAGAAGTATCAACCAAATTCACAATCAACAATGACAGATCAAAACATATGTGTGGCCGAAACCGGTTTGGCTCAGTGGTAGAGCGTCGGTCTGCGGACTGAAAGGTCCCGGGTTCGATTCCGGTCAAGGGCATGTACCTTGGTTGTGGGCGCGTCCCCGGTAGGGGGTGTGCAGGAGGCAGCTGGTCGATGTTTCTCTCTCATCGACGTTTCTAGCTCTCTATCTCTCTCCCTTCCTCACTGTAAAATATCAATAAAATATATTATAAAAAAAAACACAAAAAAACCCCCCCAAAAAAACCAAAACATATGTGTGTTGGCGCCAGTGAGAACTTTATATGTATTGTGCATATGTGTGTCAAATTAGCCTATATATATTAAACTTGCTTAATTAGACCTACTTTCTGATTTAGCTAAACTTTTCCCCCAGCCCAGTGAAGCACCCCAACTTCTCTTCCAGGTAATTGTCAGCAACACAGCAGTAAATATCAACACAAAGCAGATTATTATTGTAGGCTGAGCTGTGGACTGCATTTTTCATGCAGGGAGAACAAAGGGTAAAATATTTAACTGCAGTAGTGTTTGACAATATTCTGTGCAGAGAGAAAACCTGAAGTCATTTTCATGGTCCACCATTTTTTCTTTTCAGTCGGGGATCAAGTTGCTAAGCTTTCTAAATCTTCGTTTTCTGGCTAATGAAAAGAAAATAGGATTCCATCGAGTTTCTTATCTACCTACTCCAGGAGTTCTGTGAGGATCAAATACAATGAGGCATGGGAAAATGCTTCACAGACATTTGGTTAAAGTGTAAAATGTTTGCACCTGGCTAAAGTGTTCCTGGGCTGAAGAAACTCCAAGGAGGCTAGTCGCTAGGGAGAGGAAGCTGGGCGTTTCTATGTGACATCATTACCTGATGCCCACAGCTACCATTCCAGGCTGGGATGGGCTGTGGACTGCATCTTGCATTATGGGGGTCTCAGCAGCATTGACTGCGATTTGGTGGGCTGTTCCCCCAGGGTGGTGGCGGGCATGCATCCCACTTGGGAGAAGTCAAGTATTGTTTTGTGGAAGCCAGGTCTGTGGTGCCAGTGAGCGTCACGGCAGCTCCTACATTGAGCATCTGCCCCCTGGTGGTCAGTGCATGTAAGAGCGACTGGTCAGACGGTCGGACACTTATCATATGTGTGTGTGTCATAGCACTGTTATTTAAAATGACTGGAAACTAAATCAAACCCAATATGTTGCCTGGCAACTATGAGAAACAAACACTTTAGTTTCTTAAGCTGACTGGCATTAAAGCACTACCAGATTCCTAAAAATACCCACCTCAGAGTTCAGGTCTCAGTTAATCTTTTTAGTTCTCAAGCGTACTGTTTTCCTCCATTAAAACATGTGATGTTAAGATTCCTAAGGTTCACTTTAACAATTATATCAATCATTCTACATTTTTTTCTTTTTAATCTTGAAGTAATTTTAAGTTGCTTTCAATATTAGTACTCTAAAAGGACACATTAAATGCCTATAAACATAGATAACTTAGCAAAATTTTTCTTTTGGCTTCAATAGAAATTGTGAGGGAGATGGCAGATAGCTAAAAAGTTTTGGTGCTCCTGAAGAGAGAAGTAGTCCCCCCCCCCTTTTTTTTTTCATCAGTGAATTCCCACTAGCTGGGTCCTCATTCTCCAGACACAAGTGCCTGCAGGAGGAGTGGGGAGCTGTACAGCTTCATTACTCATGCTGTGTCATCAGAGCAGGGTGACAGGGAGCTGTGGCTTCTAGATCAGAGCCTTGCCTAAATAGGAACTCTAGAAAGGACCTAAACAAAGAGTGGCTGTGTGGCTCCGTGGAGGGGAGTCCGTTTATATTCCTGCTATCAGAAATATGAGCAAGTTGCTGTTTTTTGAAAATACATTAAAATATATTACACATTCAAACAGGAACAAACCATTTTCCATCTCATTGGCTTGGAGAGCAAGAGAAACAAATCAGGTGGAGAGAAAACTCTGCTGTTTATTTTAATTCAGAGAAACAAAAATAATGATGCTGACAATTATTTAGCAAACATCTATCATTGTGAAGCACTAGGCAAATGCCATACATCTAACCCTCTTTACTACATTTGAAATAGGTAGCTAGAGTTACTCACTTTAAAGATGAAGAATTAATGGACAGAAAGTGTAGGTGTCTTGCCCAAGGTCACACGTGGAAAGTGGCAGGATCAAGTTTCAAACCTGAGCCTATCTTGGTTTCCCATTTATTAGGCAGAACATTTTTTCAGGCAGCTGGTAAAGGCAAGAGAAAGCCAATTTAAGTTTATTTCCTTGTCTTTTGTTTCTATCTCCTTTCCCTCAGGAGTATCAAGGTATGTCAGTGACATCAGCTGATACATTCCAACTCCTTTTAGAAAAGAAAAGAAAGAAAAAATAACCCCAACAACCAAAAACAGTGCATTGTTCAAACTCTTTGGGTCCCTTTATTCCCAGAGAAAAATTGAGGGTGTTGTTTCTCTCCATGATCTAATCTTTTTGGATTCAGACCATGTTTACTTAATTTATTCTATAATTAAGAAAGGAGAAACACCTCCCCTTTTGGTAACAAGTGTTTTACCCCACTGATTCTGTAGTCACTGAAGTGAAATAAAAACAGGTTTGTATTCGGCTCTCTCCTGCTCACTGACGTCACTTTAGGATTCTTTTCAGCCATCCTGGCTGGACCACAGGGCTCAGTGAAGACTGTTCTTTTGCCTTTCTTGGTGACTTTACTGTCATGGCTACCAGAACCAAGGGTGTTAACACATAATTGATGTGCTCAAGGCCATCAGCTAGCAGTCGACTATGGCTCACATGTCTTTTTCTTCTCCCACTCTCTCCCGTGTCTCTCTCTCTCTCTCTCTCTCTCTCTCTCTCTCTCTCTCTCTCTCTCTCTCTCTCTCTCTTGGCTGAGATTGGCTTTGGTTTGATTTCTTTCCCAAGTGAAGTTTTTAGAACAGATGAGAAAAAAATTGCGGGTATAAGAAAACCAACAAAAGAAAAAAGGAGTTTTCCCCTTATCATCCAAAATCATTATTATGATTTTGTTTCTGAAGATAATTTTAGAAAATCATCTCTGTACAACGAGAACACAAATTTGTCCCTGTTCTTGACAGCTCAAAGTGTTCAAGATGAGGTCTTCTCTAAACAAGCAGCTTAACGCGGAGATCATTATGAATGTTTGGGAATTCCATGCTGGGTGTGCGGAGGGGAGAGTGTCACTCTGTTAGGAGGTAAATGTTTTTGCTCGCACTGAACGTATGCTAATGTCTTGCTAAGGAAGCATTAGCTGTGCAGTAATGAAAGATGTAATTAGCATTTGATTTTCCAGCCAAATAGTGAGATAAGATAGTCTTGGAAGTCAGACGGACCTGGTTGGGAATTCTGGCTAAACATCATACAATGGTCACGAGCTTTGTACATCCTTAATTTCTCCCGAATCATCTTAACTCTGTGTGTGTGTGTGTGTGTGTGTGTGTGTGTGTGTAAATGCTAACTTTGTTTAATTAGCTAAAATATACAAAAACGCCAAAGCAAGTGCTTAAAGAATAGTAGATACTATTTCAAGTTTAAAAACTGGCTGTGGTCAGAGTGTAATATAAACATTAAAAAACCTGCAACATGTCAAATACCATTACAAAGTAGAAGTCAATGGACATTTAACTCAACTAGCTGCGCTGTTAGTGACAGTGAGCTGTTAGTGTTTATGGAGACAAAATGGCGTGGGGGCCATCACTTTGGGAGCAAAAGCTTTATGCCAGCTGTGAACCAGAGGAAGAATTTCAAACAATGACAGTCCCCCCGAAACGGCTGCTGCCATTAACCAAAGAAAGGTTTCTACATTTACAGTGTGGTAGTGAAGGTTGGCTGGACATCATTTCAACAGGAATTTACTAAGTCCATGAAAATACCCATTTTGAGCTCAGTTCCCTTCTCCAAGATCATTGTCTCATTTGGGAAACCAAGGTATCCACGAATAAAGCAATGAAACCCAGCCTTGTGCTAAATTGAACTATGTACTGAATTCCAAAATGTGTTTCAAAAGTCAAGGGTGCCAACGCCAAACAGAAAGGGTCCCTGTTCAGATATTGGGAAGATCTATCGCTCCTGGTTGCCTGAGACCACGGTTCCCCCTCCCTGCCTCCCTTGGGAAATAGTTCTTCAACTACAATTACCTGGTAATGGAAGGGACTATCAGCCATTGCTTCCTGACTTGCTCTTTACACACTCCACAGCCCTGCCCCCATGCAGGGATGGATAAGTAGCCTGAGTTATTCCAAGACAGCACATTCTTGCTCACAAGGATTGGTCATAATGTGAGGGAATGACTTGAGCCAGGATAATGGAGTCCTTTCTAATATATATATATATATATATATATATATATATATATATATTATATATATATATATATATATATAATATATATATTTATTAAGGTATTATATGTGTACATATCTTACCATTGCCCCCCCCCCCCACCTCCCATTTATGCCCTCCCTCCCCAGAGTTCTGTGTTCGTTGGTTGTACTTATATTCATGCATACCAGTCCTTCGGTTGTTCTCTTATCTCCCCCCAGGTCTCCTTCCCCTCCCCGCTGTCATTGGACAATATGCTTGTTTTATGGTGATTATCTCAGGATCACATGAATAGAATCCGCTCCTCATTTGGCAGTCTGCTTGTTTTATGTTGACTATCTCAGGACTACACGAATAGAGTCCGCTCCTCCTCTGGTTCTCACCGCCCCTCCCCCTGGGTCCCACTGCTTCCCCTGGGACACACGGCTCACCCGATATATATATATATATATATATATATATATATATATATATATATATATATATATAACTGGAATTGGAGAAAGATTTTTTTGTCTTCATGATTTGGTGGTGAAGCTAGTTAGATGTGAGCCTACAGATGATAACAGACATCATTCCCACTTCAGGGAGAAAATCTGATTGTGAGAATGATGTCAATGGTCAGAGAGAAGCAGAGATAACAGGAAGAGATAGAGAGAGGGGGGGTGCTATGGTTCCAGTTGTTGCTGACATTGAGTTTTGAATTGTGTTCCTGTCATTCTCAGTCAAAGAGCCCTAAGTTAAGTGATATCATCATCTAAGCTATTGTAAGGCATTGCTCGGCTCATTTGCTTATTTTGGTTACCAGCACAATGACTTGAAGGAGTCTCCTTTGAGTCTGAGTTAGGATCCTCTTTATAATAATCTCCAAAGGAATCCCTTCAAGTCAGAACCACAAAAGGATTAGTTGAAAAGAACCAGATAGGTATAGAAATAGAATTTATATAGTTGATGATATAGCCTGACTCTCTATTTACTGGCTTCTGATTTCACCACTTATTAGCTTTATGACTTTAGGTAAGTGACTTAATTTTGCTATACTTCTTTACATGGCTCTAAAATGGGTGTAATGATGGTATTATCTTATCTAAGATGTAATATAGGATAATGAGTAAGAACATGTTCTCTAGCAGGAAAATTTCCTATGGTGAAATCCTACCTCCACTATTGTTTGTAGATGGTTGTGACCTTGGGCAAGTTACTTATTTGATAGACTAGAGGCCCCATGCACAAAATTTGTGCACGGGGTAGGGGTGTGTATGTGTCCCTCAGCCCAGCCTGCACCCGCTCTAATCTGGGACCTCATGAGGGATGTTAGACTGCCCATTTAGACCCAATCCCACAAGGACTGGGCCTTAACGGGCAGTCGGACATCCTCTCACAATCCAGGACTACTGGCTCTCAACCCCTTGCCTGCCTGCCTGCCTGATTACCCATAACTGCTTCTGCCGGCCAGCTAGATCACCCCTAACCAATCCCCTGCCAGCCTGATAGATGCCTAATTGCTCCCCTCCTGGCCTGATTGTCCCTAACTGCCCTCCCCTGCAGGCCTGGTTGCCCTAACTGCCCTCCCCTAGGGATCTGATTGCCCCTAACTCCCCTCCCCTGCAGGCCTGGTTGCCCCCAACTTTCCTCCTCTGCTGGCCTGGTCACCCCTAACTGCCCTCCCCTGCAGGACTGATAACTCCAAACTGCTCTCTCCCTGCAGTGCTGATCTCCCCCAACTGCCCTCCCCTGCAGGCATGGCCCCTCTAAACTACCCTCCCTTGCTGGCCTGGTCTCCCCCGCCCCTGCCAACTGCCCTCCCCTGCCTGACTAGTCCCTCCCACTACCCTCTCCTACAGGCCTGGTCACCCCTAACTGCCCTCCTCTGCCTGCCCAGGTACCCCTATCTGCCCTCCCCTGCAAACCTGATCACCCTCAACTGCCCTCCCTTGCAGATCTGGTCCCTCCCAACTGCCCTCCCCTGTTGGCCTGATCACCCACAACTGCCCTCCCCTGCTGGCCATTTTGTGGCATCCATCTTGTGTACACATGGGAGAAGCCATCTTTGACCATATGGGGGCGGCCATCTTGTGTGTTGGAGTGATGGTCAATTTGCATATTACTTTTTATTAGATAGGATGTCCTAGTTTTCTTATTTGTAAAAAAGTGGTGATAATAGTATCTACCTTATAAGGTTGTTATGTATATTTATTTATTTATTTAGTTAGTTATTTTCTGGTCACCAGAAGTGCATCTTTATTTTATTTTTTTAATAAATCTTTTTTTGTTCAGATTATTACAAATATGTTCCTCTACCCCCCTCAATTGCTCCCCTCCACCAGGTTCCCACCCCATCCTTTGTGCGCCCCCCCCCCCATTGTCCTCATTCATAGGTACACAGTTTTTGTTCAGTCTCTTCCCGCACCCCCACTCCCTTTTTCCCCAAGAATCCTTAGTCCACTCCCCTTCCATATCTCTGATTCTATTATATTCACCAGTTAATATTGTTCATCAGATTTTTTAATTCCCTTGGTTTTAAGTTTCACTTGTTGATAGTTACGTATTTGTTGTTCATAATTTTTATCTTTATCTTCTTCCTCTTCCTAAATAACCCCCTTCAGCAATTCATATAATTCTGGTTTGGCGGTGATGAACTCCTTTAGCTTTTTTTATTTGTGAAGCTATTTATCTGGCCTTCAATTCTGAGCGATATCTTTGCAGGGTAGAGTATTTTTGATGGTAGGTTCTTGCTATTCATCACCTTGAATATTTCTTGCCATTCCCGTCTGGCCTGCATGGTTTCTGTTGAGAAATCAGCTGACAATCGTATGGGTGTTCCTTTATATGTAACTATCTGCTTTTTTCTTGCTTCTTTTAATATTCTCTCTTTGTCTTTTGCTCTTGGAATTTTAATTATGATGTGTCTTGGTATGGTCCTCTTTGGATTCCTTTTGTTTGGGGTTCTGTGTGCTTCCTGGACTTGTAAGTCTATTTCTTTCAGCAGGTGGGGGAAATTTTCTGTTACTATTTCTTCCAGTATTCTTTCGGTATCTTACTCTCTCTCTTCTTCTGGGATCCCCATAATTCTGACGTTGGTTTGCTTGAAATTGTCCCAGAGGTTTCTTACACTATCTTCAACTTTCTGGATTGTCTTCTCTTCTTGCTTCTGCAGAGGAGTGTCCTCTGGTTCTTTGTGTTCTAAATCTTTGTCTTGATTATTGTGATCTTCCAGTCTGTTTTTAGGACTCTGTGTTTTATTATTTCTATTTGATCCCTTTTTATTTCTAGTTGATCCCTTTTCATATCTTCATAGGTCTCGTTTATTTTATCAGCCTTTTTAAGGAAATTCTTGACAAACCTTATAACTGAGTTTTGAACTCAATGTCCATTCTTTTCTTTTCCTCCATCTTCTTCCTTTGTGTCCTGCCTCTTCTCTGCATTTTACTTATTTCCCTGATTTGATGGAATAGTTTTGTGTGCTAGGTGTTCTGTTAGAGCCTAGTAGCACAGCCTTCCCAGTTACCTGAGGTGGACAGTCTTGGTGTAGCCATTTGTGGGCTGTGTGTGCAGTCTTGTTGTTAAGCCTTGCTTATTGTTGGTATCACTGGGAAGCGTTAATCTCCAAGCCAGTTGGCTGTGAGGATCAGCAGTGTCTCAGCTAGGAGGGCTTCTGTACTCTGCTTGGATGGGGCGGAGTCTCGGGGTGGCACAGACAAGCTTTGGTTCCCTGTCAGTCTCGCCTTAGGAAAGTCCTATTTGCGGTGAGTTCTGCAAGATTGGTTGCAGGCATGGGCACTTCTTTGGTAAAGGCGCAGACAAGCTTTGGATTCTGGTCAGTCCCTCTTTAGAGAAAGCCAGCCTCCAGGAGAGGTTCTGTGCTCAGCTTGGATGGGGCAGATTCTCTGGGTGGTGCAGACAAGCTTTGTTTTCCCCTTGGCTTCTCCCTGAGTCCCACAGTAATGGCCATTGGCTTCACACACCTCTGAGAGATCTCTGCCTGCTGCCTGGCAATCCTGCCTCTCCCTGACTGTGGCCGTCTATCAGAGCAATAGGGTGATTCTATTTTCCTACCAAACAAGAAAGCGAGCTGCACGTTAGCTGTCTGCCCTCTCTGTGTGCCTGGAGTAAGCCAGCAGCAAACTCGACCGCCCTCTCCGCACTGGGAGTAAGCCAGCAGGGAACTCAGCGGCGCTCTCGGAGCCATGAGCAAGCTAGAAGCGAATTCGGCCAGCCCTCTCAGCCCGAGGGGAGTAGGCCAGTAACAAACTCGGCCTTCCTTCTCCATGAGCCAGCAGCAAACTCTGCGGCCGCCTTTTCGAGCGCACAGTTCTCCGCACCTTCACAATTTCTGAGGCTCAGCATGCCTTTTCTCTCTTTCCCAGATGGTAGAGCCTCCTCTCAGCCAGCCATCTGGTGCTTCAGGGCAATGTTTCCCTTGTTTCCCAGTTCTAAATTCAAAATTGTTGTGGTAGGCTGCATTTGGGTGTCTACCCTATGCTGCCATCTTGGTTTCTCCTGTTATGTACATTTAGTGAGTTCATATATTTATAGTTGTTAACATGGCAAATATTATATGTGTTAATATCCTATCTAATAAAGAGAAAATATACTAATTGACCATCATGCTATTGCAAAGATGGTGGCATCCACAGCCAATAAGGAGGGAATGTGCTTATTAACTGCCTTGCCCTCAAAGATGGCCGTGCCCACAGTGCGCAAATTTTGTGCACTGGGCCCCTAGTTTAGTTATAATGGAGGTTATATAGAATTTGTATTACAATGCCTTCTTCACAGTAAGTACTCAGTAAATGTTAAATGCTATGGTGCTTCTATGTGGGTCTAATTCCAGCTGTGCATAGCAGCCATTTTTCTAAATGCCAATGTCAGATTAATTTTGTTAAAGTAACACTTTAGTCATGTTTTACACATTCTAAATACTTTCAGTGGCTGCCTATTTCCCATAGATAGTGATCCTTCTTAGACCATTTTTATCCTAATCATTTTAAGCTATTCCCCAGGATTGCCTCACATAGTCACTTCACTTAGTTAAAAGATTTTATCATTACTCATTGTACATCGAGAACTGTGACGAGTCTGAGATTTTGCCTTACTTATAAGCTAACAAAGTAGCCTACCACATTTTCATGGATACTGGCAAAGACATAAAATTCCTGGGTCATTGCTCACACCACAGCAAGCAACTTAAGCTTTATGTTTGTACTGGTTATCTTTGCACCTTAAGTCCCCTAGTGGGGAGACACAGAAGGGCCCAGGAGAATGCTGGGAGAGTGCATAGCATAGTGGCTTAGGGCATGGTCTGCCTTGATTCAATTTCCAGTTTAGCCACTTTCTTAACTAGTCTGTGCCTTGACATTCCCATCTGAAAAAATGGGTAAAATAATATCTCCCTCAAATGGTTGTTATGAGGAACACACAATTTTATATTTGCAAAATGCTTACAAATTAATTATTATATATAAAGTAATCCATGTATTTTAATCCATATGTATCTAGTCTCTCTATATATACTGATCCACATAATAAATAAAAAAAATAGAAAAATGGGAGTATATGAGATTACTCTGGAAGAATATTGGGAGGGAAGAGAAGAGGGCTGAGTGCTGAGGACAACCAATATTAAGAGAAAAGCAAAAGAAAACAAGCCAGGATACAGAGTAATGAGGGAGGCGGGGGATGACTTGGGAGAGTGGAACCCTGCAAGCCCAGGAGGAGTGTGCTACAGGAGTGGGCTTCAGGCAGGAATGTAAACCTTGAGATAGCAAGGGCATTTCTGCTTTATTCGGGCTCAATTCTCTGGACTTAGCACAGTGCTAAGGACATATAGGAGGTGCCCAATTAGTATTTGGTAAATGAAAATATAACAAATAGAGAAATCAGGAAAAAGAAGGACCTGAATATACTTATTTAGGTTTCCCCCTATGCAATGCCAAACTAACACCAGACTTTGACGCTAAAATCTTCTTAATCCTTGGTTTATCCCTTAGAGAGCAATTGCCTCTTATTGCCATGTTCATTACAATTTTATGAAACTGTCCAGAAGTCCCATTTTTTAAAATAAGTGCATTTTGTCTATGATAGTTATATTTTTAGTCTTTTTTTCCTTCTAAATGCCAAAATTAGTCATTAGATAGAAGACCTGGCCATCAACCAGGCCACTGCATGACTCAAGATTCTGTCACTTGACCTCATATTAAAAATATGAAAGCCAAAGTGTTTGTCTGACAAGCAGCACCACAGCAGTGTTTTCTGCTTTTCTGTTTTAGTGTACACAAAATGTAGTCAGATTTCAAATACTCGTTTCCCTTTAATTTGGGACAGTGGCAGTATATTTCTCTTCATTGCGAATGACCCAGTTGCAAAAAATCTCCACATGAGAATGTGGTCCCAACTGAATATCAGCACCACATTTTCAGGGCTGCTTAGACAATGGATTTCATTTAAGTGATGTCAGATTAAATTTTCCTAATTGTACATTAATTTTATTACTTCCTTGCTCAAAAACTTTCTATGGAGCATATATCAAGCCTTTTAAATCCAGCCAAATGCTCTTTAGTCAGTCTATAGTCTATAGTCTACTTTCTTTTTCTTTTCTCAAACACTTCATTCCCCTACTTCTTTATCTTTTACTAGAGGCCTAGTGCATGAAATTTGTGCACTTGGGAGGTAGAGGGGGGGTACCTCAGCCCAGCCTGCACTCTATTCCAGTCCAGGAGCCCTCTTGGAGTCCATTGTGCTCTCCAGCAGTGAGCCCAGCTTCTGGCTGAGCTGCATTTCCCCTGTGGGAGGCACTGACCACCAGGGAAGCTCCTGTGTTGAATGTTTACCCTGTGGCGGTCAGTGCTCATCATAGTGATCGGTTATTCGGCCATTCGGTGGATTTGTGTATTAGTCTTTTATTATATAGGACTAGAGGCCTGATGCACGAAGATTGGAGCAAGAATAGGCCTTCCTTCCCATGGCTGCTGGCACCACCTTTGCTCTCTCCTGGAGCTGCCTTTCTACCTTCCCACACTACACAGAGGCCTGGAGAGGCTGGGGTGGTATGGAATGCCTGTGTTGTCACCATGGTGATGATGCAAGTGTCCTGCCCTGCCCCTAGCCGCTCGGTGTCTGTGTATGCAAATAAACCCAACAAAAATGGTGGGTTAATTTGCATACTCACTCCTGATTGGCTGGTGGATGTCATGAAGGTATGGTCAAATTGCATCTTTTTTTTTTTATTAGTGTAGACTAGAGGCCTGGTGCACAAAATTCGTGTACTGGGAGGGGTGTTCCTCAGCCCAGCCTGCACCCTCTCCAATCTGGGACCCCGCAGGGGATGTCTGACTGCCTGCTTAGGCCCGATCCTTATGAGATTGTGCCTAAACAGGCAGTCAGACATTCCTTTCACAATCCAGGACTGCTGGCTCCCAACTGTTCACCTGCCTACTTGATTGCCCCAAACTGCTTCTGCCTGCCAGCATGTTCACCCCCTAACCCAGGGGTGGGCAAATTTTTGACTTGAGGGCCTCCTCTGGACCGGAGGGCCGGAACAAAAGCAACCTGACTATGCTGGAACTCTCATGTTGGGCTGCTGGTGAAGGAGCGGAGGGAAGAGCAAGAGAACCCTCTGCTCTTTCGGCTCCACACGCCAGATAGAACAGCTGAATGGGCCGGATTCAGCCTGCGGGCTGTAGTTTGCCCACAGCTGCCCTAACCTCTCTCCTGCAAGCCTGATTGATACCTAACTGCTCCCCTGCCAGCCCAATCATCCCCAACTGCCCTTCCCTGACAACCTGGTCACCCCCAAATGCCTTCCCCTGCATATTCCCTCTTTATTAGATAGGGTTTTTTCTTTAATGTATTGGACAGCCCTAACTAGTTTGGCTAGGTGGATAGACCATCAGCCTGCAGACTCAGGTATCTCAGTTTGATTCCAGTCAAGGGCATGTACCTTGGTTGGGGGCAGATATCCAGTGAGGAATGTGCAGGAGGCAGCTGATAGATGTTTCTAGCTCTGTGTCCCTTTCCCTTCCTCTCTGTAAAAAAAAAAAAAATCAATAAAATACATATTTTTAAAAAGAAAAATTTAAAATTCCTCCATATCTGCTTGGCTGGTGTGACTCAGTGATTGAGACATCAGGCAGCTGCTCCTGGGAGGGGATCACACCATGGGAGCGCGCGGCCCTGCCAGGCTGAGACCCCAGCCCAGGCTACTGGCTCTGGAAGGGGATCAGGCAGTGGGGAGTGAATTATTTCTTTCTTTATTTATTTTTATAAAGGGTCAGGAGGGCCTCTGGGCAGCATTCTGCATTACTCTGCAGGCTCTCAGCAGCAGCCCTCACTGAGACTGGGGACTCTGGCAGGACTGAGAGGACTGGGTGCCACCATCTTGTGGCTATGGGCGCTCCCATTTTTGTCATGGAGTGATAGTGAATTTGCATATTACTCTTTTATTAGATAGTATTAGATCTATATTCCTAGATATCTTATAGTAGTTTGTTTTGAATGTAATTTTTTTGTATTATCTGATGGATTATTACTGGTGCTTAAGAATATGCCCCTTTTTTTTGTATGTGTCTCATTTATCCACAAGTTTGCTGACTTTTATTACCCGTATTTGCCGGCGTATAAGACGACCCTTTGGCCCTGAAAAATATGCCTCCAAGTGGGGGGTAGTCTTATACGGCGAGTATATAACAAACTCTGTATTTTTAGTGGAAATGTTAGGGGGTCGTCTTATACGCCGGCAAATACGTATTTTTCAGGGCCAAAAAATCGTCTTATACGCCGGCAAATATGGTATATTACCATGGCTGAACTTAGAGGTTATTCATTTTTATGTGGAGAGAACCATATTTTCCACAAATAATGACAGTTAGGTCTCTTCATTTCCAATTATTATGTCAAAAAATTTTATAGGCTTACATTTACTGAACCTATGCTAAAATATTCAGTAGAAGTAGTAATAGCTGGCATCCTTATCTTTCTCCTAACATTTATAAGAATGCTTCTCAAATTTCACCATTAAGCTACTTGCTGAATAACTATATATGTGAGTCAGCATTCTGAATGGTTAAGAGCTAGGACTCTGTCTCATTTTAATTTCCAACTCTGTCACTTACTGCTGCGCTATATTGAACAAAGAAATTCTAGCTTGATTTCCTCATGTGTGGTATTGGAGATGACAGCACCTAACCATAGAGTTGTTTTAAAGGTTCAATGAATTAATACATATAAAGTGCTTAACACTATCTGGCATATCACAAGCATGATATGTATTCCATATATAAATATATTGAGATGATCATTTGAAATTTATAATTCAATGTATTACCTTATATTATTACAATGAATAGCCTTTAAGTTCCTGAGACAAATCATATTTGAGTATGGGTTTTCAAAAATACATGGTTTACTTCTACTCAATATTATGTTCAGAAGTGCTAGTTAGGATATTTAGGCAAGAAAAAGATATAAAAGGCATCTAGATTGTAAAGGAAGGGGTAAATTGTTTTTCAGATGATATGATACTGTATTTAGAAATCCTAAAGAATTCACACACATGCAACCGTGAGAACTAATAAGAAAATTCAGCAAAATTGCAAGGTACAAGATCAATATACAAAAAGCAATTTTATTTTTTAAATACTCATCTGAGGATATGCTTATTGATTTTTAGAGAGAGTGGGAGGGGAGAGAGAGAGAGAGAGAAATGTGGGAGGGAAACATCAGCCAGCTGCCTCTTGAATGTGCCCCATCTGGGGATGGAACCCACAACTCAGGTATCTGCCCTGATGAACCAGGAATCAACCCATGGAATCATATGGGATGATGAATTGTATATTCTATATACTAGCAATGAACAATTGAAAAAAATTAAGAAAACAATTTAATTTACAATACCATCAAAAGAATAAAAATTTCAGTATTAAAGTTAACAAAATAAGTGCACTTGTACACTAAAAACTATAGAACATTTTAAAATAAAATTAAGGAAGATCTAAATAAATGGAAAGATATCTGTTGTTTATGAATTGGAAGGCATTATTCATCAAGAAATACTCCCCAAACTAATATACAGGTTCCATACAATCCCTGTAAAAATTCCAGCTGCCTTTTTAAAAATGAAATGAAAAAATAATCCTAAAATTTATATATAAATCGCAAGGATCCCAGACTGGTCAAATCAACCCTAAAAAAGAATGGAGTTATGACTCACACTTCCTGATTTCAAATTTGACTACAAAGCTGTAATACTCAAGGCAGTGTGGTACTGACATAAGGACAGACATATAGATCAAGGGAATAGAGTTGAAAATCTTGAAATTAACCTTTCCATTAAAGGTCAGTTGATTTTTTACAAAGGTGTCAAGTCAACTGGATAAAAAAAGAGGACTGGGCACCGCCATCTTTTCAACACACACCCCTCATCTGTTTGATCTCTAAAACTGGAATTACCCAGAGTTCCTTTCTTGGGTCTCTTTTCTGTTTTTATCAGTTGTGCTGATAAAATGGAGTGCTTCCATTTGCTTCTCCACATTTGCTTTCTCCCCTTCTCTTCATTGTTTCGTGCCTTAGAGGTGCCAGATTCTTTTGTCCTTAAATTCTAGTTGAAAGCTGGGAAGAGAGTGAGAGTGGGGGCTATTTATTCTGTTAGCCTTCCTTAACTAAAGGTTGCAGCTCTTGGTAGGGGTCCTCTCCATCCAGTTTCTTCCTCTGGGTTCCTAGTAACTTCTCTTTCCTCTTACCCCTTTAAGTATGTGAATGTTGGGTAGTGCATTATCACTTAGTAGAGGCCCGTTGCATGAAATTTGTACACTGGGAGGGGGGTGGTGTCCCTCAGCCCAGCCTGCACCCTCTCTAACCTGGGACCTCTCAGACATCCCTCTCATAATCTAGGACTGCTTGCTCCCAACCACTCACCTGCCAGTCTGCCTGATAACACCCTAACCACTTTCCTGCCAGCTTGATTGACATCTAACTGCTCCCCTGACAGCCCAATGGCCCCCAATTGCCCTCCCCTGCTGGCCTGGCTGCCCCTAATTGCCCTCCCCTGCTGGTCTGGTTACCCCTAACTGCCCTCCTCTACTGGCTTGATCACCCACAACTGCCCTCCCCCGCTGGCCATCTTGTGGCAGTCATATTGTGACCACACTATGGGGGCGGCCATCTTGTGTAAGGGCATGATGGTCAATTTGCATATTACTTCTTTATTATATAGGAGGATTCTTTACCCTAATCTCTGCCACACCATTTAAATAGACCCTTTGTTAAACTCTCCTCAAGACTGGAGTGTTTTACTAGGCTGACTAATAAATTTACATGTTCTCCTTTGCTGATCTCATCTAGTGTATGGGTTTAAATTTCATGATTCCACAGATGACTCCTAAATTTTCATCCATAGCCCTGGACTTCTCCCTTGAGATTCCCATTTGAAATTTCCACTTGAATAGCTTCAAAGTTAACATCAAAACCTCCAGTTCTGATTCTTACCCACCTTCCAACCTCTTCCCATACTTTCCAATGTCAATAAGTGGCAATGTTCCTTCAGCTATGGAAACCAAAAAGCCTGGAGTCTTTTTTTGCCTTTTTTCTTTCTTTCACACTCTCCATTCGATTTAACAGAAATCTTTTTATCTTTCTTTTCAACATATATTCAGATTTTAACCAGTTAGCACCACCCCCACTGCTTCTACCTTGGTCCAAGCCGTCATCATCTCTGGCCTGGGTTACTTGAACAGGTTCCTAATTTGTTTTCTTGCCTCTTTCCATACTCTTTATATGTTGCTCTAGTCTTTTCAATACAACTGCTTGAGTGATCTTTTCAATGTATGAGTCACATTATGTCTCTTGTCTCTTTAAATTTTCCCATTAGCTTCTCACCTCTCTGGTCATCAAAGTCAAAGACTAAAAGCAATCTGTGGGATCTGACCTCCTGCTGCAGTTCCGACTTTTGCTCTTACCCCTCTTCTGTTCACTCCACTCTGGTCACACTCGTCTCTTGCTGTTCCTTGAGCATGTCAGCAATGCTCCTGCCTTAAAGTATTTGGACTTCCTGCGTCATCTGCCTGGGAGACTTGGCTCCCTCCAATATTAACTTCTCTCTGGCACTCTCTATAAAAAAAATCCTTCTCTCCACTCGGCTGCTCTTTTCCTTCCTTACATTAGTTTGTTGTTTCTTCCTAGTACTTTGACTCTCTGATATATGTTATATTTCCTTGTTTTTTGCGATCTGTTTCCCACATTGTCCTTTCCCCACAATGAGAATATAACCTACGGATTTTGATTCGTTCACACATTTCTTTTTCTCTAGCACCTAGAATACTGGCATGTCATGCTGCTCAATAATTGTTGTGGAATAAATAATCAGGCAGATTGATGAAAGAGTTTTAACGATTAAGGTAGACAACACTTGTAAAATCTCTGGAGTTGTCTTGTTCTGGAGCTCCTGATCATGGTAATATTGGGAATAGGGTAGGTATAGTTATGGAGATAGAGGATCTTTGGATCGGTTCTTTAAGACTTTGTTCCCCTCCTACTTTCTCAGATTTAACACTTCCTAGTAAACCATAGTCCACAGCAGCAAGTGAATCTTTTTAAGCGTCTTGCATACTCACGGTAGTTCCCACTCAGATGTGGCTTCAGGCAGGGTGCCTGGTTCTGGCTGCTCATCTGCCAGAGCCTTGCTCGCTGCCTGGCCTTTCTGTTCTGTTTCCAGTTCATGGAGATATTTATCTTGATCTTGTACTCAGCTAGTATCATAATGCTTGTATCTTTTAAAATATATTTCCAAACATGGTTGAGGGTTGGGAGAGAGAGGGCGTGGTAATTTATGAACTCACTAAACCATCTTGATTAGAAGTCCCCATGCATTTCCAAACAATGTTCAAATTGTTGCCAGATTAAAAATCCAGGAGACAGCACATAAAAATTCAGATTTACAGTTTTATCTTGAAAATTTGCAGCATCTGGCAACACTCTGCTGGAATTTCTACATGTAACAACTGATTAGAGGTAAGTAAATGCTAAGACCCTTCAATGGCTCCGCACTCCACAAGTTCCCAAGTTCTCACCACAGCATATTTTCTTAAACTTGACAGAAATGACTTAGCTCCTTTGTTGTATCTGCTTAACCCTTGTGGGTATTTTAATCAGCAGTCCCAATTTTGGGTCCACTATGAGCTAAAGTATTAGTAATTTGTTAAGAAGTTGAAAGATAAAAGCCATCAAACAAAAATGGTCTTTATTTTGAATCCTATATAAGAAGTGGAGAGATGAGAGGCGAGAAGCAAGAGGTAAGAGAGAGAGAAAGAGAGAGAGAGAGAGAGAGAGAGAGAGAGAGAGAGAGAGAGAGAGCATTTATTCTGTTTTTTCTCCCTAGTGAAAAAAAAATTTCTCCTATCTCCTTGGGCCCCAAATTACCAACCCTATTAAATCTGCAAGTTTCCCCTTTTAGGCTAGACTTCTACCCTTAAAAATATTATTTTTTGGATAAAACTTAATATCAGGGAGTACCATGGAATCTGATGATGCTGTCACACAATGAGTAGCAGAACACTGAGAATGTCATATGTCTACTCTTCTGTCAAGGTAAGATCTCTCTAATTCAAGAAAGAGCTAATCATTTGATGATACTGACAAGCTTTTCCTTCTAAATTAAACTGAGTAGTCAAAAGAATCAGATTTTTCATGTATGCAAGAATCTAGATAATCAGCTTCTTTGCCCAACTACCACAAGTATTCTTCCCAGAAACTGTGGCCAGATTCAAGGTAGTTCAAATGTAAATTTCTGGTTTATACTAAATCATGACTTCTGTCCAAATTCGTGCAGGTTTGTACAGTGGTAACCATGGAATGGACATTGTCTCGTTTATGTGATTTGCAGCGTTATCAGCAATAGCTCCCCATGTTTGCCCTGCCAGAAATGACTATGTGGCTCGTTTATTCAGGTTGACACAATGAAGCTGTTGTTGACGAACAAATAAATCCTCTTAGGTTTGTCATCTCATTGTAGATTTCAGGCTTGCAAGGGCCGTTTACATAATGTTGCTTATACATACTTCTTGAACGTTGCCAGAAACCTTATGACTCTATTACTTATTACTCAAACACCCTTATAGCTTGCCTGTGCCTAGGTTAGGAGGCATGTTTGTGGTCCTCGGAGTTTAATTTTGTAAAATTCGTCTGTATTGTTGAAAGTATTACAGATGTCTCCTTTTGTTTTCCCTGTGGACGCCCTCCATCCTGCCCCCCTAGCCTCAGGACTTGATCATACTAGTGTGTGTGTCCCTGGGTTATCAGAGAGTTTAATTGTTGAAGTATGGTTTTAAAGTTATGTTGTAGCCTGTTTTTATGTTCAATTGTTTCTTTTTCATAAAAGTTAAAACTTTTCAGCCCAAACGGGTTTGGCTCAGCAGTAGAGCGTCGGTCTATGGACTGAAAGGTCTGGGTTCAGTTCCGGCCAAGGGCATGTACATTGGTTGTGGGCACATCCCCAGTAGGGGGTGTGCAAGAGGCAGCTGGTCGATGTTTCTCTCTCATCAATGTTTCTAGCTCTCTATCTCTCTCCCTTCCTCTCTGTAAAATATCAATAAAATATATATTTTTTTAAAAAGTTAAAATTTTTCTCTTCGAAACAAATACTTAATATTCAATCACTACATATCCAAGGAAGAGTTATTATACAGGACAAGATTTCAAGAAAATGAAACATTAAGCACAATTAAAGTTTAACCAAAAAATGAGATATTATCAATATTTGTTTAATCCTACCTTGTTTTGTCTCCTAAACTTGAGTTTAACCAATTCACCTGGAGTTACAAACATTGTTTTTGTTTATATAATTTTTTTTTAACTTTGTTGCTGTTTATTACTCTGTGGTTGATACCACTCAGCATTTGAGCAAATTTTTGGCTGCTTACTCAGGAACTAGAAGGCAAGTTACAATTTCTTGGGAAGATTTGGTTCATAGGAAGGGATAGAAAAATGGATTTTGTGGACTCATTTGTATCCCCTGAGCCTAAGCTTAACCCCATTTGAACTGTCTAGATTTAGTGGTCCCTCTTAAGTCAGAGTAGAATCTTCCTCTTTCCTTCCATACATGTACATGTGTCTTAGTCCAAAAAGCTCCAATTTTTATGAGTTGCCTTACAGATTGACCTGTCCTGTCTTTTGGGGCTCTGGGATGCATTGGAAGTTAATTTTTAAAAATTCTAGTTGTAATAGAGTTATTCTTAGAAATCAGTCCTGCTTTTTCTGCCTCCTCAGTGACAGTGTGGGTGTCCCTCCCACAGGGAACTACAACCTAGTCCACCAGGACCAGCAAGGCATCTCCGTTAGTTAGACAGGCACAGGTGGCCAGGACACAGTCACTGAGGTAGCTGCATGTGAATGAGGATATATATATATATCCCCATTGAGGCCTGGTTGCCCCCTAACTGCCCCCTCCGCCAGCCTGATCGCTTCTCACTGCCTCCCTGTTGACCTGGTCGTCTCCAACTGCCCCTCACTCCCGCTGGCCTAGTAGCCCCTCACTTTCCTTACTGCCAGCCTAATTGCCCCCAACTGCTTCCCTACCAGCCTGGTCATCTCTTACTACTCCCACCGAGCTTAATCACCCTCAACTGCCTCCCTGCCAGCCTAGTTGCCCCTAATTACATCCACCACCTGCTGGCCTGATCACCTCTTACTGCCCATCCTGCCAGCCTGGTCACCCCCAACTGCTCCTTTCTGCCAGTCTGGTCACCCCTAACTCTCCCCAACCCCGCTGGGCCTGGCTACCCCTAACTGCCCCCCCTTCCAGCCTGGTCACCCCACACAGCCTTCTGTTCAATTGTTTGGTCATCCCTCACTAAACCCCTGCCAGCCTGGTCATAGGCAACCATCTTGTGAGGGTGTGAGGATCAATTTGCATATTATATCTTTATTATGTAGGATAACTTGCCTGTGCTTAGGTTAGAAGGCAATGTTTATAATAATAAAAGTGAAGTATGCTAATTAGACTGGATATCCTTTCAGATGACCTTCCAGACGAAGCTGGGGCTGCGAGGGAAGCCTGGGTCCCAGATGCCAGAGGGAAGCTAGTGCCGGCAGCCAGGCGAAGGAAGGCCTACTCTTGCATGAATTCCATGCCTTGGGCCTCTAGTGTATATATATATATACACTAGAATATATATATATTCTCACACAAGGATATGTTTTGATTTTAGAGAGAAAGAAAGGGAGAGAGAAACATGGATGTGAAAGAGAGACATTGATTGGTTGCCTCTGTAAGCACATGACAGGGAAACGAGCCCAAAACCTACATATGTGCCCTGACTGAGAATTGAACCTGCAAACTTTTGGTGTATGAGACAACACTCCAACCAACTGAGCCACCAGCCAGGGCTGAATGGGGATATTTGTAAAAATGTGAGGGGATAAACAGCAATAGAAGGAGCCTCTTTAGTAACTGTATAGATTGTCCTTCATGGAATCCCATTAGTCAAATCTTCAGTGTTCAGCTACTGAAGCTCTACTGATCTCCTAGCATCTTTGGTGACCTGGCCATTTGCCCACCCTCAGAAGCAGACATCTACCTTGCTCCTCTAAAATAGAAGGCATCAGATGGGAACTCCCTCAGTTTCCTGCTACCAAATTCATACAGTTCCATATGCTTTCTCTCTCTCTCTCTCTCTCTCTCTCTCTCTCTCTCTCTCTCTCTCTCTCATTTTAGTTTTGGAGGTAGTCTTCTGGTCATTTAAGGCCAATTGCTCCACCTGCATTTCAGATCCCTTCATGCTTCATCAAGTGTCTTAAATGTTCAATTCCTCCGCCCCACTTCCACTCTGCTACTCATTAAATATATCCTTCTCAATTAGGTTATTTCCAATTACATTCAAACATGTGCATGTCTCTTCTGTCTTAAAAACAACCACCTTTTCTTGATTCCCATATTCTTCCCCCTCCCACTTTATTTCAATCTTTCCCATTCATTAAATCTACATTTTTCTAAAGAGTTTTTGATATTTGGTGAGTCAATTTTCTCACCTTGAACTCACTCCTCTACTCTCTCTATTATGACAGTTGTTTCTAACATTGCACCAAACAACTATGGCTAGAGCCACCAACGACCTCTATGATTTAAATCCAGTGGATATTTCACAGCATTTTTTTCTGATTTCTCAGCACTCTTGCCCACTCTGTGTTTTTTGAAACATGTGCTTATTTTGGATCCCTGGACACCATGCTCTCCAGGCTTTCCTTCTTACTTCCTAGCATTTGCTTATCTGTTACTTTGCAGGTTCACCTTTCTCTGGTTCATTGATTCTAAGCACTTTCCCCTTTCCATTTTATAATTTTATAGGTTGGGTTCTTTAGATCAGATGTTGTGATAGCACTTGGGGTACAAACTGTTCATTATGAGTGGAAGGAAGGTGCAAATGTGAGAAAGAAGTTCAACTAGTATGCAGTCCCAACAACGCTTTGGCCAACCTGGTTGGGGGGCGGGGGTTCATTTTAGAACCTGGACTCATCCATGATGGATGGATTTGGATTGAAGTGACTGAGCCTCATACTTCTGCCTCATTCATATATGTGGGGTGCCCATACATTCAGTTGCTTATTCAGTATCTCTACTGGGGTGTCTCAGAGTTCTCAAGTGCAATGTGTCTAAACCCCATAAGAAATTTGTGAAATTTATCGCCTAAATATCCTGTAAATCCATTCACTTTTCTTATTTTCTACTGCAATGGGTCTAGTTTCTCTAGCTCGAATTCTACAACTTGATTTTATTTGGTCTCCGCATTTCCAGTTGAACTCTTTCATCAGTTTATTACAATATTTTCAAATACAATTCTTTATTGTTATCTCCTCTCTTTACCTGAAGTCTACCTTCAGGGACTTAACATTGTTGTTTTAAATAGATACTAAAATAGCCCAAGCAGGTTTGGCTCAGTGGATAGAGTACTGGCCTATCCAAAAGGTCCTGGGTTCATTTCTGGTCACGGGTAGTCTCCTTGGTTACATTTTCCTCTAATTCATGATTGTGCTGGGCCCGGGCCCTGGTAGGGGCTCATACAGGAGGCAACCAATCGATGTGTTTCTCTCATTCATATTTCTCTCTCTTCCACTTGCCCTAAAAATCAATAGAAAAATAACCACAGGTGAGGATGAGGATTAACAAAAATTAAATAAATAAAAATAAAATAGAATAAAGTAAATAGAGACTAAAATAATGAATGTAACTCTTAAAAACTCTTGTGGTTTGACTCCTATCTATGTCTCCAGGATAATTTTATTCTACTCTTTTCCTCAAAAGAGTAGCATTAATTTGTCTTTTTTTTTTTTTTAAGTTTCCCTCATGGACCCACAAGCAGGTATCAGTACTGTTCTCTCTACTAGGAATATTCCTGTCCCATTCTTCAGTTTGTTAGCTTCAATTCTCTATTTCTTAGCTCAACCCTTATTTTTTTCAGATAAGTCTTCCTTGAGTATCCCATATTGGCTTAAACCTTCATAGCATTCTGTTTTATTTCTTCACTAGAGGCCCAGTGCATGAAATTCATGTACAGAGGTATGTGTGCCCCTCAGCCCAGCCTGAACTCTCTCCAATCTGGGACATCCCTCTCACAATCTAGGACTTCTGGCTCCCAACTGCTCGCCTGCCTGCCTTCCTGATTGCCCCTAACCGCTTCTGTCTGCCAGCCTCATCACCGTCTAACCACTTCCATGCCAGCCTGATTGATGTCTAACTGCTCCCCTGCCAGCCTGTTTGCCCCCAACCGTGGCAGGCTCACTGTGCTCTGTTAGGGTGTTTTTGGTCTTACAAAAAATAGTAAAGGGTTTGAAGTAGAAGGCACAAGATTTAATTTGTATTAACTCCTAAATTTAATGTCAATTAAACTTAAATTGCCAATATAGTATAATCACCAAAATATGCATGCAGGATATCTGCACATGTTACTTCATATTATGCCCTTAAATATAAGAAAATACTTTGAAAACAAATTTTGATGCTCATCAGTATTTTGGGAATGATTAATCAATTAAATTGGATTCATTGAAAAAATAAAGTGGGATTTTTAAAATGTTGAAACAATCTTGATCAATGGAGGATTTAAGAAAGTGAAAATAAGTAGAGTGAAAATAAAGGAGCAGAATGATTGGGATGTGAAGAGGAGAAAGTAAGAAATATAAGATTATTAATTATCTAACCTAATAATAGAGTAATACGCAAATTACCAGCCACGTCCACCAGCCAATCAGAGTGAGTATGAAAATTAACCCACCAAAGATGGTGGTCAATTTGCATATGCAGAGGGAGGGAGGAGTGAAGATTGAAGACAGCATAGAAGGAAGAGGGAGGGAAAGTGGAAAGCAAGATGGCTGAAGCTGCTGGAAGGAAATACTGGCAGTGTGTGTGGGGCGGGGCAGGGCGGGGTGAGGTGTGCAGTGGCGTTGGTGGGAGGCAGCTGGGGCGGCTGTTGTGGCAGGTCAGGTGGGCAGGGTGGGGCACACAGCACCAGTGCACTCATGTGGCCTCAGAGTCGGTGGCAGAGAGAGTGGCTTGGTGGCCTTGGGTGGGGCGGATGTGCCCCGCCTGTCCCTCCCCACCCTCTCCCCCCCCCCACCCGCCGCAGTGGGAGAGGTGGGGGGGTGGAAGAGGTGGCGGGAGGTTAGCCCGCTGGGAGTTTTGCAACAAGTGCCTAGTAAAACATATAAAAATTATAAGGCTAGATCTGGGTATTAAAAGATAATGTTTAGTCTGAATGCAAAGGAGACATTTAGAAAGTAAAATGAATGAAGACAAGTGATATACTTTCAAGGCTTTTCTTTTTTCTCTTTTGCCAGCCCTGCATATCTTCCTTTTGAGGGAGGACTCTCTCCTATATGTTGTTAGTCCTTGTGGTTTGAGTGTCACTGACTGTTGTCCCTCCCCTTTCAGCCCCTCCCACTCTCAGCTTCACGGGTAGCCAATTAGAAACTCTGTTTTTGGGGCCACAATGATTGATTTAGGAACAGACTTGTGATCAAAGAAGATAGGAATCATTCCTGTAATAATTTCTGAAACTAATGGGAAACATGTGCGCGCTCTCTCTCTCTCTCTGAAAATAGATATTGTAACAATAAAGTTAAATTTAAGTATTCTCTTTTGTGACCAATATGTACAAATGTGTCTGGAAAAGAAGACAATAGAGAGGAAAGAGATTGCAAGTGACCATGGTTAACCCTCTGGAACTAAATACTTTAAAATTTCTAGTTACATAGCCTGATAAATTTTCTTATGGGTTTAAGCTAGTTTGAGTTGGGTTTCTGTCATTTGAAATCACAAATATTTCCTTGCACCAGCCTTGTAAGAAACCTCATACCTGGATCAATCTAATCATCTGTATACCTGGGGTCTTAAAAATAATTATATATTCACTAGAGACCCGGTGCACAAAATTCTGCACAGGGGTGGGGATAGGTGTTTCTCAGCCTGAACTGCACCCTTTCCAATCTGGGAGCCTTCAGGGGATGTCCTACTGTCGGCTTTGGCTGGCTCCCTGTGGTTCTATGCTCTCTGCGGGGCCTGCCTGTTCCACACCAAGGCAACTGCCAAGCAGGCCATGCTGAGTGCTGCCTGCGGCCACACTTGTCTGCTCCCCAGATGCTGTGGTGATGGCCATCAGGCTTTGCTGGGAGCTGCCTGTGGGCCATGCTTGACTGCTCCCGGGTTGCCATGGTGATGGCCAAACAGGCCATGCTGGGAGCTGCCTCCTCTCTGCTATCAGTCTCCCTGGAGGCAATGAGGTCAGTTTGCATATGCACTCCTGATTGGCTGGTGGGCGTTACAAAGTGATGGCCAATTTGCATATTTCTCTTTTATTAGCATAGCTTGTAAGAATAGTTCCAAGATGCAAATTACTGCTGGAATGTGTAGGTTAGTGCCTCAAATTAGTCATGGTTCTTAGCACAGTTGGGACCTGAGTACTTCTTGGCAATATTTATTTTTATCTCTGGCTAGGGTCTCTTCCATTCCCCTCAGTAATTTTATTTTTGTTTTATTTTTAAAATCTCCTTATAGCCTCTACCCTATTAATTTTACCATCTCTATCAGTAGATGCTGCTGCCTTTATTTATTTCACTGAGGAAATGGACACATGTGGTGAGAATGTCTCCCTGCCTACCAGTAGCTCCATGGCTGCCTCATCCTTTCTTCCTTTTCCCTTGGCACACAGGAAGAGCTGTCCTTCCTCCTGAGTAAGATAACTATCTTGTGCTTTCATTTTACTTTTCTTCACCTCCTTGTGTATATAACTTGGTTAATCTTTCTCTTCTATGTTATCATTTTCTCTCTACTGGTTCTTCATAGGTATTCTCTCCCATTAAACATAATCTTAATTTCATATTCTCCTCTCATTATGATCTTTATTTTTTTTCCCTTCACAGCCACACTCCTTGAAATAGTTACTCATTTCCTCACCTCTCCTTTGTGTTTTAAATCACTATAGCATACCTTCTGTCCAGATTCAATCTGCTAGAATAAAGGTCACCAGTGACATCCACACTGCCAAATCGCGTCTCTCCTTATCTTCCTTGAGCTATCCATAGCAAATGACGTTGTTCATGGCTCTTATTTTGAAATAATCTTTTTCCTTATCTTATCTCTCACTAGACTTCTCTCCAGTGATGTTTGTTTTAGCTTTTGGGTTGCTTTCTGCTATAGCTCACCACTAAAGGATTAACCTGCGTCATGACGTGCACTAGTTTATTAAATACTTATTTTTATGCCAGGCCCATTAGCTGATCCTATATAATAAAAGACTAATATGCTAAGCGTCTGGTTGTCCAGTCATCCTTTCAAGTAATCAAAGCGAAATGGGGGCAGACACTCTGATTGGTGGGTTGGCTTGCTGCTGGGGTCTGGCCCATTGGAACTGAATGAGACAGGCTGGACATGCCCTGGAGCCCTCCTTGGTCCCTTCCTGAATGGCCCACTTCCCATGTCCCTCCTAGCCCCCACCATGCATCAGTGGGGTCCCTCAGCCTGGCCTGTGTCCTCCCGAAATCAGAGACCCCTCGGGGGATGTCGGAGAGCTGTTTTCAGCCCAAAGGCAGAACGACCAATCACTATGATGCACACTGACCACCAGGGGGCAAATGCTCATCGCAGAAGCTACTCCCTAGTGGTCAGTGTGCTCCCACAGGGGGAGCCCTGCTCAGCCAGAAGCCGGGCTCATAAATGGCAGTGCAGTGGCAGTGGTGGGAGCCTCTCCCACCTCCATGGCAGTGCTAAGGATGTCCAACTGATGGCTCAGGTGTAGAAAGCGGGGCTAAGGTGTCAGTCGGATATCCCCCAAGGGCTCCTGGACTGTGAGAGGGCACAGGCCGGGCTGAGGGCCCCCACCAAGTGGCACAAATTTCACGCATCGGGACTCTAGTGTAATAATCAATACTCTTTGAGGTAGGTATTATTATTATCCATACTTTACAAATTTGAAAGTAGAGGCTAAGAGAGGTTATATAACTTGCTTAAGATCATGCAGCTTGTAATACATGGAGTCAGGACTTGACTCCAGTCTCATTTGTCTTATTTCAAGCAAGCTTTTTAATAAAGTATAATGTACAAATGAAAAATGAGTAACTTGATTAACTTTTATGAAGTGAACACATTCGTGAAACCAGCAAACAGATCAAGAAACAAATTGTCCCCAGCATCCCAGAAGCCCCTAATATCATCACAACATCCCCACGAAAGGTAACCAATATCCAGACTTCTACTATTATAGATATTTTACTTTTTTTTTTTTAACTTCATATGTGTATATGCATCATGGAATAATATAGGATATATGTTAAGATTCATTCATTAATTTGTGTGTAAGAAAAATCATGTAATTGTTATTACATGATTATGTTTTAGTACTTTATTGTGTAATTCCTTACCCATTCTTCTCTAGAGTGAATTTTTAGGTTATTTCCTGTACTTTTTTCTATAACAGTCTGTAATAAAAATTTTTATACATTTTTTAATGGACATTTTCTACATTTATGGGGCATGCTTGATTTTAGCAGTTGATTTTAGCAGCTACTGACAAATGATTTTCTGAACTGATTTTGTCTTAAAATTGACTACTTCAGATCCTAATGCCCCAAATAGGTCCACTACCTTCCCAGTAAAATAGAAAGGTTTTCTTTGTTTATTGACCATATATTCTACATGTACTCTTCACCCAGAACTTATTTTTGTATGTATGTATGAAGGATACCTTTATTCATTCCAGGCTCAAAATTTACTATTATATTGATTGAAATCTTTGTCTCCTTTATCTCCTCAAGAAAGGACTCTTGGTTTGAGTGAAATTCTTTTCAAGGGGTCTTTATTCACTTTTCTCTTTATCCAAATGCCAAAGGCACATAAGCTACAAGTTGCTTCACTATTATAGTGCTTGAAATGTGGTTGCCTTTCATTTACCCATGTGTAAGCACTATTCATGGACATGGTGTTCAAAGATATCTTTTTGCTTAAAATGTTTCCATCTTAAACATTTTTCCTGGGCTGGGGTGTGGAATAGATTTTGCTTCAATTAGTGCCACAGCAAATGATGAGTGCCGCAGCAAGCAATCACTGTTGCACAGTGCTCCAATTGTTATTCCTACTCTACTGGCTGAATCAAACCCTGGAAAATCATGTGTGATGGAATACATACTGCTAACCCAGTGATTTTTCTGTAAAGGAAGCCCATTGTGAGGACTGATTTTTCCACTGTACACTTTTGAATAGTTTCTCTTCATTCTTGCAGGGATTCCTCTATCTCACAGATATGCAAGCTAAAGCCTAGCATTACCCAGCTGAAATATTAGGTGAACCTATGCCCCCAATAATATCCTCTTGTATTTGGGTGACTTAATTCTCATTTGCATCCTTCATATGCTACAGTTGTCTCTTCTACCCATTTTACCAAGTGAGGCCCGCACTTGCCAGGGTATCTAAGCCCACAGTTGTGTTCACTGAGGCAGGAAAAAAAGATCTGTATTTTAACTCCCTGTAAATATACAGCTAGAAAGATAGATATGAAATCTTTTATTTTTTTATTTTTTAAAAAAATATATTTTATTGATTTTCCATAGAGAGGAAGGGAGAGGGATAGAGAGCTAGAAACGTCGATGAGAGAGAAACATCGACCAGCTGCCTCCTGCACAACCCTCACTGGGGATGTGTCCGCAACCAATGCACATGCCCTTGATCGGAATTGAACCTGGGACCTTTCAGTCCGCAGACCGACGCTCTACCACTGAGCCAAACCGGCTTCGGCGATATTAAAGATTTTTAAAAATATATATATTTTATTGATATTTTACAGAGAGGAAGGGAGAGAGATAGAGAACTAGAAACGTCGGATGAGAGAGAAACACCAACCAGCTGCCTCTTGCACACCCCCTACCGGGGATGTGCCCGCAACCAAGGTACATGCCCTTGACCAGAATCGAACCCGGGACCTTTCAGTCCGCAGGCCGACGCTCTACCACTGAGCCAAACTGGTTTTGGCGATATTAAGGATTTTTAAAGCTAAACAGAGACCTCACTACTGTTAACTCAAAAAATTAAACTGTTTAGAAGAGCTTCATTAGCTTTATTCAGAGGGCAGTATTTTCTTTTCCTTTTTATAGTTCAGTTTTCCTGAGAGGGCAAAATCTGTTGTAAATTATCATTTAAATTTGAATAAACATTAAGCTATGTTTAAACTCAAGTGCTTGTGGATTTGAAATGACAATAAAACTACAAACCAATAAAATATAAATTAGCTACATTAAGTTAATGTGATTAGTGAGGTTTTGCTAAAAGGAAATTGTTACTTGTTATGTCAATACTGACTATTAAAGATAGTATCTTTTCAGTTTGGTATGCCTATAATATAACATGTTTTGTGATGACTCAGTTTTGCCACCATGTTTTACAAGTTGGACTATAAAGAAATCTTTGTACAGCTTGCAGTGATGTCATTTGTTCTTCACTTGGCCCAGATTCATCACTTAGGTATTAAGTCAATCTATTCATTTCTCATTAACCAGTGAAAATTAAAGCAGCACTCTGTGGACAATGTAGTCATACATACAATGTAGTCATAAGCACAAACACAGGCATTAAAATTGAATGCAGTACTCAGTTATAAGGTCATTAGAGAGTTCCAGAACCTCTTTTTAAAGGTGCTACTTTAACATCAAACTAAACACATGACATTAAAGAAGAAATCCTCAGAGCATTCTCAAACCTTTGAAAAAATTCTCAAGAATCAGTTTGAGAAACAATGATTTATAGAATTTTCTCATCACAGACTATATATAGATGTCCTCTAAACTAATTTTATTAAAATTTAAGAAAATATATTTCACAATCATTAAGATGTGATGGAGCAGAGAAAGAATGCATATTTTAAAGGAAAAAATGTGTAAAAACAGATTTCCTGGACACCTTATAGTTAATGTGATTTTCTAAATGACCACAAATTTATTAAGATAGTATGAAGTGGCTTAAAAAGGAGATATTAGATATATTAGGATAGCACAGGCACACTAATTCTTTTTTGATAATCCTCATCCAAGGATATTTTTCCATTGATTTTTTTTAAATATATTTTTTTATTGATTTTTTACAGAGTTGAAGGGAGAGGGATAGAGAGCTAGAAACATCAATGAGAGACATTGATCAGCTGCCTCCTGCACACCCCCTACTGGGGATGTGCCCGCAACCAATGTATATGCCCTTGACTGGAATCAAACCTGTGACCTTTCAGTCCACAGACCGATGCTCTATCCCAGCCGTGGGCAAACTACGACCCCTGGGCTGGATCCGGTTCGGCTGTTCTATCCGGCCTGCGGAGCCAAAAAAGCGGAGGGTTCTCTTGCTCTCCCCTCCGCTCCTTCACCAGCAGCCCAAGATGAGAGTGCCAGCATGGTCAGGTTGCTTTTATTCTGGCCCTCCGGTCCAGTTTAAGAACCCATTGTGGCCCTCGAGTCAAAAAGTTTGCTCACCTCTACTTTATCCACTGAGTCAAACCGGTTTCAGCTTCATTGATTTTTTTTAGAGAGTGGGAGAGATAGGGAAAGACAGAGAGAAACATTGAGGTGAGAGAGATATATGGATTGGTTGCCTCCTGCACATACCTTGACCAGGTCGGGGACTGAGCCTGCAACTGAGGTACATGGCCTTGACTGGAATCAAACCTGCAACCCTTCAGTCCATGGGCTGATGCTTTATCCACTGAGCCAAGCTGGCTAAAGCCACATTAATTCTTAAGAATTTTTGAAACTATTAAGGTTCTGATTTTTCTTGTTTGATGTTGATCCCTATTACTACATTTCTAAAGTAAACCAAATTTAAATTTACTAAATAAAATGAATTTTTCATACTATAAAACATTTAGTAAGATATTAAAGTCTTGATTTTATGTTAGCATCATTGCAAATTTTATGTAAGTGGGAAACCCCAAAACTAAACATTGGATCAGAAAAATTAGACTTTTGATAGACATTATTTTATTGTTGTGAGTATTACATATGTCCCCCTTCAGAGAACCCCCACACCATTGTCTGTGTTCATGGAACTGACAGTTTTAGTTTATTACTAGATGAACACTACAACTAAGGGAAATATTGCTGATAAGTTCCAATAAAATATCAATGTATAACAGGACAAAGTAGCAGCAATTTCAATATCAAAGACATTATCAACAATAATAACTAGCAGCAACTAACATTTATTGAGTTGTCACCAAATGACAAGGAACCATACTAACTGCTCTATCTGGATTCTCTCATTTAATCAGCACAATAACCCTGTGATTAGGGGTTATTATTATCTATATATATAAACAGGGAATATGCTAATTAGCCAGGTATCATGACTGCTCAGGAGGAGCTGTGCACACAGATGGGCGGGAGGGGACTCCATGACCCTCCACCCGCAGCCCCAGTGGCTGTAGGGAGGCTGGGGTGGGGGCATGCCAGAATGGAGACACAACACACAGGATCACCTGTCCCCACCCCAGTGTACACAACACGGCAGCCGTGTTGTGTGGGTCAGGCACGGGTCCTGGACTCCCCACAGGGTGCCTCCTGCATTGGGCCTCTAGTCATCATAATAAAAGGCTAATATGCAAATGGTCATTACCCAGTCATGCCATGAGGCTGATCAGCAGGGATCTGAGGCTGCCTGGTGCCAGGCCAGGTGGGGGACCTGGGGTCAGGCCCTCTTCCCTGTGGGGCTTGACGAGGGACCTGCGGCCATGCCTCCCTGAGGCCTCACCCTCTGCCCCGGTGCTAGGGCCTGGGGACATGAGGCTGTGTCCCCCGCCCTGGCGCAGCTTGATGGGCATGGGGCCAGCTGGGTCTTGGTATCACCCAATGGGGGTGGGACTGGCTGGACACTTCTATTATAGAGAAAGGGCAAATAGCAATATTAAAATATTTCCTCTCATTAATTTCTTTTTCATGTGCACACATTTTGTGCACTGAGCCACTAGTAGAATAATAATAGAATAGAATAACTTCCCTGAGCTCAGTCACATCCCAGTGAAAGGCTGTGATGGACTTTGAAGCCAGACAATCTGACTACTGAGCATATTCTTGCAACTAAATAGTTTGCTGGTTGGATCAATATGGACAAGTAAAAAATTTTCCTGTCCCACTAATGACCCCATTTCAATGTACACATTTTACATGATCTATAGCTCTAATAAGGCTTCTATCTGTTGGTTTTTAGATTGAAGTACTGAAAACATCATTGTCAATGAAGTACCAAAAATGTCACAATTTCTTTTAGTTATCAAATTTACTGTAATTGAGAATACTAATTCTTTCAGTTTCTCCCTTTAGGCTTATTAATATTTGCTTTATATATTTTTGGTGGACCTGAAGATAAGAAGGTTAAAGTTAAAAGGAGTACAGAGTCAATTATAAGTACTTAAATTAAAAATGGGAATAAAAAGAGGAAAAGTGCAGACATTGCCTGTATTACATACTAATAAATACACTTTTATACATGTTCATTGGTATAAAGTGATTATATTAAGAAGCAAATTCAGAATTTTAACAAAGAAAATTTGGAATGCCATACACAGCTAATGTACATGAGTGGCCAGATTATTATGTTCTCTGAATGCATAATTATTTGGCCACTCAGTGTATATCCTATATAATAAAAGGCTAATATGCAAATTGTCCCCTTGACCAGGAGTTCAACCAGCAGGCAGGCAGGCCAACCACCCATGCCCCCTCCCACTGGCTAGGCTGACCAGACCCCACCCATGCACAAATTCATGCACCAGGCCTCTAAAATTGAATGCAGTACTCAGTTATAAGATCATTAGAGTGGCCAGATTCAGAGATCATAATAATCTGGCCACTTGGTGTATGTATGTTCTTACTCAAGTTTTTTTTTTTTTTAACCTATGGAAGATGTCTTAATCTTGAAGATGACAAGATAGAAAGGAGGACAAGACATGAATGGTGTATTAAAAACATCATATTACAAAGTATACAAAACATCAGTATACAAAATATAAAAGTAAACTTGTAATCTTTGTAAAAATATTCCAATAATACAGAAGCATATTTAAGAGCAAAAATGTCTTGTAATTAAATTTAGTTGGTAAAGTATTCTTTAAAAATATTTTTAAATTGATTTTTAGAGCTAGAGGAAGGAAGAGGGAGAAAGAGATAGAGAAACATTGATGTGTGAGAGAAATATCATCTGGTGCCTCCTGCACATCTTCTGCCAGGGATCAAGCCTGCAACCTGGGCAGGTGCCCTGACAAGGAATCAAACCAGCAACTTTTTGGTACACGGGATGATGCCCAACCAACTGAGCCACACTGGCCAGGGCTGTAAAGTATTACTACAAACTCCCTTCTTCATATGAATAAAATATATTCATATATATATATATATATATATATATATATATATATATGAACATATTGTATTTATGTTCAATGGAATCACTAATATCTGCTGCTTTGAAAATCACTCCCCCCACCCCCCACCTTAATAAGTATATCTTGGACATCTTTCAGTGTCATGTCATATTTCCTCCAAGTGACTGGACATTATTTCATTGTAGCATAATTTGTTTAATAAATTCCTTATTATGATATTGAAGTTGTTTCCAGTTTTTCATCATCACTGACATGCAATAAATATGTCTGTATATATTCATTAATAATCAAACTTTGTTACAAAATAAAAGTATTTCTTGTTTATCCACTTTGCAGGTTTAGATGATTCTTCAGGGCAGTTGTCTGAATGTGTTGGTTCAGCACTACAGGATTCTTTGATCTTGTGACTCATCTATAGCAAGTACTTTTATAATCATATCAGGCACTAGCAATTAAATTCTTCCACTAGAACGATGTTTCCCAAACTTCTCTCATGATGAGAATCACCTGGTGGAAGTGCTTACTAGTTAAGTATACAATTTTACCTATACGTTCCCAAAAATTCTAGTTTAGCACTAGTTAAGTATACAATTTTACCTAGATGTTCCCAAAAATTCTAGTTTAGCACTTCTTAGTTGGGATTCAGGAATCTGTCTTTTAACAACTCTACCAGGTGATTCTCATCATGAAAGAAGTTTGGGAAACACTGCACTAGAAGATAATTTTTACTGCCCTCTTCCTGTCCTAAGGAAATGACATGGTCATGTTTCACTTCATATCAGAGAATGGAGATATTCTATGTGCCTAGTAGTAAGTGAGATCTGAGTAATAGCAAACAGAAGCAATGACTACCACAGTGATTAGTTCACTGACTTATGAATAATAATAGGAAGAGGAGTCCAAAGATATAACTCTTTTAGCTTAATCAAGCATAAGGATTCATTAATTGGATTCTGGGGTTCATTTGGAGTGATCAGTTAACTAAGATAGGATAGAGATTATGGTGGGAGATGGGATGAGAAATTATATTTGTTCCTGGGCTCGAAGCATTGCCCAACTGCTCTGGATAGAGAAATTCACTCTGGAATACAAAATATACTGTTGAAAAAGTGCAATTTCAGTCATAGTGTAGGTGAATAATTGACCAAAACAAAATTGGTGACTATGAAGTCCTGTTATCTGTATAGTTGGGGGCCAGGACAGGGAAATCTAGAGTTGGTAACACTAGAATTCCAGAATCTTAGAATTGGCCTTGGAGACTGATACAGTTCTTGGTGCCAGGGTGGGATTCAGGACCAGAAAAGCAGTGTCTTTATGGGGTGGGGTGGGGTGAGTATCATTGGAAAGACTGTTCCAGTGGTTCTTAATGTCTATAAATTCAGAGAGCACTTTCTAATGCTAGAAATGATAAAAAGATGACTAGTTAAAAAAAGTAATATTTGGAAAACTGAAAATATTATATAATTATTTCCCATATTATTCATGCTGAGGGCTTGTTTGAATAGACATATCCTAAATGTCCTTCCTTGTATTAAGATTCTAAAAAAGTACTTACCTCATCATTAACTTTCATTTGATTTGCTTTAAAAATATATTTTATTGATATTTTATAGAGAGGAAGGGAGAGAGATAGAGAGCTAGAAATGTCGATGAGAGAGAAAATCGACCAGCCGCCTCCTGCACACCCCCCACCGGGGGATGTGCCCGCAACCAATGTAGATGCCCTTGACCGGAATCGAACCCGGGACCCTTCAGTCTGCAGACCAACGCTCTACCACTGAGCCAAACCGGTTTTGGCATTAACTTCCATTTGAGACCCCCATCTCTCATAACCTTCACATACAAGTGTCATACATATATCTAACTTAGTTATCTTTATTTCTTTATCTCTGCTAACTCTTTTGTGTGGTTTAATGCAAAGAGAAGATTTAAAAATATTGATTGATTTAGAAAGGCAAGGTCTTTAATAAATTATCTTCTAAAATTAGATTTTTTGAGTTATGATTCATACAGCGTAAAACTCACTCTTTTAAAGCATAAAATTCAATGTTTTTAATATATTCAGTATATTCAGTTGTGCAGTCATCATCACAGTCAATTTTAGAATATTTTCATCACTGCAAAAAGAAACTTATTATCCATTAGTTCATACTATCCACTCCCTTCTCCTACTAACATACTGTCTCTATCTGTTTGCCTATTCTAGACATGCTATATAAATGAAAGTGTACAATATGTGTTCTTTTTTGCTTGGGTTCCTTTACATAGAATAATGTTGTCAAGGCTCATCTATATTGTTGTATATCAGTACTTTTTTGGCTAGAAAATATTTCATTGTATAGGTATTGTTTATCCCTTTTATCAGTTGATGGACATTAGAGTTGTTTTTAGCTATCCTATATAATAAAAGGCTAATATGCAGATTGAATGAATGGTGGAACCACCGATCGCAATGACATGCACTGACCACTATGGGGAAGATGCTCAATGCCAGAGCTTCCCCCCCTGGTGCACTCCCATAGGGGGAGTGCCACTCAGCCAGAAGCCCTGAGCAGGGCTCATGGCTGGTGAGTGCAGCGGAGGTGGTGGGAGCCTCTCTTGCCTCTGAGGCAGCATTCTGTGGCAGCACTAAGGATGTCTGACTGATGGTTTAGGCCCACTCTAAACTCAGTTGGATATCCCCTGAGGGCTCCTGGACTGTGAGAGGGTGCAGTCTGGGCTGAAAGACCCCCCTGAGTGCACAAATTTCATGCACCAAGCCTCTAGTTGTGAATAATGTTTCTAAGAAAATTCATGTACAAGTGTTTACATGAATATATGTGTTCATTTTTCTCGGGTATATACCTAGGAGTAGACTTGCTGGAATATAGGGTAACTCTGTTTTTAACATTTTTAGGAACTAACTGCCAAAATGTTTTTCAAAGTGGCTGCACCATTTTCTAGTCCCACTAGGAATGCATAAGAGTTTCAACCCTTGACAACACATATTATTGTTGTTGTTTTTTATATTAGTCATCCCAGTAGATATGAATGGCATATGCATACATGTTGAAGAACTTACAATTTGGATGAGAAGCTGAAGTCATTTTCCTCTGTGAGCTATTCTTATCTTGAGTATGCTGCTCTTCTTATGTTTTTTTTCCAGTTAAGCTTATCACTGTGCATCAAATGCCTGATGTATCTAATTATACATGTAAGAACCCCCCCCCCAAAAAAAAATGACTATCTCAAAGTAAAAACTTCCATTTTGTTTGACCTTTCTCATGTGCTCACTCTAATTTGTGTGCTTCAAGAACCCAAAGAAGCTAATCAGAAATTGGATTTCCTTCAGATGTGGGAAGTTTAGATGTAATCATCTGTCCTTCATTTTGGAGCATGACCCTGACCATAAGACCTAAACTTTCAATGATGTGGGGGTGGGGGAGTCCCCTGAATCTTTATAAGGTTTAACTTACACCCTCATATCGCATGAGTATTACTTTGGCTTCTGGTGGCTTTGTCACTTTTGCTGATCCAATCTAATTAGTTTGCTCATCTAACTAAATTAGCTTGATGTCATCAATATGATGGACCATGGAGATGTTTGGATGTATGTATGATGGTTCAGATGGTCCAGTTTCCTTTGGGTCATATTATGAAAACAGGAAAGAGAGTTAAAATATAGCTCTGGGAAAAGACCATAAATCTATTGTTTGTGACAGGAGAATGTAAACTTTTTCTGACCCTTTTTCTCGGTAGGAATGAAACAGAACATATTCACCATGTCTTTAAGCAGAGACTGTGCACCTGAATTTATGTTAATCTGCTCCATCTGAGCTACCACTTATTATAAACCTATCAATGTATCTACTAACAACAAAGTAAATATCTATATTAAATTATTTGTGTGTGTGTGGTTTTTTTTTTACTTGCTATTTGCTCTTCCCATTAGAACATAAACTCCTTGAAGGTGAAGATGTATCCCAGCATCTGGAATGATGTTGAAAACATAGAAGGCTCCTAGAGAATACATGTGATTGAATGAAAGCACATATGTAAAATATAAGTAAAACAAATATATGCTATAAGCATATAAATATAAAATGTATATAACATCTTATGTGTATTCGCATAAACATATACATAAGTGTGGAGGGGATATATCTGTTTCCTGAAGATTTATGTTCTTCTTTATTCATTGGTACCCCGAGAGTACTGCTGGTTTAGAATGGAAGCAGAAATAAGTACTTAATGAAGCCTCTAGCCTAAATGGGAGACAGAAAGGTTTTGCTACTTGCTTTCAAAGCTATACTTTCACCTCCAAAAAGTACAGGAGGTTGGGGCAAGGGAACAAAGGCTTGTAGAAGCAGCCGGGAAGAAGAAAGTATGAGGGAGTGGAGCTATGAAGATAGGAGGGGGAAGAAGGAGTTCCCAGGGCTGGTGAGAACTAGGGAACAGAGGGGAGGGACACCCATGCAGGCTTTCTCATCACCTGTGGGCGCGCCGCCACACCTGTGGATGTGGGCTACAGATGCTTGTGCAGGCGGAGCCTACCTCCTGCTCAAGATGAAAGTAGACTGTACCCAGCAGTGGCAGACACAGCTATGTCACTAAATATGACCGTCTACCTAGAGCTCTTACCATGCCCACACACTGAAAGAACCATTAGCTTAATGATGATTACAGTAACTATTTTGCAGATACAAAACAAAAAATAGAAGAATCAGGCCAATTATGCAATTTATACAAGCCCATAAAGCCAGTCAGAATGAGCTTTTGAATTAAAACTCCTGTCTTCATTCCAAAATCAAGTGCCAAATCACTACAGTGTTTTATTTCATAGAGCCCCTGATTCTTGTTTTCTGGCTAGTGTTTTCTGTGTCTACCTGGACAGGAATTATTTCTGTGGAAATGTGGCAATGACAGTGGCCAGCAGTCCAAATCTCAGGGGTCCAAAGGCGAGCTCTTCCCTTATTTTAGCTGGCCTTGATCTCCAAATGAAAGAGGGACGGGGCTTTCCTGGATGTAAGGAACCTATATTGATTGGTTACTCATTATTTGTTATACTTGTTATTTATATGTTTTATCTCATTTCTCACAACAAGTCTCTGAGTTGGATACTATTAAGTCATTTTGAGGAGAGGGAAAATGAGACTCAGGAAAGTGACCAACATCTCTTATCTTAGTAAATGTGAATTTGAGTGTCAAGCGTGGGTCTGTATGACCCCAGAATCATTCAGTGGAAATAATTATGGTCAGTTCTTCTGGTCTGTTCAGATTCTGTCAACGGGCCGAGCATGCTTCCACTGTGCTCTCTGCTTATTCAGGTTCTGTTTAGCGTGAAGCACATCTCAGCAAGTGGTGGAGGGATGAGAAGTATGCTTACTATCATCTAACCATTAGACATAACTGAAATTTTACTTGGATGAAGTAACTTTTAAAAAGAACTTTTCATCTCATCTAGGAAATGTGTGACAAGAATGAAAACAGTAAACCCACAAAATTTCAGCCAATTTTATGGGCCTGTCTCTGTGGTAGACACTATTATGCAGTAAAAACAAGGAGGTCCCTGAACTAAAAAAAAAAAGCTGGCCACCTAGTTTGAGAGATAAATCACCCATAAAAGGGATCATGTTTGTAAAACTCTCCCCTGTCAGCCACAGAGTGGAAACTCAATCAGTCACTAAGGGCTGATAAATATTTTTATTATTTATCACAAAGTACACAGCAAGGAGTTACACAGTATAATGCCAATAAAGGATTAAACTCTAAGGCCATCAATACTAATAAAAGAGTAATATGCTAATTAGACTGGGAGAACTTCCCGGAGACCTTCTGGATGTCCTTCTGGACAAAGCCATGGTGATGGGGCCAAGATAGAGGTTGTTAGAGGTGTTGAGGTTGTTAGAGGTTGTTAGAGGTTGTTAGAGGCTGTTGGGGGGGAGCAGTTGAGAATGAGCAGTCTAGTGGGGTGCGGTTGTAGGCAAGCAGGCCAGCAGGGGAGCAGTTGGGTGCTATAAGGCCGACAGGAGGGAGCAGTTGGGGGTGAACAGGCCAGTGGGGGGGCAGTTGGGGGGCTAACAGGCCAGCCAGACGGGGTAGTTGGGGGCAATCAGGATGGTAGGGGCTGGGCAAGCTGGCTCACAGGGGGAGAAGTTGGAGGCAATCAGGCTGGCAAGGGGCCACTGTTGGGGGTGAGCAGGGCTGTGTGTGGGGAGAGCAGTTGGGGGTAAGCAGGCCAGCAAGGAGGGGCAGTTGGGGGAAAACAAGCTGGCAGGAGGGAGCAGTTGGGGGGCTATCAGGCAGTTGGGGGCAAACAGGCTGTCAGGGGGGAAGTTGGGGGAGATCAGGCTGGCAGGGGGGTAGTTAGGGGTGATCAAGTCAGAAGGGGGTGGAAGTTGGGGGCGATCAGGCTGGCAGGCAGAGTGGTTAGGGGTAATCAGGCAGGTAGACAGGTGAGCGGTTAGGAGCCAGTAGTCCTGGATTGCAAAAGGGTTGTCTGGCTGCTGGTGTAGGGTTGGACATCACCCAAGAGGTCCCAGACTGGAGAGGGTGCAGGCTGGGATGAGGGATACCTCCTGCCCCATGCAGGATTTTGTACACTGGGCCACTAGCCTATATAATAAAAGCCTAAGCAACCATTACAGAGAAATGACCAGAAAGACAAGTTACTATAATAAGCACTGACCATCAATGCAGGAGCTGCCCCCTGGTGGTCAGTTTGCTCCCATAGGGGGAGTGCTGCTCAGCCAGAAGTTGGTCTCTAGGCTGGGAAGAGCAGTGGTGGTGGTGGGACCCCCTCCTGCCTCTGTGGCAGCTAAGGGGCAGTGAGCAGGTGGTGGTAAGGAGCAAGGGATCCTGGACTGTGAGAGGGATGTCCGACTGCCGGCTTAGGCTGAGCCAACAGTCTGAACATCCCCTGATAGGTCCCATACTGCGTGAGGGTGCAGGCCAGGCTGAGGGACAACCACCACAGTGCACAAATTTTGTGCACCAGGCTTCTAGTACATAATAAGAAGCTAATTAGAAGGTAGTGACACATTTAAAATGAGAGTAGTATGAATTTAAGTTTTAGTGAGTTCTCATTACTTGTGGTACTTACATTTCATAAAGTTGCTGTGAATACTGAATTAGGCAATACTAATGCTAATTGTTTCAGTAGTTAAGCATTACTCCTAGGAGAAATACAGGCTTGCTATCCTAGTATTCCTGAGAGCCTCTGGTCACACTTTAATCAACGGATCAAAACATAATCTTGTTCTATTTAAAGATAGCTGTTTAATATATACAGAATTAGTGATCCATTAATATGGACCTCACAGCCAGTGGCACTTGGCACATTGTCTAGCAACTCTGCAACCACCCCAGCTGGGGGAGGAAGTGTGGAGGGAATGAACAAAAAGTGCTGAGGAAGAGGGAAGCCAGGGAGTCGCACTGCCCATGATGGTCCCTGCACGCACATGCACATGCACATCCACAAACTCACTCCCCCTCTCTCAGTTTCTCTTTGTCTCTCTTTCCTACCAGCCCTCCACCTCTGCTCTTCCTTTCTCTTGCTTCCCTCTCTCCCTTCCTCCCTCCCTCTTTCTGGATACCACACTCCCTCCTACCGATTCTCCTTCCACAGCCCTCCACCTTCTCCTCCTTAGCATGCATACTCACACACACTTCATCTTTTATTCTGTATTTTGACGGTACCTTTTCTATGTTTAGGTGTTCATATCTAAATGAACATGTGTATTTTTCTCTGTAAGACATCACAGCTTTCTTATGCTTAGGAATACTGAGCACTTCAGAACTGTGCTTGGGGGCCATTTTTAAACAGTGAAATTGACAGCAAAAAGCACAAAAATGCAACAAAAATAAAAAAGATGGCATTAAATAGACAATGAAAGGATACTTGTTTACAATATTATATCTGAAATAGAAGAAAGAGTGTTGCTTTGTGTGACCTCAGCTGGGGACATGCTACTCTGCACATGTCCATGACTACAAAAGCACCACAGGCATTGATTTTGCGGTTACAAATAAAGTTTAGCCAGTAGGTGAATTTGCAACTACCGAATCTTTGAATAATATATATTGTAAACCTGGAGGACTGGCTTCATAGAAGAGGTGAATTTCGAGGTAGATTTTGCAGGATGAGGAAATAAAGGTGAGAGGGATGAGTTGGGAGAGATGTCAGCCTCTTATGGGCCCAATTCTGGTCACACTCTTACCTTCCTGACCACTGATCATTGGGTTACTCTAGGATACCATGTGTCTCCCAAACTGAACCTTTGAGCTTTACAATGTCCAGTATATTCAAGAAGCAGGGAGACATCTAATTTGTGGAATAAAATATTGTTAGATATCTCTTTACATTTAAGATAAACTTCTTTTGTCTGTGAATGAAAACAGGTTTGAAGACTACTAGGGTATCTATAATAATAAAAGCGAAATATGCTATTTAGACCGGACAGCCGACATAATCTGGATGTCCTTCCTGATGAAGCCTTGGCAGTGGGGAGCTGAGGCAAGTTAGAGGTGATCAGATAGGTAGGCGAACAGTTAGGGGTAATCAGGCAGGCAGGCAAGTGGTTAAGGGTGATCAGGCAGGCAGACAGAGGGGTTAGGGGCAATCAGGCAGGCAGGTGAGTAGTTAGGGTGATCAGGCAGGCAGGTGCGTGGTTAGGAGCATCAGGCAGGCAGGCAAGTGGGTAGGGGCTATCAGTTAGGCAGGCAGGCAAGAGGTTAGGGGCTATCAGGTAGGCAGGGAGAGAGGTTAGGAGTGATCAGGCACCCAGACAGAGTGGTTAGGGGCTATTAGGCCCCAGGCAACTGGTTAGGGGCAATCAGGCAGGTGAGTGGTTAGGAGCCAGCAGTCCCAGATTGCGAGAGGGGTGTGCAACTGCTGGTTTGAGAAAGGGCCTAAACCAGCAATCAGACATCCCTTGAGAGGGTGCAGGCTGGGCTAAGGGACCCCCCACCACCCCTATGCATCAATTTTGTACACACACACACACACACACACACACACACACACACACACACATATATATATATATATATATATATATATATATATATATTATATATATATGAAAAACTCTAGGCCCAACCTATAACTATTCTGCAAATCAGGACAGATTATTATTATTTTGTTATCATACACCTACATGAGGCAGAGCAGAGAGAGAAACCTGGGAGCAAGGTGGGATGACCAAAGAGAGCCTTTTACATTGTTTAATGCTTCCCAATTTCCAAATTAGTTTATGTTTTTTATTGTCTTTAACTGGAAAAAAAAGATTTCCTCTTTAATCCATAATTCAAACATTGCTTCTCAAAAGTGATAAAAATAGCTTGTAGGTATTAGTCAAAGATTTGCTTTTTCCAGATTTGGCTGAAAACCAAACTAAAACTTCCATGTGCTCCAATAAACCCAGTGTTTCTCATAGGTTGCTATTTCTAATCCCTGTTCCCATGGTGATGGACTTTACATCAGCAAAAAGGGGATGAGGTATTGAGTGATTTATACCCACTGTTTGATATTTTAAGTGATTCACCACTGTTCTTTTCCTTTTCTGTAGAAAGTGTATAAGGGCATTTTTCTTGTAGGATTCTCAGACCTTCAGATAGGAACTCTAGAAATATAACCCTTAACGGGTAAAGCCACAGCCAGTGCCCCCTGGTAAGACACGGGGCCAGACGCTGAAGTGGTTATAAAAGAACAAACCTAGAAGTCATGGTAGTTGGCTGCTCTACTCAAAATGATTTAATGAGCATAGATTTATGAAGCATTTATGATATATCCTTCAACACCAGCTAGGGGGTGGAAAACATTTAAAAATTATTACTTATGTCAATAGCTCAGGAATGACTTTACTTTCCCCCTCTGTAGGATAATTCCACCTTTGATAAACTCAAGAACCCCTGGATGTTCACTAGGCAGAAAGATCAGTGGTTTGGTTCCAATCACCTTCCAGAAAAGAAACTGGCAATTCCAATGGGTCCACTCAGGGACCTGTGTGCTCTGTGGCCATTGCTGCGGTTGTTTCTACATTCATAAGAATAATCCACTAACCAAAAGCCAGTTCTGAAAGAGTCAATTATAGACAGGGCTCCCGCCAACTTCTTTTTTCTCCTGAGCCCAGTTCCCCTGCGTCCCCAGATCCCAGAAAGGACAGTTTCCTTTCCCCTATAATTGACAGGTTGACACTCTCAAAGTGCATCCAAGAAGTTAGGATTGCTAGCTGCCTGATTGGTAGCAGGTATTATTACTTCAAAAATACAGTGTACACTAAACTATAGTAGTGAAGGCCCATGTAAACCCATTTAATTGTTTTAAAGTTTTAAAAACACACTGTTTGTAAACCTGTGCTCAGATGCTATGGAAAACTAGTAACAAGCTCATCATTTTGCAGAAGTTAACTTCTTTTCTTTTTCCCCCAAGCCAGGGTTAGGAGTGTGAGCCATTCTTACAACTCCAGAATGTTTATGCAAAGGAAGAATGATTCAATCTGGCGGTATTCATTGTGCTAAGATGAATAAATCCTTTCCTACTTTTGTTTTTCTTGTTCCTCTACTTTCACTTTTTCCCCTCTGTGGCTGTTTCCCATTTCAAATGGAGAAAATAATAATGCATTAAAAAAAATTCTTTTCGGTTACCAAGGCAATTTTTTTTTTTTCAAAAAACCTCCTCTCTCCAGTACAAAAGCTCCTTGACGCTTGGGAATTACTTGATTTTCTTTACATTTATATTCCTTAGCAGTAGATTCACAGTTGAAGTTTTAAGTAAGAGCTTGAAGAAAATTTTATAATTCCTGCCTGCTTATGAATAAACATCCAATGAACGGTGAAATGGAAAGCCCCACATTTGAAAAGTGTCTGTTGCTGTGATTCAAATGTTTGCTTTAAAAGCACTTAAGAAGTTCCTGCAGAATATCTTGCTGTCTCTTGTTAACAAATCCGTCGGCTCCTCCAACGGGAAAGGTTGCTGTTACCACCAGAGTTCAAATAGAGTGGCGTGGTACGAGGGGTACAAGTCAGCACAGGCCCAATGCCACCAAGTTCTCTTTGTGGTGGGGAGTGGGTGGAATACATATCCAGTTTTCTTAGCACAAAGAATTCTAAATGCTTTGAATATTTTAGTGTAGGAATCAAGGTAGTCACACACCTCCTTATTTTGGAACTTCTTCCTTCTCACCACCCCTTCCAAACAACATCCTCCCCTCTGATGTAAAGGCTCTTGCTTGGATGCTGACCAAAATTACAGGGCTGAGTGGAGACTGCTTTCACCTCTTCTTTATAGGCTGCCCTCTCTTACAATGGCCTCATAATTCAATTAAGGTAAAATTTAAAAATTACACAATAACCTAGCTAAAACATTTACCAGGAGGCCATGTGGAGAGTGTAAGGGGAACAACTTTTTTAAAATAGTGCCTGCTCCTGTATATATGTTATGCCGTCTACACGTTATAAGTGTGAAAGCTGATTTAAAAAAAAAAGACACAACACCTAATTTAATAGGTGAAGAAACTGAGTCTCACACTCGTAAAATAGCTTTCCTGAGGGCACAGAACTAGTTACAAGGGAAACCTGAGTCTCACACTCCATAGGTAAAGAAAGCAACAGTTATCGATAAAACGGTGTGATATTGATGTCTTCAGGGTCATTAAACAGAACATCCTCTGGGGAGGGCTCCAAAGTTAACCTGCTCCATTTCAAATACTTTATTCTGCAGAAAGGGTATTTGGTCTCTAAAGATCGAGTGGAGTCAAATAATGTTCTTAATTGTGCAACCCAACCTTACGTTCTCTGTGTAACCATGTATCCAATACAGACTTGGGTGAACTCCAGGCCTATGAGCCTGCTTGTTGATTTGAAAACTGGTTCCCTCCACAGAGAGCAAGGAGAGACTGAAGACAGCAGCAGACCACCCCAGATTGGTAGGTGGCAGTTTTAATAAGAAAGAGAAGTTACATACAAGGTTTGTCTTGGGTGGCCACAAGATAAATAGATCCCTGCCCTCCAGAATCTTAGAAGTTTATACAGTCAAGTGCTGTATAATGACATTTTGATCAACTACAAACCACATATATGACTGTAATTCCATCCTATATAATAAAAGGCTAATATGAAAATTGACCAAATGGTGGAATGACCAGTCGCTATGACATGCACTGACCAATAGGGGGGAAGATGCTTAATGCAGGAGCTGCTCCCTGGTGACCAGTGCACTCACTCCCACAGGGAGCGTGCTGCTCAGCCAGAAGCGGGGCTCACAGCTGGTGAGTGCAGCGCTGGTGACAGGAGCCTCTCCTGCCTCTTTGGTAGTGCAAAGGATGTCTGACTGACAGCTTAGGACCTGTCCCCAGGGCCTCAGCCATCAGTTAAACATTTCTGGAGGGCTCCTGGACCGTGAGAGGGCACAGGCTAGGCTGAGGTACCCTCCCCCCCCCGCCGAGTGCACGAATTTTTGTGCACTGGGCCTCTAGTAAGATTATAACGGGTTATAAGCAGAGTTTGCAATGTTGAAAGAAAAAGCTTGACCCAACTGCAATGCTGAGTTTACTGCTAGCTCTGGGTGGTATGAATAGACAAGAAGACTCAGCATACTGGCTCCCAGTTGGGGAAATGAAATGGCGAGTGAGCAAGTGAAGTGGGCTGGGGAGGAGGGGAGCCTGGGAGTCTGTCCACACCCTTGCCAGCCTTTGAATGCACACACATATGCACTCACAGGCAAAACATTCCCTCTCTTCCCTGGGTTTCTCCTTATCTCTCTTTCCTCCCAGTCCCATTTCTCTCTCTTTTCCTTTTTGTTCTCTCTCTCTTTCTCTCCCTTTTCTCTCTCTGACTATACCTTTTCTATGTTTAGATTTGTTTAGATGTACAAATGCTCACCATTGTGTTAGAATTGCCTACAGTACTCAGTACAGTAGCATGCTGTACAGGTTTCTAGCCATAGTGGATGATGCCATCTAGGTTTGTGTAATTGTAATCTGTTATGTTTACACAATAATGCATTTTTCAGAACATATACTCATCATTAAGTGACACATGACTACAGAGGTCTTAACTGGGTTTAATCCCATTTTCAGCCCAGATGATGTCAACAACACTTTACTCTCTAAAAGCTGCATCCTTGAAATGTCTCAGTCTATGGGGTTGGTGAGAAGAAGTTACATTCCAAAGACAGGTCTGGTGATAGGTAGCATTCAGTTTTCCGGGTGCAGCTCATGGGTAAACTGGAGGTCATGTCCTCTCTATGATCTCCTCCACCTCTAGGGGTTGATAAATCCACTCAGATGCCTCCTGGACACCTCAAACTCAATAGAGGTAGGTTGCTGAATATAGTAGTTGAATGACTTGGCCACTTACTAATATGTGACTCAGCATCTCACCTAATACCTCTGTGACCTCATGAGACTTTGGGCAAATAATAGATATAGCATTTGGAACAGTGCCAGGTACAGAACTATTACTATATAATTGCTTGCTTTATTATTACCCCAATGGCCTTATTACTTTTCCCCAAAGCGCAGACCTCTGTTCTTTGTGTGAACTATTCTAGCATGCTGTTGCCCAGTGGTCCAAGCCAGAGGACCGGGCCAGCTTTTATTCCTTCTCCTCCTTCACCCCATGTTTAATCAGTCACCAAGTCCCGTTGATTCTGGTTTTTTCTTTCTTTTTTTAGAAGGTTTTTTTTTTAAAAAATATGATTTTATTGATTTGAGAGAGAGGGGAAGAGGGGGAGAGAAAGAGAAAGAGAGAGAGAGAGAGAGAGAGAGAGAGAGAGAGAGAGAGAGAGAGAACAAGAGAGAAACATCAACGTGAAAGAGAAACATCAATTGGTTACCTCCCGTATGCACCCTGACCCCAGGGATGAACCAGGAATTAGCTGGCAAGTTCTTCGTGGATGCTTTGATGCTCTAACGAATTGAATCACTCTGTCCAGGGCTCAACCTGCATCTCTTAATCTCTCTAAGTTGAGGATACCTTGGACTACTTGAATATTCTTAATTTCCTTTTTATTTCCCCCTAGTCCAACTGCACCTATTCTGTAGTCAGGGTAGTTTGAAAAATGCAAGATTGGTGCTGCTCCTCAGCTTCACTCTTTTCTGTGATTTCCTATTGTTCTTGAGGTAAATACCAACATTTTAATTTAATTTTTATTTTTTCAAAAATATATTGTATTGATTTTTTTTTTACAGAGAGGAAGGGAGAGGGATAGGGAGAGTTAAAAATATCAATGAGAGAGAAACATTGATCAGCTGCCTCCTGCACACCCCCTATTGGGAATGTGCCTGCAACCAAGGTACATGCCCTTGATTGGAATTGAATCTGGGATCCTTCAGTCCACAGGCCAACTCTATCCACTGAGCCAAACCAGTTAGGGCCAAAACTTTAATTTTAATAAAGTCCAGCTGATCACTGTCTGCCCAGAGCTGTCTCTATTGCCCCCTCCTTGCTGTCCGAACCCCGCACATGAGGGGCTTCTTTTTTCTTGTTGGTTTCCCATCCGTTCTGGCTGTTTGGGTCTCCCCACTTGCTGTTCTCCACGCCAAAATGTTCTCTCTTCTCTTTCCAGAGTTACATTATATTACTTCTTCAAAATTTGGCTCAAATGTCATATCCTTGACCACAAAACTGAATAAAACCTACCGGTTACATACTATCCTCTACTTCTCTTCATAGCATTCATTTCAAATGATGACTTTAGCCACCTTGGGCGCTGGAGCGTAAGCCCCGTGAAAGCTGTCCTGTCCCTGCTGAATACCAGAGTGCCTACCATACATTTGGCATTAAATACTTACTGAATGCCTTTTTCCATTCAGAACTCAGTATGGCTGAAAAATACAGAAATACTGTTAATATTTTTTAAAAGCCCACATACTTGCAAATTATCATAACTCTTTAAAAATAAAGGGCCTGCCAAAACCGGTTTGGCTCAGTGGTAGAGCGTCGTCAGTCTGCGGACTGAAAGGTCCCAGGTTCGATTCCTGTCAAGGGCATGTACATTGGTTGCGGGCACATCCCCGGTAGGGGGCGCGCAAGAGGCAGCTGGTCGATATTTCTCTCTCATTGACTTTCTAGCTCTATATCTCTCTCCCTTTCTCTCTGTAAAAAATATCAATAAAATATATTTAAAAAAATAAATAAAGGGCCTGTAAGTTATTTAACTGGTTTCAAGGTAATAATATATTCTAGGCTCCTGATAAATTATTACTTTGTCTTTCTTGCTTCTAAAGATTCATTAATATTATTTTAAATATGGTTGACTTTTTTTGGCCAGAGGTTTCAAATTGTAATTCAATTCATATATGAGATAACTTGATACTTACCCTACTGATTTATCCTAATCACCTACTGAAGTTGGGCTGTATCATTCACATCTATTTTAATCTGACTAGCACTAACTAGCATTAACTAGCACTGTCAATATGTGCTTACGCATCAGGTTTGACCTGCTCGGTGCTGTGAAGGCTACAGTGCTGAGTGAGGCAAAGAACCTACTTTGAAAGCAGCTGACAAATGTGTTGAGGAGGTAAAAGAAGCACTTGAATATTCAAATTCCGTGGCTTGGTGGTGAGGCCAGAATTCCGACCTTTTAAAAAGCTCCCCATGTGACTGACGTTCATTGTTACCCAGATGGTTTGGGGACCGGCATTGTATGGCTGATAACATGAATAATATTCTGAGTCTTATGTATAATGTCATCTTCTGGCAGCAAAAGCATCAAAAAATAAGATTATTTTATAAGTAAAACAGTTTAGATGTTCATGTAATAGTACTTAGATGTTTGTAAGTTATATCATGGTACTAACATTTTTTAAATGGGGCACAGGATAGATATACTAGGTAGAAGCTCAAGGCCTACCAAGAATTGCCCTTGGCATATAGACCTCTGTCCACCTCGGTTCTGTAGAGGTTGTTAGAAAAATCCATGAGTGTCAAGTTCTTCCGTTTCTCAACATTTACTGCTCATTAGAATACCTGGGAGCTCCAACAAATTGCAACATGGGCTCTAGCCAAAACCATTAAGTTAAATACCAAGAGGGGCACTTTCTGAGCTCTCTGTGGCATTGGGCACTTATCTAACTTGGGGAAAGACCCAGTTTGGTCAGCTAGCTAGGGCCAAGAATACCCTACCTAATAAAAGAGTAATATGCAAATTAACCACCACTCCACTCAAGCCATGCCCACCAGCCAATCAGAGTGAGTATGCAAATTATCTCCAACCAACATGGCTGCAGCCACAGAGAGCAGTTGAGAGGCTTGGGTTTCCCGGACAATAGAGAAAGCCAAGTTTTCCACACACCCTGGCTGGCCTAGGCCTCCAATCCAGGCTACAAAGTTTCAATTATAAATTGAATGATAAATGATAAATCCTAAGAAAAATGGCAGCAGCCAGGGAGCAAGCAGGAGGCTTGGCTCTGCTCCAGGCTACAAAGTTTCAATTGTAGAAGGTAAATAAATTCCAGATACCAGGGCCTCCGCTTGGGTTGCCAGGGGGTGTGGCTGGCCTGCAAACCACCATAGGCCCCTCGCCCAGGCCACCCCATACCCCAAGAGAACCCCTACCTTGATCTGGGACACCCTTCAGGGCAAACCAGCTGGCCCCCACCCATGCACCAGGTCTCTATCCTATCTAATAAGAGAGTAATATGCAGATTGACCATCACTCCATCACACAATAGTTGCCCCCATGTGGTCAAAGATCCTGCCCCTATGTGGACACAAGATGGCCAGCAGGGGAGGGCAGTTAGGCACAAGGCCTGCAAGGGAGGGCAGTTGGAGGCGATCAACCCTGCAGGGGAGGGCAGTTAGGGGTGGCAGGCCAGCAGAGGAGGAAAGTTGGGGGCAAACAGGCTGGCAGGGGAGCAGTTAGACATCAATCAGGCTGGCATGGGAGTGGTTAGGGGGTGATAAGGCTGGCAGGCAGAAGTGGTTAGGGGCAATCAGGAAGGCAGGCAGGCAAGCAGTTGGGAGCCAGCAGTCCTGAATTGTGAGAGGGATGTCCGACTTCTCATTTAGACCTGATCCTACCGGGTTTCTCATATACCAGCTATATTTCTAAAAAGTGGAAATGGTGATGTCAATTCAGAAGATATTATTTCAAGATACCCCAAATATTTTACTTTCACACTACATATTTCATTATTTTTATATAATATCCAAATTGTTCTAATAAATATATATTTTTACACCCTGCCAGCATGGCTCAGTGGTTGAGTGTCCAGCTATGAACCAGGAGGTCATGGTTCAATTTGCAGTCAGGGCATAGGCCAGGGTTGTGGGCTTGATCTCCAGTGTGGGATGTGCAGGAGGCAACCAATCAGTGATTCTCTCTCATCATTGATGTTTCTATCTCTCTCTCCCTCTCCCTTCCTTTCTGAAATCAATATAAATATATTTCTTAAAAAAGATTTTTTTCCACCTGGAGAGTAAAAATATTAACATTTTAGCCCACCTTATACAAATGTTTGAATAAATATATCAAGAATTGTATCATGAATCTTTTGTATCAAAAGTGAGAATTAATAATAACATTTTCCTTGCTATTCTTATCTTGCTTCCCCTGACTATGACCCTTTTGCCTTATCCGGACTTTATAATTCTAGATAAGAAATGGTAAATTGATATCCTCTGTGTGAGTACATTTAAATAACTATTTCTGAGGGTGGTTTGTGGAAAAGTTTACAAAACACTGGAACTTTGTTGTTAATACAAGAGGGAACACCCAATAGAAATCATGCATGGCTTGGTTCCAAAAGAGACCAGAGAAATTACATTAACTATTTTCAGATAAAAACATTTCCATCAAAACATGAGCAGATGATTTTTTTGATATGTTCAGTGTTAATTGTTCAAACAAATATCTTATCACTAAAAACACAAGGGAATCATTCCAAGCTCCACAAGGATAGGTGGATGCAAATCATAACTGCTGGGGTGTATGGACAAAAACATTTTCTGGCTCCAAGGCAATAGTGCATTGTCAGCTGTTCCATTCAGATGTTACCATTTAGTGCCCGTGTGGCAAAATTTATGCATGAAACAATGAAGGAAGATTTTTAAACTTCCTTTGACAACTTTTTCTTATTATAAAATCATTTTTTTCTTCCTGTCTTCTTTTGGGACAGAATGGCCTTGCATCTTCATGGTCTTCACAGACTATGTCTAGGGCTCCATGTCACTAAACTGGTAATCTGGTTTAAGTTTATTTCCCAAATGGACTGGCATCCAAATTTGCATAGTTTTATCTATCCAGAAACTGTGTCTACTTTCATTTCCCTTTCCTTTTTTTAAAAAATCTATTCTTTACTCCATATATTTTTGGTAATTCTTTCTTCTTCCCCATATATTTCTCTTTTTAAAGATGTTTTATCGACTTTTTAGAGAGAAAGAGGAAGGGAGAGGGAGGGAGAGAGAAAGATATGTGAGAGTGAAACATTTATCAGATGTCTCCTGCATGCACTCTATTGGGAATGGAGCCTACAACCCAGTCAAGTGCCCTGACTGGGAATTGAACCAGCAATCTTCAAGTACACAGGATGACGCCCAACCAACTGAGCCAAACCAACCAAGGGACCCCATATATTTCTTAAGTTAATGCCCACTTTTAGATTTTTAGGTAATTGGCACATATTCTACAGGACACAAAGATTTTTGCAGCCATATTACAAGATGCACACGTACAGACACACACATGTACACACACACATACAGTCCTATACTCCATCCCTCATTAGTACTCATTACATATGATGTTTTGGGTTAAACTATTCCATATTTTATAATTTCTTTGGCTATGTTTGATTAATCATTACTATAAAGAAGGCAATGTAACAGTGGACTTTGAAATTTTTACTTGTAGTTTCTATTTTTCCCCACTTAGTTTTATTGATTCAGCAGCAAAATGGATGACAATATTTATTAGCACTATAGTGAAGATAATAGCTATGCTTTGAAACATTTTGTCTTACTTCAGTGAATTTGCTAAAAATTGTCTTGAAATACAAGTTTGACAAATTTACCATGTTTCAACTTACCAAAATATCTATCTTTTTACTGTTTATAAATTTTATGGCAATTTTTAATAGAATGGATTAATATCTGGCTGATGTTGGCTGGGTTCACTCAAATGTCTACAATCAGAGCGCAGCTTGGATGTGGACTGTGTAATGTTGACTGTAGAATGGCTGTATTGGTTTTCTGCTGTTGCTGCAAAACTTATCACAAATTTAGTGAAATGTTATTTCAATAGTTAAAAGAAACAAGCCTTTTATAAATTGCTATTGCTCATATAGGGAAGTTGGCAAATGACTTTTTAAATTTAGTCATTTAGCTAATTGAGTTTCAGGGAACTGGCTTTAGAAAATTTGATTTTTGGCATATGGACTTTCTTCATTTTCTGATAAATTATATCATTTGAGCTTTACAGAAGTTCTGATTTATTATTCTGTAATAATTCTGAATAATTTTTTATTTTTGCAGTGGCAAGTAGGTGAGGTCATGTTCACAAATTACTCAAAGCACAGTGAAACATATCAGAATGCACACATATTGTCAGTTGGTCTCATAATTGGTAATGCATTTGATCACTTTGTTAAAGTGACATTTGCTTATATTTTCTCCAATATTGCATTTCTTTTTTCTCTTTGCAATTCATAGCAATCTGTGCGAGTGATTCTTTGAGAATATGTAAATTTTACCTAGTGATTTTAGCACCCATTGATGATCCTTGCTTAAATCAGTTATTACCTTGGTGGATGCACAAGGATGATTTTCTTTTTAATATATTTTATTGAATTTTTTGCAGAGAGGAAGAGAGAGGGATAGAGAGTTAGAAACATCAATGAAAGAGAATCATGGATCAGCTGCCTCTTGCACACCCCCTACTGGGGATGTGCCTGAAACCAAGGTACATGCCCTTGACTGGAATTGAACCTGGGACCTTTCAGTCCACAGGCCGATGCTCTAGCTACTGAGCCAAACCAGTTTCGGCAAGGATGATTTTCTAACTCTAACGTTCATCCTACATTTATTAGCTGGCATTCTTTTATAAAGAAAGATTTTCCCTTTCTTTGAAGACATGTGTGTCATTCTGAACACATGGACTCCTTTTGAGAAATAATTCCCTTTCATTATTATTTTTTCTATTGCTGAAATTATACCAAATTATGCCAGCCTTTAGAAGTTCTTGTGTTTTCCTGACTCGCCTCTATCAGTTTTTAGTCTCTCTGTGCTGCATGACACAATGAAATGCTCCAGGCCCATCTTGGAACCTTTAATTTCTTTGAGACTGAATATGAACTGGTATTTAGAAACAAAAAATTGACATTTAATGTTTTCATTTCTTAGTTGAAATAAAAGCTGCTGTTGCTTCTAGGCCCTCCATATTTTAATTTCCTTTGTCCATCAGTGAAAACTCTGATGCCTTGAAACATTAATGTGTTTGTTTTATCATGCAATTTTAAGTTCATAGCACTCTATTTTTATCTCTGAGTTATGCTGTAAACATGTAGTGTGAGAGTCTTATTTAATATCCTTATTGATCCATATGATTTTTTAAAAGGATGTTTATATAAATTTGGATTTAAGAACATATAATGATTCTATGAGGACACAAAAACTTACACATTGCCTTTTCAATCTTTAAAGCTTGAGTTAACCCATATCTTTTAATTTACATTTCATTATTGGCCAGAGAAACACCTGATTGATCACAACCAATTTCAAGGGACGAGAGAAGTGCAAATCTACTATATGCCTAGAAGGATAACCGGGACACCACAGATTACTGCCCTATCAATCTCAATGCCCACAAATGCTTATAAAATATACAAGCAGTCATTCTTTGTTAAGGCTTTAGTTATTCTAGTAGCCTAGGTTTACCCAGAAAACAATGCCTGAGGCAAAAGCTTTCATGAAATTTTTAATTAGAGAATACAGGGAAGTATGAGTGAATTATTAGGGAATACATGGGAACTGGTGTGAATAAAAAGGCATAGGAGATAGAGCAGAAGTGAAGGCCAAATGATATGTTCTGAGCTGACCTTGGTACCACTGGGTGTCAAATGCAACTGATTACTCACTTTGAAGTGCTCCCTTTCAGTAGGCCACCCTAAATGACGGTATCTCTGCAGGGTCCATCTTGGGAAGAAGAAATTACCCATCAGCTCTTGTCTCCCATTGCTCAAAGGATTGGGCCATAAAGTTAGGTCCTTGTACTTTGATTGTGCATGTGTCTGTCCTGAGCAAGTGAGGCAGGGTTTTACAGCTCCATGGCCATAAAGAAGCCCTGGGATAGGAGATGAAAGTTGTACCCATCGCTGAGGGATCAGATACTACTGTGTAAACTTATTGGAGCCCATATAGAATTGGTCATCAAAGTGAATGCTCGGGTGGACCCATTGGACAAGGACCCAAGCGACAAATGGGTGGCTTAGAGCAAATACAGGTTGGGCAAAGTAGGCTTACAATTATTCTTATGGAAAATAGTACAATAATTAATAAATAATACAAGAATAAACTCTGTTTCACATACTCACAACTGTAAACCTATTTTTATTACATACACATACCATCCCTGTATGTAATAGAACTAATTATGTCTTCTCTAAAAACAAATCCCTTTTCTGACTTGGCTTTTTCCATAAATGTTATTTGAATTATTTACTCAGGTTTGAGACCTTAGCGTTATCAGTAACTCCTGCTTCTTCTCACCCTGCAATCACAGTTAGAAGCCCAGTCATGTAGAATATAACTCCACAATGGCTCTTTAATCTGTCATGTCATTTCCATTCCCTTTGCCATCACTTTAATTCAGCTTTGGGTACATTTTGTCTGAAATAGCCACTTGATATTTTCCATACTTTCTGCCTCTTCTTTCTCTTCTTACTCATTCTGAAAACTGCCTGCCAGAATAACCTTCCTAAAGCATCTGATGTGTTTTTCTTCTTCATAACATCAACAGCTTCCAAGAGACTACCAAATTAAATTTAACCTTCCACAAATTAATTAAACCTGCTTTATCCGCCTGGTTCTGTTTCACTAGTATCCATGTACCAAACTGCAGCCAAATTGGATTTCACATGCTTTCTTGGACAACTGTGCTTTCTTGATTTTATTCCTGGCCCATGCTTCCCTTAATCCTAAATGCCCTTTTTACTACTGCTGTTTTTCAAAATATTCCCCTTCCTTCAAAGCACATCTTTAAAATTACCTTCTTTAGGAAGAGCTTGAGTCAATTAAGCCTTTTATTTTTAATCACTGCCAGAAGCCAATCTCTTGCCTGGGTGTTCTTCACATCTTATTTGGGCTATTTTCTACCTTCCTTTAAAAAGGGTGCGTGGAGGAGGGGTGGGGGCCATGAGGCTGCTCTATTTTCGGATTCACCAAACACCCTGAGTTGCTGTCTAGTTTAAGAACTTAGCACTTAGCACCAGGAGGGCAAGAGGTGAACTTGGCAGGCTCAGATGAGGGAAATTGGAGGTAATTACTCTGCAAAGATACATGTGTTTTGTATTCCTAGATTCAGTTCCTTGAGTATACAAGTTTGTAGAAAGGTCTTTCTCAGCTGCCATTGGACTGTGAAGCATGGTTGAGACATTGATGCTGACCAGTTTTGCAAACAGAATAACTATATGTGGTATCCGCTGATTTGGACAATCTGGCAGGCCTGGGAGGGCATCAGAAGGAATTTTTTCTTTCCTTCTTTCCCTGATGCCTTAGGAAGGTGAAGGGGATATTGAATCTCGTGTGCCAAAAATGCTTAATTACAAATGCTAAATTTAATTAATTTAATTACCTTTACAAAATAAACAATAGCTCAGTCAGTAAATACCTACTCCTGCCCCTTAGAGTCAGATGAGAGATGAGATATTATCTAGTTGACACCATTTTAAGCACTCAGATATAATTTGCTTTATTTGGGTGGAGTCATTTTACTAATAACAAAATTGGAGACAAATGACTTTTATTGCATACAAGCTGACATTTTGTGCTAGTGAGAACATATTTTTGGTAGGAAAGAGATGAAAGCTAAAAATAGCAACCTGGAAAAGTCATTTTGATCAGGCAGATTCTGACTGAGAGAGGCCCTAAAACTCTTGTCTTAAAAAGTGTTTAATCTTAGATCTGTTTTTTTGGTCATCTTAAGAAAAGGAACAAGATTGCCTTTTGATATTGATATTGGATATTAAACTGGGTTTCTACTTTCAAAGTAAATAGAATTTTATTTTCAAGAAAAGCCCTACTTATAAGGAGGAAGCTGGCTAGTTTTGGCCCACTTCCCTGGAATCACAATTTCCCATCTGATGGGAATGTGAGGAGCATGATTGTTTATCCTCCAGAAAGGACAGTGGGAAGAAGAAAGGAACCAGCATTGAGGGACTGACCTTCTGACCCAGCTGACATCTACAGAATCCAAGATTTTAGGATTAGGATCACAGGGAATCAGGGGTGTTCTTTCTAAGACAGATTTTCTAATTCTGAGTTCTGTGAAGAATGTAGGACTCTCTTCCAACTATCTCTTGAATCCGTCCTGCTCTCTTCATCGTTTCTCCTCAGGATAAATGTAACAGCTTCTTCGCTGGTCTCTCTGCCCTCAGATTCACCTGGCTTCATCCTGCCGCTAGCACTGCAACTGGAGTGACAAAGAATGTCTGTTTGGCTCACCAAGATAGTACCTGGCAGTAACATAAATAAAAACATTTGAAAAACGAATGAATGCATTTTCCAAAATAACAAATTCAAATAATGCCACCTCTTTGCTTAGAAGCTTATCTTGCTATGGGTTACAGAAAAATGTCAGAATCTCCTAAGTTGACCCTTCCCACAAGAGTTAGTGGCCCTTTCCCTGTCCCATGTCCCAATGCACTCTGTCCCTGTGTTGTACTGATTTGTGGATATGTCACTCTCACACCTACACAGTGAGCTCTGTGAAGGTTGAAATGATGTCTTCTATGTCTTTATATATTCAAACCCTTAATACGTTTTTTTGTACATGGTAGGTACTCATTAAATTTTTCCATTTAAAAATGCTATTTAATAAAGGTTCACTTTCATTCTATGTACATGATGCAAATCAATTTAAGAAATATCTATTGAATGCCTATTATCTGTTTAAAACTCGGATTTATGATTTTTTAGGCTTACCATTTCCTTTCTCCAGTTATCTTAGGGACTGAGATTGATTTTATTTGCTTGGTTTTCTTTTAAAACAGCTTTAGTCTTTTACAAAACAATACTTCAGTTCCTTTGATCTTTTTAAATGAGGCTCTTCAGACTTTTTACCCTTCTTCACAGTCTTCCCCCCCCCCTTTTTTATTTTTCTGGAGCAGTAAAGTTTGAAAATGCTGACGTTTTTTGAATTTGTACCTTTGGTTATTATGTCACACCACGTTTGTCCAGGTATAGGATAAAATAGTGCTGATGACAGGTTTCTAATTATCTTCTTATTTACACCTTTTTTTCTTCAGGTAATGCAAAAAAAAAAAAAAAAGATGTGTGCCAAGTTATATCAAGTGACTAGGATTTAGTGACACAAATGATAACATTTACCATTTATTTAGTGTTTCTAAATATGCGAGGCCTGTGCTGAATCCTTGCTGCATTATTTTACTTTCACAACAACCTTGTGAGTAGGTATATTTTGCAAATGAGAACATAAACGATTCAAAAAATGTCATGATTTCCCTAATGTCACAGTTAATAAGCAGGAGTACATTAGGGATTGAACCTCACTCCCTCCGTTTCTTATAATTGCATAATGTACAAATTCCTCATAAAAATTTCTCCTATAGATTTCTCAAAAAAAATCTGTTTGAGAAATAGTGATTTAAGAAACTAAGGTTTATTCTATGGAAATGTCCTTCAATTTGAATTATCACTGCAAAAGAGAAGTTTCAGATTTAGAACAGGATAAGATTTATTGTTAAAAGATTTCCATCAACGTAAAAACACATACTTGAGCAATCTTATATTTTCACGATTTGTCTTTGGACTCTGGGGTTCTTAGGCAGTGGCACAGCAGAGGATTATTTAGAATTAAGGAAAGGGGATATCCTTAGCGCCCCCATATTCTCTGCTGTCCACCCTGCAGTAGATATTGTGGTACATCCTCCAGATTTGCCTTCAGCACCAAGACCATGTTTCCCCAGGACCAGAGTGCTGGCTGCTGAGGGCTCTCAGCTGATTCCCTCCCAGGCGAGTCTTTTGGCTGCTCAAGGTTACATCCTATACTTGGGGCCAGAACATTTCCTGTGAGTAGTTGATGGGGGTGTGTGGTGGGAGGGGCACAAAGACCCAGCTTCTTACTCCAATTCAGGTCAAATCTGAGGGGCCATTTCAGCTTCCAAAAACTCTGTGGGATGGGGTGAGGCCACTGCTGCAATTGCATTGCAGTTCATTTTCTCCACCTGCCCTGTCCTGCTTCCCTTACTCCTTTAAAGCATTGTTCTTGAGAATAATCCATAATAAACCATCTCTGAAAATTGGCTCGGGAGCCAACATGACAGCTTCTACAGCCACATCAAGTAAACACGTTATCCAAACAGAGCAGAATAATTTTTATGTGTATGAAGCTTTAAGATGGAACTCCCAGGCTTGCCTTTAAATTGGTCTGTTGCCACTTATACTCCTTCATTAGAAATTCTGAAAGATAAACTCTTGGCTCTAACACACTACAGGTGTACACAGTAAATATCTGCAACCACCTCCTGATTCTTATAAACGATTTCACCGAAGTCTCTTATTCCTTCACAGACAGGAGAATCGATACAAAGTGAATTCAACCAATTTAGGTAAAAAAAAAAATCATAGCAGCAGCTTGAAGGATTTTGTTTGGATTTTTAAATTGACCAAATAAATAGAATTATTGACATTAAAATTCTTTATGTTATGTAGATGGTCTAATATTATAATACAACTAGAGGCCTGATGCATGAAATTCATGCAAGAGTAGGCCTTCCTTCCCCCAGCTGCCAGCACCAGCTTCCCTCTGGCACCCAGGACCCGGGCTTCCCTCAAAGCTCTGACTTCGTCCAGAAGGTCGTCCGGAAGGACATCCGTCTAATTATGCTTTTATTATTATAGATAGGTAAGGTAAGAAAATGTAGCTAAAATGAGGATGATAAGACAGTGTAGATCCATAGTGAAAGCTTCTGTGAGTTCAGGTGGGACTATTGACCAATGCTTTTCCTCCTTAGTAATCTTAAACTGGAACATTTTGTATTGAGTTCCAGTAGTTGGAGGTGTGCCTGAGATGCTGAAGAGGAAGAATGCAAGCAATGAAGAGAGTGTATGAGATGACACACAATTACAGTTTGTACTTAGTTTCAGAACATGATTTTGTAAACAGAAGAAAGAGATTAATGCAAAATCACCATGCAGCTTATATAAATAATTCAAGCCAAAAGTTCACCTGCGGCTCAAATGATCTTATTTGAATCATTTTAGGTTGATTACAACTAACAACCAGACAATTGTCAAAACCATTCTTGTCCTTTGAGTTGTGTAGTTAACTAAAGAGTAAAAAGTGTATTTGAGATCACATTGAAGATTTGTATACCGACACACTTCTTACCTTATGAATGCAGTTCTAAGATAGCAGTTCAATGTATAAACAAAAGAAAGAATAAATGCACCATCACCCAACACCAAAATAACTTTAAGCTACTTTGCATGGCCATCAAGACAAACCTTGATAATCAATTAATCGAAGGCAAAAATATTGCCCTTGTTCATTTCACAGGGCTATGGCCAACCTAAAGTGAGACTAGTAGGCAAGGAGAAAGAAGTAAAGGTACAACACAGGCACATTGCATTGCTAATTTTGAGCCTTATTATTGAATGAAAGAGAGAGAAAAACTCTCCTAGCTGGTCAAGATGTGGCAGCAGCTAAAAAAAAAAATCCAGATGGGAATTTTGGGAGATAATTTCTTTGCATAGTCTTTGCTCACTATGTTTATTGAAGTAAAAGTCAAGGTAAGCTTGGCAAGAAACAAAAGAGATGATGAGTCACATTTCTCCAGTCACATTCCGGAGATGCTCTCTTTTACCTTTCTGAGTATGCACAAGTCTGACACTGGTTTCTGCTCCTTTATGGGAAACATATCAAACACTCAAATAAGAGCAGGACAGTCATTTTTCAAACAGGCTTTGTTTTCATTTCTATGACTTGGAAAGACCAAGTTTCCAAATGCAGAAGTCAATGTAGCTGGTCTGCAACTGGAGTCCTTACTTGTAGTCTGGACTTTATAAAGCAGTTAGTTTCAAACATGCTCTTGGGAGAGAGAGTGTAAGCTTTGAGTTAAAAGCCATTTTCTCTGTGTCTTGCTTTCACATCAAACAAAACCAAGTTCATTTATAGAGTGGAAAGGTATGAGTAAGACTTGTAAGTACTTGGCCTTTTTGTGTTTTCAGTATATTTTTCTGTGTTTCTGAGATAGCTCCCACGCAATCAGTGATTACGTTAAATCTGCCAAGCCAACAGACATTTACATCAAGAAACGATGCCAGCCCCTGTTAGAATACATTGACTTTTAAGGTTAAAAGTCTTGACCCATAATACAAACAGAAAAGACCATTTTAGCTTTGTCCTTATAGCTTTATAAGGAGGGTGGGTTGAACCTTCCTCAACTTGACCATCATGAATCATTTCTTTAGTTTTTACTTTTCTTTCATTTCCAAATTTCCTTAAAATATCTTGTATGTGTCACCTCTATTTCCCCACATATTTATTCTTTATTTCCTAGTGGTTGAAATTCAACCTCTCCTGAAAGTGTCTTCACATTCATGAGTTACCTTTTAGGAAACATATCTTAAGACTTTTTAAAATGAACTCATTTTTTGGACCTTCATTTGCCTTATTTAATGACTTCACTGTCTTGAAACCCTTCCTTTGTTCTCTTAACTCCTATGCCACTATATAAAATTAGTTCTCAAAACTACCTGATTCTCTCATTTTTTTTTTTTATTTTGGTCATTCATGGCTTGAAACCATAATTATTTCTGATTCACCTCTACTCCTTTTTTGCAATTTTTTCTATTTTTTCTTTTTAATGTTTTATCTCCCCTGCTCCTTCCAAATCCCATATTATCACTCTTGTCCAAGTCCTATGTCTTGCTTATTTTTCTGTACTGGCCCCGTTGTGTTCGGCTTTTTTCTTATGCCAATTGTTACTAAACTACTGCTGGATTTTTATGTCACAACTCTTAAAAACAAAACAAAACACCACAAATCACTCTATCATACTCTGTGCTTGAAAGTGGCTGGATTCAAGCCAGTTAGGAATGCATATGATGATACATTTCTTTTAACTAGAAAAGTACCCAGTGAAGATTCAGAGAAAACATGAGCAGTTGTCTTAGATGTAGATGCTGAGGTAGGCCCATTTAGCCAGAAGCTTGAAGTTGGATTGCAAGGGCTAAAAGTCAAGGCTGTAAAATCAAAGGCAATTTGAAGGGTTGGAAGTTGAAATGGAGTCAATGTAGAAATATATGGTAGACTATTAGGGGCTCAAAACCAGTTAGAACAAGCCAGTATGAAGACAGATGAGGGCAGGTGATCAGAGGAAATAGCTAATCAATGTACTAGGGCCAGCACATTTTGGTTGTTACACTGCTAGAGACAATGTGGGGATTCAGGGGTCGGGGTGGGGGTAGGGAGCTCAAGCTAAGTTCAATGGTTTCTGATGTGATATTTGCCTAAGGAGTTAAGTTTGCTAAATGGATTTAGAAAAAGTATAAAGAGAGTGGTTAAGGATTTCCTAGACCAGTGGTTGGCAAACTCATTAGTCAACAGAGCTAAATATCCACAGTATGATTGAAATTTTTTTTGAGAGCCAAAAACCAACTTCTGCGCATGGGCCACGAAGTTTCAATAGCACTGTATGTGCGCACCCACACATGGTATTTTGTGGAAGAGCCACACTCAAGGGGCCAAAGAGCCACATGTGGCTCTCGAGTCGCAGTTTGCTGATCACTGTCCTAGTCTGATATGCTGGAGGATGGCTCTTCTAGGAATTCCTTTATATGAACCTATTATTTTAACCTAATGAGTTCAGTGATTGTCCCCCAGCCCATTCCCACATCTCTGCCATATTCCTTGCCTATCATGCCATGACTTTCTCTGCTTTGATGAATTCCACATTTCCTGTAAAATCCATGTTATATCTGCTCTCAGTTAATTCTTGGTTCGTAACAATGAAAGTGAATACTGACTAATATTAAACCTTCTTTTCTTCTCCCTTTTCCAAAAGGATGGGGAGTCAGAATTTACTAGAAGTACTCCCATAATCCAAAGAAAATTTGAAGATCAGGATTGGCATAGCTGGAACCCAGGATGCTCTGGAAGGTCAGGAAGCAGTAGATACAGTAAACACCACATTTCTAGGAGAGTTTGGTAAGGACTTCGTCATTGCCACTGCAACTGCCACACCTTGATCTCCAACTATTTCTTTTCCTTGTATTCCCTCCCCACCAGATTTTAGGAAAACATAAAGCAGGAACCAAGCAGGCCATTCATGTGGAAAGCCACTGTAAATGACTTGGGGAAGGATGGCTACAAGTTGGGTGGGGTGGAATCTCAAGGAAATCACCAGGGTGGGGCAAAGAGTGTGAGCCAGGTTGATGGAGACTCAGATAAAGCACCTGCCTGACAACTCTGTGGGGAGAGGGCTCAGCAAAGGAACAGTGGCCTCTGCCAGCACTTTTGTCTGGGAGAAAGCTGCCCCTCCAACTCTTGTCCTGATGCCGGTTTAGCTCTTCCCCCATATGTTCCTGGAGCTTGCTGTGCCAGCACTGAGCAAGTGAATGAGTCCCTCAGTGAGTAAGTCTGTGTTCATGTGCTTTACGGGGAATACCTGGGACTTCAGCAGTGCTCTGTCTCACTCAGATAAATTTCTACTAAATTTCACAGACAAAGTTATGGAGACTTCTCTTCCCCATACTGGGACTCTGGTTTGGAGGGGGGGGCTGACATTGGGGTTAAGTTCCCTGGGTTCTCAGGAGGGAACCTCTATAGCTGAGATATCCTCCAGATTTTTATCCATCACACGTGGGTGTGAGACCAGCCAGTTCTGCATGTCTATCTCTCCGACCAGTCTTCAAGTGGCTTCTTCTACATATCCTTGATGATAGGACTTCTGTTCAGCTAGACGTTAGGTAGTTTTGAATGATGTTTGTTCTGCATTGTTTAATTGTATTTTTGATGTGGTTATGGGAGAATTCAAGTACTGTATTTACCTATTCTGCCATCTTTACTTTTTTAATTCAGCTCATTTATTCTGATCTTTGAGTTTAAAATACAAGTGACTATATTTATACACACACAACACCCACACACACACACAATATGAAGGATGCACTAGGGAAAAATATGAGTCTGAGGCAGGAGCTGGAAAGATTAATAAGAGATTTTCTGAGCAAAATAACGAAATGAGTCTTGGAATATGACTAGAAGCTAATTTAGGGAGAAAGATGAAGAAAGGGCTGGACATGGGTACTAGAAGAAAAGGGAATTGCAAACACAGGCATAATTTCAAGTAGAATCAATAAAGAAATAAATAGCTCAAAGTTTCCTAAACTAAAGAAATTCTGTGTATTGCTGTTTTAAGCTTCAAAGTTTTTAGATAATTTAATATGCAACAATAGATAACTAACGCAGCCATTGAACGGCTATTTATGGAAATAGTAGAAAGAGAATTTGAACTGTATTGGTCGCTATAGAGATGCAGAGTACAGACTTAAAAAATCACACGAATTAAAATATTTAAAATATGGTGATTGAGCCCTATCTGGTTTGGCTCAGTGGATAGAGTGTCAGCCTGTGAACTGAAAGGTCCCAGGTTCGATTCTGGTAAAGGGCACAAGCTCAGATTGCAGGGTGGATTCCTAGTAGGGAGCCTGCAGGAGGCAGCCAATCAATGATTCTTTCTCATCATAGATGTTTCTATCTCTCTCTGCCTCTCCCTTCCTCTCTGAAATCAATAAAAATATATTTTAAAAATTAAATAAAATATGGTGATTGATTGGATGACTGTGAGGGTGAATGAGAACAGATAATCAAGGATGACTCTCCAGGTAATTTCCAATTTGTGCAAGACATAGAGATTATTCTCCCTACTTAAACCCAGTAATGATTCCTCATTATTTCCAAGATAAAAATCAAATATCAGCATGGACTGTTCTGACCTCCATAAGCAGCTCTTTCCCACCTTACCATCATTATCACCAGTTTTACTCTCCCCCACCCCATGCTATTAATTGAAAAACACACTCTCATGCTTTTTTTATTTTGCTCATGATGATTCCTCTTCTAGGAATGTCTTCACTTTTAAACCCAACCTCAACCATTCTTCACATATAACTAAATCACACAAAGCAGTTTTTCAAGAATTTCATGTTCCTCCCCACCCCCACATCAAAGTTATTATTCTTTTTTGTTTTGTTAATCCTCACCTAAGAATATTTTTTCCCATTGATTCTTTTTTTTTTTTTGAGAGAGAGAGTGGAATGGAAGGGGAGAGACAGAGAGAGAGAAACATCAATGTGAGAGAGACACAATGACTGGTTGCATGGGGTCGGAGATTGAGACTGCAACTGAGATACATGCACTTGACCAGAATTGAATCTGTGACCCTTCAGTCCATGGGCTGATGCTCTAACCACTGAACAACCGACCAGGGTCAAAGTTATTGTTCTATCTTTTGTGTTACAGCAGTGTTTTCTAGTTAACTACATTGTCATATTACATTGTAATTCTTTATTTACATGTCTACTTTTTCTTTTGGACTATGGACTCCTCAAAAAAGGTTCACTAACTTATTATAATGGAAGTGCTTATGCTAGTACCTGACATATAGGAAGTGTTTAATCAATGCTTATTCAATAAATAATTAAAATAATGTTTTCTAAATCAATAAAATATCAATTTATCTCTCCTGAATTTTTAAATTAATAATTTTGTGATACATATTAGAGGTGCTTATACATGGAATATACTCAAAAGTTAATATAGCTCCACAGCATTTGTGATCACCTATCTCTGGTCTCTCTGTAGTCTAATCATTTCAACTGGTTTTTATTTTTTCTTTTCTGTTATCCAATATAAAGTATTCTGCATTTTTGTCTTTTCTTCTCATCCTCTTAATTCAAAGAAGATGGAAGACACGTGGAACAGCTTTGGATCTAACATACAGCTTGGACTCAAATCTAGTCAAGGCCAGACTAGATCAGCCAACTACTAGACAAGGCACAGGTAAAGAAAAAATACTGTTTTTACAGCCACTGAATTTCAATGTTGTTCATTAAAAAGCATTCTTACAGCAATAGCTGACTGATGCAATCAGGTTTCCAATTTTTCTTTCCTGTCTGTTCTCAATGGTGCCATTCTATTTCTTCCTTTCTTTTTATTATTTATTTATTTTTCCTCAATTACAATTTGCATTCAATATTATTTTATATCACCGGTAGTTTCAGGTAAACAACATAGGGGTTAGACAATGATATACATACTTCACAAAGCCATCCTATTTCTTTCATTATTCACCTGGACTATTGCTAAAGACTACCGAGAAGTCTTCCAACCTTTGGGTTCCCTTCCTTTAAACTCATTTGATGTACCACATCAGATTACTCAATCTTCCCGCTCTAAAATGTTCAATGGTTTCATATTATATTTCAAATAAAGTTCAGATAAACAGTCTATCTACATTTATTGAAATTCTATCTACATTTTAATGTTCATCTCACCTTCTTTAGAGACCTGCTACCATCTCTCATTTTGCTATGGACTTTATAAAAACATCTTTTTATTTTCCCCTCTTCATACCTCCTGGTAACCACCATTCTGTTTTAATAAGTTCAGCTCTTTTAGATTCCACAGATGTGTTATCATACAATGTTTGTCTTTTTCTGTCCCGCTTATCTCACTAAGAATAATACCCTTAAGTTCCATTCATGTTGTTGCAAATGTTAAGATTTCCTTCTTTCTCATGGCTGAATAATGTTGTTTTATATATATATATATATATATATATATATATATATATATATATATATTACATCTTCTTTATTTATTCATCCCTTGATACCTTCAACTTCTAAATATTGGAGTTCTCTACTCAGTGAAAATAGTCTCTTTATTTTTGTTTGTTCTGCTGAGAAATTACTGGTCGTCTTGAATCTCTGGATCAATATGTTTCATTAGCTTTAGGAAAGTATTAGTTATCTCTTCAAATATTGCTTCTGTCCCCTTGTTTTTGGAAGTCCAATTATATATGTTAGACTTCACAGTATGTTTGAACACTGACCGTGTGCTTTAATTTTGTTTTCTATATTATTTTTCCCCCAAAATTTTCCAGTTCATTATTTCTCTCTTAGCCAGATATAACTCACTTTTAAATTCTTTCATAAGTTCTTAATTTGGGTAATTGTATTTTTAGTTCTTTTCAAATTTGTTATGATGTCTCTTTATAGTTTCCATTTGTCTGCTTTTCACAAATGAAGTATAATTTTGAAAATCCCAAAACCTAGAGCCCCTGTGAATTTTTCCCCTATATCTGTGCTTCTGCCAGATCTCTTTATGTGTCTTATCTTTGTGTGTCACAAATTACATTTGAAAATGACTATAAAAATACTTTGAGGCCTATAAATATTATACTCCTCAATAAAGAACTCTGATTATTTTTTTTTACCAAGTTCTTGGGAGCAGTAGTAATCCAATATCACCTTAGTTCAGTGTCAGGTTTGAGATTTCTGATGATTTTCAGCTGAATGGTCTTTGATACTTTTCTGAAGTTGTGAGGATTTTATATTTAGGCAAGCATTTACTTTTTAGCAAAATAATTGTTCTGAATTATTTTGTCTACTTTTTTTTTGTTATTTTCACTCTCATGCAATCTCATAGAACCTCATTCTCCTTGTATATATTGATGAGACTTGAATTTAGTTCTTTAACTTGGATTTCTTCCTTGAATTTCAGTCTTGTATAATCAATGTGTCTATTCTGTCTTAATGGGATGTTTAATAGCAATTTCAAATTAAACCCACCTGAGCAGCTTTCTTAAAGTCTTTTCCATCTCTGTTGATGGCAATTCTATTCTGGATGTTCAGTCTAAAAATCTTAACACCATCCTTGAACTTTTTTCCTTCACATTCTATATCAATTTTTTTGGGGGGAGGAAATTCTTTTAGCTTTGCTCTTGACATACACTCAGGGTCCAATCACCTTCGCCCACCCTCCCCTTTACCTGGACTAGTGTAATAGCCTCTTGCTAGGTTTCCCTGCCACCACCTTTGTCCTCATACAATTTTTCTCCACATAGAGTAGAATATGGTATCTTTTTGACCCATGAAATATTCTTCACGATATAATTTTTGACCTCTTCTACTAATCCATTCCTAGTTTTCTCTCCTCCTTTCATCCTAGCTTCTTTGCTGGTGTTCAAATATTCCAGACACCTCGGGCTGGAATGCATTTTCTCCAGATGGTCACAGACAAACAAAGCTATGGGTCTTTTTCAAACGTGCCCTCTAGCAGGGAGGCCTTTTGACCCCAATGTTTACAACTGCTATCTGCATCCTACTCCAACCCTTCCAGGTAGCTAGCACATCCTTCTCTGTAATTTCTCTTCTGGTTTATTTTTTAAATAGCATTTGATCGATATTGACATACTACTAGTTAATACTTTATTTATGTTAATTTCTTATTTTTCTGCCTTTGATCCTATTCCACTAGAATGTACGTTCATAAGGATAGAGATACTGATTTTTCGGTGTTTACTATTGTACTTTTAATACCAGGAATATTGCTCCTGCACGTGATGATGTTAAACCAGTATTTGTTGCCTGGATGAATGCTCCCACTCACAGGAAAAAGAAGTCCATATATTGGTGGTTTCTGGAAGGCTCTTTTCCTTTTGGGTAAGACGATAGGATTGTTTAAAATGTAATCAGCAGGAATTATGTAATCTTTCAATTTTTATATTCTGAAGTCTACTGTAGCTGTCTAAAAGCTCTGTGTGGTATTTGTAATGAAATGCCAGTGGTTACTATAATTTCATCTTATAAAGGAATTTATAGGCAGCAAAGAAAAAAATGTCACTGAAAATTCAGTTATCATCTAGTTCTCTATGCTTTGGGCACAATCAGTGTGAATACCCATTTTTGTGTTTACACAGTGAAAGGCATTGATGTGGTCTTCCAAATGGATCACTTTAACCTGCCCAGACAGGATTTTGATGAACTTGTGAGAAATGGAATTGACCAAAATCTTTTGCCAAGTTAGACATTTGACTTAGGACACATCAGGACACTGATTTGGCTGTTCTAATGTTATTCTACTCAGTGTTCAGACTTTAATACGGTTTCAAAACGCTAATTAATGCTGATCAAGTTCTGAGAATTCATCTTAATCCTGATTTTACAGATGAGGAAGCAAATGGGGAAGAAGTTAAATGACTTATTTAAAGCCACGTTACAAATTAACCTCAAGCTGGGACTCCGTGGCTGACACTCTTGTCTCATGTTTCTCTTTAGTGATGTCATTATCTGATGCCAGGCTAACCTCTGGAATCCAGGCCTAAGGAGCATCCTTTATCTCAGGGTGCTGCGTGATGATTGCAGACTTTCCCATTAAAATCCAGGGTCTGGAATGAGACCTGTCTCATGTTGATAAAAATAAATGGAGCTCTAACCTGTGCTTCTGTTCTTTGGGAAAAATTGTATCATTTTAATGTCTTTCATCTTTTAGATTGAGAGGCTACAATAATAAGCTCAATGAAAAATAGTTCCACATGTTCTAATATACTATGCTGACATAATATAATGGAGTATTAGCTTTATTAATTAATTTAGAGTTAGAATTGTATTCTTAAAGAGGGTAGAGTTAAGTGAGATATCACTTTTCTAGACAACCACACACTCAATTATATTGATGTGGAGGAGCTTGTGAATAAAAAATATGGGGTATAGGAGATTCTTACTAAATCTTGTCTTGGGCAAGGATTTATGTTATAAAGTATAATTATAATAGGGCTTAGAAGTATAATTATGCTTGGTTAAAACTGCTAATTGGGCCTGGCTGGCATGGCTCAGTGGTTGAGCATCAACATATGAACCAGGAGGTCATGGTTTAATTCCATACCCAGGTTGTGGGCTCTATCCCCAGTGTGTGGCATGTTGGAGGCAGCTGATCAATGATTCTCTCTCATCATTGATATTTCTCTCTTTCTCTCTCTCTCTCTATATATATATATCTCCTTCTCCCTTCCTTTCTGAAATCAATAAAAACATATTTAAATAGCAAACAAATAAAAAACCCTGCTAATTGGTTGATAAGATTATTTTCTTATTCTTTCATATTAGTTTTCTCATTTGCAATAGTGTCCATTATAGACACTCTAATAAAGTTATTATTAAAATAAAATAAGTTTTGTGATACATGATAAGAACTACATAATTGTTAGTGTTTTTCCTCCCATCTTCCCCTTCTTCCCATTATTACCATTATTAAATGATGATAATTATTAAATGAATATGAAAATATATGTTCTTCAGATGAATAGGAATGGGGATAGTGAGGAATATTTTCACCTGCATTTCACAGACTGCATGAGAGCTTTTGCTATCAAACACAAGATAAGAACATCAACTACTTTAGTAGTCAAAGGACTCCAACATAGAAAGCCAATGGCTACATTAGCACTTTCAAATAATGAAACAAATGTCAAGAAAATTTAAAAAGTCATATTTTAGATTTAAAAAGTGGTAAGAGTGCAGTAACAACCTATAATTGAATAGTGGATTGTTTTGTTGTCAGAGAATAGAAGTTAGATGAAGGTAGAGATGTAAACTTAATATTGGTTATTGACACATCATTAACACCAAACTGTTTTGTTTTTGCTTTTGTTTTTGTTTTGGTAGATGAGTAAATGAATTGATAGGTAGATGGTGGGTTCATAGGCTAATCACAAGTGTCTGCACTGTCCAGTGTAGCAGATATATAAACTGTCTTAGTCACCTTTTCCAATTTCCTTTTAGTTTGTCCTTTTATTTTGCCATGACTAGCAAGATTAAAAACCATATCTCCCAGATTCTTATAGTATAGCAAGAGTTCCAGATGTGACTTAGGTTTGGTCAGTCAGATATACTCACATGAGAGACTTGCATTTCAACCTGGGTCATGCAGTCAGGAGAGGAAAAACAAAGGGTATCCATTTTGCTGGTACAGGCTGCTGTAGAGGATGGCGCTGGGGCTGGCCTGGCAGGTGAAGGAGCTGTTCTGGAAGCCCACTCCTGTGGTGGGAACTTGGGAGTTGTCTCAGACACCTTGCCCAGAGTTTATTTAATTAGTTGACCCATTTACTCTGAAAACCTGTTAATACCTGGAATTAGAGCAGTCCCTTTCTGTTTAAGGGATGCTTCAATGAAGTCTTGACTAACATAGAGGTCCCTCCTCCCTCCCTGCCACAGCTGCATCCTCCTCATGACTTTTTCTCCTACTTTGGTCAAATGCCACTCCCCTTCTTAACTATTCCTTGATCCCACTCAACTAAGGTGCTTTATTTGATCCACTGAAAAGTTTTGTTTCTATTATGGTTCTTGTCATATTATGCTTTGATTTTGAGTTAGTCTTCTTACTCTGCTCAAATGCAAGTTGTATGAGGCACCGTAAAATTAAAATATACCTAAAGGCATTTTTGAATTACCACAGCACTTACTACAGGATTATGGGTATAGCAGGTGTAGGCACTTAATGAATATCAGAAGAATTTACTGTAATCACTTTAGGAAGGTTGCCTTTAGAAACACTGCCTAGGTGCAGTGTGCCTGCAGTTTAAGCTACAATATACATACTGATGGTCTATCTTCAACTGAGACCTCTCTCTTGAACTTCAGACCCATCCTCCCAACCACTTCCAGGACATGTTCATCTGCTGTTCCATTCATACTCTAAGCTAAATATTTCCCAAGCAGAATTCACTCTCTATACCCTCAAACCTGCCATTATTTCCCTACCCCCAATGCTAATGATTGGCAGGCGTCCTTCTCTTACCATCATTCAAGCCAGGTCCCTGAGCAACAATCCCAAATACTGTTGCCTTCTCTTGTTACATCCAATCAGTAACCAAGGCACACCCACTCAGGACCCATCTAACTTACCTGTTCCCTCTTCTCCCCACCCTCTACATTTGGTCTGCATGACTTCTCCTGTGGACTGTATTCTCATCTCCTTCATACTACCACAAACTGGTCTTTGTGTCACATGTCTATCACATTTTTTTGAGGTTTTTTTTTAGCTTCACCAGTAATTAGCTTTAAATTACTGGCATATATGGATCATTTTGTGTGACTGTACCTTGAGTTTAGTTTTGAGGCAGATTGGTTTTGATGTCTGCTTTATTTACTCATGATTAGTTTTGTCAGAAGATGCATTTCAGGCAGTCTTACCATCATTAATGAAACAAATAACTACATTAAGGGTCAAGGATTATTATTACTGTTATTTTATTAGGAAGTAGAGCACTATATTGAAAAGTGAGTATCAACCAAAGAACTTGTGTGCGTATGTGCATAACCTATGAACACAGACAATAGTGTGGTGAAAGCCTGGGGTAGGGGCCAGGGCAGACTAGAAGGGGTCAATAGGGAAAAGAGGAAGACATATGTAATACTTTCAACAATAAAGATTTTTTTTTTAACGTGAGTTTCTAAAAAAGACCGAGAGATGGGAAGGCAGACTCTGGAGAGAGAGGAAGATATGAGGAAGACTTAGGAGGTCAGCACTTTTCAATATAAACATAATGTGAGTCATATATATAAATTTAAATTTTCTAGTAATTAGGCTAAAAAGGAAACATGTGAAAATAAATTTTAGTAATATATTTTACATTGACGTATGTTCTAATTTGGGATAGCCAAATTTTAAGATTTAAATTTTAGTGGCTGCGTGTGGTTAGTGGTTACTGTATTGGGCAGCACAGATGTATTGGGAGGAACCCCCACTACATGGCCAGGGTCTGGAGTTCTGTGAAGAGATAGGTAGTTAAAGATCTGAGTGGTGGCAATAGATGAGGGTTCATAAATTTAAATTTTTAATTTATTTTCTGTGTTTTGCCAATATGTAACCTTCTCTCCATTATCCTTATAGCTTCAGTAAAATTTTGTTATTGCATATAAATTATTTTCACTTTTGTTATATTTGTATTGTCAGGAAATACTATTTCCTAAGTATTCACCCAAGCCAGGAATGTAACTTTCCCCCCTCATTTCTGGAAGCCTAGTAAAGCCAGGTCTCATTCACTTTACAGCAAGCATGACAAACTCAAAGGCCAACGCAGGCCAAATAAACGAGGCATGCGGCCCCGAGGGCCGTGAGTTTGACATGTTTGCCTACAGCCTTGACATTTCCTGTATCTGTCTCCTCCTCTGTAACCCCACTTACTTTGGTTGCATTGGATACTCAAAGGAATAGGGACTGTGCTACATAGTTGGGTCACAGAAGGAAGAGAAAATAAAACAGTCATCAAAGCCAGATGTGATGGGAACACAGCATAAAGGACACATCCAAGAAGGCTCAGAAGCATGGCAGGGTGACAGAACAGGGGCTTTCCCACCCTACGTTATATGGAACTTTTTTCCAAGTATAAAATTTTAATTCAAGTATTAAAAGCAAATCTGTAGAACCTGGGACCACTCAAGCAATTAGTGATTTTTTTTTTGTGGGAAGACATAAATGTACGAGGTGGGAAAGACTGCTGGGGATGAATACTGTAGCAATATTCCACTGTGAGAAGATAATTTGGTGAGAAAAGCTGATTGACTTAATTGGTTACAAACTTGGCATGGATTGACATGGCTATTTATAGGTTTTGCTTTCACATGTATGAATAATCATACATTTTGCAGCAGAATATTAATGTATATATGATAATGAAGTGCTACCCAAGACCCCACTACGAATGAAGTATTACATAATATAAGGTATTTGCAATCTATTAACTTTCTGAAATTAAAAATATTCTGAATAAATTCCGGCTGGCCCCATGGGTTTCCAGTAAGGAACTGTGAACCTGAATTTGTATTAGAGGTAGGTGGGGGTTGGAGGACAATGAATAGAAAAGCTTTTGTAATGCAACTCAAATTACACCCTAGAGGTCATTGCTTGACTTGTGTTTAAAGTGATCTCTCTCCTTAATTGAGCAAGTATTCTTTTTCTCCTTCCCTTACTAGTCTTCATTTCTTTATTGTTTGTCTTCTGGAATTTCAAAGGGTTATGTATAGCTCCCCACATAATATTTCTGCATTGTTGAGTAGTTGAGAGAAACTCTTGAGTCTGAAGTCAAGGGGGTTCTTTAGTCAGAAGTTCACCTTAGAGTTTTTTGGACCAGAGATTTGTTTGACTTCAGTTGATCATGTTTAATCGACCATGTTGCTTGCCCTTGCAAGCATAAAGAAAACAGAATTTGGGCAGTAAACATGTGCTCAAAGTTAAACACCATTGTATTTATAGCATAGTGATGCTGATCTTATTGGAAGAGTAGGCTGCTCATGTAGAATGCCATTTGGGCATACTACCTATATCTAAGGATTCTTTCATCTAAAAGAGCTAATTGTCCTGTAGATGGGACTAATTTACACTCAGAGAATAACTCAAAGGATGCCAGAAAGAAGTGTATATTTCTTCTCTGTGTTCAGCGGCCTCACAATACTTTTGTGTCTCAATATAATGTCTGATTCAAACAATGAAATGAATATCAATACCTATAGAAAGGATTTTGCTCTTTCTCAAATAGAAAGTCTGGTATGACCAAGGTCATTGTTCCCCATAAATCTCTCCAGAATGATTTTTTTTCTGTTTACCTTACTGAGCCAGGGATTATATCTCTCCTCTATGTCATATTCATTTTGAAAATGCTTCTCTTTCAATGCAGCTATGAGAGAATAATGTGTTCTTTGCTGAACAGAATGTAATTTCTTGTCCAATAAAAATGAAAAAATAAAGCTGTTAAAAAGAAGCTTCTAACTTGCCCTGCACCCACTTCAAAGAAGAAGAAGAAGAAGAAGAAGAAGAAGAAGAAGAAGAAGAAGAAGAAGAAGAAGCAGCAATGGCAAAAAAAAAAAACACACACAAAAATACAGAGTGGTACTCCAGCAAGCTGAAGATCAAAGGGGTGACATTCAGGACTCATCCATTTGCATTTATCTTTCTTCAGCGTGTGATGTACTAGTCACTGGCTTTTTGCTGTTACTAAGGCAGCAAACAAATACTACAATTACTGGAGAAAAGACCTGCAGCCTGTGTTAGATAAAAGAAAACTCAAAAGTAAGTCTTAAGTTCACAAACATCCATTGCGATTGGCTTCTGGTCAAGGACCATACAGAGTGGTCATTATTCACTTCTGATGGAATCATGGATCACACTGAAGAGAAAGGGCCCTTTCCCCAGAAAGATGCATGCACATAAAACAATTTTATATAATTTAGGGAAGTGTGTGGACTCTCTGAAGTCCCTCTCTGTACCACAGGCTAAGTAAAAACAGAAAGTTATGAAAAGCAGTATAACTAGATGCTTTTTATATTTTTACTTTTAAAAGCTGTTTCTGGAAAATTATGCTTCGTTGCATCTGTATTTTTTTTTAAATACAAAGAAAAAAAGATAAAATAATGTTTGTTTATTTATTTATTTAATTCTGGGATTGAACATGGCTGAAATAATAGATGACAAGAACTGCAACAACATTTAAAATTTTTGAGGCAGGTTATAAGAAAACAAGCCATCTTAAGATTGATCTAATGTCTAAGATATCAGTTTATCTGGAGATATTTAAAAATTTATTAAAAAACCTGAGGGAATAGGGCCATCTTATTTACACTTAAATTAGTGGTCTAGTCTAAATTTTTTTGCATGTACCTGTCCAGTTATCCCAACACCATTTATTGAAGAGACTGTCTTTATTCCATTATATGCTCTTGCCTCCATTGTCAAATGTTAATTGAGTGTAATGGCTTGGTTTGATTTCTGGGTTCTTTGTTCTGTTCCATTGCTCTATATGCCTGCAGCAGGCTGTTTTGATTCCAGTGGTTTTGTAGTTGAGTTTGATATCCAGTACTGTGACCCCACTGTTTGCTCTTCTTTCTCAAGATTGCTGCAACTATTTGGGGTCTTTTTTGGTTCCATATAAATTTTTGGAGTATTTTTTCTAGGTCTGTGATATTTGCCATTAGTATTTTGATAGGGATTGCATTGAATCTACAGATTGCTTTGGGTGGTATGGACATTTTAATGAATTAATGATATTAATTCTTTCAATTTATGAACATGGTATATTCTTCCATTTGTCTATATCTTCTTCTATTTCTTTTTTCTTTCCTCTTTTAAAAAAATATTTTTTATTTGTTTATTTTTATTGATTTCAGAGAGAAAGGGGGAGGGAAAGAGAGCTAGAAACATTAATGATTGGCTGCCTCCTGCACGGGCCCCACTGGGGATTGAGCCTGCAACCTGGGCATGTGCCCTGACCGGGGAACAAACAGTGACCTCCTGGTTCATAGGTCAATTCTCAACAACTGAGCTATTGTGGCCAAGTTATCTCTATATTTAATATTCTAAAGTTTTCTGAGTATAGATCTTTTATCACCTTGGTTAAGTTTATTCCTAAATATCTTTGTTGTTATTGTTACAATAGTAAATGGAGGAACCCACTGTATGGGAGAAAAATATTTGCTAGTGATACCTCTGATAAGGGTTACTTTCCAAAATATATAATGTACTCATACAACTCAACAAAAGGAAGACAAGCAACCCAATTAAAAGATGGGCAGACCAGTGGCTTAATCAGCCATGCCTCTGTAATGAAGCTTCCATAAAAACCCTAAAAGCTTCCAGGTTGGTGAACAAGAAGTATCCATGTGATAGGAGAGTGACACACCCCAAACTCCAGAGGACAGAAGCTCCTGTGCTCAGGAGCCTTCCCGACACAGTGGCCTTTTTCATGATAGGGGAAGTGAATATCCCAGCTGCGAATTACCTTGTCACTCCACAAGCAGAGTTTCTCTTGACAGAGCTCAGAGAAAAGATAATGGCTGAATTTGCATCTTCTTGCATCTTCTCCCAAGCCAGGCAGGAAATAATAAAACTAAAGTGGAGAACATTCACCTGGAATTACCAACTCAGCTGCAACTGAGCAGGAGACTTACTACGGTAGTATATCAAGGAAGGACAGGAAACACCTGGAGATAGGTAGGAGTGGCTCTGAGAGGGGCTGGCCCAGCTTCCACGAGGCTGAGAGTGAGAAGCAGCTCTCAGCTATGGGAGGGTTATTTCCCTGAGAAAATCGAAGCCCAGAACCCAGGTTGGGCGCCACAGTCCGGAGCACCAGAGCCGAGACCAGTGGTCCAGGTAACATCCACCCGTGAAAGGCGGCAGGGCTTCTGGCTGCCCGTAGACAGAAGCTGGTCAGAGAAAAAGCAAGCTTCAGTATTTTTCTTTTTCTTTTTATCCTCTTTCAAAACAAAACAAAACAAAACAAAACAAACAAATAAAAAAAAGCCCAGAGCACAGGAGTTTTGTTAGCAGCTACCCACCGAGGTTTTGGTGGGGGGAAGGAGGTACAGACTCGAGGTGCCTTGGAGAGGCTGGGTGGGAAGCATTGGAGGGAGATGTGGAAAGAGCCAGCCAGGAGGCCTGCATTTGGCTGTACACCCAAAACTGAAACAGCCATGTTTCCCGAGAGGCACTAACTACTCCCACAAGCAACAGCTCAGGAAAAGGAAAAAGCCCAGCCCTAGTTGATACAGCCTGTCATACCCTCAGGAGTCCTGCCACTCCCTGCATCTCAACCTTTGCAGAAGAAAGAGCAGCAGAGGCCAAGCCTGCTGGTTTGAGCAGTCTCAGGAAGCATCAGTGATTGGATTGGGGATGGGGCCATCCACTCCACTGTCCAGGGAACCTTACTGGTGCTTCCCCCGTAAGAGAGAGCTGATAGAAACTCACAGTATCCAGCTTATCTCACTGGACTGCATACAAGGATCTCGCCCAGCTGAGGGCAGAGTGATATTCTGGGACACTCTCAGAGGAGTAGTTCTGGGACAGAGAAACACACCTACCATTTTCCCTAAAATCTGAACAGTACCTCCCATACAGGAGAGACCCAGAGGTCTACACTATAGATTCTGCCTAAAGCCCTTTCAGAAACAGACTTTTGAGTGATGAAGATTGATAGCTGGCTGGCAGCGAAGGGGGGTGGAGGCAGAGCCTGGGGACCCTGGGAAAGTTTGCTGAGCCAGCCCTGGGCTGCTAGCAAATTGGCCTTAGAGTGCAGCTTGCCCTCTCCTGTGCACAGCTAAGTCCTGTGGAGACAGGCACAAACTGGATCACTTGTACCTTTAAACAGGTTGCCAAAAGCCAGAGGAGAACAGTTTCTGAAAGCGATTAGCCCTTAAGTACCTCCTGGGTAGCCCAGAATTGGTAGACAGAACAATCAGCTACAGTCACCAGAAGAGCAGTATCCAAAGGGAACTCCCAGAAGCTACTAACCTCTGCTGAGATGAATACCACTTCACTTCTTTTTTCTTCCCTTTTTGTTCTTTATCTTGTTTATCTATCTGCTTTATTGATTTGTTATTATTTTAGTGTCTATTGTTTCTTTCATATATCTACTTTTTTCTTCCCTTTTCCTATTCTATTTTTTTCTTCCTGATTTCTCATCTTCTTTTTTTATTTTCTGTCTACTTTTTTCTCTATTTTCCTTTTCAAAATTTTCTTCCTCTTTTCTTTTATACAATTTCCCTTCCTCTATTCTTTATTCTAATTTTCTTTATTACACCTCTGCCCCTTCATATTCCTTTTTCTCTCCCCCCACCCTCATTTTCCTCATATATATTTTTCTTTTTTTTTAACATGCTTTCTTTTTTCTTCACTAATTCTTTTACTTTGTGGTTTCTTTTGGTGTTGTTGTAGGGGTCTTGTGTACATTTTTTTTGTTATTGATGTATTTTCTTCTGTTCTGTCAGGACCTCCACAACAGCTTGCATGATGAGGTTGGGGATGAGTCTCACAATAAGCCAGCCTGAGAGGAGATTCCATCCATGAATATGATAGTAATATTCACAATCGATTTCAACAGGAGAACCAAAATAGCTCAAACAAGGGGCACTCCTAGATTACCCAGCTCAGGAGATCTAAGAGATTGCACTAATGGTGTCTCACAAAACACCTTCTACATAAGACCATGCCACAAAGAATGGCAGGTATAACAGTTTCATCTAATGCATAGAAAGAAATACAAACAGACAGCAAATATGGGGAGGTGAAAAAAACAAAACATCAACAAAAACAACCCCAAATAAAAAAGGGGGGGAAATTGCCAGAAAAGGAACTAAATAAAATTAAGGCAAACCATTTGTCAGATAAAGAATTCAAAGTAATTATTATTAGGGTGCTCAAACAACTTAGTGAGAACTGTAAGCAAGTTAATGAGAATACTATGAAACTTAATGAAAATTGCACCAGTATTTAAAAAACAGGTATAAACCATGAATAAAAATCAAGTGGAAATGAAGAATGAAATAGCTGAAATAAAAAATACCCTGGAAATAATCAAATGTAGACCAGCAAATTAGCAAATTAGAAGACAAAGTAGAAAAAAACAACACTCATTCAGAGTGGCAATTGAGAAAAATATTAAAAAGCAGGAGAAGAGTTGAAGGGAGCTTTGGGACAACATGAAACATAACATCATCATGGTAGTGATTCTAGAAGGAAAAGAATCAGAGCAAGGACTAGAGAACCTGTTTGAAGAAATAATCACAAAATTTCCTTAACGTGATGAAGGAAAATGTCACTAAAGTTCAGGAAACACAGAGAATCCCAATCAAGATGACATAAAAAAGACCCACACCTGGACACCTGATAATTAAAATGTCAAAAGTTATAGACAAAGAAAGAATCTTAATGGCTGCAAGAGCATGACAGAAAGTTACCTACAAGGGTGTTCCCATTAGACTATCAGCTAACTTCTCAAAGGATGAGCATGAAGGATATACAAAGTAATGAAGAGCAATGAACTGAATCCAAAACTACTCTATCCAGCAAGACAAACATTCAAAATTGAAGGTGAAATAAAGAGTTTTGCAGACAAAAAAGGCTGAAATCATCACTAAACCAGCACTACAAGAAATGTTAAAGGAACTATTGGAAGAAGAAGAAGGAGAAGAAGAAGTAGAAGAAGAAGAAGAGAGTGAGAAAGAAAGAAAGAGGGGGGGAAGGAGAGAGAGAAAGAGAGAGAGGAACACAGGCATAAATAATAAAAATGGCAACAAATAAGTACCTATCAATAATAGCTTTAAATATAAATGGCTTAAATGCTCCAATCAAAAGACATAAGGTAGCTTAATAGATAAGACTCATGCAGGATAAAAGTGAAATGGATAGAGAAACATTTCCCATGCAAATGGAAATGAAAAAAAAAGCTGGAGTAGCAATATTCATATCTGAAAAAATAGATATCCAAATGAAGGTGATGACAAGAGATAATGAAGGCCACTTCATAATACTAAAGTAATCAATACAACAAGGGGATATAACCGTGGTAAATATATATGTACTCAATACAGGATTATATATATCCTATATAATAAAAGGGTAATATTCAAATTGACTGAAGGGCAGAATGACCAGTTATTATGATGTGCACTGACCACTAGGGGGCAGATGATCAATGCAGGAGCTGCCCCCTAGTGATCAGTACTCTCCCACAGGGGAGTGCTGGTCAGCCAGAAGCCGGGCAAGCTCAGCGGCAGTGGCAGGAGCCTCTCCCACCTCCGAGGCAGCGCTAAGGAGAAGTGAGCAGACAGGTGGTAAGGACCAATGGCTCCCAGACTGTGAGAGGGTGCATGCTGGGCTGAGGGACCCCATCCCTGACCCGAGTGCATGAATTTCCATATACCAGGCATCTAATATATATTTAAAACTTCTAAAGAATTTTAAGGGAGAGATAAACAGCAACACAATTATAGTAAGCGACTTTAACATCCCATTAAACATCACCAGATAGATCTTCTAGACAAAAAATAAACAAGGAAACAGCAATCCTAAATGGCACACTAGTACAAATGGATTTAATTGTCATTTACAGAACATTTCACTCAAAAGCTGCAGAATATGGATTCTTCTCAAGTACACATGAAACATTCTCACATATAGACCACATGTTGGACACAAACTAAGTCTCTAAAAATTCAAGAAGATTGACATCATAACACGCTTCTTTTCAGGTCACAATGGCATGAAACTAGGAATCAACCACAACAAAAACACCCCAAAACATTCAAACACATGGAGGCTAAATATCATGTTATTAAGCAATAAATGGGTTACCAAGGAGATCAAGCAAGAAATAAAAAAAACTTCCTGATAACAACTTCCAAAATCTATGGATACAGTGAAAGCAGTCCTGAGAAGGAAGTTCATAGCCCTACAAGCCTACCTCAAGAAACAATAAAAATTTCTAATAAACTAACCCAGTGGTTGGCAAACTGCAGCTCGTGAGCCACATGTCACTTGCGAGCCGAAGTTTGCCTCTCTATTGACTAATGAGTTTGATGAACCTTAGCTAGACTCCTCAAGACTTACCAGCCTTTAATATATGACAAGTTTAAGATAATAAAATCACAGACCAATACCCAAAACCCCTAATACAGTAGACAAACAACACTACTTAGGAAAATCACTCTACATTCGAAAGCAAAAGAGTGGAAACATGTCCTAGGTTCCTAATCATTGAACCTACACCCGAAGGCTCTCCCTGGGCTGAGGAGGCGCTGTTAGGGAGACCACAAAGAGGAGGTTCTCATGCATGTTCTCCAGGTGACTCTGGTTTATTCTCCCAGGTAATGTAAGAGTCAATGTTTTATCGACTTAGTCCAGTTAGGAATGGTAGTTTTTGAATGAAGTTTACAGGAAAATATATGTTTACTTCATTTCTGTCCTGCCAAACTAGAAATAGTTACTTAGGATAGAATGGTTTTGAATTGCCATATTTAAGTACATAGATTTTTCTTTTATTTCATACTTTTCAGTCAACCTGCAAAGCTATCAGAATCAGAAGATAATTTTGGTAGAATATTTAACAACTAGAGGCCTGAAACATGAAGATTTGTGCAAGAATGGGCCTTTCTTCCCCTGGCTGTGGGCAGCGCCTTCCCTCCGGCCAGAGCTGCCTTTATGGCTTTACTTTGGCCTGGAGCTGCTGGAGCAGTGTGGAACACCTGTGCTGTTGCCATGGTGATGATGCAAGCATCCAGCCCCCACCCCACTGTTCAGTGCCTGCATATGCAAATTAACCTGCTATCTTTGTTGGTTAATTTGCATACTCACTCCTGATTGGCTGGTGTGTGTCACAAAGGTATGTTCAATTTGCATCTTTTCCTTTTATTAGTGTAGATAGTGACATTCCTAAAAGAAAAGCAGTATATAGGTGAAAAGGCATTGTCGTCAATAGTTGTAAAAATGCAACAGTTAAGGCAATACATGTTTGCAAATGTTCGTTTTGCAAATGAAGCTATATACACTTTTTTTCTTCTTTAAATAATACTGACCTATAAAGGAAAGTTGGGTTTTTGCTCCTGCTCTCTTTCCCTTTTCTATTAAACATCAGGGGGAGACAGAAGACATGTAGCGAAGAAGAATAAAGAAAAGGAAGTGTCACACTTGAGTACTCTTAATATTAGTTGAATTAAGGGCCCCCAACTGTTCCTAGGATCAGTACAGCAATAGCCATAACAGGCTTTCAACACATTTGCATATATTTTAACTTTAGGACCACACTGAATGACTGTACAGTCTAGAAAACTCCATGTAGCTGTGGTGTACTTGTAAAGTTCCATTCTATCTTATCTTTTTCATTATAAATATTATCTAGTTCAAGGAACGAGCTTGCCTATTTTTCTCTTCGTTCTTTTTTTTCATTGGCCTTCTTTCTTCCACCCTTTTTATTGTAGAGAAGGAAACCAGACCTCAAGTGCTAAGAGGAGGGCTTGCCTGGCCTTCCTAAATCTTTTTCATTCTCAGAAACTTGCATTTTATAGGCAGTAAATAAAATGACCTTTCTTATATCTTCCCTTAAGCAAATGCTGTTTTTTTTTTCCCACTGAGAAATTAATAAGTTCCTCAGCAATTGCTGCTACTTATCTGGCAATCTTTATCACCTGGAACAAAGAATCTGCATTGTGTCTAAATACAGCATGAAGACTCGGTTTATGAATGTGCTGTTAATCAAACTGCTCTCACAACTGTGAGGATCAACAGTTGTTTTTTCTGCTTTCTATAATATTGGTTGAAACGAATGGTGTTGAGTTAAATTGTGCGCTAACTCCAACCTTTCATTCATATTTGTTATCTCCAGACTCTACCTAGGAAGTACTCAATAAACAAGCTCCTTGACTATCCAGGGCACTGTGGTGTTTAGAATAGACTCTGGGTATAGAACTGGGTTGCCCTACCATTGCTAACTAGTGGTGCACATTTTTGACCTCTTTGTATCTCAGTTCCCTCATTTGTAAAAGATAATAATAGTGCCTTCCTTATAGAGGCAAAAGAGTTAAGATAGCATACTATATCAATCCGGTTTTGGGATGATTTGTATTAAATCCATTCTTTGCCCTTCCCCAGCTCTACTTTATATCACAGAGGGGGCTGACTCCTCTAGGCTGTGTTCCCCAGGCTCCTGAGTCAACAGACTGCTGGCTGGTGGAAGACTGAGGGGTGGGAAGAAAGAAGAAACCAGAGCATTTCCCCCCTCTCTCTGCTTCAGGGATATTTGCTGGTGGCAGCTGCATCTCCTCCATGGAACCAGCACTTACTGAGGAGACCCACCTAACCTCCTACTTCCTGCAGGTGTCCCCAAGCCCCTGGGCCTCTGTAACATTGCCTCCTCCATTTGTCTCTCCATCCTAGGGGTGACAGTGGCTTCCTGCCATTGCTGCTCTCTGGTTAACCTCACTCTTCCCTGTTTGGCTTTCAGTTCCTTCAACAACTGGTATGACCATTTCCCTAAATTAATAACTCTGTTGTAAATTCCTGTAGTGGTTTCTGTTTTCTTGGTAGTTTTTAAATTGATGCATCTCTATGAACTATATAATATAGTATCTGGCCAATAATATGTTCTCCTTATATGATATGTATAAGTAAATATAAATCAAAGTTAGTAAATATGTAAACATTTAAAGTATAAGAAAAAATACACAGGACCCACAATTTCAAAATCTATAAAATTCTGACAACTTGAGTTTTTAAAATAAGTTTGTGGCAAACTCATTGGGCTGCAAATTCTGATGCACTGACTGACATGAAGATACCTAGAGTATTTATCTCACTTTGTGTGACTTTATTTCTTATTGCATAAAAATGGATGTGTTTGATTTCAAGGGACTGATCATGCTCCACTGGGGGCATGTTACATAATGACAGAGTGTGTAACAGTCTCTGTATGAGCTTCAAAAAAATATGAATCCTGAACTCCCATGGAACCAGGGTTTGGGATAAAGGGATTGTATGGCTGCATCAGATTTCAGAAAAAGAAAAACATATCTTTGAAATGAACCTTGCAGAACTTATAGAATAGCATAGATAGGGGATATAAGCATTCTGAGAAAAAAATTAAATATGGAGAAAGGGAAAAATGAGGTGAGTATGAAAAAATAGCAAGTAGAAGTTGGTAAAGAATAAAAAATGAGTAAGATAAAAATTTAAAATTTTAAATGTTGGATTATATTGTTTAGAAATGGAGAATTTTGAGCAGAAAAGTAACTTACATGACATGCTTAAAGGAACATTAAGCTAAGTAGGCTGGCATAAAGATAATGCTTGCAGATGGATTTATATTTAACAGGTTTCTTTATTGGGATAAATGTAAAAAAAGTTGAGGTAGTGGTGCACCAAACAAAGTATAAACACAGAATCTACAGGACTTAATAATTGACTGAATATGGGGGAAAAGAAAGTGTGATGGTTAATTTTGTGTGTCAACTTGACTGGCAAAAAGGATGCCCAGATAGCTAGTAGAACATTATTTCTGGACTAGAGGCCCAGTGCACAAAATCCGTGCATGGGGGGGTAGTGTCCCTCAGCCCAGCCTGCACCCTCTCCAATCTGGGACCCCTTGAAGGATGTCCGACTGCCCAGTAGGATCAGGCTTAAAAGGGCAGTCGGACATCCCTCTCACAATCCAGGACTGTCAGCTCCCAACTGCTCACCTGCCTGCCTTCTTGATTGCCCCTAACCACTTCTGCCTGCCAGCCTGATCACCCCCTGCTAGCCTGATTGATGCCTAACTGCTCCTCTGCAAGCCTGATTGCTGCTAACTTTCCTCCCTTGCAGTCCTGGTCCCCCCAACTTTCCCTTCCCTGCAGGCTCAATGGGCCCCAATTTCCCTCCTCTGCTGGCCTGGTCACCCCAAACTGCCTTTCCATGCAGGCTTGATGACTCACAACTGTCCTCCTTTGTAGGCCTAGTCCTTCCCAACTGCCCACCCCTGCTGGCCATCTTGTGTCCACATGGTTATCTTGTGTCCACATGGAGGTAGCCATCTTTGACCACATGGGGGTAGCCATCTTTTGTGTTGGAGTGATGGTCAATTTGCATATTACTCTTTTATTAAATAGGATAGGAGCCTGATGCATGGGTGGGGGCTAGCATTTTTCCCTGAAAGGTGTCACAGATCAGGGTGGGGTTCCCTTGGGATGTGGAACGGCCTGGGCAAAAGGCCTATGGTGGTTATTTCCTCTTTGTCATACCCCAACGACCCAAGCAGAGGCCCTGGGATCTAGTATTTATTTATCTTCTATAATTGAAACTTTGCAGCCTTCAGCTGAGGCCAAGGCAGTCCAGGGTGTGCAGAAATCTTGGCTTCCTTCATTACCAGTAAAACCAAAGCCTCCTGCTCACTCCATGGCCACAGCCATCTTGGTTGGTCTAATTTGCATGCTTGCTCCTGATTGTCTGGTGGGCGTAGCTTGTGGGTGTAGCGGAGTGATGGCTAATTTGCTTATTATTCTTTTACTAGATAGGTTGTGTCCAGAAGAGGTTAGCGTTTGAATCATTATACTTAGTATAGAAGATTGTCCTCACTGATGTGAGTGGGCATCATTCAAGTCATTGAAAGTCTGAATATTATAAAAAAGGCAGAGAAAGAGAAACTTTGTTCCTCATTTGAGCTAGAACATCCATCTTCTCCTGTCTTTGGAAATTTGTGCTCATGATCCTAGGGCCTTCTAACTTGGACAAGGACTTACCTGCTCCACTGACTCCCAGACCTTCGGGTTTGAGTTAGAACTATACCACTGACTCTCTTGTGCTTCCACTTAGCAGACAGCAGATTGTGGGACTTCTCCATCTTTATAATTGCATGAACCAATACCTCATACTAAACCTCTTTTGAAATATCTCCTCTTTGTTCTGTTTCCCTGGAGAACCCTGACTTAAATAGAAGGATATCTAGAATAATTCAGCTCTTGCCCAAACAATTGAAAGAATAGTGTTACCATTAACAGAAATATGCAAGGCAGGAGGAAGAGCAAGTTTAAGGGAAGTTGGGATGTTTAAGTTATGACATATCAAGAAACTCAGATATTAAAGACATCAGGAAATGGTGCAATGTTTATAAAAATGGTAAATAAATGTAAAGTTCGCTATAGCCACTTATGGATTTATGAGATTGTCATAAAAACAATTCTGAGTATGCTCTTCATTTGCAATTGACATAGAAATCTAACTGCAGGATGTTGGCAAAGCTTGTCAAAACCAAAGGCTTGCCAATGCTAGAATTTAAGCAGATATACTTTAACTAAAATCAGAAATTCCTATTTTCATATTAACAATTCATGTCCTCAGCACATATGCCACAGTTCCAAAATTACTAATTTAATTAATACCTAAATACAAAAAATTCTAAAGTGAATTTTATGATTTTGGCTTCTTGTGAATTTGGAATTATCATTTTAAGGTTATATGAAAATTTTTATTCTTCAAAAGTAGTTTATTAAATATGAGATGCTTTCCCCCTCCCCACGTGGGAGTCTATACTTATTTTTTAAAATAAATTTCCCCTTTTGCTATTAAAAAAAGTACTTTATTAAGTAGACAGTTATCCCCTCCCCTTGTGAAATGTCAGTCATAAAACCACAGTCATACTTTTGTCATTGCTTAAGTACCATGAAAACTGCAGTGTCATAGAAACAGATGCACTTGTTTAATTTTACAGAAAGCATCTTGCTTACAAGCAAGCACAGTTTTAGCACTTATGACTAGTTTTCTTTAAGTAGGCCTCCTTATGTCTAGAGTGGGATTCACTGTGGTAAGGCACCTGTATTAGTTTGCTAGAGTTGCCATAACCAAATACCACAATACCTCACAGTTTTGGATATTAGAAGTCCAAAATCCAGGTGTCAGCAAGGTTTCTGCCTTTTGAAGGAAGGATTTGTTCCAGGCCTCCCTTCTTGGCTTGTAGATGATTGTCTCCTCATGTCTCTTCACACTGTCTTCCCTCTATGCATATCTGTCTCTGTGTCCAAATTTCCCCTTTTATAAGAACATCAGTCATATTGCGGTAGAGCCTATTCTTATGATCTCACTGTAACTTGATTTCCTTCTAGGACCGTAGCTCCAAATAAGGTCACGTCTGAGGTATTGGGGGTTAGAAAGCCAATGTATTTTTGGGTGGGAGATACCCAATTCAGTCCATAACATTACCTCATCATAAGGTATGTTCCCATGACTCATGAATTCCTAGCCCCCATTAAGATACAAAGAATTCTAACTGTGAGTGTATTGAGAATTGGATAGAGCGCTAGCTGTCACGTAGCCGAGACAGGACTCCTGCCTGTTAGGCTGGCATACATAGCTTTCTCAAGGAGGAAAATTTCAAAATTCAGTTGAAAAATGATTATTTGTTCATCTTTATTTTACCTGAGGATATACTTATTGATTTTAGAGAGAGAGGAAGGGTGATAAATATATGGAATCAGATGCCTATTTGAAGCTGAGGCTTCAAAGATTCCCTCTAAGGAACAAGTGGTCTTGACCCCATGCTGGGATTCCAAGCTAGGCGCACAAAAGCAGAAAAACATACATTCTTTTCAAGTGCACATGGCATATTTTCTAGAATAGACCACATGTTAGGATGCAACACAAGTGTCAAATACATTTAAGAAAATTGAAATTATATCAAGCGTCTTCTCTGGCCATCATGGGATAAAACTAGAAGTCAATTACAAGAGGAAGACTAAAAAACACACAAACATATGGAGGATAAATAATATGTTACTAAATAATAAATGGGTTAACAATGAGATCAAGGATTGGATTATTGGGACCTGCTGGCGGGGGAAAGGACCAGGAGTTTAGCTAGCAGGCTCCAATCAGGTGATCAGGGCCTACTGGTTGGGGGGTGGGAGGGAGAGAAAGAGGGACCTGGGATGTTGGCCGCTGGCCCCAAAGAGGAAACCAGCCCTCAGGCTCCCTGGGAAAGGGGCTGCATCTGCCGCCATCCACCCCCGGTTCCCCGTCCCAGCCTAGGGGCCTGGCCCTGATCAGGCAATTGGAGCTTGCCAGCCTGGGAGAGGAACCAGAAGGTTGGCTGGCAGGCTCCATTGGCAATTGAGGCCTGCAGGCTGGGGGCAGCTCCTACATTGAGCATCGGCCTTGGTGGTCAGTGCATGTCATAGTGACTGGTCTTTCAGGTGTATTGGTTGCTTGGGCTTTTATATATATATATACTAGAGGCCCTATGCATGAAATTCATGCAGGAGTAGGCCTTCCTTCCTGCAGCTGCTGGCACCAGCTTTCCTCTAGCACCTGGAATCTGGGCCAGAATCCTTGCAGAGGGAGGCTTCACCTACCCGCCGTAGCCTGCTAGTCGGTGACCTGGGCCTCCCTCTTTGGGGCAATTGTGGAGCCCCCCAATTGATTGCTCTGCCAGCCGGTGGCCGGGGCCTCCCTCTATGGGGTGATCATGGGACGATCGATGGCTGTCTCCCCAACCAATCACATCACACCTGCTTTGGCTGGCCTGGTGCCTATGGGTGTTATAGCGTGTTCCCAGATAGTGGTCCGGATGGTTGTCTGGATGGTCATTCACTGTTCAGCCATTTGGTCAATTTACATGTTATGCTTATATTATATAGGATAGACAAACTATGGAAGCAACCCAAATGCCCATAGATAAACAAGGAAATAAAAAAACAGGAACACATATACAAAAGAATATTACTTGGTCATAAAAAAGAACAAATATTGCCATTTTGGACAACATGGATGGACTTAGAGTGTATTATGCTAAGTGAAATAAGTCATTCAGAGAAAGATTTCACTTATATGTGGAATCTAAAAAACAATATAAACAAACAAAACAGAAACAGATTCATAGATAAACAGAGAACATTTTGACTGTTGCCATAGGGAGGGGACTTGCAGTGGTCGCCAATTTTTCAGACTTCATGGACCCCCAGTGGTCCATGGACCACCAGTTGGTGGCCGCTGCTCCAAAGGTTTCCTTAAACTAATGGTTGGTTGGTGACTGCTGGTTTGAGTGAAAAAGGTGAAGGGATTGAGAAGTATAAATTGGTAGTTACAAAGTAGTCATGGGATGTAAAGTAAAGCACAGGGAATATAGTCAGAATACATTAATAACTGCATATAGTGCCAGGTCTGTAGAATTATCAGGAGGACGGCTTGTAAAATATATGATTGCCTAACCACTATGCTGTACACCTGAAACTAATAAAAAATAATATTGAACGTAAACTGTAATTGAAAAAAATGTTGAAAGTTTAGTTCCAAGAAATATTGGAGAATTGGGGTTCAAAGAGATCAAAGATTCTGAGACCATAGGATCAAGTTAGTATCAGGCCTAAGAATAATGCAGTGCAGTGGAAGAGCAAGCCTTTTGAAATCGGAGGTTTTGTTGTTGCTACTGCTTTTTAAACAGTAATCATTTAGCCGAAACCGGTTTGGCTCAGTGGTAGAGCGTCGGTCTGCGGACTGAAAGGTCCCGGGTTTGATTCCGGTTAGGGCATGTACCTTGGTTGCGGGCACATCCCCAGTAGGGGGTGTGCAAGAGGCAGCTGGTCGATGTTTCTCTCTCATCGACATTTCTAGCTCTCTATCTCTCTCCCTTCCTCTCTGTAAAATATCAATAAAATATATTTAAAAATAAATAAATAAACAGTAATCATTTATTCTGTCTCAAAGACATAATGTGACCTGTAGATGTGCAGGTCAGCCGAGGATGGCTGCTCTCAGCTGGACGTGGCAGGTGGCTTTGTCTTGGGCTCAGCCCTCGTGTCTGGAAGTCAGCTGATGTAGGTGGAGCTTTGATTTGACTCTGCTCTCTGCTTTTTTCATTCTTCTCCTGGCATCAGTGGGCCAACCTGGATATGTTCTCATGGCAATGACACAGGAACAAGAGGGCAAGCTCAATTTGCCTGCTCTCTCCAAGCTGTTGCTTATGTCATGGTGCTAATATTTTGCTGGTGAAGAAGTCAAAGGGCTGAGCCCCAGGTAGAGTATATTTCTCTTCAAGGAAAGGGCCTGTGAAGCTACATGGCAAAGGCTATGGGTGTAGGGGCTGGGGTTATGGAGATTTGGAGCCATTAATCCACCACAAGTGATGAGCGCTGTGGAATAGAACAAAGAGGGTGGGAATTTGTGATATTTTTTTATTTTTGGCCAAGTAAATGGTACATGAAATCTTAGTTTACTGCACAGTATTGAGAAAATTTGGTGTCCTCTGTTTCTTCACCTATGAGCAGAGATTAAGGATGTCTGAACTGTTAGATATTTGTGAAGAATAAAGAAATGGCACTTATAAAAACATTTGTCATTTTTTAAAATCAATAGAGCTTTATGGTTGGAGTTGAGTGTGGAAAGAGAAAAAGGAAATGAGTGAGGGCATTCTGGCTCCAGCTGATGGCACGCCTCTGCAGGTGCAACGCTGGACACCATATATTTTGAATTTATGCTACAGTCCTTCCCTCTTATCACACAGAGCACTATTTCAGGGAGTACACACCTAAAAATGAGAAGATCATTATAAAGTAAGTAAATACACAATGTGTAGGGAGATGAGCAAGAGAACATTTGAAATCTAAGAAATGTCTGGAAACAACTACAGAATGGATTTTTTGAGAAAAGGCACTAGCACTAAAGCCTGATAATTTGGTGCCTACGTTATATTAGAAAAATTTGAAATGCCGCTACATCTATTTATGATTATACTGTCTCAGGACTTACACTTCTAATCTAAATACCTCACTCTCAATAACCACCCTGCCTTCTATCAGTATATTGACAAATTTTATATAACCTATTTCCCTAATATCTCAAGAATTTCTATCTGTGCTATATATTCCTCTTAAAATATTACTCAATGGTGCATTTGAAATAGATAAATATTTCAAAAACCTGAATGTATTATGGCTTATTTTTCCCCCCCTCCAAAGCCAAACTCAGCTTTTGTACTCCATTTAAATTTTGGCAATAACCCATTATTGTTAATTCAAGGTTAACTCAGTTAGGACACATATTCCCGGATGGAATATCAGACGAGAGCCTCAGCGTCTGAGCTCTGCCGAATTAGTTTCCTATCTTAGCCTCTGATGTTCAGTCTCTGTTTATATGAACGACGCAGAACCACCGGCAGTTCCCTGAACAATGAATGCACTTGGTACTTTTCCTGACTCTGTTTTAAACTTGTAGTTCTTTCAACTGGGTAAGCCGTGTTGCCCCTCTCTTTCTTCACCTTGCTCACTTAATATTCTCTTTATATGGCTTCTCCTTTACAAATTTGATAAGTACTCATTCCTATGGAAGTGAGGTCATACTCAGAGATATACTCAGCATTATCAAATTGATAAATACATGGAATGAAAATTTCTGTCTCTGATGCCAAATATTGTGTCTCTCTCTCTACTTACTGTAACCTACATATTTATTCATGCAGCAGATATTTGTGGAACTCCTAATATGTATTAATCACTGGGTTACAGAGATGGTTTTAAAGTTCTCACAGTTTACCTGAAAATATATGTAAGTGAAGAGTTAAGTATGAGGCCAACTGGAGAAAAGTTAACGGGTGGTGGAGTTAGAGGCAGAGAAAAGTGCACTCTCTGGGAAGGCAGATACTACTTAAGTTAGTTTTTTAATGTAAGTAAGACTTTCCTATGCAGGATAAAATTCAGGCAGGGATAAATGATATTGTCTTTTTTTTAAAAAAAATGATATTACATTCACTATGATGCTTTTGCATTGATTTAGATTTTTAAAATGTTACCTTAAAATATTTGTCTTGATTTCTGAGTGTTTTGGTGTCCCTTTAAACTTTGAAGAGTGTACCTTGCTCTTCTCATCCTGGTCCTTTGTCTGTAGCAGTCATGGAGTTGGAAAACACATAACTTTCCTCCTGAAGGTGACAATTCAGACTGGTAGAGTGAAGGGCGTGAGTTTGCGGCAGTGGTGGGGAGATGGAGACTGTCCAGAGATAGGGTGACAGCCAGATTGTGAAGTGGCTTTGTAGCAGGTTAGGTATTGTGCTTTTGAATTTTCAAAAGTTATTGGAATTCTTTTTAAAAAAATCAGAATGATAAGATCAAATTTGACTTGAGTGGAGGGGGCAAGACTTGAACATGGCAATAGACTAAGGGTTGGTTCTAAGGTAAGAAATAAGGAATATTGAAAACCTGAATAAAAGAAATAATTGTAGAAATTGTATTGGAGGCAATATGATCTTGTATTTAAGTTTTAAATAAAAGTTTCTCTTGCTAATTATAGAATTTTTATTTTTTCTTCAAGGAAGACTCATTTTACCAAAATGCTGTGTTGTTGTTTTTTTAAATAGCATCCTCTCATCTTCTACCTTTTAATATTTTACTTGTGTCTAGTTAAACTTAAAATGAAAATAAAGTGCAATTTTACAGTTCCACTACAAAATGCCTTATCTGGCCAATAATTGCTTTCCAGATATCCTCAGAGTTGATTTTGGTTGATTTTATTTAGCATGCCACCACCTAGTTTTAAAAAAAAGAAAGAAAAAGGAATATAAGTACAAAAAGCCTGAGCAATAGAAAGTATCTTCCAGTCACTCAACAATTGCCTCTCATAAAACTTTTACAAACTCTTTTCAACCCTAATAAGGAGAAAGCTCCTCCACTACATAAATGTTCAACTCATTCTACTGTAGTTTTTCATTTGTTGATTTAGCAATAGCCTTTGACTCTGAAAGTTTTCTTTTTTTTAATTATAGGCTATAAGGAGTACCCATTGATTTACCTAGTGATGTCAGCACCGTAGGAAGACAATTTGCCCAAATATGGGTCAATAGGGTTATGTCATGTTTTATTAATTAAATTGTACAATTTTTTTGAGAGGAGTCTTGGAGTAACTTTACTGGGGAATTAAGATTGAAAATGAAAAAGGTGAGCTGCTGATGGCATTTAATGATCCTGATCAGTTTGCACCAGGGCTGGGGATTGAACCACACCAAGGCATGTGTCCTAGGTTGGGAATTGAACCCATGACCTTTTGGTATGTGGGTGACATTCTGAGCACTGAGAAAAACTAGCCAGGGTTAGAATAACATTTAATAGATGCCTAGTAGACACATCTTGGAAGTTACTATCTCTCCTTTCAGTGTACAGAGAATGAATTGTTGAGAAGCTCCTCTCAATTTGGTGAATAAAACCTTCTCTAAGCAATTAGGAAAATGAATAGGTATCTGTGGCAGGTGTTAATTAGGGTTCTGTATTCATCCTTCCCTTCCTTCCTCCTTTGTTGTCTTTTACAATATTTTAGTTTTACACTTAGATCTACGATTCATTTTGCTTTTTGTATAAAACATTGAGTATAGGTTTTCTCTCTCTCTCTCTCTCTCTCTCTCTCTCTCTCTCTCTCTCTCTCTCTCTCCCCTTCTTCTTGACGTCAAGGGCTCTTTACCTTTGAGTTTTTTCCCATATTGAGCTCTTCCTCTGTAAGGTGTGTCACACTGGGTGGCTTGGCAACTTCACTTCAGGTATGGCCCTTGTCTGGGGCTTGTGATGGAACCATATCAGGATGACTAGTGTCTTGGCTTGTGCTCAGTTAGAAATAGCTCTTGTCTACAACAAGATGTATCATTGCAGCCACTCAAATATACTTTATATTTCAACAGTGGCAGAATGGAGTTCTTTAAAATAACACTTTGGAAGAATTGAGATTGATTCTGAAGATACAAAGTAAAGCTATCAATGATTTAAAGATAGTTTTTAAACAGTAAATGCAGGCTTGTAAGTGGCTAATTATAGTATCTACAGTCACTAATCACTCTTCTTTAAAGGAGATAAAAACATTTTAGCCTTGGATGTAGTAGTTCCAATTTTCTATCTGCTATAATTTTCTCTCAAAGTTAACCAGCTAATGTTCATGTCCCAATAGGAATATTCAGAGTCCTGTTCTCAGAAATTTTTAGACTTCGCTGTATTTTCTGAAGCCCCATTTCACATATACAGGGGTGGGCAAAAGTAGTTCTACAGTTGTGAGGATATAAAAAAGAATTTATTCTTTATTATTAGTTATTTATTAATTACTATACTCTTTATTATTATTATTAACCTTATTTTTCTCACCCTGGTATAATACCTTCTTCCAAATTGGTATTTTAAAATAATTTTATTGAGATATAATTGATGTGCTTCAAATTGCTCATTTAAAGTATACCATCTGATACATTTTAACATATATATAAATCTATCAAGTTATCACCACGAAGTAATAAACATTTCCAAATATTTTCTTTAAAAAATATATTTTTATTGATTTTTTATAGAGAGGAAGGGAGAGGGATAGAGAGTTAGAACTACTGATGAGAGAGAAACATTGATCAGCTGCCTCCTGCACACCCCCCACTGGGGATGTGCCCAAAACCAAGGTACATGCCCTTGACTGGAACTGAAACTGGGATCCTTGAGTACACAGGCCAAACTGTTAGGGCTCCAAATATTTTCTTGTACCTTTTGATAATTTCTCTTTTTGACCCTCTTCAGAAACCCCATTTCTTCCATAGGCAACAACTAATCTGCTTTCTGTAATTATAGATTGCATTTTCTAGAATTTTAGAAAATGAAATATATACAGTGTGATTTTCTTTTTAGTCTGCTTCTTTCATTCAGCATAACTTTTATTTTGAGATTCGAGTTCTTGTATATATAGTTTTTCCCTTTATTGCTGAGATATATCCATAAAATGGATACACCGCAATTTGCTGATCCATCACCTATTGCTAAACATTTGGGTTATTTTCAGTTTGGGGCTATTACAAATAAAGCTTCTATAGACATTCATGCATCAGATTTTGTGTGGATAGATGCTTTCATATCTCTTTTCTTTTTAAATATATTTTATTGATTTTTACGGAGAGGGATAGAGTTAGAAACACCAATGAGAGAGAAAAATAAATCAGCTGCCTCCTGCATGCTCTCTACTGGGGATCGAGCCCGCAACCAAGGTACATGCTCTTGATCAGAATCGAACCCAGGGCCCTTCAATCCCCAAGCCAGTGCTCTATCCACTGAGACAAACTGGTTAGGGCACTTTCATATTTCCTGAGTAAAAACCTTGAAATGGAGTTGTTAGGTGGAGTTTTTGGTGTACATTTACCTTTTAAAAAACTATGTTTTCCAAAGTGATTGGACCATTTTACATGTTCTATTTGTACATTTGTATTTCAAAAGCTACCTTTCTCTACCTAGTATAGAAATTGTGACTCTTTTTATTTAACTATTGTTCTCCAAGTGAAAGCTTCAGGTAGACTCCAATGCCAGTGGAGAACTGGGATATAACATGGGAACTATTGTGGGTGTGAAAAGGTTTATTACTAACACAATGAGGCAGGCTCCCAAGAGGTCTTAAAATAGCTTGCGAGAGCAGGGAAAGGAGACTGGCTTGGCGTTTATTGTGATTAGGAGATGGGGCCTGGGTAAAGCGACAACTCCCTGGAGCAGGCTTATATGGTTTGAACTTCCTGCTGGCGCCAAAGGAGAGAGTTTTCTTATCAGCTTGCCCACATGTGGGACAGAAGGGGAAGTAGAGTGGTGAGGTTTGAGAGCTGTCAGCAGTCAGGCATCAACCAGGGACTAAGACTCTTAATTACTACCCTCCCCTGATGTTTGACTGATGACTGAAATGGGTCATGTTTCATTTAATTTTATCAGAACTTGTTTAAGTCAGTCAATATGAGTCCTATTTCATGGGGCCAGTAAAAAAAAGTGGAAGTTTTGTTAAATGCTCTTTACAAGAGCCCAGCATTATACATTTGGAGAAATAAATTTTGGAACTCTGTTGGGGATAAGGAGTAAAGGAGACCTCACATCGTGGATTTAGTGTGTGCAGAGATGTGAGAAATCTTTTTAAAATATATATATTTTATTGATTTTTTTTTTTTTACAGAGAGGAAGGGAGAGGGATAGAGAGCTAAAAACATTGATGAGAGAAAAACATCGACCAGCTGCCTCCTGCACACCCCCTACCGGGGATGTGCCCGCAACCAAGGTAATGCCCTTGACCGGAATCGAATCTGGGACCCTTCAGTCCGCAGACCGACGCTCTATCCACTGAGCCAAACTGGTTTCGGCAAGATGTGAGAAATCTTGACTTATAATTTGGGTATCTATGAGGCAAGATACTCCCAGAATTCTTTACCTTCAATAAGGCAGCCCTAAATAAGGAATTATTGTTGTTGGACTTGAGGGACTGACCAATGACATTGGCTCAAGAGTCTCTAAAAATGTGCAAATGGTGCCTATTGTTGGCATGAGCAACCAGCGTGTGAAGTTTGGCCAATTGTGCTGACCCTTGGGCTCCATCCATGATTCCGGACATCTTAGTTAAAGCAGTGACTTTCAAAAAAATAAAATAAAATAAAGCAGTGACTTTCCAGTGAGCATCCATCACTGGAGGGTGGTGCTGCTGACCATAACATATAATGTAAACTTCCTTTGCTGTTCACACAATTGTTCCTCCAGGTAGCCAAGGAGCCTCCAAGTAGCCAAGTTCCTCCAGAACTGTGGCTTCTAGCGAGGGACTGAAGGTAGGGAAGACCGGCCCCTCCTGCAGGTGGGATATGCCAGAAGGTCCTGGTTTGGCTGTATCCTGTGGCTATCACTTCCGTTTTCGCGAGGGAGGCTTGGTGGCCTTGCTGAGCTTTCAGGGTGCAGCTTTCCTACCAGGGCACAAATAACGGCTGAGTATGAAAAGTCACAGCCAAGCCATGTGAGAGCATTTATTTCCAGGACAACCCATGATGCAGTCACCAGTTGCCCATCTAACGACATATAGAGTGTAGCCAAAGGGAGCAATTTTTACACCAGCAGTGCACGGGCAAGTTATGACCATCATGGATGTTCCCTAGACTCCAAATCATTAGAGGAGGTTGCTAAAGCCTCTACAATGAAGGAGACTCCGGGGGGAACGCTGAGAAAAGTGCTATTCTACTGCAATTTGGACAGATTCCAGAGCCTTTTGTTGTGAGGAGTGCCATTCAAGGTGGGTAAATTTATGAGCAGTAGTGTACTTGAGCTTAAGGAACATTTAAAATGAAAAATATATAGCTTTCAGAACCCATAAAGGTCTAAAATATGTTGAGCCCGTTTCAATGTTGTGGGTGCTTACAGGGACAATAGCTATTTCTTGATGGAATCAGGGATGAAGTGGCCCTCGGCTTCCCAATAACTTTTCAGGAATTTGACAATGTATGGGTCAATGGCCCACCCCTTTTTGTGAGCTCCTTTGTGAGTATTTCTATTCCCTGAATGAGTGTGTCAAGTGAGTCTCCTTGGAGGAGAATGCCATCAATGTGCCATGATTATTGGGGCAAGGCAATTTTTCTGATGGCTACAATGAGGCATATGGATTTGTCCTCTATTTTATATTCAGTAACTTCCCTGAGAGTACTCAGGGTACCATGTTCAAATTTAGTGCTAGCTCCAGGTGTAACTAATTTAAACTTCAATAGTGAGTAAGATCATTAAAGTTTGCCAATTGGTAGATTTCAGCAAATGTTAAAGATAATTTAGATCCTCTGTTGTAGAGGCACAAAAGCCAATCAGCACCATTTTATCTTTTTATAATATAAACTAGTGGCCTGGTGCACAAAATTTGTGCACAGAAGGAGGGGTGTCCCTCAGCCTGGCCTACATCCTCTCCAATTTGGGACCCCTCAGGGGATGTCCGACTGCTGATTTAGGCTCCATCTAAACCAGCAGTCGGATATCCCTCTTGAAATCCAGGACCACTGGCTCCTAACTGCTCACCTGCCTTCCTGCCTGATTGCCCCAAACCACTCTGCCTGAGCATGCTTGCCCCAACTTCTCCCCCCTCTGGCCTTCTTGGCCTCAACTTAACCCCTTGCCAGCCTGTTTCTCCCCAACTACCCCCTCCCATTGGCCTGATTACCCCCAACTGCCCCCTCTGCAGGCCTGCTTGCCCCCAACTTCCCCTCACTGTTGGCCTGCTCACCCCCAACTCCCTCCCCTTCTGGCCTGATTGTCCCACTTTTGCCTTGGCCTCACTACCATGGCTTTGTCCAGAAAGATGTGTGGAAGGTCTCCCAGTCTAATTAGCATATTACCCTTTTATTAGTATAGAATTATTTTAGCTCCATGGAGTATCATGGGTGCTTTCTGTATAACATCAAGGATCAGGAATTTTTGGCAATAGAGGCTTGGGCAATAGCACCAGCAATGGAATTTTGAGGGTCCTAGTGAACCATCTGCTTTTAGGAGTGTGACAGATTAATGCCTCATGGTGATTACTCTTCCTCACGTAAGTGACCAACCCTAAGTGATCTCTATACAACATCAGTGGGTCTGTGTATTCCACAGTGCATCAGCCTCTCCCCTGGGCTTTCAATAGAATTAGGGCCATTGCCTGGTTGAGACATACAACCGGTAGTCACAGGTAAGAGCCATTCTCCTGAGCTGGGCACACAGCTGACACACTGGGATTGAACACATGACTTAATCTGAAATCCACATTTAGGCCTGGTCCAAGACACACAACCCAGGGCCACTTTAAGTAGGGCTCTAATCGCATCCTTGTGACCTTAAGTGTTAGTCATCAAAATTTTCTATTTAAGTCGGTTAAATCTATGATAGAGTCTCTGTGGGGATCAGCAAATGCAGCCAAAGCAGCTCAGCTCTTCATGCAAGCTTGCTGGCAGGCAGCAGCATAGATGCTGGCAGAAGAGACAGATAGTTGCATGACCCCCCCAAATTCTCTTTATGCTAATTTGCATCATCCCAGGATAATAAAAATGAAATAGTAGTACATGGTCATATTAAACCAAGGAGCAGATAATGAAGATCTTTGCACTCCACTGAAGGAGAATCACAATAAAGTTTGCATTTGGGAAGAATACATGCAGCAGTGGATGGGTGGCTTGGAGGGACATTAGGAGCAGGGAGATCCAAGGCTATTGTGAGCCCACGTGGAACTTTTATGCAAATTAGAAAAAGGTACACTTCCTCAAAGTACTTTATTTACTGGAAAATATTTATATTATTGATTTTCTTATAACAGCCTTTTACTGTGACATAAGAAAATTTTTGTAAAAAATACATATATCTAATGCCCAAATGTAAATGGTGCCTTCATCTCAAGTGTGGTTATTGTACAGGGCTCAAAATGCACAACCAGCCTGGTGGCCTTAGGGAGACCAATGAAGTAATTAATGCAATGGCTCATATTGGAGATGACAGTCCTACCAAGGTAATAGTAAAATGTGTATATGCATCTCTATCTCTATCTCCATCTCTATCTCTATTTCTATCTATCTATTTATCTATCTATCTCTAAATCTGTCTCTGTCTCCATCTCTGTTTCTATTTCTATCTCTATATCTCTATCTACCTCTACCTCTACCTCTACCTCTACCTATCTCTATCTCTATCTATATCATCAACTATATCTATCTATATACATATCACTTTACAGTAAAATGTCTAAGATAGTTAATAATATTAATATGTCCCAATAAGTAAAGTAACTTGAGAAAGTGTGCCTTTTTCTAATTTGCTCAATTATATACATATTTGCTACTTGCCTCTAGCAAACAGTCCAAGATGGTATAATCCCGTGGTTGGAAAACTGTGGCTCTTGAGCCACATGCGGCTCTTTGGCCCCTTGAGTGTGGCTCTTCCACAAAATACCACGGTCTGGGCGAGTCTATTTTGAAAAAGTGGCATTAGAAGAAGTTTAAGTTTAAAAAATTTGGTTCTCAAAAGAAATTTCAATGGTTGTACTGTTGATATATGGCTCTGTTGACTAATGAATTTGCCGACCATTGATATAACCCAAAGGCTTGGTGATCTATGGTTCTGTGGTTGTTTAGATATGAAATTCTAGATGTAAGATTCAATGATATAGTAGGACTCTTAAAAAACAATGTGCCTTTTCTTAAACCTGCTAATTCATACTCTACATACATGGCGGCAGCAAAGCTTTCTGGTTGAAGACATTGGCTCTAGAGGCCAGTGTTTCTTTTCTTTTCTTTTTAAATATATATTTTATTGATTTTTTATAGAGAGGAAGGAGAGGGATAGAAAGTTGGAAACATCGATGAGAGAGAGACATCGATCTCCTGCACACCTCCCACTGGGGATGTGCCCGCAACCAACATACATGCCCTTGACCAGAATCGAACCTGGGACCCTTCAGTCCACAGGCCAACGCTCTATCCACTGAGCCAAACCGGTTTTGGCAAGACCAGTGTTTCTTTAACATGAGAAAGTGGACTCTAAAGTGGAACGTGAGGCATATAGAGAAAAATCAGGAAAATGGGGATTGCACAATGATATGGGCAATCAGGGCAGGGGGGCAGTAGGTGTAGATGCCTGAGTTGTTATGCAAGCTCTGCTCCTTACTATATTACAAGTTAATTAATGTCATTGTGCCAATTTCCTCATGTGTAAAATGGAAAAATAATAAAATGACCGCATAAAGTCATTTTATTATTCATATGATTAAATGAAGTGATATATCTCTCTATCTCTATCTCTATATCTCTATCTCCTCCATCTCTATCTCTATCTCTATCTCTATCTCTATCTCTATCTCTATCTCTATCTCTATCTCTATCTTTAAGTTTAGTTTTTAGTAAATGTTAGTGATATGCATTTTTACATAATGAATCTATGTTCTTCCTCCAGATGGCTGTGTTTTTAAGTCTGTATATAAAAACATAATAATCAGGATTGATTAATTGATGTTTATCCAATTAATTCACACAAGGATTTGAGGAGCAGGACCATAAAATATATATTTAAAGAGATTAGAATAAAGGGACAAGTAAATTGAGTTATATAAAACCAAGAGGACAGGCAATCATGCCCAACACTAAATCTTCCATTGGTGTATGTTCGGGTGAACAAAGCAAAGAGAATGGAGTGTATTTTGGCCTCTTTCTTCTGTCCAAAATAGTCCCTGTCCAAGATAGTCCCTGAGGTCATGCCATGCCTGTATTTCCATCCTGCCGCCCTCCCCACCCCTCGCATCTTGTAACACAGTGATGCTTTCCTCTCCCTGAAGGGGAAATATTTTCCAAAAGCTCCTTTTTTTCTGTCTTCCCAATTTTGTTTAAAGTTTCTACTATATGCTCACTCGTGCCACTTTCCCTCAGGGTTATATCTCCATCACTTCTGGGATGTCCCTTGTACTATTTCCCTCTAACCTTTGGAATCACCCTATTTCAATCTCTCCAATACACTGCTATCAAATATATCTCTGCAAACACCTGGTAATCTTATTACCCACTTGCTCAAAACCCTTTGAGTGGCTCCCTAGTCCATTTCAAGTAAAGGATAAGTGCCTAATATTCAGAGGACCCTCCCAATCTAATCTCATTCTCTATTTCCAGATTTACCTTTCACCACTTCTCAACACACAGCGTTGTTCTAATTGTTGTCGCCTGTGCTTCCTTCTTTCCTGGTACCTACATGTTTAGAGCCGTGTCTTAGTCATCTCTGTACCCCATGCAACACAGGGTGCAGTGCTTTGCTCACGGAGAGAGTCCTCTTAAAAACTGTTTGAAAGGTTTTGCTTCCTGTGAACTCAAAACCCATGGAGTGCTGCCCTCTTTTGGTTACAATAGCCCAGAGTCTGAAGCACCAAATAGGGAATGAAGCTGAGTGACTCATCTTTTCCTTTTGGTTAGAGCCCTCATGGAAACAAACAAGGCAGGGTGAAATAATTCCGTCCTCTTTTCTCATTTTATCTACTTCAAAGATTGTTTGTTTAGGGAGATAGAAACAAGATAAAATTCTGTATAGAAAACTTGGAACTCTACGGGTTCAAATAATATATTATGTGTAAACTTAGAGCTGGGGTAAAACTAATACTTACTTTGAACACTTCCAGAGCCCCAAGAATCTTCAAGCCTCAGGAGAGAATTTTCTTTTTCTTTTTTTTTTTTTTTTGGGGGGGGGGGGAGGGGTAAAAGCTAGAGGATGAGCAAAGAACAAGTACTCCCTAATAATCTGGTAAAGTTAAGGACAACTTCCTAATTAAAGGGATACTAAGGCAAGCGACAAGGTCATTTATTTCACACTGGTACTTGGTATTCGGTCAAGTAAGAAATCATGGAGTCCGCCTAGAAGGTGAAGCTACTTCTCTAGTCTAGACCTTCCTGAGTTCCCAGTTTGTGACTCCATCTGAGCCAGTCTTGAGGATCCAGCAGAAGTTAGAGAGGGAGGAAGACCTGGAGCTTAGGAATAGTGATGGTCACATTTTTTAAAAAAAAGATAAGGATGCACAGAAAAAAGATGAGTGAATGAGGTACCTTCATTATATGAATGTCTAAGGTTGTTAATTTTAGAGCTATATCACGACGACTTTGTTATGAATCGCATTGTACTTCACTAGGTATAAAAGACAACGAATAGCAAGTAGGTGTGCACTATAAATAACAGGGAAGCTCAATTAAGGCAGGTCTGAGTTTTATCTCAAATGCCACTAAAACCAAGCTTCCTTGGATCGGAAAGGGAAAGGCATTCCAAAACTGAAACCCAGCAGGAGGCAGGCCGCTCCACACCTCTTGGAGGAGGACAGAAAGGTTTGTGGGCTGGTGTCTGAAGCGATCTTGGCACCGACTTTGATGAGGAGCTAATGTTAGCAGAAAGATCAGGTGTCAGTCATGACCAGAGCTGTTCTCTACTATCTTGAGAAGGTCACCGGATTTCTGCCCTTCTTTTCTGAAACTTGATCTGGGGACCACAAACAACCACAATGAGTTGGACCACTGCCAGGTGCTCTAAATTGGGCTCACAAGGCTGATTCAGTGCCAGGAGTTGACACAGGATGCAGCTTGAAATATTCAGATGGGGAGAGGGCTGGGCCTTATTTTTCATCTTCAGTAATGGAGGATTATATATGGACATCAAAGAGTAAATTAAATGAGATTTGTCCAGCGTTTGGATAGAGGAGACCTACAAAAGTCTCCAACTTTCCTGTGTTAAATTTTGGAGTTGGGCAGTATTTTGCTATTTTGGGAGACTGATATTTCTTTTCAATGTGGTGGCCCTTCTCTTTCATAATATAATATAAAATTTATTCAAAGGTCTATAAGAAACAATGGAAAATCTCTCTTGCGGACAAGGATATGCATACATTCATAAATATAATTTCTTTTATTTGTGTGTGAATTTGCCAGCAGCACCTCCCTAGAGTTGAACTTTTGCTATATAAATAAAACCATCTGGTGTATCCAAAGAATTTCGGTCTCTAGAGAATAGGATCATAAACAATTGATCCTCCACAGACCTTTCAGTATTTTGGTTTGAGTAAAGCTTTCCCACAGCATTGCTTTAATTATTTTATTTGTTTTAAATCTTCCAAGGAGTTTATAATTTGGTCTCCCTAATCTAATGTCTTTACGTGAGTACATAAGGAAAAAGTCTACACCACTTTTTTTTTTTGTTTTCATTTATCTTTGTGCTTTCAAAAATTAAATTTATTAGGGTAACATTGCTTAATAACATTAAATAAATCTTACCACAATGAGTGAATGAATCATAAATAGATACTCAGATTAACAAACGTTGGAAGAAGGAAGTATGTTATTCCGTTTTTCTGATGGGAAAATGAGACATAGAGTGATAAGTTCAAGGTCCCACGTCCCACAACTCTTAACTGCTAAACATGATTCACATGATGTGAATCCCAGTTGAATACTCTTTTTACTCAACACTGTCTTCAACTTAATGTTTATTTTCTTTGAAGCATGCTTCTTAATAAAACAAAGAGAATTCAGTCTTTGACCAATTGATCAAACAAGACCCAGCAGTTGGGAATTGGTTAAGACTCATAATAATAAAATTGACTCTCTTCTGCTTTTCTTTCTTCTTTAACCTCACCCGTCCCCTTTAGCAAAAATAAAAAATAAAAAAATTGTTTAGTGTTAATTTATTTCTTGGCAAAAGCAAGTTTCTAGGAAGCTTCTGAAAGTACAATATGTTTATCTGGGAGACAAAAAGGGATTGGTTGCAAAAGTCATGTTATTGAATGCTGGCCTATATAAAGTGTCTCCATCCATAAGGTTGTATTAGAGCTAGTTGGGGAACTTAAAAAACAAAGCTAATGTCAGTCTGGGTCCCTCACACAGAGGATAGCATTTTATTGGTCCAAGTGGGGATTCTGCAAGATGGATCCCCATCTTCCTTCTAGGGTGGTGTTCTTTGCTTTAAAGCTCTTTTGAGTGACGCTAAGAAATCAGATAGCAATATGGGAGGAGTTTTGGGGAGAGGGTTAGAAACAGCTGGCTTTAATTTCACCAAAAACTGTTTCTACTTCTTCCTGAGGGTGACTAGATCTCCAGCGTAGCATGGGTTATTGGACCTAGGAAACATAGGTTGGCAGGGCCTCTTGTCACAGCTCCTTTGGCACCGTTTTTATATCAGTCTGAAATATTATAGACCCTGCCTTTTACATTTGGGTATGTAACAATGCTGTTGTTTTTGTAAGTTATTTTGGCACAAAACGGAATTTGTAGCAACTATCTTCATTGAAATTACACTTGGATGTTACTTATTATGCTGTTCTATGCGTGCACTAATATCTGCCGTGCTATTTGTTTGGGAACAGGATGTACCCTGAATCTTAAGCGACCCACAAAAGAGCCTTCTCTGTCCAGTAGAACACATGCTTCAACCAGTACAATTTAAAAATATTTTAATGCTTAGATGTAATAAAAAGAAATTCAAAGAGGCATGAAAATAATTAAAGCTGATATCTGTTTTTTCCTTCTGGACATCAAGGTATCATTGACACCAAATCAATGTTTGCAGTTTGAAACCATGGGCAAAGTGAGCCCTTGCAGCTCAGTTTGAGAATTAATCCAAGTTTTATTTAGTATGCTTAGTGGTTCCTTTTTAAAAATAGCTCTTTTTTTTTTTTTCCTTTGTGGTTCTTGCTTTTCCCAGGCTAGTGCAGAGGGGCCGTGGTAAAAGGCTGCAGGGAACAGGGCATGGCCAACCCTCCACTGCCTTCTGTTCGCACAAGCGTGTGGGCTGGGAGGAGAGGGGGGGGGAGATAGTTGCAGCCTGAGGCCACTAACTCGCTTTTTAAAAAATATTGATTTCAAAGAGAGGAAGGGAGAGAAGGATAGAGACATTGATTATCTGCTTATTGCACACCCCCTTACTGGAGATCAAGCCTGCAACCCAGGCATGTGCTATGACCAGAAAGTGGAACAGGTGACCTCCTGTTTGCACAGGCCGATGCTCAGCCACTGAGCCACACCGGCCGGGCTGAGGCAGGGATGGGGCCACTAACTCTTTACCTTCTAGGATAGACCCATCCTGGCCATAAGACATCTCTCTTTTGTTTTATATAGTGGCTTTACAATTATTGGATACTGCCCAGATACATTTTGGAACAAGGCAGGGGAATGATAAACGGATTTTTAAAAACCATTAAATGTGTTCCTTAGTATATTGAAATTTACTCCAAAGAACCAAATATGGCTGTAATTTATAAACTTTCATTCTGTTTGCTATTTCTCCTTCAAAATAAGAATACCACATGTAAGCAAGCGGTTGACCTCTTACTAAGATGGATATTAAGACTTTAATGACAACTGGTTTTATAAAGGCTCTGGTGTCAGATCAGTTTTCTTATGATTATGTTGTGATAGAAAGTGATGGCTCAGGTGAGCAGCGTGAATGAGCTCTGGTCTCAGCTCTGCTCCTCCCTGGCTCTGTGACATGGAACAAAGGAGCCTGAGCTCTGTGCACAGGGCAAGAGAGAGCACAGGGACCGCTATCCCAGCTTTAAAGGCCGTGGCACACTTCAACACCATGTCCCTTTCTATGAAGGAAATCTAAAATGAAATTTCATCCAGATTTGTTTCCAAGAAACTCATCACTGTGTACGCATTATTACATTAGCCACCTCTCAGAAGAACCACAACTTATTCTCAAGACCATGTAGAAAATTGTTTGGGAAAGAGGTCTCAAGACTGACTCATGGCCACTATTTCCCTCCTCCAGCCCCCTGCCTTCCTCCCCCATCCCCACCTCCTGAATTCTCTTCCTGATCCTTGTCCCTGGTCCCTTCTTCTTTGTTTCACCATATACTTACTTTCTCACAGAACTTGATGGGAAAACAGGGGCTGTGTATGTGCTCCATTTGATTAAAAGTGAATTTCCATGTTGGAAACATTGCTTTCATTCAAATAAGGTCCTAGATTTTATGTAAAAAGGGAGTTTCTCCAAGATTTTTTGAAGCATTGCCCAACTGAAACTCTTGTCACTAGATATAAAAATAGCATGTTCTCTCAACAAGCAGATCTTTTTGAAGGAAAATGCTGTGTAATTCTAAGTGAAGGGCATGTATGTTTCTGCCTAATGTATTATTCTATTTTAAATCAGGGAAAATATCTGTCAATTAATAAAAAGCTTCTGATAATTGATGAAAATGACTAAACACTAGTATTTAAGAAATCATTTTTAAATTTTTTTTAAACGACGACACTCCAAAAAGTAAGTGTAGTGAGTACATAGTATGTATCCAAATATTTTATGAATAAAATAATAAAATCATTATTTTGACAATCAGTAGCTGAAATTGGGAGATGAGGAAAAGGCCATCTTCCCTCTTGCACAGTGTGGGCTTACTCAGAATGTTTTAAAAGCATGTTGTGAGTTTTAGAAAATTGGTGGCATTACCCCAGGCAGCCTCAGAGGATTGGACATCTCTCCTAGACCCTCTGACACCTGCTTCTGGAAAATACAAAATGTCCTCTAGATGGAGCACCAGGCCTTTTCTTTGTTAGGTAAACAAGTCTTCCGGTTGTAAAAGGCATGTTAAGAACTTCGTTTTAAACAGAAAATAATGTATTCTTACCTGGAGCATCTATTCATTGATGAAGGGAACGTTACCTTTCCGACAACAGAACTTATTCTCACATGTGCTGGAGGGAAATCTTCTTGACTTTAAGTTTTCAAAGTGAGATAGCTCCACTGCATTCTGGAGATGTGGGCAAGAGCCAGAAAAGTGAACACTTATAAAAAATATTCTCTGAAAGACTTGAATATTACCGAGGGGGGGGGGGACGGTGGTGAGGATTGAGAAGGACAAGGGTTAGGAGCAGTCCCTTTGTCTGGACCAGTGGTCGGCAAACTCATTAGTCAACAGGCCAAATATCAACAGTACAATGATTATAATTTCTTTTGAGAACCAAATTTTTAAAACTTAAACTTCTTCTAATACAAGTTCTTCAAAATAGACTTGCCCAGGCCGTGGTATTTTGTGGAAGAGCCACACTCAAAGAGCCAAAGAGATGCATGTGGCTCACGAGCCACAGTTTGCCGACCACAAGTCTACCAGGGCTGGGCAAACTACGGCCCACGGACCGGATCCAGTGAATTAAAAAAAAAAAAAAAAAAAAAGACCGTACCCTTTTATTTAATGATGTTTACTTTGAATTTATATTAGTTCACACAAACACTCCATCCATGCTTTTGTTCCGGCCCTCCGGTCCAGTTCAAGAACCCATTGTGGCCCTCGAGTCAAAAAGTTTGCCCACCCCTGGCTCTAGACTCTAAAGCAGCCGTGGGCAAACTACGGCCCACAGGCCAGATCCGGCCCGTTCGGCTGTTCTATCCAGCCTGCAGAGTGGAGGGTTCTCTTGCTCTCCCCTCTGCTCCTTCACCAGCAGCCCAAGATGAGAGTGCCAGCATGGTCAGGTTGCTTTTGTTCCAGCCCTCCAGTCCAGTTTAAGAACTCATTGTGTCCCTCGAGCTAAAAAGTTTGCTCACCCCTGCTCTAAAGCATTTTTCCAAAGGCAGCTCCAGTGGCTAAGTCATACAGACACGTGTGGCGAAAAAAAGGACCGTCCACTGGTGGTCCGTGAGGTCCCAACGGTTGGGGACTGCTGAATGCATTCTTCTCTTTTTAAGATAAAAGAAACAGAGACTGAGAGAAGTATTGTCTTTCTCATATACTGATGGAGTGAGTGCTGGCGTAACTGAATAAGCAGTGCAGCACATGCGTGTTGTCTTGGCTGTCTAGCATCCATTCCCTTTTCCTAAGAACACTGACTTTCTTTTGGAAGTTATGTTACCCCAACAGTATGGAATCTTGGAAAGCTAGTCATGGAAGCTGAGGTATCCCATGAAACTGCTTCTGCATAGGCAAGAGTTAGGTATGTGACTTTATCTGCCACTTGAGGGATTTCAAATCTTAAGCAGAGTTTTTGTAAGGAAACAGGAAATAGCTGAAATTCATTTACCTTAGGTGTTGATCTAGTATTCATTTTCCTAAGTATGATTTTTATTTTCCCCGGCTTTATTGAAATATAATTGACTTCTGATATTGTATAAGTTTAAGGTGCATGGTGCAATTATTTTATATATATATATATATATATATATATATATATATATATGTATTGCAAATTCTAAGCATGATTTTTCAACCTTCCTATTAGTTCTGTGAGTGCTCTAATCACCTGATAATTCCCCTTTTGCTTAAATCAGTCAGATTTATTTCTGGTATTTTCAATTAAAGAACCTTAAGTGATTCCAGCAACTACTATCTACTGGACAATGAAATAAGTTTTTTTTTCTTATATTTATTGGAAATTCAAATCACACAACAGAGTCACTTTTAACTACCAAGAGTAACTTAAGACTGATTCATAAAGGAAAGACAAAAAATACTCTTTTTGAATTGCCCGAACTGAAACATAATACAATAACATGTTTTAGATCTTATGAGCTATGACAAATTTTAGATTCTATTAAGAATAATCTGACAACAGTATTGTAATAAATGAGAAAAGTTTTTCCTTATGTATCACACCAGATAGGATTCTAAAATTAAAGTAATACTAGTTTATTTTGCTCAGATTGCTTTCTAAATCTTAAAAATTGCATAAAAAATGAACTTGGCTTGTTTTCCTATTAGAAATGGAGGACTTCCAAACTGGTAAAATAGTATAAACAACAGCCATAGAATTATGTAAGTCAGACTAAATAACAGTGATATAATAAATAAAGGACTTCAATATTTTTTCTTCCATTCAAATTCCTTCTCAAAAGCTTCTGGCTTACCCCTGCTATTTAAAAAATGCATTACAGCTGAAACCGGTTTGACTCAGTGGATAGAGCGTCCGTCTGCGGACTGAAAGGTCCCGGGTTCGATTCCAGTCAAGGGCATGTACCTTGGTTGCGGGTACATCCCCAGTAGGGGGTGTGCAGGAGGCAGCTGGTCAATGTTTCTCTCTCATCGATGTTTCTAACTCTCTGTCCCTCTGTGAAAAATCAATCAAATATATATATTTTTTAAAATGCATTACAAAAACCTCTTTTTTATTCTTAATGTAATTTTTTAATGCTCCCAGCAAGTAGACACTTCTTCCTCCCCTTCTACATCTCAGAATATATTTCTTAAAAAGGAGTTTGATGTTTATAAAAGTTTCTTTAGGCAATTGTAGCTAATCTTTGGAATAATGTAGCATGATTTGACTTATAAGCTGACAAGTCTCACATTTTAACAATGAAATCTCCTAGAAAGAGTTCAGCCATTCCTATTTGAATGAGATTTTAAGGCAGAATGTGCAGCTTGCTTCAGCATGGCAGAGCAGGGGGAAGAATGCTCCAAAGCCTGGGACACACACATTGACTTTCCGAAGTGAGCCAGCAGAGGGCTTTCCTGTGCTTGCTGAAAAGATGTTTTTGTCAAAATCATAGTGCAAAAATATAAGCTCAGGTTAAAGGGAAAGCAATACCCTGGATATAAGCTAGCTTAAATAAAAATAAAATAGACCGAAGAGTAGAATGAAATGTATGTGATCTGATTCAATCTAATATTTGATTTGTTAGTGTACCAGTTAATAATGGCGAATTTTGTAATAAAAGAAAACACGATAATTTCAAGAGAAACATCAAAAGTGCTTCATTCAAAGTAATGTCCATCACTAACTACACATTTCCTCATCTTTCAGGTTAATTTGTGGATATCGTCTCAATAGAACTTTTCTTGTTTTTAGGCAAACCATTTGGTGACCCAATTTTCCACTCTGTATCTTTCGAAATACTGCTCAGAAAGTGTGTGTGCCATTGATCAGAAAAAGTGGTAATCTGAAGGAGCAAGGTCTGGTGAATACAATCAGTGGGTTAATACTTCCCAGGCAAGATCTTTTAACGTGTCTTTAACTGTTTTTGAATTGTTCGATGGTGCCTCATCATAAAGTAAAATTACTTTGTCATGTCTTCCGGCCCATTCTGGTCATTTCACGATCAAACCATGGTTCAAATTGATTATTTGTTGTTGAAAGCCATCAGTATTATGGTTTCATCTGGTTTTAGAAGCTCATAATACACTATACCGTCCTGATCATACCAAATGCAGAGCATTGTCTTCTTTCCAAAGGGATTTGGCCTTGCAGTCAATGTTGATGACCAACCCATGATTTTGTGCATTTGGGATTCTCAAAATAAATCCACTTTTCATCGCCAGTCACAATTCGATGCAAAAAAGACTTTCTTTCCTGACATTGAAGCAACATTTTACTGATGACTTTTCGGTTTTCCATTTGTCTTTCATTCAGTTGACGTGGCACCCATTTTCCTTCCTTTAAAATCTTTCCCATGGCTTGAAAATAATTGGAAACTTTATGCTGAGCATCATTTAATCTTTATGCAAGTTGTTTTTGAGTTTGACATGCATCTTCATCCAATAATGCTTGTAACTGTTGGTCTTCAAACTTTTTTCGTTGACCTGGATGTTCTTTATCTTTCACATCAAAATCATCATTTTTAAAGAGTTTAAACCAGCATTCACAAATATCTTGAGATGGAGCATGTTCACCATAAGCTTCCAAAGTATCCGATAGCTTTCAGCAGCACTTTTCTTCAAAATAAAGTAATGAATTAAAACTTCCTGCAAATGCTCTTTTTTGGGGAGGAGGGCACAAAATTCAATGTTTTTAAGTATAAAAATATTATGATGTTAACACCTTCAGAAAATTTGACATATGAAGTTTTGAAGCTTGCTGTCAATACAACAAAATGGTGTACATATCAAATCGCACATAAATCAACATATGTGTAACTCAATCTCTTGAAAAAAAATCCACATACTTAGCCAGTACAACTAGTAACATCCCCTTGAATGTCACAATGTGTGTTAATACCGTATTTGCCAGCGTATAAGACGATTTTTTTGGCCCTGAAAAATATGCCTCCAAGTGGGGGGTAGTCTTATACGGCGAGTATATAACAAACTCTGTATTTTTAGTGGAAATGTTAGGGGGTCGTCTTATACGCCCAGTCGTCTTATACGCCGGCAAATACGTATTTTTCAGGGCCAAAAAATCGTCTTATATACCGGCAAATATGGTAGGTAAAGTGCAGGTAACAACTTATCATTTTTGGGGATTCCCTTGAATTAAATTTTGATAAGCCCTATCGTGCTTTTTGACTGGATCACAGTGATATGCTGAAGCCAGCTCCTACTGGCTTATGAAAACCAATTATTACATTTACAGGAATTTTATGAGTCAGTTGAAATCACAGTAATAGCTCAGAATTGACCATGGTGGGAGTATTTACCTCAGGGACACCTGCAAAGGCTACAATGTGGGCCTTCCCTTTCTCCTGAGATGGTTTTTGAACATTTACCAGCACATCACTGGATATAACAAGAAAAGAGATGTTCTTGCTTTAGCCAGTTTGGCTTAATGGACAATAACCCATGGAGTGAAGGGCAACTTTGTACATTGCCCATTCCCTGAAAGGACAGTTATCTCAGTTGCAGGCTCCTTCCCAGCCCTGGTCAAGGGGTGTGCAGGAGGCAACCAATGGATGTGTCTCTCTCACATCAATGTTTCTCTCTGTGTGTCTCTCCTCCTCCCTTCCTCTCTCTCTCAAAAAAAAAAAAGTCAATAAAAAATATCCTCCGGCCGAAACCGGTTTGGCTCAGTGGATAGAGCATCGGCTTGCTTACTGAAGGGTCCCAGGTTCGATTCTGGTCAAGGGCATGTACCTTGGATGTGGGCACATCCCCGGTAGGGGGCGTGCAAGAGGCAGCTGATCAATTACTCTCTCATGGATGTTTCTCTCAAGTCCCTTCCTCTCTGTAAAAAAAAAAAAATCAATAAAATATTTAAAAATATATATCCTCCGGTGAGGATTAACAAAAAAGCGGGGGTGGCTGGGGTTCGTTCTTAAGAACTGCCTGCTTGTGTCTGTTCCCTCTAGCCCATATGATTGCTGGAGAAGTCATTCTTAAAGGTTTGGTGCCAGGCTGTTAATGTTGGGAACTCAATCTGCCTCTTTCTCCACTAACAAGCGAGGTGGGACTTTGTGGTGGACTTCACAGCTGCCCCTGCTGTTGGGTGTGCAGCAGGCTGTGTGTGTGTGTCGGGGGGGGGGGGGATGGTGAGCAGAGGCCTTGAGGCCTTGGTGTGACGGTGAGCATGAGCTGCAGTCCCTCTCCCCGGACGTCCTGTTTATCTTCTGCCCCTGGTCTTTCATAGCACACAATGATGTAGGCCCCTCCCTTATCTGTGGTTTCTTTTTCCACAGCTTTAGTTGCCCATGGTCAACCAAGGTCTGAAAATATTAAATGGAAAATTCCAGAAATAAACAATTCTTAAGTTTTAAATGGAGTCTTCTACATTGTGTGATGAAATCTCTGCCTTTCCTCCCCCACTTCCCCGCCCCAGCCCTCCGGCCAGGGAGGTGAATCACCTCTCTGTCCAGCATATCCATTCTGTAAATGCTCCCACCTAATAGTCACTTCCGCTTATCAGGTCAACTGTTACGTTATCTCAATGCTACTGTTCAAGTAATCCTATTTTATTTACTCATGGCCCCAAAGTACAGGAGTAGTGATGCTGGCAATTTGGATCTGCCAAACAGAAATTGTGAAGTGCTTCCTTTAAGTGAAAAGGTGAGAACAGGACAATACGATATTTTGAGAGGGACCACATTCAGATAACTTTTATTATAGGATAGTGTTATCATTGCTCTATTATTGCTGTTGTTATTCTCTTACTATACCTAATGCATACCTTAAACTTTTTCATACCTATGGACATATAGGGAAAAACATGGCATATATAGGATTTGGTATTATCCCCTTTCAGGCACCCATTGGGGGTCTTAGAATGTATCCCCTTGAATAAGTGGGACTACTGTGAATGCAATTGTCCCAGGCATGGCTAGTCTGGACCTCAATTCTGTCTTCTGAAATGCTATCACTTTTCAACTACACACCTCTCATGGCATCTATCCTTGACAATCCTATATAATAAAGATGTAATATGCAAATGGTCATTACACCGTGAAACGTAAGGATGTAACAATGGGATCACGGGTCAGCAGGAGGGTGGGGCAGTGAGCTACAAGTGGGCAGCGGAGAGCTGCAGGAGGGGGCAGGGCAGCAAGCTATGAAGGGGGAGGGGGAGCTATAGGAGGGCAGGCAGCAGGTGGAGAGCTACTGGAGTGTGGCAGCGAGCTACTGGGGAGCTACTGGCTCACGGATTGGTGTGCAGAGCTATTAGTGTAATAATATTGTTATTTATAAATGTGCTGGGGCCTCAGATTTGCTAACACTGCTCTGATGTTCCATAAACCATTAGGCTGTGAATTTCTTTCTGGAGCCAACCTTATGACCAGCATTCACTGCTTTATTGACTTAGCTCTATATGGTTTAGGTAAATGTCATTCAGCATTTCAGTTCCTCTCCCCACGGGCATCTAGGTGTGGGGTCAGGTGGGGCTCACTTGCCCCTATCTGTGTTTGGGAGGCTGGTTTTTAGGTCTGTGCAGCGTTCTTGGAGGAGTGCTGGTTTCTGTAGGGAGTGGCTAGTCCAGGCTTATCTTCCACCTCACCCACGTAGTTAATCGTATCACTGGTGTCTGCTGCTGACTGGAACTGCTGATGGAAGCTGCTGTGACTCTTGCTTTGTCCTTCTGGGAATTTTCTCTGCTGATGCTGGGCTCTACTTCAGCTCCTACTGGTTTTGTGGAACCCTCTAAAGTCTGACTGTGAATCTTTGGCCACATAGTCCAACTTGCACACGTCTGCTACCCAGGCGGTTCTTTCTTAAGACAGCAGCCCTCCTATAAGCTGTGAGGCCAGACTCAACCTCCTTCCCAAGCATTCGGTGGAGGATTTGGTTTTGTCTGCCACCTGGTATCTGAGAGCTGCCCCAGAGAGCTGAACTCAGGTCCTCCCTTTGCTTATCCACATGTTGCGCCTGCTTTTAGCGCCCCCTTCCTTCCTCTCTCTGATTCTTTCTTTCCCCACAGTCCCTCTGGCTGGGAATGATGGGTTTTAACTCATCCCTCTTACCTCACTGGGAACCTCATCATATAAACTCTAAGATCCAGTACCTCAGTCCTGCCGCCTAATATGTAAATAGGGGGAGAAAAATCTATAGGAAATCTCCTTTCTTGAAAAAACACACACTTGGCTTTTAAATTTGTTGGTTTTTTTTTGTAAATGAACAAACAGACAAACAAACAAAATCCTGCTTTGTATATTTAAAGCTTAATACTATATGTATTTTCTTTTTTTCTCTTTGCTTCTTCGCTGAAATAATCTGAATTTCCCCAAGGTAAATGCATGCCTCACTCTGACTTGGAAGAAGGTCAGACACATGAAATCGCAAAAAAAGTAAAATATATTAATATATCTAAAACATTATCTTCATTACCTACATTATCGACATCTTCATTAAGTATAGTTTTTTAAAAAAAATATATTTTATTGATTTTACACAGAGGAATTGAGAGGTATAGATAGTTAGAAACGTCAATGAGAGAGAAACATCGACCAGCTGCCTCTTGCACACTCCCCACTGGGGATGTGCCTGCAACCAAGGTACATGCCCTTGACCGGAATCAAACCCAGGACCTTTCAGTCCGCAGGCCGACGCTCTATCCACTGAGCCAAACCGGTTTTGGCATTCATTAAGTATACTTAACTCCTCTCATCTTCTGGGGTATAAGCTCCTCAAAAGAAGGCTCTCCTGCTAAGAACTATTCTTTTGTGAGCAGCTCTTATGTCTCTGTTTTCAATATCTCCCTTTCTGTGGTATCCTTCCTGTCAGTTTTTAAATAAGCACCTGTATCCCTTTAAATAAACCAACAAACCAACTCTCCATGGGCTTCAATTATGTCCAAACTTGTTCTTTCTCTAACGTTTCTGATGTCAGTAAGTGACATCACTATGGTCACCATCCACTTTATCATGCCAGATAACAGCATCCTTTATATCTTCTTTCTTCTCTTGCCCCGATGACTAGAAAATTCTGTTACTCTGTTTACAAAATGTTTCTTGAATTAGTTTTTCTCTTCAATGTACACAGCTTGTATTGTAGTCTAAGTTACTGTCATCTCTTAACAGGACGATCATGGTCTCTGGTGGCTGTTTTTCTGCATTTACCTTTATTCTTCTGAAGACAGAGTGATCTTAAAACAAACAGACAAGTGTAGATATATTAATATATTTACATGTCTGCATATATATACACATATAACATCTGTGTATGTATAAACACACACATATAAAATCCTGTTCATGTTACTATTTTGCTTCAAACTCTCCATCATATTTTATTCTTCTTGGGATGAAGTCCAAAATTTTTACAATGGTCCAAAGCACTTAAATGACCTCCCTTTTCTGCTCTCACATCCCAGCCTTGCATCCTCCTCTCCCTAGCTCACCTGCCCTAGCTGCACTAGCCTTTTATCTCTTCAAACCTACCAAGCTCTTTCCTTCTTAAAGCATCTGCACTGTTTTCTCTGCTTGGTAAAATCTTGGTTCTCTCTGGCTAACTCCAGTTATCAACATAAAAGTAACATTCTCTTGAAACCCTACCTGGCAGACCCCTTCATGCACGACACCCTCAGGGCATTTTGTACTTTAAGAACATGTACCACGATTTTAATTAAATAATTAGTTTTATAATTATTTTTGATGTTTTCTACCTCACCAGATTATAATCTTTTAAAGAAATATTTTTATTGATTTCAGAGAGGAAAAAAGAGGGAGAGACAGAAACATTAATTATGAGAGAGAGTCATTGATCAGTTGCCTCCTGCATGCCGCCCCCTCCTGGAGATTGAGCCCGCAATGTGGGCATGTGCCCTGACGGAATCCAACTATGATCTCTTGGTTTATATGTTGACGCTTAACCATTGAGCCAAGCCACATGTTGACTTTTATCTCTGATTTATTTCAGCACTTGAGAAAACTAATTGGATTAGTGATAGAACCACCATATATTATTTTGCTTAGTGTCAAGTGCTTATCCCTGGTTACCAGAGAATGTGTGTGCATTTTTTTTTCTATTCCTATTGTAACACATTACCACAAACTTAGTGGCTTAAAACAACAGAGATTTGATATCTTATAGGTCTGGAGTTTAGAAGTCTGAACTGAGTTTCAATGGGTTAAAACCAGGATCTTGGCAGTACGACATTCCTTCTGGAGACTTAGAGGAGAATCCATCCCATTGCCTTTTCCAGTTCCTAGAAGCTCCCTGCAGTCTGGGATTGTGGCTGCTTCTTCCATCTTCTAACCTCTCACTTTGATCCTTCTGACTCCTTTCATTGGTTAAGTGCTCTTGTGATTACATTGGGCCCACAGGAATAATTAACGTCATTACGCCTGTAAGTCTCTCTTGCCATGTGAGGAAAAATTAACAGGTTCTGGGAATTATGGCATGGATGTCTTTGGGGAGCCGATATTCAAGCTATCATAGTGAGAGTCATAAAGAAGCATTGCCAGTGGAACAGAGGCAGGAGTTTTTCTGCATAAGGAGTGTGAAAAGAATAGGTAACATAAGTAACATGGCTACTTCATCTTCCCAAACAAGAACCTAGTCTGAAGTGAGGCTGGCCTTCAACCTCCACTTAATTTTCCCAGCCTCCACTCCTCTCCCCTCCATTGGGACCTGCCAGCCTTCCCATGTTTGTAATTCACTTGCACTTCTTTTTCCTACTAGAATAAACTTTCTGGTATTTAATTTCCCCCAAAGTTGGATTCTCTATTACAATACTGATGACTAATACCCTTAGAAAACACAGGTGTAGGTGGGCCTCGGAATCTGTGCTTCTAAAACACTCCCTGGGCGATTCCTGAATGCACCAAAGTTTGAGAACCACCACTGTGTTCTGAAGCCAATGAACTTATCTGGTTAGAAGAGAAGACCGAGGAAACCTTCCAAGGGAACTAGTGTGTTTTCACCACAGCTTTTGGGAGATAATTACAACAATTATGCCTGTAACTCAGTAAGACTCTGTTTCAAGCTTGGAGCCGAGGAACAGGTCATATCAAGATAAGAGAGAAACATTTTTGGGGACTGATCCACCTTTATGTGACTCTCAAATCACAATGAAGGGCTTAGTTTCTTCTAGGTCATGTTTTCATACTGATTTGTACTCTGCTGAAAACCACAATGATGCTGTGTCTACAGGGCAGTTTGTATCAGCCTTGCCAATTTAGGGAAGGTAAAGATGATAAGCTGATGTTTGACAACCCAGAATGTCTGCAGTGGCTATTATCATACATCAGGTGGTCAAGTACTGGAGTTGGAATCTTGGTGTTTTATAAAATCATCTAACCATGGAGTTTAAGGATTTGACAGTTTTTTATATTATCTATAATTTGATCCAAGTGTAAGGTTTGTTTTTAAAAAAATATATTTTATTCACCTTTTACAGAGAGGAAGGGAGAGAGTTAGAAACATCAATGAGAGAGAAACATCAATCCGCTGTCTCTTGCACACCTCTTACTGGAGATGTGCCCGCAACCAAGATACATGCCTTTGGCCGGAATCTAACCTGGGATCCTTGAGTCTGTAGATGATGCTCTATCCACTGAACTAAACCTGTTAGGGCCCAAGTGTGAGGTTTTTTAAAAATATATTTTTATTGACATCAGAGAGGAAGGGAGAAGGAGGGAGAGGTAGAAACATCAATGATTAGAAAGAATCAGCTGCTTCCTGCAAGTCCCCTCCTGGTGAATGAGCTCAAAACTGGGGCATGTGCCCTGTCTGGGAATTGAACCATGACCTCTTGGTTCATAGGTCAATGCTCAACTACTGAGCCACATTAGCTGGGTCAAGTGTGAGATGTTTTTATATGCTTTATTTATAAATTTATAGTTATCTGCTTTGAATTAGGTGAAATTAGTAGAAGAGTCAAATTAGATAAGTAGTCACTTGTGAATCACAGGTGGCTTCATATCACAAGTTTATAAGTTAGCTGAAAAGGTAAGTTGCAAATATATAAAGTAGTAACCTAGAAAATGACCATATATAATTTTTGATAGTTGATGGTTCTGTTAATGACAACAAGGTGAATTAGAAAATCTAAAAATGTGCCAGATGTGAAATACTTGGACATGCTGGATAAAATATAAGAGACATCCATATGAGTGGTAGATGAGTTCACAAAGATGTAAAAAACATTCCCAGAAGCCAAAAACAAAGCAGAAATTAAATTGGCCTTCTTTCACTTCGGGCTTGGGATTAGATTTCATGGTCTTGGAATCTTCAAACTGAGAAATTAACACAAAATTCCTGGAGCAATTGGAAGAGGTAGATGCAAAATCTTTTATGGAGGGACCCATCTTCAACCCTGGCAGTAAAGGATTCCCATGAAAAATGCAAATGCCAGAAATGAACCCCAAATCAAAATTACAAAATCCATGAGGTAATCCACCTTAAGTGTGAAAAGCAAACACAACAAACCATGGGGCTAGACCCCACCTTCTCCTGAATATTCAAATAATATAATCTCTCAGTGACTCTAAAACAGGTACATCTAAAATAACTGAAAATATAAAATGGAATTGAAAGCACAAGTATTTAAATCATTTTATATCCAGTGTATTATATAAAACTATATAGTGCAAATGCACAGTGCGATAGTAAGTATAAAGAATGAAGACAACTGACAGAAATATTGGTATTATACATTGACCTTGAAGTTAAAATGTTGACAAGAGGAAACTTTAGTTGTAGGAACATTTCTCCTTTCAAGATATCAGTCAAATATTGCAAATCAATAGCAGTTTGAAAAATGCATGTTCCTATAAAATATAACACTAACTTAAGAGAGTGAGCTTTAACTTGAAATCATAACCAACACAGGTATTGCCAATGACACATAAGCATGTCTTTATTCAGAAAAACCGAGAAAGATGCCATTTGTAAATTAAATGATGTCAAACAACCCAGAAGTTGCCAAGCAACACACCTCCTGAAAGCATAAATAGAATACTGCAAAACTATCTTATAATATGGCAGTTAAATTTAGCATAGTGAAAAACATGTCAAAGATATAGGATTCTTTTTGCTTGCTCCGTGATAAACTAAATTCTGGATAGAATCACTATACCTGAAATGTGTTTAGTAAAGCAAGTGAGGAATAATTGGATTTCACTAGTAGAATGTGATATGATGGGAATCAAATGTTATCTACTTTAGATGTGATCTCAATTAATGAAAAATGACTGTTATATAAATTACCAAAGAAATTATTTTCCCCCCAAAGATGATGAACTTCATTAACAATAACCCCTCCCTTTTTTGTCATTGACATAGAAACTTAAGGCCAACATTTTCCCATCCTTGCCAATTGTTTTTACTGTGGTGTTTTTGAGGCCAATAGGCTGTCAGGTGTCAACTTTCTAAAGATCATATTCCATGTGGGAAAATGTGCAGTGTTCTTGTAGCAGAAAGGGAACTGTTTATTGCATGCATTATGCGGTCGCCTCAGGCTTCTTATGAACTTAATATCTCTTCACAAGCTGGTGGCTGACTTACTTTTTGCCAAAGTTCCTTTGTCAGAGTAGAATGAAACATAAAAGCTGTCAACGAAAGTTTGACAGTAATAACGACATGTAGCACAGTCATAAATTCCTTTATTGTGTGGCTGTGGGTCTAATCTTTCATCTAAACTCCCTGTTCTTTGTACCTATTCATGGGAGTCTATTTTGCCTATTTTCATGCAGCCTACCATTTAATGTAATGAGTTCATAATGTAGTTATTTGGGAAAACTACCTGGGATTTCTTTTATTGTTTTCTTTGCCACTTTCCCTTCTCCTTTACCAATCTCTAACCTATTACAAGCCTGGATGGGGGAGAAATAGAAAGAGATCATACATTAAATCTATCTAAAGAAGAAAGGTCACCCTGTCATGATTCTCACTGTTTTCTTTACCAAACACAACAAGTTATAATTTTTAAATGCATATAGTTTAAAACAGAAAAGCAGCAATAAAAATGCCAGATAAGCCTTAGCTGGTTCAGCTCAGTGGACAGAGCATTGGCCTACAGACTGGCGGGTCCCAGTTTCTCTTCCAGTCAAGGGCACATGCCTGGGTTTCGGGCTTGATCCCCAGTGTAGTATGTGCAAGAGGCGCTTCGATGTTTAGAAATAACTATGAGTATTACTAAAGTGTTTATTTCTGAAACATGAAATTCAACTTTGATTTTCATTTGGGATTTTTCCATATGTGTGTCTCTTGTGAAATTTTTTTAAGTTAAAAAAAGTTAAGAAGTTACTAGATTGGAAAAAACATATTAAAGTGTGATTTGAAGATTCTTCATATTTTAAGTTGACCCCTAGGTTTACTCATGAAACCAAGAGAAACTATTATAAATTAAGGAAAGTACTTAGTAATGAATATTAGTTATGTACACTTCTGTCCTTTCCAGAGAGGCAATAAGCATTCTGCAGAAACAAAATTGTTGCCCTTAGTTTTAAAGTTTCTTTGGAGGAAAATTATTGTTCTATAAACAAATTTCAAGATTAACCTTTTAATTTATTCTGTAGTCACATTTTATTAAGTGTCTAGTTTTGTTATAGTTTGTGTTATAGTTTTGATTGTGGTTAAGTAGAGACATGTTTTTGGACCAATATTTAGGATTCAACTATAAATAGGTAAGTTTACCTGTTTAGAAATATATAAATATATTGTCTAATTCATTTGAGTGATTATTTAACTACTTTAAGTGTAACAGCTAATAAACATTTATAAATATCTGTTAGATACAAACTATAATGACATTATTTAAACTTAGCCATCAAAATCATAAAATGGATATACAAGCATGTGTATGTGTTACATAGGCACATAGGCACTTATACTTTTAATAAAGTATGTGCTTTATGCTTAAACCATGAATTTATAGGAAAACATCTCTTGGTTAAATTAGCAATCAGATAAGCAATGGAAAGTGAATAAGAGAGTATAGAAGAAGAGAAAATAATCATCAAATTTGGGGCACAAAGACCTGTTTATGTAGTAGATGTTGGGCATGCAATAATTAGAACTTTACAGAAAAGACTGGGAAGTCATTGCAAAAGAGGTGTCTGGTACAAGACAGTAAAAAAGGGTGTGTTTGTTTTTTTTTTTTGTCTTATAAGATAGTTCCATAGTTAGACATTCCTCACCTCTGTGCTCCATCGAATGACTCTCTGCTGATAATGGAGGTAACTCCTGGGGCTTAGATCACTCCTATGCAGTTCGCTATGAAATATTCAAGCTGTTCTCTGATTCCAGGCTAGATGGTCAACTGCTTCCAGGGAAGAAACTTCTCACTCCCGGAATATGAAGACCTCCTTTGTTGTCTAGTTGGGTACTTATTATGGAGAATGAAAAAATGAGGTGTGAGCGAAGGTTTCCAGGATGGATGAAAACCTTCTTTTTAAAGACCCATATTAGAATACCATCTCTGTGTGTTATTTTCTGCTTTTGTTGCAGAATGTTTAATAGAAATATCTGTGGGCACATAAATATATTAATTTAAACTACACTGTCATGGGACTGGAGTTGAAAATATTTGCACATAATTTTAGTTTACCTTTAGTTCTTAAAGAAAACTTATGAGAACATGTAGACATTCTGGGAAAAATTGATTGGATTGGATTTCACCTTTTCTGAAGGACAGTAATTATTTTATGAATAAAACACAGAGAATAGATGAATAATTAGGAATAATGATGATCTCAAATGACACCAGCAGTTAATGTTTTTGTTTGTCTTTTGTTTTTTGATGCTGCTGTCTTTAGAAGTTATAAAATGGTAGCATAGGCTAAAAAGGCGTATGATGTGCAGGATCAAGGTAGGGTGTAACTAATACAGGCTCAGGTAAGAGGCTGCCATGCATTACTAATGAGAGACTCAGCCAAACGGTTGCCTGCAATCTCTAAAGCTTCAGATCTTGTATGCAGTTAGAAAGACGGGAATGCCTTTATAAATTACTTTTTTTTTTTTGCTAAGCTGTATTTATAAGAATTTGACCACTCTACAAATACATAACCTTCTAAGATGCCATCATAGAAAAGAACAACAATCTGGTTACATTTTAGGGAGAAAGCCTACACTGAAATGAACATTGTGAGAAAACTCAATTTAATGATACCTTGGAGTATATTCTTGCTTCATATACTGCTGTTTTCATTCCAAGGTAAGAACTCATATACAATTTTTACCTTGTTTCATTGTATTTTAGTCTTTGTTGCAACTGATAGGAATAGTTTGTCCTTATACCATAAAGCACTTACTTACTTTGAAGTAATGACAGTGAACAGATCGTTCTTTTGAAAATTTTTAATAATGTAGATAATTTGAGACTTGTGTGTTTTTGTCTTTTCTTGAAATGTTAAAACCATGCTTTTATTATGTTATGCAGCTGTACTGAAAGAAGCTCTGATTCTAACTTTTATCTTCTGAAGAGTGATTTAAAAATATTTCTCTCTATAATTTAATCATTTAAAATTTTATAACTAAAAAGAAATTGAATACTGAAACTTTCTTTATACCAGTAGACCGAAGAATGGGTAAAACAGATGTTTTAAGAAAAACTTTTAACATTTGGTGCTAAGAATAGATTTTCATTTATTTCATAGCAATCTTATTTATACATTCATTTTTATAAAATATTTTATGGAGGAAGCATTTATTTACCCCCCAAAATATTTGTTAATTTCTAATTCCTAAAAGAGCTGTATATTTTGGAGCTTGTAGGAGAAGAGGGAGAAATTACTGAAGTATAAAAAATTAGTGAGGTCAAAGAAGCTATTTTCTCATCCTAGTAAGTGACTGAAACGCCTCTGACAAAATATCATAGAGAGTCGGATGAGGAGTGGACTTTGGAGATAAACTTGTCTAACATCATTATTTTGTGATATGTAAGGTAGCATGCTGGAGTTTGCCATTTGCTAAGTGGCATGGGCAAGACTAAAACTTGGATCTCTGGACTCTTAAGTCTCATGCTTGTCCTAGTGTTTTTTCTCTGCATAAATCTAGGTGCATCACTCCTTCTTTCTGGATTACCAGTCACTCTGGTGTCTTACAGGGAATTTGTTGGTTAAAATCTTTCAGAAAATGCAAAATACGTAAGAGTTACACTCAGTCTGAGTTTTAGAATCCAGTTTAAAATGATCTGCTTAGTAATCAGAACATGTGACCAAGATATTTGTAATATATATATTTGATTATTTCTTCATTTTTCTCTAGCAGGATATATTTGTGCATCATCCATCTTGACGAAAACATCAAAGTGAGTATTTCTTGTTCTTTATGTCCTCTGAAACATAAAGCAAATAAGAATAAGCAATAACTACATTTGCTTTAAAAAATAAAGAAAATATTTTACAAAATAAGGACATTATATGTAGCTCTTTAAAACATTTTTACAAATTTAAAATTATCAAGCATTCAGTTGCTTATTTATGAAGCATTTTTTTTCACTTTTATTTTAATGATAGAGGAGTTCTTGGAGGTATCCAAAGACTGCAGATACTAAAGAGACATTACTTTCAATTCAAAGTTTTGTAAAGAAGTTATACTCAGCAATTACCCATTTTATATTATTATCATCAATGTACATTGCTGATCACAAATGTGCTGTATCTTAACATAGAGTAAAACACTTTTTTTAAACAATGTTTATTTATTTATTTTATATTTTATTGTTTTTTTTACAGAGAGGAAGAGAGAGGGATAGAGAGTTAGAAACATCGATGAGAGAGAATCATCGATCAGCTGCCTCTTGCACACCCCCTACTGGGGGTGTGCCCGCAACCGAGGTACATGCCCTTGACCGGAATCGAATCCAGGACCTTTCAGTCCGCAGACCGAGGCTCTATCCATTGAGCCAAACCGGTTTCAGCGAGTAAAACACTTTTTAATGGTTAAAAAGAATAAAATTGAGCCTAGCTAGCATGGCTCAGCATTGACCTATGAACCAGGAGGTCATGGTTTGATTCCTGGTGAGGGCACATGCCTAGGTTGTGGGCTCAATCCCTAGTATGGGGCATTCAGGAGGCAGCTGATCAATGATTGTCTCTCATCACTGATGTTTCTATCTCTCTCACCCTTCCTCTTTGAAATCAATAAAAATATATATTTTTAAAGTAACAAAATTGATCTGACACTAAATAATGAAAATCATACTTTGGATTAAATTGATCTGCTTAATGAAAAGCAGAATTCTATTCCCCCATTGATTTGGTAAATCTCAGATGTGCTTACTCACTTTAATGCTATCCTGCCCTTTATGACATGGTAAAGGAGTAAATATTAGGTTTGATAAAAGTGAACGTGCTCTTGGCAAATACTTATCTCACCAGTTTTATGAAGTCATGTGGTGAACATAGCAAGCAGCCGGTGCTAAAATACTACACTATTTTGTTTATTTCTCTATCTTGAAGTTCCTTCCTGAAATTCATTTAGATCAGAGGCGGGAGAGATTTGGGGACACTCCCCCGAATTTTGTAAAATGAGACAGCACCACCACCCAAATCTAACCCCTCCAGAAGGGGGAGGGGGACCTTTTAAATGTTACACCAAGAAAGACCTCTTTGATACAGTGATGGAAATCAGGAGGAAAACACCAGCCCTCTCTTGGGAAAGGCTTGTTCAGGTTGCCTTGGGGCCTTTGACTATACAAGTTCTTTTTGTTTTCTTCCAGAAACGGATTTAATGAAAATCGACAGAAAAGAGCTCTTTTAGCAGCGCAGGTAGGTTATGCCTCCGATGGAGAGAGAGGCAAAGAAACAATCCATTCTGCTTTGGGACTCTGCTGTCACTTCAACAATGAGACCGTTGTAATGGGAATAAAATGCTAAAAACAGGACAGGAAGGAGGAGGAAGAGGCAAAGTAACTTCTCTACTGCTTTTCTGCGCCCCTCCAACTCACACTTAGTTCACATTTACTTGTTTACTTGCTGTTCACCTCCGTTTCCTGCCGAGAGGCTCATAGCATTTGTGGGAGATTCAATCTCATCTGCTTGCCAGAAAATTTTAATGGGTTTAAAAATTAAGCCCCAAATCAGGACAATGACAACAGAACAAACACAAGCAAATGGAGCCAGGAAAGGTGTAAATGATTGGAGTCAAATACTGCAAAGGTCATCAGACATGTCCGTGACCAACTGCTTTTATATAAATTTAGGTTATAGGCACTCTGAAGAGGTAGCCCTTTTTTTTTTTTTTTTTTTTTTTTTTTTTAGGGGTGGGATAGCACTGAACTTGAGGACTTCTTTTTGCCTTGACCTTTTTATATAAAGGATATTGGATAATATAATTGCAATATCTTCAAACTATGGTTGGAATGTTCAAATGAGTGTTGTGTTTTTTTTTAATTCTCTATAAAAGATGGAAAGCAAAAGAAAGAATCCTAACTTAAAGGCATTTCTTTGGAAAGTAATATGATTTGAGCATTTAGATAGCAAATAGCACATACATGTATATTCAAGGATGCTTTTGTCAAATGCTGAAATGCAATACATTTCTGGTAAATGCCTAAATTTTAAAATTTTTTGGTGTTAATGAAAAAGAATTAAAGAGAGATTTGATAGCTGTTGTGACAATTTGGGAGACAGAACTAATTTATTTTAATTGAGTGATAGGAGCACTGAAATGGGCAAAGGATTATATATGAAATGGAAATATTTTATTTTTTCCTACAAAGAGTGTTTGGTGTACTTTAATACTTATGTACTATGTGAAGTGGTTAAAATGATCTTTCTCAGATCTTTCTCTGTACAAATATGTACATGTTTGCCAGTAGACAAAATTAACGGCAAAAAGACATCATCTTGACTCAGTAGAAAATCCAATTTTTGAGAAAAACTGCATTCTATTGGACCCCGAGGTTGAAGAACCTTGAGACATATCCTACAGTTGTCACATGAAGTGACCTATTACTGGGATTACACAGCGTGGGGAAAAGTAGGTTTACAGATGTGAGTATGTGAAACACAGAGTTTATTCTTGTAGTATTATTTATTAATTTTTACATTATTTTCCATATAAACAGCTGTAAAAAAACTACTTTTGTACCACCCTTATTATTGTCCTTATAGATGTCTTAGAATTTGTATAATTTACTCCAAAGTAGTTACGTTAATACCCCCTTTTTGCTAATATGTTAGGAACTCACCTTGTTTTGATTTCTCTTTTAGAGAGAAAAGAATAAGACACTTGCCTTTTAGCTCCTGAAACTAAAGCACATACATCAGGATTGTTTGACCACATTTTATTTTATTTATTTTATTTTTGTTTTTTGAACACATTTTAAAAGAATAAACGTTAAAGAAAAACAATGAAGTCATACTCATGCGTTGCACTGTTTAGGACTGAAATTTCATCTAAGTGCGTTCCTCTCTCCAGATCCATTCCCCTGCTCGAGGAAGACAGAACACTGATGGATAGATATCTGTGCGAGTAAGAATTCAGAAATATGTTGTCAGTGAGATGAACAATGAGCATAGAAAGGGGAGGCAGGCTTCCCTCAATGGCGCATTTGTGTGCTGCAGAGATTTCTCATTGAAAGCCTGCATTTCTCTGTGCTTCTCAGCCTCCTGTGGAGATGTAATCAGCGAGGAGGAAGAATGGCCTGTTCTTTTTTTTATCACTTATGTGAATACACGCACCCACTGCTTGCATTTTTTCTTTTCTTTTTGCATTACATTTAAAAATTCTCCTGAAAGCAGGGGCGGGGACCTAGACTCAGGGGCAGGTAATTTATTTCGGGCGTGCACAGTCGGGGAGAGAGAAAAACAAGAATAGGGAGGCAGAAAATCCAATACAGCTATGTTAATAAGGGGCTTTTTGCTTTGGGCATCTGGGGCTCCGTCTTACTGGGGACTCTTTAAGGGTGTGCAGAATGTGTTGTAGGGCTGTTTCTCCAACGAATGGGGAAAGCTGGGATACTTATCCACCAGCTCTTTTACCTCCTTTTTTTTTAAAAAAAATATGTTTTATTGATTTTTTACAGAGATGAAGGAGAGAGGGATAGAGAGTTAGAAACATCGATGAGAGAGAGACATCGATCAGCTGCCTCTTGCACACCCCCTACCGGGGATGTGCCCGAAACCAAGGTACATGCCCTTAACTGGAATTGAACTTAGGACCTTTCAGTCTGCAGGCCAAAGCTCTATCCACTGAGCCAAACCAGTTTCGGCTCCTTTACCTCCTTGAATAAGGGCAGCTGCCTGGGGGCCTTGAATCATCCCCTGGAAGGCAGTTTCGGTGGTCTGTCCTACTCGTGGTCTATTTCCTCTGAAGGAAATAGAAAGAAGCTGGTGTTTGAGGTTGGAGGGCCTCGATGTGCACAGAAACCCAGGTGCAGGTGAGGAGGGATGAGAGGATGAGGGAGGGGCATCCACAGGGTCTTTCATAGCCATGGTTCTGAGCAGCCTTGGGAGGCAGGTCGTTCCCATTCAATAATGTCTATGTTCAGCATAGCTGGTGTTTGTCGATGACAGACAAGAGATCATACTAAAGATAAACACGAACAGCCGTACTTGTTGTGTAGAAACTCATCGTTTTTACAGTGGCGGCCTGTAAAGAATTCACTTCTGTGTAACTTGTTCATGGAACCTGAGATACCACCAATTATTTGCCATTATTTCTATGACATAAGAAACCAAAGTGCTCCCAATTATAAAATACCATTCTGAGTTCAGATCTGTTAAAAAAAAATGAAAATGATGTGTCATGTCCTACCACTGTTGAAATGTTATAGGGATGCTGACATATCGGATGCTGTGGTCATTAGGCTGCTGTAAAAGCCAGGAGGCTGGTGATGTAGGTAGTCAGACCTAGTCATGCTAGGTAGTGAGAGGATAGGGAGCAAAACAAACAAACAAAAAACAAAAACGAGTTACATATTCCTGCCTTAGTCTAGTGCTGTCCAATGTATTCAGTTTTTGCCTAATAATAAAAATATGTAATATGTTTAGAACCTTTATTAAGTGCCTGGCACTATTCTGGGAACATTACTTATCCCATATCATTTAATCCTCACAATTCTGTGAGGCAGTTGCCGCTGTTCCATTTTATAAGTGGGAAAATGGAGGTGGAGAATGTTAAATAATTTGTTCAAGGGTATAAGCCTGTATGAGTCACTGTTCACTGTTAGTGAGCATCAGGGATAATTAGCTGGAGCCAAAGAAGATTTTGGTGTCCAGTAATATTGGTGGTTATGCCAGATTTAGGCAGCTGGGGAAAAAATGAGACTGAAGAGAGGCTATAACTTACTGTCTTGGAGATAATCAAGCTCACAGACTGTTGTGAGTCTGACTTGTTTTGAAGAGAGAGGCAAGGGCAAAGAGGGAAGAATAAGTAGTGAGGATAAAACCCTGGAGGGAAGGAAGCAATGAACTTGGGACTGTGATTTGGGCCAAGGGGTTTAGAAAGGAGTCTTAAAGTGGTGAGTGTGGGAGTTCTTTTAGCAGGCATGGTTTGCCTGTTAAAATAAAAAGTACTTGATTGGAAAATGCCAAAATAAAACTTTACATGTAGGAAGGAGATGAGAGTCCTAGCCGGTATGGTTTAGTGGGTAGAGTGCTGGCCTGTGGACTGAAGGGTCCCGGTTTCGATTCTGGTCTAGGGCACGTACCTCGGTTGCAGGCTCCCTGCCCTGGTCAGGGGCATGTGGGAGGCAACCAATCGATGTGTCTCTCTCACATCGGTGTTTCTGTCTCTCCCTCTTCTTTCCACTCTCTGATTAAAAATCAATGGAATAATTATCCTCTAGTGAGGAATAAAAAAAAATACAAAAGGAAGGAGATGAGAATATATTGAGAAACAATTTTGTATCTGAGTCACATTCCATATCACCCTTTCTTCTTATCCTTTACCCTTCAAGTTTTTCTAGCATCCTCTAGTTCTCAATTTCACAATTATGTGACAGAATTTTGGAGTATGTATTTTGTGAGCATAAAATTGCCATTGGAAAGGACAGTGCTGCAGACCACATACTAAACTAGAGGCCCAATGCATGAAATTCGTGCAAGAGTAGCCTTCCTTCCCTGGCTGCCGGCACCAGCTTCCCTCAGGCACCTGGGATGTGGGCTTCCCTTGAAGCCCAGGCTTTGTCCAGAAGGATATCTGGTCTAATTAACATATTATGCTTTTGTTATTATTGATTGGCTTTGAGTTAAAAATAAAAATCACTATTGATTAGTTTTAGTAACTCACAATTATTTGTTACTAATCCATATCGACCTCTAAAAATATTAAAGTTTTATCTGAGTTGCTTAGAATAATATAAATCTCTCTTGCTAATTTTCTGTGTGCAAGGTACTGTGGCAGAATCTTTACATAAATTGTTTAATTTATTGTTATGACTACACGAAATAGGTACTATTGTTCCCATTTTACAGACAAGTAAAGGAAGGCAGTAAGAGGTGAGAAAACTTGTCTAAGAGTGAATACTCTAATCTGGGTCTCTCTGATTCACTAACTCATGCTTTTAACTCTACAATGCTTTGGGGACTATTAAAATACATGTCAATGTTCTATGAACCTTCAAGTGTTAGCTCTTTGGAGAATGGAGGTGACACTCTGCAGCCCCAGAAGCTTCTGAGGATGGTGCCTTCACAGATGGGTCCATACGCAGTGGGAACATCCTTGTCAGTCCATTGCCTCATGTGTTTTCTCCAGACCCATCTGCACTTGAGAGCATCAGAGAACTGCTACTTCTGCAGGCAGAGCAGTCAAGCAGTCAGTTAATGCAAAAATAAAGACTCCAACCAGGCTCTTTTCCAAGGAAGATAGGGAGGCAGGAGAGCTGAGGCCAGATAGGATAAAGAACATGTCAAAGTCATGTTGAGGCACAATCACGGCCTCCCTGAGATTGCCTCAGTAACCCAAGAAAATAGAAAGTTAGTGCCTTATAATCTCTGTATTTCTAGCTAGTTTCCAAGTTGCCTGTTTGGCTTGATTTAAATAATCTAATTCTCTTGAATTTTTATTTCTTTCTGTTCCAAGTTTGAAGCAACATCTCCAAGATACTTCTTCCATGAAGCTATTAATTGGGGTGAGAGTAAAATAAAAGGTCAGTGCTACATGTATGCTTTTGTATTTGCTTTCTCCAAAAGACCCTTTTTTGAGTGATATAGTGAATCACCTCTTTATTATTTCCATAGAATGCAAGAAGGAAATGGAGCCAGGGTGGTAATAATAGTTAGTGATAATTTAGGATCACTCCTTTTTTGGAAACAAACAGGGTTGAACACCCAGACAAAGCTGATGACTGTAGGACCAGGACAGACACCCTTGGGCATCAGAAACTTATTTTCTAAAGCGATTACTTGTCCGCTGGTCCCTCCTTGACATCCTCTTTTTGCTTACCAATTTCCTGTTTCTGTTCAGCAGAAAAATGAGGGTAGTTTGAAATTTAATTTGTTTTTCCTTGCGTTTAAAATAACAAGACTTTCTGTTTTTGGCTTAATTTGTTTTCAGAGAATAGGACTGTAAATATTTTTTGAAGGAAATACATTTGTTCACCTGATATTTTTAGGCATTATTTGTGGTAAAAATGCAAGATGGTGATATAAGATAAAATTTAAAGATAGTATTGCCCCTTAGGGGGAAAACCCTGCATTTAAGTTTATGTAAAAATATTCCTTACCTATATCTATGATCAAAGTTGAAACAGCTCATTTTTCTTCAGTTAAGATATACCGGTACTACTTAGAGAGTTGTCTGTGCTTAAGTGTAAAGAGAAACTTTAGGTCCCTGGATCTTAAGGTGGAAGGACCACAGGGTTTCCCAGTTCTTGCCTTTGGCAAAGCTGTGGGTCATTTCCGGCAGTTAGATAAGTGCTTTCATGACCTTGAAGTATTCCAGAAAGGCACAAGCTTTGGTAATGCTGTATAGTGACTCAAAGATGTCCCCTAGTTCTCTCTCTCTGTGTTACTTAAATCCTTCTTGCTTGAGTTTTGCCAGCTGCCTCTTGTCCTCTCCTTATTAGAGGAAAAATTTTCACCGATTCATTTGTGTTTTTAAAACTCGCTCAGGAGTTTCTAGTTTCTTGCTTTCTCTTTTCAACATAATCCTTTGGGGGCGAGTTTTCTTTCCATGAGAGAAAGAAAATATTTTTGATGACAGCCAGTTGTGACTTTGGCTTCTTTCCCATTAAAATTAAATATGGGTCAGAATAAAAAAAATGCATCATTTGTAATTAAGCCTGAGGATTAATACGTAAACTGCAAATTAATTTTTTAATCATTCTCTTAAAACAGGGAAGTTTTGTTTTGAGTTTTATACTTTGCCCCATCCTTTGCGGTAGTAAGTGGACGTGATTCTTTAGCACAGCCCTTGCTCCTGGGGAAGGACCCCACCGAACGCGCAGCGGGTGCCAAACTCCATCAAGGGAATCAGCAGCAGCTTGTGTATTTCTGGATCGCAGCATCTGGGGACAGGGATCCCTTACATGGGAACCTGACCTTTCAATGGCTTGGAGGAGGCTAACCTTTGCTCTCAGGGTAGTTGGAGATGTGAAAGCCTGTCTTTCTTGTTTCACAGCACACATAATGAAATGAGCGAGATAAAGCTTTGATGGGCTTAATTCTTTAGCTCATCAAGGCAAGATGCCCAGGGCCCTGTCTGAGTTAATAGTAATCGTGGTTACAGTTAGTCCAAGCTAAATCTTGACATATTATGTTTATAAGAACTGACGCATGCCGGGAGATAACTTACTTATTTTGTCCCTCAGGTTCTTGCCCTCATGAGTGCCTTAACGGAGCTTTCTGTTCTAAGACTGGTACGTGTGACTGCCAAATATTTCAGGCACTTGGGACACGGTGCCAGATTGGTAAGTTTCAGAGATACTTATGAGAGAATTACGAGATGCTGAAGAAGACATTAAGGCATAATTTGCTATATTAGGGTTCACCCATTGGGATTTGGACCCATCGTATTGTATATTAACTTGAATGCTCACAATTCGTTCCCAGCAATTTAGATACAATGTAAGAGAAAATAGATATGCCTACTTTCTCTTCTCATTTATCTCTACTGTTTCCTCAAGCAGTTTTTCCTACTCTAGATGACACTAGCCCATTAGAGCCACCTTCTCATTCATCTCCCTTTTGCTAGATAAATTAGATTTATTATTTGGAGCCACACATTCTTTTTGACTTTGAGTTAATGGGACATTCTGTACATAATAATATAGAAATAGTAGTGAGAGCTCTTCAAAGCAGAGGATTCTTTTTAAAAGATTTTTTAACCATGGTGTCTAGGTTAGGATCCTACATCAATCATAATCAATAAATATTAATTGGTGTCATGGGTATTTATTGAGTATCTACTAGATCCCAGGCTGGCTCTGAGGATACAGTAGTGAATAATATAGACAAATTCCTGTTCTCGTGGAAGTTGTAGTCTAGAGGACGGGACTAACACACAACAGATACACATTAATCACACTTGTGACATCTATAAAGTATACGATTCTATGAAAATTTGCATCAGAGGTGAGGCATACTGTCAAAGAAGACTGCCTGAGTAATGAATCACTCTGTTCCCCCCTCCCAAAAGGCCAAAGTTGGCCAAGGCTAATACATTTAGGTAAAATAACAAAAGAAAAGAAATGACTTGTGCCTTATCTTTATACTCTTTATATAGGGTATTGAAATATTTTACACATATCGATTACCCAGTAAATGCCATTGATTTTCATATTATTCTAAAGGGGAGGATCTCAAAAATCCAAATAGAATAGAGGGCTATCCACAAGGGTAATAAGGGAGGTAGGCATGAATATAATGGGAGACGATGTATAATTTAAGACAAACGTTGCTTAAAATTCAGCCAGTTTAAAATCATGATTTTTAAAAATTATTTATTTAAAATTTACCTTTATTGTTGAAAATATCACAGGTATCTCCCTTTCCTTTTTTATTGATCCCCTCTACCCGACTACATATAGAGATCATGAATCTTTAAATTCCAGCATACTTTGGATGACTAATGCACCCATCCCCAGACGTATAAACATGATATTTTTGTCAGTGGTTATTTTTCACTGTGGATACGATTAAGATAGTTTTGAAAACATTGTGGAGGCTGGAACACTGTCATGCTGCCAATGCTAATTTTTAGGACACTCAGTGGTGACGTTTTATTCTTTTGTGAGCCATTAGATTAATTTATCACTATTGCTTTCTCTTACTGTATCATTCTCCCTATCTCTCCTTTCTTCTAGAATCTTCCTGTGGGAGCAAACGTAAGGAAGTTTCTAACACAAATCCTTTCTTCAAAGCAACTTGAGGGCTATGTTTCCCTGCAGGGAAGTTTAATGGTTTTGAGAACAACCAGTAATTTTATGTTAGTTATCTCTTCCTCTAATATTGACCACCAGAGAAGAAAATATTTATTTTAATGCAATAGAAAGTTCATGACTGAACCTTGCCACAAACAGGTATAATTTATTTTATTCTACTAAGTATTACTCTATTTCTTTTCAGTGCCAAACATGGGCAATGGCAGAGATGGGATTTGCAAAACCTGGGGACAGTACCATTTTGAAACTTTTGATGGCATCTACTATTATTTCCCAGGAAACTGTTCTTACATTTTTGCAAAAGACTGTGGTAATTTGGAGCCTCGGTACACTGTATGGGTAAGTGATCCTAGGGTATAATTAACTTAAAACTTAATTCTGGTGAAACCTATTCTTTTAAAGTACTGGTCAGATTACAGAAAATCTATATCTATAAAAGCCCAGTGACTGGAATGGCAGAATGACCAGAATGACTGCAATGACAGGTGGCTATGGCGTGCACTGTGGCAGCCAACTAGCCTGATCCGGCCCAGATTAAGACCCCTTCCCCTGCCCCTGGCAGCCCTGCCCCTGATCAGCCCCCAACACCCTGATGGGGAGGGGGAGGGCAATTGGCCAACTGCCTACAGCCACTCCCTCCCGTCAGGACTGGACAGCTGGACCCCACCCATACACAAATTTGTGCACTGAGCCTCTAGCATATAATTATCAGAGCATGAATACTCAGGGCTCTGCCTGGGGAAGGAGAGTGTTTGGTTCTTAAGGGGGTGAATAAAATTTGCAGCTATATTGAGTTTCCTACTATCAAGATGGGGCCTAAGACTGGGAGAAGGAAGGTTTGGACCCAGGTGGAAGGGACTTTCAGGCAGTGCAGAAATGTCTACATCACGGATGTCAAAATGCCAACTCCAGTTGACGTCCTCATTCTTCAGGTGTTATTTCATCATTTTGAAGAGAAGGTGGGCCCAGGCACCAGCTTATTACTCATATATGTTTCCTTCTTCTCACTTCCAGTGTCATGTCACCTGCATTAATTTTTAAAAACAGCCCCCCTCAGTATGAACGGGAGGACAGCATTTGTGACATGGAGTCTATGCATTACATGACCACAGGCTAGAGCAGCCGTGGGCAAACTACGGCCCTTGGGCCGGATTCAGCCCATTCGGCTGTTCTATCCGGCCAGTGGAGCCGAAAGAGCGGAGGGTTCTCTTGCTCTCCCCTCCGCTCCTTCACCAGCAGCCCAAGATGAGAGTGCCAGCATGGTCAGGTTGCTTTTGTTCCGGCCCTCCGGTCCAGTTTAAGAACCCATTGTGGCCCTCGAGTCAAAAAGTTTGCCCACCCCTGGGCTAGAGGATATGGATACAGACAGCTAATTGCTAGGTGGATTGATACTCTATGATTGAGTTCAAGAGATAGTTCTTTCAGAATTCTTGCTTCAAAATAATCTTAGGAGACATCCCAGAACGTAAGCTGCCGAGTGGCTCTAGCTGAAGGAAGTGAGCCCTCTTTCCCTGCCCACAATCTTCCCTGAATTTCAGGGATCTTAAAGCACACCCAGGAAACCGCTAAGCACCCTGTTCAAAAGCTTCACTCTCCAAAGCTGTTGTTTGTTTGAACCTGTTCTCTCCCTGCCCCCCCTCCCTAATTATATTGGAGTTGCATAAATTCTTTTTGTCTCTTAGGTGAGGCAGATTTTAAAAAGTAGATCCTGATGCTTTTTAAGGACAACAAATCCTAGTGACCCAGGAAGGGAATGAGGTCTATTGAAAGTTAACTTATGGGGCATAAAGATTAAAAAGTTGTAGGTTTCTTTAGATGGGAGAGGTAGTGGAACACCTTCAGTACTCACAGGACTCCTGTTCTCATCCCTTCCTGTCCTTTATGCCTTCACTCTCTCACTGGGTTTATCGCTCACACACCTTCTGACTCCTTCATTGAACTGATCTTGTGCAGTATCTCACCCTTTCAAGGACTAAAGTGTCAACTAGGTAATCTACCCTTTGATAAAAATACACAATGCTGAACTTGCTTCCAGAGCTAATAGATATTGTTTCTACTTGGCCCTGTTTTGCTTGGTGAAATTTGCTTTCAGGTCAACAAATCCATTTGTTTTAAATATCATCTTTCCCCTGATTATAGAAATATTTTACTTCATTTGTAGAAAAGTTTAAACATTCAGAAAAGTCTGAAAAATAATACTAGAAGTATAAGTCAAGAGTTACCTTTGCTAATGGCTTCATATATTTCTTTTTACACTTTTTTCTTCTGGGTTTTGTACACATTTATAATATTAAACTCATACTATGTATACTTTTCTTTCCTATATTTTCACCTAAGATTATATTAAGAATTTAACTTGCATTTCAAATATCCTTGACAAACACTAGTTTTATTATGTTTATTTCAACTTATAGAATATTCAAATTAGTTAACTACACCCTTTTTTAGAAATGTAGGGTTTAAAAATATTTTCAGTATTTTAAAACATATATTGATAAGCATCTTCATGAACATATTTTTATTCTCCTGATTCTTTTCCCTTTAATGTCAATTTTACTTTTTATGAAAATAATATATGCACACAGTTTAAAAGATTTCAGCAAAGCATACAAAGCAAAACATAAAACAAAATAAAATAAGATAAAAATAAAATAAAATAAAATAGCCCTGTCTTCCTTCACTCCCTGCCCCAGCTGAAGTCTGGTTCTTCAAAGGCAATTGCTTCAACTTCTTTAGATGTTGTTTTTTTTTCTGGCTTTTATTTTACATTTCAAAATATGCTATTTTCTTTTCAAAGATAGGCCATACTTCTTACTATGGAAAATGAGAAATCATCTCAGATACATCACCCTTCCTAACCCTAACACACACACACACACACACACACACACACACACACACACACTTTCTTTCCCTCTTCCTAATAAAGGTATATTGCCATTTTTAGTTAAATCGTATGTGTTTTTTTCACTTATTTCCATTTACATATTGTATGTATATAGATAATATTTATATAAGTATTGTTTATAATTGAGCTTGGTAGGTTATTATGATTTTACTAGAGGCCCAATGCACGAAATCCATGCAAGGGGCTTGGCCCTCACAACCCTGGCTTCATCTTGGAAGGTTGTCTGGCCGGTTATTCTGCTGTTTGGTCTAATTAGCATATTAGCTTTTTATTTTATAGGATTTTTCTTCTTTGTGCATTTGTATGGAGTTAACATCCTAATTTTGATTTGCTACATGTGCTATACAGCAAACACTATATTTTCTCTCTTTAAACCACTAGCACTATAAAAGTCTTGGTCAGGTACTTTAGGAAATTCCCCAGTTTCTCCTTCTCCTCCATAATGTGTCCATCTCTTAGTTCCTTATTCTCTGGTCTTTGAGATTGGTTGTTTTGGAGCCTACTGCATGCCTTGTACTTGGGATTTCTCTTCATCATCCTCTGGGAGAATTTCATTTTTGTTTCTCCTGTGTTGATTTCTCTGTTTCTTGGGTCCATGAAATGTCTAGTGATCTTTGAACTTTGTTCATACTTGAGAGATAGGCTCTAAAAACCTCAGTGGATGCTCCAAACATGAGAACAGTGCTTATTTTTAGTGGTGATTGAGCAGAAACCCATGCACTCATCCTTGTTTTATTTTTTTAATTTTTATTATGTGTACATAGCTTACCATTAATCCCCCCACACACACCTCCCATACATGCCCTCCCTCCCCAGAGTTTTGTGTCCATTACTTATATGCATGCATACCAGTCCTTCGGTTGATCCCTTATCTCCCCCAGATCACCCTACTCTCCCCGCTGTCATTTGACAGTCTGCTTGTTGCTTTACTGTCACTATATCTATCTTTCTGTTCATTAGTTTATAATGTTCTTTATTATCCATAAATGAGTGAGGACATGTGGTGTTTCTCTTTCATTGACTGACTTATTTCACTCAGCATGATATTCTCCAATTCCATCCAGGTTGCTGCAAATGATGAGAATTCCTTCTTTTTTATGGCAGCATAGTATTCAATTGTGTAGATGTACCATAGTTTTCTGATCCAATCATCTGCTGACCGGCACCTAGCCTGTTTCCAAATCCTAGCTATTGTAAATTGTGCTGCTATGAACATAGGGGTGCATATATCCTTTTTGATTGGTGTTTTTAGTTTCTTGGGATATATTCCTAATAGGGGGATTACTGGGTCAAATGGAAGTTCCATTTTCAGTTTTTTGAGGAAGCTCCATACTGTTCTCCACAGTGGTTGCACCACCCTGCAATCCCACCAGCAGTGCAGGAGGGTTCCTTTTTCTCCACAACCTCGCCAACATTGTTTGTTGTTTTGGTGATGTTGGCCATTCTGACAGGTGTGAGATGATAGGGCATTGTTGTTGTTTTGATTTGCATTTCTCAGATAATTAGTGACTTTGAGCATGTTTTCATGTTCCTCTTGGCCTTCCTTTTGTCTTCTTTTGAGAGGATTCTATTTAGGTCCATTGCCCATTTCTTAATTGCCTCATTTATTTTCCTTTTATTGAGTTGTATAAGCTGTCTGTAGATGTTGGAGATTAAACCTTTATCAGTGATATCATTTGCAAATATGTTCTCCCATACTGTGGGATTTCTTGTTGTTTTGTTGATGGTTTCTTTTGCTGTAAAAAAGCTTTTTATTTTGATGTAGTCCCATTTGTTCATTTTCTCTTTAGCTTCCATTGCTCTAGGGTTAGTATCAGTGAAGAAGTTCTTTAAGCATATGTCTGAGATTTTGCTGCCTGTGGATGTCTCTAGTATTTTTATCTATCTATCTATCTATTTATTTATTTATTTATTTATTTATTTATTTATTTATTTATTTTTATTTCTTTAAAAAAACATTTTATTGATATTTTACAGAGAGGAAGGGAGAAAGATAGAGAGCTAGAAATGTCAATGAGAGAGAAACATTGACCAGCTGCCTCTTGCACACCCCATACCGGGGATGTGCCCACAACCAATGTACACACCCTTGACCGGAATCGAACCCGGGACCTTTCAGTCCGCAGACCAACGTTCTACCACTGAGCCAAACCGGTTTCGGCTGTCTCTAGTATTTTTATGGTTTTCCTTCTTATGCTTAAGTCATGTATCCATTTTGAGTTTATTTTTTGTGTGTGGTGTAAGTTGGTGATCTAGTTTCATTCTTTTGTATGTATCTGTCTAATTTTCCCAACACCTTTTATTGAAGAGACTGTCTTGACTCCATTGTATGCTTATGCCTCCTTTGTCAAATATTAATTGAGCACATTGATTTGGGTTGATATCTGGACTCTCTAATCTATTCCATTGATCTATATGTCTGTTCTTATGCCAGTACCAGGCTGTTTTGAGAACAGTTGCTTTGTAATACAGCTTGAAATCTGGTATTGAGATCCCTCCTACTTTACTCTTATTTCTCAAGATTGTTGAGGCTATTCTGGGTCTTTTATTGTTCCAAATGAAATTTTGGAGAGTTCTTTCTAGGTCTGTGAAGTATGCCATTGGTATTTTAATGGGGAGTGCATTGAACTTATAAATTGCTTTGGAAAGTATGGCTATTTTGATGATGTTGATTCTACCAATCCATGAACATGGTATGTTCTTCCATCTGTTTACATCTTCCTCTATTTCTTTTTTCAGTGTTGTGTAGTTTTCTGAATATAGGTCTCTTACCTCCTTAGTTAAGTTTGTTCCTAAGTATCTTAATTTTTTTGGTGCGATGATAAATGGGATTGCTTTTTTAGTCTCTGTTTCTGTAAGTTCACTATTGGTGTATAGAAATGCAATAGATTTCTTGGTGTTCATTTTGTATCCTGCTACATTGCCAAATTCGTTTATTAAGTCTATTAGTTTTTTGATGGAGTCTTTTGGGTTTTTTATGTACAATATCATGTCATCTGCAAATAGGGACAACTATACTTCTTTTCCAATTTGGATGCCTTTTATTTCCTCTTCTTGTCTAATTGCAATGGCGAGTACTTTCAGTACTATGTCAAACAGAAGTGCTGAGAGTGGGCATCCCTGTCTTGTTCCTGTTCCTAGAGGGAATGGTTTTAATTTTTGTCTATTGAGTATGATGTTTGCTGTGGGTTTATCATATATAGCATTTATTATGCTGAGGTATGATTCTTGTACTCCCATCTTGTTGAGACTTTTTATCAGGAAAGGGTGTTGGATTTTATCAAATGCTCTTTCTGCATCAATTGACTATATGATTTTTAACTTTCAGTTTGTTTATGTGATGTATCAAGTTTATTGATTTGTGGATATTGTACCATCCTTGCATTCTGAGAGTAAATCCTATGTGGTCATGGTGTACGATCTTTCTGATGTTCTGTTGGAGCCAATTTGCTAGAATTTTGTTGAGGATTTTGGCATCTATGTTCATGAGGGATATTGGCCTGTAATTCTCTTTCATTGAGTTGTCTTTATCTGGTTTTGGTGTTAGGGTGATGCTGGCTTCATAGAAGGAATTTGGAAGTGTTCCTTCCTCTTGAATTTTTTGGAATAGTCTGAGGAGGATAGGTTTTAGTTCTTCCTTGAATGCTTGGTAAAATTCTCCTGTGAAGTCATCTGGCTCTGGGCTTTTGTTTGCTGAAAGCTTTTTGATGACTGCTTCAATTTCTACCAAAGTCACTGGTCTATTGAGGTTTTTAGATTCTTCCTAATTGAATTTTGGAAGGTTATATTTTTCTAGGAATATGTCCATTTCCTCCAGGTTGTCCAGTTTGTTGGAATAGAGTTGTTCATAGTATTTTGTAACAATCCTTTGTATTTCGGCGGGGGTCTGTTGTTATTTCACCTCTTTCATTTCTGATTTTGTTTATTTGTGTTCTCTCTCTTTGTTTCTTGGTTATCCTGGCTAGAGGTTCATCAATCTTGTTTATTCTTTCAAAGAACCAGCTCTTGGTTTTGTTGATCTTATGTATTGTTTCTTTGGTCTCTATGTCATTTATCTCAGCTCTGATTTTTGTTATTTCCTTCCTTCTGCTTACACTGGGCTTTTCTTGTTGCTCTTTATCTTACTCTTTGAGTTGTAGAGTTAGATTTTGTTAGCATTTTTATAATTTGTTACCATTTTTTATTGTCTTTTACAATAGGCTTGCAGATATATGAACTTCCCTCTCATGACTGCTTTTGCTGTGTCCCATAGATTTTGGATTGTTGTGTTTTCATTGTCATTTGTTGCCATGATGTTTTTAATTTCTTCCTTGATTTCACTAGTAACCCAGTCCTTGTTCAACAGCATGCTATTCAGTCTCCATGTGTTTGATTTCCTTAGATTATTTTTATTGTAGTTGATTTCCAATTTTATGTCACTATGATCTGAGAAGATGCTTGATATGATTTCTATCTTCTTGAAATTGAAGAGACTTTGCCTATGTCCCAACATGTGGTCTATCTTTGAAAATGACCCATGTGCACTTGAGAAGAATGTGTATTCTGTGGCTTTGGGGTGAAATGTTCTGAAGATGTCAATTAATTCCATCTGGTCTACTGTGTCATTTAGTGTTGATGTTTCTTTGCTGATTTTTTGTTTAGATGATTTGCCCAAAGGTGATAATGGGGTATTAAAATCTCCTACTATGATTGTATTGCTATTAATCTCTCCCTTAATGTCCTCCAGCAGTTTTTTTAATGTATTTGGGTGCTCCTGTATTGGGTGCATATATGTTTACCAGGGTTATTTTTTCTTGTTGGATTGCTCCCAGTAGTATTATGAAGTCGCCTTCATTATCTCTTTTTATGTCCTTCACTTTGAGATCTAATTTGTCAGATATAAGTATTGCTACCCCAGCTTTTTTTTTCATTTCCATTTGCCTAGAAAACCTTTTTCCATCCCTTCACCCTCAGTCTGTGGGCATCTTTTTTTCTGAAATGGGTTTCTTGTAGACAGCAGATGTATGGGTCTTGTTTATTTATCCAATCTGTTACCCTATGTCTTTTGATTGGAGCATTTAAACCATTTACATTTAAAGTTATTGATAGGTAGGTATTTGACAATATTTTTAATTCTGTACCCCTGTGTTCCTTCTTTGCTTCCTATTTCTTTATTTTTACAGTAGACCCTTTAGCATTTCTTGCACTTCTGGTTTGGTGGAGATAAATTCCTTTAGCCTTTTTTTTTTGTCTGTGAAGCTCCTGATTTCTCCTTCAATTTTGATTGATAGCCTTGCTGTGTACAGTATTTTTAGATTCAGACCCTTCCTTTGCATGACTTTGTATATTTCATCCCATTCCCTTCTGGTCTTATGAGTTTCTGTTGAGAAATCAGTTGCTAGTCTGATGGGGGTTCCTTTATATATAACTTTCTGTCTCTCTCTGGCTGCTTTTAAGATACTTACTTTGTCATTGGTGTTTGCCATTTTAATTATAATATGCCTTGGCGTTGGTCTTTTTGGATTCATTTTGTTTGGGACTGTGAGCATCTTGTATTTGTGTGGGTTTTTTCTTCTCTATCTCAGGAAAGTTTTCTGCCATTATTTCTTGAAATACATTTTCCATGTCTTTCTCAGTTTCCTTTCCTTCTGGAACTCCTATTATTCTAATATTGTTTTGTTTTGTATTGTCCCAAAGCTCCCGTAGGCTTTCCTCCTGCTTTTGTCTTTTTCTTTTTAGAAGCTGCTCTAATTGGTTATTTTTTTCCATCTTGTCTTCTAGCTCACTGATGCTGTCCTCTGCTTCTTCTAGTCTACTCGTGATGCTTTCTATTGAGTTCTTCATAGTAGTGATGTCATTTTTCATTTCTTCTAGGGTCATCTTCATTTCTTCTTGGTTCTTCTTCATTTCCTCTTGGGTCTTACGCATATTGTCAAATTTGTCTTCCATTTTTTTTAGCCATATTATGATCATTACTCTGAATTCTTGCTCTGGTAAGTTGCTTGCCTTTAACACATTTACTTCCTTTTCTGGTGATGCCTGCTTTTCTTTTATTTGTGGGCTGTTTTTTTTTGTCTCCCCATGGTTTCTCTTTTCAGGATGTCTGGTTATGTAGTTTTCTTTCTCCTTTCTGTGGATGATGGAAGAACTTCCTTGAATCCATGTCTTTGCACCGATTTGGGTGTCACAACTGTTTGTGGGCTCCACTGTTGTGGGCTTCTCAGGCCTCAGGTAAGATTCTCTTTTCTTTGTAAGATGGCGAAGTTTTCCTTCTGAGCCCGAGGTCCAGGAGAAGTTCCCGCTGCAGAGTGGGCTGCCTGGTCAGGAAATCCTGTCCAACAGACTCCCCCTATCTTCTCCTAGAGCTCTGCCACCGCTCAGCTTGCCAACTAACACTTCCCAATTGATTCTCAGGTGCTCCTTCTATCTGCCCCGGTGCTAGGTTCAGAACAGGTCCCTCAGGTCCACTGCCATTTTGTCTCCTTCATCCTTGTTTTAATTGACTATATTTTTGAGTTGTTTTCTTGACAGAAAAGACACTTTCCTTAAAAGTGTGCATGGAAGTGAGTATTCTAAAACCTTGATTATAAGTTGGAAATCACTTTTCGAATTTTGAAATGTAATCCATTCTGATTTTTGACATTTTACATATGGCCTCCCCCTGCAGAAATTTTTAGTTATTCTCTTTATCCCTAGGGTTGTGCGATTTTGTGAATATAAAGTTTTAAATTTTTTTATTGTGCTGGATATGGGTATTTCATGGGCTCTTTCAAGCTTTAAAAATCCCTTGGTATTGGAATAATATTTCTTTTTCTTTCTCTCAGAAATTCTGTGATTCAGATATTAGAGCTTCTAATTGAAGATATTAGTTATGAAGTTTTGGAAGTCTATTGAAAATTTTTTATTTCTTTTATATTTGGTTTATATATTTGTGTTTCATATTGCAGGCTTTTATCATAATCCATGAATGTTTACTCACATTTGTGCATTAGGGTCTAAAAACTTATCAGAAATCCCCGAATATATGGATGGGGGCTTGCTTGCACGGTGGGAGACTGAGCAGGGAACCTCTAGTTTCATTAAATATGCCCCAGATATCTATATAATGTTTCCATTTAGTTTCTCCAAAGAAAACTTTCCCAATATCCTCAGTGGGGCCAGGTTCATGGGTTCCTGAATACTGCCAGCATCTTAGTCATACCTTCTCAGGCTTTCACACATGCTATTCCTTTGCCTAGGATGGTCTTCTAAATATCCATATGAGTTGTTCTTATGCCTCCTTCATCTTTACTAGAATTTCCTCTTATTAGTGAGGCTTTCATTGGCTACTCAACCTAAAATGAACTCCCAACCCTTGACACATGCTCTTTATCCTCTTTATCTGCTTAATATTTCTTCTTCATGTTGTCTAGCATTATATATGCTTTAGTTCTATTTAGTTATATTTTTTATTAACTTTTTTTCTCTAATGGAAGAGAAGTTTCATGACGGCAGGTGTTTTTGTCTGTTTTGTTGACTGTTACATCTCTAGAATCTAGAATAGTAACTGGTAGATAATACAGGATCAATAAAATTTTCTGATTACTCATTTAAAAATATATTTATATTACATTTATTCAATATTAAACATTTATCTTATCATTGGTGATTTTTCTTATCACCTTTATGCTTAGAAAGTTGTTTTCTATCTATATAGTTATTTATATTTTCTTTCAGTTTTTTTATGTTTTCATCATTATATTCTACTTGGTGAACCTTTGGAAATTAATTTTGGAAGAGGGTGTTCTCCTTTCTTCTTTTCTTTTTTACTAATTTATTAATTTTCCCTATCCATTTCTTTTTTTAAAAACAATCTCTCTTCCTCAAAGTGTTGGGCGATTTTGATTTTAGTAAGGTTATAGTCACTACTGCAATCTTTACACAAGCTTTATGTAGAGCTCTATTTGAAGCTTGATTTCATGATTTTCTAACAGGTAAAAAATATGGGCATAAAAATTACAAATGACCTGACCAGGATGGCTCAATGGTTGAGCTTTACTCTATGAACCTCATGGTTCGATTCTGGGGCAGGGCACAAGCCTGGGTTGCAGGCTTGATCCCCACTAGGGGATGTGCAGGAGGCAGTAAGTCAGTGATTCTCTCTCATCATTGATGTTTCTCCCTCTTCCTTCCTCTCTGATATCAATCAATAAAAATATATTTTATAATTACAAGTGTGTTTCTTTGCAGTGCTCTACAGTCTTGTCAGACTATTTTTTCTAATATACACAGTGTTAAAAATGCTGAATTAACTTGTATTTTATGAAGTTAATCCTGTTGCCCAATTTCTGAGATGAATATTTGTTTTCTCTTAAAAATCTAAAATGTAGTTATAATTTTGTATAGTGTCATAGGACTAATGATGCCATAGAAATGTAGACATACATTGTAGTTTTAGTAATTGAAATGAAGGCATATAATCCTATCCTTTCTTTTGTTTTTCTCTCTTTAAGGTTCATAATAGCCCTAAGTGCCTCGGTTCAGTATATTATTGTTACCGATCCATCAGCTTGTTCTTTTCAGACCAAGAGGAAATTCGAATTTATGGGCATGAAATAAAAAGGAATGGAATCAGGTAAGATGGAATAAATGATATAATGAAAATAATACCATGGACCAAGAGCCAAAGAGCACTTCCAAACATCTCACATTGGAAGTGAATTATGGAGCAGGAAGAGATCATTTCTTTTCAACAATAACCTTTAAGTTATATCATAGATACCAGAACTTAGGTAGGCTCCAAGGCCAGGCCAGGAATCTAGCCATCATAATCTTCTTAATGCTTATGTAGGATACAAATATGTTTATATAGGTGGAGATCATATCTTTTTCTAAGTGTCTCCAGAAATGTCTTCATAGTTTATTCATTTTTGGCCTCTATATTTTCTTCTTTCTTTTTTTTAAATTTTTAAATCAGAAACTTTAAATTAAAAAAAAATCTCTGCAAGTCCTTTCCAAATTTATGGGAATTGAGTTTTTCCATTAGTGTTCTAACAAAGATTCAGAGCCAATATGTACCCAGCATTCTTGAATAGCTCAGAGAGGGGAGCCACTATGGTTTTCTGTCTGCAAAAAAATAATATCTAAGGGTTTTAGGTAAAGAGATGTTTACTTATTGAATTGGTGGAAGGTTTTATACATTTTAAACTAGGAATACTGTGGAATAATCTGCCTTCCAATCTAAATAATTATAAAGATATTCACTCTTAACTATCTCTTGGCTGAGTTATGGCAGGAAAAGGATATCACCAGATGGAACAATTCTATCCATCCTTTAGAATTCACTAGCAAGTGTTTGAACCAGAGGGATTCCTTCCAGTGCCATGGCCTGACCAACCTCAGTGCTGTTTTTCTCAGCTCAGAGTCAGCAGATGGTACAGGAAGGGCTTTGGCTGAAGCACCAGGGCAGCCAGGCACTGACCAAGGCAGGCAACCAGAGTAGCCTGCCTCTCTGGGCTTATTTTGCTGATCAGTTGGGTTCTGTACTTCTAATTGTCTTACAAAAGAAACAGCCATTTGAATGAGAAGATAACACACTACATATGTATTTCCTGGAACTGAATTTAAATAGAAATCTAGAATTCCCTATATGAGATTTTAGATAACACAAATGACACTTTAACAATTATGTTTTATAAAGCAGAAATGGCATTAAAGGAGATTTTCAAGAATACTAACCCTTTTTTAAATCAAAGAATAATATTTAAATTTTAACTCAGAGATGTTGTATGATAGAAAAAGGATGGCTTTGTTTTATTAACCAACTCACTTGCCATACTAACGCTCTATCTGGTCTAGGGCCTAACTCATAGCAGGGGTTAGAGAAATGTTTGCCAAAATGAAATCAAATACGTGAGGCTCTGCACGCCATGCCTTGCTTCTCTGGACTTCTGTTCTCTCACCTGTGAAGTGAAGGCGTCTTGTATGTATGAATCAGTAAATAACTTCTAGCAGCAATCAGTGTATTTATTTTAGTTTACATTGTTAACGTTTCTTGCCTAGGTTGGAGTTTTTCTTAGATTTCTGGGAGATTATCTAATTTTTCCTATTATCCCCCATCACTACTAGCATTTTTTTTGTTATAGACATCAGAATGATCACATGCATCTTTTATTTTAAAAAAGTTTATCTAATCAGTTTACTATGAACGAGATAAATGACAAATGATCTTACCAAAAAACTACCCACATCAAAACAACTATACCTCTATAAAATCAATATTCCATTGCTATAAAATATTTTTGTAAAATTTGATTCACTTTTTTATGTATACCTTTTATAAACTTATTAACTTGGTATTATTCATACTGAATTTTACTATGCATTTAATATGAATTCCTCATGTCTATAATCTTAAATATTAACAGATTATGGAAGCCATTAGATGAAATCTTTTTGTTTACTTTCCAAAGTAAGTTTTTAGTTATTTTCCTATTCTTATGACCAATTCTCTGTAAAATTTATATGCAGATATCTTTGGGCAAGTGGTTAGATATTTTGAATTATTTCTTTGAGGGCTATCACTTTGTTAATGAGCCTGTTTAGTTTTATAGTTTTTGTACCATGTAGCCATCCTTTTCCTGAAAAGGAACCCAGTAATTAGAAGTTTTGAGAGAAATGTGTCAATATACCTATTAGCCTCCTGCCTCCCTCACATTATAGTTTATAGTTTTCAGTTAGCATGGCTATCATAACAACAATGACTTTTGCCTTCCATGTCTTGAATTATTAGCACCTGCTCTTTTATGCCATATATGTGAATGGAAGGGGGAATAGTGCTCTTTCAAAAGTATCCTAGGCAACTTACTGTGCTTTTAAAATGTCCAATTGTTTAGTTTTCTTTAGTTCTCATATGTTTCCCACTTCCTCTGTACGTTCACATGCTTGTGAAAAATGAAAAGACTAGAGGTTGGATCAGGAATTTAAATACTCAATGTGACCCTTATTTAAATAGCCCCAATTTTATGCTTTTGAAAAATTATGGATATAACCTGTATGCAGTACTATAGAATAAAGTATTCTATATTCCTAATAATGTACTTTGTAGCATTAAAAATGTAAGTGATAATCATGCCTTGACATTTTTCTTTTGGAAAACCAATGACTTATGCCAAGGTGACATTTTGGGGATAGAAGCGCCTATTTCCTTTCAGCCAAGTTTAAAATAACATTAAACAGAATTAAAAGTTGTGCAGCCTGTTCACATATTTTGACAATGTTTGTACTTCAAAATTTTGAGCAACACTTTTTTTTTAAATCTTGAACAATCTAGATAAAAATAAATACATTAAGCATTAATTATTCAAAGTAGACATGGTTATTTTCCAGATTACAAAAATCACTGATATTTAGCAGAAGTGTGTTTTTGGTTGGTTGAAAGAACCATCCAGTTATAAGTACTATGATGATGGAGAAACAGCATGGAGAAACATGTAATTTTTGTTGTCTTTTTATTTCAATATTGAATTTTTCAAAAAAACCACAAGATTTTCTATAGGATAGTTGCTTGGCAAACCTAATTGCATAGTTTATTCATTAATTTTGAATAATAACTATGTTTTACTTAATTGTCTGTTACTATAAAAAGAATGACCTATAATTGATCCTTCATAATAATTAACCTGCTTTTTTTTTTCAAGTTTAACATTGCCTCAGACAATTGGACAGGTTTCTGTTGAGAAACTAGCTGACTACATTCTGGTGAAAACAACCTTTGGTTTTTCATTGGCATGGGATGGAATATCTGGAATTTACCTCAAAATATCTGAGGAGCTTAAAGGGAAATCATGTGGACTATGTGGAAACTACAATGGCATTCAATCTGATGATTTCATCATCTATCAAGGTAAGGGGAGCAGAAGAAATGTGCGGATACTTCTGAGGTATTTTTCCTTCACCAGTCCAACTGTTTGTACCCAGAAGAACACAAGTTGTCCTAGGTTGGGTAAATTGGTAGCTATAACTTGCCTGTTTTAGAGATTTTAAGTGAAGTTTGAATAGAAAAAAATATTTTTGTGTCATGCTTGAAAACCATTAGTTATTTTATATTTTCAAAATTAAGATACAGGAATTTCTCATGTAACAAATACGAATTGAGCATTTACTTCATGTTAGGCACTGTTGTAAGAGCTCAGAAGGCATCAGTGAATAAAGCAAAGACTCCTTCCTTTTTGGGACTTACATTTTAGTGATTCAAATCCATTGGGGAAAAATTATTCACTTTTGGACAAAAGCTATTTTGCATCCAGTCTTGATAGGAATAGAGCTTATGACTGCCAAATAATAGTTTCGCAAATGTATTTAAATGTGAACAGTATTGTAAAAGTTGAGTCACTTGGAAATGTTTTATTATGAATAATCATATCTCTATCATCATTTATTTACTTATTCAAAGTCAAGAAACTAATTTCAGTGAGCCGTTAAAAATGTGTTCTCATACTTTGGTTACTAGTATGTACTGGCAATGGAGTAAGAGAGTCACAGGACGCACTCATGATTTAGGTCCACTTGGAGCGGTATAATAAAAAAGAGGACTGTTCGTAGGACCAGCAGACATGGCTGTGAATCTTGTTTCTAGTCTTAAAAGTTTTGTTGTTTGGGGCAACCATTTAATCTCTCTAATGCTGTTTATTCAGCTGAAAAATAGGAATATGATAAGTCTGAACCTTAATAGTTATCAGGAATAATAAGAACATATCTTGATATTATTTATAATAACAGTTAATATAAGCACATAACTATATTATTCTCAACCCTTACAACATTCTTTAAGGTGGGTGGTATTGCCTTAATTTTTTAAACAATATATATATATATATATATATATATATATATATATATATATATATATATTATTGGTTTCAGAGAGGAAGGGAGTGGGCGAGAAACATCAATGATGTGAGAGAATCATTGATTGGCTGCCTCTTGGATGCCCCCACTGGGAATTGAGCCCACAACCCAGGCATGTGCCCTTGGCCAGAATTGAACCTGGGGCCAAACCAGCTAGGGCTCCTTAATTTTTTAATGACATAAGGTGGTCTGCCCAGTGTAACACAGCTTGTAAAGTGCTGTCAGGGTTGTATTACAGATCTGAATGTCTCCCAGTCCTATCCTTAGGTAAATGTGTGAGAAATAGATTTTAAATCTGTAAAGTACTATCTATATAATACTTTCAAAATGTTTTTATCAATTTTAGAGAGAGAGGAAGGGAGAGAGAGAGAGAGAGAGAGAGAGAGAGAGAGAGAGAGAGAGAGAGAGAAATATGGATGAGAGAGAAACATCAACATTAATCGGCTGCCTCCTGTATGTCCCCTACTGGGGATTGAGTCCACAACCTGAACATGTGTCCTGACTGGGAATCGATCCTGTGACCTCCTGTTGCATGGATCGATGCTCAACTGACAACAATGGCTGGGCTATAATACTTTTTTAATATTATAAAGTTAATAGAGAAGTGTTGCCCACATGTTGTGTTTCAAGGCACAGTGAAAATCCTACTTAGAGTCTGGGTTCTGGACTCAAATGCTAATATTCAAATCTTGCTTTGCCACTTATTACATTTTCTAAGATTAGTGATATAGTAATAGTATATACTTCATAGAGTTGCAAGGATTAAAAGAGACAACCCATGCAAAACATTTGGTACAGCGTGCAGCACATAGCAATGTATTAGTTAAATACATTTTAATTAATTTATAATGGTTTTCACGTGGTCTCAATAAAACTATAACGAAGCTGAAGTAAAAATGTTCCATTAAAGACATTTAAGTGACCTTCTTAAATGCACACATTTACCCCAAATGCATAATGCATCATCGGGATTGGATCACTGGTGGCTGGGGTAAAGAGCAAGCCTTCATGGAGCCAATTTCCTCATATGTACAATGGAGATAATAATAATGACCCTGAGACCTTCCAGCCTGTGAGGATGAAATGGGAAAATGTAACTGAAAATGTTCAAATTCTGTGAGCACAATGCAAGTACACTTACAGTACTGAGATCCCCATGAAATGGTGTTTTGCATCTAATTGGAGATTTAGAGTGAATTTTGCGAGTAGGGATTTAGACTCAAGCAGAGTCAATCAAAATGTGATTATTAATTTCTTCTATATGAAAGCGTCACACACACAAAATAATAACACTCAATTCAGTTCTCTGTAATAGAGTTAGAAAAGACTGCTGTAGGTGGCTCTCCTAGGACATCCGGGAACATTGTATGAAAGACTAGGTCTAGACAGAAAACAGCATGTATTCTTGTTAGGATTTGAGTTAAAAGTCAGACAGACTTTGATAACCTGGACTGTAAAATGGTTGCTCACAGGGAGATAACTGGGCAGCAAAGGGGCATTAAGAGATTATAAGTGGAAGAAGACTGGCAGGAAGCAATTGGACTGAAATACTGAGGCCTGGCAGTAGGCAAGAAAGACCCCAGAGAGTATGTGGGAAGAGCCTAAAGAGAGAGTTCAGCTTTTTCACAATTTTATTTATAAAGTATATAGCAGAGTAATTGCCGAAACCAGTTTGGCTCAGTGGATAGAGCGTCAGCCTGTGGACTGAAAGGTCCCAGGTTCGATTCTGGTCAGGGCATGTACCTTAGTGGCAGGCATATCCCCAGTGGGGGGTGTGCAAGAGGCAGCTGATGTGCAGGAGGCAGCTGATTGATGTTTCTCTCTTATTGATGTTTCTAGCTCTCTATCTCTCTCCCTTTCTCTCTGTAAAAAATCAATAAAATATATTTAATAAAAAATAAAGCACAGTAATTAAGAAAATAACTTACAATAATTTATAGGGATGTGACAAGAACCTGAAGTTCACTTTTCTTTCATGTGCTAGCAATGCAAGAAATTTTCTACAGGTGAGCTGTGTTACCTTTAGCTTTAAGACCCTAAAGCTAAAATAACTCAGCCTGTACTTTGAGAGTCAGTTGTACTTTGCTGATTAGAGAACTCTTTAGAATCAGTGAGTTTAACTGAATGCCATTGAATGCATAATTTATTAAAAGTGATTAAAATTGTATTTCTTTCTGCATTCCTACTTTTTTCTTCAGGAATGACTTCACAAAGAAATTAGGCTTTTCAGAATTTCTGTGAATATAGAAAGAATTTAATTTGTTGCTAGTTGAGCTTCTTTTCCATAATTCTCGTTTGTAGCTAGCTGCACATTAACATAGAAACCCAGGTTTACCCTTCACTTTCTCAACATAGTTGATAGTGCCTCACTAGCATTCTTAGAAATGTCACAATATGGACAATATCATTCTATTGTAGCACCTTCTATATAAAACATTTAAATTTTAGTTGTTAAGACTCTTTTGTGACTCTTTTATTAATACAATGTAGTAAAAATAGGTAAATATGTGTTTGAAAAGCTGGAATTTAAGTGAACTTTAAGGGATTTCCCTGGTTATTTAGTTACATTAAAATTTATACATAAATATTAAAATAAGTGAGACTTTAGGAAATGTTTTTAGTTCTTCAGACTTTTAAAAAATGATGATGTTTTAAAATGAAATGTGATTACAAATTTTCTTTAAAAGTACACCCATTTTTCCTTTTCTAAAATCAATATATTAGACTGGGCCCGTGCTTAGTTCAGTGTGTAACATTAAAGTAATATTAGAGATAATGAAGTGGGCCAAACTGGAAAGCAGTAGGATTCTAGTAATCTTTTAACTAAATATTACAAATCCCCTTGTATTTATTCATTCACTTATCTAGCAAATGTGTTTGAGCAGCTATTATATACCAGTTACTAACCTCCAGAGATACAGCAGAAGGACAGCTTATGGAAGCTCTCTCCCTTCCCACTGTAGGTATCACAGTGAAAGACAAAATACATGAAGAGAAAAATTAAAATATAACTTTAGTGAAAAATATCAACCATGGGGGAAAAAATGAGGAGAGGAAGGAGGTTAAGAGCCATAAGACAGTGTGTGTTTGGTGGTAGTTCAGGTCAATTGACAGAGAATGCTCCTGAGGAGGTCCTATTAAATAATGTCCCTTATGACCAACGCCTGTGACTCTTTTATTAACACAATGTAGTAAAAATAGCTCCGAGACCAAATAAGGGAGAGAGAGCAGGGGTAAGAGAGATTCTGAAGGAGGAGGGCCAAGAGCAAGAGGCAGTTGGGAATGAGTTTGAGTGAGGACTGGAGTAGGTTGAGCACGAATAGGAGAAGGTGTAGGAGGGGCTGGGCCAGGGTGGGGTGAGGTAAGTGGAGGAGGTTGGGAGGTGAAGGAATAAAGGGGCAAAAAAGTCTTCAAGGTCAAAGTAAAGTTTGGGATTTTACATTCAGAAAGAAAAGCATTTTTATAGGTGAACTCCCACAATCTTCTCAAACACTGGTACCCGTGTTTCCTCGAAAATAAGACCTACTTAATGGAAACATAATACATCCCCTGAAAATAAGACCTAGCGCATCTTTGGGAGCAAAAATTAATGTAAGACACTGTCTTATTTTTGGAGAAACAGAGTAGTAGCACATGTCTTTCTATCTTGAAGACAGAGAGAGAGAGAGAGAGGAGTCGTCGTCAAACATTTGGCTTGAGATTTTTGAATCTACTGATGTGGTACTGGTGTTTCCCCGAAAATAAGACATCCTCCGAAAATAAGACCTACTTACAGGTTTCGTTCTGAGTGAAATATAAGGCACCCTCACCCCTGAAAATAAGGCCCCCAGGATTCACAGTTTGTCTGGTTTGTGTTGACAACTACCATACTACCGTACCGTATACAGGTAATAAATTTCCTTTATTTTCATTTAACAATAAATGTGTACCGTATTCTTCTTCATGGAAAAATAAGACATCCCCTGAAAATAAGACCTAGCGCATCTTTGGGAGCAAAAATTAATATAAAACACTATCTTATTTTCAGGGAAACAGGGTAGATATTCTTCAAAGGTAGACGTGTGGCTGTGTAAATTCCCCTGGCAGAGAACCTAAAGCCCAAACCCAAGGGTAATTGTCTTAGGTGGAACTGTGTCATCCTGTTCGTCTGAGTGTGGGGCAGGGTTAATGTTCCTTAATTGTCAAACTGGTTCTCGGGCCAGGTGCTGAGGCGATGTAAACTTTATCTGAGCAGAGAGGCCAGAGCGCTCACGGTCCGCTGTCCGTTGCTGTGTGCACATTAGCTCCGGAATCTCACCTCTGAATTGCCGAGACAGTGTCAGGATTCTTAACAATCTGTCCTGAACGTGTTTAGAAACACTTCTTATCACATTCCATGGAAATTAGCTCACTCCTTAGTCTCCTGTTCACCAGGTGTCTTTTTCAGTCTTTTTCAGTCTTTTTCTGTATGTATGTCCTCTGAAATTTCAAGGGCTAGACACAGTTTTTTTAATTGGTGTTTGGATTAGGGTTAGGGATAGGGTTAGGGCTAGGGTTAGCAAAGCCAAGAGGCTAACTAGTACTTTACTGAAGTGCATGTTGTGTCACTCACTCTCAGTGAAGTTTTTCCTCTCCAATGATATTAATTTTTATTTGGTACTAACACTGTGTTCAATTTATTTTTATCACTCTACATGAATGTTACAGGGTGGGCAAAAGGAGGCTTACAGTTGTGAGTACGCTAAACACAATTTATTCTTGGATTATTATTTATTATTGTATTATTTTCCATCAGGACAATCGTAAATCTACTTTACCCAACCCCTGTATAGTCTCATACCACTGATAATTATCAAGTTATTGAATTTAACTTTTTGACCAGGAGTTCATGTTGATGAAATGTGTGCTTATGGAAAGTGATCCTATTACACCTTTGTGTGTGTGTGTGTGTTTGTGTGTTTGTGTGAAACAGAGGACTATACAGAAGACATTGCTATGTTTGCAAATAGTTGGTTGGTGCAAACTCCAGATGACATCAAATGCGTACCCACACCCTCAGATTTTCCAAATCCATGTTCCAGCGGAATGCCAGCATTCGAGGTAAATTTGGTGTGAAAACTATGGGCATGTTGGAGATAACAACCACATATCGTATTTGCATATTTAATATTAAGAATTTTAAGTGCAAACATTACATACTTAAGCACTACTAAATTCAGGAAATGTAACTGCAATAGGAATAACTTTACAATTATTTCAGAAATAATGAATGTGATGTTTTGTAAAAGTAGCACTCATTACAACGCCATGTAATTGTTAAAATATTGGTTAAAATTTACAAGCAGAAATAACTTTATGTTTCCTAGTAAGAACAGAATCTTGCAATTAGATCAGTAGGAAAAAAATGAGAGTACATGCATATCATTAAATACGCTGTGGTGACCCCCACCTTTTTCTGCACAGGCGATCTTCTTCAAGTGTCAGATACTGTTGCAGTTCCCTTTTCTGAGCTGCCATGAATATATTGACCCATATTTATATATTGCCAGCTGTGTGAATGATCTTTGCAAGTAAGTGAACTGATTAGTATTTGTAATAAACTTTTCTTTATCCCAAAAGAAAAGCAGAAACCACTTTTATAACAGTCGTCTCACTGATTCACAGAATATAATGGGAAATATAAAGCATAAATTATACTAGCAGCTTTTAAGAGGTCACTGCATAACAGGTACAGTCCATTTTATATAAGCAGCATGAAGAGAATACAGCAATTCTTAAGTATTTTTTATGCCACTGACCCATTTTGGGAATCAAGAGATGTCCGTAGACTCGTTTTAAAAACAATCTTTAAATGCACAACATAAGTTTACAATGAAAACTATATTGAAATGAGTTATCAATATAGTAAGCGAGATTATTTTTGATATCAGGACTTTTCTACATGTATGTATTTCAGGTCCAATAACTATTGTAATTTGATCTGGTGATGAGTGTAAATAATATTTTGAGATAGCTGCAACAATTATAATGAGAAATTAAAACATGAAAAAATGTCATATGAGATATATTGGTGAAAAAGTCAGAGATACTACTAAGAACACTGTGATATGTTCCCTACATCTATAATTGAAGGAAATGCTAAATTTTATTTGGAGATTAGTGAAAATAAGCACATAATATTTTTCCCAGCCAAGGTCATAGACTCCCACTTTCTCTCCCAGGTTAAGGGCATCTTGACTGAGCGGTTTCTAGGGAACAAACTCAGTGAGACTTCAAGAATATCTCAACGCATTTTAATAAATCTGCATTTTTAAAAATAATAAATGCAAAAGGTATATAGGAACTTTGTTTTAAAAGACCAGTCTAATTTTTGGTTGAGTCAAACTACTTAAATGGCATTTTGGATGGCTTGTTAAGGGGTTGAAGTTAATTAAAGGTAAGAAAAAAGAGGGAAGGTGAGGTAGTATAAAACTGCCTTATTTATAATTACTCTGCTCAGAATATGTCCACACCTCAAAGCAAGGGCTGCTGAGAAATGCTCTCTTTGGCTGGGTGCCCATGCGCCCAGCAAAAACTTAGAGGGCCTAATACTGAGAAGGAGAAAGGAAACTGGGGACCCAAAAAATTCTCTGGGACACTCACTTTGTCTGAAATGTCATCATTGAGACATTGACATGATGTTTTGGTAGACTTAGGCTTTGGATTTTGAAACCAAATTGCTTTCCCTGGGGTAAATAAAAATAGAAGTCTAGAGAAGGGTCTTTTACTGGTTGAAATCGTCTGATATGCTTGAGGTGGAGAGGCCAGGTCTGGGGCCACAGCAGACATAGACTACCAGTAGAAGGGCATTGCAAATCAAGCCAGTGGTCACGGGTGGAATTCTCTTTCACGGGCCTTTCATTCTCTCCGTATACCACCTAGGACCAGACCCCCTACATTCTATCTCCCCTAAAGGAGATTCTCTTCATCTCTTATGTAGCAGAGGACTGCATCACACGGACCCTAGAGCATGAGAATAGCATTGTTAATCTGCTGAACTCAAATTAATTTCCTGTCTGAATTGATATGATAGCATATTAAATTTGATTCAACACATTTTCTGGGCCTCTGGTCTGAGCTGAGCATTTGTGTCACACCTTGGAGAAGCAGAAACAATTTAGACAGACCTTGTCCTGGAAACTCAGATTCTGGGGGTGGGGTAAGGGGTGGAGCAGGGCAGAGAAATAGGCCTCTAGCACAGACACAAACTCAGAAGGCAAGCACTGCAATGTGGAGGAGAGATCGCTGACTTTATCAGGGAGTGCCCCACAGAGGAGATTAACATCTCAGCTGAAATTTGAAGAATGATACAATTCCAGCCCTTGAACGGAAGCCCAGTTGCTACTTCTAAGAATGATAAACTTACCATCAAGGAAATGGTTCTGCCACACCAAAGTCAATTGATTTAAAGACAGCTACTTCTTAATGCTAATTTTCAAACTAAAGTTTACATTTTAAAAAATAGAACAAAACCCCTAATTTTTCCTCAGTAAATTGAGATGATAATTTCTTTCCTGCCTGATTGTTGTGAGTTTTCGTGTGGAATCATGTGTAACATGGTTAGCATGGATCCTAGGGTAGCTATTTTAATAATAGTTTCATTGGATTGGAAAACCAATATTGAGCTAACTTTCACAGGCTCTATTAATTGTAGGAAACCATGCACATATTGTAAGGGAAATCATACACTTCATGTTTTTCTAGCAATCGAATCATTTTAGCTTTCCCTGTCTTTCAAAGAATGTTCTTGTCTGGAGGTTTAGAATATTTTCTCAGTTTCTGGAGTTTATGCTCAGTCCCCTTTTCCTTTTAAAGCTCAGTTAATTGGACCAGATAAGCTGCATGACTCCAATTACAGTAGCTCAGGATAAGCGCAATTTGAGATGGCTGACTTCTACAATAGAGATACTGAAAAGGCTAAGGTTCACAAAGTACAACATTCTTAAGGTCATTATCCTGTAAGATAGTTAGCTATTCAATTTTGAGTTGGAATTGGGTTGAAAAACAAGGCCACTACCTTACAATAAACCCTGCTCATTTTATAGGTGCCTTGTGTATCTGCTTTGGGAATTGGCTGGCCTCTTCTATTTGTTTGGGGGAGCTTCTAGAGTGATTATAAGAAAATAATTAGAGATAATTTACTCTTGGCAATATTATAAAAGTAACTAGCTTTAAGAATTTAAACTTAAAAGAATTTTAAAAAGTAAAATCTTAGTTGAATGTTTTTTATTCAGTATTTCAAAACTGCTGCAGGTTATTAGTATTGGCTTTTATTCCTTCATGTAGACTATCAAGATCATGATATCTTTGAAATAATTTTCATATTTGGAGCTTTTGTTGTGATGGACTTGTATCTGTCCTAATAGGATTTATTAAATTCTACAAGGTTTGTGATGCTTTGTGAGGGAGCCGAAAAATACATACAAGGATTCTGGGGGAAATGTCAGAATTAAAATAGAAATCTTTTTCAGTATAGGGACACCCTTGAATAAAAAGAAAAGTGGTCAAATATTTTAAGAGTCATGAAGACAATTTACTTAGGTCCTTTTAGATGGGATCCCATGTTTATTTGTTTTCTGCATTATTATACATGGTATGTCTTATACATGCTTACATTAGTTAGTTAGTGCTGGAATATTCACCAGACATTAAACATTTCTAGAGATCAGGAGCTCAAAGATGCGGATCCTGCCAGTATCCTGGGTGTGACTCTGGCTCTGTCTTCTCACTTCCCAGAACCGACGATGATGATACCTATTGTCGAGCAGCCACGGAGTATGCTAGAGCCTGTTCCCACGCTGGCTACCCCATTCAGGACTGGAGAGATGACTTCCCAGCATGCAGTATGGTTTCTTATTTCCTAAGCCCTGTCTATTTTTGTTAATGTTAGGCTTATTCTAATATTCAAAACTTCCCCGAATACTCAAAACTGATGAATGGCAAGGATTTGTTACTGTGCAGAAACATTGGTAAACTTGCAAACTCTTTGAAATACCAATCTTCTCTAGGTGAATAAAATTGACTTACAGCATCCCCATTTGCCCATTTCAGCTGATAAATGTGACGATAGCTTTGTCCACCGGGATTGTATCAGTTGTTGCCCAACCACCTGCACATTTGAGAAACAATGTCTTGGGAGCAATCTCCACTGTCTTGATGGATGTTACTGTCCAGACGGTAAGTGTTCCTTGAGAGAATACATGTCTCCACTCATGGAAAATAGCATCGTGTGAGCTGAGAATCAAGTTGCAGCATTCTCTTCCAGGACACCAGGGCTGTTGCAATGTTCAGCCCTTGTAGGATCTGGTCCTTGAAGTGATAGGAGAAAAGTCTGCTTTTCTTTAATAAAAAGGCTTATTGCGTTGCAAATTTCCCAGGAAATTTGGAATCTAGAGTCCTGGCAATTCTTTTGTTCTCTTGAATATTTAATATATATTTAACAATTTATGAAAGCAATACTAGAAAAACAAATTGGCAGAACAAGATTTTAGTTGTGATGCTGCTTTAACATTTGAAATCAGAAGTAACATAGCAAGTGGTACAGGCGGGATTTAAATTTAGGAATGACTCCTATGCCAATAGATCTTTTTAAAGAACACTGAGAATTCACACAAATTCTTATATTTTTACAGATAAAAAGATAGAATACCAGATATTGAGGTACTTACATGATTTTTAGCACTGTCACACAGTTAATACGAAGGAGGACTACTTGGAACCAGAGCTGTTGACCTCAGTCCATTGTTCTGATAGTGCTACTCAGGGGTAGCACGTTGGATCAGTGCCAGGCATCAACTGGTTCTTACCATTCACTGATGAGATAAGGAGTTTGTACCAGAATATAAATTAAGGAGCTAAATATACAAGTCAATGCTTCTTCCTCTAGAAAGTCTTTCTCAGACAAAAGGTCAGCGAACAAAACAGTGTGCTTAGCAGCACAGTTCATTTACATTCTGGCTCAACTGTCTTTGCTCATTAGAGAGAAGTAACAAATGCATTTCCACTGCACTTGCCCTTTGAGTAGCACCATCTGGCTATTTATCATACATGTGATGATGGTGTAAGTACCTCAATGGCAAATGAACAGAGATTCAACCAAGAATAAACTTCCTTAGTTGCCTTTATTCTATATGGTGAACCTTGAGCTTTTTATGGTAAGTCATAGGTTAAAAAAAGTTGAAAACCACTGAAGTAGAGATTTGTAAGGTAGCTACCAATTGAGATAGAGCAAGGATGCTGGAAACCTCCTTGGAAGTAAAGAAATTTCTATTTTGCTGCGTAGTGTAAGCAGGTATTTAATAAAAGTTGGTTAAATTATTGTGTTCAAAGAATAAATATTTATTATTTCTTTTGAGAATTTGATATATATTTTTCTTCAATAGGCCTCATCATGGAAAATGGGACTTGCATCTCCTTGGAAAGTTGCCCATGTAGTTTTCATGGATTAGCTTATTCAGTTGGTTCCAAAATTGAACAAGAATGTACTGAATGGTACGTGATCAATGCACAGCCAATTATTTCTGGGGACCTGGCTGGGTGACAACTTTATACTAGTATAACATATGGTTAAAAGAATATACCTTTTACTGGTTTTCTTCCAAAAATTACAGGATGTATTTTATTTAAAGTTGGTACAGGGGTGGGGAATATTTGCACATTCTTTTATAATACAACTAGCGGCCCTTTGCATGAAATCATAGGGTCCCTAGGGCTGGTGATTAGGGCTGATCAGGGCCTTCTGGCTGCAGGCCACCCCCTTGTGGTCAATGCACATCATAGTTAGCGATCGAACTCCCTATCACCTGTTCAAACTCCTGCGGGGACACTTTGCATATTAGGCTTTTATATACATAGATTCTTCTCACTTACCTTGGCAGTTTCACAAAATCTTTATGTTTTATTTTCTTTTTAAAAAAATACATTTTATTGATTTTCCACAGAGAGGAAGGGAGAGGGATAGAAAGCTAGAAACATCGATGAGAAAGGAACATCGACCAGCTGCCTCCTGCACACCCCCTACTGGGGATGTGCGCACAACCAATGTACATGCCCTTGACCAGAATCGAACCTGGGACCTTTCAGTCCGCAGGCTGACACTCTATCCACTGAGCCAAACCGGTTTCGGCTATGATTTATTTTCTTATTTTTTATCACTAAATTGCACATACTTTTACTCTTAGAATTGATGTTGAGTACTTTTTTAAAAAATATGTTTTTTTTTATTGATTTCAGAGAGAAAGGTAGAAGGAGAGAGAGAGAGAGAGAGTAAGAGAAATATTAATGATGAGAAAGAATCATTGATTGGTTTCCTCCTGCACACTCCACACTGGGGATGGAACCTGCAACCTGTGTAGGTGCCCTGACCAGGAATTGAACCTTGACCTCCAGGTTCATAGGTTAATGCTCAGCCACTGAGGCATGCTGGCCAGGCTCTATTGAGTACTTTAAAAAGTTTCTCCATATTGCCAGTTTTGGGCAATGATTAGAGACATTTAGAATTTCTTATTAAATTAGCTAAGTCTATTATAGGCAAGGATTGCTCCCTCCAGTGCAGTCCTATAAAGGAGCAGAAATCTAAATATCATCAGGTTCCTTTCCCTTTGGTGTAAGTGTATACAATGGAATTGCAAATGGATAACTCTACTCTTAAATACCGACTTGAGTTTCTGCCTTTCAGAGACTGCTTCTATCCTCCCAAACTAATATTGTCTTGAAGGTAGAAGGTAGAATTTATCTTATATAAAAATATATCTTTTCTCTCTTTAATGTCTAATGATCCTCAGAACCAATTTTCTTAATTTGTAATACAGAAGATAATTTATAAATTTGAACTCTTTATTTGTATTTCTCTAATGATAAAGGCAAATACTTCTCTGAGTGTAAGTTCTTTTAGTTTAAGCAAGGAGAGGAGGACCAAAGCAGAGGCTCTCTGTTTGATTAGTATTCACTTTGTGTCATCTTTAGTGACTTTTAAGTCTGGCACACAATCCTGTATAATAAAGAGGTAACATGCAAATTGATCCTCACGCCATCACACCATCACAAGATGGCTGCACCCACAGCAGAGGCAGGGTTCCTGTAATGAGCCATAATGAGCGATCAGCAGAGATATGAGGCTGCACCCCCCAACCTGGTGGGGCTTGACTGGGGACCTCAGGTTGCATCCACTGCCCTGGTGCTGGGCTAGGGGACTAGAAGCCTCATTCCCTCACCGGCCCTGGGGGACCTGAGGCCATGCCCCCACTCGAAGTACCGTATTTGCCGGCGTATAAGACGACCCGTTGGCCCTGAAAAAAATGCCTCCAAGTGGGGGGTAGTCTTATACGGCGAGTATATAACAAACTCTGTATTTTTAGTGGAAATGTTAGGGGGTCTTCTTATACGCCCAGTCGTCGTCTTATACGCCGGCAAATACGTATTTTTCAGGGCCAAAAAATCGTCTTATACACCGGCAAATACGGTAGCTTGATGGAGACCTCAGGCTGTGCCTTCGGCTCCAGCACCCGGCCAGGGGACCTGAGACTGCGCCCCCTGCACAGCGGAGCTTGACAGCAGACCTCAGGCTGCAACCCCCATCCCCGGCCGGGGATCTCAGACTGCTCCCCCTGCTCCATTACTGCGCTAGAGGACTTGAGGGTGTGCTGGGGGACCTCAGGTTGTGCCCCCCCCCCACCTAGTAGGGCTTGAAAGGGGATCTGAGGCTGTGCCCCCACCTGGTGGGGCTTGATGGGGGACCTAAAATGCATCCTATTCCCGATGGGGCTTGATGTGGGTGGGGCCGGCCAGGTCTGGGTCTTGCACAATTTCGAGGTGCACTTGTGATTTCAAGGCACACAGGAGTGGATGGAGACTTGACTCTGGGTCCTGTGGTGTGCCCAGACTCTGACAGGAGGAAGATTTTCATATACATTTTACTAATTTTCTTTCGTCTCTGACACTTCTATTATAGAGAAAGGGCAAATAACAACATTAAATTATTTCCTCTAATTAATTCCCCTTTAATGTGCATGAATTTCATGCTCTGGGCCACTAATAAATAATAATTTAGATGCTGGCTAGCATAAATTTAGCAGTTAATTGAACTTGTGTGGAGAGGTTTTTCAAGTCAGATTATTCTGAGCCTATAAACATTATATATTTTGGTACATTGATGCAAACAGTACAGTTTCTCTATACCAGTAGATTAATATTTTATCATTTTATTTAGTGTATGTGTTGGTGGCGTTTGGAACTGCACTGAGCATGACTGTCCAGGTAATCTTTTATCTTGTTTTGTTGTTTTTTAAATGCCTCAGTTCTTTTTTTAAAATTAAGGAGCAAGGTTGCACTGATTTTTAATGATGTTATCTCATATATAGTGAGAGATGGAATCATCTATAAATCCAGGTAGGCAGAGGATAAATGGAAAATTGAATAAATGATAGCTTTGAACAGGCAATTTTGGTATAAACTTATTAAAATAGTAAAAATATTACAAAACTTAAAACATGTGAAATAGCCATCATTTAGTAAACTTTAAATTAAATTGAATAACATAATTTAGTAAGTTTGTCAAACTAATTTTAAACACTTAGCTATTCTTTTTGATGCATGATTATTTACCCTAAGTTGACCTGCTTTTTTTTTTTAGAATAAATAATTTATTTTCCTTCTCCTTCTCCTTCTCTCTCTCCCTCCCTCTCTCCCCCTTCCTCTCTCTCTCTCTCTCTCTCTCTCTCTCTCTCTCTCTCTCCCTCTCTCTCTTTTTCTATCTCTCTCTTCCTATAGTTCAATGTTCTGTTGTAGGTGATTCTCATTTTACAACTTTTGATGGTCGACATTATTCTTTTATTGGAATGTGTCAATATATCCTTGTGAAAGCAACTGGAAAGGAGAAATTCACAATTACCTTACAGAAAGCTCACTGTGAGCAGGTAAGAATATCTCAAAATGACCAGATAAATGTTCATTTTTTAATTCAAATTTTATATCCAGGTTAAGAATAGTAACCTGAGTAGGCATAGTTATTTTCTTCAAAAATAAAACACCATTGATTGCTAAGATGCATCATTCTATGTACTACAAAGAAAGAAAAAATGTTGATAATCTGTTATACTATTGATCATCTGATGTGTCCTGATTTCAGACATATTAAAATATGAGAACAAATATGTCTTATATTAAATATTATATATTTCACTGCATTTTCTTTCTTTTAAAAATGATACTTGTATGTATAGTTTTTTGAGCATTTTATGCATAATGACACAGTGGACCTAATTTTCTGGTTATTCCACAACTACTATTTTAAATAAATGATTTTTATAGGATTGGCCAAGTTTCATATCATTCTAAATAAATATAATAAATTTCTTTGCATATGGAAACATTTATTTTCTTCAAATAAACACATTAATAATTTGTAAATAAAGACACCTGGATCTTCCCTCTCTCTAACTCAGGTAGTCAAAATTTTGCAGAAATAATTAATTTTCTAGTTTTACTATAATATAAAATGGTTATTTACAGTGAAAAGTTTCAACTACTTTATTTGCTTTTTTCTCCCCATTTGATTTTTTCCTTTGCAATATGTCAGTCTAAATAAGCTTTTTATATAGAATCATAACTTTCTGTTTTTTCTTTATTGATTTTTATGTCTAATAAGTCACTTAAATGAATATAGAGAGGTACTTTATAGCTATGAAAAACATAACTATTGGAACTAAATCAAAACTATTACTTAATGTTCATATAAAATATATGTATATATGATATATTTAATATACTATACAAAGACATATTTTATATAGTAATGGGGATACATAAAATGGATTATATAGTAACTACTTTATTATATAATTAATATGTAATATTAATATATAATAATTCTCAAGCCTTTTACATACTAGAAATTCTTATCTACGCGCATTCTTTTTTTCCTTTCCTCTTCTTTCACTCCCTAACTTTCTCCCACATTTTTCTTCTATTGTCTCTGTCTCTTTCCATGTCTCTATCTCTCCCATCTCTTTAATTGGTTATTCAATTTTTATGCAGAATCTTGGCTTGGTCTGCCTTCAGTCTATAACTCTAATTCTGGATGATGATTTTGATAAACAAGTGACCCTTAGTCGGGGAGGACAAATCCTCACCAGTCCTAACCAAGGCTTCAATCTGAATGGTAAGAAGCAATGCTAATACTTTCCTTCCAACAAAACAACAAACAACCTAAATGGAGACTCCTTCCATTGGCTGCCTATCCTAAAATTTGAGTGTCTGTGTGTCGTCAGATCCTCAGTCAGGCACAGTAAAGATCACTATGTTATGGGATCTGTTGTTGACCTAATGCTGAGTGGAGTTTGGAAGGGGAGCTATTCAAGCAAACATCCACTTATGTAACATACAATAAACTCAAAGATAGGCATAGGGACTTGGGGGAGAGGGGGTCTAAGTGAGTGTAACTCTCCCAGTCTTGGGATGGGGTATGCAGATGTGGTCAGGAAAATTTCCTGAAGGAGGTGATGCATCATTGAGCATTTAAAACTGAGGATTGCTGGGATGAAAGAGATGGTGAAAGTGTTATGGAAAGAGCTATGGAACTCTACAGTATATTTAAGGGGAACTATAGCTACTGTGGCATTGCTAAAGCCTGAAGAGGGTAAATGGAGGCTACCCAGAGATGAAAATAGGGAAATAGGGGGGATGAGGCTCCCAGAAATGTCCCAATTTGTAGAAATTACATGACCATTCTACTGACGGTCATGCTAAGGATTGAACTTGATATAAAATTGAATATGAGATTATCATTATTTTACCAATTCTAATGCATATAAATGACAATCTTATGTGGTTCAACCAAATTAAATAGCCAGTTTTAATGAGGAGACTGATGTCATCTTTTTTTGGGGGGAGGGGGAGTGGGTAAAACACTAAAACAATGTCAGACATTCCTAACATGGAGAACAGGTAGAATGCTATTAAATTGGGGCACGCAAAGAATGGAGAACTGATCTAAGGCAGTAACAATAGAGATAGAAAAAAGAAGATTGCTTAAAAAATTATTTAAGAAAAAAATGGTCTGATTTTCGTGATGGATTGGATTGGAGTTGGTTGGAGGAGCGCGAAAAAAAGGATGATGTGATCAAAGAATGATTCTGAGATTCTGGGTTTGGTGATCAGAGATGGCAGAAACCATTAGAGATGCAGGAGCAGCTCTTCTGGTGGCAAAAGTCCTCAGTTCGGTCTTGAACACAAGTTTCTTATCTTTAAAGATATTTCATAAAATTCGTTTCTCAAATGCTGTGCTCCTCCTTTGCTGACAGGCTCAAGGGAATGGGGAATTTTGGGGGAAAGTGCTACTTCTTATTGGATCATAAAGAGTTTGGGGAAACACACACACACACACACACACACACACACACACACACACGTTGAGGAAGAGAGATCAGATGTCAAATGTCTAAGGATTGTCCAGATGTCTGAAACTGAAACTACATGTTCACCTAACAATCTATTAAGCATATCAACTTAGGATCCATAAAGGAGGGACAGAAAGGAAATGGGAGAAAAGGAAGCAGGCACAAGGTGGCAAAAAAAGGGGTGGGAACTGGGAACCTGCCTCCCCATGTCCCAGCCTCTTGGAAGGAGAGTCCTGATGTTGTATGCTAGCATTTCAGAACACTGCCTATAAATCTCAAGGCTGACTTACATATGTTATTTTCCTGCAGGAATTGTTGAAATTCAAACTGTGTCATCCTTATTTATCCTTCTAAAAACCACATTTGGCTTGAAGATTCTGTTTGCTATAGATGGGGAAAGAATTTATATTCAGCTCACCAGTACCTGGAAAAGAAGAACACTAGGTCTATGTGGCACTTTTAATGGGAACATAAGGGATGATTTTCTGTAAGTATGATTTCTATAGAGCTAACATGGTTTAGTGACTAGTGATGCAGAGAATATAACTATTTTTCATTAAAAATTTTTGACCATAATATAGCTTAGTCACCAATGTTCCAAGAGCTTCAAATTAATCATCTTATTTAAATTTTATAGCCACCTACAGATTTGCATCAGTTGGTTTTAGAGAGAAGAAAACCAAAGGAGGCCAAACAGTGGCAAATAAATAGCTCAGAGTTAGCTCAAGCAGAGTAGAGCTGGGCTTCGAATTTGAATAGAGTGACTCAGAGATTGTGCGATAGCCCACAGGATAACTACCTGCTATACTCTCCCCTGCCACCTATCAACATTAACAGTATTTTTTAAAATATATTTTTATTGATATTTTACAGAGAGGAAGGGAGCAAGATAGAGAGCTAGAAACATCGATGAGAGAGAAACATCGACCAGCTGCCTCTTGCACACCCCCTACCGGGGATGTGCCTACAACCAATGTACATGCCCTTGACTGGAATCAAACCCGGGACCTTTCAGTCCGCAGACCGACGCTCTACCACCGAGCCAAACCGGTTTCGGCAACAGTATTTTTTTTTTAATCTTAATATCAGTTGGTACCAAAAATAGTAAATTATACTTTAAAAATATTGATATCGTTTAGTATAAATGACACCTCTAAAGCAATACTTGGGCATCTCAACTGGCTGGATTTTGTGATAGTTGGTGTTTACTCAGAAGAAAAGCAATAAAATCCACTTGTACTCCTTGCAATGACAAACCACTTCCACCTACATGTGAAGAGACACAGTGTGATAGTGCAAATTCATGCAAGTGCTCTGAGCATTTGTGCAGAGCATGGTGGGCAGGTGAAGCAGCTTGATAGGCTCTCGTCCTCAAGGAGCCGGTTGCAGATTGGGAGGAGATAACAACCTTTAAGAATATTTAGTGCCAGGTCAGGTGTTAGTCAACAATACGTACCTAAAGACGGAGACAATTTTGAAGAGTTAAGCTGTGTAGTCAGGGCTAGAAGCACAGCAGGAGTTTTGAGTAGGCGAGTGTGAGCTGGGTAGGCAGGAATGTTTTTGGAGAAGCCATTCTCCAAATACTATTTTAAAAACCTTTCTGTGTATTCCTCCTGCTTAGGGCTATTTCCACCTCCTAATCTTTCTCATGAGCTCCTATTTTACCATTCAACCCAACTCAGGCATTATTTGCTTCAAAAAGCCAAGTTCATATCACACCAGACAAAATTAATTTTGACTCTGTTACTATGAAAATCTGTCATTTACGAGCCTGGTTTTCACTTAAAACTCTGAGGGTTTTGAGAAGAAGAATCACATCCTCGATCCTTGTATTCTTAGGAACTAGCATAGACTACTAGATGCAGTAGATTATAGAACTGCACAGAGGTAGGACTTCTAACGGAGGACCAAGAAGAGAATTAGAATGAGCAAGGAGAACTGGCTTTTAAAAGTTTAAATTTCAAAAGAAATTTTCTATCTTGTCTCCAGTGTGATTAAATTATTTTTAGGTTTTTTTTTTTGTTTGTTTGTTTCAGTTATTTGCAGGTCAGAATATAAATATCTTTATATATATCTTCTGTTTCACAAGTGATAATTTAGTGGCTTGGCTAAGATGTGCAGAAGAGACCTTCAGCCTCTTTCTCTTCCTTGTTTAACAGAATGGGTTAGCAGCCATTGTTTAACAGATGGCAAATCTGTCTCCCTCCTCCTCCGGCACCAGTCTCCTCAATGTATAAACACTGAGGCGTGATAACAGTGCAGGAGAATATTTCAGAGTTAGAGATAACTTTCTAACATTGTTTGGCTTTCCAAACATAAGCAGTTAAAATTTTTTTACTTCACAGAAGCAAATGAGAATCTGCAAATATAGTGGAATGGGAAATATTAATTACTTAACATTTTATTTACTTGCCTTGTTATGGTGAGCCAAAGGTTCTTTTCTAAAATAAAATGCAGTAAATAAATGGGTCTACATCTTCACTCCTGATTATTGTGTTTATTGTTTTACGTGAACTAAATGAGGTAAGAGAGCCAAGCTCTGAGTCATTTCCTCATGGGAACCCTGACTACACCCATCACCTTGACCTATTTTATTGTCTTTTGTAGGAATGAAAGGGAAGGAAAGGAAAAAATGAGAAGAGCTAGTGCACGTCACACAGTTTCTTTGAGTTTCAAAGTTCTCTTTGAACAAAATGAGATTTTAGATTAGGTGTTTGTTGTAACGTCTTACAATTTCAGAATGGTTGGATTTTGAGGAATAGGAAAGGGGGAGAGGGTAGGGACGAGTCTGGCCATTGTGGAATGGCTTGTGCAGCTCCTTCTTTTCTCTTTGCTCAGTCACTGTGGTGAGAAGCTCCATATGGTTAGTGGTGTCTGATCTTAATAATAACCAAAGCACTTCATTTATTAGGGCATTAGAGAGAGCCAAGATAAAGCCCACCCTACCATTTAGCCATGTTTTAGCAATTAACACAATTAGGGCTTGTGTTAGTAAAGTTTTACTTAGTCAAAGCTTCTTACAGGAGACATGGTCCAACCTGACTCTTCTTTTTTAAAAAAAATATATTTTATTGATTTTACACAGAAAGGAATTGAGAGGAACAAAGAGTTAGAAATGTCAATGAGAGAAACATCGACCAGCTGCCTCTTGTACACCCCCCACTGGGGATGTGCCCACAACCAAGGTACATGCCCTTGACTGGAATCAAACCCAGGACCTTTCAGTCCACAGGACAACACTCTATCCACTGAGCCAAACCAGTTTCGGCCAACCTGACTCTTCAAGTAGTTTTGACAGTAGATGGCATAGCGTCCAAGAGGGATTGTCACTTACAGAATATTGGCTGATGAGTTAATAAATCCCAATGGCTTCTGGAGGGGGCATTTTAGTGTTTTGGCTATTGAACATTGTTGTGATTTATATGCCTGACTTGAGAAAGGTAGATGTTTCTCTTCTTTTATGATTTGCTGGGGGGAATTGAAGAAATTCAAAAGTTTGGGTGGAGGGTGCCTTTTATACCATTTTTTTTCCTCAATTTGCTTTTGGTTTGTTTATTCAACTTCATGATAGAACCTCAGTATTTCAGGCACTTCAGATCTCCTAATGAAAATTGAAATACTGAACCAGAATTATAGACTATTTGTTCTTTTTAAAAATATATATTTTATTGATTTCAGAGAGGAAGGGAGAGGGAAAGAGAAATAAAACATCGATGATGTTCCTGCACAATCCCTACTGAGGCCTGAGCATGTGCCCTGACCAGTAATCGAACCATGACCTCCTCGTTCAAAAGTTGATACTGAACCACACTGGCAGGCTAGACTGTTTATTTTTTGGGACATTTGTCCCTGCTCTGAAAGGAATCATGTGAGCTACCTACCTTTATGTATGTTTTTTCATACATTTTAATCCACACACACATTATTATTTTCGTTGTGTGACGTTTCATTTAATCAGTGCAAACTGGATTTGAATCTTGGCTACTTGGCTATGACACTTACCAGCTGAGTGCACATTAATAGTTATCTGAGCTTCTGCTTTGCTTTCTTTCTGAAGGGAGAAAAAGACATTTTTACCTTATTTAATTATTTTATTCTTTCATGAAGCTGTTTATCAAACGAAACTATGGTTATCCACAATTTGACATGTTGTAAAGTCTTAACAATAGAAAATTAATACTATGTATATATATTTAAAATAATAGAACATTTTAACTTCTAAAATTTATTAGTAAATTAAAAATAGCATCTCCCCCCCTCCCCCAATATTTAAAGATATGAACAAATGAAAGGAATAGGAGAGACGAAGGTGAATGTTATCTTTGCTTTCTAGTTCTCCATCAGGCATGATAGAAGGCACACCACAACTTCATGCAAACGCCTGGCGAGTCTCCTCCACTTGCTTTGCTCCTGTTCATGTTCCTGTGGTGGATCCCTGTAACATTAATCAACAGAACAGTGAGTCCTTCTTTCTACTTGTAAACTTAGGGGAATAAATAGTGATTTAAAATTCTGATTCTCTTTATTCAGATAATATCAGTGCCATTCTTTATGTATGTTTGTTTGATACTATGCCTTTACGTACCCCTGTTTATGCAATGCGCATTATTTTTAATAAAGAGCCCCAGAAAATGACTCTTTTATTTACTACTTTGCATTCATACATTTACTTATTTTAGGCACGTGAGCTAGCATTTTGGTGTGTTCAGATTATTTAAATGCTTAAGGAAAACCTCAGGAAAAATCTCTAATAGTGCTGTTAGTCTTGGGATGTTTGACTTTAGTTCCATAATGTGACAGCTCATGCAGGTTCTCTTGTTTATTACTATCACATTATGAGCTCCTACTCACAGAATATATTATGGTTTCCCAAGTAGGAAGCCAGTGACCCAAGGAAGCTTCGTGCCATCAAGCGTGAGACAATTTGAGATGGTCATGCTCTAGGTTTGCAATTTGCAATGACGGTGCAACTCACACGCCAAGAATTTTTGGCTGTATTTTTTTTAACTAAAGCCACAACAAACCATGTGAACGGCTATTTCACTGCTCACTAAAAAAGGCACATTATTATTATTTTTATAAAATAATTTTGTGAAAAAGTGTGCATGCTTAAGTAAATTTTAAATGTTTTAATTTGTTTCTTTAATTATTTTGGCTAGTTTATTATTTTGTGTGTAGTTTTTAAAAATTCACTATTAATATTGGTTGAGTACCTATGTAAAACAGTATGATTTCTGGCTGTTGTAGTAGTTGTTTGGTAGGATTCTGTTGATTGTCATATGGTTCTTGTTACTAACTTATAGTTTTGGTGTACTGGAAAAAAACAACAATAAAATAATGCTGCTTTTAGTGCTGTCTTTTATCCTCTCCATTTTCTAAACTTGAAGACTATTAATCTCTTTGGTAATTTTTCCTACCTATAATAATAGGACTAGACTATATATAGTCTTTTGTCTCTATAGATTGATTACTTTCATCTCACTATCATTTAACAACACTTTCCCCATTTTATGCTTAACTTTCTATTAATAGATCTACTCCTTCTCCTTCAATTAGTTTTATGCAGCTTGTTTCTAACTTTCTCAGTTCCATCCTTGATATTGCAGCAAGTTTATTTTTAATTATCTTGATAACATGTAAATGTTGGATTGTAATTGATAAATTCAGTTTTCCTTTTCCTTAATTACCTCCTTTATTACATTCTATTTTGTTCTATACTTTTATCATGTCTATCCCCAGAGCTCATGTTTCCTCTGATATATATTTTACCTTTGCCATGAACTTTAAAAAAAATCAAATTGGAGATAACATTGGCAAATATGTTCTCCCATGCAGTGGGATTTCTTGTTGTTTTGTTGATGGGTTTTTTTTGCTGGGCAGAAGCTTTTTATCTTGATATAGTCCCATTTATTTATTTTCTCCTTAGTTTCCATTGTCCTAGGAGCTGTATCAGTAAAGATATTGCTACAACAAATGTCTGATATTTTGCTGCCTATGGTTTATTCTAAGATTTCTATGGTTTCCTGTCTTACGTTTGTCCTTTATCCATTTTGAGATCTAAGCATAACCAATGGACACAGACAGTAGGGGGTTGAGGGCATGTGCTGAGAGGTCGGAGGGTTTGGGGAGAGGTCAATGGGGAGTGGGGGAAGGAGACTCATGTAATACTTTAAACAATAAAGAATTTACATTAAAAAAAAATAAAATTGGTCAAGTCAGAAAAATTCCCAAAGAAAGGAAAGTAAATAGATAAAAGTCAATAACTCTAATGTGGATTCTGAAAGATATATTTTTTTCACAAGGATATGTTGAGTCACCCTTTTACTTAATGTCAGTAGGAATATTTTTAAATCTACAAATCCTTAGGGAACACAACAGAAGTCCCCTTGACGCACTGCTTTGTTTTGGAGCTCCTGGGGCTGGGGAGTATGCATGCCAACAGCATGCTGTTAGAGTCTAAGTCATTTGTTTTTACATGGATGGTCATAACAATGCAAAAATACGACACCAAGATAATTATTGTGTGTTTTGTTTTCTGTTTTTGTTTTGTTTTGTTTTTTACCAATAATATGTTCTTTTAAATACTCAACAAAATAAGTTTAGTATATTTAATTAGTTCAAAAACATTCTGATCTCTGGAAAGCTCATCTGCTCTCTTAAAGACAATGGCAATTCAAAGATTGATTAATTTTAGCTGTGGGGAATCAATGCCACCTGGGTTCACTACATCAAGGAATCACTTTTTTTTTTCTTCCGGAAAGGTGGGATCTAGATTGTTTGGTCAAACTTGGTTACACCCAAAAAGAATTATATTTGATCAGTCAGTTGTTCTCAAGGGAAAAGTCAACAAATTTTAAGAGCTAATTACACAAACTCCCCCCGTCTCCCGCCACCCAAAAGGCCTGGTATCTCATAGCCTTCAGTATATGTTTCAGTCCCTAATTTCTATTCATTACTCATTTATTCATGAATTCATAGATTCACTTATCAGACGCTTTGCTTTGTGCCTTGTGCAGATATTATGTGCAATGGCTTTATGGGCATCTGCCACATTACCTTTCACTTCAGAGACTTCATTGGAATGAGATGATTCCCAAACTTGCCCAGACAATTGTGTATTCCAGCGAGTTGTCATAACATCCACAACATGCTGTGTATGGATGTCTGGAGATAAACTTCCCACTACTCACCAATTCTTTTTTTTTTAAATATATTTTATTGATGTTCCACAGAGAGGAAGGGAGAGAGTTAGAGAGCTAGAAACGTCGATAAGAGAGAACATCTACCAGCCGCCTCTTGCACACCCCCTATCAGGGATGTGCCCGCAACAAATGTACATCCCCTTGACCGGAATTGAATCCGGGACCCTTCAGTCCGCAGGCCGATGCTCTACCACTGAGCCAAACCGGTTTTGGCACTCACCAATTCTTTAGAGTAGATTTGGGGTGATTTCCTAAGATGATTCTCAGGTCATGGGGTGATTGAGGCTATCAGCCCTTCTGTTACTCCTGTTATTGAGGTAAAACAACTTTTCTCCTCTAAAATATTATTGAATATAGTGCTGTCACCAATATTACCAAAAGTCAAACTGAACAATAACAACAACAAAAATCCCACAAAACAGTGTAAGCTGAAAATATTGGCTCTTCTTAAGTGCAAAACAGTGCATTTCTAGGAAAGCAAGAATCTTGGCTGGTTCTGGAACCTGATCCTTAAGGTTAAGGATCCCAACTGGTAAATGAGGTGCTAATGGGGTTCTTTGTCTGTTAGTTGGCTATGCAGCGCACTGTGATGTCATCCACCAGGAGCTCTTTGCTCCTTGCCACTTCTACATCAGCCCTGGGCTGTACTACCAGCTGTGCCGCCACGATGCATGCAAGTGTGGGAGCACCTGCCTATGCAATGCTCTCGCCCACTATGCCTACCTCTGTGGCCAGCGGGGTGTCACCATTGATTTCAGAGCTCAAGTTTCCTTCTGTGGTGAGTATATGGCAACAGCACAGATAAAGACAATCAGGTAACCCCTTAGAGATTTTCACATTTATAATTAATTACTGCTTTCATTTTTTAAGTGGAGAGTTAATATTGCTTAGGCTATTTGAAATATTACAATGTACAAATGTAAAAATGAAAGAAGTACTTTGTTTCTTAAAATTGAAGCTATGTTGGATAAGATCAATAACTTTTGACTATTTTTTGTTATAAGCAGAACATAACTATGGTTTGAAATACGTATCAGAAATAACTGAAAACACTTGAAAGAAAGGTCTTATAAAATGTCATATCTAAATGTGGAAAAATATTATGTGTTATACCAACACAGCTGATTTGTAGTTAAATAGGCAAGCTATTTAACAGCCATGTATTATCTCCAGTTCTGGGGGTCTAGTCCTCATGGTTATGGTGTCTGCTATTCTCATTCATGGTAGGTTGCTTCCTTTTCTGTTTGATCTATAATTTTTTATGAGCTAATCTTTGTTAGGGCTCTGCTTCTCCCCATTAGAATCCCCTGAGACCTGGATTTCAGGAGCATCACTTACTCTACTTCTCCACCCCTCTGTGGGTTCACACAGCCTTTTTCTATCACTCCAAAGGACTTCTGGGCCAGTTTTTTTTTAAATAAACAAAACATGATTTTGAGAGAGAGAGAGGGAGGGAGATGTAGAGAGAGAGAAGCACCTATGTGAGAATGCAACATTGATCGGCTCTCTCCTGCATGCCCCCTACTGGGGACTGAACCCAAAACAGGGGCATGTGCCCTTGACAGAGAATCAAAACCCATCCATGTAAGTAAGCCCAGCCAACAGAGACACACCAGCCAGGTCTATTGGCCAGTTTTGATGTTATTTTTTCTAGCTTGGGCTTTCTAAGAACAATAACGTAAATATGAAAGTAATGTAAGTTTATATAACAAACCTGTTCAGGATATATATCTGGGATTTATATTTTTTAGAGGAGACTTTATTTCATCACAGATCCCCAGAATTACAGCTGCTTTCCTAGCATCTTCCTTTATTAAGAGCCAATTTCAAGTTCAGAAGTTGGCAAACCACACCATTGGTTGGTCCTCCTGTGTTTTTGTAAAGAGCTACAAAGCCACAGCTGAGTAGTTGTGAGGAGACTGTGTGTCCTGCAAAGCTGAACTATTTACTGTTTGGCCCTTTACAGAAAGTTTGCTGGCCTCTGCTGTAGGGCATCCTTGCGACCGAGGACAGAGTAATTTTGAGGGTCCAAGTGAAAGGTCTCCCAATTCTTTGTCTCATAAAGACTAGTTTTATTTTCTACTAGAGGCCCCGTACACAGATTGATGCACCAGTGGGCTCTCTCAGCCTGGCCTGCGCCCTCTCTCAATCCAGGACCCCTAAAGAGGATGTCAGACTGCCAGCTTCGGCCTGATCCCTGCAGGGCTCAATCCCCCTCAACTGGGCTCCACTGCACCAGCCATGGGAGCACACTGACCACTAGAGGGAAGCTCCTATATTGAGCGTCTGCCCCCTGGTAGTCAGTGTGCATCATAGCGACTGGTCGTTCTGTCGTTCAGTCGATTTGCATATTAGGGTTTTATTATACAAGATTCCACATGAGTTCAGACCAATAGATTGATCCTCCTCTCTTCTATTCAAGTTTTTGGATACTGTTTCCCTCTTCATTTCTGGCATAGGGGGATGTTATTTACTCCCCACCCCCATTTTTTTCTTACAAGATCACTTATATATTTTACATAATTTCAATTATGTTTTATATAAAATTTTCTGAGTGTTTTTTAAGATTATTTTACGTTGCCTATTGTAATCAATTCAGTTTGGTCTAGAGAGAAATTGGGAGGTTTTTAGGAAAAAGTCTGAACATGATTAAGAAAGCAAAAGTTAAGAGCTATGAACATTGATCAATAAAGTCAAGTTTTGTCTTATTTGTAGAAGACTAAAAGTTTGCTTAATATATAAAGAATATGATGTCAACATAGCAATAAATAGATTTGAAGTTTAAGGACAGGAAGTTTATTTAGACTTAGAAAATGCCTTAAATAATTAAAAAAAAAAGCCCAACAACTATGGTACAAGCTATTAAAGAATGTTATAGAATATCTCACTTACAAATATTTCAGCCCTGGCCTGGTGGCTCAGTTGATGGAATGTTGTCCTGTACACCAAGAGGTTGGGAGTTCAATTCTCAGTGAGGGCACTTACCGAGGTTGGAACTGATTGATGTTTCTCACATTGATGTTTCTTTCTCTCTTTCTCTCTCTCTCTCCCTCCATTCCTCTCTCTCTCAACTTAATAACATATCCTTGGGTGAAGACAAAACAAATTTCAAAATAGAAATTTCATTTTTCTCTTCAACTTCCATTGAGGCAAAGATTGTAACTAATGATTAATTTTTGTTACAGGATTCTATAGTGTTTTGGGTTTGTTGATGTCTGATATTTCTTTTTCATGATTTACATCTGTCATAGACCAGTAGTTCAGCACAAAACACCTCTGTCTCTGTGGAGGTCTCTCTCTCAGCTGACGCTGCTCTGTCCTCAGGACTGGTGTGCCAGGAAGGCATGCTGTACCACCACTGCTCCTCCTTCTGCCGCCGCTCCTGTGTCGCTCTCTCCTCCCCGGAGCAGTGCAGCGATGACTGTGCTGAAGGCTGCAACTGTCCTGAGGGCAAATACTATGAAGACACCCTTCACTTTTGTGTGCCCATGTAAGTCACAGAAATGGTCATGGCATCCAGCTTTCCATCTCTTTTTCTTTTACACCTGCAATGAGCTTTCATGCTTATCCATTTTCTTTCTTAATCTGACCTAATACCATTTAATGGGGGGAAAAAGAATTTTCTCTGCTATTGAACAATCATTTTTTCCAAGAAACGAGTGTGCATATATGCAAAGATCTGCTTGCATGTCATTTCTTTAATATTTCCTAATGTCGTTACCTTATTTATTTTTAACCCTGCGCTTGTTCACAAGCAGCTGTAGGAAGAGCCAAGGAATCTGATGGCTAATGCTGGGGTATATTTCTACTTGTCTTTATCATATCAAATTTAATGAGAAGGCGAGTGTGTCATGGTCAGGTGGCAAGTTTCAGTGGCAGCATTGCAATGAATGTTAGCACTCAGAAGTTTCTCTAATCTCGTCTGCGATAGGACTTCTGTCTTATATGAGGGTTAAATGGCATGCCTAAGTCCTGGACTCATCGCTGCAGAAAAGAGTGGAATTGATGTCTGGGTTATGTTTTTTTGAGGTGCTTTTTTGATGACTAACGCAACACAGTTTGTATTGTGACTAAAATAATACAGACTTTATTTTAGAAAACAAAATCTGACGCTACACAAGACTTCTCATTTAGATGGTTTCTGCCATTTGTAGTCTCATAAAATGAAGCGATCTTTAGAGTGTGCCTTCAAATGACCAATACAGTGCATGGGGTCTACTTGAATTTTACTGTGTTCTAAAATCTATACCTTATATCCTATTTCATTAATTTAACTTTTTATTTTTTTCTTATAGATTTCACTGTCGGTGTCATTATAGGGGCAGCGTTTACCAACCTGGAGAGCTTATCCCAACACCCTCCGGCTTATGGTAGATTTCAGTGATGATGATTGTAGTTGATAAATAACACATGCTGATCTAATTTCTTAACCCAAACCATAAATTGAAATATGACTTCTGTAACTTAAAAATGCAGCTAACCCTAACATAATCCTTAAAACCAAATATCTATTCCATTGCAACATGGGATGTCTAAGTCTTGTAGTCAGAGCTGCAGAAAAGGATGGCACTGAAGTGCCAGGCAGCAGGATGGAAGCCTTCTGATCAGTGTGGGCTTTTATATAAAAGTTAGGAGTGAGGTGGGTGTTCAAACAATGCAAGTTACTGGGGGGAGGGTTCATTTTTGTTTTATCCAATTGCTTAAACAAAGCAATTTTAACATGGATTGAACCAGGTCACATGCTGGAATCAGTGTACCCGCCTCCCTAGGAACATTGATGGGAACATTGGTGAGATAATCAGGAGGATAACACTCACTCCGGCTGGAACCTGGCTGTTACAAATGCAGACAAATCCATGCAGCAGTTTAAACTGACCTACATCCAACTCTTGACCTTCTTTTTTCAGTTGCACCATAGGTGTCAATAGATGATAACAGACCCTAGGTAATAGGAAAATAATATCTCATTACTACGTACATTCTGTAGTCCTGGCAGCATTCTAAGTGTTCCATATCTATATTAAAACTCTCATCCCTGTGACCCTAAAAGATAAATACTGCTGCTGTGCCCCCAGTTTACAGGTGATAAAATGAGGCCCAGGCAGGCAAGCAACTTGGGAACAAAGCCAAAATTCACGCCCAGGCGATGTGGCTCTGTGGTGATTTTTTCCCTGTTTCCTGCTTTGCTCAGCAGCTTATTTCATATTCATGGCAGTATCCTGTTTATGCTCAATTTACCTTTGGTGTTACCTCCATCTTTCTTTCTTCCATCCCTCAATCAAGCTACAAAGGCAATAAGTTCTTAGATCTTTCTCTAGTAGGTTGTACTAGTAACCAGTTTCCCAGGCCAGGAATCTGGGAGCCATGTATTGACTGCTACCTCCTGCTCAGTATCCCTAGTCAACAAACCCCTAATGACTGTGGAGTTTACTTTCTGCAAATAGTAGGAATCCCCCCCCCTTTTCCATTGCCATTGGCATTGCCTCACCAGTGTCTCTTCCTGGTCTTCTTGCCTCTAGTCTTGTCCCCTTCATTTTGGTATATCTCTCCTGAATTTAACATAATTGAGTTTATTTTAGTAAATTGGCAAAAAAAAAATGAAGGACTCATTTGTCCTCAATGAGAAAAGAAAATCCCATTGTAGTGCAGTGACCTCATTTGCCACTCCTCTAAAAGATGTCCCAGAATGAGTATGATATGGAAAAGCTGGCTCTGTGATCTGAGATCTGTCTGTTTCAGTTCCTCTCTGCCATTCACAGTGTGAGCAAGTCATGCCTCTGAGTGTCATCCTGGTGTTAGATGACATATAAGCATATTGTTCATGTGGCATGGCTCTTATATACTAGTCAGCTTCTTCTTGTGGGTTCAAACATAGAACACATGATCTGGTCCAAAGCTGGTGGAAAAACTGTTGATGTTGGAGTTACTGAGAGCTGATTTGTTGTTCCCTATCATGATAGCTTTTTGAAGGAGCTTTAGAATTAACTTGGCCTGTATTAGGTTCTTGTCTTAGGCCCTGACTTTAGAACTTAAGTTGCAAGGAAGCTGTAACTTCATTCTGTCATCAGTGCTACTGCCAGAATGATTTTTCTAGAATTCAGACCAACCATATCACTTCTCTGGTTAAGGTCAATGGTATACCTTGGGGACAAAGTCTGAGTGTCTGAATAAGAGCTGGCCTTTGCCTCTTTGTCATCTGCATCTCCTGCCACTTCCTGTGGTCTACTTTTTTACATAGAACACTGCTCTACCCCTGTGTGGCTTTGTACTACATTCCAACTGAGTATTATGGCCATCCTAGTTGAGGAAAAATTATGAATTTTGGTTTTTGTTTTTTCCATGCCTGTCCCAGTGACTTATATATGTGTTTGATAAAAATGTTAATTGAAATAACTCTCTTCAAATTGGCCAATAACTTATTTGTAGAAAAATTTAAATGGAAAAGAATAACATTTATATATATATATATATTTTCCCCAATCAATTCTTGCCCATTATATTGTTTGTGAAATACAGAAAAAAGAACAGATTCGGATTTATAACATTTGTTTACTTTTACTAGCCAATGTTCAAATGGGACTGTGAAATGTGATGAGCCAGCACCGCCCTCTACTGGTAAGATATAAATAACGTATTTTCCCTGAGGAGAATGTAGCTCTAGTACTGCCCCAGCTTTTCTGGCAGAAGTCTTTACCGCATCACACCCGTCCTTGGCCAATTTTCATGAATATAGCCTTGGGAACGTTTCTCAACATGGTGCTTCAGTGCTTCTGAACTTTTTTTCACACTAGAATTTATAATATATGTAGGAAAGTCTGGGTTGAACATACAAGGTTTAGAGGCAAAGGTCATCAACCCAGGGATTCTGCCTACCCCAGAACTAGAGCAGGTGCCCAAAAGGATATAGGAATATGTGTCTTGATACCTGTTGTAGCCTACTTGTGCAATAGAAGCTGTGAAACTACTATAGACCAGCATTTCTCAGATACTAATGTGTACACAATTACCCCGGGATCTTGTTAAAGTGCCTATTCGGATTCAGCAGGTCAAGGATGATGCCTGAGATTCTACTTTTCTGGGAAAAGTGGATGTCATGCCATTGCCACAGGCTCCTGGGCTACATTATAAATAACAAGGCTCTAGGACTAGTAGCTATCCCTTTAAAATGGCATGTGAAATGATATCTACTCTTATGTCTCATTAGAATGCCATTTTACAATTGTATATCATTCCTGAAGATCCTATAAGGTTAGAGGATACCATAAAAAGGGCATAACATTTTTAATAACTGTGGGGAAATTCTAGGCAAATAATAAAAAAAACACTACTTTCACTGATTTTAGTGGACATAAAGAGTGCAGTCTGTGAGCTATTCCTTTGTTATTTATTTCCATGGTCATGTATATCTCTCTCTATATATGGACCTAATATGCAATGTGTCCCCTTGGGAGTTTGACCAGGAGTTCAATTCCTTGCTATGATGTGCACTGACCATTAGGGGGTGGTGCAGAATGAAGGAAGGCCCCGGCTGGCAGCTGGCAGCTAGGGAAGGGAGGCCCCAACCAGCAGCCGCTAGGGACCCTACCTGTGCACAAATTTCGTGCACTGGGCATCTAGTATTATTATGACTTAGCTTTTAATTATATGCCCTGCATTTACGATCCAAGCTACCTAGGGCTTCTTCTAGGATTTGCTCATAGACCACACATATGTTCCATAGCTTCTGGGCCACCCCTGCCTTGCCCCTTTGCTTCAAGGGACTCAGAGTTAAAGAAGGGGACATCCAGGCCAGATGTCTTATGGTGAAATCAACAAGATGTGATCCTTTTGGCCCCTAATAAGGGACCTTTTTTAATCCCTCTGACCCCAAATGCTTTTTGTAGGAATTTGTAGTTCCTAGTCTACCCATAATTATATCCACTTCTGTACTTCCACTATATAGTGAGGACTGATATCAGTAAGGACTCGGAGATGAAGCAAGACCTAAAAGAATCATGTGTTGTTAACATAGAGATTTGTAAAGTTTAACTATAATAATTGCTATTCCTCAAAAGTTGAGGACATATGTTTGGATTAATCAAAATGCCCTGCTTCTTGACATCATAATATTATATACTAGCCATTTAGTTATCACATTTTGGAAGGAAGCTATGGTTTTGAAACTCAAAAAAGGTTTTGGAAATTTAGATGTTTATAAAGGGAATTTGGCTAGAGAATGTTTGTAAACTCACCAACCAAACTTCACAGAGTAAGAGAATGATGTAATAGCAACTGGTAAAATATTCTATGGACACTTGTGTTTTGATACAATGCACTTCAATACGATTATCTGTCTATGGAGTGAATACAAACTTAAGGGTATTTTGTCTGTGCCTTATCCCTGAAGTTCATGCCTGCCCCGAGGGAAAAGTGTATTTCAACTGCAGGTTTCCTGATCCTGAATTGCCAGCCGGTGGTGTAAATTGTGAGATTACATGTGCAAACCTGGCCATGAACTTCACTTGTGCCCCATCCTCACCCTGCATAAGTGGCTGTGTTTGTGCTCCAGGGTAAGTCTCTTTTTCTTGACAATTCAGAACATTCAAGATTTAATTAAAAAAAAAACATAAGAACACTTAAAATCATAATTTACAAAAATAGCTAAAATTGTTGTTCTGGTTGACTGGTGGTTAACTAGTTGGTAACTAGAAGACTATTGTAATCGGGATTTTACATTCATGTAACATATCACATATGTTACCTGTGAGATAATACATATTACACATTAATATAACATATCTTACATAATAAAAGCATAATATGCACATCCATCAAATGGCCTGACAGCAGATCTTTTGGGACCACGCTGTGACACCCCCCTGGCACCAGGTCAGCCAAGGCGGGTGCCATGAGATTGTTTAGGGGCCTGACCATTGCCCCCATGATTGCCTGCAGAGAGAGGCCCATGCAACTGGCCAGTGGGGTGATCAATTGGGGGGCTCCATGATCACCCCAAAGAGGAAGGTTCAGGCCACTGACCAGTGGGCTGCAGCGGGTGGGCAGGGCCTCTCTCTATGAGGGAAGCCCAGGTCTCGGATGCGGGAGGGAAGTCAGTGCCAGCAGCTGGGGGAAGGAAGGCCTACTCTTGCATGAATTTTGTGCATTGGGCTTCTAGTGACTAAATAATGTCACACATGTTAGGTGTACAATATTGTTAAAGAAATAGAGTGTGTACAGTATTATTTAAGAACTGAAATATTGATACAGCATTAATCAATTGACATAGTATTAAATAATTCAATGTCATTAAAGTAATACAGTGAATTGATGAGAGAATTAATTTTAGGATGGACTTAACATTTATTCCCTGATTCACCTGCAATTTTGGGAAATTGATAGTGAACCACTCTTCATTGAGTACATTTTAGTATATATCTTTTGTATATTCTTTGGTGCTATTACTGTTGATATTAAGTTATAATGGTGATGTCAACTGCTTTATCTAATGGATGTTACAGAAAATAGGGCAGTGGGTAACAATGGGAACTCTGGCTCAGTTACACTGGAGTTCAAATCCCAGCCCTGCTGATGTGGGCTGAGTGGTTTTCTGCAAATTTCCTTAAAATCTCAATTAGACATTGTGACATGTGCCTTTGTGTGCCTGTGTGTGCCTGCTTGTGTATGTGTGTGTGTTTGTGTGTATGTCTGTACACTCAATAAATAGGGCTCACAATTTTATGGCAGCATAATCTACTCTTATCATTGTAAATTTTCTTCAATAGCAGGAATGCATAACACTTGTGAATTCAGGGGCTATTTGCTTTCTGGCAGTTGCATTTACAATATGGCCTCCCTGGCCTTTCTCTTCTCCTAATGAATAGAGGCAGTGCTCAGACAGAGGAACACCAAAGCCAAATAAGTCACTCATTCTTCCCCGATGAGCATGTTCACACAAAGGATCCCTGGGCCCAGTTCTTAGAAACTGGGAGCAAAGAAGAGAGAGGTTTTGTGGTCAGCTTCCCAGGAGAGTCTCATTTGTATAAATGGTCCCTATCTAGACTAGGTTGAAGAGCGACATAACCTGGGACCGTGCCAAGCTCTTTAGAAGGAAGGACACACATGGAGGCTGAAATAAAGGCAGGTAGAAACCAGGCCATGGAGCAGCTGAATAAGGAAGACATTTCAGTAAAAAGAACAAGGAAAATAAAACCTTTATTATGATAAAATAATTGAGGCCTACATCACTGCTTACTTACTTGATTTGATTATGACCATTGCAGATACATGGCTGGTTAGATAAAGCTACCTCCTAATTTTGTTTCATATGCTTGTGGTTGATGCTATCATTTTAAAAGTATCTATTTGCTGTCACTTTTGACTTTCAGTTCAACAATGACTTATATACTTGCCGGTCAAATCTCATTACAAAATCTTAAAGAAATGTATTGAATAAATGTAGTTGATATTGACTAAGAGGCCTCTGACTGATTTGGAAATAATTTTGCTATTCAGGACTTTCTATTACAAAGTTGTTCATGGTAATATGATTTGGATTGTCTTCCATATGACCCTGGTTGCCTTATTTTAGGACAATAAGTCTAACTTGTTTTCACGAGGTTCCTGATAGTGCCAGTGACTCATCCTATATAATAAAAGCCTAATATGCTAAGTGTCCAGTCATCCGGTTGTCCATTAAGCCAATCAAAGCATAATATGCTAATGGTATGCTAAGGCCACTCAACTGCTTGCTAACATGCACAGACCAGAAGGAGGCAGACAGTTGACCAGTTGACCAGTTGCTATGATGTGCACTGACCACCAGGGGGCAGATGCTCAATGCAGGAGTATCTTCCACCTCTACAGCAGCACTAAGGATGTCCAACTGATGGCTTAGGCCTGCTCCCCATGAGCCTAAAAGTTTATAGAACTCTAGTTGACTATAAAAGGACTTAGTTTAGAAGTCACCATGGATTAAAGAAATGCAAAATAATATAGAGGAAAGAATTATATAGAATTGAGGTTCAAATGCTGGTCCTCGTCTGAAGTATGTCAGAACAAATTACTTAACCGCTTACAGCTTCAACTTCCTCTTTTAAAAATGGGTGTGATAATATTTACTTCATAGATATAGCACACCAGTTTTGATTAGTTATAAAAAAAAAAAACTCATCAGTTATCAGCATAATCACTTGAAGCCAATCACAAAAGAAGCTCTTGATTACTTCCTCTGTTTCATAACAAAAAAAAATGTTATATATCTTATAAATCACTATTTTATCAAATTTGTTATACCTACAGACTCTTTCTCTTAAGCAGTAAATATTGAAGGGCCCTCATTATCTCTTTAAATTTTTTTTCCAGAATAACTCATTTTACCTATGAATTTTGGTTTTTGTCTCCCTTTTATTATATTAAATGATAGCAAAAGGTCAAAATTACTGCATCCAATCATTTGCCTGGCATTTACTTCCTACTGTGATATGCACGATACTGTGTGGAAAGAAGAGGAGGGAGATAAGGACTGGGTTCAACCTTTCAAGAGGCCAGCTAGATCATGCCTATGACAGATGTAATGAATAGAGATGGTTTTGAATGTGATGAGATTACTGATTATTTTGAAAACTGAAATTAGTAGTTTAAACTACATAGCATTTACTCTTATTTTGGAAGAATGGCGGAGCACAGAGGGAAGTGTTATGTTCCTGAAAGCTGTCCGTGCATCTGGAAAGACTGGGAGTACCTCTCGGGAGAAGTGATTGCTACACCATGTTATACCTGGTAATCAGGTTCATTTATTTGACAAAAAACATCCTAAGCAATTGTATTAGTTTCGACCATCTTATACTTACTTAAGGTGACTGACTTCGACAAAAACAAATCAAGCCTGAGTAAATAAGATTTTAAAGTCATTCATGCATTAATAGAGAGCTACTGTCTCTAGGAAATCATACCATTATTTTATGCATATTTGTTTCACACATTAGAAAAGTGTCAAATATGACAATTTGAAAATGTAATGAGAAAAAGATATCTCAAGGTTATAAGAAAGTGATAAAAATTCCAAAAAGAAGTTCACATTTAATAGAAGGTTTTATTTTTGGAAACAAGCCTAAAGAAAACCATGAAATTGAAATATAATTTTCTTAAAACGCAGATAAAGATTCTAAACTCATGAACAAAATGACACTTAATGTATTTAAATAGACTCAAGTATCAAAGATGGCATTGGGGTCTTTTGGTTGCCAGCATGCCTATGTTCAATTTTTCATTCCAACATCTGTTTTCAGTATAACCCAGGCACAAATTCTGGGATTGGTTGTGGTGTCTGATATTTTATTTAAATAAAGTGGTAAATATATGCCTACTCAGAGTAATGTTATCAGAACAAATGGGCAATATTTATAAGAGCTATTGGCTCAGTGATTGCTCTTGAATGCAAACCCTCAAATGTTTATGTCACTTGAAATAATTAATTAGAGTCATGTTTCTTACAATGGGGACTTCTGCTATTTTCTAATAGTGTTTGTCGACGAGGAATGTTCAATTGCACATACTATCCATGTCCAGCAGTGTGTACAATATATGGGGATCGACATTATCATTCTTTTGATGGACTGGAATATGACTATATTGGTGATTGTCAGGTATTTTTGATAAAGGTATGTCACAATTACTTATACTTTTATTTGCAATTATGTAAAGGCAATGTAAAAAAACAAGTATGCTGGGCCATGGTATATCAAATCCATACATTATTAATATAATTTATAAAATTAAGCAATTTAAATCTAATTTCCTTGTCTCATTCTAAAGTTTTACTATTTACCAGAGGCCCAGTGCACAGAATTCATGCACTGGGGGAGTCCCCTCAACCCAGCCTGCACCCTCTCCAATCTGGGACCCTTGGGGGATATCCCCAGGATAGGGCCTAAACCAGCAGTTGGACAACCCTCTCAACAATCCGGAACCACTGGCTCCTAAATGCTCACCTGCTTGCCTGCCTAAATGCCCCTAATTGCCCCCCCCCCCCCGCGCCTGCCTAGTTACTTCATCTACCCCTTCTGCAGGCCTGTTCACCCCTTACTTCCCCCCTGTGCTGGCCTGGTCATCCCCAGCTGTCCCCATCTGCCAGCCTAGTTGCCCCTAACTTTCCCCTTCCAGCCTGGTCACCCCTTACTGCCCCTCCCACTTTCAGCCTGGTTGCCTCCAACTACCCTCCCCCCCGCTGGCCTGTTCAACCCCCAAAGCCCCCACCTCCCAGCCTGGTCGCCCCATGCAGCCCGCTGTTCAGTTACTTAGTCATCCCTAACTAACTCCCCTGCCAGCCTGGTCACCCCACGCAGCCTGCTGTTTGGTCATTACTGTTACTGTGACAGCATCCTGGACACTTTGCATATTCCTCTATTATTAGTATAGATAAATGATGAGCTAATTCTGAAATTTTCTGTTCCTCTGTTTTCTAGACCTATTCCCAGGGGTAGTTCTTAGAATTAACTGAACTATGCAATGCTCTCAGATAGTGCTTGATATAAAGTTACTATACAATAAATGTAAACTGCTTTATTTTTATTGACTTAATTGGGTGAATACAAACATAAGACATTAAATCATGTATTGGACTATGATTTGTTAATGGTTGTAGCAATCAAAAGGCTATTTTGATAAGTTTTGGTAATCCCTAGGCTTTGTATATCTGAAAAATCCTTCAAATTTCTCATATGTTTAATGCATTTGGATTTTCTATATACCTAAATTTTATTTAGATATCACTGATCAAAGAATTAAACTTCTAAATCCAAAAACTAAGCTTTAGAAAACAATTGCACAAAAATAAACAATATAACAGTTTTCTTCAGCAAAGTTACCTTTGAATGCATGCTTTCCCCCCAGACTTTCCTGTTATTAGTGGTTTGTGTGTGATACTGCTCTTTAAGCATATGTCAAGAAAGTAGACACATTCCAATTTTGTATTAATTCAATTAAATAAGGAAACAAATTAAAATCCATAGCCTTCCAAACTTGAACAAAGCTCCTGCTTGTGGTTTAAGCCACTGAATTTCTCTCTTGGTAAAATTCTTGGCTTCCTTTGTGAACAATTTTATGTTTCTTAAAGAGTTAGGCCCTGGGAATGAATTTGGCAGAAAATCATAGATGATGACAACTTGCTTAAAGGAGTTTTGTGTTGTTTTGATTGTTTTTGGAGTATAAGGAAGACTCCATGATGCATATACATCAATACGTATTTGTCCTCTTAGTGAACAATTTCATTCAAATTTTTTCATCCCCTGCCAGAACCTTGGGGTTCTAGATAACAATTTAGAAATTGTTATACCTAAATGGATACCTCTTTTTCAAAATCAGCCAGACTCATTTGGTAGCAAACCCTCATTTCCCTTGCTACTTAGGTGCCTCTGACATTCCTTTAAGTGTCTTCTTCCTTTGACCTTCTGGATATTATGCAGTTTGAGCTTTGTGATGGCTCTTTTGGTTTCTTCATTGTGTCTTTGTTGTCTTTTCTTCTTCCTGACCCTACATGACTGACTTGGGTCCTTCAGGGAAAGAACCAAGTCTTAGTCATCAATTCAACAGCACAGACCACCATGTTGGGAGCATAGTTGTTCAATGAATGTTGACCGAACTGGGCATCTTTTTCTTTTTGGCAATCTGATGCTTTTGTGTTTTCTCCTAATGCTTGGTATGTTCACCCACAATCTTAACCATCCTATCGGCTGAAGAGTTCCAAATCAACATGTACAACTCTAACCCTCAACTTCTAGGCTGGCTTTCTGAATCCATTTCATCCCCACAATAACATTTTTCTTTTTTTCATTCTGGGGATTGACCACCCAGACCTGACCAGGAATAAAATCCGTGACCTTTTGGTGAACGGGATGACACTCCAACCAACTGAAGCACATTGGCCAGGGCTATATTGCACTTCTTTTGGGTTCTTCATAGGAGCTAACACGATTATGGTGGCATTGTAAAAGCTAAATAATTATCTGATCATTTTTTAAAGTCTCTACAAGAGGGAGAAACCACAAGCTTATATTTAATTAGTAATCTAATATTTGCTGTAAATGGATAGACATGCGTTCAATATGAAGGATGTAGAGCAGTGCTTTTTAAACTTCAGAATCCATGCATATCATCTGAAGATTCTGTAAAAATACGGATCCTGAGTCCATGGGTTTGGAGCAGGATCTTGGATCTTACAATTTTTAGCAAGCTACCACAATGTCCCATGTCCAAGGTCTACTCTTTGAGTAGCAAGGATGTAGAGCACTTTCTTCTTTAAGAAACAGATTTTAGTGACTTTGAAATTTTCTTTGTATTCTGAATAGTAAAATTTGTCACATTTTGGAAAAAGGAAGTATTATTAACAATATCATGTCAACCATTGGACATTTCATTAATGGTAGTTAAAAGTGTCTTTTAAAATATTTTAAGTATTAAAACAAAAATGTTGCCAAACTTCATTTTCACTTATATGCAGAAAAATTTGTTTTAAAGTATTTACTAAAACTATTTAAAACTGTATTCACATATCGCTGTGTTTGCAAACATTTTTCATTTTGTGACAACGATCCATGCTTATTTATTATCATTTCATTCAGTTAACAAATGTTATGGCCTATTTAATGCTAACAAAGATATGCCTATTCTATATACTCCACCTTTGAACAGATTTCTCCAAGAAAATTCTAAAGTTTTGAAGACAGAAACCATGCCTTACATTTATTTTTTTCTCCCCTAATAATTTAGCAAAATGCTGGGTGTTTGGTGAACTCTTAATAACTACTTATTTGATCTGTATGTTCTGCCTGGCTTTTTCTTAATCCCTCATTTGCCTTCACAATAATCATAGTATTTACCACTATTATTTTCAAATAGTGATTGTTCATAAAGTCCTTTAAAATATTTGTCTCAACTCTCCTGGAAAAATGAAAGTGTATTTTTATTTGTGATGCTACCTGATTACAGCAATCTCTTTTTATCAATGCTGTAATAGAACAATACCATTCCATTTAGCAGGCAAGATATACTAAGATTTGGCTTTTTAGGCTTTGGAAACTTGACTTCCTATCATCACTTTAACTTGCCGTTATATTCTTCTATTAAAATGAATAGATCATGTTCAACTTCAAATTTAAATAAGGTTTGACTGCCTATATATGAGAAGATATGTCACAGGAAATATTCTTCTAATCTTCCAGTAAGCAATGAAATTTGAATCTTTAATTTCTGAATTAAAATTTTTGTAGTAAATTTAGGGTTCATGCAGTAAGATTAAGATATGAAAAATATTAAAATTACCTTTTCAGTTTCTAGAATCATATGTGCCTTTCTGCTTGTCAAGCAGAAGTGTTCTTTTCTCTTTTTTAAAAATAACATTCTTTAAGAAAGAAAGTATGAAAAGAAATAAAAAATAAAAATAAGCAAAAAAAGAAAGTATGATTACAAACAACAGACTTCAGAACTTAACTTTTAATTTAATTTGGTAATAAAAACTTACTATTAATAATTAATTAGAATTATACAAGTGAATTATTATGTTATGCATAACCCACGGACACAGACAACAGTGTGGTAAAGGCCTGGGGAGGGAGGCAGGGGTGGACTAGAAAAGGTCAATGGGGGAAAAGGGGGCACATATAATACTTTCAACAATAAAGATTTAATTAAAAAACAACACAAACACTAATCCTTTGGATGGGGATTCACTGTGCTCTTTCTCCCAGGAACATGCCTGTGTCTTTTCCTTTCTTTCCCTTTCCTCTTACGCTCTTTCAGTGGCAAGAGTCATTTCTGTGAATAGCAGATTTAATTATTTCTTACCAACCATCTCTCTCTCCTACTTGTCATGATTACAGATTCCAGGCTTTATCTTTGTTGTTTGTAAGACATTTTTATCTGGTGAAACTCATCATTTATTTCTTTGGACCCTGTGGACAGTTGGACTTTTAAAAATTAATGCTTTCTCATTCCTCCTGGTGTGGCTCAGAGGTTGATCATTGACCCATGAACCCAGAGGTCAGGGTTTGATTCCCAGTTAGGGTATATAGGGTTGTGGGCTTGATCCCCAATAGGGGATATGCAGGAGGCAGCCGATCCATGATTCTCTCTCATGATCAATGTTTCTATCTCCCTTTCCTTTCCCTTCCTCTCTCTGAAATCAATAAAAACATATTTAAATTAAAAATTAACACTTTTCAACTTTATTTTATAAGTATAATATTATTTTACCCTCACATTTAAAGATATTAAAGTAATTTTAAAAAAAAAAACCTTACAACTCTGCCGTTTTAAATGTAACCTAGTTCTAGGTACAGAATAAGTGCTTATTATATCTTGGTTGGTGGTGCCTGATAATCCTTAAAAATAATTAGGTTCTCTGATATTTTATTCATTTTGGAGGCTGTTTACCCGTACTATAAATAGCATAGGAAATATAGCACATTATTTTTTAAAATACATATTTTATTGATTTTTTTACAGAGAGGAAGAGAGAGGGATACAGAGTTAGAAACACCGATGAAAGAGAGTCATTGATCAGCTGCCTCCTGCACACCCCCTACTGGGTATGTGCCTGCAACCAAGGTACATGCCCCTGACTGGAATTGAACCTGGGACCCTTGAGTTCCCAGGCTCATGCACTGAGCCAAACCAGCCAGGGTGCATATTATTTTTTAAGTGTGTTTTCCTAAATTTCCTAATTTAGGAAAAAGGTTGTAATTGTGCTTCCCGAGTTAAGCCTTGTTTAAGAGGAGGAAAAGAGATATGAAACCAAACAGCACCCTGAGTTGTGCTAAAACCTTGAGAGGGAACACTGATGATTTTCAACAAAATTGAGAAATATAGTATTCAACTCCTAAGTTCAGAGCCAAAGTCGACTTCCTTTAGTCTGTGGCAAGCCCCCATTCCTGATAGGGTTTTTCTTATCATTTGTTCTAGGTTAGGTTTTTCAAAGTTCTCTTCAGGTGGCATCTCAAAAGTTCAGTGCTTTCTTTACGCCTCTGAAAACCCCCTCGTTTCATTGCTCTCAACCCTTTGCATCATTTTCACATCAATATTTCTTACGTGATTTATATGTGTCAGACTCTATAATGAGAAGTGCGTGTACCATGATCAGCCAAAAAAAAAAATATATATATATATATGGGTCTTTCCTACTGTAAATCTTAAGCTTATGGGGGAGAGTTATTGATAACATAATCGCAAAATTGATTTTAAAAATGCAACTGTAAAAGTCAACAATGACCTAAATGCAAATCCAATGAAACCTTATTTAATGTTTATCTTCTTTGTCCCTAAGATGATTCTTGAAGTGGTTTGTTTTCCAGGTGCATGCTTGTTTGCAAATTTGGGAGTTTTCCCGATGAAATCTTAAACTGGCCCCTGTACTCCGAGGGTCGGAAGAGACTGAAGAAAGAGGCAGGATACTCCAGACGGGCAGGAGCCGGAGGCAGTGTTAGTGACAATGGAACTTGCATAGGCGGCTTGCATTGGGCAGCAGTGAGACTAGGCGCTCTCCACACTTGCCTGTCAGAATCTTAGTTCACGGAGAGGCCTTCCTTACCTTCAGTCCCTTATGCAATCGAAGGTCTCCCCAGCACGTTGATCTCTCAAGTCTGTGTCCTTGAAAATGGCCCCCACTGTGGGAATGGTGGGCAGAACTTAATTCCCAAAACAGGGAGGGTTAAGGAGACTCTAGTTGTCTGGATTCAGCTCATGGGTAAGCTGCTCATCCAATCCTCTCAATGACCCTCTTTAACAGTGCAGTTTTTACTTAAATTGTTTGCATGGCAACCTGTGATGACAAAGAGGCAGACAATAACTTGGGCCTTAGTGATCATCTGCATAGCAGTTGATATTTTCAACCCAGATCAGTTCTCTGTAGTTTTCTAGGCATTTTTATATCAGGAAAATCAGAAAAAAAAATAAATATATTTTATTGATTTTTTTTCAGAGAGGAAGGGAGGACAGAAAGTCAGAAACATCGATGAGAGAGAAACATCAACCAGCTGCCTCCTGCACACCTCCCACTGGGGATGTGCCTGCAACCAAGGTACATGCCCTTGACGATTCAAAGCTGGGACCTTTCAGTCCGCAGGCCGACACTCTATCCACTGAGCCAAACCGGTTCTGGCGAAAATCAGAAATTTTTTTTAAAACTGAATATTTAATATATTCTGTAGGAATAGAAGGAATGCAACAAAAATTAGAATTTTATAATATACATTAGACGTTTATGTAAAAACTGTTCCATTTTTCCCCAAAGAAATTTCCCCAATTTTTTGTCTTTTCTATTTTCCTCAGAGCAATAATTTCCACTCTCGCAGATAAGGGACTCCATTGTGTTGGGCAGTAATTACAACTTTATGTTTCAAGTCATCACCCCCAAACACTCTCTTTCATTTCCCTGCACAGTCTCCCTCTGCTGTTTCACAGTGAAAATACACTCCACTCAAATTCAAAGAGCCTGAACAGAAGCTAGGAGCCCAAGGATGTTTAGGTACTGACTTAGCAACAATGGCTACAGGTTCAATCCTCCTATTTATTCATACTATTAAAACTATGGTAATGAAAAAGAAACACGGGAATGAGATCATTAACTATAATTAAATACACTCTAAATATAAATACCATGTATTTCCTGGTCAGTATCAGGCCAACACCTACACCATCCACCCTGAGACCAGTCTAAGAGAAAAAGGTCGGAGACAATTATAAAGAAGGTGCTTCACATTATTCGGTCCATTTTGAAAACAAGGAGGTCCTGGGTCAATGCCTTTACTCTTTTTATCAGAGATTTCTGTCGATCCTTATGTTGGAAATCCATTTATGTTTGGACCCTTATAGTCTAGTTTGCCTTTGCTTGCATCATTTGATTCTTGCACAGCTTTTCTAGGCCATATGTGACTGACAAAAGGGGGAAATCAGAGGGTAAATGTATGGCTCCAGGAACTTTTTGTAGATCCAGAGCAGAACTGGAATGACGATACAAGGAATGAACACCATGGTTCCTGGTGGGAGCTCCTGAACTGACAGACGCAAAGAAAAAACAACTTAGTTCCTCACAGATTAATTGAAAATTCAGAAATTTTAAAAAGTAAATTAAATTGGATGATACAATCTAAAATACTAGTATATTATCTCTCACCCTCTCCCCCAATGAATGGAAATGGATCTTAAATTTTATTTAATTTTTAGAATTATATGAACACTACTTTGTAGAAAGCTTTTGCTTATTTTAAAAATCTATTTGAGTAAGAAGATGAAAATCTTGGAGTGTATTGAATTAATTCTTTAAGTGCCCTTTCAGGAAATCAGTGTTTAAATAATTTTCTACTTTGCTCATATAAGTTAACTCTTAAATATTATATCCTTATTGGAACTTTCAGGCTAGGCAGTTGTGATCTTTTATTCATAGGATTCACCTCCATTATTAGTCTTAAATATTAAGGTTCAGTATTTACTTTGCATTGTAGTAATTTACAGACTTTGCTAATAGATTCCATGTATCAAAACTTCCTAAAACATTTCAATAGTAATTTAGCATAGGTTTTCTAGTAATTTTAAGAAACTTTTTATAATAATTAATTACATATTAGAGTCTACATTCTATGCCTTTATGCTAGGAGCCATTAAGGGTACAATTATGAAGATACTAGTAGCCCTGCACACGAATCCCTGCGCCAGTAGGTTGCTGCCACCCTCCTGTAGCTCTCAGCCTGCTGCCCTGCCTTCCTATAGCTCCCTCCACAACCCTTATGGCTTGCTTACCTGCCCCCTCCTGTAAAACTCCACTGCCTGCTTATAGTTCTCTGCCCCATCCTCCTGCAGATCCGTGATCAAGTCGTTATGTGGTTGGTCGTTACACATTAGGGTATAACGAATAATTAGCATATTCATCTCTTATTGTATAGGATTAGCCTTACCCTCAATTGTTTTACATTTGGGGAGTCATCATTAAACAAGAAGCTAGAAGGCTGGGACAAAGGAAAGCTCTGTTGTGGAGAGGTATCAGATTTTGACTAGAGAATCAGTTAATAGGAAAGTTTCATGGAAGCAGAAGGCTTAGTAACTGGTGTATGTCACCCAATCCTAACACTTCTTTATCAGTGATTTTCAAGTAGATTTCCTTCTGGGAAGTGACATTGAGTTAAGCATTTGCTATTTCAGGAAGCAAACAGTAGGGAGTGGGTGCTGTGGTGATTCGGGTGTAAAACCCAGAGGAAAATAACATCCTTGAACAGGGCCCAGCGCCTCACAGAGGTGCCAACTGCAGGGTGGTTATGCCTTCTGGCAGTAGGCGTTCAGGGATGCTCTGGTGTCATTGCTGCAGCTTGGACCATCTCTCTGTGAATGCTCTGCTTTCCACTTGCTCAGGCTTGCTTGTGTAACTCTTCTATATTTTATTTCCATCTTTTTTTTTTAATATGTTGTTACTGACTTCAGGGTGAGGGAGAAAGAGATAGAAACATCATTGATGAAAGAGAATCATTAATCAGCTGCATCCTGCACACCCCCTACTGGGGATTGAGCTCGCCATCCAAACAGGTGCCCTTGACTGGAATAGAACCTGGGACCCTTCAGTCACAGGCTTACGCTCTATCCACTGAGCTAAACCGGCTAGGGCTTGTCTCCATCTTTGCTTCAGTTCAATCAGCATTTTGTTTCCTTCATGTCCTAAGCTTGCTCTCACCTGTTAAGCTCCCACTCCACCTTTATTCCCCCTCTCTATTCCCCCTCAGATCTTACTATACAAAACTTTTCTAAGTCACTATTTTCTGGTTCAAATGGGAGAGAGAGGATCTAATTGGGTAGGACTGTGTTTTTTCTTGTCAGGATTGAAGTCCATTGGCCCATGAGTGAATGGCTTTGGGTCCAAGTAGCTGTGGGACATAAACATGGCTGCCTGTGCCGAAACTGGTTTGGCTCAGTGGTAGAGCGTCGGTCTGCGGACTGAAGGGTCCCGGGTTCGATTCTGGTCAAGGGCATGTACCTTGGTTGCGGGCACATCCCTGGTAGGGGGTGTGCAAGAGGCAGCTGGTTGATGTTTCTCTCTCATCGACGTTTCTAGCTCTCTGTCTCTCTCTCTTCCTCTCTGTAAAATATCAATAAAATATATATATTTTTTAAAAAAACATGGCTGCCTGTGGCTACTGTATCCACAGGGACTTTGTGTGGGATACTCCCTTAAAAATATTTTTACTGATTTTTAGAGAGAGAGTAATATCGATGCAAGAACAAGGCATCCATAAGCTGCCTCCTGCATGCCCCCACCGGTGAGAGAGCCTGCCGCCCAGGTACAATGCCCACAGTGTGAGGTCGTTACTCTTAAAAGGTTAAGACTGATATGTCAAGTAAAATAATACACTACCTTGAGAAGTGCTGACATTTTATGTTTTGGAATCACCTGGGAGAATATTCTCTATAATGTTTTCAGTACCGGAGCATAAAGAGTTTAAGAAATCCATGTGGCACATTGATGTTGAATTCTCCCCCCCCCCAGCTTTGTAATCACACTCACTATGTTGCTTAGCAACTCTGCAGCATTATCTTCACACCGAATGTAACTTGAAATACATGAGAAATGGAAACTGGAGAAATGTGATTCATAGGAATTGGTATTATTTCAAGTTACTGTCAACATAACATGCTATTATTACAAGACCATACAATACTGAATGGTTCTTGGCTTTTTTGAGTTAATATCAAAAGCACAGTGAACATTGAGTCACTTTAATTATCAGTAATAGAAATGTGATGGCCAGAGACAGCCTTCCAGCCAGCTTTTCACATCCTTTATCTAAGTCTTCCCAAGAAGAAGAACAAAACAAAAGCCTAAATTACATATGATTATTTTTGTTCTTTGAAAATTGTTCATAAAGGCAAAAAAGTGCGGCATTATTATTAATGTTTTTTAGCAGTACAATGTCAAAATCATTTTATTCCCCTTTTCAAAATGTAGGCCCTGCTTTGCAAAAGGATCACTAGGAAGCAAGAGCTCTCAGTGCTGTGATGGAAGGAAAAGTGGGGCGCAGAGGGAAACATCAGTTACTCTGTCAGCAACAGTGATTGGAAGCCGGTCCTCTGGGCACGATGCTACAGTAATTACTAGTGAGACAGGGAGAATTTAGAAAAGCCGAGGGATGAATTGAGCTAATGTTCATATTGCTGGCGATATGAAAAACTAAGTGTAAAGAATTCTCATCAAGACCTATGTGATTTCCATACATTTAAAGACTTTTCTCACTTTGAAAATAAACACTGACCCAAATGTCTAAACATGACAAGGATTCATGTGTGTGAGTTCTTGAAAAGTGGATATTGAGTCCAGAGAAATATTACTTTTTTTTTCCTGATGAAATTTCCACTGTTCCTAAGTTAAAGCGGTGTGGCTTTTAACTTTTGGGGGGGATAACTACAACTTCAAAAATTTGATTGAAACCAAGGCTTTTCTTCCTAGAAAAGTACAGATATTTAAAAACAACATTTTTGTAATGAGTTTTCAGGGTCTGTAAAAATATAGGAGTTATCCACGAAGCTGAGATACAAAATTAGAAACCCTGATTCTAGAGAGCATGTTCTTAGGGATGGAGTGGGAAGTGGCCAAAAAAGGTGAGGGTGAAGTGAGAGGGGGTTAAATTCAGAGTGTCTGGGCTAAATACTCTTTCAAGCTAAGGATTTCCTATCACTTACCATTGACTTTTCTCTTTTCTCTTTAACCACTATTAGACTCTTGCCAATTTCTTTACAAGTGCCATAAAAAAAAATTAGAACCCTGGCTGGTGTGGCTCAATTGGTTGGAGCATCATCCTGTACACCAAAAGGTTGTGGGTTTCATTCTGGGTCAGGGCACATATCTATGTTGTGGGTTCAATCCCCAGGAGGGTGCCTACAGGAGGCAGCTGATAGATCTCTCTCTCTCTCTCTCTCTCTCTCTCTCTCTCTCTCTCTCTCTCAAAATCAATTAAAATAATTAAAACTTTGTATCTGTCCTTACTTAGCTTATTAACCTCTGTTTCCTAATCTGTAAAATGGAGATAATACTTAATTCAAAAAGTACCATAAAATTAAGTGAGATGACATATATAAAGCTCAGAGGTATCCCTAAAATGATATGCATTATCTCATTTACTAACATGTTCCAAGGTTTTGTATCTATTTCAGTGTTCACTTGTAGGCATATATTTATTTAGTCAGAACATTCCTAAAGATAAGACAAAAGTGTTGTCTAAAATGAATTTTTGTAAAAATTCCCCCAAACAACATGTGTTTTGGCTTATTTATTGGAAATAAACTGGTTAATACATTTGAGTTAATCCTATCTAATAAAGAGGAAATATGCAAATTGATCACCACACCATCACAAAGATGGTGGTGCCCATAGCCACAAGATGACAGCTCCCAGTCCCCTTCAGCCCTGCCAGAGTCCCCAGTCCTTTCAGCTCCGCCGGGGTAGGGGGATGGCAGGTGCGTGGTGCGGCCAGATCCACCCTCATCGCCTAGTCTCCCATGGCTGGCTCGGATGGCGACTGCCTTGACAACGCCTAAGGCACAAGCAAGCCTCGGATGGTGGCTGCACAGCCGCCTGAGGCTCAGGTAACCAGGGCCGGCCAGGCTTGCACTGCCGGCAGTGGAAGCAGCAGAGGTATGATGGGGCCATCACCTTTCCCTGATCGCCGGGTTGCCTCCCGCCCCTGAGGGCTCCCAGACTGTGCATGAATTTTCATGCACCAGGCCTCTAGCATTATTATAAGATGGAAAACAAATTTGCTAGAAAAAAATTAACAAGAATATATTAGGGATAAATGTTTACATATTAAGCTATCTTGGTATATTTTTCATATTATTAGATCAAAATGAACTTTATTTTAGAGTTAGGTTGTATTTCAGTTTTTAATACTCACTATTGTACATCTTGGCATTCTTTAAGATTGTCAATGAAAATCGCTAAAAATTTATGTATAATATACAATTGTATTGATATATTATTATTGACATTGCAGAGTGCAGAAGAAGCAGATATATCTGTCATTGCCCAGAACAAGAAATGCTTTGACAATGACATTGTTTGTTCTAAAAGTGTTTTGATTTCCATTGGGGACACTGAAATTTACCTGAATGATACTCCTGACAAAGAGGTTAGTGAATTATTTCTTTTAGGATCATTATAACTTGTACTAAGGATACTGAAAATAAAATATAAATAATTGGGGTACTTTTTCCCTGTAAATGATTACTAGCTTTTCATCTTTTCTTGGCTATTTTTATGTGGCTACAGTGAGTCATACTTAACATGTCTCTTTTGGTTACACTCTAGTTCTCCATATTCTAATTATTTTATCATTTCTTCATCCCCATGGCTATCACTCTGGCTTTGGCAACAGTCACCTATTTCCTAGAGTACTTGAACGTGCTCCCAACTGGACTCCTGACTTTCTCTAATTGATCCTGCCACACTCCAGTCAGGGTGGTTTTCCTAAAATGGAAATATAAGCTGTCACTCCAGTGCTTCAGACCTTTAAGTGACTTCCATTTCCTCACAAGGCCTCACCAATCTGACCATTGCTACCTCTCCTCACCTACTTCTCATCACTTTCTGCTTCTGACCCAGGTCCCAGAAGGTGAGGCTTTTTATCAGTTCTTCAAGGGCTCTGGATTCTTCTCTCACTTTAGTTTCTTCCTAATTATCATTGCTCATACCTGGAACAACCTTCAACCTTTCCATTATCTTATTCTTATGTGAGAGGTCGCATTTTATCTCTTTCAGGATCTCCTCTTCATATTTCCTACTTTAGTGAAATTAGGAGAATGGTTGTCTTCTCTATTTGTCCATGAGTTATGTGAGAATTGGAACCACTGCCACCCTGTTTATTTTTGCATTCTGGAGCCTGCCCAGTTTGAAAGAATGAATAAATTTCATTCATTCATTCATGCGTATGTCTACTATATATCAAAATCTGTGTTAATTATTGAGATTGAAACAGTGAAAAGTCACTGTGCTTTCACTGTTAAGGATATTTTCAGAGGTGAGAAATATATTCAAGTACCGTATTTGCCGGCGTATAAGACGATTTTTGGCCCTGAAAAATATGCCTCCAAGTGGGGGGTAGTCTTATACGGTGAGTATATAACAAACTCTGTATTTTTAGTGGAAATGTTAGGGGGTCGTCTTATACGCCCAGTCGTCTTATATGCTGGCAAACACGTATTTTTCGGGCCAAAAAATCGTCTTATATGCCGGCAAATACGGTAAGTAGGGGTGTGTAGTGTGAGGTGTTATGCATGGCATGAATAGTACAGATAGTATGGGAAGTCCTAGGAAAAAGACCTACACCAACCTTGGGTGTTTAGGGTAGGTGTTAAGAGCATAGACTCTGAAGTTAGTCAGTACTCAATTTGGAATCCCTATTCTATCGCCTGCTAGCTGTGTCACTCTGGAAAAACTGTAGCTTTTCCATTTGTAATTTTGGGGTGATTTCTACTTCTTATGTTCATATGAAGATTAAACTAAATAATGAATTTTAAGAAATGGTTCCTCTCCTCTTCTTTACCCTTCTTATTTTTAAAGACTCAGAGACATGTTCTGGATGTAATGATTTGTATGGAGTCTTAAAGGATGAGCAGATATTAGCCAATTAAAGAGAGAAAGTAGGAAGGCAAATCAATACAGAGGAAAGAACCAGAGTTGAATGATAAAATGGCATGTTTGAAGAACTCCAAGTGGTTAAGTTTAGTTGAAGTGTTATGGGAATACTGGAGGGAAGGTATGGCAAAGGGTCTCGGGGAGAAGTGTCCAGATTGACTTAAATACAGGGGCCATAAGAGCAGGAGCAGTAGACAAGGAGGCTGGTTTCAAATCATGAAAGGTCTCAAATAGTATAAAACATTTGAACTTATTTTACAAATAAGAAATTTTGGAGTAGAGAAATTACATTATTGGACTTATGGCCCTTAAAAAGTGTCCTCTGAGATATTAAAACAGTGTTTCCCAAAGTTTGGCCTGCAAAATTTCTGCATCTGAAATATCTACATATATAAAAACCTAAGTGACCAAATGACTGTTTGACTGTTCGACCAGTAGCTATGACACAAAATGACCATCAGGGGGCAGACGCTCAATGCACAGGCACAGAAACATGGGACAAACAGTTGAATCTTGGAGAAAAGTGGGGGAGGAGGGAAGGCAGGAAGAGATTAGCCAAAGATCTTACTTGCATAATAGAGGCCTGGTGCACGGATTCATGCACTGGTGGGATCCCTTGGCTTGGTCTGTGGGGATCAGGCTGAATCCATGCACCGGGCCTCTGACATCTCCCAAAGGCTCCTGGATTGTGAGAGGGCACAGGCCAGGCTGAGGGACCCCACTGGTATACCAATCAGTGCACTGGGCCTCTAGTTTATTATAATGGGGGTTCCTAGGTTCACCTCTGTAATGAGAATGGTTGAGGTTGAGAATGGAAATTTATTTCTAATGGTACCCCAAATTTTTTTGCATATTTAAGTTTGAGACCCGGTGCCCTAGAACAGGGATGGGGAACATCTGGCTTGTGGACCATAAAGGCCCTCAAAATCATTTGGTCTGGCTTTGCCAAGGCATTAGGAGTAAGTTATTTAAAAATTTGACCAAATATAGCAGGCTAATTTTAAGTTGATAATTTTGTATGGCCCATGAGTGATATTATAAATATCCTAATGACCCTTGGCAGAAAAAGGTTTCCCACCCCTTCCCTAGAACATAGCTTACATTTCAGTCAGAAACATTGAGACATTGAAACCAGCCAGGCAGCATTCAAACTTTGGACAAAACAGAGTTTCTATAATCATGTTGACATCCTTTTAAAGTAATTACTACAGTTTGGTATAGCCATCAACTGATTATTCATTTATAGATGAATGTTCTCCCTAAGAACAAGGATGTATTAAAAAAAAAAACACTTGAAGAGAAAATAATGCACTTATAAAGACAGTTTAACACATTCTCGAAGTGGTAATTACAGCTCTGTGTAATTTTCAAATCCAATTTTCACCCATAGGCAGGTGACGAGGAAAGGTCATAAAGACAACATGACCATAAAAATGCCCTCATAAACATTGTTCTTCAACATCAAAAGTGAAAATAAGTATGATTTACTTTATGACAAATGAATTGCTCATATAGCCAAAGAAAATAAACCTCTTCTCCCCGCCCCCCACCCCCCAATAAATGTCACTTTGACTTTTATTAACAACTAGAGGCCTGATGCATGAAATTGGTGGAGGAGTGGGCCTTCTTTCCCCTGGCTGCCCGCACCAGTTTCCTCTGGCACCCAAGATCTGGGCTGGCTTCCCTCCGGTTGCCCACAGGCACTGGGGACCCGGGCTGGCTTCCCTATGGCCTTGGCTTTGTCCTGAAGGACGCCTGGCCTAATTAGCATATTACCCTTCTATTTATAGATGTAAGATATAAACTTTTTATGAATTTAACCTGTACTTTAAATGTTGTAATTCTTCACATTCATTTTTATTTTTATTTTTGCTTTCTAATTGATCTTAGAGAGAGCGTGAGAAAGAGAGAGAGGAAGAGAGACACATCAATCAGTTGTTTCTCATACTTACCTTGACTAAGGATAGAACCTGGCATACAGGACAATGCTCCAACCAACTGAGCCACACCACCAAGGGTTACATCTTTACATTTATAACACCACTAGAGTTTGTGTAAAGTGCTGTAATTCTCACCTAAAGTGGATTTCTCTGTTTTGGGCAATTCATAATACCATGCTCTCTGAGAAGCATTCTTCCTTCCGAATCTGAAACAAAAGGAATATGCATCTCCTTTTGATCAAAGATAATAAAGCTGCAAACAAATCAGATAGCAGAAAGATACTGAAAGGTGTAATCAAAACAATAGAAATAGATTTATGACAGAGAGTGACTTGGGACCAAGTCAGGCTACACATTTTATAGACCTAATGAAAAATCAAAATACGGGCCCATGGTCAAAACAGGAAAATGTTTTTCTTTCTTTTGGAGTTTCTCTTGACCTATCATGGTATTTTTTTCTTTATTAGTCAACTAGAGGCCCAGTGCATGAATTTGTGCACTGGCAGGTTCCCTCAGCCTGGCCTGCACCCTCTTGCAATCTGGGACTCCTCAGGGGATATGGGGATCAGGCTGAAACTGGCAGTCCAACATCCACCAAGGGGTGTAGTAGTGCAGAAGTGGCAGGTGGCCTGGAGGAGCCTGAGCCTGTGCTGGGTGCTGAGCTGCTCCCACTCATCCAGGCCCTGCTAGGTAGTGCTGCCTAGTGGTGAGAGAGCCTTGCACCTCTGCAGCTGCATTTGCCATCCATGTGCTCCACATCTGGAGTCTTTAAGTCAATTGAGTGGTGCTCCTGCTGTGGGAGCGCACTGACCGTCAGTGGGCAGCTTCTACATTGAATGTATACCCCCTGGTGGTCAGTGTGCATCATAGCAATCAGTCAACCAATTGTTCAGTCATTTGGTCGCTTAGGCTTTTATATATATATATATATATATATATATATATATATATATATATATATATATATACATACAGAGGTCTGATGCATAAAATTTGTGCATGGAGGAATGTCCCTCAGCCTGGCCTGCACCCTCTCCAATCTGGGACATCCCTCTCACAATCTGGGACTGCTGGCTCCTAACTGCTTGCCTACCTGCTGGCCTGATTGCCCCTAACCACTTCACTGCTAACCTGATTGATGCCTAACTGCTCTCCTGCTGGCTCAATCACTCCCAACTGCCCTCCCCTGATGGCCTGATTGCCACTAACTACCATCGCCTGCTGGCCATATTGTGGTAGCCATCTTTTGGTGGCCATCTTGTGATGACATGAGGGCAGCCATCTTGAGGTGGCCATGTTGTGGTGGCATCTTGTGATGATGTCATGCAAGGGCGTGACACCACCTAGGCTTTTATTATATAGGATGCCTTTCTCATGTAAGTCAGTGGTCAGCAAACTCATTAGTCAACAGAGCCAAATATCAACAGTACAACAATTGAGATTTCTTTTGAGAGCCAAATATTTTAAACTTAAACTTTTTCTAATGTCACTTCTTCAAAAGTAGACTCGCCCTGGCCGCGGTATTTTGTGGAAGAGCCATACTCAAGGGGCCAAAGAGCCACATGTGGCTGGAGAGCCGCAGTTTGCCAACCACAGACTTAAACACAAGGATGCTTACAGGTTGAGTTCAGACTCTCAGAAGTACCCAGGACCTTTCCCTTAACTTCAGCTTGGCATTTGGGAGTAGTGGAAATGAGGTTAGGTAAAAGCCATTAACAATATGTAGGTTACATAGTATGTATTGTGAGAACTTATAAGTATGAAATTTGTCTAAGAGAGTGAAAACTCTTATGGATATGATTAAGTTTATTTAATCTGTCCTGTGGAATAGTTATAAGTGTTTACCATAGTGTAATATTTCTAAAGTATGGTTTTGTTATTATTTGGGGTTGAGAATAATAAATAACCAAAAGATTGCATATCTCCTTCATAATTTTTATTTTGTTTCTGGAAATACTTGTTTTACTTAATGTCACCATATAATTTTGAAATTATTATATGAGTTAATTTCAGTGTCAGATTCAATGTAGTCTTTTATAGGGAGTAGACCCTGTTCATAAAGATCACTGTATATTCTCACTTTAGGCTAATGACACTAAATTTTCCAAGTGTGTTCTATTTCTAGTTTCTTTCTACCGTTATCCTTCCTAACATAAATCTTACTTTCTTTTAATATACAAATATGACCTGTCACTTTCCTATTCAAAAGCCTCTTTTCAGTACAATTTGTCCATGGAATAACAGCCCTTGTCCTTATAGGTAATGAGGTTGCAAAGGGTCTCAGGCTACACTTGTCCTAGAAGCCATGCTCTAATCCTGTGGTGCTCTCCTTAGTCCTGAACAAACCTTGAACTTTCCTGGCTCTAAGCCCCTATTCAAGTGATTTTTGCTTAGAATAATTTCTTTCTGCATTCTCATTTCTGGCCTTCTATACTTTCTATGTATGGCTTCTTACAGATCAGTTTGTAATGCACCCCTTGCAAGAAACCTTCCTCAGTACCCATTTTTTCTTTCTCACTCTTTCATATTTGTGTGTATCAAAATTTATGCTTTTATTTTCCAATTATGTATGTTTGTAGGTAAAGTAATACACCATCAATGTTGAATTTCTGAGTCAATTGGTATATTGTCTTGATTTATTCCATGTCCATGCTCTTGTTCATGTTTTTTTCTATAACTGAAATTCCTTTTCCTTTTGGCTCATTAATCCATATTGAGCCTGTTCAGCAGCTTGTGTCTCATAAATCCCATTTTATGTGTTTCCTATTTTATGAATTTGTTTTTTCATTTACTATAGAATTCAGAAAGAAGGACTGAGCAAAAATACTAGTATATAAATACTTCTTAGTAAATAGTAATTTAATGTTTACATTTTGAGAACAATGAATTTACTTTTTAAAAAAAAATAATTATTATTATTTCTAAAGAAACAATCAGGTTTTTTTCTGGAAAATGAACCTACATACCAGCTTTGGAAGGCAGGGTACTACATGGTGGTATACTTCCCAGAGAAAGATATCACTATTCTTTGGGATAAAAAGACAACCATTCATATCAAAATTGGACCACAGTGGAAGGTAGGTCAACCTATTTGGTAGGTTAATCCAAGTGAGATGCAAAATATGAAATTACATGTGCCTTCTAATGTTTTGTGGAAATAAAATGATTAATGTCTTTTTTAAAGAAATGGGTTATATTTTCAGAATTACTAATTCATATTTCAGTGAATAACCACTTTACCAACTAAAGTACATCATTGTATACAGTTCTTTTTGTTTTAACCTTACAGTAACCAGTTTTCCAAACCTACTTAGGTCAGCATCTTTCTTCCCACCTCCTTCAGCATGGTTTTGTGATATGTTTGTAATACAGATTGATTCAATAGTTACAATCTGCACTTCATCTTTCCCTCCATATTCTGGATCTATTTTAAAATTTTTATATAGTTAAATTATTTTTAAAATGTAAAAACAATAATCTTATGATTTACAATTGTACAGATTTTAACAAACACATGGGGTTATATATCTACCACCACAGTCTTATATAAAGTAAATCCATCAACTCCAAAATTTCTCCCAGGTTTGCTCTTTACTGCCAACCCCTACCTCTGTTCCCTAAGCTTTGGAAACCACTGGTCTATTTTCCATTCCTAGAGTTTTGCTTTTTTTGGATATGATATAAATGAAATCATACAATCTGTAGTCTTTTGGGTCTGCTTTCTTTGATTTGGCAAAATACATTCAAGATTCATTCATATTGTTGAATGAATTAATAGTTTGTTCCTTTATACTGCTGAGTAGTATTCTGTTGTATATATGTACTAATTGTTTTATTCATTCATGATTTAATATTCCATCTTGGATGCTTACCATTTTGATAATTATATTTTAAGTTGTTTTAAACATTGTCTTCTACTAAATATTTTGTTAAACATTATTAAATATGTTTATTATTTTAAATATTTAAAATTTTATTTAAGTAGGTAGTTTAAATTTATATATTGTTATTTTTTGACATATTGATGTATTTATAAGAATTCAGTTTATCTGAAATTGAAACTGAGATATGGATATAATTTGTGGTAAATTAAAAGGAAAAAATTGTAACAATATATCCTCATAAATTATGAAAAATATATATTTAAAGATATTTTAACATATTTTAAATTTAAGATATGATTGTATATTGAGGTCATTTTATTTTTCCTAGGTGAGAGAATTTCCCCAAATCTATTCCTTTGTCTTTGCTGGTTTCTTGTATTTCTTTCATGAAGTTGATATAATTTTGTAATGGTCATATGTCTTTAACTATTTTCCTCTGCCATTTTTCTTTTTAAAAAAATATTTTATTGATTTTTTTACAGAGAAGAAGTGAAGGGATAGAGAGTTAGAAACATCAATGAGAGAGAAACACCAATCAGCTGCCTCCTACACACCCCCTACTGGGGATGTGCCTGCAACCAATGTACATACCCTTGACCAGAACCGAATCTGGGACTCTTGAGTCCGCAGGCCAATGCTATCCACTGAGCCAAACCGGTTAGGGCTTCTCTACCATTTTTCATCATGTATTCTCCTTTCTCTACTTTTGTAACCATTTATTTAGTTTTCTGCACCCCCCTCCCCCGCCCTGCCCCCAATGGTGGATTGTCCAGTCTTTGGATAAGCGGAGTGGCTTCTGAGAGCAGAGACACTGAGGTCAGCAGTGGCCTGGCAGCTGTAATCCCAGGGTTGTTGTCAGCCTTGATGAAGACACGGGCAGTCTGCTTCATCGTTAATGAAGGGCTACAGTGCACCCTTCAGCACACCAAGAAAGTTTAGTTTGCTTCGTTTTAAAATTTTAAGGAGGATTTCCATGGTTTATGAAAAATTCTTCCCTGTATTCTTAGTCCATCTCCTTTCACTCAGAGTAAAATTTTACACATTATTTGAGAAAATGCAGTGGGTATTGTTGATGTAAATAGTCCATATGGTACTTTCAATAATAATTTCACAACCCATAATGATTTTTATGAAATTAAGTAAAATTTAGATCTTATTTATTCTATATCATGATGGCATGATACAGAAATATTAAAGTTAATTTTTTGTTATATTTTTAATGTTTTGGCTTTTCAGTCTAATAAGGAGGAAAAGAAATTCGTTTATTGTTTCAACATTTATAGTGTTACAAAACCTTAAACATATCAAGAGGTGGGGCTTTCATCAATAAAACTTTATGTATATGTGAATACACACAAGTGTAATGTTTGTATTATTATTTTTCAAGTTTCTTATGCTATTGGTTGCATCAATGCTAAGACATTGGTAGATGTGGAAAGATAAAATTTGGGTATATATTTAACGATTATTTTTAAATTCTTTTAAATTTGTGAGAATTTAAAAATAATTGTTAAATATAATTAGCTAAGTGTGAAACTACCTTTTTTAAACAAATTGTAAATGGTAATTGAAGAAATTCTTAAAATGTGTATCTTAAATATTTAAAATATTTTAGTTATGTGTCCTTAAATGTTAAAGTGAATATAGAATATTTCTTAGTAATTTTCTCTTACTTTAGAACAAAATATCAGGATTATGTGGAAACTTTGACAAATGTACTTCAAATGACATGACCACATCTAATAACTTAGAAGTGAGAAACGCCCAGGTGTTTGGGGATAGCTGGGCATTAGGACAGGTAAGTTGAACATATATCTCAGGATTAATTTTATTCTTATGGGAATATTTATTTAGGTCATACTATTCTTATGTAATATTTGTATAGCAATTTACATTGGACGAACCGCTTTCACATTTACCTTTTCATATAATTCTTGTGACAACCATGCAATGTAACAGATGTCTTCATGTTATCAATGGAGAAACTGAGGCTGCAGGAGGTTAAATTATTTGTGAATGAGACAAATATTACGAAAGATTATATTAGGAAGGATGGGTCTGGAGAATTCAAGGAAGTCTTTTGCCTTCGTGGCTTGTTGGATAGATGCTGGCGCTCTTCCCCGAGGCAGGACAAAGCGGAGAGTGGGTGGCAGGGGACAGTGGAGCAGGACAGGGGTGCAGAGATGAGTAGGCTCGGATATGGTGAGAGGGAAGTGACAGAGACATCTTTTGTGAAGATGCCCAGGTTTTAGATCCAATAAAGAGATCCGGGCTGGAAATAGATTTGGCAGATACAAGTGTATTCAGGGTGATGAGGCCATGAGAAGGGAATGGAATGTGGAAAAGAGAAGGTCAAGGTTTTCAGAGAAGGAAGGGTGAAGGAGAAAGAACGGGGACTAGCAGCCAATGAGGACGCCCCGCCCCCCATTCCCGGAAAATGGTGCCACCAAAATCAAATGAGGAGAGACCTTTAAAAAGAACAAAGTAATAAACAGAAAAAAGGTAGCAATAAAGGTCAAGTGAGATGAAGACCGCAAAACTGCCTTTATACTTATCAATGGAGAGACCAAGATGACCTTTCCCAGGGCGGTGTCAGGGTGTAGATTAGAAGAGGCTGAGACCACATTGCTGAGTACATGGGCGGTGAATCACCGCCTGCTGACACGAGTGTGCAGAGCTCAGAGGATGGCACGGGACAGAAATGAAAGAGGTGAAAATTAAAGGAAAGAGAATCCTTTGCTCAGGTAATGAATGACCTTAATCATTTAAGTGCCGCATCTAAGGCAATTGGGAGATTATTTACATCTACTGTCTCTAAGAGCCCTATGATTTTTAACAGTATGCATGGTTGCTTTCAAAAATAATGCATGCTATGAAGATTGAGCTGGCTGAGCACTGTGCTTTAGGCAAAACCTGTCTGGAAGAAGGAGGATGTATGGAATTAGCTGTGTTTATCATGGATACAGTCAGCATTGGTTACTCTGGTTTCTGCCTCACAGATCACCCCTAAAACTTGCTTTTCTCCCTTAACATTTTCCGCAGTGTGAAAACGCACATGAATTATTTAAACCCTGTGAGGCACATCAGAACAAATTTCCTTATGCCAAGAAAGAATGCTCCATTTTGTACAGCGATGTTTTTGCTCCTTGTCGCAATGTGGTAAATGAATACTTTACTAATCTTTCACCTTTAAATGGATATTGTTACGTTTATAACATTGAGACAAATAATTCAGCTACCCATGATTAGGAAGACAAATTTGGTAGTTTGTTTTTTCTGTAAAAGTGATGCATTTATTTGATTTCCTCTCTCCCCACACTATCTTTTTTTTTTTTTTTAACAGCATCCATTTGCAGGAATCTCTATTAGTTTATGAAGCATTTCTTTGCATACATCATCAAAGCCATGAAAGATTGATAAAGATGCATTTGTTTTTCTGCAGAGAATATTGCAAATAGGCATGCTCTTCCTCAACCCCCAATATAGTTTAAAAGTATTTCTAATAGCACATTTAAAATAGTTTTAGAAGCGTATCACAAGATGGATGTAACTTATTTAGAAATGTAATTGATTAAGATATCTATAGACATCAAGTAAAAGTACCACCGGTGACAGAACTTTTTTAATGCCAGTGTGAATATTCCACAGATGAAACAAATTATAAATCTTTTATATTGCATATGTTGAAATTATATTGGTATGTTAATTACATTACATATTTTGCTAGTTCTTTGATCTTACATTTGCTTAATCAATTTCTTTCTCCTGTGAGCACTATAGAGATGTCAGTGATAACCTGATAATATCAAATTTTATAAATCTACGTTAGTTTTTCCTTAGAATTTTTTTCAATTATAGTTAGTAGTTACTGAAATTGATTGATTATTTTTTTACCTAAATTTTTAGATTGATGTTACTTCTTTTGCCAAAAATTGCCATGAAGACACTTGTAACTGTAATCTCGGTGGGGATTGTGAATGCTTATGCACAAGTGTAGCAGCGTATGCGCATAAGTGTTGTCAGGAAGGAGTAACGGTTCACTGGAGATCCTCTACTGTTTGTTGTAAGTATCCCTCTTAGGACATCATCATCAGGTGGGAATGCCATAAGGAGATCCTATTAATTGTCTTCTCATAGAACTCATGCCATAAAACTCATGGAAATAAAATTACTTTAAGATGACTAAATTGTATATTCCTGTGACAATGCAGATACATTTTAGTATAGCTAAAGGACTTATAAACAGAAAAATTTGAGATAATGTTTTCTGTTCTGTGTTTGACTGTTGTCACTTCAACATGTGAACTATAATTTGTTTATATGCTATCCTAAGATAAGGTGTTTAGTCCACTATTCCTCTTATGGCTATGAAGTTTCTCTGTTGTGATTATAAGAAACATATTTTTTAAAACATCATTTTGAATTGATTTTAAATTTGATTCTAAACTTATTATGTACTTGTGTAGATGGTTAGTCTGCTGAAGACTTTATAATTATGTCACTTCAGTGTTCTTTTGCTTGGTCATTGATAAACACATGGCAATGTCTTACATTTAGGTAAGTGGTATTATATATGTTAATATTTCTTCTCTTTTTTCTTTTAGCACATGATTGTGATTCTTACAATGAAGGTATGTGACAGTTAAAGAATATCACTTTAATATTCTATTAAATGTATCTTCAGATTAAAAGTTTTTGGACAACTTTGCTGGGAACAAAGTATGAATAGTTAATAATTTGGTTTGCAATTCAATAAAAGCCTTTGCCTTCTAACCTGTATCTAAATTTCTAAGTATTTGTGTTAAAATTTATTCCCTGGGAAATAAAAGGATAGTATGACCATCGTCTCAGCACATAGGAGGCCATCAATAGTTTTTGTATGATATGAAAATATGAATGAGTAAACTTAGCTAATTTTTTTTGTAAAATGAGAGACGTAGACCAAATGTATACCTTTTACCATTATGTATAAAAATGAACATTATGCAAAATTTTATTATGTTGTAGAAAAGGGAAACAAGTTATAGATGTAATAATAACAGAAGGAATTTATATAGTCATAAGTTAGGGCACAATTATTTAAATTTTATAAGAACGACAACATATTAATTTCATAATAAATAATGAAAATCTCCTAGCTCCAAAAAGTATACAAATTTGAAGTAAGCAGTCTATCAGATGGTGCTGGCTGTTACTAAGTTATAGAAGCTATGAGACAAAATTATGTTCTCAATGAAAGCATCATAAGTTGGCAGATTGGAGCTTGCTTCTTGTCAAACCTGTTCAATGAGGAAGGCGTAGCCACTTAACACTAATTTCATAAAAGTAAGATGATCCAGGAGGTGTCTTTTTTGTCAGTGACTGGACAAAATATGAACCCATGATGGAAATAATAGAGTAATAGTTGTAGGAAACCCTAATCCCGTGGTCAGCAACCTGTTGCTCGTGAGCTACATGCGGCTCTTTGGTGTCTCTTCCACAAAATACCATGGCCTGGATGAGTCTATTTTGAAGAAGTGGCATTAGAAGAAGTTAAGTTTAAAAAATTTGGCTCTCAAAAGAAATTTCAATTGTTGTACTGTTGATATTTGGCTCTGTTGACTAATGAGTTTGCTGACCACTGTCCTCAGCCATTCAAAAACACCCATAACCAAGCGACCAATCAAAGGCATTTTTGGTGCTTTATTGAGTCAGAGAGTTTGTCAACTACAGTACAAAGGAGGCCAGAAAATTTTAGAGAAATAGAGATGCTAAATTAAAAAGAAAGTAAATATTTTAGTTTTTCATTGTTTTCATACAGGTATGGAAGTTTGATAAAGGAAACAAACATTAAAAATATTCTGTGACACCAAAACCGGTTTGGCTCAGGGGTAGAGCGTCGGTCTGTGGAATGAAAGGTCCCGGGTTCGACTCTGGTCAAGGGCATGTACCTTGGTTACGGGCACATCCCCGGTGGGGGGTGTGCAAGAGGCGGCTAGTCGATGATTCTCTCTCATCGATGTTTCTAACTCTCTGTCCCTCTCTTTCTCTCTGTAAAAAATCAATAAAATATTTTTTTAAAAATTCTGTGATAGTTTAAAAAAATGTCCTGTTCAGGATTTAAAACACACCCATAATCCACATCAGTCATTTGGAATTCATGTTTAAAATGAGATGGATTGCCTAATATATATAACAGTAATAATAACAATAGTTTTTATTGTATTAGCAACTTTATAATTTAAGCTTCAAAATATGCTTGTACTATATGCATTATTATTAACACTTTATAGAGGAGGTAATTGAAGGACAGAGGGGTAAATAATTTGGACAAAGTCACTTAGCCAAAATGTTGTTAGCTGGGATCTATATGCAATCTGAGTTCAGAACCAAGGAGCTTGACCTCCATGCTACACTGCCTAGTGTCTGATTAATACGGTGGTCAGAAAACTGTTGCTCGTAAGCCACATGCGGCTCATTGGCCCCTTGAGTATGTCTCTTCCACACAATACCATGACCTGGGCGAGTCTATTTTGAATAAGTGGCATTAGAAGAAATTTAAGTTTAAAAAATTTGGCTCTCAAAAGAAATTTCAGTTTGCCGACCACATGTGTTAACCATTAACACATCCTCGTCTAAGAATGATCAGCACACGTTGTTATAATACACTCTGCACAATGCACACAGATACTGATTCAAGAAAACACTCCACAGACAACAGTATGATGGTTACCAGAGGGAAGAGGGTGGGGTAAAGGGTAAAGGGGGCCAAATATACAGTATATGTGGTGATGGAAGATGATTTGACTTTGGGTGGTGGGCACACAATGCAATATGAATATCATGTACCATGGAAATCTGCACCTGAAACCTATATAATCTTATTAAGCAGTGTTACCCCAATTAAAAAAACAAAACCAAAACAAAAGACAGACAAAAAAAAACACCCACTCCAATCACTTCTTTACTTAGGAATTCCTGCCTCATGCAGTTCTGCTGTGAAAGCCTCCACCTGTGCCCTGTACTTTCTCATGTTCCTTCTGGAGGCTGTTGGATCCAGAAGCAGGATTTTCTGAGAATTGACTTTCTGCCTCTTCTTATTTCCTATATTTTCCTTTCTGGCAACAAGTCTGTGCACTTCTACTGGTGGTTCTTTCCTCTAATGTGTTAGAGTATTCTTCAAACCAGTTCTTTTAGTTTCATATTTAATTGGTCATATTCAGAGGGTGAACATGAGGCATTTGGCCTTCATGAGACACCAATGGACTCAGTGAAGTGACAGGGAAATCTATTCTCTATGACTAAACTAACGGGGAAAAGAACCAATCTGCACAGGAGAGTAAGAGCTTGTGAAAATAGCCCTAGCTGGTTTGGCTCAGTGGATAGAATGTCGGCCTGTGAACTGAAGGGTCCCGGGTTCAATTCTGGTCAAGGGTGTGTACCTTGGTTGCAGGCACATCTCCAGTAGGGGGCGTGCAGAAGGCAGCTGATGGATGTTTCTCTTTAATTGATGTTTCTAACTCTCTATCCCTTTCCCTTCCTCTCTGTAAAAAAAATCAATAAAACATATTTTTTAAAAGAGTTTGTGAAAATAATGCAATAAAATGGGTGATTGACAGGAATAAATATTTTTATAGTAGTACAGAAAAATATTTTTAAATGATTATTCTTAATGTTTTTCATCCCAAATTATTTCAGAGCTATTGTAAATTTGCCTACTCTTCTTTGACATACTTCTCTGTTTACTTACCACATAATGGACACTATCTTTTAAAAAAATACACCTTAACACACAAAGCCACCCTACCAACTCAGAGAAGCAGCAAAAATGCCGAGACAAGGAAACAGATCACAAACGAAAGAAATGGAAGACAAAAAGCGACTGAATATAGAGTTCAAAACCACACTTAAAAGGTTTTTCAAGAATTTCCTAGAAAAGGCCAATAAAATAAATGAGATTTATGAGGATATGAAAAGGGATCAACTAGAAATAAAAAGGGATCTACTAGAAATAATAAAGGATCAACTAGAAATAAAGAATATATTGTCTGAAATAAAAAAAAAAAAATTATACAGAGTCCTAAAATCAGAATGGAAGATTGCAAGAACAAAGTCAAAGATTTGGAACACAAAGAGCCAAAGGACACTCCTCCGCAGAAGCAAGAAGATAAGAGAATCCAGAAAGTTGAAGATAGTGTAAGAAACCTCTGGGACAACTTCAAGCGAACCAAAATAGAATTATGGGAGTCCCAGAAGATGAGAGAGAGCAAGATACTGAAAACATACTGAAATAGTGACAGAAAACTTCCCCCACCTGGTGAAAGAAATAGACTTATAAGTCCAGGAAGCACAGAGAACCCCAAATAAAAGAAATCCAAAGAGGACCACACCAAGACACATATAATTAAAATCCCAAGAGCAAAAGACAAAGAGAGAATATTAAAAGCAGCAAGAGAAAAGTAGATAGTTACCTATAAAGGAGCACCCATACGACTGTCAGCTGATTTCTCAACAGAAACCATGTAGGCCAGACGGGAATGGCAAAAAATATTCAAGGTGATGAATAACAAGAACCTACAGCCAAAAATACTCTACCCAGCAAAGCTATCACTCAGAATCGAAGGCCAGATAAAGAGCTTCACAAATAAACTTAAGCTAAAGGAGTTCATCACTGCCAAAACAGAATTATATGAATTGCTGAAAGGGGTTCTTTAGGAAGAGGAAGAAAATAAAGATAAAAATTATGAACAACAAATATGTAACAATCAACAAGTGAATCTAAAAACCAAGGGAAGTAAAAAACATGATGAACAATATTAACTGTTGAATATAATAGAATCAGAGGAACGGAAGGGGAGTGGACTGATGATTCTTGGGGAAAAGGGGAGTGGGGGGTGCGGGAAGAGACTGAATATAAACTGTGCACCTATGGATGAGGACACGGGGGGATGGGGAAAGGGCAGAGGGTGGGATGGGAACCTAATGGAGGGGAGCAATGGAGGGGGAAAATGAGGAACATTTGTAATAATATGAACAATAAATATTTATTTAAAAAGTAATAAATCAAATAATAAAAATAACAACATAAATTATTAAAAATTATATATAAGAAAAAAATATATATATTGTTGAGTTTTTACAGAGAAGAAGAGAGAGGGATAGAAAGCTAGAAACATCGATGAGAGAGAAACATTATCAGCTGCCTCTTGCACATCCCCTACTGGGGATGTGCCCACAACCAAGGTACATGCCCTTAACCGGAATCAAACCTGGGACCTTTCAGTCCACAGGCCGACGCTCTATCCACTGAGCCAAACCAGTTTCGCCAATGGACACTATCTTTTTAAAATTCTCACTTATTATTTAAGAAATTCAGAAATAAATAACTGTAATTCTGTTAGAGGAAAAAAAATTTTAAAGGCAGATGAATTCAGAGCTTACAGCTGAGATTCTCTCAATAACCTTCAATACAAAGACTGTATATATTATTTTCATGTTCATTTTATGGCATTTACAACAATATAAATATTTTATTGTTATTGCCATAAATGAGTAAGGACTTCACAATCCCTCTAAAAACTGTTGTATACATTTTATGTTCAGTGTTTTCTTATAGGATATGCTTAATACTATGTTTAAAAAAATCACTGCAGGAAATAATTGCTTTTGGTAGGTGGTAAAATTATTCTTCTCCCTGCAGAAAATTAATGATAAAGTCAATGACTTGTGTCTCTCAATTGTTGGTGAAAATGTATGAAAACAATCCAGACGCAAGATATCAATCAAATTGGAGTCAACTCAGGAGTGTTTGATTTTTATACAAATGGATTTCTCAGGTGGCAGTTATCTCTTCAGACGGCTGTAGCAAGGGACTTGTGCAGTAGGGCAGATATTTTGTTCATTTATCTATTTCCTTTTCCATATATATATATATATATATATATATATATATATATATATATATATTGATTTCAGAGAAGGAGGGAGAGAGAAAGAAAGAGATAGAAACATAAATGATGAGAGAATCATCCATCGGCTGCTTCCTGCACACCCCCTACTGGGGATAGAGCCTGCAACCTGGGTATGTGCCCTGATGGAGAATTGAACTGTGACCTTCTGGTTCATGGGTCGGTGCTCAACCATTGAGTCATACTGAATGAGTCATACTGAAGGCCAGTCATACTTTTTCCTATTCTTATGTTGAATATCCATGAGGTTATTCAAACCCTTAAGTTATATTTGTATATATGCCTTCTTTATTTTGAATTGTATCTAATTATAATATACATATTTATCTACTCATTTGTACATTATTTACATAGAGGGATGGGAAGAAGTAGGTTTGCAGTTGTGAGCACTTGAAACACAGAACTTGTTCTTATATTATCTATCTATCTAAAATTTATTATTGCTAACTTTCTTTTGCTTACCCTGTATTTATACAAATTTACATATTTGTAAATTGAAGGATATCACATGTTGGAATTTTATGTTGTACTCGTCTTTTCTAGAAAACAATTAAGTAGGTGGTGTAGACTAATGATAGAGTTTTCTTTGGTTTTCATTGACTTGGGCTCACAGAGAAACACTGTACATTGTAACTGCAGTGGGGTGTGCACTGCTTAGAAATTCTCCACTGTCCCTGCTCAGCTTTGTCTTGGTGTGGGGCAAAGTTCTTTCAAGTCTCCTCTCCACCCAATGTGTCAAGTCCCTTAGAAAGCTCTTTTCCTCGTGGCTTATAAGTGTCCCCAGCAGTTGAAAGGCAAGGTGTCCGAGCTGATGAATCAGTGGAGAGGACAACGCTTGAAGATAACGTATTCTCTCTTCTCCTGGTCCTAATGGTGAACATTTTGGTTCTTGCTCTCCTTTCTACTTAAAATATGTTTGGCCCTCCAATCCAATGATTTTCTTTTCTACTCTCAGGCCTGGTCTTCATTCTGAAAGGGAAAGAACCTTGTCCTTGGATTTCTTTAAATATTTTCTTAACTCCAATCTTAACAATAAGCTGGGAAAGGAAATTGTCCTTAAGATTAAAAATTAGAGAATAGAAGGAAAGTGAAATGTGATGAGAGTAAACAGATTAATCTTTTTTAAAATTTTTTTATTTTTATATATTTTATTGATATTTTTTACAGAGAGGAAGGGAGAGAGATAGAGAGCCAGAAACGCCGATGAGAGAGAAACATCGACCAGCTGCCTCCTGCACACCCCCTACCGGGGATATGCCCGCAACCAACTTACATGCCCTTGGCCGGAATCGAACCTGGGACCTTTCAGTCCGCAGACTGACGCTCTACCACTGAGCCAAACCGGTTTCAGCAGATTAATCTTTTTTGATACCACATGCTACATATATATTAGCATTTTACATAACTTATAACAAAATATACATGTCTGTAAAAGGTATACTGCTGATAATTTTTAACTTAATTTTGATGATTAAGAATAAACTTCACATAGGATTGGGTTGAAGTTAATTTGATCTTATTATCATAAAACCTAACTCATATAATTTAAATATTAGCAAATTTATTTACAATATATATTCTTCTGTTTATAAGATTATATTTGCAGAAAATATCAGATTGAGCAAATATTTTCTACTTTATATGGAACTATTTAAGTGTGTGGGAAATGACAGTATTAAATAAAAAGATCTTTGATTTCTCTGTTAAGCTTCATTTTCATTTTTTAAAAATTTATCTTTATTATTGAAAGTATTACAGATGTCCCATTTTTCTCTTCCCACTGATCCCCTCCACAAGACTCCCTTCCCCCAAGGCCTACTGCCATATAGTCTATGTCCATGGGTTATGCATATACACATATAATCTCTCTATCACAGTCCTCCGAGATTTGTCAATCTGTTCTATGCTTCCATGTCTCTAGATCTATTTTGTTCATTATTGTCTTTTTTATAGATATGCCTCACTGGTGAAATTCAATCATTCCTAGAACAGCAAAATATTGTATATCAAGTCTGTGAATTCTGTTTTCATGAATGTAACCTATTAGGGAGAAATTATTTTTAGAAGACTATCAGAATATCTGGCCATTGATGGATAAATAAACTTATGCTTATTGAGAGTAGATTGGAATCTTGGAATATTACAGTGGAAGGTTAAATAGACAAAGTTCTTCATAAAGGTGGGAAAATTTGAGGTGCAGAAAGCTTATGTCAACTTCATATCCAGCACTGCTATACATACATGTATACATATACACATCCATGTGTATATATATTCTAAATTACATAGTCCAAAAATTATAGTACATATTTTTGTAAAGAGTTCAGCAATTTTATTAGTGACTAATGTTTAAATGCTTAGTACATTTTGGAGTAGCTTTGGTTATTAAAATTTATCCCATTGAAATGACAGCTTGAAATGTAAAAATTCTATGCCAATTTATAATTCTCTTATTTGTATTTAAATAGGGCTTGGAGAAGGTCCATATATGCTGGCAAGTTATGGGCAGAGTGGCCTTGTTTTGGGGGCCAATATAACCAGTAGAAGCATTTTCCCTCTGTCAAGAGTTGGTACTCAAGGTGATTTATTTTTCATTTTTATGATCACTCCAGGTCTTTTCAAAGAAAAGGCATCATGTAAGTATAATTTCCAATTGAAAATAAGATTTTACTTTTCTATTTACATTTTTTTCAATTATTTATTCACTATATATTAATTTGGGATCTAATATGTTTATGGCATTTTTTCTAGGTGTCCCAGAGAATATAAAATAAGATGCTGGCACATGAACTATCTGTCTCTTTTGTACATAAAGTAATTGCTTTTCTTTATCTGTTGCAATGTATATGTTAGGATTGCAATTTTTTGAGTATTTTGTGTCCTAAATAAAGCACAGCTTAAAATTTTTATAGTATCAATCACTGAACTTAATTTGAAAGTTTTGAAAAGCAGTCCACTAATAGCTAATATCTGAAAGTTTTTAATGTTAAAGGAAAAGAAAAAAATGTGATTTGATATAAAAGTTGTTAAATAGTAAGAACATAACTCAGAGCAGAGAGAGCCATTGGGACCATTTGTTACCCTCACGTGCCCTTGTGTGTCTCGGTGCCTGCCCCTCATTTACTGACCTACATGGGTTGTATCTGCTTGGAACCTGTCTGATCTGTGAGGCCTGGGCTACGTTGTTATTATACCAGCCATGCCTTATGTACTTATGTATAAGCTTAGGAAATGTTTATTGAATGAATAAATCCAATTTAAATTTCACCTGTTCTGAGAAATCTGACTCTCCAATTAGAATAAGTTGCATTTTTCTTATAAAAAGAGCTCCTTGTTTTTTTTTAAAAAACTTTGAGAACACCTAAGTTCTAATTTATATATTTGTCTCTTTAAAATATTTATTTTATTATTATTTGCATGTTTCAGGCTCAACAAAGGGACTTGCAAGTTTTAGGACACAACAAAAGTCTTTGGAAAGATATATTGACTCATAGAGAGAACTTTGCATTACATGATTTACAATAACAGGTTTTTAATAGAAAAATCCTAATGGGTTTAAATTAAGACCTCTTATCAAATATATAACTTGCAAATATCTTCTCTTTTTCAGCAAGTTGCTTAAAATATTAAGGTCTAAAAATTAAACCTAAAAACTTAATTTAAAAGCATGTTTATATTATAGGTTTTGCAAATATAAGGGAAACTTTTAAAGCCTATATGAAAAAAAGGATTATACTTCTCAAATGCTTTGTAGTTGTTGATTAGCAATTTGATCCTCTACTGGGAGTAGACCATAATGTTGATCTAATTTTTTTCTTAATGCAGTAATATAACTTGAAAGAACATTTGCTCATTAAAAACCCAGTGACACTGAAACACAGTGACATGCCTAAATTGATCTGTTTCTCTATTCTCTTATTCTTTTCTGTTATCCAACGAAGCCATATGTAGATTTCATGCATATGAAAATGTCAAAGCTTACTAGTACAAATACGTGTGCAATTAATAATTTAATTGCTTGTATGATATTTTATATCCAAATGGATATATCTCTCCGCCCACCCCAAGATATGATGAATTATTTTAAAAAATAGCACTCATCAAATACTCTTAAAAGTTGTCACTGTTATCCAATGCATTAAAATACTGTTTTTTTCTTTAGAGATCTTATAATTCATTTCTGAAATATGTAAGAATTGCATTAATAATGCAGGGCAACTTTGCAGTTTTGTTTTTGTAAACTTTATAGGCATGTTTTGTAATGCCGGCGGTGGTTCTCTGCTTTCTCCAGAGAATCGGGGGGCTTGTCACACACACTGCTCTCTGTCTTTCAGCAATAGCACTCGTGTCCTTGGAATCAGCTGAAAGGCCAAACTACTTTCTCTATGTCCACAAGGATGACACGCTTAGTTTGAAACTGTGGCAGGTGAATTCGGCGTTTCATCGGAGAGCCACCTTTTTCCACCACCAAGGCCTGTGGATTCCTGGTTACAGTGCCTTTGAGTTATACAGCAAGAAAGGCTTTTTCATCACCCTCACGGATTTTACTGTCAAAGCATCAAAATATGATGATTCGGAAGAATTTAAACATGCAAGTAGCTTCAGCGTTGAAGGTGTGTTTCCTGAGGTCTTCAAAAGAAGAATAAATAGATAATTTACCTAATGACAGGTTTTAATTTCAAATCATTCTTAATGAGTATATGTATATGGCAATAATGATGCCTACTTCACAGGGTTGTTGTATGGTATAAGTTAATTGGTAAATTGCCTACAACAGCCTTGAACAATGTAATTTTTAGTTATTGGCCCAATGATTACTTTCAGTGCTGTCTGGGCTTTGGAAATAGAGCTCATCCATATCTCATGGAGGTCTAGTGTTTGTATCTACTTTTAAAAATATATATATATATTGCCGAAACCGGTTTGGCTCAGTCTGCGGACTGAAGGGTCCCGGGTTCGATTCCGGCCAAGGGCATGTACATTGGTTGTGGGCACATCCCCAGTAGGGGGTGTGCAGGAGGCAGCTGGTCGATGTTTCTCTCTCATCGACGTTTCTAGCTCTCTGTCTCTCTCCCTTTCTCTCTGTAAAATATCAATAATATATATCAATAATATATATATATATATATATATATATATATATATATAATTGATTTTTTACAGAGAGAAGGGAGAGGAGAGAGAATAGAGAGCTAGAAACATCAATGAGAAAGAGACATCGATCAGCTGCCTCCTGCACACCCCATACCAGGGATGTGCCTGCAACCAACGCACGTGCCCCTGACCGGAATCGAACCTGGGACCTTTTAGTCTGCAGACCGATGCTCTATCCACTGAGCCAAACCGGTTTCAGCTGTATCTACTTTTTGTTCCCTAGAAGACAACTTCTCAATAACCTGAATCTGAATGATAAAGACAAATGCTTATCTCTGCCCTGGGAGTACTGGAGTGTCTAGTTCCACTGGCCTCTGGAAGGCTCCCCTGGCTCAGCTGGAACCTGATCTTATTTCTAGAGATCCTTCGAGTGGCATAGCCATTGCATTTTCTGACTTTCAGAGAGCAATCCTCACTGCCTCATTCCATGTTTAAATCTCACCCTTTATTTTCAAACCTAACAGCTTACTATCTGTCTTGGTTCTCCCACACAAGCCCTTACAGTCTAACCTACCCTTGTCAGCCTGAGAAAACTAATCATTTGCCTTTTCTGTTGTGGATAAATTTCTGTATCCTGGATAGTCTTTGAATTTTAGATAATTCAAGTTGAGCTTCAAAAAAGGTTTCTGCATTTATGAGAAAAAGAACCACAGACATGCCTATATAGCATTCAATAGGGAGGATGTGATATTTTTTTTACATGAATTTACTTCAAGGTCAACATTTTACAAACCTATATATCCCTTCCAATCTAGAATATGGTCCCTTAGAACTAGACCCAGAAGTTCTACCTACCTGTGGACAACTATAGCCAATGGCATCATCAAAATCTCAGAAATGGATCTTTGTGGACTTCTTAAACCTAATAAATGCTAGGGATCTACTCTAATCTTTGAACCAATACTCTCCCAGACCCATGATCCCAGCATGTCTAACACCACGCTAAACTTTATATGCATAGAAGTCTTCCAAAAAGTATTACTTTCCTTCCCATTCCATGGAATTGAATTCTGTATTCAGAGTCCAAGAAACAATCTGTTTCCTGAATGCTCTCTCTCATGGAGCTCTGCAGAGATAATTTTGGACTGCTGCAGAAGGAGCGGTCTGTGGTGTGGGGAAGGGAGAGTATTAGTAGAATTGACAGGAGAAAAATCTTTAATCAAGGGAGGTTTTATAACTGTAAGCATGTATTATTAAAATCCATTCTTTTTTGTGTGTCTCAGATAATAATTATCATGTACAAGGTACTATGCTAAGTTCTGGGAGAAGAATAAACATGGAGTGTTCTCCCTAGGTTTGATGGCAGGCGACTGGTTTTTGGTCTTGCCATTTTCTAATTGTTTGACCTTGGCAAGTTACTTGGCACCTCTGTGCCTCAACTTCTTTTTTAAAAAAATATATTTTATTGATTTTTTTACAGAGAGGAAGAGAGAGGGATAGAGAATTAGAAACATCAACGAGAGAGAATCATCGATCAGCTGCCTCTGGCACACCCCCCACTGGGGATGTGCCTGCAATCAAGGTACATGCCCTTGACTGGAATCAAACCTGAGACCTTTCAATCCACAGGTCTATGCTCTATCCACTGAGCCAAACCGGTTTCGGCTCAACTTCTTATTAATACAATGGAAATACTACCTACCCACCACGGTTGTTATAAGGATAAAATATAATGATAAAAAAATTACTTGGTAAAAAATAAAATCTGAGCAAGTGTTTAATATGTCATCAAATGTGGATTAATAGGAACCCAATACACATAAAGAAAGGAAGAAGATTTAAAAATTTCCTAGGCCTCTTCCCACCTTGCTTTTTAAAATATTTGAAAGAGAGACTAACATTTAGATATGCAACCTGCCTATGAGATGCTTTCATCATCAACCAATTACAATGCTTTACCTTTTCCCTGCTTGTTCCACAGCATTAGTGGTCAAAGAGGGAGAGGGGGATCAATCCCTGGAAGAATTACTATCACAAATCATTATTTTTCAAGCTAAACATAAAAAATATACATAATCTATGCTTTATTTTTTCCACTAGAAATCCAGGCAGTAGTGCCTTATAGGAGGATGTGTGAATGGAGATATGAACCTTGTGCCATTCCCTGTTTTAAAACGTGTAGTGATCCTGAAGGATTGGCATGTAAATTTCTTCCACCGTAAGTCATGTTTAAATATTCCATAAACTTGTTTTATTTTATACAAGTGATAGTAGTCAAGGATTGGTTATGTGCCAGGAATTCTAGCTGCGTCTGATATAGCAGTGAACAAAATAGATGAAGTGTCTATCCCTATATAGCTTAAATTTCGTTGAGGTAAGGCAGAGAATACTATATAATAAAAGAGTAATATGCAAATTAACCATCACTCCAACATATAATATGGCTGCCTCCATGTGGTCAAAGATGACTACTTCCATTTAGACACAAGATGGCTGCCTCAAGATGGTCAGCAGGGGAGGGCAGTTTGCAGGGACCAGGCCTACAAGGGAGGGCAGATAGGGGTGACCAGGCGGTAGAGAAGGGAAGTTGGGGGCAACTGGGCCTGCAGGGAAGGGAAGTTGGGGCAGACCCAGGCTGCAGGGGAGAGCATTTGGGGGGGGGGGGGGTGCAGACCAGGTCTGCAGGGGAGGGCAGTTAGGGGTGACCAGACCTGCAGGGGAGGGTAGTTAAGGGCAAACAGGCTGGCAGGCAGAGGCGGTTAGAGGCAGTCAGGAAGGCAGGCAGGCAAGTAGTTGTGAACCAGCAGTCCTGGATTGTGAGAGGGATGTCCGACTCCCTTTTTAGGTCCAATCCCACCAGGCAGTCGGGCATTCCTCGAGGGATCCCAAATTGGAAAGGGTGCAGGCTGGGCTGAGGAACACCTCCCACCTGCACAAATTTTGTGCACTGGGCCTCTAATAATCAAATAAAAATGTAAATATATAATGCAATAGGTCATTAGGTGGCAGTATGTGTTACAGGAAAAAAATGAAGGTGAGGTAGACAGGGTGCATAAGGCATGTGTATATTAGGCACAATATGGTCAGGGAAGAACACGCTCACAGGGTGGCATCTGCTCAGAGATCTGAAGCAGGGGGGACCTTTCAATATGAGAACAGAACAAAGGTCCTGTACTAGGAATGTGTGAGGATTAATAAGGATCCCGGCTAGTTGGAGCAAAGTGAATGAAAGTGAGAGAGGAAGGAAATGAGAGCAGAGAATCTGGTGGAAAAGTAACTTAGGGCCTCATAGCCTGTTGTGATGATATTGTCTTTCTGCTATATTTGGGGCAGAGGAGTGACATGATCTTACTTACTTATTTTATTTTTTCTTTTATTATTATTATTTGTTTTTAAAAAATTATTGTTATTGATTTCAGAAAGGAAGGGAGAGGGAGAGAGAGATAGAAATCTCAATGATGAAAGAGAATCATTGATGGGCTGCCTCCTGCACATCTCTTACTGGGGATCGAGTGTGAAACCCAGGCAAGTGCCCTTAACCAGAATTGAACCTGGTACCCTCCAGTCTACAGGCCAATGCTCTATCCACTGAGCAAAACCAGTGAGGGCTCATTTTATTTTTTTCCATCAGCTCTTATTCCTTCTATGCCCCCTTCCACCTCCACACTCTCCCCTGTTCCCTGCAATCACTACACTCTTGCCCATGTCCATGAGCTCACAGAAAGTTTGCTGAGGCTGTTATGGTGAGAATAGACTATTGGGCAATGGGAAAGACAGGAGCAGAACTGATCAGTAATACAAACAAGACATGAAAGGAAGCTGGTTGGTAGTCCTGGAGGTTCTGAGAAGTAGACATATTCTGTATATATTTTTAATTTAGAGTTACAGAGTTTGCTGATGGATTTAATGTCAATTATGAGAGAAGGAGAAATTAAGGACTGAAGTTTTCATCTCAGCAATTTTTCGGTGGAACAATATGAAACTGTCATTTTTGTAATTACGACTAATCAAATATCAACAAATTTGAATGATTCAATTTAATGAAAGGGCTGAATTGCCATTGACTGAAGTAAGGCTAAGTGAGGAAGAACAATGTGGAAGAAAAGTCAGGACTTTGATTCTGAGGATTTAATTTAATATTTAAAAAATATTTTTATTGATTTCAGAGAGAAAGGGAGAGAGAGATAGAAACTTCAGTGATGAGAGAGAATCACTGATCATCCACCCCCTGCACACAATTTGGGCATATGACCTGACTGGGAAATGAACCATGACCTCTTAGTTCATAGGTTGATGCTCAAACACTGAACCATGCCAGCTGGGCTGGCTCTGGGGATATTAAAAATGAACTGAAAATTGTTCATTGAATTGGGCAACCCAGAGAATAGGAAGAGTCAAAATGGAGACAGAGTGCCAATGGTTTTTGTGTTTGTTTTTAATATATTTGTTATAAAGGAGAATCGAGAAATAGAACAATGGTAGGAGGGAATATTTTTAAAAGAATCAGTTTACATTAGACATTAATGGGCTGTAAGACACTAGCCAAATGCCACTTCAAAATATAATGGGCTTTTAATCTGTGACAAATATTGGCACTTGAAAAGTTCCTGGACATAATGCCTGAGTCAGAGCCGCTCTCTAAATGAGCTCAGTCTTTTGGAAGGAGCAAATCATGGAAGGGGTCTAGAAGGACAACTGGCATATTAGATTACTGACAACATAATGCACTGTGGTGAATGCCGTAAATGGGTAATCTCGTTGTTCCCATTTTCAGAGGAGATAATCAACTGAGACAAAGAAGTTAAATAGTGTGTGCGGTCTAGGTCACATTTTGTAGGCAGTGGAGCCAGTTGGGTATCTAGGTTTAGGTGAGACAGAGAGAAAATAATATATTTTGCTTATTTTCTTAAACAAACAAACAAACAAACAAACAACCAAACAAAACACACCAAAATAAAACTTCTCCAAACAAGTTTTTCTGAAAAGGAGAAGTCTTCAATCACTGGGACCCCTCACAATCACAGACCTATGTCCTTGTAGCTATTAGGGTCTTGATAAAAACAGGGCCCCATAGTGAGGAGTGCACTTGGAGAAGGAAGGAAAGAAGGAAGGAAGGAAGGAAGGAAGGAAGGAAGGAAGGAAGAAAGGAAGGGAGGGAGGGAGGGAGGGAGGGAGGGAGGGAGGGAGGGAGGAAGGAAGGGAGGGAGGAAGGAAGAGAGGGAGGAAGGGAGAGAGGGAGGGAGGGAACACAGGCAGGGTTGGCCCTGGCACTGGGGAGGAAATGGAGCTATATTTTGAAGTGGCATTTGGCTAGTGTCTTACTTCTTATGCCATATAACCTATCTCTGAGGTGTTTGAACCCAAATTCTCAATGCTCCCATTGTTTGGTAGATAGCTATCCCAGAATTTCTCTTTTAGTATGGATAGGATGCAGAAAGAGTCTCAGAATGAAATTTCATCCCTGTTGAGCTGTCTCTCATCTCTGCCTTCTTTTCTATCTCTCCATCTCCCCCTTCCCATGCTATGGAGCCAAATTATTGCTCCTCCTAATACTCCCCTGAGGGGAGACTCAAGTACTGAGCTGGGCTTCAACATGGCTTTGTACCTCTCCTCCAAGTCTCTGACAGAATCACCACCTTTGTTCTTGGTGATTGCAATTTCTGGCACATATCAAGTGTTAAAAATATCCGGTGGAGATTATAACTTTTATGAGATAAGATACCAACTAGCATACCATATAGGCCACATATATATATAGTTATTCCTATGATGTAATATACCCATTAAAAGAACTGTTATGCATCAGAGATATTCTATTTATGTCAGAAGTTGAGTAGATTGCCAGTTGTATGACAAGATAAATAGGCATTTATCTTGAAGGCATTTTAAAATAATAAGTTACTGGTTTGGGGAAAATATTTTAAGAGGATGTCTGTGGTTTTGACTTGCATAAAACAATCACAAAATAATCGAGTTGCATAAAAAATGGTATTTATTTAATTTAACGAGAAGCAACTGACCCTTATCTTTTTAGCAATCTAGTAACTTTAATTTTTTTCCCCAAAGTGTAGAGTTGACTAGGAATATCATATACTGGGTAAAATTGAGTTATTCACATTTTTAAATTTTATTTTATGAAATAAACAGCTAACCTGTTTATGTTTAAAAAAATCATTTGTGAAGGAGGCATCCAAGAGATAGCTGCATATGTCTTGTGTAAAAAGAGACATGGGCTGTTCTTGGTTTTCACTGTTGTCTGAATTTCCTTCCAAGAACAAGTGCCCTCTGGTGGCAACACTAACCCCTAGTTTCAAGTTAGTGCATTTCCCTCCTGAATTTTAAAGAGGCCTTGAGTATTTTTGATTCAAATTTCTTTGCCTTCCATATGAGGCAATTAGAAATATTTTAAAATACTAAAATATTATTACAACCTCCTGGTGTATTTGATCGGCAGATAAGCAAGACTTTTAATAACAATTTTTGCATTTATTCTCTCAAGTGTGGTTGAATCCAATGATTGGTTGTACACAAAGAATTGTATTTATTTCATTTGTATCAGAATGAATTGGATTATGAGCCCCAGCAACATGAGAAGAACTATGAAATCTCAGTTATCATCTTGGCTTTATTCCCTTAGAAAAAAGCATTCCAGGTGGTTCCTCCTGTCTCTGGCCCAGGCTGCTCAAGCCCATAACTTCTTGAAGTCTGGGGTCACTTGCTTCTATGCCATGCACAAAAACTGGGGAGCCTTATGAAGACCAATCAGCCTGGGGCTCGAAATCAAGTGTTAAAAATAAAGAGACTCAGTGAAAATTATAATTCTTATGAGAAAAGATACCAACTAATATAACATAGAGGCCATATGTAAATACAGTTATTCCTATTTTATAATATACTCATTAAAAGAACGGTTATGCATCAGAGATATTCTGTTTATCTGTCAGAAGTTGAGTTTGATTCCCGGTCTCCCGTAGGCTCATTTAAAATCATCTCCTCCCTGGCCACACTGCTAAAAATCTGGGCACAAGCCCTGATGCCCTTGAGACCTGTAGCCTCTACTCTACCCCACCCTGTTTTCAAAGAACTGCAACCAGGTCCCACCTCCATGCCTTTCACCCAGGGATTCCTAATGTCTTTTCAGTCAGTTTAGGCAAGTCAAGCCACTGAGATTCTGTTTTTTGTTCTACCAACATCGTTAAGGCAGGGATGGTTCAAAGACTATGTCTACCTGCTTGGATGAGGGGTTTGCCTAGGAATGGAAAGTACAATGAACAGCCCTGGCTTGTGTGTATGGTCTCATGCACCGAAAGGTTGCCGGTTCCATTCCTGGTGGGGACACATGTTTGGGGGACAGGGGGCAACCAATTGATGTGTTTCTCTCATACATGGATGTTTCTTTCTCCCCCTTACCCTCTCTCTTAAATCAGTAAAAAGAAGAGAAAGTGCAATGAATGTAGTTTGAAATCACAAAGATTCTTCTGCATTTCTAATGATTTATAGAATATGGCCTTAATGTGTCCCAAACATAAGTGTATGCTGAATGTTCTGGGTTCAAATTATGTTTTAATCATGAGTAATACCTCTTATGATCCACTTCCTTGTGATTGTGTAAAATGAGGAACGATGGAGTGGTAGCAAATAGAGCACTCCTTACTGCTTGCCAAGAAGAATGGGAGAATTTTAGAAAAAAATATATCTTGATTGTATGGTATATTAACTGCAGCATAATTTATATGATATACTTCTTTTCATTTTGATTTTTCTTTAATGTAAAGGGTCGAAGGATGCTTGCCCTACTGTCCTAAAAATATGATCCTTGATGAGATCACCCTCAAATGTGTTTATCCAGGAGACTGTAAGTGTGAACCCTACTTGCTTTATTCTGGAAAAGTAAAACACTTGAGCATATTTTTCTCTATGATGACAAGTGGTTGTGAACAGAAGTTTTATTTTATTTTAACTTTTTTCCCCCATTGACTCCCTCCAGCCCACCCCTATCTCCCACCCCAGGCCTTCACCACCCTATTGTCTCTCCATGGGTTATGCATATATACTTACAAGGTCTTTGGTTGATTACCTCCCTACCCGCCCCCAACCCCACCCCACCTTCCCTCCGAGATTCCACACTTGTGAACAGAAGTCTTAGCTGGACAATATACTTTCGTAAGATTCTTCTTCAGTAGCCTTCGCATTGTCTTTTTCATTTCTAATTACTTTCCAAAGCATGCAAATCTTCCCTCTAACACTTCTCCTGTGTTCTCTCTCCTCAAACATTTTCCTTGAAGCTAAAGATCCCTCTATGAACTATGTGGGCCTCACTTGAAACAAAACTGATTAAGGAAAGTCTTTTTGTTTCTTTGTAGGCATACCTCTGATTCCCATGTCACCAGGTAAGCTATTTCTGCCCATATGTACTGGCATTGGTACAATTGTAGACACTGGAATAGCATTGTGTAATTTAAGTCTTGGCACACTTATGACAATGGCTGGTGTTAGTACTCTCCCATTCCCCGCAAAACCCAGCTGTCAGTTGTTTTGTTAAGTAGATGTTCACTGGGTCCGCATAACACCATTTCTAAATGGTTTCTGCATTTGGTCCACCTCTTTTTCGCTTTCAGTGAGGATAGATAACAAAGATTCCTGGCACTTTTTTTTTTTTTTTTGCCTAGAATTTGGGTTTTACCAAATCCTACTTAAAATTTCACAGTGATTAGGTCCACTTTAAAAATATGTTAATGCAAAGACATCATCCTTTAATCACTTCCATTCCTGTTCCTGTGCTCTGGCCCAGCCTCCGGAGGGGGCATTCTGGGCCCACACCCCGGCTTCTCTCTCTCACTATGAAACCTGCCTCAGAAAAGGATTGGATAAATCTACTCATAGTGAGGCCTGACAAACTTAATTTAGAGAAGCTCATATACCGTATTTGCCGGCGTATAAGACGATTTTTTGGCCCTGAAAAATATGCCTCCAAGTGGGGGGGTAGTCTTATACGGCGAGTATATAACAAACTCTGTATTTTTAGTGGAAATGTTAGGGGGTCGTCTTATACGCCGGCAAATACGTATTTTTCAGGGCCAAAAAATCGTCTTATACGCTGGCAAATACGGTATTTATTCTTCAACTTATTTGATAAGATTTAATCGAGTGTCAACTCTACTAGGAGTGTCCTGGCACGGGGGGAGGACAGGAGAAAGGTGATGAAGACACAGCCTCTACTCTAAAACCACTACTAGTCCATGGGTCGTTGTGATATTACCTTGGGGTAATACAAGCAGTAGGCAGGAGGCGTCTTGTACCAATGTTGAGGTATGGCCTCAGAAGGTAACAGAAGATAGGGGTTGGATAGACTAGGAGGAAGAGGAAGTGTATGCTCCAGCTAGAAGGGGAAGCCTGTGCAAAGGCCTGTCACAGAGGGAGACCAGGGAACACAGAGGGACTTTCTATCCTAACAACAGGCCTTTCAAAGTGAGAGGCAACAAGAAATGTATTGAGATCAATAAGAATAGCCATTCGGGATGCACTGACTCAGGCAGGAGCCCAAATAGTGTTCTCATTTGGAGACAGAGGCAATGGGGATTTATGAGAAAGGGCAGGGAAACAACTACACCAATAGAAGGAAGGCATTTCTTTCGGTGCAGACAACAGCATAGTGATGTTAATTCTAAACAATGTTTTTAATTTTCAGTCCTGTAGTCATCAGTCCAGGAGTCACCTTTGCTTTCTTGTTATCTTTGCAAACAGTTTTTTTGGAACATAATGTTGCCCTAGGTTCAATCCAAAGGTTATTTGCCCGGTTGCAACAATCTGAAGGTATGAGATGTAAGATGTGCAAGGCAGTACCTCTGGCCTGGCCGCTTCCGCTCCGGTTTTAAAGTGCCTCCGTGTATATTATTGTCTACAAACTTCAAGCAGATCAATGCATCTTGAGCATGTGGTGCGAGGGGAATTGAGCCCAGGGATGGGATGGCACAGATGATCAGGGCCAGATCACAGAGGCCCTGGTCAGAAACTTGGATCTTTTTTTTTTTCTAAAGACAATGGCAAGACATTGGAAAAAACATTTTTTTAATATATTTTATTGATTTTTTTAACAGAGAGGATGAGAGAGGGATAGAGAGTTAGAAACATCAGTGAGAGAGAATCATCGATCAGCTGCCTCTTGCATACCCCCCACTGAGGATGTGCCCGCAACCAAGGTACACACCCTTGACCGGAATTGAACCTGGGACCTTTCAGTCCGTAGGCCGACGCTCTATCCACTGAGCCAAACGGGTTTTGGCAAGACATTGAAAATTTTAATGAGTCCTGTGACATCTTCAAAATAATAATCACAGTACTACGATCACTACTATTCTCATTAGCTACCATTTATTGAGTACTTATTATGTACCAGGCATTGGACTAAGATCTTTGTATACATTTAATCCTTACAAGAACTCTATAAGGGAGGTATTGTTATTATTATATAAAATGCCAGTTTAAAGCCAAGGCTCTGTAATAAAAATAACTGAGTTTGAATTCTGTCTCCAACATTTACCAGCTTATCTTGTTGCACCTCATTTTCCCTCTCTGTAAAATGACAAGAGTATTGTTATCTGTGTCACAGGGTTCTTGTGGGAATAAATGAAATAATATATATACTTTAGCAGAGTTTCTATCACATATGAATTCCATACATAATGGCTATCATTCCACTAACGGAGAGGACATCTTCATTTCCAACAGGTCCAGAAACGGTTTCTCCACCGGAAGTCCCTGTGTCCGACATGCCCACACCCACCCCAGGTCTGCAGTGTGAGGTAAGACAGAGCAATCTCTTCACCTATTGTGTCCTTTTCTTGTAGCATCTGTTCATGTGTCTGTATCACTATCCAAATGCTATTAAACTTTTCAGTGTGATCGCTAGTCTTTCTTTGCTAAAAGAAAATAAGAAATATGCATCACCATTTTAACAATTATATTTTTTAAATGGACCCAGATATATCTTATTAATTAGGTTCTGGTCACACTAAAAAAATGTAAAATTCAAATGGGGACTTAAGTGTGATTCTTTAGCAAATAGCTATCTAGTGTGGGCTTCTCTGTAAGTCAAGCATTCAACAAATATTTATTAAGTAGCTACTATGTGCCAGGCATTGTGTAAGATGACAGAGATACAATGATAAGCAAAGCAAGATCAGGTTATTGAACCTCAGAGCTTGTAATTTTCTGGGTTGAGACATGAGCACGTATATCTTTACTCCAAATATGCCATTTGTTCCAATAAAGTAATTACTTATTCAACCATTATTATTTCTGGCCACTCTCTATTAAGGTACCTTGGACACAACAATACAAAAGCAGGCAAACATTTTTGTGTTTATAAAATTTACATTTTATTGGAGGTTTGGAGATAATCAATAAGCAAAATACATTCCTGAGTCATAAAAAATTTTAGAGGGTGCTGCTCAGGGAAAAATAAAGCTATTTTTAGTGATATGGTCATAAGTTCTCACTGATGAGGTCATATATATATATATATGGCTAAGTGTCCATCCTTCCTTCTTACTCGTAGCTATGATGCACATTGACCACCAGAGGGCAGATGCTCAACACAGGAGCGGCCAAGCTGCACTGACTTGGCATCTGTAGTTCTCAGGTGACACACAGGGAATCAGAGAGGAGGAAGCCCGATTCCACAGTGCCTCTCCTGAGAATTGTCCTCTCGCAATCTGGGACCCCTCAGGGGGTGTTGGAGAGCCAGTTTACACCCGATCCTCACAGGCCCGACCAAGGCACCCCACCAGTGCACAAATCCATGCCTGGGACCTCTAGTTTCATAATAAAAGATTTGATGAAGTTGAGACAGTGAGCCATGTAGAGAACCAGATAGTGTTCCAGGCAAGTGCAAAGGCCCTGAGGTGAGGGAGCACCTGAAATATATATTAAAAAAACAAACAAACAAAACACACACACACACACACACACACACACACACACAAAGGAAACCCAACAACAAGGCTATTGAGTAAGGAAGGAATACAATAGCAGTAAGTAAATTAGATTATGTTATTTACTTGTAGATGATTATAAAGACCATGGCTTTTTTTTCTAAATGACAGTATATCACACTGGATATTTTTGAGCAGGGGAATTACGTGAGATAATTTGTTTCAGGATTAGTTTAGCTGCTGTGTTGAGAGCAGGGTGAAAAGAGACAATAGAACAAGTTAGGAAGTTATTGCAGGAATTTAGGCAAAAGACAACGGTGGCCTAGACCAGGTGACAGCAGTGGAGATGATGGGAAATGCCTGGATTCTGGATATATTTTGAAAATAGAAGCTACAGAATTTGCTGAAGGATTAGATGTGAAGTGTGAGTGAAAGAGAAGTATCTACAATTTTTGCGTTGAGCAACTGAAAGGTAAAGTTGACATTAATTAGGATGGTGAAATTGTGGGAAGTGAAGGTCATGATTGGTTATAACCAAGAGTTCACTTTTGCCATATAAAGATTGAGATTCCTTTTAGGTATCAAAAATCTGTGGATTTACAGATAGGCTAAACTTAGAGTTTACAAACTCAGAGGGTTGTTGTTGTGGAAATGAGATGGGTTAATTTGAACAATGGGGAGCATAATAAGTGCTATGTTATCATTGCTATAATTATTACCATGATTTAAATAGAATGTAATTTACAAACTGAAAAATCCACCACTTACTTAACTGTTGTTTGTCTAGAAGTCTGTGAGCTATATATAAAAGTTAATTTATAATGATTCTATCTAACAGTCAATTGACATCACATATGCATTTTAATGAAATATTAAGATATAATTAAATTATAATTTTAAAAAATAGACACTAACAGAGATTAGATTCAATACTAACTTTACACATTATAACATGACAAGTTGAGAGCCACTGTATAAGTCTGCATGCAAAACACTAAGCTACATAAATTAGGATAAGACTTCAATTTTCTCAGATTTCTGAGTACATGGCCAATTCTGATATCAAGTCAATATTGAGATAAAGATGAAATAAAATGTTCATACTAAATAATTTAGAAAGGTTACATCAACAAAAAGTTGTAGTAAAATTTTAACTGTTCATCTTTAAAAGGCTGTCATATGTAGGGAATATACACTATAAGCAATGTTAATGGAAAATTTAAAAAATATATGCAATGAAATATTACTCAGCAATAAAAAAGAAATGAAATCTTGACTTTTGTGACAACATGAATGGACCAGAAGAGTATTATGCCAAGTGAAATAAGTCAAACAAAGAAATAAAAATACCATATGATCATACTTATATGTGGAATATAAAAATACAAAATAAAAAAGCAACTGAATAACAAAACAAGACAGAATCGAACCATAGATACAGAGAACAAACTGAGGGTTGCCTAAAGGGGATAAAGACAAAAAAATCTATACTAGTGAAAGAGTAATATGCTGATTAGACTGGGTCAACCAGCCATCTTCCAGATGTCCAACTTCCTTCTGGACAAAGCCATAGTGGTGGGGGTCGAGGCAGAGGCAGTTAGGGGTGATAAGGCCAGCAGGGAAGAGCAGTTAGGGGCGAGATCAGGCTAGCAGGAGGTTAGGGGCGATCAGGCGGCAGGGGAGGGCAGTTGAGGGCAATCAGGCCCACAGGGAAGGGCAGTTGGGGGTGACCATGCCCACAGGGGAGGTTAGGTGGGAGTGACCAGGCAGGCAGGAAAGAGCAGTTGGGTATGATCAGGCTGGCAGGGAAGGAAAGTTGGGGGTGACTTGGCTGGCAGGGAAGCATGGTTGGTGGTGACCAGGCCAGCAGAAGAGGCCTGTTGGGGGCATTAGATAGGCATGCGGGTGAGTGATTAGGAGCCAATGGCCCTGGATTGCCAAGGGGATGTTCTACTGCCGATTGAGGCCCAATCCCTGTGGACATGCCCCAAGGGGTTCCGGATTGGAGAGGGTGCAGGCCAGGATGAGGGACAACTCCCCTTCCCATGCACAAATTTCATGCACAGGGCCTCTAGTTTAAAAATAATTGAAAACATAAGTTGAAAATAGGGAGAAAATCACCAATTTTCTTTCTTTCTTTCTTTCTTTCTTTCTTTCTTTCTTTCTTTCTTTCTTTCTTTTTTTTACAACAGCCTCAACAATTTGATCCTGTTTATAATTGTAGCCAATATATATGCCTTAATATGGAATGGCAGTTGTACAACTGGTCTCTCAATTGTCCAAAGGACTTGGAAATGCCTGACTGTGGTTTCCGGGGAAGGCCTGTTCAAGTGAACACTGACATCTGCTGCCCTGAATGGGAATGTCCTTGTGGGTTTGCATTTCTTACATGATTATCAATTTTTAATCAGGGGGAGGTTGTAATTTTTTGAGCCAATCAACCCATCAAGCCAAAGTTATTGTTTAGCATTGTTCATTTGATTTATGATTTTGGTTCCCAGTATATAACCTTTAGATTTGCTTTTTGTCAAACATGATAAGACAAATTTAAAGCAATTGTCACTACAAATACAAATAATTAGTAAATAAAGGAAATCCAATATTTATTTTTTAGGTCGGTGTTCCATGTTGTCAGAATTGAGCATTATTACATTTGATGGAAACAATGCAGCATTATATAGTATGGCTTCTTATATCTTAGTACGAATTCCTGGGGAAATTATAGTTGCTCATATTGAAAAATGCTCCATGAATCAAGTGAGTTCCAATATTTTTTTCTTCCCACATAGATTTTATTATTAAATAATGAACTTTCAATAGTTCTCATAACCAATACTAAGTGAGAAGTACAAAGGTAATACTGAGCAGATGGAATTATTAACATGACAATAATAACTTAGGAAAATTTGTTAATCTATATTGAAAAGAAAAATAATCAAATGAGATCATTGCACATTTATATATTCTAGCTCTTAAGATCTGAATAAAATTTCCTTTTAAATTATTATTTAAAATATTACATATATTTCCTTTTCCCCCATTGACTTATCCCTTAAATTCCATTCTTTCCTCCTTTCTTCATAAATCTACAGCTGGAATATGTTGCAACAGTATTCTTACTCTAAGGTATATTCTTAGAGTAAAGAGGGGGACAAGAACTCACTGACATTTATCTTCTGGTACTTAAAACAAAAAGTGTTTCATGTTAATGTATTTAGAGGCATATAATAGTAATCTAAAAATGTTTTTGAAAGTCAAGTAGTATTTTTCTTTTAAAAATGTTTTCTCTTTATGTTTTTTTCTTTTCAGATGGAGGACTCCTTTCAAAAGGTAGTATCCTGAAGTGTTTAGTAAATTCCTTCTGTTTATTGCTAAAATATGTTTAGCAACTTCACAAAGTTTTTTTTTCTTCTTTTTTCCCCAAATTAAGACTTCTTCTGAAAGAATCTCTGGACTTTGCTTTAAAATGTTAAATTTGACAACATCTATACACAAAATACTTGTCAATCGGGCAGCAAGAAAGGTAAGAATACAAAGCTTAAAAATATCTTGCCTTAGATAAAATTAAGAAATCATATAAATACAATTATTTCCAAAAAGAGGAAAATTAAACATATCAGTGGAGTTTTATTGCTATTATGTCTAATCATTCTTTTCACAGGCAAGCTAAAAGTGTTTTTAAAAATATATATTTTATTGATTTTTTACAGAGAGGAAGGTAGAGGGATAGAGAGTTAGAAACATCAATGAGAGAGAGACATTGATCAGCCACCTCCTGCACACCCCCCACTGGGGATGTGCCCGAGTCCACAGCCCGATGCTCTATCCACTGAGCCAAACTGGTTTTGGCTGAAATTGTTTCTTAGTATTATATTCCTCTTTCCTTAATGTGCCAAATGTTGCAAATATTTCTCTCCTTGTGAGGTTAGCTGCAACAGCCATGTGAAATATGCTAAAGCCGCCTTGGGTAAGGTAAGTGGCCACTCTTCTTAGTGTCAGAGTTAACCTTAGTGTTCCAAATTAAACACAATGAAAATGTGTGAAGAGGAGGGATCTTAAGGTTGAAAAGAGTAGTAGCCATGAATACCAGCATGAAGACCACCAAAAGAATAAATGGAAGCAGTAGTTTTGAAATGTTGATGCCAAGACTTTGTCAGTGAATTAAGTGATAACTAAAATAAGAAAAAAATAAAGGGATAGTTAACTTTATTGAAATATACTGAAGGAGGGCAAGATATATAAAAGTTGGAAAAGATCAACTTATTTTTAGAGGAAAAAAAGTTTAAAAAGGCTTTATAATTTAAAAAAGGAATAAATTTACCAGATAGGAGTGAGTTATAAGCCAGATGTCTCACTCAGATATAAATGGTTCTCTCAAAAATATAAGAAAATAATGTGTAAAATATATTTTTGCTTAAAATAGCTGAGGTTTTATAGGCTTTCTGAAAAACAGTTCCATTAACATAGGACCACAGACTCTAGACTAGAAACAATAGTAAAATAACCGTCCAAAGAACTTATATTCTTATATGCACAGCCCATGGTCGTGGGCAGGAGGATAGTGAAGACCTGGGGGGGGGGTGGGTAGGGGGTCGGAGAAGAAGGGACAAAGGGGGAGGGAATGGGAGATATCTGTAATACTAAATATATTAAAACAAATCAAATAATCCTAACATAGCAATGTGTTAAATTTTAAGTAAAATTTTAAAATTATATGAATGCAGTCCTTTTGAATGATTGTATTTATATATACCTTTGATTTTTATGAGGCTGATATATTTACTGAAAGTGAATGAGACGTGAACGCAAACCTGGTGTGCTATTATTGTAAGCATTTGGACAGATGGGTTTGTTTTTGGCCTCAGCCGAACTTGTCACTGGTCATATATTTAGTTAAAAACTAATGAATTTAAAAAATTCATTTAGTGAGCATTTACATGATAAAAACAACACAGGTCCTGATCTCAAGTTACTTGTCTTTGTGTGTGGGAGGCATGGATGTAATTATCTGCCTATTATAAAGTAGTAGGAGGTATAATGAGAGTTATGACCAAGACATTATGGAAACAAAAAGAAGGGTCATTTAGTGCAGTTTGTAGGAGTGACAAGTAAGTAATTTTGGAAATGACACCTAAAATAAATCTTAAAGAATGAGTAGCAATTAACAGGCAGGTGGAGAGATGTTTTAGCTCAAGGGTGACAGTATGAGGAAGATAGGAAGATGAGTAATTAGGTTGTTGGTCAGGTATAAACTTCGCCAAATTTACTGCTGGCTGCAGTTCATGCTTCCATGTCATTGCCATTATTTAAAGCACAGTTTTTCAGAGTATTATCCTCAGAGTGCCTACATTTGTATTACCAGGAGTACATGATAAAAATTCAGTCAGGAATCCCACCCAAACCTAGGAACCAGAATCCCTGGGAATTCCAAACTTTGCTAACCATGGCAGGTGACTGTTATAAATATTATAGTTAAACACTAATTTAGAAAGACCATAAGAAGAACCAGCTTAAAGAAAATATCCTGAAAGTAACTTTATTAGCTTATATTCCTATTTGTAGGTAATAGTGTAATCAACATATATTGAGGGAAATAGACAGAAAGCCTACATAACAGGGGGAAAATTAAGTTGTTTTTGGTTTTTTTTTTTTGCGTGTTGTTTCTGAGAGAAACACATAGATTGTTGCCTCCTGCATGAACCTTGACCAGGGCCCTGGCCGAGGAGGAGCCTGCAACAAAGGTATGTGCCCTTGACCAGAATCAAAACCGGGACACTTTGGTACACAGGTTGATGCTCTATCCACTGAGCCAAACTGGCTAGGGAAAAGGTTAAGTTTTGAAGAAAATAAAGGGCAATGAGGCTAAAGCAAATATGGAATACAGCAAGACACAGCAAAGAAACAATAAAAGAGTTTTGAAGTTATGCGACACTATGGCAGCACCAGGGGAATAAATTCTTTTAAAAATTAAAATATAGTTGATATTAAATAGGAAGAAATGGGATAATCTGAATTGTCTTAATTTTAATAAATATGTATATTTATTTATTTTTATATTTTTCATTGATTTTTGAGAGAGACACACACACATGTTGATGTGAGAGCAAAACATCAATCGGCTACCTCCTGTACACCCACTGTTGGGGTTTGAGCCACAACCTGAGCATGTGCCCTGCCCACAGATCAAACCAGCAACATTTGGTGCATGGGACAATAGCAAACCAACTTAGCCACACTGACCATGGCTAATTGATGTGTATTTAAACATAAAAATTTTACTAACAGCTGTAAACGCATTATGTAATTGCAGGTAGAAGTGGATTCTATTGTTGTGCCTTTGCCCTTTTCAAATCAAGAACTGTTGATAGAGGATTCTGGTACTATGTATGTGATTACTACTCCAGCTGGACTAATCATAAAATGGGCTCATCTTACAGGAATCTTAGACATTCATTTTGGCTTTCAATTTAACTTGTCATCCTCAACAGAAGGGCTTTGTGGTGAGTATTGATCTTCAAAACCCAGTTTCTTCTAACTTTTCTTTCCTGTTCACTTTACACTGTCTTGGCACCTATTGCCAGATCTTTTTGATTCCAGATGTGATATTAACTTTCAGTGACCTATGTGAATATTGAAGGAAGTAATGGTTTCCAATGAATGGATTAAGAAGCGAAGGATAACAGTTCAATGTGGGTATTTTATGGAGCTATAAGCTCACTAATAATATATTATTGCTTATATTTCTACTAGCTCATCTTTATTAAGCATTAATGAAGTATCAGTCATTATTTTACTTATTTCAACTAATTTAAGCCCTATGAATAGGCACTAGCATTAATTTGTGACCAAAAGGTTATATTAAAGCCTAGATGTACCTTTACAGCTCAATTTAATATCATAATAGAGGGAGGGACAAAAGTAGGCTTATATTTGTTCTCATGAAATATAATACAATGAATAATAAAGAATACTACAAGAATGTTATTTCATGTACTTACAACTATAAACCTACTTTTGCCCACGTTGTATATTACATAGATACAAAGAGTTTCAAGGCAAAGAAAGCAAATTAGAAATATAAAAAGAATAATACTGGTTCTGGTGTCTGCTTTACAGGTCTGCTCAAGATCAGTTTCCTCACATTTATTTTTTAAAATATATTTTATTGATTTATTTTACAGAGAAGAAGCGAGAGGGAGAGAAATATCAATCTGCTGCCTCTTGCACACCCCCTACTGGGGATGTGCCCACAACCAAGGTACATGCCTTTTACTGGAACCGAACCTGGGACCCTTGAGTCCCCAGGCTGATGCTTTATCCACTGAGCCAAACCTGTTAGGGCAGTTTCCTCACCTTTAAAATAAGAATAGTAATATCTACCTTCAAGATTGTTGCTAGAATTGTATATGAAAGTGATTGTAAAAACACAACGCACAGTCAACAAATGTTAGTACAAATATATCTACTTTAATCTCACTAAATGTAAATTGAATAAAAGCTTATGAACTACCTTCTGAGTTTCTGACACTATGCTTGGTGTTGACCACTTGAAATAAATAGACTGAATCTTGCCCACACAAATTACACAAAATACCCACATTTCTTCTTTTAAAATGTAAAGCATTTAGTGGAAAGATTGGCTAAATGGTTTACATATTTCCTTGCCTATTTAGAGTACGTTATACATAGCATAAACTTCTATGATGACTAAAAGATTTTATTGTGGAAATAATTATTAATGAGTATATAGTATTGATTACGAACAATTCAATAGCTATTACCGAGTAATAACTCAGAGACTTTGAATATGTACACTTTCTACTAGGATTGATAATTTCTGTGTGCTATGATTCCTGTTTGATTTCCGAGATCCCCCCCCCCCTACCGTCAGTTCATGCATTTGTGGAGACAACCTCTCTAACTGGATTCTTAACTAATCACTACAGAGAAAAGGCTAAGATCCCATGTTTGCTACCTAGGATCAGTCCATAAGCTTCCTGACCTCCACAATGGGGTTGGGTTGAAGGGAAATGTGTGCTCTTGGGATCCCTAGGTTGGGTGCTGGCTGATAAAGTTGCAGTGACCAAGAGTATGGCCCAAGTTGAGCATGGGCACTAGGATGGGAGGTCTATATTGACACCTCGTTTTACATAACACTGTAAAGTCTGTGGGGGTGCCAGTTGAAGTTGCAATGGAAACTATTTTTACTAGGAATTATCTTTAGAAGAGTTTAGGTTTTAGAATAGAAGCTGCTTTATGGTATAGTTCACTTGAGGGTTTTTTTTGTTGTTGTTGTTGTTTTGTTTTGTTTTTTGCGCTGTACTCAGTTCTCTGCTTATTTACAAGGGTCAGGGCAACCATGGTAACAGTAACCTTTATTGATAATGATAGAAGATTTGATCCTGGGAAAAATGTTTAACTCATTTTTTTTATAGCTGGGAGCCTTAGGAATTAAGAAAAAATACTAGTATGGTTTCAAATAGGGTGGGATACAGGTAAGTTATGATCAGGGTTACAGATCCATTTCTCTGTACTTCCCTTGTCTCTGCACTCCACTGGGTGAAGAGTAAGCTCCATCCTCAGTCTGGCCTTCCTCAGGGAAGGTAGGCTGTAGCAAGTTAATGCGTGATAGCCATGTAAGGCCACGTCATCCCAAGGAAGGGAGATTGTCTATGTCCTACAACAGTGGTTGGCAAACTCATTAGTCAACAGAGCCAAATATCAACAGTACAATGATTGACATTTCTTTTGAGAGCCAAATTTTTTAAACTTAAACTTCTTCTGACACCACTTCTTTAAAATAGACTCGCCCAGGCTGTGGTATTTTGTGGAAGAGCCACACTCAAAGGGCCAAAAAACCGCATGTGGCTGGCGAGCTGTACTTTGCCGACCACTGTCCTAGAATGTCTAGGTCAAATTCTTAGCTTGGCAATGGTTGTCCTAATGTTGAACAAATCTCCGTGTCTGGTGACTGCCACGAGCTGACTAGTTTATGCCTGGATTGCTGGTAACAGTTTTTAATAAAAGGTGTGTAATTCAGGCCCCTCTCCTGGACGGTGTCATGCACTAGGTGATGAGGCAGGGATGATTTCTGAAAGGGATAATTTAATGTTTTCAGGCAGGGTTTTCTTGGGGGAGTGGATGCCTGGAGTCAATCACCATATAACCACGATTTATGGGAGATATATGACAGATTTAAGAACTTGTTCTTAAATTAGGAGATAGTGCTATAATGGAAGAACATAAGGACAGAACCATTTTCCTCTTCCTTTACTTTCTACGATCCTTTCATATATCTCGACTTCTAGGATCATTAACCTTCATCAACTGTTAAGATGATTTAATTCTGCTGCCTACATTTGGTTTAACTGAAAAAAATTCGCCTTCTAAATGTCACATATCTTCCTAGGGATTTGCAATGATGATCCAGATGATGATCTAAGGATGCAAAATGGCACAATTATTACAAATATGGAAGACATAGAATTATTTATTGAGAGCTGGGAAATTGAGAAGTCATTTAAAGTAATAACAAGAAGACCTGTTAGAAATTGCACTGAGTATGATTGCAGCCACTGCATTGAATTGTTAAATAGAAAAGTTTTTGTTCCATGCCACCATAAAGTAAGTTGAAAGTGACCATCGGTAAGAGCTGTCATGTTAGACATGTGGAAAGGAAACCCAATAAAGTCCTATTGTCACCATGATGTCCTTCTACTAAGAATAGTTTATCCCCAAACCTTCTGTCAGTTTGCTCTGAAATTCAGAATCATTTTCTGGTTATAGACTTATCGAGAGGAAGGGTAATTACAGTTTTTTCTCCCTATTTTTATTTCAGACCTGTATCAACGGCTTTCCAGAAAAATGAAATTCCATCTTATGAATAAATGCCTCTAAGAGAAAGAGATCAATGTTGCTTGATAACCCAGTATAGAAACCACGGCAGTGAGGGTTTAATCAATTCCCTATGAACTTGGCCTCTCAGGGGTATACTTATAATAGAACCTGTCACATAGTTAATTTTCTTTATTAGTATCTAACTTTCTGACTTTAGGTGAATAGCAGATATTTTAATATAACCTGTGTATTTTAAAAGATCCATTATTAGAAACAAAGAACAGATACATGTAGCATTTCATGAATGATTTAAAGAAAAGTCAGTGAACGTCTCAGCCTTAGTAGGCTTTGTGTTAAACTCCTGTGATCCAAAGATGAATGAGACTTTCTCCTCGTCCTCAAATAACCTAATGGGATAGAAAGCCTGTGAATAGATATGTTGCAAGATACACTACGGAGGCACATGGAAGCCCCGGGTTGAAGAAAACTCCCTCCAGTTTAAGACATTTGAATCATGCTGTATAGAAGAATACATTCTCCAGGAGAGAGAAAGGGGGGGAGGGAGACTTAGGCAGATAAAACAATAAGTGTAAGAACAATCTTGGTGTAAAAGTGCTAGGAGAACAGTGAAGTGTTAGGAGAACAGAAAAGTGTTAGGAGAACAGTGAAGGTTTAGTGCAAGTCGCGTGGCTGGGAAGTGCCTGGAGGAGGAGTGAGGGAGCTGTTGAAGCAGGAACTCACTGGGAAGCACCTTCCCTGCTGAACGGAGTGCAGATATCTGTTCTCAACCTGCCTCGAACCTCCCTGGGGAGAAAGGCAAAGGGTGTGAAGTCAAGGACAAAAAGTTACACATTTCTGGAGCTTCTCTTCTACTTAGAGATTTGGATACAAATAAGTTTTAAAAGTTCACCTTTTGCAGTGCATGCACACAAACATGAAAACATAGCAAATACTTTGAAACTGATTTCAGTGTCATTTTCGTGTCGTTTAAAAGCAGAATGGTTTTCGAAAATCGGATTTTTACCTGGGAGCTTGGAGGGTTGATTAAATCAGGAGACTCTGCAGCTGACCTCCAGGGCATAGTGAGGTGACACGGGGTGCCCTTTAGTCTGGGATAGCCTCCGCTTTCCCCTTAGGACCTTCCCCGGGAGTTTGAAGGCAAAAGAAAGGAATGTTCATAATTTGGTTTCCCTACTTCTAATCTTCATCCTTTTTTTTTTATTTGCAAATTACCATGTAAGGAGGCAGATGGTCTTTTAAAAATGGAAATGGGATTGTATCGTTTTTCCACCTAAAGCCCCTCAATGTCTTTTGCTGACACATCCCAAACTTCCTATCAGGGCTTCCCCGGTCCTCCACGCCCTGCCAGCCCATCTCCGGCCTCCTCCTCGACTACAGTCTCCTTGTCTGCTAAACGCCTTTCTCCTTTCAACACTTTGAATCTTTCAGGGTGTTTTCTGTCCATAGGTTTTTATGCTTTCCTCTTTCAGTCTATTTTATAGTGACTCCTCTTGCTCACTAAAAGGTTTTCTTAAATTGAGACCCGCAAGGCAGAGAAGAGATTCATTTTATTCAACCTTTATATTCCTCATGCATAGCATAGTGTCTGACAAGTAATCAGGTACTCAATAAGTTATGGAAGTATGCATAGATGAATAAATGAATGGAGGCTACAAGAGAAACAGCTTTTGGGGGGGAGATTAAATGGAGAAGGGTATCATTTTTAATTTTGAGTAAGTTAAGTCATGTGGGACTTTAAAGCAAAAATAGCCACAAAACAACTTAGAAACATAATTCTGGAGTTCAGAGGAGATAAGCTGAGGCCAGAGATCAGGTTTGGGAAGTTATTAATACAGACATTTTTTTTTAAAAATCATAATTACTGATATACCAGAGTCTGTTCTATAAACTTCACATAGATGAACTCACAGCAATCTTAAGCAGCAGTAAGCTTGTTATTGACTACTTGACTTACAAATAAATCAATGCAAAGACTTTAACGCCCAGAGAGTGGTAGAAACTGAAAATGGGTGAGCCCAAGAAGAGCAGTTGCAATGAGTAAGATGACCAGTGGAGATGGAATTTAGAGAAACACTCCAAATGAGAGGCGGCAGAGAGAACAATGAGCAGGTGCAAGGCAATAAGAGTTCTGTACCCTCGAGGGAAACAGAGGGTTCTAAGAATCAGGAATGGTTCGTGGCATCATAGGCCTCTGAGAGGTTGGGGAAGGTTCAGAATATTAGTGTTCCTGGTATTTGACAATTAGGAGGCACTGATGACGATTACAAGAATTCTGTGCAAAGTAAAGTAGTTGGAAACTGAGGGGAGGCAACATAGGAGATTCAAGAGGAAGTGGAATCTTGCTTTGTGTAGATATGAACCGTGAAGAAGAAATGATGGGGTATGAAAAATATTAAGCATTTTATCTGAAACTTTGACCTATGTCCGAATTTAGCATCTGAATGCAGATGCTTGAGGGTGAGGGTGGGGGTCCAGATAAGATGGCGGCAGAGTAGGTGAAAGTTACACTCACCTCCTGCCAGGTCCAAACTGCATTTACAACTAAATTATAGAACAGCCTACCTGAATGTCTATGCTTAGTATATTTGCTGAATGAATGGAGTTGGAATAAGGATCATAAAAGTTAAATTATTTAGATGTCAGGCATCTCTAGTTCAAAATGAAACAATCTGTAGGGGGAAAAATGGGTCCATAATTACACTGCGGTATGAAAAAATAAATAAATTATTTGAGCATCATATAATATTAATATATGTTTTTAAATGCTCACTGAGGACATGTTATTCATTGATTTTAGAGAGAGGAAGGGAGAGAGAAAGAGAGGAAAGACAGTGAGAAAGAGAGAATTGTGAGAAACAGATCAGTTAACTCCCAAATGGACCTTGGCTAGGGATTGAACCTGCAACCTGGGATGTGCCCTGCCAGAGAATGGAACCCGCCACCTTTCAGTGGTGTATAGGAGGAAGTTCCTACTATTGAGCCACACTGGCCAGGGCTGGTGCATGTTTTCTTAAGCATTTATAACCTTATTTAATAAGCAGTGTCATATGTCATTACGGAAAGCTTCAGGAACTTTAATTTTACTTATAATAGATCAAAGTCTTACTCAATACACAGGAAAGACAATTGTAACCTAAACTGTAATATCAGAAATGGCTTTGGCTAGAGCCACATACTCTGCTTCTTTTCAATCCCGCTTTTAGAAATTGATTTTCATTACAGTTGACATGCAATATTATACTAGTCTCAGGTGTACAACATAGTGATTAGACATTTATATACCTTGCAAAGTGTTCACCCCTATAAACCTTAGGATAAATACCCCAAAGTGGGATTCTTTTCCATCTTATAAGATTAGATTTATGTGGATTAGAGCAGACAGTACTTACATTATCTAAGATGTTGTAAATTCAGAGGTGACATCTCATACCGTGAAGTTCTGAGAATCTAAGGTCAAAGAAGAACCGTAAAGCACATTAACTTGCTACTCTTTGATTTTCCAAATAGTTTCAGTCTAGCTTAGGGCATTTAGAGAAATAAAATAATATAACTTATCCTAAGGCAAAATGTATTTCTAGGTTTCACCGCAGAACTTTTGTGAAAAGATGTGGATCAATTACACCAACCATTGGAACCACGAATGTGATGCACCGTCTGCGTATGTGGCTCTGTGCAACAATTTTGACATCTGTATTCAGTGGAGGACACCTGAGTACTGCTGTAAGTAGTACACTGCAAGTCGTATTTTAACAGCCACGTGGCTTTTCCTTTTTATTTTGCATTTGTTTCTTTTTCTTTTTCATCACCAAATAATTTCATAAGACTAGCTGCCTATCAATCTAACCTAGATCAGGAGGCAAGCTTTCCTACATAGGCAACTTCTATTTTTATCCTGATCTAAATTTAAAGTAAACCTCAATTACCATTAAAAAAAAGCAACACCCTAGTCCAGCAAAGTAAACTGAAGAGTTAAAGAAATCATAGAGGAATGAAGAGGTTCTTTAATTCTGTATTTTACAACCCATTTTGTCCATCCCATTTAACCTACTTCATTCCCCCCAGCTTGTTCATATTCACTTATTATGTGGAGAGGATGGGGATTTTTGCCCCCTTTTTCTCCTTTCCTGACATAATATCCACTTCCAAGAAATCATCATTTCTGGCTTTCTTTGATATCTACATTCAATATTCTCCCAATCACATGGTAGTATTTCCTTTTTACTCTCTATGCATTCTTTGTCCATTTTTATCTATAAGGTTCATGCTTTCCCATCAAGTAGTAATGCTTTCCATAGAACATTTATAAAACATTTCACCAACTCTGAGCCCATCTTACAGAAATATCAATTTAATTTAAGAAAAAGGATTAAATGGTAAAATATTTTCAAAATGAATGTCACTCAAATGCTCCAAAATAAAGGTGTTTTCCTCAGGGGAAAGGAATAAAATGCATAGAGAATGAATAATATATCACAAACACCACCTACATGACTCCACATCAGAAACGAAGTGGCTCCCCCTGTGCCCCTCTATCTCCTCCGTCTCCCTGCCCTCCCAGATGTCATCACTACTCGAGAGTGGGAGGCCTGGTTCACAGGGAATGTATGACCTCACCAATTTTACAAGCTACTGCCAAATTTTTCTCCACTGAGATTTTACCAGGCTGCACACCCACTAGCTCTGTGCACATTTTCTTCTTCCTTTTTAGAGAGAGAGGAAGGGAGAGGGATAGAAACATTAATGAGACAGGAACATCATTGATCGGCTGCCTCCTGCACACCCCACACTAGGATAGAACCCCAAACCTGCGACCTCATGGTTCCAGGGTCGACACTCAACCAATGAGCCACACTGGCAAGGGTGTGTTCATTTTTAAAAATATATATTTTATTGATATTTTACAGAGAGGAAGGGAGAGAGATAGAGAGCTAAAAATGTCAATGACAGAGAAACATCGACCAGCTGCCTCTTGCACACCCCCTATTGGGGATGTGCCCGCAACCAATGTACATGCCCTTGACTGGAATCGAACTTGGGACCTTTCAGTCCGCAGACCGATGCTCTACCACTGAGCCAAACCAGTTTCGGCAAGGTGTGTTCATTTTTTAACGGCATGGCCTTATAACATCACTGAAAATAAACAAGAATTTTTCTAAAACATAGATTAGAAATTGCTCAACAATGATAGCGTCTTTTGACAGTGAAGGATTGAACTTAAATATGCAGCATTTGTTGTCTTTATGGCATGGTTGCGTTGCATATTTAAAGTGTATTTCTTTGCTTTTTCTGTAGAACAGAACAGGAATTTCATAACAGTTGACCCTATATTTATGCCAGTGATATTTGGGCTGCTTATTGGTGAGATTCATTTACTATAAATCAGGTGAACTTTTCTTATCATAACATAAAACTATCTGGCCACCAGAAAGATACTAAAAAATACCCACCTATTTTTAAATTTTCTGATTTGTGATTACATGATAAATGAAAAAACAGACTTTGAAGAAACTGAAATATGAAAAATGACTTTTAAAAAGAAATTGACATTTCTTCCTTTTATAGAATTCAAATAGATTACTTTTATCATTAACAAACTCTGTCCTCTATTCCTCTTAGCACTGAGTTGCCCAGAGGGTAAGGAGTATCAACCCTGTGTGCGACCCTGTGAAGCAAGAACATGTCTGAACAGATGGTTCTATGGACACTCTTCATGTCTGAATGTAAGAGAAGATTGTGTGTGCAAAAATGGAACCATTCTTCACAGGCCATATTCAACTCAGTGCATTCCAGAGGAGGAATGTGGTAAGCAGCAAAGTACAAAATGACCTCTTAAGGGTCCAGCAAACAAATGTCATTGTCAGATCTTGAAGAGATGTACTGAGAAAGATTGATCACAAGTAACCTAGCTATTGGAAAGGAAATGAGTTTGTTAGTTTGTAGTTGGGTTTTAGAGGATTTCAATTAAAGTTACCAAAACAGGAGCTTTGGTGGTAATATCTTTTAATCTCCACCTGTGCCTTTAATAACTGGGCAAGAGTATGGAAAACTAAGAATGAAGAGGGTAGTATGTGAATTAATTCAAATTCCAATTATTTCAAGTTCTCAGCTTTGCCTCTGAAAACCTGAGTCATGCATCTGTAAAATGGGTAAAAAATAACCATAAGGTTAGTGTGAGAGTGTACAAAATAATACAAACCATTTCACAGTGCCTTGATAAAAAATAGCGCTTAAAACTTTCAAATACTATTATTATCTGAGAGAAAAGAGTTAATATTTCTACTTTTATTTTCAAACCATTTTACTCTGACACATTATCTTCATGGTGGTTTCAGGTGAAAAACTGAGAAAATTTCAGTCTAGCAGTGATAGGGCTCATCATCACAGTCAGAAGAAAAGACATTTAGATAAAATCAAAGAAAAATTATTTAGGCATATACAAGTGAAATGCATATGTAGTTTCAGAAACAATTTTGTCTTTGCCATTGGGGAAACTATTTGTGGAGACTTTGAGAATATATAAGCATGCTTATGTTTGTTTTCAGGAACCAATGAATTTGGTTTTCTAGTAAAAAGTTTAACAAGACTTAAAATAAAAGTAATTAACCAATTATGCTATTTATAAAATAGAGTTCACAAATTTAAAGAGACTTTTAGAAGGGAGATATATTTTCTTTGGAGTACATCAAGTACTTCATTAAAGGAAAATACAAGCTAGTATCTGATGAATGAAAAGGCAAGTGTGAGAAAGGATAGTTGTGTGATATGTTATCGGTGCCGCTGGGCCAACTCACAATCTGAAATCAAACTACAGCAGCTTGATTGATGGTAGTGCCCAGGTTTTGAATGATGAGACATTGTCCGTCTTTCTAAGCATGCACTGACAGTGAAGACCAGCCCCGCACTGCTGGGGAGATTTGGAATGGGGGTGTGGACGAATGTGCCCTCTACAAATGTCTGGGGAATGGAAGCATCATTCCTATAGAGCCTGACTGTGAGGAAGAACCCTCGCCCGTTTGTGACCGAGAGGCTGAGCTCATCATGGGCATCGTTGACAAGGAGTCCTGCTGCTCAAGGGAGGTTTGTGGTATGTATCCAGCTGACGCTGTATGGTCAGTTCATGCCACAAAACATGTGTGTTTACAACCATTGTGAAAAAGTGGGTGTGCATGATGCTGGTATTTAAAAAATGCAAGTTTTATAACCATAACCAATGGACGAAAAACAGTGGGGGTGAGGACATGTCTAGGAGTAGGGTGGGGGTTAGGCAATGGTAAGATAAGTACACATAAAATACCTTAATAAAAAGAAAAAGAAAAAGAAAAAAAATGCAAGTTTGAGGTAACAACGGAAGTTTTTCCATAAATTTCACTTGCACGTCCTCAAAGCAAGTTTTGCCTCATTATGGTTTTGCTGATTTTGCAAAAACACACACAAAACTCTGGCTATTAGTAGTTAATAATATTCAGTAATGCATAACAGAAATGTGAGAAAGGATAGGGGTGTGACATGTTATCTGTGCTGCGGGGCCATGTCACAGTCTTAGGATCTGGGAATCTTTGATTTATGGCAATCAAGGGTGAAAAATTAAGTAAACCTTACATCTGCTGCCTTTTCACCTGTAACCAATTTTGCAAACAGAATGGGTTGAACTGCAGTGTGAAAACATGCATAATGAAAATCATTTCCCTGCTTTGAATTGGAATCACTAGGTTTTGGTTATGTTCATTAATACTTTAATGCTTCTGTGTCTTATATGCAGGATGTGACATGACCTTGTGTGATACTACCATTCCGACATGCACAGATAGCCAAAAATTGTACATTGGCCATAGCCCTCTTTCTTGCTGTCCACAGTACCAATGTGGTGAGTAATTGATTAGAAAAAACAATAATGAGAGTCATTGTTCATTCAGAATAGTGTATTAGATTCTCATTCTTTGTGCATGCAAAGAAATAATGTATTTTTAAGATTGTGGCCTAACCAGTTTAGCTCAGTGGATAGAGCATCAGCCTGAAGACTGAAAGGTCCCAGGTTTGATTCCAGTCAAAGGCATGTACCTTGGTTGTGGGCACATTCCCAATAGGGGGTGTGCAGGAGGCAGCTGATTAATGTCTCTCTCTCTCTCTCCCCCTCTGTCTCTAAAATCAATAAACATATCCTCATATAATTTATATTATTATAAATTAAACTCATTTTAAAGATTTTGATATTTTGGAAATATTATATATATATATATATATATATATATATATATATATGCCTAAGCGACTGTTACAGTCAGTCAACAGAAAGACCAGTTGACCAGTCACTATGACGTGCACTAACCACCAAGGGGCAGACACTCAATGTAGAAGCTGCCCCCTAGTGGTAAGTGCAATCTCACAGAGAACCTCCTGAGTCCTGCCAACCTCCCACAGATGCTCCTCCTGGCAGGTTGGCCCCCATCAGCCCCTATCAGGACTGGACTAACTGGCCCCTATCAGCCCTAATCGCTGGCCAGACCAAGGGATTCCACCCATGCACAAATTCGTGCACTGGACCTCCAGTAAATATATATTCAAAGATAACTTAAAACACACTATTTCACTTATTTTATCCCACAATATGCAGTTTTTAGTGTGTGTGTTTTTTAATACTATGCAGTATTTAAAATAACTTTGTGTTTCTGCAGAATGTGACCCATTGAAATGCCCTAGTTTTTCAATACCAGAATGCAGAGAAGACCAATTCATGATTCAAGTACAACATGACGAGCCTTGCTGTTTTGCTCCTCTCTGTGGTGAGTATTATATGAGATAATTTCTTGGAAGAAGGAGGATACAGGGAAAATCTCTTATTTGATGTGATTTTCATGGGACTGATAGAAATCAGTATTCTTCTTTTAGAGAAATTCAAATGAATGAAAACAATAAATAAGAAATTCTAGCATTTTAAATGACTTATAATTATTAGTTAGTACTACTTTTCCCTAACCATAAATAATACATATATCAGTCAAAACATGATCAAGATAATACAATCAAAGTGTTTTTTTTCTTTTCTTTAGTAAGGCCAGCATCCAGTTGTTTTTGGAGAAAAATTAAGCCTTGGGTTTCCTTGAAGAGCAAAGTAGAATAATGGATTCTGTTAAGACATTATGTGACCTCTTTAAAACTTTATTTCCTGTATGATCTTGAAAGAGAATGGTAGAAATGAAGGTTGTTTGGAAAATGCTGTATACGGAGCTATATATTTGTCTGATAAATTGAACACTGAAAAATAAAGAATTATCTATTTTCCATTATAAATGAATCCTATATAATAAAATGGTAATATGCAAATTGAACCTAATGGCAGAATGACTGGAAATGACCAGTTGCTATGATGTGCACTGACCACCAGGGGGCAGATGCTTAATGCAGGAGCTGTCGTCCCTGGTGGTCAGTGCACTCCCACAGGGGAAGCTCCTCTCAGCCATAAGCAGAGCTGATGGCTGCGAGTGCAGCAGCGGTGGCCGGAGCCTCTCCTGCCTCCTCAGCAGTGCTAAGGATGTCCGACTGTGGTTTAAGCACACTCCTTGTGGGGATCAGGCCTAAGCTGTCAGTTGGACATCCCCCAAGGACTCCGAGGCTGCCAGGGTGATGTCTGACTGCCAGCATAGGCTGGGTCCCCTGGGAGCAGGCCTATGTCTGACCCATAGTACGAGGGGTCCTAGACTATGAGAGAGCGCAGACTGGGCTGGGAATCTCCCTCCCTACCCTATTGCATGACTTTTCATGCACTGGGCCTCTAGTTATCATATAAAACAGTGTTTCCCAAACTTCTCTCATGATGAGAATCACCTGGTGGAGTTGTTAAAATACAGATTCCTGACTCCCAACTAAGAAGAGCTAAACTAGAATTTTTGGGAGCATATAGGTAAAATTGTACACTTAACTAGTGCTCTAGGATTAGGTGATTCTCATCATGAGAGAAGTTTGGGAAACACTGATATAAAAGATTGCTGACTAATATAGGTTTTATATATACTTAAATCAAAACACATTATTTGTACCAGTTAAGACTCTTTGACTACTATAAGTAGAAGTAGTCAAAATTGGTTGATCTAGCTTAAGCACAACCAATTATTGGAAGGATTTGGGGGTCAACATTTTGAAGGATTAAGATGAAACAGATTAGACTCTGGGAAAGAGAGACACCAGCTAGCTGTTCTGTCAATTATTAAGTATTGAGTCAGCAACATTTGTTTCCTGTCCTGGTGTGCTTCCATGTATGATTTAAATGCAGTAGAAAGAGATTCTGGTTCAACCAACGTGGATTGTTCCCTCAGAAGCCTTATGAGAATGAGGTGACTTTAAAACAGTCATACCAAGTCTGGAGCATTCCCTCCAGGTCTTTACAGAGTTTTTATCAAAATTTGGATAGGAATTCTGAACAGCTCAAAAGGACAAGTTCTGCCTGGTCGACATGACTGAGTGGTTGAACGCCAACCTATGAGCTAGGAGGTCACAGTTTGATTCCTGGTCAGGGCACATGCCTAGGTTGCAGGCTCGATCCCTGGTGTGGGGAGTGTGGGAGTGCAGGAGGCAACCAATCAGTGATTCTCTCTCATCACTGATGTTTCTCTCTGTCTCTCCTTTCCTATCCTCTCTGAAATAAAAAATGTATATATCTACAATAATAAAAGCGTAATATGCTAATTAGACCAGACAGCTGAACAACCTTCTGGACATCCTTCCAGATGACTTTCTGGACAAAGCTGGGGATGCGAGGGTCGAGGCAGCCATGGTGGCTGCAAGGGCTGAGCCCCTTGCACAAATTTTGTGCATGAAGCCTCTAGTGTTTTTATTAAAAAGGACAAGTCCCTATTATATTGTTTACTCATAAATTAGAGTAATCAGGAATAGTGAATTAAGAAAACTTAAATAAACCAATCAACAATATTTCAATCCTAACAAGAACAAATTATTCCAGAAATCTTAATGCCCTATGTTTTTGGTAAAATGGTATTCTATGTCACTCTGCTTGGAAAGCACAAAGCAATATACTCAGGCAATAAAATTGTTTTTTATGACAAAATACGACCTATTAAAGCTTTATTTTTGTTTATGTTGATTTTCTATACATACATTAATCTGAACTAATGTTATACATATATATATACATATATATACATATATACATATATACATATATATTGATGAACAAATTCATCAATGTATATATATAGCTCAGCTGTAACTTCTGGCTTTTTGTTTTACCTGTAGTGTGTGAATCTTGCACTGAACCTATTCCACTATGTACTGATGGGGAATTTCTCACTGTGGACCTTAATACCACACAGTTCTGTTGTCCTCAGTATTACTGTGGTAAGTATACCTTAACTAATTTGAAATATTTACAAGTGTCCAAAGTTTTAAGAAGCTCAGGGCATCTTAGTGCTACTGTCATGTCAGACCATAGTTGAATTGTAGCATACAAAATACATATTAATTATAAATAATGGTTTCATATTACTCTAAGAACTCTTCTTGGATAATACCATTACCTACCAAAAATAGATCAGCTATGACAAAAGCTCAGCTATGACTTGTCTCATTATCCTAGAATTTCTACTCATCTAGTTGACTCCATACCCTTTTCACTTCCTTTCTCTTCTTGTACTCCTGCCATTTCTCATGCTCTTTACTTTGGTGCGATGTCCTACTGTTGTTGTATGTGCTATGAATCATTTGTTTGTCCTCACCAGCACAGGGTGATTGGATGGTGGGGGAGGAGGCACCGGGGAGAAAGGAGTTCAGGCACTACAGCAGTGGCAGTGAATTAAATGGTAGAGAGTGAGACTCCTGGTTCCATGAAGTTAATTTTTACCCATGTAATTTTTCTATCTAGTCTGTGAGCCAAATTTTTGTCCTGTGCCACTACTTAACTGTGCAGAAGATATGAAACTTGTGAAAGAGAATGTTTCTGGTCAATGTTGTCCAATATGGCATTGCGGTAATTAATTTTAATATTTTAAAGTTTTATTACAATACACTAATGTATTCTGGTCATTATAAATGTTGATTTTTGCCTTTTAGAATGTAGCTGTGAGAACCTTGTTATACCAACTTGTGAAGTGGTAAGAACACATATTTTAATTAACTTGTCGTCTAATTTAAATCATTTTTTTTCTTTTTTTACCTCTCTTTTTTTTATGAATTCTTAAAGTTAATGGAATTACCCTCCTTAAGCTGACTGTAGTAGATGAAAACAATGTGCTCTGATATTAGAGAGCTGTCAATGTTTTATGTTCTACTTCAGACAGGAACTTATTTTTTTCACTGGTGACTGAATCTACTAATCTCGTTACTAATTAAATTCACTAGTCTTAAAAACAAGCAAACTCTTAAAATAATACTATCTTACTATTGGTATAGATAGTGGTGATGACTGACAAGGCCCAGAGGGAGAAGCAGGGTCTGATCTGCAGCCTCCGAGGCAGTTGCTGATCAGCCATTGTCTCTCTCTCTCTCTCTCCAGGCCTCGCCAGCAGCTATGCCTCTCTCTCTCTCTCTCTCTCTCTCTCTCTCTCTCTCTCTCTCTCTCAGAAGTCAGCAGTTCAGCTTACTCACCAGCAACCACTGCTAAGTATACACACATGAGAACTGAAAGCACATATCCATACAAAAGCTCACATGAATGTTCATAGCAGCACTATTCATCAAGCCAAAAAATGAAAACAGATTATGGTGATTTTGCTACAGGCTTTAAAGGAGTAAACAAAAAAGCCAATATGTTCGTATTGGTAGAACAATTAAGGAGATATTTCCTCTTGGTGAAATTGGGTACTTAGAAAATAAAAGTGTAACCAAATATGTGGATAAGATCCAAAGGAAATATAAGCAGAAGGAAAGCACAGAAGATTTAAGTCTAAACTTGCAAGGGCACATTGGGCATTGTGGGTTTAATTATTTAAAAAAGTGATTAAGTGACTTACACAAGGTAGTATGTATCAAAAACCTCCTTATCGAGTCTTCTGGAGTAGCTAATACAGTGAGATAATTTAATTTGTTATTTTAGCTGCATATTTCTAACATTTTATTTTCAATCTCATCGGAATTATGTAATGACTGAAAGTCATAAAACCTCATTTGAGTTAACATCTTTGTAACTACTTTACAACTTGTAAAAAAAAACTATGAAAAGTAGGATATTATTAGCTTATGGGGGAAAGTTATTTTTATATGTGAATTTATTTGAATCTTGACATCTTAAATTGATGTCAAGAATCAATTCCTTTTATTACCGATCTTATGAAAATTAAATGTATCCAGGAAAAGTTGATGCTTGAAATGTAATTCTTAAAACTTGAAGCCTGGTCCTACACTTGAAAGGAAAGGAATCTAGACCCTTCCTAATAGGGAAAAATTTGAGTAATGGGCACAACAACAACTTACTACAGTGAAAGGTTACACAACACCTTCTATGTGTCTTCCCTATTATAAGCTCTGTACATATACTGACCCATTTATTTCAACAATCCTAAAGGTCAGGCAGTATTGTTATCCCCACTGTACAAATGGAGTGAGAAGCAGACTGGCTAAGTAACCTGCTCTCCATTTATCAACATCTAATAAGAAGTAGAGCAAGATCAGCACACAGGCAGTCTTGCTCTTGAGTCTGTGTCATTAGACACTATATTATACTCTGCACCTGCTTTATATAACGGCAGCCTTGCTCAACGCAGACATCAGAGCCTGGACAACTCCTACAGGACAGATCAAGATAATTTCCTTCAAGCAAAGTTTCCAGGATTGGCAAATATCTTCTTTTTTTTCTTTCTTTTTTTCATTAAAAAAATATATATATATTTTTGTTGACTTCAGAGGAGAAAGGATATGGAGAGAGAAATAGAAACATCAATGATGAGCGAGAATCATTGATGGGTTGCCTCTTGCATGCTCTCTACTGGGGGGTGACCCCACAACCCGGGCATGTGCCCTTGACAGAAATCAAACCTGGGACCCTTCGATCTGCAGGCCGATGCCCTATTCACTGAGCCAAACCGGCTAGGGCAACAAACATTTTCTTATGTCTGGTTATCCACTAGAAGCTTAGAATCAAGCAAGATTTTATAGCTAGGACAGATCATAAAGATCATCTTATCTGCCTTCACTCACTAGATAAGCAAATTAAAGTTTCTGAAGATGAAGTGATCCATGTTCACATTGTTTATTGTGACTCCCCCCCTGAGCTATTAATTAAAGGACCACCAGGTTAATCCAAGACTGTTCACCATCAAATATTTATTATACACCTGCTATGTGTCTGACTGTATGGTAGGCAACTTATTAAATATTATATTGTCTGTTTTTTACAGTTCTCAAAAAAAGCCATATAATGTTATATAATAATACAAATGTCTTTCTAATAGGGAGAATTTATTTCAATAGACCATAACTTTCAGAGTGACTGTGGATGTGTGCAGTATCTCTGTGGTAACTATGTTTTTTTATAACTTTTAAATGCCAGTGAATATTATTGGTATATGTTGTTCACTATTCATAAATTAAAAATCATTTTATATGAAATGGATTACACATTTTAAGCCATTTGCCAAGTTTTGAGTATAAAAATATTATAAATACTATTATATTTGTTTCCTCTTTTGTAGTATTTCAAAATGTTCTGAGAAGTTTGATAATTGGACAGAAAAGTGATTAGTACTTTTCAGAAGCATCACAGTATGTAAAGTTGATGCTAGGGTTCATTTATACTTACTTTTTTTTTTAAATAGGCATATATAAGTGACATTTTTTTTTTTTGCTCACTGTTTTATTATTATTGACTAGATGCCTGGTGCATGGGATTCATGCACTGGTAGGGGGAATATTCTTCAGGGGTTGGCCCTCTGAGCAGCTGCTCCCACTGTGGGAGTGCACTGACCAGCAGGAGGCAGCTCCAGCGTTGAGCATCTGCTCCCTGGTGGTCAACCCGTTGTCTGGTCATTCTGCCATTCAGTCACTGGACTTTTATTTATTTATTTTTGATTTTTAAAAATATATATTTTATTGATATTTTATAGAGAGGAAGGGAGAGAGATAGAGAGCTAGAAACGTCGATGAGAGAGAAACATCGACCAGCTGCCTCTTGCACACCCCCTACTGGGGATGTGCCCGCAACCAATGTACATGCCCTTGACCGGAATCGGACCCGGGACCTTTCAGTCCGCAGACCGATGCTCTATCACTGAGCCAAACCGGTTTCGGCTGGACTTTTATTATAAAGGATTTTAACACTGCAAAGCAGAGAGTTGTTTTTTCTATAAATAACAAAACTTCATATTAAGTATTAATAAATTAATGTAAAATATAATTTCTGTCCAAGAGCTTGAAACTTGTATTTTATATGAGAGAAGGCTTAATTTTGTGCTGTTGAGGCACAAAGGTTTTCTGAACTGATTTCTTCATCACTATCGAGCTTATCCTAACATGCCACTCTTAATGATATAATACCACATTATATCAGTTGCCTTCATCATGAAGTATGATTTAAATGACTATTTATTTTGCAACACAATAAAATTAAAAATTAATTCTCAAAACAACAATTTAAAAAACATTAAATGTTACTGAATCCCATCAGGAAGAGATCTACTATTATTAATTTATATTTTGCCTCCATCTATATCCACTCCCAAAAATTGTCATGTTATGTTTCTGGAAGAGGGTACAATGAGTAATTTGACAATCTCTTAGGTCTAAAATCCTGGCATGTACTATAAAATATAGTTCTGGAGGAAGTGCAATCAGTGGATAGCAGTTGAATTTATAGATCAATTTATTGTTGTATGAGAAGGAATAAATGTGCTACATTATTGAGTAAACTCTTGAGCTATTAAACAACATGTAAAGGTGAAGGTCTATTTTGGTTTTGGAAAAATTGCACATCATAATGAAAACATAGATTAATTCCATTAAATGATTCATTAAAATATTGTTCTTTTTGATGACTGTTTTTCTTTTCCTAGAAAAAGATGATGTGTGTGTATTTCAAGAAGTATCAGTATTGAATCCTGGTCAATCTATGATAAAGTATTTGGAAGGGGACTTTTGTCATACAATAGAGTGTCTGGAAGAAAAAGATAACATTACAGGCTTTCACACTCTGAATTTTACAATGGTGAATTGTTCAAAAGAATGTGACATTGTAAGTATTCTTTATAAGTCATTCTGGTGAGAATTAATCAATCTGAAAAGGGCAGCTATAAAATTTGAGCTAGGGAATACTGCATAAGTTAAAAATGTATTCTTGAATAGCTCTCCAATAATCTATTAACTTGTAACATATCTACCTATCACAGATTTTTCTTTTCTTGAGCTTCAGAAGTCTTATTATCTACAGCTTACTTAACCTGAAGTAGTTATACGTGCTTGATGAGTCTTGGCTGGTAGATGTGAAGATTATAGTGATGTAAAGTCAATTCTTCTATGAAGTACTTTGAATTCAACCTTAGAAATGCTTATAGATGTTCCGAGAGAGCATATATTTATGTTGGGAAGCACTTTCAGAACAAATTAATTACATATTGGTGTTGTTGTGGGGCTTATTTAATGTGTTATCATCATACACAGCACCAGGTATATATTCCATCTCCAAGTGATTATGATTGCTGCGGTACCTGCAAAAATGTATCCTGCAAATTTCAAATGGAAAATGGAACATCAGTTATATATGAGGTATGAATTCCTTATTTTCTAAAAATATGTTCATTGGAGGATAATCTTTATGCTACTACTTTCTGATGAAGACATTCTTAAATCAAATGACTTTTCAAAATTCCACAAACACAGAAATACACCCAGGAAGTTCTACATACAATAAGTATACCCATATTCAACATGCTTTTAGTGGAAAAGATAGAGTTACACTGTGAACTATCTGATACTTTCTGTTGTAAAGAACCATGTTTAACTCATTTCTCAAACTTATTTTATAATCTTCACTTTTAAAAATATGTCTTTATGGACTTTAGAGAGAGGAAGGGAGAGGGACAGAGACATAGAAATATCGATGAGAGAGAAGCATCAATTCTGCTGCCTCCTGCACGCCGCCCCCTCACCCCGACCCCCAGGGATGGGGCCCATAACTGGGGCAGGTGCCCTGACTAGGAATTGAACCCACCGTGACCTCTTGGTTCATGATGCTCAACCATTGAGTCATACCAGCTGGGCTTCATTTTTATTTTTAAAATATATATTTTTTTATTGATTTCAGAGAGGAAAGGAGAGGAATTAAGAGATAGAAACATCAATGATGAGACAGAATTATCTATTGGCTGTCCCCTGCATGCCCCACACTGGAGAATGAGCCCACAACCTGGGCATATGCCCTGACTGGGAATGGAACCGTGACCTCCTGGTTCATAGGTTGATGCTCACCCACTGACACTTTATTTTTATTTGTTTTAGAAGTGAGGAACGGGCTTAGAGAAATGCTGATTTCTAATCATTACAAAGAAAAAGAACAATGATATTTTATTTACTCATTTGAATTAAACACTTTAATAGAAATCTGAAATTCAAGATGCTAGCACTTTATTTCAGCTTTTTATAGTTCCAGTGGATATATAAGAATAAAGATTTAGGTCATTTGAAAAATTTCATTTTTTTAATTATAGTTTTTAAAATAATTTTAATCCTCACTGGGGAATAGTTTTTATTGATTTTAGAGAGAGGGAGGGAGCAAGGGAGGCAGGGAGGAAGAGGAGAGAGAGAGAGAGAGAGAGAGAGAGATCAATGTGAGGAGAAACATCCATTAGTTGCCTACAGAAAATTGAACCTGCAATTTAGGTATATGCCCTCACCTGGAAACGAACTGGCAACCTTTTTGGTGCATGGTTTGATGCTCTAACCAATGGAGCCACCAGACACCAGACCAAGGCAACAAATATGCTATATTACATCTTTATACAAAAAATAATAATTATTCAGAATTCTCCCTTTATCTAATAATAACTCTATAAAGGTATGCTCCGATTTAGGAAAGTCACAAATTGTGTTTATAATTTATCTGAAGGTAATTCCAATTTATTATTGCTATCATTACATTTCTTCTATTAATAGTTTAATTATTTCTAGATATTATTTCTGCTGTTCTTAATTACATGAGATTACTGAAATATCCAAAAATAAAAAGATTGTTTCTATCCTGTACATTTTATTAAATAAGAAAAATGGACAATTATGTTTTCATACCTTAGCCTATTGTTTTATAATTATATACAAAATAGTATTATTTATTTGTTATCTTATTGTTATTGTTTACCTGTTTATCTTAGCAGTATTATTTCTTTCTAATATACTTTTTTAAAAGAGGGAGTCTTAAAATAGGGAGCTTACAAAATGAGTAGGAAACATAGATGACAGTGAGAGAAAAGGAATCAGAGAATACTGAAAAAATACAGTAATTGGGGGATTTTAGTAAAAGAGCAACATAAACTCGATAGATATTGGTAATCCAGGAAGCATTGGTGTATGTAATTAATATTCATGGTGGTATCCCTGAAATGTAAATAAAAGATTAAACTATGTTCAGAATATTTTTTTGGTTTTTTTTGTTTTTATTTAATTAATTTTTTAAATTAAATTATTATCTGTGTACATATATTACCATTGCCCCCCCCTAAAAAAAAACATTCCCTCCCTCCCCAGAGTTTTGTGTCCATTGGTTATACTTATATGCATGTGTACAAGTCCTTCAGTTGATCTCTTATTTCCCTCATATTTCCCTCCCCTCCCGGTTATAATTAGACAGTCTGCTTGTTGCTTTACTGTCGCTATATTTAACTTATGGTTCATCAGTTTATAATGTTCTTTATTATTCATAAATGAGTGAAGTCATATGGTGTTTCTCTTTCATTGACTGGCTTATTTCACTCAGCATGATATTCTCCAGTTCCATCCAGGTTGCTGCAAATGATGAGAATTCCTTCTTTTTTATGGCAGCATAGTATTCCATTGTGTAGATGTACCATAGTTTTTTGATCCAATCATCTGCTGACGGGCACCTAGGCTGTTTCCAAATCCTAGCTATTGTAAATTGTGCTGCTATGAATAAAGGGGTGCATATATCCTTTCTGATTGGTGCTCCTATTTTCTTGGGATATATTCCTAGTAGTGGGATTACTGGGTCAAATGGGAGTTCCATTTTCAGTTTTTTGAGGAAACTCCATACTGTTCTCCACAGTGGTTGTACCAGTCTGCATTCCCACCAGCAGTGCGCGAGAGTTCCTTTTTCTCCACAACCTCGCCAACACTTGTCGTTTGTTGATTTGTTAATGTTGGCCATTCTGACAGGTGTGAGATGATATCGCATTGTTGTTTTGATTTGCATCTCTCGGATAAGTAGTGACTTTGAGCAGTTTTTCATGTGCCTCTTGGCTTTCCTTCTGTCTTCTTTTGAGAAGATTCTATTTAGTTCCATTGCCCATTTTTTAATTGGCTCATTTATTTTCCTTTTACTGAGTTGAATAAGCTGTTTGTAGATATTGGAGATTAAACCTTTATCAGTAATATCGTTTGCAAATATGTTCTCCCATGCAGTGGGCTTTCTTGTTGTTTTGTTGATGGTTTCTTTTGCTGTGAAAAAACTTTTTATTTTGATATAGTCCCGTTTGTTTATTTTCTCTTTAGCTTCCATTGCCCAAGGGGCAGTATCAGTGAAGAAGTTCTTTTGGCATATATCTGAGATTTTGCTGCCTGTGGATGTCTCTAGTATTTTTATGGTTTCCCGTCTTATGTTTAAGTCCTGTAACCATTTCGAATTTATTTTTGTGTATGGAGTAAGTTGGTGCTCTAGTTTCATTCTTTTGCAAGTATCTGTCCAATTTTCCCAACACCATTTACTGAAGAGACTGTCTTGACTCCATTGTATGCTCGTGCCTCCTTTGTCAAATATTAATTGAGCATATTGATTTGGGTTGATATCTGGATTCTCTATTCTATTCCATTGATCTATATGTCTGTTCTTGTGCCAGTACCAGGCTGTTTTGAGCACAGTGGCTTTGTAATACAGTTTGAAATCTGGTATGGAGATCCCTCCTACTTTACTCTTCTTTCTCAGGATTGCTGATGCTATTCGAGGTCTTTTATTGTTCCAAATGAATTTTTGGAGAGTTCTTTCTAGGTCAGTGAAATATGCTGTTGGTATTTTGATGGGGAGTGCATTGAACCTATAGATTGCTTTGGGAAGTATGGACATTTTGATGATGTTGATTCTACCAATCCATGAACATGGTATGTTCTTCCATCTGTTTACATCTTCCTCTATTTCTTTTTTCAGTGTTGTGTAGTTTTCTGTATATAGGTCTTTTACCTCCTTAGTTAAATTTATTCCCAGGTATCTTAATTTTCTTGGTGCGATGGTAAATGGGATTGCTTTTTTGGTCTCTGTTTCTGTAAATTCATTGTTGGTGTACAGGAATGCCATCGATTTCCTGGCGTTAATTTTGTATCCAGCTACATTGCCAAATTCATTTATTAAGTCTATTAGTTTTTTGATGGAGTCTTTTGGGTTTTTTATGTACAATATCATGTCATCTGCAAATAAGGATAACTTTACTTCTTCTTTTCCGATTTGGATGCCTTTTATTTCCTCTTCTTGTCTAATTGCAATGGCAAGTACTTCCAGTACAATGTCAAACAGGAGTGGTGAGAGTGGGCATCCCTGTCTTGTTCCTGTTTTAAGAGGGAATGGCTTTAGTTTTTGCACATTGAGTATGATGCTGGCTGTGGGTTTATCATATATAGCTTTTATTATGTTGAGGTATGATCCTTGTACTCCCACCTTGTTGAGAGTTTTTATCAGGAAAGGGTGTTGGATTTTATCAAATGCTTTTTCTGCATCAATTGATATGACCATATGATTTTTATCTTTCAATTTGTTTATGTGATGTATCACGTTTATTGATTTGCAGATATTGTACCATCCTTGCATTCCTGGAATAAAACCTACTTGGTCATGGTGTATGATCTTCCTGATGTACTGCTGGAGCCGATTTGCTAGGATTTTGTTGAGTATTTTGGCATCTATGTTCATGAGGGATATTGGCCTGTAATTCTCTTTCATTGAGTTGTCTTTATCTGGTTTTGGTATTAGGGTGATGCTGGCTTCATAAAAGGAGTTTGGAAGTGTTCCTTCCTCTTGAATTTTTTGGAATAGTCTGAGGAGGATAGGTTTTAGTTCTTCCTTGAATGTTTGGTAAAACTCTCCTGTGAAGCCATCTGGCCCTGGGCTTTTGTTTGCTGGCAGCTTTTTGATGACTGTTTCAATTTCTTCCCAAGTAACTGGTCTGTTGAGATTTTTAGATTCTTCCTGATTGAGTTTTGGAAGGTTGTATTTTTCTAGGAATATGTCCATTTCTTCCAGGTTGTGCAATTTGTTGGAATAGAGTTGCTCATAGTATTTTGTAACAATCCTTTGTATTTCGGTGGGGTCTGTTGTTATTTCACCTCTTTCATTTCTGATTTTGTTTATTTGGGTCCTCTCTCTTTGTTTCTTGGTTAGCCTGGCTAGAGGTTTATCAATCTTGTTTATCCGTTCAAAGAACCAGCTCTTGGTTTTGTTGATCTTGTGTATTGTTTCTTCGGTCTCTATGTCGTTTATCTCTGCTCTGATTTTTATTATTTCTTTCCTTCTGCTTACAGTGGGCTTTTCTTGTTGCTCTTTTTTTCTAACTCTTTGAGTTTTAGAGTTAGATAATCTGTTACCTTTTTTCCTAGTTTTTTGCAATAGGCTTGTAGAGATATGAACTTCCCTCTCAAGACTGCTTTAGCTGTGTCCCATAGATTTTGGATTGTTGTGTCTTCATTGTCATTTGTTGCCAGGATGTTTTTAATTTCTTCCTTGATTTCTTTGGTAATCCAGTCCTCGTTTAATAGCATGCTGTTTAGTCTCCATGTGTTTGATTTCTTTGGATTATTTTTATTGTATTAATTTCCAGTTTTATGCCACTATGATCTGAAAAGATGCTTGATATGATTTCTATCTTCTTGAATTTGAAGAGACTTTGCCTATGTCCCAACATGTGGTCTATCTTTGAAAATGTCCCATGTGCACTTGAGAAGAATGTGTATTCTGTGGCTTTGGGGTGGAATGTTCTGAAGATGTTGATTAATTCCATCTGGTCTAGTGAGTCATTTAGGATTGATATTTCTTTGCTGATTTTTTGTTTGGGTTTTTTGTCCAAATGTGACAGTGGGGTATTAAAATCTCCTACTATGATTGTATTACAATCAATCTCTCCCTTCATGTCCTCCAGCAGTTTTTTTATGTATTTGGGTGCTCCCACATTGGGTGCATATATGTTTACCAGGGTTATTTCTTCTTGTTGGATTGCTCCCTTTAGTATAATGAAGTGGCCTTCATTATCTCTTTTTATGTCCTTCACTTTGAAATCTAATTTGTCTGATATAAGTATTGCTACCCCAGCCTTTTTTTCATTTCCGTTCGCCTGGAAAATCTTTTTTCATCCCTTCACCCTCAGCCTGTGTGCATCTTTTTTTCTTAAGTGTGTTTCTTGTAGACAGCAGATGTATGAGTTTTGCTTTCTTATCCAATCTGTTACCCTATGTCTTTTGATTGGAGCATTTAAACCATTTACATTTAAAGTAATTATTGATAGGTAGGTATTTGATGCCATTTTTATTCTATCCCCCTGTGTTCCTTCTTTGCTTCCTATTTCTTTATTTTTACAGTAGACCCTTTAGCATATCTTGCATTGCTGGTTTGTTGGAGATAAATTCCTTTAGTCTGTTTTTGTCAGTGAAGCTCCTGATTACACCTTCAATTTTGATTGACAGCCTTGCAGGGTACAGTATTCTTGGGTTCATACCCTTCCTTTGCATGACTTTGTATATGTCATCCCATTCCCTTCTGGCCTGATGAGTTTCTGTTGAGAAATCAGTTGCTAGTCTGATGGGGGTTCCTTTATATGTAATTTTTTGTCTCTCTCTGGCTGCTTTTAAGATTCTGGTTTTGTCAATGTTTTTTGCCAGCTTAATTATAATGTGTCTGGGTGTTGATCTTTGGGGGTTCATTTTGTTGGGAACTCTTCGAGCATCTTGGATTTGTGTCGGTTTTTTCTTCTCTATCTCAGGAAAGTTTTCTGTCATTATTTCTTGAAATACTTTTTCCATATCTTGCTCAGTTTCCTTTCCTTCTGGGACCCCTATTATTCTAATATTGTTTTGTTTTGTATTGTCCCAAAGCTCCCGTAGGCTCTCCTCCTGTTTTTTTGATTTTTTTTTTCTAGCAGCTTCTCTAATTGGGTATTTTTTTCCATCTTGTCTTCTAGCTCACTGATGCGGTCCTCTGCTTCTTCTAGTCTACTCTTGATGCTTTCTATTGAGTTCTTCATAGAAGTGATGTCATTTTTCATTTCTTCTTGGGTCGCCTTCATTTCCTCTTGGTTCTTCTTCAGATCCTCTTGGTTCTTCTTCAGATCCTCTTGGTTTTTCTTCATTTTCTCTTGGGTCTTACTCATATTGTCAAATTTGTCTTCCATTCTTTTTAGCCATCCCATGATCATTACTCTGAATTCTTGCTCTGGTAGGTTGCTTGCCTCAAAATCATTTACTTCCTTTTCTGGTGATGGCTGATTTTCTTTCATAGGTGGGGTGTTTCTTAGCCTCCCCATGATCTTTTTATTTTAAGATGCCTGTATATCTCTCCTGCTTAGATTTAAAGGTACAAAATACAACACAACCAGGTACAACACACAAGGCACTGAACAGAAAAGCGTTTGCAATATTAATATCCTTCAATAAAGATGACTAGAACCCAGCTAACAAAATCATACAATCAAATACAAAGAATAAGCGAACCAATCTTACAAAAAAGCATACAACTTTGATATAGTTAGCATTTAACATACAACTACAAAGGGGTGGAGAGAAGGATTTTTTGTTGTTGTGGTTTTTTTTTTTTTTTTTTTTTTTTTGGATAGCGACAAGGTAGGTGTGAGTTGGCTTGGAGTAGGGGGTTGGGAGCCAGATATACACAGGAAGGGTGAAATTTTAGGAGAGGGCAAATAGAAAAAAATAGGGAAAATCTAGAGCAATAAAGAGTTAAGATAAGCAGGACATCAAAGGGAAAGGGTTAGGAAGAGAGTGATGGCCTAAAGGTAGGGATGAGTTAGAATAGAGTGTTGGAGAAGGAAAGGTATAAATAGTCTATTGAATAGTAATCCCAAAGGGGAAAAAAAGAGAAAAGAAAAAAAAATTTTTTTTAAAGTATATAATATGGCACTTAAAAGATAATGATAAAAATAAACAAAAGAAAATAAGATAAAAAAGATAAAACGAGCAAACTACTAGTAGTAATAATATTGATTACATATAAAAGTGAGTTAATTAAAAAGGTAAAATCAAGTGAGGAAAGATGAAAAAAAATATCTTCTTAAGTAAACTTTGCAACTAATGTAGCTTAAAAAAAACAGAAAAAAATTAAACAATTAGAAAATCAAAATCAAAAATTAAACAAAGTTTGCAGTAATGAAGGTCATTCACTTCCTCTGTTGCTCCGTCTAGCTCACCAGTTCCCAGTCTGGGCGTTAATTACAATTCCCAGTGTTTCTTCCGTGTTGTAATCGGGTCTTGTTTTTTGAAGCAGTTCTAGAGTCCATATGCACTGCAGCCTCTAGGTGGCGGTGCCTCCTGGTGGCAGAGAGCCAGGGCTCCTCGGCCCCTCCTGTGTTGTTTTTTTTTTTCCCTGTGTCCCCGATCTATGGAGGGGTGGGGGTTGGGCAAGAGGAGCCGACCACGCTCGCCTGCAACTCCCTCTGAGTCAGATTCAGACGTACTGCTCCTTAGGGGCCCCGACTGCAGTCAGGGGTGGCTCCAGCCCAGTTCTGGGTTTCCTACAAACACAGACCCCTCTGCGAGCGCACGCAAGCTGCGGGCGCGAGCTGCGGCTTGGGGGAGATGCGTGTGCGCTGCTGGGGATGTGTGAGCCGTGGTAGAAACTCACCCGATCTCTGCAAAGTCCGATTCTTCACCCTGGGGTAGAGCACTCCCTCCAATCCAAGCGTTCGCGCTGACTGTGGTCGGCGTCCAGGGGCGAACAGCCACTTGGTGGTCTTTACAGCCTGGCTATTCTGACCTCTAATCCAAATCTCCTCCCGTCAAGATGGCGCGATTTCCCCGTCTTCCAGAATATTTTTTTTGAGAACACAAGCAATGCAGTATAGGTAAATATACATAATTCTTGGCTTTTTCCAAGGTAAACTTTAGTTCTCTAGAAATCTAATTTGCGTGGGACAACGAATTTTTTTTCAGACAAAAAAGATATTACTGTGTTTCTTGGATTTTAATATTTTCTTTTCTTTTACACCTAGACTTCTGGATTATTTTCCAATTAATATTCATAGAAGATCCAAAGTCATTCATAAACTAGAATAAAATTTAGGAAAAGGAAGTTAGTTAAAATTATTTACTGGTCCACAAGAAATCTTCAAGCCAGAGTTTGACTAACATTTTAAAATCCAGACTATAAAAATATACATCAACAATTATAGTGCAACTAGAGGCCCAGTGCACAAAATTCATGCACACGTAGGGTTGCTAGTGGCTAGTGGCTAGGGGCTGCCAGCCGGAGCCTCGCTTCCCTGGCCACTGGCTGCCAGCTGGGGCATCCCTTCCCTAGCAGCCAGCTCCTGGACAGGGCCTTACTTCATTCCACACCACCACCTGGTGGTCAGCGCTCCATAGCAAGTGACTGAATTCCAGGATGGTCGAACTCCTGAGGGGATACTTTGCATATTAGGCTTTTATATAGAGAGATAATTGTGTAATAAATATGTTTAGCAGACTTTCTTTTTTGTTGTTTGTTAATCCTCATGGCCTGGTGCACAAAATTTGTGCATAGGTAGGGTCCTCAGGCCTGGCTGACAATCAGGGCCGATCTGTGGGGTGACCAGCAGGGCAATAAGGGAGGCCAACCCCTTCCACTTGCTGGCCAGCCCCACCCCCCACCCCCAGCTGCCAGTCACCTCCCTCTGCAGGGCAACCAGTGGGGCAATTGGTGTGACCCACTAGAACCCACTTCGACTGGCTTAGAGCAGCCCACTTGCCAACACACTCCCCCCCCCACTCCCTGCTACAGTTTTCCTTCCTCTGCTGGAGACTGGTGGGGCAATCAAGGACCCATTGGCACCTGCCTTAGCCAGCCTGGGGCTTGCGAGTTGGGATAACTCCTGCGTTGAGCATCTGCCCCCTGTCGCCCAGTGCACATCTAGCAACCAGTCATTCTGTCAGTTGTTCAGCCATTCAGTTTATTTGCATATTAGGCTTTTATTATATAGAATAATTATGTAATAAACTAGAGACCCGGTGCATGAAATTCATGCATGGGGGGGGGTGTCTCTCAGCCCAGCCTATACCCTCTCCAATCTAGGACCCCTCAAGAGATGTCCAACTGCCCTTTTAGGCCCAATTATGGTGGGATTAGGCCTAAAGGGGTAATTGGACATCCCTCTCACATGCCAGGACTGCTGGCTCCCAACCACTCACCTGCCTGCCTGCCTGATTGCACCTAACTACTTCTGCTTGCCAGGTTCATTACTTCATAACCACTCCCCTGCCAGCCTGATTGCCTGATCAAGGTCTAACTACTCCCCTGCCAGCCTGATTGCCCCTAACTGCCCTCCCATGCTGGCCTGGTTGCCCCTAACTGCCATACCCTACCACCCCTAATTTACAATCCCTACTAGCCTGGTCAACCCTAACTGCCCTCCCCAGTTGGCCTGGTCCCCTCCCAACTGCCCTCCCCTGTCAGCCCGATTGCCCTTTACTGCCCTCCCCTACTGGCCTGGTCACCCCTCACTGTCCCTCCTGCAGATGTGGTCCCCCTCAACTGCCCTCCCCTGCAGGGCCAGTCACCTCTAATTGCCTTCCCCTGCAGACCTGGTTGCCCCTAACCGTCCTTCCCTGCAGGCCTGGTCCCCCCAACTGCTCTCTTCTGCAGGCCTTGTTGCTCCCACCTGCCCACCCCTGCAGGCTTGGTCTCCCTCCCCGCTCACCCCCCTGCCAACTGCCCTCCCCTACAGGCCTGATCTCCCCTAACTGCCCTCCCTTTCAGGCCTTTTTCCTCCCAATTGTGCTCCCTGCTGGCCTGATTGCTCACAACTGCTCTCCCCTGCTGGCCATCTTGTGATAGCCATCTTATGTCCACATGGGGTCAGCCATCTTTGACCACATGAGGGTGGCCATCTTGTGTTGGAGTGATGGTCAATTTGCATAATACCTCTTTATTATATAAGATATGTTTAGCAGGCTTTCTTTTTGTTTTTTAATCCTTACCTGAAGATATTTTTTTCATTGATTTTTAGAGAGAGTAGAAGGGAAGGAGAGAGAAAAACATTGATGTGTGAGAGAGAGACCTGACCAGGGCTTGGGATGAAGCCTGCAACTGATTCAGTATTGAACCTGGGATCCTTCAGTCCCTGGGCCGACACTGTATCTACTGAACAAAATCAGCTAAGGGCTAGCAGTCTTTATTTCTAAATAGGAATTCTGACATCAGGAATGAAATAAAGTTATTATGTTTAAAAGTTAAAAGACTAGGAATATATTTTAACATAGCCATAAGGTATACAAAAGTAGAACCATAAGTCAATAATTACTATCATTTGAAGATTATTTTAGTATTTTGCTGACAAGGGAGTTAAAGGAAGAATAAACAAATCTGAAGAAAGGAGGTGTATTACATAATATGATTTGTTTTGTTATAATTAGTGAGGGAAATGGGAGAGCAAGACATTTGACCTTGATCAAATTAGATAATTTTGTAGTATAAACAAATACCCTTTGCTTCCTTACTCCCTATTGCTTTACTTCACATTTACATCTCAGTTATAGTATGAAACCAAACACACACACAATCACACACAATCACACACACACACACACACACACACACACACGCACACTCTATTCATGCATTTTAATAATTTAAGTTACATTTGTGGACTTTTCCATAAGGATGTTTTAGGACTCAAAAAACTTTCTGCACCGTGCCTTGTGATTCAGTAGGATAGGAAATACTTCAGAAATTTAGCAGATTTCAATAGTATAACAGTTACTTTCTCTTTTATTTTTAGGAAGGGAGTATGTGGCACTATAACTGTACCACATATGAATGTGTCAAAACTGATGAAGGAACAATGATTCTGAACTACAGTATGGTCTGTCCCCCTTTTAATGAGACTGAATGCAAAATGGTTTGTACTTTGTTATATTTAAGAAAATTTAGTACTAATTAGAATTTAGAAAATAGTGTGTTTTCCAAGGCCATAGATACATTGTAGCTTGTTTATTTTGGTAAATGTTTTATTCTCATGTGTACATAAAAGCTCTATTATATTTCCTCAGTTTTCCATTTTGAATTATATATGGTATTCCAAATAATTTTCACTCTCCCTGAATAAACATTATGCTATTTCTGGGTTTTTAATATGTAGATAAAGGGTTATTGAAAAATCATTTGATCACCTAGCCTCTTTCTCAATATGGATCAATAAACAAGCTTGAATGATTTTCTCTTTCTTAAACACACAGCCAGATTTATGATGTAATTCACTTTTTAATGCATGCTGGCCTAAGTGAAACTTGTCTTAGCTTCTCTGAGCACAGCCAGCTGTGGAACTGAGCACATGCCATGGATGGTCCTTCAGTTTTGTTCTCCCAATTCCTTATTCTCTCAGATTTTTAAAAGTGATACAATCCCCCCCCCTTTTATTACTAACTTTGAAGGTTGCTGGGACAACTTTCTATTCCTTGTGAAAGTAATACAATTTTTAAAAATTACAGTAGCTTTAATTAGTAGGTAATAATCCCTAATGAAAGGTAAGCTTTGCTCTGTTGTGTGAGGCAATATTTTCTAGGTGTAGATAAATAGCAGTGTCATTGATATTTTTCAAAAGGTCCTCTGTTGGTAATGATGGATAACTCACTAGCTGGCTAGGTAGATAACATATGTACTAAAGTGATAGAATTTCAGGTCTGGAAAGAATCTTAAGACACCATCTTAATTCACAGTTTTTAAAATTTGAATTGTAATTATCAAGTTACTAAAAGCAACCAGAAACTTACCGTAATAACTCAAAAAGATAATAAATTTTTCTTAATTTATCCTTAGTCAGAAGCCATTCTGAAGTAGAGATTTTTTTAAAATAATAAAATATTACAGAAAAAGATACACCATTTTAACATTCTATTATATTCAGAAATTCAGTCTATTCTTATAGAATAGCTTAAATTATTTTAAAGAGTTGAAAAATATAATGGCCTCTACTGGTAAGACATTTTTTTTGTATTTAAAAATTCTGCTAGCAGATGTAATAATAAATTTATAGTCTTAAAAAATAAAGTTTTGTACTGTTCTTTTAAGGAAGTTAATCTTTTTACACTCTGATATTATGAATAAGGAAATAACATTTTAAACATATGCTCCTAAATTTTTTTACAAAAGGAATTCTTATTAGTAGTTAAATTCCATTCATTTTCCTATAAAGTACTTTGCGATACTTAATAAAATATCAATTTAGTTTTCTATTTCTAGTCCAAGAATAAATAAACAAACCCTGTGAATTTTTACTTTTCTCCTCTTTTCCTAGAATGAAGGAGTTGTAAAGCTTTATAATGAAGGCTGTTGCAAGATCTGTAAGTGAAGACATATTACATTGATTAATTTGCTAGATTAGCTTTAATTGTCCTATGATTTTTCTTGTAAATTTCAGTCCCTATGACATGTGGAGGGAAACAAATTATATAATGCATATTAAATGTTTTTGTGTCATGGCTGATTATTTTGTAATTTAGTTTTCATTGAGTAACATGTTTCTTTAGATAAATTTTAATTTAAACATTAGAAATTTCTTTATTGTTACATTTCCCCAAAGGTATCGTGTGGGACTCTAATGGGTTTAAGTTTAAAAGTGCTCTGTGGTCAGATTTACTTGGAACATGTGGAACTATGCAAGAGAAAGTAGGCTACGATGAGAAGGTCATTATGACACCAATAAGGGCAAAGTGCAGTATTTTCCAAACCTATTGGGACAAGTCTTATGATACATTTGAGAAATACTAATTTAATGAGTACATGTAAATTCTATATGTAAAACTGCCCAATAATTATTTTGATAAAGTTATGTACACACTAGTGTGTACATAACTTTATCAAAATAATACATATATGTGACATATATATGACATATATATGTCATATTAGTTCAAATGATAAGATTTATTTCATAGTAACTTTTTAAAATATATTTTTATTGATTTCAGATAGGAAGGGAGATATAGAGATAGAAACATCAATGATAAAGAGAGAATCATTGATCAGCTGCCTCCTATACACCTCACCTTGGGGATCAAGTTGCAAACAGAGCATGCGCCCTGACTGGAATTGAATCATGACCTCAAGCTCCATAGGTCAATGCTCAACCACTGAGCCACACCAGCCAGGGCTCATAATAATTTTTAATGATGTTAAGAACTGAAATAGAATGGAGAGGTATTAATGCAGCCATCTTTTTTTCCTTTTTAAAGTGTTTATGACTTTCTCAAGATAAAAATAGGAGTTTTAGGCTAGAATGGCAGTTTTTATTTGCATAGTATGTAAATCTGACACACACAAACTTACCACAACAAACAAAAGAGTTCAACATAAGATGGCCTGACATCTAATGTGACATTGTATTCGTTTGCTAACACCGCCATTATAACAGTGCCACAGGCTAGGTGACCTAGACATGTATCATCTCACAGTTCAGGATGTTAGAGTCCAAAATAAAGAGGGCCATGTGGTTGGTTCCTTCTGAGGACTTGCTGGAAAGATCGGCTGCAGGCCTCACTCCTTGGCTGGGTTTTTCTTGTATGTGTATCTGTCTCCAAATTCCCCCTTTTTATATGAGTCAGATTGGATTGGGGCCTGCCCTAATGACCCCATTTTCACTCGATTATCTCTTTAAAGACTCCATCTCCAAATAAGGTGATTTCTGAGGCTCATAGGAATATTTCAACCCGTAACAGTTTTTATTGCTGGGACTTTTGTAAATAGGATAATGCCACTTACACCTCTTTAATTACTGGGGCTCTTAGACACACACAAATTAAAAAAAAAATTCTGGTAGAAAATAATTAGTTTTTAATTCAGTATTTTATGAATTATATGTAAACTAATGTATATCCAATAGTCATTGTATCGGGAAACAAAGGAATGAAATTAGACTCCAGAATCTTAGGAAGTTTATATTTTTATGACTTCTTTTTCCTCTGCTTCTTCTAGACTCTTCTTTAGGTATGAGATATAAAAGTAGAATTGTATAGCAAATGTGAGAACTTAGATTCTGTAACTCCATGTTAATTATTAGAGAAGTGAGTTCACTTATGTTATCTGAGGATAGACAAGAGATCTGTGTGACTGATTATATCAGTACTATTTATTGCCCGTCACACATAGACACTCTATTAAGCCCACTGCAGACCAGTACTACAACCAATCTTCATAAATTCCAAGAGCTAGATGGGAAGATAGGGATTACTCTCCCTATAGAAAAGAAAATAAATATTCAGAAAAGTTGATCACACTTAATAGATTAAGGGCTGGTCCCAGGGCCTTTCAATCCTGCTAAGTCCTTTGAAGCTGCAGAATAGTAAAAAAAAAAAAAAAAAAAAAAAAAAAAAAAAAAAAAGTCATCTCAGTTTTTCCTATCTGATGAGTAAGGACTTGTAAGGAAGTTTCAACTTTGGTATCGGAGAACCCTTGTCTGCAGTCTTAGCTTTTGTGTGACCAGGCTATACCAGAGAGACTGTGGGTATTGAATATGATCACAGGTGCTGTGCTAAACGAAATGTGTTACAATAAACTCTCTGAGAATGAATAGGAATGCTTCTTGGTACAAACAAATTTATGCCGTCTAAGTAAATTGATGGTGTCCCAATTTCATTCATCAAATGAATTGACTTATCAAACCAATTTTTATTGAGTGCCTACCACACACCAGATAGTCTTGTAGCACTGGGACTGTGTTAGTGGATGAAACAATATCTGTATGCATAGTGTATATTATCAAGAAGATAATGGAAGAAACAATGAACACATAAATATAAATTATTATGTCAGGTAGTGGAGAGTGATGAGTGATGTAAAGAAAAATAGTGCAAAATAAAAGGGATGGAGAGTGAAGGGACTGGTTGCTAACTTAAGTGAATGGTTAGAGAAGGCCTCTGTAATGAAGGGACATTTGGACGGAGACGGAATGTCCGCCAGAAGAATAAAGAGTTGAAAGCGAAGGAAACAGCAGCTGTGGCTACAGCACAGGGATGAAAGTGTACCTCACAGGGGATGTTAAAAATGTTCTCTTTCTAAACAATTATTCTTAAACTTGCATGAAGTAACAACTGAGTGAAAGCACTATAAGGTACAAACAGCCTGCCCTCTGTCACCAACACTGAGCATTGGGCCACACTATATAGGTGGGAGATCAGGGAGAGGAGAAAGAACAAGCATGAGAGAGAGAGGAGGAGCCACAGTGAGATGAGAGGAAAACCAAGTGGCTGTTCTAGAAGCCAAGTGTAGAGAGTGTATCAAGAACAGAGTAATGGACTTAGTCAGATACTACTGCAAAGTCAAATAGAATGAGAATTGAGATGTGACCTTGAACTTAGAAATTTAAAGGTCAACTGTTGAGGATGACAGTTTAATTTAATGTAATTGAACCAACAGAGCTTAGCTTTGACATACTTTACATGTTGGGATTTCACAGAATTATTTAATTAAAAAATAATGTTATGAACTAAATGTCCCAATAATTCCTTAAGGGACGTATGCACAGGTGACCTAGGGTGCCTCGGCCAGAAATCTGACACTTAAGACCCTAGGTACTTAACTAATAATCCACCTAGTGTAAATTACACAGGAGACAAACATGCAATCCACAAATCACTCACGGTTTATTTACCAGAGTCCTGGTGGGTTCCAGACCTCAGCAGGCCACCCGGGGATCCGCACTGACACACACACACACACACACACACACACACACACACACACACACACGGTTCATGGAGGACTTTGCAGCTGCAGCACGGCTTGAGTTGAGGCCTCTCGCTAGGCTCACAGTCCGTGGCTCAGGGTTCAGGGCTTGTGGCTAGGGCAGAGCTTTGACTGGTGCAGGCAGGGGAAATGGAGAGCGACCCTCTGTGGAGGAGCAGAAGGAACGTCTCTGATCTTCTGTGGAGCTTGCTCTTTTTATGTGTCTTCAGTACTCAGATGTGTCTTCAGTGTATCTTATCAGCTGGTCCCAGGAGCCTTGCTATCTGGTCTTACATATGGGGTACAGATCACTTTATCTATTTCCTACATACAGGTCACTCAAGGTGCTTATCAGTTTATTTACATTCCATTCCATACTTTCAGATATCACACTTCAATTCCACACTTTAATACTTATTTAATAATGTATTTTCCTTATTACTATTACTATAACTCTAAAATCATTTGAAAACTGGAGATCTAAACCCAGCCTTTTGCAAACAAGGTAAATCAGCAGAATGACAAAACAAGTTAGTATCAGAGGAAAAACACCTTGAACTTTTGCAGCCTGATTCAGAGTTATATCTGCTACATACAGTGTGAAATGAATATTCCTGGTGTATTGCCAAGTAATAATCCATCACCCACACAGAGGCATATTAATATGCCATTAATTAATAGAAAGTGTTTTCATTTGAACTCCTAAAAGATCATTTGAGAACCATTAAGTCAAATTAACATCACTAACCCGTTACATTTAAACATGGTTGATAAATAGTTCAATTATATTCATGCTTGATATTTTATTAATATTCATTAGGATAATGTGGTTTTAAATCTATTCGTTTTTAATTTCAAAATAAGCTTATGTATATTAGTATATGTATAAATGCCTTAATTATTTGTGTATATATTTACTTTTATATACTATGTAATAATCATTTTATCTATCTGTCTATATACCACACAGAGATTGGTACATACTATACAGTTAGCATTACTATATGTGTAGAATATTTTTGATTTGTGATTATGGTAATTATCCTGACAATAAGATAAAGAGAAGTATGAAGCTAGAAAATATAGGAGATAATCTACTTAGATAGTGAAAATAAATATTGAACATAAAATATGAGGGAAATCTTGAATATCTCTTAATATAGGAATATATTTTATGTATACTTATCAATTTTCGATATATTCATATGTTAATTGAATTGAGAAACAATTTGGCATGAGCCTTTTAATTAATAAATACGTTCTATATTTTATCAGGTAAACGAGAAGAAAGAATATGCCAGAAAGTGATTATCAAATCAGTTATAAGGAAACAGGACTGTATAAGTCAAAGCTCTGTAAGTGGAAAAATATCATTTGTTACATAAAGGGCACGTGTCTTTCCAAAGTATATGTATCACAGCACTAATAAGCCAACAAAATGCTAACACAATATTTAGCTTTGAGATTATTCTTAAATTCTAATATTAAAATATTCTGTGAAGAAGTGTGACTTATTCTTAGCATAAGTAGTCAAAAGTCCTAAAGTGGTAACTGCAATCCAGAGAGATGGAAATTAAATATAAATATATTTGACTATGTATTTTCTTAACTATACAATTTTACTCAGCAAAAATAGTCCTGGTTCTAACTTTACCTCTTTTACTATGACCCATACAATTCTACAGTCTACTTGAGCCATGTTATAATATGGGTTACAATAGACTCATTAATTATGATTAATATATTGCAGGCACCTGTCTAGTTATGTGAGCACATTTCAAAATTTCTGTCAGCATCGCTATCCTAGGCATCACCATGGAACTCAGTTACTAAATCTCAACCTGGTATGCTATACCATCTTTTAACACAGAGAAGTTTGAGAGTTAAAGTGATAAGAAAGTCTTGCTTTCCTTTGACTTAGTAAAATCAAGTAACCAGATTTTTAAATTTTAAGAGGTGTTTTTTTTTTTTCTCATCATCTCTCCTTACAGATAAATGTTGCATCTTGTGATGGAAAATGCCCATCTGCTACCATATATAACATCAACATTGAGAGCCATCTGAGATTCTGTAAGTGTTGCCGTGAGAATGGAGTGCGGAATCTGACGGTGCCCCTGTACTGTTCGGGGAACGGCACAGAGATCATGTACACTCTCCAGGAACCTATAGACTGCACGTGCCAGTGGAATTAGACCTGTGGATTCCAAGAACTCTATGCAACATCACCAACCAAATGGAGTTAACTTTCAGCACTGTTATTCAGGCGCTGGGCGGGTTCATCCTGTTCACTGATCATGTATGTACTCTCCGTACTATTGGGATATGGCAGTGAATAAAGACACACAGAGTCTCCATGAGAAATCAGATGCACTCACTCACCGTGTTTCAGGAAAGTGAATTCTTTTAAGTTGTCCAGCTGAAATACCGTACATATAATCGCAACATGCTAAAAGCCCGAGATACGCTCACTAAGCAGCTTACTTTGCAGAATTCTTGAAGTCTCATTCATTCGGTAGTCATTCTTTGATATGCCGGTAAACGTAATCAGTTAAAATTGGTATCTGGACAGTCATAAAGGGTGGTGTGCCTAGAGACAGATCATAGAACTATAGGATTTTAGGCTTTTAAAAACTTGAATAGATGTTAGGGATTTTTTTTATTACTGCAAATTCCCCTCGTTTTGCAGGTCTAGCAGATTAACCAGAGAAGCTGGTGACTTGTACAAATTAATCCAGTATAACAATGTATTGAAGTCATGTTCATAGTTGGGTTAAGTCTAGATCTTTCACATTCCAGTCCTATATCCTTTTCTTTGGGGTGGTACAGTAAGGTGTCTACCATGGAATCTTTTATTCTTAAAGAGGCAACCTTGCATAGAATTAAGTATTTTAGATTCAATGCTTTTACAAAAAGAAAAAAAAAGAAAAAAGGAAACACAATGCCACACATGCATATGTATATACATTCATTTAATAGTTGTCCCAATAAAGAGTAATGGGGAAATGTAGCATCAGTTCCTAAATAGAGGAGGCATATCTTGGGCTTTTATTTTTTTATATCATTAAAACTATTACTAAATATGTTGTTACTACTTAACATTTAGTTAGCTATGTACTTTCTCATGCACATCTGATTTTTGAGATGTATTTGCATACTACTGACGTTGCATGCTTTTTGCTTCTCGTGCTGCTGCTTTGCCAATGAAGAATGAGATAAAATTATTTGAATGTATTAATAATTCTATAACAGAATGCTGCACCTTTTACATACAGATTACTGACACATGAAAGGAATATACCCTGAGATCTTTGCAAATGTCCAACTTCTTTGACATTTATAGTACATAATTATCTGAGTTTCCTTGTATGTAAAAAGGAGCGAATGCCCTACTTGGTATTATTATCATGAGGATGTAATGAAGTCAAACAGCAACAAGAGAACAGGAATGTTGCATTGAAAAGCAAATGCGGGGCCTGATCATGTAGGCTCAGATATGAGCTGGGTGATTTCTTTGGTTTTGAGACCTTGCTTTCCCTCAGAATTGCAACTTATTAGATATTTTGGATCTCCAGGTTTACTTAGAAATAGGTGAAAGAATGAAATGAACATCTACAAAATTCCATTGTCTACTGTATATAAAAATTGATTTTTTCTTTTTTGTACTTAATACAAGTGTTTCATCTAGATGTTAACATTTCAATATTCTTTGACCCCTATTAATATAGAGACAGAATTAAATGCTTTTGGTTAAAATAAATTAACATTTTGCTTAAGAAAAACTGTTATGTACCTCAAATGAGCACATTATACTGTATACTGTCTACCACACATTTTTTTAAATTTTCATGTTCTATAAAATATTTATTAAAATAAAACAAGAAGTCATATTTAAACTTATTTGTGAGAAAAAGAGCAACATTCTCCTAGAACTTCTTAAACATTATCAAATGCAGGAAAAATATATTGAACACCTCCTACCAGTATATGCCAGACACATTCTAAGCTCCGAGGACATAGGCAAAACAAAAAACACACAGTTCTCATACTCACACAACTTACATTCTAGTAAGAAAGTAGGTATTTGATAGATAAACAGCTATAAGAAAGTGCAGAAAGACAGACCAAACCTTTTTGGAATGTAGTATATGATGAAGGTGGCCCTCAAATCAGCAGAGGAATACAAATGAACTTGCCATAAATGGTGTTGAACCAACTGGATTGTAACTTGGACAGAGAGAAATTAGGATTTATACATCCATTGACATCAGGCTAAATTCTAAACACATCAGAGGTTTAAATGTAAAAGAGAAACAGGAAAAAGAGAGAAGTTCTAAAAAAATTGGAGTTATTCATTATGACCTTAGAGTGGGGAGAGCCATTCTAATTCTGACTCACTATCCAGAAGCCCAGGTCACTGGTAGTGAAATAAAAATGGGTATTATGGTGCTTTTTATGAAAGATGGAAACCAATTTTAAGTACAGACAAACCAAGAAATGGAAACAATTAGAGCAACCAAAGACACTTATGGAAAAACCAGAGAAGTGTATTGGGTGGAATATAAGAGCACAGGAGTCTGAGTCCATGTCTCAGGTCCATTGCTTACTAGATGGGGAACCAATGCAACCTAATTACCGGTAATAGCTGATCTGCCCGTGTTTCTCTAATCTGAAAACAAAGGGAATAAGAGAACCCAGTCTAAGTATTTGAGAAGATTAAAGACGAAATATTTTTAAATACTTAGAAGACAACTGGAGCACAATACTCACTAATATTGTCATTGCCATATTTCATCACATTGAAGACACCTTTCCTCATCAAATGATCTATTATTTTCTGTATTGCCTTGATAGGAAAAATGCCTACTATCCATGGATAACACCATCAAGTTAGATATGCATTGTGGTGTCAGAGATACTGAAATATAAAATGAATGTATGTCTTGGAATTAATGAAATATTAGATACCATTTAGAAAAAGTCCATTTGGGGGAATGAAATGTTTGATTACATTAATATTTTCAATCATTTTTCAATTCTATTTTCCACTTTCTCACTATTGTTTCAGATATTTTGTGCCTGATCATCACCTTTTGGTATCATTGTTCTGAGAATACTACTCATATTTAGATTTAAAAGGTAATTGTGGTACTTATTCCTCAGAAACAACAAATAGCATGTATGAAAGAAAGGCAAAAGTGTATGATGGTGAGTGTGTGAGGGGAAGAGAGCTGAAGAATGTGTGGATAGTTTATTTAAAATTACTTGACAAGTATGAGAATCGGAAAAATGCAAGGAGCTAAAATATTAAATCAGATGTTAAAAAGTGTTGCCAAACTTAAGGCAAATCAGTTTTTTAGTCAACAAATATAAAGTTAACCAATGTGAACTCAATGTGCTACATGTGATATGTGAAGAATATACACTGAGTGGCCAGGTTATTATGATCTCTGAATGCATAATAATCTGGCCACTAAATACACACACACACACACACACACACACACACACATATGTATATGAGTCCCAGTGCATTAATTCATGCATGGGTGGGGTCCAGCCAGCCTGGCCGGAAGGAGGGGACATAGGTGGTTGGCTGGCCTGCCTGCTGGTTGAAATCCTGGTTGAAGGGAAAATTTGCATATTAGCATTTTATTATATAGGGTGTATTAATTCGCATGGGTGTACGTTGAGTGGCCAGATTATTATGCCTTCAAAGATCATAATAATCTTGTCACCCAGGTATTAAAAAAAAGAGTAAGACATCAATTACAGGAAGAAAAAATATATAAAAGAAAACTGGAGTTAAAAATATGTTAGAAAGTGGCATGGTTAACTGTGACTAGTTTTCCCACTGCTAGCATAATGTTTTCCTGATTAATACCACATAATTATTGTTATTATTATTATTATTATTCTGAACATGACCATAAGTAGCCTGTACTCATCAAACAGAAATTTGGTATCTACTCAGGAGAGGCTGATTCGGTACTGAAATTAAGTTAAATACCTTCATGAGACTGAAATCAGCCCCAGAGTTTGCACCAGAGATTGTGAGAATTTAGAGGAGGCAACATTAGTGTGGGGTAGTGGAATAGTTAATAATTGAATTCAAAGCCAGCTTTGTAACAGAGTAGCTGGATTGTATTGTGCAAATTACCTTATCATTCTGGGCTTCTGTGTCCTTGCTCATTCAAAGCACAGACTGAATTTAGGACTTTATGTTTCCTTCCACCTTCCATCCTTTAATTTTCTGATATTATGTTTAACATGATGAGTGAGGCAAGAAAAAAGTACTGTCAGATGCTGGCCTTCAAGTACGTGCTTGATGATTCATGGATACAATCTTTTCCAAAGAAGTCTTTGTGGGTCCTCATGGAATATGATCTTTGTAAATCTCTACTCTGTGCCCCTGATAATCATTATGACTACCTACCACTCAGGATCAGGATACCTTCACACTTCTCATGTATTCCTAAACATACCCCTCTGAGGTGTGTGTTATGACTTTCATCTTGTAGAGGAAGAACAGGACCACCAAAATTGATTATTAACAATGCTAGTAACAATTATCTGTGCTTACTGTCCACAATTACTGTGCCAAGGGATCTTCATGTGTGAATTCACTGAGTCCTCACATCCACCTTCTGAAGAAGGTTCTGCTATGATTCCCAGATTCAGAGCTGAAACATCCAATGACTAAATAACCTGGTCATGTCACATGGCTGGTGGTGGAGAAACAGCATTCAAACCAAAGTGATCCAGCTGCGGGATCCAATACTAGCCATTGTACATTCTGGTTAAGAATATGCAGAAGGTCACACACCTAATAAGGGAAATAGGAACCCAGAGTTGGTTTCAAAACACAGACTTTTAATTACTAAGCAAACTCAAATTTCTTCTGGGGCCCGAAATGTAAAACAATGACTTACGATAGGGCCTAAGGCACACTGAAGAGTACATACTCTCTACCCAAAATCTTCCAAATTCTAAGTGCTCTTCCAAACACTGGGAAATCAAACAAACAAATCTGTTGAGTTTAGCTTGGTATAGGAAAACATGGGCTAAGAAAATTCTTACATGAATGATACAATAATCTTCTAATTCCCTTTGCAGAATTAAAGAATTTTACTTTATCTTTTTCGTTAAAAAAAAAAAAAAATGTTGTGCCTGGCTGATGTGGCTTAATGGTTGAGCATTGACCCACGAACCAGGAGGTCATGGTTCAATTCCCAGAGTACATGCCCAAGTTGTGGGCTTGATCCCCAGTAGGGGGCATGCAGGAGGCAGCCAATCGATTATATTTCTCTCATTGATGTTTCTATCGCTCTATCCCTCTCCTTCCTCTCTCTAAAAATCAGTAATAACATATTTAAAAATTTTGTAATGTTTGTTTTATCTCCAGGAAGATGGCACAATAAAAACAACAAATTCATGAGTGAGGTTTAGACAAACAGCCAAGAGCAATAATGGTTATGTGGGGTCCAGAAAAGGGCTCATTGGTGTCCATAACCAGAGCTGGCAGACCCAGCCTCATCTAGGGCAGCTGGGAAAGCAGTGGAGGAAAAGCACTTGGGAAATGCGGGAACTGCTACAACATCCATGGTCATGGCAGGCACCCTCAGGCCACGCAAAGCAATGCAGGAAAGCAAACAGAGCGAGGGAGCGACTACCCACCCACACAGTTCTACTGCTCTGTGGATGGAAACCGCCAAGGAGGCAGCCGAAGTGGAGAGCAGGAACATGAGTTCAGTAGCCAGATGTCCTAGATTCATTCCAACCCTAGCTCCAGTTCCAGCTCCAGGACCTATGTGCCTTGAGCAAGCCTCAGAGCCTCTCAGAGCCTCTCTTGTACAGTAAAAGGTAGTCATTTAGTCCTGACTATTATCATCGAGATACTCTGAATAGGAATAACTGTTACATACTGTGTGGATATGAATATAGATGTGTTTTTCCTAAGAGGCTTTCAGGCCAAATTCCATTTTAACAACAAGAAGCACTGCATATGAAAGAAAGCCTTCATATTACATGTCTTGAGACTCCCCACGCCCTCCTTATCCTGAAAATATTTGATACAATGGAAACTCTTACAGATATTTTGAGACTATCTTCTGAAGTTGCTTGTACTTCAGGGAATAGAGAAAAGTTTTCATTCATTGCCTACACCACTTTCCACTTCCCAATATTTTTTCTCCTGTATCTCTTCAGACAACTTTAAAAGAATTTTGGAGAGGACATGCCAACTTAACTTTTTTTTTTTAATTTTACTTTCAAGACTCAATTCTCTTAACACATTCTTATTATGTGCTTATTCTAATACAAATGTTGCCAGGCACATAAATGTCCAGGATCTGGGTGTATATCGATTAAAAGATAACGTCTGCATCTAATCAGTGTGATTCGGTGGGACGGCGGCTGGGGGGTTGGGGGAGAGACAGACCTGCCAACAATTACAGGACAATGGTAATGGCTACAGTGAAAGTACACGGAATAAATAAGAGGAGCACCGAGAAAGGGCACCTCACCCATCTTGGATGTGAGCAATGAGGAGCCATTTTCCAGGTTGGCAGCTGCAGCTGCATATACACAGGCCGATGAGAAGGAACATGTGAATTCTCCCACATGAGCAGTTTAGTTCAACTAGAGCATAGAGAACATAAGTAAGCTAGAAAGGATGGAACTGGATGTTCTTGTCATCAGCATACTTATCTAGCTAATATCAATAGAGAGCAAAGGGGAGGCCAGACATGATAAGTATGGTCATCTGGGCAGCTTCACCAGGAAGCTACAGCTTCACACAGCATTGTTCCTCAGAGGACACCCTTCTTATCTCCCCCTCCTTCTCCCTCCCCCCCCCCCGCCCAGTACTGGGCTGTTCAGGGAGAAGGGGTGGTAGGTGCATGCACAGTGAAATTGGGGTGATGAAGGGAAGGTGCTTGCTCATTGCATCTAACCTGGGGAAAATATCATTGGACAAGGAAGGGGTGGGGCACTTCAAGTGCATGAGCTTAGAAAGTTACAATCCCCAAAGATTTCCCTTGCGTGTGCCCCTTGTTTCCTGTCACTCTCTCGCTCTGTGACTCACCTGTGCACTAACCTGCCGTGTAGCCTTAAGCAGCTGCATGGCTCTTAACACATGGTAATGTATTTGTATGGGGTTAGCCAGGATGCTATTAACCTGTTGCTTTATGAAATCAGTTAGCCTCCGAAAAGCCCAGGGGCCAAAGGATAGAACTAGTAAGAGGGTTATAAGGGGGCCCAGGATGGGGAGGAGGTAGGGGAGAAGTCCGTTCAGTCCGCTCCAAAGGGGGTTCTCGAACAATTCTTTCCACCGCTTTACCAGGTCCTCCTGTAGTTTCTTGAGCTTGTCTCGGACGATTCCGGACTTGTTGGCGTAGAAATAGCAGCGTTCCTGTAGGGCTAAGCATATCCCTCCCTGTTTTGCCGTGAGTAAGTCTAGGCCTCTTCTGTTTTGTAATACTACTTCTGCCAAGGAGTCTATCTGATCCTGGAGGTCATTAATGGTACTAGAGAGAGCCTGATATAATTTACATATAGGATATTTCTTACAGGATACTATTCTACTATCCTCCTTTTTTAATTTTATTCATTAGGAGGCTTTTGGAAAATTTTTATAATGCAGTTTCGATAACTTTACATTTTAATTTTTTCACAAAAATATGATTACTTTAGGGTTAATTGCATGTTAAGCAATTTTACCATGAAATGAACTATCAATAGAAATTTTGGTTAATACTTTAGGAATAGCTTTTTGTACAATTAGGTTTTCTTGAATATTCACTTATTTCATTTAGCCAATTTAAATTAATCTGAAAACTTGACTATTGTCAAGTTTAATACTTTAACAACAATCTTAGTTAACCCTGTAAATATTAATGGAAAGGATTATATACATCCTTGAGAAAGTTCCAAGCATTCCTGGTATTAGAATAGATTTAGATATAGGGCAGCTGCCATCAACCACTTCTCTGTTGCCTGGGTCTCAATATGAGCTGTGCCAAGTCTCTTTGTTGCCTGGGTCCCAATATGAGCTGGGTATGGGAAGCGCGAAGCAGCCATGGGCAAGAGACCTCCCTCAGAAGGGGCGAGTGTTCAAGCCCCTGTAATGTTGGGGGGGTGAGGATCTGTGCCACACCTCTGTTGACCCCCAAGTTCCTTCCTGATGGCCCCTATGCGACTGTGCCTATTTTAGGTTGCCCCTCCCTTGAGGAGTCTTACCCATCATTGACTAACCAGCCATCCTCTGGGGCCAAGCAGGGTGATGCTAGGTTCAGTTCTGTCTCCTCGGTAGCCTATGCCCCTATGGCCTCCATGCCCAGCACCTGCCTTGGGGTTCCCCTGCTGGTGGGGGCCCCCAGCATTGATCATATATCTTGGGGAACCCAGGTTTCTTCTCCAGGGAGGGCCCAGTCACACCATTGTGTGAGAGACAGATCTATGGTACCATCCACCATGAGGCTACAACCTCAGCATGAACTGAAAATTCAAGCAACAGCTGTGGGTAATTGCAAAGAAGGGCCAATATAGAATGCTCAAGTACCTTCCCAAAGGACCTTCCAGAGTGGAAGGAATTAAATCCTTTCATGTCCTTTTTAAATTGCTGTCAAACATTCAAAGAATTAGTATTTTAAGTTTGTTTGGGATAAATGCACAATATGCTATTGTGAAATATCAAAATTTATAATGACATTGTAGAATAATATCATGTAAGGATATTCTTTGAATTTCCAGGCTATAAAGTTTAATTTAAGAATCGTTGTCTTCCTTTTTTACAACAAGCAACCTATAAGGCTGCTGCCTAATTTTAGTTTGTATATATATATATACAAATGGTCTGTCATAAGAAATCTCATTACTGTTAATTGATTACTTATTTGCTATCAGGTTTAATACTTTGACAAAAATCTTATTTTACACTGTAAATATTAGTAAAAGAGAATTCCAAAATTTAAAAAAATTTCTCTTTTTATTAAAATTGTAATTATATTTCAAAGTATCCTCTTAAGCTTATACAGAGGGATGATGGGAAGTCAACTTTCATAGGAAACTTATTTAAATTGCTCATAAAGACATTGGCTTATTCAAAGGAAGAGGGTTGGTCTTTGTTATTTTAAGATGATGGCCACGGGCCACGTGGGCAATAAGATGTGTGGCCGTCATGGCAGCTGCTCAATTTATTCTTTTAAAAGAAAGTCAAAATCACATTGCAGACAATCACTAGCTGTTTCTGGTCTTTATTAAAATTTTTTATAAAAATATTGGCTTTTCATTTAGCTGAAAACCTTGGTCATAATTTAAAAATCTAATTTAAGTAATTAAAGTAGGTATCTTCATTTTAAAATAAAGCAAATTTACATTTGAATTCACAAGCCACAAATGTTGCCCCACCTCTAGCTTAATTAAGAATGCAGGCAGGATTCAATTATAAAAACATTGGCTTCTCATGAAATTTAACTTATGAGATATTGATTATATTTTAAAAGCTAAGTATGTATCTTTATTTTAAAAATGATAAAGAAATTTATTCAGTAAAACTTATACATCTGATACTTTATTGGTCTGATCTAAAAGTATAGTATCACACCTCTAGCAAATTAAAAAAAGAAAAGGTGAGGCTTTTCTTTCTTGAAATTCTACTGCTGTTGAAAATTTTTTCTATATTTAAGAAATATATTGTTTTTGCCTTTCTTACAGGCAAAAAACTTTCATAACATTTAATATACAGCATGTAATTTTTATTTGATAAAGCTTTCCATGTGATTTCAAGTATCAATAAAAAAACTTGAAACACTCTTGGAAAGATCAAATATACAATACACAATATATTTATATATATATGATTTAAAGGTTATATACTTAAATTACTTTAAAGAAATATCAACTACATTCAAACTGGATCAATGAGTTACTTCTCCTTCTTTTAAATCAGACCAAGAAGTAAAATACTTTGGATTCCTAATTATTTAAGAGAAAGCACAATTTATTTTTGTAAGGACCCCAAGATTGAGGAATTGGCCTCCCCCACTGCCTGTTCCAGGATGTGACCTTTAAGGTTAAAGATTAGACAGGAATGAGGTCAGTTCTTTATGGTTGAAGATTAGGCAAGAATGAAGCCAGTCCCCAGAAACTCCCTACCCTGAAATGCAAAAAGCTAGAATGCAATATTTTATGACAAAACAATAAAAGCAGGGCTAGGAAGGTTTCATCCTGTTGACCGCTGTGGAATTCTCCCCCTGGGAACTGAGCTGACCACCTCGGAATGCACCTGTCAGGAAGAGACCATCCAGCCTCCTTAACCGCAGGGCTATCGGTACTTTATCTGTTTCTGGAATCGGCCTGCTAAAACAGACCATCCGGCCTCCTTGGGAAATGAGTCAACTGTCAGCTATTATGAGCCAAATATTATCTGTTAACATAGTTCTCTGATTTACAGACCACCTGCGTGTGGTTTTAACCTATTTAAACTCAGGTCCTGTAATTACTCGGTGCTCTCAGCCAGCCAGCACTGATGCTGGCTGCTTGAGAAGCCCCTGCGCTGCGCTTGTACTAATAAAACCTCATGCTTTTTGCATCAAGTTTCGGTCTCGGCGTTTGACATGGGGTCGTCGCCCCCTCCGTCGGACTCACCGGGGGTCTTGGGACCTTACATTTAGGGGCTCGTCCGGGATTTGGGGCGACCACCCCTCAAGCGCCAAGAACGGTCTTGGAGGTAAGCAGACTCCGGAGTCGCTCAGTGTTTGTCTTGTCCTCTGTTCGTTTTTTTTTTGTGTTCTCTGGAATCTGGGAGGGATAGCATCCCTCATCTGGGACAGGGTGTCGGTACCGTAAGGAATCGGCACCTCTGGTTGAAGGGTCTTCGACCAGAAAAGCTGTCACCCTGGGGGACGCCCCAGGGACGGGTGGTGACCGTGAGGTCACTTCTGGTAGCTGGTCGGCGACGGGCACTTGCGTGTCCGGCCGGGCTAGCGTCTGGGAGGGATTTCATCCCTCGTCTGGTATCTGGGAGGGATAGCATCCCTCATCTGGTATTCTGTATCTGTGTAAGTTCGTGTGGGCCCGGTGTCTTGTTGCATCGCTTTTTGTTCTTTGTCTCTGTCTTATATTAGTGCTTTTGATTTAACCACACTTTTCCCCAGGTCAATGCCGGTCTGTAAGATAACTTTCCCCTCATGGTTCCTAGAGTGTTGGTCTTGGTTTCTTAGTCCAACATGAGTGCCATTTCTGTTTTGCTAAAACACTATAATGTTACTTGTTATTGAAAGGGTATAAGTACAGATGTTTGTTTGATATTTTGTTTGTCTGCTTGGGTATAATTATTTGTTCATGTAAGTGTGAAAATCTGTGAGAGAAGAAGGAGAAAGAAAGAAACTTTTAATTTGTTTAAAACTGAGTGCTCTGACAGCTAGCAAACCGCCCCAAGTGGCCACGGGGAACTCTTTCCCCAGGGGTGCTTGCTTTCTGCCAGAGGGAAAACGGCCGGCCTAACAAAAGTTCTATGTATGTTTATTAATTTGAAGGTATGAAGTTGTAGCAATTATGGTACAAAAAGTTAAAAGCAGATTCTTAAGTTAACTGAAGGAAGCTTGTACTGGCAAAGTCACCAAGTCTGCCCAGCAAGATCAATAACTAAATGAATCTTATTTCAGATACCTGCCGCCACCCAGTTATCATCAGTGGTGGAGGAATGGTTTCAGAACTGTTTGTCTCAATTGGTCATTTAAATTTGATGTGATTAATGATTACAGTACTTTGTAAAATCTTTAGAAAGAAAAGAAAATATTTTGAGGACAACTAGGTCCTGGTGTGTGTATGTCGACTCTTAAGTTATGGTGTTAAATCAATAATATTAATGGAAACACAGTCGAGCAGAAGAACTTTTCAGAACATTCAGGGACTCTGATTTCAGTGTAAGGGTCACCGGTTCCCCTGCGCCACCTTTATCAGCAGGAGGCAAGTGAAAATGCCTCTGTGGAAGCAGCGCCTTCGCCACCTGGGACCTGCGCTGCTCCCTGTCTCCACCCTCCCAGGGTTGTTTAGAGTAGCTGGAGGGGGTGGCTGACTAGGAGGGAAATTCTTTTGTGACCCCCCTGTACCCCAATGAGACCCCCAAACTCCCGTGACTGCTTGGACACTTTTCACCGTGTTCTGTTAGGGGGCTTCAGGAGCTTAAAAGTGCAGTTAGAAACTCCCCATTCCTCTTTTCAGGCTTATCAGAAACTGAGATCCTTATCTGTAGGAAAAATGTGTCACTTTAAATTTGAAGCGGCTGGAGGCCTGGGAACAGGGGGCTGAGCCTGCTCTCTCTTCCCTCTCCTTTTCTAAGTATTTTTTTTTTAATAATGGAAGGTTTAAGGCATGGTTTTGCATTTTTGAAAGACACAGAGAGAAAGTTTGAAGGCTAATTTAGAATAGTAAAGATTTTTGTGAAGGTTGTGCATGTGATGAGAAGGGGAACAGAGAAAGGTTGAAAGGAAAAAAAGGCCAGCAGTAAATAAGAAGGAATTAGTGTGCCTATTGTAGGAAACAAAGGCACTATAAGGGAGGATGTCCTAGCAGATTAGCTAGAGAGGCAAGAAAGGGAGACTTAGACTTCAGGAGTTTTTTTTTAACATAGAGGAAAAGGACTAACAGGACTGGGGCTCCTTTCCATTAAGCCCCCACGGGTAACCTTACAAGTGAGAGGCAAACCTATTAACTTACTGGTGAACACTGGGGCAGTTTATTCAGTCTTGACAGAGCCAATGGGACCTCTAAGAAGATATCAGTCCAGAGAGCCACCAGACAAACTGCCTGTTTTCCTGGGACATCGAGAAGGACCATAGACCTGGGAAGGAACACGCACTGGGGGAATGCAGCCGCTGAACTGGACCAAAGTGAAACAACTGGCCTTTGAGGAGCTAAAGAAGGCTCTCATTTCAGCACCTGCCCTAGCCTTGCCAGATGTCACCAAGGGACTGAGGTAAGGGGCATTACAAAAGGGGTTCTCACTCAGACTCTAGGTCCCTGGAAGAGACCTGATGCCTATCTGTCTAAGAAGCTAGACCCTGTGGCAGCAGAGTGGCCAGTGTGCCCTGGGCAGTGGCCACTACAGCATTGCTGGTGAAGGAGGCAGATAAGCAGACTCTGGGCCAGGAGCTAGCCCAGACAACACCCCATGCCATTGAGGCCCTCTTTGAGTGATCCAGAGAGATGGATGTCAAACACCAGAATCACCCAGTGCCGAGCTCTTCTCCTGGACCAGCCCTGTGTCCGGTTCCATAAGACACTGGCCATCAACCCTGCCAGCCTGCTCCAAGATGATCCAGAGGAATCCATCCATGACTGCATAGAGGTAACAGACGCAGTACTGACAGATGTCCTGCCATCATCACCAGACGAGGTACTGTTCACGGATGGGAGCAGTTATGTACAGGATGGGATCTGATATGCCGAGGCAGCAGTAGTCACCATGGACCACACAGTTTGGGCACAGTTCCTGAACTTTTGGCCTTAATCCAGGCCCTTTGATGGGGACACAGTGCCATCCCCCGGGAAAGAGGGTTGCCAACTCCAGCCAGAAAGGACATTATTTTAGCCTTATTTGAGGCCATCTGACTCCCAAAGGCAGCTGCAATAGTGCACTGCAAAAAACATCAGAAAGGGGAGACAATTAAAGCCAGAGGAAATAGAGCTGCAGACCAAACCACTAAGGAAGATGCCCAAAAACCTGTGGGGCCTTTATAAGTCTTAGTAACCCTGCCGGACCCCGACCTGCACCAAGCAAAAAGAGGAATTGGCTGAACAGAAGCAAGTCATCAAAGGACCAGATGGTTGGTGGACTCTACCAGATGACAGACTGTTGGTCCCAGAGGCTTCAGGTCAGACATTAGTTGCCCAGTTACACCAGGTTACCCACTTAGGTGTCACCATGTCTTCTGAACTTCTGTAAGGCAGATGCTACCAGCTTAGATAAGGTAATTAAAAGCATAGTCACTAGAAGTACTGTCTGTGCACAGGTAAATACTAAGCAAGGTAAGAGGGTTCCCCTGGGAATTCGGGCCCCAAGGAGATTCCCCAGGAGAGCATTGGGAGGTGGATTTCGCAGAGATTAAGCCACCAACATTAAGGTATAAATACATGTTAATTCTTTTGTTTTTGTTTTTGTTTTTTATAAATACCTCAGATCAGGTTGAAGCATACCCCACTAGAACAGAAACTGCCTCTAGGTTTAGGCTGCCAGTAATCATAGGATCAGATAACAGCCCAGCCTTTGTAGCAAGGTATCTCAAGCCTTAAGACAAGCATAAGCAGGACTCTAAAAAGTTTAATTAAATTTGTCCTAGAAACCGGTGAAAATTGGACCAACCCCCTGCCCTTCTCCCTCTTATGGACCAGATGTGCCCTCTACTGGGATGGGTTCCCCATTTTTTGAGATCATGTATGGTAAACTTCCTCTCCACCCTTCCCAGGGTCAGGGAGAAACTGAAAGCTAAAATTTGTAACCGTTCCCTTGCTCAAGTCCTTACAGGCTCTGCAGTTTACCCAGAGAGCCACCCATAAGCTTATTCCAGATGCACTGCCAGTGCCCACCTTGGACCCTGTACACCCCTTCCGGCCTGGAGACTCTGTGTGGGTAAAGAAATTCACTGCCCAAGGACTAACCCCAACCTGAGAAGGACGCTACACTGTTACCCTGACGCCCACGCCCATGGCTGTTGAAGTAGACGGCTCCCAGACCTGACTACACCACTCCGCGCTCCTGCACAGAAGACGGCCTGGATCCTGGCAACCAGCGGCCTCACCCGTGAGATCCCTAGGCTGGGCTCCACACGGGCCAGGAGGAGACTTGATGCCGGCAGGAGGGGAATTGGACTTCAATGGGAATTTTGGTATTGTGGTAAAAACATTTTTGCTAGCCAGTGAAAAAGTCTGAAGCTTAGTAAAGCTAAATATGCGAGCAAGAATTAAGTCAACAAATAGACCAGGATTTAAGTACCCTAGAGAAATCTATAGGCGAATTAGAAAAATCGGTCCGGTCCCTAGCAGAGGTAGTCTTACAAAATAGACGGGGGCTTGACCTCCTATTTCTAAAAGAAGGAGGACTATGTGCAGCCCTCAGAGAGCAGTGCTGTTTCTATGCTGATCATTCAGGGGTTATGAAAGACTCCATATCCAAACTGAGAGAGAGGCTTGAAACCCGGAAGAGAGAACGGGAGACCAATCAGGGATGGTACCTATAGTTCCAGGATTGAAACTTCCCTGAAAAGAAAAGGGGGGAATGTAAGGACCCCAAGATTGAGGAATTGGCCTCCCCCACTGCCTGTTCCAGGATGTGACCTTTAAGGTTAAAGATTAGACAGGAATGAGGTCAGTTCTTTATGGTTGAAGATTAGGCAAGAATGAAGCCAGTCCCCAGAAACTCCCTACCCTGAAATGCAAAAAGCTAGAATGCAATATTTTATGACAAAACAATAAAAGCAGGGCTAGGAAGGTTTCATCCTGTTGACCGCTGTGGAATTCTCCCCCTGGGAACTGAGCTGACCACCTCGGAATGCACCTGTCAGGAAGAGACCATCCAGCCTCCTTAACCGCAGGGCTATAAGTACTTTATCTGTTTCTGGAATCGGCCTGCTAAAACAGACCATCCGGCCTCCTTGGGAAATGAGTCAACTGTCAGCTATTATGAGCCAAATATTATCTGTTAACATAGTTCTCTGATTTACAGACCACCTGCGTGTGGTTTTAACCTATTTAAACTCAGGTCCTGTAATTACTCGGTGCTCTCAGCCAGCCAGCACTGATGCTGGCTGCTTGAGAAGCCCCTGCGCTGCACTTGTACTAATAAAACCTCATGCTTTTTGCATCAAGTTTCGGTCTCGGCGTTTGACATGGGGTCGTCGCCCCCTCCGTCGGACTCACCGGGGGTCTTGGGACCTTACAATTTTCTCAAAAATAAGTTATAGTTTAGGCATTTAGTTACCACAGTTATAGCACCTCTCTCAATTCAATCTGAATCTTAAAATTTCAGAGCTTGCATTGCAAGTCAAATACTTAGTAGTTCTTTATTAATAAACATATTTTTAAGAATAAATTTTAAAATCTAATAATTCATTTTAAACCACATTTGTTCTGCCAGGGGAAACTGGGAAGGGAATTGTTCACAGGTAAACTTGTCCTTGGGCTAGCCATTCATATTCTTTAAAGATAGCTGCTGGCTGGAATCGGATTACCTGTTCTGGGTGGGAAGGGCATGTCCTCCCCTTCCTCCATTAAAATTAAGGTGTAGCTTTAAAACCTCTTTTATGGCAAGAGACCTTAAACTTTCATAACTTTAAATTTTTCAGGTAGCAAATCAAATACTTAGCATTTTCTAAATCAATAATACTTTTACATTTCAAAAGCAATTCTCTAGACTTCATGTGCTGGAAACCAATCGTTGTATCACCAATGGTAAGAGGCTGTTCAACCTTCAAGCTCTGAAAGGTCAGAGCCAGACACTCCCTATCTAATTGAGACAAAGGTAGCTGAGGCAACTTCCCCATCTTGTAATCATGTAAATCCTTACTGGTTAGCTGGACTCCCAGCCATTCATATGTAAACTTGCTACCTACAATCTCTGGTTACCTACCTCAGGGTGGGAATTTCAAAAAGGGCTCCTTAAAATGCCTTGGGAAACTAGCCTGTATTTCTTTCCCAGTTCATCTCTGCCATCTTTAAATGTAAAAAAATTTAGGGTTTTTAATCCTTGAAAAGATTCAAGTCTAGCTCAAAAACTATGCGCACTCGTTTTGTAAGGTCCCAAGACCCCCAGTGAGTCCGACGGAGTGGGTGATGACCCCAAGTCAAATGCCGAGACCGAAACTTGATGCAAAAAGCAACAGGTTTTATTACAAGCGCAGCGCAGGGGCTCTCAGGCAGGCAGACAGCAACCCGAGGGAAGTGCTGGCTGACTGGAGCGCCGAGCAATTGCAGAACATGAGTTTATAAAGGCAAAAACCACACGCAGGTGGGGTTACACATGGAGGGGGAGGAAGGGAACAAAGAAATTCCAAGAAGGGGAGCTGGGCTCGTTAATTACATGTTTTATTACAGGGTCTATGCTTAGTCAACAGTCTCATCTGGTAATCTTGCAAGCCCCTTTGCCTCCCCCCTTCCCATTCCTCTGGGTAAGTCCTTAGGCTAGGGAGTTTCTGGGGACTGATTTCATTCTTGCCTAATCTTCAACCGTAAAGAACTGACTTCATTCCTGTCTAATCTTTAACCATAAAGGTCACATCCTAGAACAGGCAGTGGGGGAGGCCAATTCCTCAATCTTGGGGCCCTTACAGTTTTTAAACTGGCCTTTTCACTTTACATGAGCACAGAAATCCTGGATGCATCATGAATTTGTAAATGCTTTAAGTCACTAGCTGGAAAAAGGAAAATGGCGAATATGAGGCCTCTTATGGTGGCTTTCTTGGAGAGTGGCATCCATATTGGATTGCCATGTGGCTTCATTCCCCCACATCCTGCTTACTTTGAGGGTTAGGTGATCCGAGTGATCTCTTTTAAAGGTAAGCGAGGGATATTGGGGATTTTTTCTAGTGGTTTTTCTGGCTCTTTTTTAATATTTAAAGGTTCTTGGTCTTTAGGGGTCTCTGGGGGTTCTCCTGGGAGATCTATAATGACTGAGGGGCATGTTGAGGGGGGACGGGAGTTTTCCTTAAGAATCTCCTCTCCCGTTTTGATGACTTCTTTAATATCGGGGTCCTGAGAATGGATTTTTAGAATATCATGAATTAAGTTCCAATAAAAGGCAGTAATGAGAATCTTCTCGGAGCCAAAAGTCTGAAAAAATCCTGTAGGGCATCTCCTACTCATTCCCACTGTTTCTGGTTAATAGTTCCTTCTAGGGGGAACCAAGGGCAGGTATCATGAACAAACTCAAAGAACTGCTTAAGGTCTTTTCTTTTAACCCTTACTCCTCGAGCTCTGAGGGACATCTTGACACCGTCAAGGAACATTTCATGCGTACTCAAAGAATTCCCCATTATTGGTCGACTGAATGGCTCTCCAAGTGATTTTCTCCCCCACATAAGCCTCCGGGACGTATAAACCCCGTCCAGGTCAGCCTGAATTTTCCCGTCAACCCAGGAATTCAGGCGGAATTACTCTCTTTTCGACTCTGCCCTTTACTCCCTTGCTTGCGTGAAACGGTCGGTAGGTATAATCCGCCTACTCGGATTCTCACAGAGGAGAAGCCCCCATTTGCCCTCCTTCAGGCTAGCAGGACTTCCCGTGGTTGAGTCTGTGAGATGAACGACCTTTGTTCAAAGCAAGCTCAAGGTTTTAAGAGCAGATCTAATGAGAGAGAATTCGAGACAAGAAAGCCTGGCGACGATACTAATTCAAGTGATTCAGAGTTCTCACAGCCGGAGATGGGTACCCTTCACTCTTTCCCAAATTGGCAAGTGAGTGCTTATTAGTGGGCAGGAGGAATTGACCAAGAGAGCCAATAATAACAGTCGAGCAAAAGGGGTGAAATGTTATGAAATCTTGTTTGAAAAATCGTCTACCTACCTTACTCCGATCTGTCTCATGGTGGGTGGGACCGTGACTATCTAAATGCCGAGTCTTCACTCGCGGATCCTCGAGGCGACTCTGGGGGGTGCCTGGCCAGGGCTTCTCCGGTAGACTTTCTCGCCGGGGGTCCCGCGTTGGGCGCCAATTTGCCCCAGCCCACGGGGCAACAACGAGGGCACGCAGGAACCACCTAAGAGAATGGGACAAACAAGGGGCGCGAAGAATGAAGGCAAGACAAAATTCTGATCAAGCCTCGTTTCTTTATTAAAGCGTTGTGGTTTTTAAAGGCTCAGGAGGGGAGGAGTAGGATAAGTAGTTGTCATAGGGTGATTGGTTGGGAACTGGGTATCTGTCCTTAGCTGATTGGTTATTCTGATGTGGGAGGTTCTTCTGGCCTTTGGTGTGCACGGGCTTTCTTGGAGTGCGCAGGCTTTCTATGCTATTGCTCAATCAGGATGTAGGGCTGACCAGGAAGTGAGACTGAACTCTGTTTTATGGCTCCCAGCAGAACCCCAGGGACTCCACTTCCACAGATAACACTTTCACAGGCACAATGGTGGAGGGCTGTGTGTAGGATGGTAAGCAATACTTGATGGTGAATCATTGAAAGCTTTTAAGTAATCTCTAAATATAAAAGCGAACGCCCATTGTCCTATGGAAGGGTACCTATGATGCACACTGACCACCAGGGGGCAGACGCCCAACACAGGAGCTGCTGAGATGTGGTGACTTGGCAGCAGGGGTTCTCTAGTGATGCACCCCAAAACCAGAGAGGAGGGAGCCTGATTTCTCACAGGGCTGTGCAATTCCACATTCAGCTGTGGGTTTTGTTGTTCCTGGGGCACTATTGGCTGCAAATCTGGTTTACTGCACACTTGTGTTTGTGTTCCACACCCTGTATTACAGAAACTTTGCAGAATGCCCTCTCATACTCTGGGACTCCTTGGGGGATGTTGGAGAGACGGTTGCAGCCCTATTCCCTCAGGCCAGGCCAAGGGACCCCACTGGCCAGAGGGACCCTGCTCATTCTGCAGAAGCTCTTTTAGCTGAGGTGCCTCCCCAGGTGCGGCTGGCTAGGCAGGGATTGTGGGAGGGAGGTTGGGTCCAGGACATGTCTGGCCTATCTCACCCAGTCCCACCCCACTGGCCACCACCCAGGACCACCTGCATTAGTCCCTGTCCCAGAGTCAGCGCCACAAGCTTAAAAACCTGAGCATGAGTTTTCTTTCTTTTTCTTCGATTTTTCCCCCCTCTCCACTCTGCAGACACCCTTTGAGCTGCAGCACCGCCACAGGAAATCTAGTTAATTTCCTTTCAAAGTGCATGGATCTGTGCACCTGGCCACTAGTAAAAACAGATTTGCCAGTAAGAATAACCTCAGAGACAACAGAAATTTCACCTGACGTCTGGAATGCCACATTGCAGGTTACTATTCTAAACAAGGCAGAAAATTATAAGTCCCTAATCATTGCAATTCCAGTTGTGATGGTAAGAGGGTATAAATTATAATTATTTAGGGTTGTTTTTTTCACTTGACTCACTAAGTGAGGTGAGAGAAGGAAGAGAAAGAAAAGAGAGAGAGAGAGAGAGAGAGAGAGAGAGAGAGGAGAGAGAGAGAGAGAGAAAGAATTTAGTGTCACTCTAGTTCTGTTTTGGGCAAATGGATGAATATATTTACCAATATAGGGAATTGCAGGTGGTAAGAAGAGAAAATTATGTATAATTTGATTTTAAAAGTTACATTTGAGTTACCTATGTAACATTCAAAGGGAGATATCTAGGAAGAGATTGAATGATCAATAACTCTTAATGCTGGTTAGTTCTAGAGCTCCAGAGAGAAACCTATTCTAGAGACATAGATTTGGCAAGACATTAGCAAATTGAGTGAGAATGAGATTGACGGAGAGAATAATAGAGTAGAAAGAAAGGACTTGGAATAGACCATTGGAGAACACAGGCATTTAAAGGGTGATTAGGAGGCTGATAAAAAATAGATCAAGAAGCAGTAGAGAGAGAAAAAAAGTGTCATGAATAAAAGAATAATCAAGAATATAAAAATCTCTAGTCACACAAGAGTTAACAGTTATTGATTGGTCATTTATGTCATTGGGACAATTATAAGACTGTTCATTGGAGTGGTGAAGATAGATTCATACTGAGGTGTGTTAATGGAAACTGAGAGGAGAGAGACAGGGAGAGAGAGAGAGAGAGAGAGAAAGAGAGAGAGAGAGAGAATTGTTCTTTCAACATGCTACTGTTAACATATTTTGGAAGTGGATGTTGACAGTGATTGAAGAAGAATAAAGTGCTCAAAAAATAAATTTGTTAAATTTTTGAAATCTATAAACAATGAATATTATTAGCAACTTGTGAAACTGTCTGTGAATGTGGGATAGGAGTTTGGGAACACATAAAAGCCTAATTAAAGTGACAAGATTTATCACAGGGAGACAAGAGAAGTATCTATGCAGAACGTAGACAGCAAGAACATAACTCAATTATATTGTTTCTTTCTCTTTTAAGAAAATTATATATATTTTATTGATTTTTTACAGAGAAAGGGAGAGGGATAGAGAGAGAAACATCGATCAGCTGCCTCTTGTACACACCCTACTGGGGATGTGCCCACAACCATGGTACATGCCCTTGACCAGAATTGAACCCGGGACCCTTTATCCACTGAGCCATCGGGGCTCTCTATCCACTGAGACAAACAGGTCTCAGTTCAATTATATTGTTTCTTGACAATAGACTGAAATATGTAGTCAGCCTTGTGGGGACAGAAGAGAAACCAGGAAGAGCCAGAAGTTAGAGGCACTTAACTAGGGGTGTGGCAACCTTGAAGGTGAGCTGCTCAGGTCTCCCTAAAAGGGGGAAGCTGTTGCTATGATCTCCAGGTGCAGATCCACCACAGTTTCATATGGAGTTTATACTGTTCTCACCACCCCAGCCACAGACTGAGCACAATAGGGGCACTAGAGCCAGGCCATTCCTTCCCAACGAGGAACTCTAGTGAAACTTTGATCTTCGGTTCCCCATCAGCATGGCTAAGGCTCTTCTTAGCCAATTCTTCTTTATGTCCCACCCTCATTTCACAAGAATGGTCCTACAAACTGCCATGTGCTTATATGCAAATAGACCTAAAGGTGGAACAACTGAAAAACTGAACTGGTCAGGATGACATGCGGTGACCACCAGGGGGCGTGTGTGGAACATGGAGGGTGTGGGCCTCAGCAGGATGGTGGAGCAGGTGAGTAGGGGCCCCAGAACAAGGTGGGGCGCCAGTGGCTGTCATTGGGATGAGTCTCTGGTGGTCACTGAAAATTCTTTGCTCCCACATGCTGCAGTCCTGCGTGACACTCACACCTCTTGGCAGCGCTGGACTTGCTCACCCCACAGCTGGCACTGGAGTGGGCCCTTGCTCTCGGCTGCAGGCCCTGATCAACCCTGAGGGCTTTTCCACCTCCCCCTGCTCCTGAGGGGCGATTGGGGCTGCAGCCGCCGCTCACACCCCCTGCTGGTGCCAGCCCAATCACTCTGCTCCACGCTATGAGAGGGTTTGTGTGAACAGGGTTGGGCCGGCACTATCAGCACGTGGAAGGAGCAGCATAAGGAAGGGGCTGCTGGCAGGAGGGGGGCTGCCACAGAAAGGGGACCAGGGGCTGTGGTGGGAGGGGTCGGGCTGGGGTGGGAGAATGGACTGAGACCCACTTAGGGACCTACTGCAACCTTGTGGCCCACAGTTCCTTCCATGGTGCACACATTTGTGCACTGGGCCCCTACTAGGTAATTATTATATTATTAATTATAATAATTATTATATTTATCATATTTATTATTAATTATAATTATTATTATAATTCACTATTATATTTATGAATGCTTTGAAATATAATAGATGTAGTTCTAGTAGGTTGAATGTTAAGGGAAGAGGAGAAATATAATTATGTAGGTCAACATTTTAAAACTCTGGTTATGCATTAAAATCAGCAAAGTAGTTTTTTGTTGTTTTTAAATATATTTTATTGATTTTTTTACAGAGAGGAAGAGAGAGGGATAGTTAGAAACATAGATGAGAAAGAAACATTGAGCAGCTGCCTCTTGCACAATGCCTACTGGGGATGTGCCCACAGCCAGGGTACATCCCCTTGACCGGAATAAAACCTGGGACCTTTTAGTCCGCAGGCTGACACTCTATCCACTGAGCCAAACCGATTTCAGCACAGCAAAGTAGTTTTTTAAAATACCAATACTTGGTCCCTGGCTGATGTGGCTCAGTTGGTTGAGCTTCGTCCTGTGAGCCAACCAGTTCAATTACCAGTCGGAGCGTGTGGGAAGCAGCTGATTGATGCCTCTCTCCCTTCATCTCTTTCTAAAATTGATAAAAACTTAAAATATTGTTTTAAAATACCAATGCTTGGACCACCCTACTTAAGGATTTTATTGCCTTGACCTGAGTTGGACCAGAGGTGTCAGGATTTTCCTTTTCAGAGATCTTAGGGAATTCAGTATACCCAGGGTAGACATCAGCTGACATAAGATCAAGGGAGAAGTTTTTTGTTATGTTATCATTGTTCTATTTTGTTTTGTGATGTGAGCATAAGCTCATGTAGTGAGAGGAAAACTGTAGTGAAGAGGGAGGTTGAAGATTCTGGGGGAGGGTGTATGGAACAAGTGCCTGCCAGTGGAAGGGCATGATTTTGGGGCACAGCATTTACCTTGGATAGAAAAATCATCTTTTCTCTGGGATCTGAGGAAAGGAGCTGGAGATATATGGATCCTGAGATGTTTATAGACATGAGCAGCGGGTAGGAAGTATAGGAAATTCCTTTGTGATGACTTTTTTCCCCCTTGAGAAATAGGAAACAAGTTTATTAGCTGAGAGTGATGCTGAAAACTCTTTACAACAAAATCTTGGCAGTGGGTGAGCACGGACTTGTATGCAAGTCTTCTCTCCCAAATGGTTTATCATCTTCTTAGCGACAGAGGAACTCTTCATGTATCTCCTTTTGTCAATCACCTGTTAGAGGGAAAACCACAAGGCAAGTGCTCCAGAAACATTCTGGTGTATCTCAACTCCATTTATTTTCTCTTTTCTTTCCAGCTATTGTAATAATAATTCTGGTTCTTATTTTCTTCCTCATTCTGAAAACATTACTTGCCCAGTCCAAGTAATTGCTCTTTTTTGAAACTTCATAGTTTCTGTTCAAACTCACTTTCATAAAGTTTTTGTAGATCTTGTCTTTCATAAAATCCAAACTGGGACAGTTTCTGAGAAAAGACAGTGACTAGGATACTTTCTGGAAAAAGACACAGTGGACATTGGGGATGTTTCTGAAAAAATGACACAGTGAAACTTTTCAGGGCTGTGAAAGCACCTCTTAAAACGTATCCCATCTTTCAAGAGATATTTCAGTATTTGTCAACTGTGTTCATTTAAATGCAAAATAAATTGAAAGCAATTATTTCTTTTAATGCATTGGTCCTGACACAAAAAGTTAAGTTTGGCACAGTTGAGGATTGGCATGAAGGCTAGTGTGGTGAGAGCTTACTTGGTAAGGGAGGGGAAAAAAATCTATATTTATTTAAGGAAAATATTTTGTCAACATGTCTTATTTCTGTACTTACTGTATGAAATTTCAAACACTGATAGAAAAATCAATCTTAACATTCCAAGGAGCTCTCAATTATTCAGTAAGCACTCAGTGAGCACCACTGTATGCCAGGCTGGGATTGTGGGGCCGCTGCAGGAGATGCAAAGGAAAGGCCGCCTGGAGAGCAAGAAACAGACAGTGGCGTGGAGCTGCCACAGGGTTGAATTACCCGCCGGGGTGTGTACAAGCGAGTGGGAAAGACGGCAAAGCTTTCCCTGGGAAATGTACAGAGTTTGCAAAACAGACAAACAAGAGAGTGACGCGTTTCTGCCTCAGAGAAATAAACAATTCATGCTGCCTGGAGAAAGACAAGTGGAAATTAATGCCAGAAACGAGGTTAATTTTCTCTCAAATTAAAAAAATAAAAAGGAATTTAATGTTCATGAAAAACATTTGTCTCGCACTGTGAAGACTGAGCCAATTATTCGTTTATTCATAGTTTCGTGTGCCTGGCCCCAGGCACAAGGGGGTATGGTGCACAGCAGTAGAGGATAAAGCAGGAGAAGCCAGGTTCTGCCTGCAGTCAGAGGGCGAGCTCAGGAGCCTCTTCCCTCCGGGTGCGCATGTGTACACATGGCTCCTCCTACCTTCCTGACACCCTCTGAATGGAGGCAGAGGATGGAAGGTAAATGACTCTCTCCATGAAGATCAATTTTGTGAGTGCATGTTTTATCCTTGAGTATAATACCTTTCCCCTAAAGCCCAATTAAAAAAAAATCAAGTAAAAATGTTTTGGGTTCACATTTATCCTAATTTTCTTTCTATTTGCCTTTTCTCCTGCAATGCAAAACACACACACACACACACACACACACACACACGGCTTTGTTTTAAAAAATAAAGTAACTGGAATGTAGGATTATCCAGAGGTTTAAGACTATCTTTCTGTGAAGCTAGAAAGAGAATGTAACAGCAGAGGTATTGTTGCAATTGCATACATGAAGTTATACCAATGAAAGAAATGGAGGGTGAGTTGCTGTAGCACATTCTAAAATTGACCCACAAACAGGGCAAAAAACTCAACTTCCTGAAAACCTGGATACTGCTGTTAATACTCTTTCAAGTTATAGTATCCGGCCTCCCTGACCATTGTTTCTCTTGGAAACTAGAGAAAGTGATTCGCAGAAAAACTGTCCTGGACCTTGCTCTGACCCAGCGGCAGCATTTTCAGCTCCTTTCCCCTATTCCCACAGAGCCGTGTTTTTACTTTATGTCAGCATTACTATTTTACACCTCACACTTATTGTACACCCCTCCTAACTCTCTTTGCAACCTTGAAGCTTCATCGCCTTCCTTACAGGCCCCACAGTGGGAGGCAGCAGGGGCAGACTGCACTGCCCAGGAGAGAGCAGGGCTGAGCCCAGCCCGGGAGAGGAAGCTGCCTGAGCGGGGCCAGGGGCTTGCCTGGGAGAGGTGAGACCACACGGAGGGCTCAGGGGCCAGAAGGCAAGGCCAGCAGCTGCCAGAGGACCGAGGAGGGCAGGACCAGTCAGGAAGGGGCTGCCCTTGCTGTTTTAGGACTTGGTTGTGGTATTCAGTGTATGGGGCTGTAGTTCAACTGTCTAAGTGGCCAAGTTGGTGGAGAGCTGGGCTCTGTCTGGAGACAAAGTCCATCTGACCCAGTGATCCCACTTCTAGGAATATATCCCAAGAAACCCAAAACACCAATCAGAAAAAAATACATGGATCCCTATTTTCAAAGCAGCACAATTTACAATAGCTAAGATCTGGAAACAGTCCAAGTGCCAAAGAGGAGGTGAGTGGATAAAAAACCTGTGGTACATTTACACCATAGAATAATACCCTGCTGTAAAAAAAGAAGGAACTATTATCCTTTGCAAACAACATCGATGGACCTGGAGAGTATTATAAGCAAAGCAAGTCAGAGGAAGATAAGTATCACATGATTTCACTCATATGTGGAATCCAATGAACAAAAAAGGCTGAAGAACAAAACAGATCCAGAGACGTAGAACCATGAAAACACCGATGAATTTCACAGGGAAGGAGGGGGTTGGGGTTGGGGTTGGGGTTGGGAGGGGAGAGATTAACTGGAGAACTTATATGCATAGATGCATAGCCCATGGACTCAGACAATGGTGTGGTGAACGCTGAGGAGGGGTGAAGGTGAAGAGGAGGGGGTCAATGGGAAAAACAAACATGCAAACAAAAGAAAGTAAAAAAAAAAACATAAAAAAAACTGTATGCTCATTTGGGCACAATTAGACACATATAATTGATGTAGCATATTGAAAAAAAGGATTGCCTGTTTCTGTTTTTGAGCTTGACTTTTCCCTTGACAGTTTTACATTAAATGTCTCATCTTTGAGTCTGTATTTGCCTTGCTGAAAGAGATTATGCTAAGAAAATATTATATTCTATTGGTATTATGTCTTAGGTAATTATTAATACAATTTTTACAAATAGATATAGTTAACTCTTACATTGGCAACTTTCTTTGAAAGTTTCTCTCTTTTCCTTCCTGAGTTTATTGTAATCTCTGACTGTAACTTGTAAACATCTGCTTAGAATTGAGGAAAAGTCCCCCATTTGGGTCCCAATCAGCTCAGCAGCAAAGACTATGATGTTTAGGAGCCAAGTAGCACAGCAGTAAGGTAAAAGTGAGCAAACAAAGGTGTTCTAGAGGGAGAAGCTCACAGGCTAATCCCTCTAAAGATTCCCTTCACACAAAGTTGAGACTTTGGGAACTATTAAAGGAAAATGATGACTAGAATAACATACGTGTGATTAAAACACTCAGTCTACTGAAAGGAGGGATTTTTCTTAGATTAGTTTGAAATAGAGTATGCCAGAGGCTCCCCCAAAGTGTCCTCAAGCCTGCCTGCTCCCTCTCTGACTCCATAAAGGGTAGGACTTGCCCCAACATATTACCCCACCCTTTGTACCTCTGTAGACATTCTTTCATCCCGAGAAGTCTTTTGTGTCACCTGGAAATGGGTATTCAAAATGTAAACATACCTTGCAGCCTTACTGAAGGTCCAAATTTATTTCGTCCTTAGCAAGTCCCAGTGGAAGGACCAATCACCTTCTTTAACCTTTACAGCCAGGCTCCTACCAGCTGGCTTTTCCTCAGCCTCACTGAGCAACCACGTACCTAGACACGTAGACCTCAGCCCTCCCCCGTCCAAACTTATCTGCCCCAAAAGCTGCGTGAAGACAGAACATGACTATTTTTTAAGACATTTTATGAATCACTTTAATTAAGTAGTTGGCCATATTTTGTTACCACAAACTCTTCTGTTAATCCAGTGAACAAAGATTTATTAGACACTTTGTTGCCACTCACTGTGCTAGACTCAGGGAACACTATAGCCATGCTCCTTCCTTCCTGGGAAAGACAGACAGTAAACAAGAATCAGCCCCACTGTGGTCGGTGCTATGAAGATGACAAATGTGATGGCCTGAGTGAGGTAGGTAGGAATGGATGGATGGATCAGGGGTATCTGAACTGAGAACTAAGCAGGAGATATTTGAACTGAGAACTGGAGCATGAGAATAAGTCAGACTTTTCTTTTGTGTGTGTGTGTATGAGCCCCTACATAATTTTTATTTCTAGTAAAATAAATAACAACATAATATCCCAAATAAAAGCGTGTGTCTTTTTGTATTTCACAGAGTTTAAGGGCCATGAGACCAAAAAGTGAGAAAAACCACTATGGTTCATCCCCAGCCGGGATTGGTGCACTTGTAGCTCTGACCTCATAAAGTGCCAGTGTGATGGAATTGCAAACCACTCCTATAAATAAGGATTAGAATTTTTTTGGCTTTAACCATGGCACAGGCGTCTGCTAGCAGGCCCACCATGGAGGAGCAGGAGCGCTGTATAGGAGACTACATACTGGGAAAATCAATAGGGGAGGGAGCCTGCGCCAAGGTCCGCTTGGCGCACCATATTCTCACGGGCATGGAGGTGGTGGTAAAAAGTATCAATCGAAGTGGAGGTCGAAAATGTTTTAGGGAGGTGCACTGTGTGCGCACCCTGCGCCACCCCAACGTGACCCGCCTCCTGGAGGTCATCCTGACCCAGCACCATATACATCTCGTGCTGGAGTACGTGCGGGGCGGGGACCTCCAGGCGCACCTAGACAGGCGCGGGCGCCTCACCGAGCGGCAGGCCCGCGAGGTGTTCCGCCAGGTGGTCTCGGCCCTTCAGTATTGCCACCAGAGGGGCTTCGCACACCGGGACGTGAAGCCTGCGAACATTCTGTTAGAGGCCGATTTCACGGCCAAGCTGGCCGACTTCGGATTTAGCCACCAAACAGAGGACGAGAAGCTGAACACCTTCTGTGGGACCCTGTACTACATGGCGCCCGAGGTCCTGCGGCGGGAGCCCTACGATGGGTGCAAGGCAGACGTGTGGGCGTTGGGAGCATCGCTCTACAAGTGTGTGACCGGGTGCGTGCCCTTCCCGGGGGACACCTATGGGCACATCCGGGACCGCATTCTGGCCGGGCGGTACGAGCCCCCCCTCTTTATGAGCGGGCCGGGCCGGAGCTTCCTCCAGAAGCTGCTCACGGTGGACCCGGAGCAGCGGCCCACCCTGGAGGAAGCCATGAGGATGCCCTGGCTGAACCTGGGAGACCAGGAGGGCCTGCAGCCCTACAGCGAGCCGCCCTGGGGGGACCTGGACCCCGAGCTGGTGGACCAGATGGAGGGCCTGGGCTTCTCCGAGGCGACGGTGCGGGACTCGGTGTCCCAAAGGCTCTTCGACCGCGCCATGGGCACCTACGGCATCCTCAGGCTGGCGGCCGAGAGGATGGCCGTGGGCAGGATGCCGGGCCGCACCGTCCGGGTGAGGCCCTACCGGCCCCCGGACACCGGGGCCGACACGCCCTCCAGCGGAGAGGAGTCCCAGCGCTCGGAGGGGGTTTCTTCGGGGCCCTCGATGCCATCGCTCTGCCGGGGGGTGGGCATGACCAATGCGCCCCCACCCAGCCTGGAGACGGTGCCCTCCTCCGCGCCCTCCCTGGAGTCCCTGTGCCCGCCAGCGCCCCGCGGCCCCGACCTGCTGCCCCCGGGGGGCGGCCCCGCTCCCCGCACGAGCGGCGGCGGCGGAGGCGGAGGCGTTGGCGGCAGAGGCGGAGGCGGAGGCGGAGGTGGCGGAGGCGTTGGCGGCGGAGGCGGAGGCGGAGGCGGAGGCGGCGGAGGCATTGGCGGCGGAGGCAGAGGCGGAGGCGGAGGTGGCGGAGGCGTTGGCGGCAGAGGCGGAGGCGGAGGCGGCGGAGGCGTTGGCGGCGGAGGAGGAGGCGTTGGCGGCGGAGGCGTTGGCGTTGGCGGCGGAGGCGTTGGCGTTGGCGGCGGAGGCCTTGGCGGCGGTGGCGTGGGCGTCTCACCGGCCGCGCAGGCGGCGGGGGCGGCCCCTGCCAGGCCCCCCCAAGACGGCAGCTCCGCAGCCCCTCCCGCGGCCACCACCCGGGGGCGGCCGGGCCTGGCCAGACGGGCCTTTCACGCCCTCCTGCGGCTCCTCTGCTGCGGCCTCACCCCCCCGTGCAGCGCAGGAGCAGGACGAGTCCACCCCGGCGACCACTGAGAGGTGAGGCCCTGGGGAGGTGTGGACATTGAATGACTTGGGAAAGCGGCTAACAGACAACTGGACGTCGTTCCCTCTGTCACAGGCCAGGCGGAGACACGGGCTCCCGAGTCCCTGGCGGGGGACGGAGCCCCGCGGGCGGGCGGAGCTGGCCTGCAGGCGGTGGAGGTCTCTTGGGCTCTGGCTCTCACAGGTAGGCATCCAGCAGCGCCTTGGAAAGCATCTTTTTTTTTTTTTAATTTTGTTTTTATCCATTTTTTTTGGTTCTCTTTTAGTTTTAGTTTTTTATTTTATTTAATTTTTATTTGTTTTTTGGGATTAGCCATGCCTCATGACTGGGGAAGACTGCGTGGCGGCCCCTGGAGGTCAAGATGAGAGTCTGCCCTCGTTGTGGGCCCATTTGTTTGGCAAGGTAAGATGTATGAAGGAAAGCAGTCTACACACCATCTTCAAGTTAGCTGATTACTAAATTAGCTATTTAACATTACTTTTAGAAATTGATTACTAATAGGTTATAAATATATCTATGGAAAAGCCTACTTTCATAATTATAAATAAAATTAAGCTTAAAATTTTTACATGTGAATTTCAACATCATATGCTAGTCTGGCCATTATAAGTGAAGAGTTTGAATAGCCTATAAATCAGCCGCAAAACTGAACTAAAAAAAAGGAGGGGAGCATTTTAGCATGAACTTTGATAATGAAAATATTAAATTTAATTAGATCTAAAACCAGGAATAGTTTAGTTTTGAAAATCATCTTTCTTGAATGAGGCATTAACATGTTTTCTTAATATCAAAAGTCTACTGATTTCTCACTTTGTTATTAATTCTTAAGTTGATGCAATACAAGTTTACTATAGTATTGTTACTGTTAACGAAAAAAACCATTGAAACCTGTAAAGGAATTTTTGTGAGTTTATTTGAGCCAAACTGTCAACAATTGCCGGGAAGCAGAACCTCAACGGATTGAGATAATGCTCCGAAGAATGGCGGGTTACATTTCTGTATTTATACATAGAAATCAAAGGAGGGACATAGGTGGGTGACATGAATATTCATTGGTGATGGAGTAAGGAGGCAGGAGAAAGCAAGCCTGTGGGAAAGCCCTGGGATTGGATAAAGAGTAAAACTATGGAGGCTTACTTAGGTGAGTGCAGGAACAATTAACATGATAACGAAGGAATTGGAGGCATCTATTCTGGCGCCCACCACATCGGGTTACACCCCAGGGGCTCCAGAGAAAAGGGAAGTTACAAGTTACTCAGACATCTCACAGATAGGTTATCTTAGAGGCAGGAAGGCAGATGGGCTCAGTAAAGAACAAAGCTGATCTTTGTCTGTGAAACATTGGCCTAGAAAATGACTGCCCACTATAACCTGTTGGAAGTAAGATATTTAATTTTCAAACCATCCTTTTTGGTTACTTCAGGTCTCTCAGTCTGCAAGACTGCCACGCAGGCCTTCCCTGAGCTCATCAGGTCAGCAAGTGGCTGTTTTCGGAGGCGTTGGCGGCGGAGGCTTTGGCGGCGATGGCGGTCGCGTGGGCGTCTCTCCGGCCGCACAGTAGGCGGGGGCGGCCCCTGCCAGGCCCCCCCAGATGGCAGCTCCGCAGCCCCTCCCGCGGCCACCACCCGGGGGCGGCCGGGCCTGGCCAGACGGGCCTTTCACGCCATCCTGCGGCTCCTCTGCTGCGGCCTCACCCCCCGTGCAGCGCAGGAGCAGGACGAGTCCACCCGGGCGACCACTGAGAGGTGAGGCCCTGGGGAGGTGTGGACATTGAATGACTTTGGAAAGCGGCTAACAGACAACTGGACGTCGTTCCCTCTGTCACAGGCCAGGCGGAGACACGGGCTCCCGAGTCCCTGGCGGGGGACGGAGCCCCGAGGGCGGGCGGAGCTGGCCTGCAGGCGGTGGAGGTCTCTTGGGCTCCGGCTCTCACAGGTAGGCATCCAGCAGCGCCTTGGAAAGCATCTTTTTTTTTTTTTTAATTTTGTTTTTATCCATTTTTTTTGGTTCTCTTTTAGTTTTAGTTTTTTTATTTTATTTAATTTTTATTTGTTTTTTGTGATTAACCATGCGTCATGACTGGGGAAGACTCCGTGGCGCCCCCTGGAGGTCAAGATGAGAGTCTGCCCTCATTGTGGGCCCATTTGTTTGGCAAAGTAAGATATATGAAGGAAAGCAGTCTATACACCATCTTCAAGTTAGCTGATTACTAAATTAGCGACTCCGGGGTAGGGGCCGTGTGACCAGAGGAGGATCAGATTCTATTCGTGTAGTCATGAGATAGTCTCCATGATACAAGCAGACTGCTAAATGAGGAGCAGATTCTATTCATGTGATCCTGAGATAGTCACCATAAAACAAGCAGATTGTCAAATGACAGCGGGGAGGGGAAGGAGACATGGGGGAAGATAAGAGAACAACCAACGGACTGGTATGCATGAATATAAGTACAACCAAGGAACACCTAACTCTGGGGAGGGAGGGCATGAATGGGAGATGGGAGGGGTAATGGTAAGCTATGTACACATATTATACCTTAATTAAAATAAATTAAAAAGAAAGGAGGAAGTTGAGAAGGGTGTTTTGAATAGAACAAAAAGCGGGGGTAAACTGGGAAATGAAAAAGCTAACCTTCAGTAGAAGAGGAAACACTTGTTATTTAGATACTGATACAGAAGCAAAGGCAAAAGAAGAGTAGAGATTGATTCAAAATAGATATGTGATTAGAAAGAAGAGGAAGCTTGTAATTAATGCAAACATGTGATGTGATCAGATGCTAATAATGAGAGAGCAATGGGGTGGAACTCATGGAAAGCGGTTTACAATAACAGTTTTGAGGAGAAGAGCACACTAACAATGCGAACAGAAAAGAACTACTAAAAGGAAGTAAATCACATATGTAAAACCCATCATAAAATTTTGGAACGGCCACACCAGAAATGTTAAGCCTCAAGGTATAACAAAGCACATATTTAGGAATTCACTGAACCTAATAATGTCATCTTTAAATCATAATTTTATGATAGAAATGATCATATTTATCTGATATGTGGAAAGAAAATATAAATAAAGGAAAGCTAAAAATTTAGAGTTTGTTAGAAATAAAAGTCTGACCACAGTGGTTCTACAATATTACAATTACTTTAACTTGATTATTTTCTATACTAGTGACCTGGTGTACAAAATTCGTGCACATTAGAAGGGGATTCATTAGAGGAAAGAATTTAATAATGCTACTTGTGCTTTCTCTATAATAGAAGTGTCAGAGATAAAAGAAAATTAGCAAAATGTATATGAAATCTTTCCTCCGGCCAGAGTCTGGGGCTCACCATGGGACCCAGATTCAAGTCCCCGCCCACCCACATGTACCTCAAAATCGTGTGAGACCCAGACCCAGCCAGCCCCCACCATTGGGCTAGATGCAGTCCCCGCCAGTCCCACCCTTATCGAGCCCTGCCAGGCAGGGGACGAAGCCTCAGGTCCCCCATCAAGCCCTGCTGGACAAGGGTGTGGCCTGAGTTCCCCTGGCCCAGAACTGGGGGTGCACCCTGAGGTCCCCTAGCATGGCTTGAGGTCACCTTTCAAGCCCCACCTGGTGGGAGGGCCCTACCTGAGGTCCCCCAACCTGGCACTGGTGTGGGAGGAGCAGCCTGAAGTCTCCTAGCACAGCACCAGGATGGGAAGTGCACCTTGAGGTCCCCTGTCAAGCCCTGCCAGGTGGGGGACATGGCCTGAGGTCCCCTGTCAAGCCCCGTGGGGGTGGGAAAGGGTATAGGCTCAGGTCACCTCATTAGGGCTCCTTACCGGAACTTGGCCTCAGTTGTGGGTGTAGCCATCTTTGTGATGGAGTGATGGTAAGTTAGCATTTTCCCTCTTTATTGGATTGGACTAGAGACCCAGTGCATGAAATCTGTGCATGGGGGTGGGGCGGTGTCCCTCAGTCCAGCTTGCACCCTCTCCAATCTGGGACCCCTCAAGGAGTGTCAAATCCCAGTAGTATCAAGACTAAAGAGGCCGAGACTGGTTTGGCTCAGTGGTAGAGCGTTGGTCTGCGGACTGAAAGATCCCACGTTCGATTCCGGTCAAGGGCATGTACCTTGGTTGCGGGCACATCCCCGGTGGGGAGTGTGCAGGAGGCAGCTGGTCGATGTTTCTCTCTCATTGATGTTTCTAGCTCTCTATCGCTCTCCCTTCCTCTCTGAAAAATTCAAAAATATATATATATTTTTTAAAAAAAAAGAATGTAAAGGATGCCTTTGACAAAAAAAAAAAAAAAAAGACTAAGGAGGCATTTGGACATCCCTCTCATAATCCAGGACTGCTGGCTCATAATTGCTCACCTGCCTGCCTTCCTGATTTCGCCTAACCACTTCTGCCTGAAAACCTGATCACCTCCTAACCATTCCCATGCCAGCCTGAATGATGTCTAACTGCTCCCCTGCCAGCCTGTTTGCCCCTTACTTCCCTCCTCTGCTGGCCTGGGCACCCCTATTTGCCTTCCCCTGCAGGGTTGATCACCTCCAACGGCCTTCCCTTGTAGGCCTGGTCTCTCTCACCTGCCTTCCCCTGAAGGTCATCTTGTGGTGGCCATCTTGTGTCCACATGGGGGCAGGATCTTTGACCACATGGGGGCAGCTGTCTTGATCTTGAGTGTTGGGGTGATGGTCAATCTGCATATTACACTTATTAGATAGAATAGAGGCCTGGTGCATGGGTGGGGGCCAGCTGGTTTGCCATGAAGGGTGTCCTGTATCAGGGTGGGGGTTCCCTTGGAGCATGGGGCAGCCGGGGTGAGGGGTCTGTGGTGGTTTGCAGGAAAGCCATGCCCCATGACTACCCAAGGTGAGGCCCTGGTATCTGGAATTTATTTACCTTCTACAATTGAAACTTTGTAGCCTGGAGTGGAGCCAAGCTGGCTGCTCCATTCATGGCAGCCGCCATTTCTATAATTGATACTTTGTGTCCTTCAGTGGAGGCCTGGGCGCTCCAGAGTGTGTGGAAAGCTTGGTTTCCTCCATAGCCAACTAAACACATGCCTCCCTTCTGGTAGCCATCATGGTTTGGTTAATTTGAATACTTGCTCTGATTGGTTGGTGAGTGTGGTTGGTGGGCATGGCTCACTGATGTAATGGAGTGGTTGTTAATTTGCATATTACTCTTTTATTAGGTTGGATAAGTAGGAAATTTAGTGTACTCAACATGCAAGGCTAGAATTCCCTGAACTGCCTATGTAAATCAACTATAGTGATGTTAGGCAGAGAAGTCTGTCCAGCCTGATATCTAGAGATTCTAAGGATCATGATAACCCACAAGCAGGGTCCTGAAAATCCACTAGTTTCTCAATATGCCACTACAGTGACCTCAGGTCTAGACCTCCTGAGGTGGGGGTTGGAGAAAACTGAAATAATTACACACGAAAGTCTTCCATACCAAAAAAATGTCTAGTCCAAGGAATTAGTTCCATTACAGGGATGAAGTAAGTACAAACCATCATTTACTTGGTTGAACCTCTTCAACCAAATATGTTTTACTTAATTGCTATAGCAAGAGTACTATATAATCAACAAAATTCTGTTCTATTTTTGTATATTCAGAAGGGTATAAAAAAGCAACAGTTTATGCTATAAATGTCATCTTTTCTAGGACTATCTTTGAAACTTCAAAGACTTTAGTGGCTCCCATCATCCAAAGCAGTATCTGAAATTCCAATAAATTTCAATAAAAACTAACTAAGGAAACAATATTAAATATTATTAATAAGTTAATTGCCTTTATTATCAGGAGTAATTAAAAGTAAATCCACACTATACTACAGAACTCTTCAAAAGTAGCTGCTAATTTAAAAAGAAATATAAAAAGCGCACATCTTTTGAATATTCTCTAACTTATTCATTTCAGCCTCAATCTTTTTCATCCAGTAATGTATCTTTTCTTCTTCTTGAGACTGCTTTTCTTCTCTATTCCTCTGAGATTTGAGAGTTCCTTTCTCTTGGTTTTCTAGTTCTTTGTTTATCTTACCAAACTTCAAATGATTGTTTATATCTTTCTTCCACTTCACAGAATCCAAAATTTATTTCACCATCATCTGCAGTCATAAAGAAAAATATGTTTAAAATTAAAACTGTGAATAGTGATCTATTGTGAAGTATAAAAGTAATTTTGTAAAAAAAGAAATAATTTCAACATATTACCAAAGAAAAAGTGATAACGTAAATGATGTAAACTTTCTTGAGTTTGTGAGTTTTTTGTTTTATTTTATCAAGTCTTTGTATTATCTGTGTAGATGTAATTGTTTCCTTTCCTTATTCATTTAATGTGTTAGATCATGGTAATGTTTCCTGACAGTAAACTATTTTTTAAGTCAATCATTCTGCTGCTTAACTTTTGATTCACAACTATTTTGTCTGATAGAGATTTTTGTCCTCAACAACTATGCACAATCTTGCTGGCATGCTTTCCTGTGTGAGGGGCTGTAGAGCAAAATGTAACAGTCTCCAGATCCTATTTACACTAGGTTTCTAAGGGTGACTTATGTTCTATCAATTGACATATGCATAGTTATTTATTTTCACAAAATATTATGTGTGAAGAGAGGCAGGGTGCCATATTTTAACATTTTTTGGCCCAACCATGATAGATAGAGGGAGCTTTGGTTTGGAGACAGGGAGAGCATAGTAGATAATAAATGTCTCTTACTTATTTTAATTATATCTGATAGCAGGCTCCTGCAGCAGACAGGTTCTGCAGTGTATGTTTCTAGAATTTGACCGTTTTCATCATTTATACTCAAACTGAGGCCCAGCAAGCGACATTCGGACACTAGACCTTCTCACAGTCTAGGACTCCACAGGGGATGTATGCCTGCCAGCTTAGGCCCGATCCCTAAGCCTACAGTCAGACATCCCTCTCAGAGTCCAGGGCTCTAGCAGTCTGGGTCCCATTGCTGCTTATTGTCCACTTGCAGCAGAGGCAGGAGGGACTCCCACCACCGCCACTGCACTTGCCATCAAGGAGCCTGGATTCTGGCTGAGTGGAGCACACTGACCACCAAGGGGGCTCCTGTGTGAGGGTCTTCCCCCTGGTGATCAGTGCATGTCATACTAACTACATGTTCCACTGTTCGGTCGATTTGCATATTAGCCTTTTATTATTTAGGAGTAAAACCCGGTGCATGAAAATTCATACACTGCGGGATTGGGGGGTCCCTCAGCCTGTCCTGTGCCTTCCCACAGTCCAGGCGTCCTCAGGCATGTCCTACTGACATCTGGGGGAGGTGACCTGACAGGTTGATCAGGGGATGGTGCGACCTCCCCACCCCATCGCCCCCCTGTGGCTGCTGGTCGCCGCCCCCTCCACCATCACCCTTCTCTCCCTCTGCCAGCTGGCACATGCTTTGGCTAGCCTGGCACCACATGCATGCGGGCCCCTGCCTACTGGTCATTCTGCTGATCAGTCGATTTGCATATTACACTTTTATTATATAGGATTACTCTCGTCTCTAACTATTGTAATAATCCACCATGATTTTTAAGAGCCCTGTATGATCAGACCCTAGTATTATATATAGTCACAAAGGCTTACTGTTCTTCAAATATATTAAGCCCACTCAATGTGTCTTGGCATTCACAATTCCTTCTTTCTGGAACATTGGCTCTCTAGACATCCCCATGGTTCATCTTCTCTTTCATTAACACATTCATGTGGCTACCTCCTCAGTCATTGCTTAAATAGCACCTCCCCCTAGGGGCCTTCCCTAACTACCCTATCTAAAATAGCAGCTTCCAAACTCTGTCCCTTTATGTTGAATGTTTTTTTTTTTCTTTCATAGCACTTATCTGTACTGGAACATTACATATTAATTTATTTGTTTGTTTATCTATCCACACTGGAACATTAGAAAAGTAGAGTAGAAGCTTTGCCTATTCTGTTCTCTGCTGTATTCTCAGTGGCTACAAGAGATATTTTCACACAGTAATATTTATTGATGAGTACCTGGGAATATTCACATTATGACTTATGCTATTATTTGCATATGTTACATTAAGTTTTATAACAATATAAATAATATATCATAAATATTTATGTCATTAAATATTTGTCTAATACCTTTTTAATGGGTATATTATTGAACACACCAACCTCCTGTTGAACATTTAGATGGTTGCAATTGTTCATTATAAATGAAGCCATGATAAATTCTAATGACATTTTTTATTATTTAATTATTTTTATAACTGGAGGCCTGATACAAAATTTGTGAACGAGGCCAGGGGCAGGGGGGTAGTGTCCCTCAGCCCAGCCTGCACCCACTCCAATCTGGGACCTCTTGAGGGATGTCGGACTGTCCCACTGGAATTGGGTCTAAATGGACAGTCTGACATCCCTCTCCCAATCCAGGACTGCTGGCTCCCAACTGCCCACCTGCCTGCCTTCCTAATTGCTGTTAACCACTTCTGCCTGCCAGCCTGATATCCCACTAACCACTCCCATGCCAGCCTGATTGATGTGTAACTGCTCCCCTGCCAGCCTGTTTGCCCCCAACTTCCCTGCTCTGCTGGCCTGGTCACGCCTAATTGCACTCCCCTGCAGGGTTGATAACCTCTAACTGCCCTCCTTTGCAGACTTGGTACCACTCAACTGCCCTCCCTTGCCGGCCTGGTGCCCCCCAACTGCCCTCTCATGCTGGCCATCTTGTGGTGGCCATCGTGTGTCCACATAGGGGCAGGATCTTTGACCACATGGGGGCAGCCATCTTGTGTGTTGGAGCGATGGTCAATCTGCATATTACTCTTGTATGAAATAGGATAGAGTCCTGGTGTATAGGTGGAGACCAGCTGGTTTGCCCTGAATGGTGTCCCAGATCAGGATGGGGGCTCCCTTGGGCCGAGGGGCATCCTGGGCAAGGGGCCTGTGGTGGTTTGCAGTCCAGCCACCCCCTGGTGACCCAAGTGGAAGCCCTGGTATCTGTAATTTATTTATCTTCTACAACTGAAACTTTGTAGCCTGGAGTGTAGCCAAGGCTCCTGCTCCCTCTGGGCCCAGCAGCCATTTCTGTTTGAATTTGTTTACCTTCTATAATTGAAACTTTGTAGCCTTGAGTGGAGGCTCAGGCTGGCAAGGGCAGGCAGAAAGCTTGGATTCTTCCATTGCCTGGGAAACTCAAGCCTCCCTCCTGCTCTCTGTGGCTGTAGCCATCCTGGTTGGGTTTATTTGCATGCTCGCTCTGATTGGCTGGTGGGCATGGTGGTGGGTGAGGCAGAGTCATGGATAATTTGCATATTACTCTTTTATTTGGTAGAATAATTCCCAGGAGTATATTTGAACAGTTGAAGAAAATACACATTATTAGGCTTTTTATATAAATTAGTCTGTTCTCCAAAAAGATATATAAACTGATACTTTTAATATAGTCCCATGATTAGTTTCCTTTATTATTTTTTATTAGTTTTCTTTAATGTAAAGTAATAGAATGGTTTTAATTAGGGCTGGTTGAACCAATACTGGTGATATTTAATTATTGGAAATATAAGGAAGGTTAGTAAGAAAAGCAAATGAACTAAATTGAACAGTCCAATATACTATATATGTTATATTGGAGACTAAATATATGCATGAAAGCATAGATATATACTTTAAACAGTTTAATTTTCTAAATTTCAGGTTAATTATTCTCACACACACAAAAAAAATGTATCTGTCAAGCAGATAAAAACTGTACTTACTTAAAACATCAGAATCTTCTAAGTCCTGAAGAATGAGCTCTTCAGCAGTTTTACTCTTATTCTTTATGATGTTAATACAGTGAAGAACTGACTCTGGTAATTCAACTAAGTCCTGAATATTCAATAATGAAAGGAAGTATAAAATTTTTCATTAAAACTATGTATCAAATATCCCCTCCTTCATTCCACTTGAAAAATGTGAGAAGATGCATAGATGAGGTAAAAGGCTATAAAGAGCATAATTCATCTCACACCTGTCAGAATAGCTATCTTCAAGAAACCAACAAATGACAAGTGCTGGTGAGGATGTGGAGGAAAGGAAACCATCGCGCACTGGTGGTGGGAATGCAGACTGGTACAGCCATTGTGGACAACAGTATGGAGTTTCCTCAAAAAATTAAAAATGGTACTGCTTTTTGACCCAGTGATCCCACTTCTGGGAATATATCCTAAGAATCCCAAAACACCAGTCAGAAAGGATATATGCATCCCTGTTTACAGCAGCATTATTTACATTATTACAGCCAAGATGAGCAGATAAAAATCTGTGGTACATTTATACAATGAAATACTATGTTGCTCTTAAAAAGGAGGAACGTTTACCCTTTGTGACAGAATGGATGGACCTGGAGAATATTATGCTAAGCAATATAATCGAGTCAGAGGAAGACAAATACCATGTCATCTCACTAATATGTGGACTCTAATGAATAAAATAAACTGATGTACAAATTGGCACCAGAAGCTTGGATACGTGGACAGACTGGATGGTGTCCAAGGGTAGGGGAGGAGGGTGACTGGATAAAGAAGGTGAAAGCTTTAGCTGAAGAACATGTGTGCTTACCCTGTGGACACTGACAATATTGTGGTGAAGCCCAAGGGAGCAGGAAACGGGGGAGGGGGAAGGGGCAAAGGGGACACCTGCAAACATTAAAATGTTTTAATAAGTAAAATAAAAACTGCAAAAAAATTGGCATATTTCAAACACATATATATGGTGAAAATTTGCTTTCCATTTTCAGGTGTTATGAATTATATCTATTGAATTTCATAATTACATGAATAATATCAGAACATTTATCTTCATTTAAATTCAGTGTGATTTAAAAGACATAAAATGTAAAAATTTTAAATTTTCTCAAATATTATATGTAGGTTATTGAAATCCTAATTAAAATTGAGAAGACAATTATTTTTTGAAACTTGGCAAGTGAGTTTTGTGTTGTTGTTCTTTTTTTAAACTTAATTGAGAAAATTTTGAAATTGCAAAACAGAACATTGGACTCATTTGAAATTAAAAAATATAAAACTATACTACAGTAAACATTAACAGTAATCGAAAATATAAGATAATCTTGGATAGATCATATGTAAAACACTAAATGTATAAGGAGATAAAATAAATCAATTGAGAAAAGTTGGATTATTCAACAAAGTGACACTAGAAACATTAGTTAAGTATGTTCAAGAAAATTTCAAATTAGATCTTCATTTTATAACATCAATTTCCATTGGATTAAGAGTTTTGAGGAAAAAAATCCTAAACAGATTTTTAAAGCATATAAATATTGGAAGAAATATACAAGTGAAAAGATAGCATGCTTGATTTTTTTAAAAAAGGCATTACCTCTATAGATCTAAAGTTTTCACATAAAGTTTGCATCCATCCATATATATTCATATTAGAATGTTCATGATTAATGTTAACAAGCAGGATACAAATATCTATAATAATAAAAGGGTAATATTCTAATTAGATTGGCCATCCTTCCAGGACAAAGCTGGGGTTGCAGCTGCCACTGCTGCGAGGGAGGGATCCAGGCAGCTGGTGGGAAGGCGTACTCTTGCACCAATTTCATGCATCGGGCTTCTAGAATATACATAATATGGTATAATCCCAATTTTAACCAAAACATACACCTATAGAATGTGCATGATTTTTATCTTCAATAAACTTTTATATTTAAATATCTATCAATTTACACTGTTTAAAGATGATCCTAAGGTTAAACATGAGATGAATACACAAAACATATTGAGAAAGTAAAATATCCCCTGAAAAGTTCCCTCCAGTTAAAGGGCTCAAAAGTCCAAAACTTAACACTTACGGCATTATTGTCATCACTCTGGGTTTCTGAGAGTGAATCAGTATCTACATCATCTTTTTCCAAAGAAGAAATGCTGATTTTGAACAATTCAGCTTCTATTTCTTCATTGATCTTTGCACCATCATCATCATCTTCCATCATCCTTCACAATAAATCACAGAATTAATACAAGAAAATTACAGAGGCTAATATGCTAATACAAAACTTCACAGAAAAACTCATCGTAATAAAAATGATTAATGGAAAAATGTATATGATCAGCTTGAATATTTAGAGATTAAAATACAAGAGAACAGCCTAAGTCTATATATGGGGGAAACATAAGGCTGGTTTCTATTCATTAACAGAGTTGTTAATTTAAGCAGAGAGAAGCATGTTTTGCAATAATAACATGTAATACTGGATAATTATGGCATGTATAATCAAAATTTAATTTTTTAAAATATATTTTATGGATTTCAGAGAGGGAGGGAGAGGGAAAAAGAAACAAAAAATCAATGATGAAAGGAAAGCACTAGTTGGCAGCCTCCTGCACGCTCCGGACTGGGGATTGAGCCACGTGCCCTGACCTGGAATCAAAACATGACCTCCTGGTTCATAGGTCAATGCTCAATCACTGAACCATGCCGGATGGGCCATTTCAATTTTTAATACTTGTGATAGATATGCATTAATCAATATATTTCAGTATATCTTCATGTCATCATCGTCATCATCATCATCATCATCATCATCATCACTATCATTAGCTTCCAAGTATTAAGTAGCTAGGACAAGGCAGGCACTAGAAGACATTTGTATAATGGACAATCTTCAGAGTCAGTTAAAAGGTTAAAGGTCATGGGAGTCATTGTATAGATGAGAACACTGAGGGTTGAAGAGGTTACTTAACTGTCCATAGCCATTACATGAATAAGTAACGGGGCAGGATCATAATTCAGACATCCTGAATCCAAATCCTGTCCTTCTCCACCGAATGGTCCCCAAGCTCCAGCTATTCATCTGCCCAGCAATCCTTCTGAACAGCTCCTGTCTAATGATCTTCAAATTGTTTATCATAACCCATTAGCAGATCAAAAGGTTAATTTAGTGGCTCTTCATTATCAAGTTTTATTGACAGGATAGGATTAAAATATTAGAATCGGCCAGAAAAGAAACTATAATTACACTACATATGCTCAAGATAAGAACTGTTTAAAAACAAACATGCTTCTAAAGTATGTACATGTGCTCCAATTACAATGTAACCTATTTTGTGTTGCTTGTTCTATTGTGGCTCTTGGTAAAAATAATTTTGAAAATGACTGTACTAGTCAGCTATTATTTTATTTTAGAGACTATTCCAAACTTTCGTTCCTCCCTCAAGTCCCTGGCCTTTCGACCTCTGAACTCTGTCTTCTTGGATTTGCCTGCCTCCTTTCTCCCTCCTTTGCCTTCCCTCCTTCTCTCCCTCCTTTCCCTTCCCTCCCTGTAGGGAGCCCCCTGGAAGAGACCTGGGCATGGTTACTAACTGAGCTGGGATATTGACAGAATCATGCCAGTTACACTCCTGCCCTGGGAGTGCTGAGATGTTATTAGTTCCTGCTTGTGTTTGTTAGGAGGAAGGAGTGGGTGGGATCTGGCCCCTCCGAGACTTCTTGTTTTTTCCTGTGAAAACCCCACCTTTTGTGTGTTTGAGAAAAAATAGAGGTGCTCTGTGGCTCAGGGGTTGTCAGTCAGTCTCTCCAGCAGAGGAGGTCTACAAGCCACCTGGAGGCCAGCTTAAACCCATCTCTTCGTCATCTCTCTTCATTTCTTCATTTCCCAATCGCTGGCTGCCTCTACAAAGAACCAATTTCATCTCTCTTTCCGTGCTGGCCACGGAGAAGGGAGACCCCCGGCGGTATCAGGTCCCCGCATAGTGACGCCCAACGTGGCTCATTTCAGCAATTTTGTAAGCAATACCAAATTATGCATAAAATAGGAATTCCCTATCATCCCCAGGGACAGGCAATTGTAGAAAGAGCTAACCGAACCTTAAAAACTCAATAGCAAAAACAAAAAGGGGGAGAGAGTTATAATCCTACTCCACAGAATCAGTTAAATCATGCGCTTTAAACTTTAAATTTTTAAAATTGTGATGATAAAGGTCACACACAGCAGCGGAGAGGCATCAAACTCCTGGTGCCGTGGCATCTGCCAGTATGGCACGATGGGAGGATTAACAAAGAGCACAGTGGAAAGGGCCAAATCCAGTAATGACGTGGGGAAGAGGGCACGCTTGTATCTTCCCCGAAGGTGCTTCTAACCCCATCTGGGTGCCAGAGTGAGCAGTGAGTCACCACCATGAACTTGGAAAAACAACTCATCCCACCATTCAAGAAGCTGAAGATCACACCTTTGGTGATGATGCCAGCTCAGCCACCAGAATCAAAGAACGAGAAGAGAGTAAGGCAGCAGGTTAAGACCACCAGAGAAGCTAGTGTCCCCACAAGGGGTCAACTGAAGAACTGACCATCGATGCCTAGCAAGAGGTGAAAGAACAGGGGTTCAGGTAATCCCCTCCAACCCTTTTCTTGCTATGATGGCACTTGTCAGCTGCCAGGTAAGTATGGCGGCAGCAGAAATTTACTGGACTTATGTTCTAGTGCCTCCTATGGTCAATCCAGCAACCTGGACCTGAGATTCAGTGCCAGTATTTATTACCGAAACCAATATGGTCGGGGAGAGCTCCAACAAATAACTTCTTCTTCCCAAGGTGATTATACTTAGAATGGTTTTATTGGAGAGTTCTCTATTTGCTTATCAAAAGGGGAACTTCAGGACATTTACAGCTTGGTCAAGAAAAAAGACGTCCTGTGGTGGCACAAACATTGCTAACACTGAAAGCCCCTGGGAATGCATGTGAATATTCTTTAAATTGAATTTCCATGGCCTTAAATAAAGAAAATCCTTACATGATATTATTCTGCAATATCATTCTAATTTTGATATTTTATCCAGGCATACATATACCAAACAAACTTATAAACAAATTCTTTGAATGGAAACAATTTAAAAGCATATGAAAGGATTTAATCCCTTCCACTGTGTGGAAGGCCCCTTGGGAAGGCACTTGAGCATTCTATATCGGCCCTTCTTGCTCTTTTTGCCAAAAAGGGACCCACTTCTCACAATCCGATTACTCACAGCTGTTGCCTGGATTTTCAGTTCATGCTGAGGTTGAAGCCTCATGGTAGCTGGTGTCTCTCGCCCAGTGACGTGAGCTGGGCCCTCCATGGAGAAGAAACCTAGGTTCGCCAAGGTGTGTGATTGATGCCAGGACCCCGCCAGCCGGCGAGGGGATCCTAAGGCAGGTACTGGGCATGGAGGCCATAGGGACATAAGCTACTAAGGAGACAGAACTGAACCTCACATCACCCTGCTTGGCCCCGGAGGATGGCTGGTTAGCCAATGACGGGTAAGATTCCTCAAGGGAGGAACAACCTAAGACAGGCACAGTCCCAAAGGGGCCATCAGGAAGGAACTTGGGGGTCAACAGAGGTAGGGCACAGATCCTCACCCCCCCAACATTGCAGGGGCTTGAACCTTCGCCCCTTCTGAGGGAGGTCTCCTGCCCCATGGCTGCTTCGTGCTTCCCATGCCCATCTCAGATCGGGACCCAGGCAACAAACAAAGACTTATCCAGCTTAGAATGGGACCCAGGCAACAGAGAATTGGCTCATGGCAGCTGTCCTATATCCAAACCCAGCCTAAATTTAGGAATGCTCAGGGCTTTTCTCAAGGATTCAAACAATCATTTCCATTAAGATTTAAATTTGACAGAAAAATAATCAAGTTTTCAGATTCATTTAAATTGGCTAAATTGAAATAAATACTCAAGAAAATTTCATTGTGCAAAAAATTAAAAACTTAAGGTAATCAAGATTGCATTATAAAAAATTTGCAAAAAGGAGGGATAGTGGAAGAATATTATGTAAGGAAAAATATCTAGAAATATTTTTACTTCAAAAAGCTGATTTTCATCTGTAATACTATGAGCAGGACACCTATGAAGAAACATACATGGTGTCAGAATAAGCCAAGGGAGGATTGTTTGGGCAAGAATGAAGAGGATCCCAAGTAAAATTTATAAAAAAGGATTGATTTACTAACTCTTGGTCGAGAATATGTTTATTTTCAGAAAACAACACCAAGATCATGTGGATTCCTGCAGAAGAATTGACAGGAATGCTCCAGCCATAAAGACAAGAGGAAAAGAATCCAGAGATGGAAGACGCTGATGAAACCTTGCCATACTAGCAGTCAGCAGCTTGTTTTTTCCTGTGAAAACCCCACCTTTTGTGTATTTGAGAATAAATAGAGGTGCTCTGTGGCTCAGGGGTTGTCAGTCAGTCTCTCCAGCAGAGGAGGTCTGCAACCCACCTGGAGGCCAGCTTAAACCCATCTCTTCGTTGTCTCTCTTCATTTCTTCATTTCCCAATCGCTGGCTGCCTCTACAAAGAACCAATTTCATCTCTCTTTCCGTGCTGGCCACGGAGAAGGGAGATCCCCGGCCGTATCAGGTCCTCCCACCTCCCTTCCTCTTTTTTTCTCTTATGTTACTCACATATCTCAAAATCAACTTTTTCGGTGGATTCAAGATGGAATTATGCTGAGAAACCAAAGCATGAGATCCGTTAGGGTTCCATTTCTATAACATTTTTACATGCCACAATGTTATCGATGGAGACCTTATATAAGTGGTTGATAAGAGTTGGGAGTTGATTGTGTTGTAAGAAGATGGTTATGATGATAAAAGGCCAACATGAGAGATCCTTTTAATGTTGTAACTGTTCATTATCTTGATTGTGGTAGTAGATAAGTGAGTCTATTCAGATAATAAAAACTATATAGGACATATACACATACAAACAAGTACAACTAAAGCAGATTGCATCAATATAAATATCCTGGTCCTGATATTACAATATAGTTTACAATATATTATCACTGAGAGTCACTGGACAGTGTATACAAGGCTGCATTTGTGTTCAAGTATTAGGTTTTAAGGCTGCAAGTGAATCTACAATCACACCACTAACATGTATAAATATCCTAAGTACTCAATAGGTAAACAGTTAAATAAAATATAATGCAGCCAGGGAATGGAATAGTATACTAGTTTTTCAATAAAAATAAGCATACTTACTGTACTCCTCAGGAAATATAGCCACAGAGAAATAATTTAAAAAGGGCAGGTATCAGAAAGTTAGGCAGAGTAATATCACTCTTATGTAACCACACACACCCTTTATTTTTAGACAGAAACATGCTGGAAGGCATTGAGGAACTTTTCATTTTCATTTCATACCTTTATGTTGAGTGATTTTTAAAATGATGAATATGCAGTATTTTCATAATTTTAAAAGCCAGTTTAAAAATACTCAGTTTTATCCACAACCTTTCTCACCTGAAGGAAAACAAGACACCACCACTGGCGCAAAATGTGATTCTGTAATCAAACCAACTTAAAGTGCAATTCAAAGGTTAGGTGAAACTTTTTTTGACCTAATATAAAGCAGAATACACAGGCATACAAAACTTTATGTAGGAAGAAAGACAGGAGACTAGAGGAAAGGTAAGAGTCACTTCCACTATATGCCCCTATGTGCTCATCCGCTGATCTTTAGATCAGCCCTGTCCAATTACATATGCAAGCACATTGGTAATCTTAAATTTTCTACTTAGTAGCAACCTTTTAAGAAATAAAGAGAAACAGGTGAAGTAAACTTCAATAATATATTTTATAGAACTTATTTTATCCAAAATATTATTTCAACATGTAATCAGTTAAAAACTGTTACGAAGTTCAACGTAAAAGGGTTGCATTCTTGTTGGCAAACTTTTTAAGTTTTTAAGTTAGCAAACAAAGAATTAAATTCCAAAAAGAAGTGGCTATGCATAATTGCAAAAGATATCTGACATACATACAGTAAGCTAAGGGCAAACATTTAATTGATTCTTTGGAAGGAAATAGACTCTAATGCTTGGTAACAATACTATAGTAAAGTTGTATTGCATCAACTTAAGAATTAATAACAGAAAGTGAGAAATCAGTAGACGTTTGATATTAAGAAAACATGTTAATGCCTCATTCAAGAAAGATGATTTTCAAAACTATTCCCGGTTTTAGATCTAATTAAATTTAATATTTTCATTATCAAAGTTCATGCTAAATTTCCCCCCTCCTTTTTTTAGTTCAGTTTTGTGGCTGATTTATAGGCTATTCAAACTCTTCACTTATAATGGCCAGACTAGCATATGATGTTGAAATTCACATGTAAAAATTTTAAGCTTAATTTTATTTATAATTATGAAAGTAGGCTTTTCCATATATATATTTATAACCTATTAGTAATCAATTTCTAAAAGTAATGTTAAATAGCTAATTTAGTAATCAGCTAACTTGAAGATGGTGTGTAGACTGCTTTCCTTCATACATCTTACCTTGCCAAACAAATGGGCCCACAACCAGGGCAGACTCTCATCTTGACCTCCAGGGGCCGCCACGCAGTCTTCCCCAGTCATGACGCATGGTTAATCCCAAAAAACAAATAAAAATTAAATAAAATAAAAAACGAAAACTAAAATAGAACCAAAAAAATTGGATAAAAACAAAAAAGATGCTTTCCAAGGCGCTGCTGGATGCCTACCTGTGAGAGCCAGAGCCCAAGAGACCTCCACCGCCTGCAGGCCAGCTCCGCCCGCCCGCGGGGCTCCGTCCCCCGCCCGGGACTCGGGAGCCCGCGGCTCCGCCTGGCCTGTGACAGAGGGAACGACGTCCAGTTCTCCGTTAGCCGCTTTCCAAAGTCATTCAATGTCCACACCTCCCCAGGGCCTCACCTCCCAGTGGTCGCCGGGGTGGACTCGTCCTGCTCCTGCGCTGCACGGGGGGTGAGGCCGCAGCAGAGGAGCCGCAGGAGGGCGTGAAAGGCCCGTCTGGCCAGGCCCGGCCGCCCCCGGGTGGTGGCCGCGGGAGGGGCTGCGGAGCTGCCGTCTTGGGGGGGCCTGGCAGGGGCCGCCCCCGCCGCCTGCGCGGCCGGAGAGACGCCCACGCGACCGCCATCGCCGCCAACTCCTCCTCCTCCGCCGCCAACTCCTCCGCCTCCGCCGCCAACGCCTCCGCCGCCAACGCCTCCGCCGCCACCGCCTCCGCCGCCAACGCCTCCGCCGCCAACGCCTCCGCTGCCAACGCCTCCGCCTCCGCCGCCAACGCCTCCGCCTCCGCCGCCGCCGCTCATGCGGGGAGCAGGGCCGCCCCCCGGGGGCAGCAGGTCGGGGCCGCGGGGCGCTGGCGGGCACAGGGACTCCAGGGAGGGCGGGGAGGAGGGCACCGTCTCCAGGCTGGTGGGGGCGCACTGGCCCTGCCCACCCCCCGGCGGAGCGAGGGCACCGAGGGCTCCGGAGAAACCCCCTCCGAGGGCCGGGACGCCTCTCCGCTGGACGCCTCACGGGTGTCGGGGCCGGTGCGGCCCGGCCTCCTGTCCGCCGCCAGCCTGAGGATGCCTGAGGTGCCCATGATCCTGTCGAACCGCCTTTGGGACACCGAGTCCCGCACCGCCGCCTCGGAGAAGCCCAGGCCCTTCATCTGGTCCAGCAGCTGGGGGTCCAGGTCCCCCAGGGCGGCTCGCTGTAGGGCTGCAGGCCCTCCTGGTCACCCAGGTTCACATGGCTTCCTCCGGGGCCGGCCGCTGCTCCGGGTCCACCGTCAGCAGCTTCTGGAGGAAAATCTTCCCCAGCCCGCTCATGAACCGAGGGAACTCGTACCGCCCGGCCAGAATGCGGTCCTGGATGTGCCCATAGGTGTCCCCCGGGAAGGGCACGCACCCCGTTACACATTTATACAGCGAGGCTCCCACTGCCCACACGTCTGCCTTGCGGCCATCGTAGGGCTCCCGCCGCAGGACCTCGGGCGCCATGTAGTACAGGGTCCCGTAGACTTTCCTAAGCTTCTGGTCCTCGCTAACCTGGTGGCTGAAGCCGAAGTCGCCCAGCTTGGCGGTCATGTCTGGCTCCAACAATATATTCTCAGGTTTCACTTCCGGTGAGCAAAGCCCAGCTGGTGAAAGTACTGCAGCGCCCAGACCGCCTGTCCAGGTGCGCCAGAAGGGCCCCCCCGGCACGGACTGGAGCCCGAGGTGGACCTTGTCCGGGGTCACGATGACCTCCAGGAGGCGGGTCACGTTGGGATGGTTGAGCGAGCACTGGACTTCTCGAAGGGATTTTGGGAACCCACACCGCTCTACTGACTTTACCCCCACCTAGGTGCCCCTTGGCACATGTCTGCCCAACCGGACCTTGGCGCAGGCTCCCTCCCCTATAGACTCCCCAAGAACGTAATCCCCAATGCTGTGCTGCTGCTCCTCGGTGGTAGGCATGCCTGGAGAATTATGCGGCATGGTTAAAGCAAAAAAGAAAAATTTAAATCCTTATTTATAGGAATGGTTTGCACTTGATGAGGTCAGAGCTATAAATGGGCCAATCCCGGCTGGGAATGAACCATAGTGGTTTTTCTAACTTTTTGATCTCATGGCCCTTAAACTCTGTGAAATACAAAAAGACACACACTTTTATTTGGGATGTTGACATTTATTTTACTAGAAATAAAAGTTATGTAGGGGTGCATACACACACACACAAAAGAAAAGTCTGACTTATTCTCATGCTCCAGTTCTCAGTTCAAATATCTCCAGCTTAGTTCTCAGTTCACATATCCCTGATCCATCCATCCATTGCTACCTACCTCACTCAGGCCATCACGTTTGTCATCTTCATAGCACCGACCACAGTGGGGCTGATTCTTGTTTACTGTCTGTCTTTCCCATTAAGGAGGGAGCATGGCTATAGTGTTCCCTGAGTCTAGCACAGTGAGTGGCAACAAAGTGTCTAATAAATGTTTGTTCACTGGATTAACAGAAGAGTTTGTGGTAACAAAATATGGCCAACTACTTAATTAAAGTGATTCATAAAATGTCTTAAAAAATAGTCATGTTCTGTCTTCACGCAGCTTTTGGGGCAGATAAGATTGGACCAGGGAGGGCTGAGGTCTACGTGTCTAGGTACGTGGTTGCTCAGTGAGGCTGAGGAAAAGCCAGCTGGTAGGAGCCTGGCTGTAAAGGTTAAAGAAGGTGATTGGTCCTTCCACTGGGACTTGCTAAGGACGAAATAAATTTGGACCTGCACTAAGGCTGCAAGGTATGTTTACATTTTGAATACCCATTTCCAGGTGACACAAAAGACTTCTCTGGATGAAAGAATGTCTACAGAGGTACAAAGGGTGGGGTAATATGTTGGGGCAAGTCCTACCCTTTATGGAGGCAGAGAGGGAGCAGGCAGGCTTGAGGAGACTTTGGGGGAGCCTCTGGCATACTCTATTACAAAGTCATCTAAGAAAAATCCCTCCTTTCAGTACACTGAGTGTTTTAATCACACGTATGTTATTCTAGTCATCATTTTCCTTCAATAGTTCCCAAAGTCTCAGCTTTGTGTGAAGGGAATCTTTAGAGGGATTAGCCTGTGAGCTTCTCCCTCTAGAACACCTTTGTTTGCTCACTTTTACCTTACTGCTGTGCTACTTGGCTCCTAAACATCATAGTCTTTGCTGCTGAGCTGATTGGGATCCAAATGGGGGACTTTTCCTCAATTCTAAGCAGATGTTTACAAGTTACAGTCAGAGATTACAATAAACTCAGGAAGGAAAAGAGAGAAACTTTCAAAGAAAGTTGCCAGTGTAAGAGTTAACTATATCTGTTTGTAAAAATTGTATTAATAGTTACTTAAGAAATAATACCAGTAGGATTGAATATGTTCATAGCATAATCTCTTTCAGCTACGTAAATACCGACTCAAAAATAAGACGTTTAATGTAAAACTGTCAAGGGAAAAGACAAGCTCAAAAACAGAGATTCAGGCAATTCTTTTTTTTAATATGCTATATCAATTATGTGTGTCTAATTGTGCCCAAATGAGCATATAGCTTTTTTATGTTTTTTTTTTAATTTTCTTTTGTTCGCATGTGTTTTTTTCCCATTTACCTCCTCCTCTTCACCTTCACCCCTCCTCAGCGTTCACCACACCATTGTCTGACCATGGGCTATGCATCTATGCATATAAGTTTTCCAGTTAATCTCTCCCCTCCCGACCCCAAGCTCACCCGGGACACCAGGCCCCTTTGGGACACACGGCTCACCCGCAACACACGGCCCCCTGGGACACACAGCTCGCCCGGGACACACAAGAAGAGTTCCTCTTTCGCTAAGAAGATGATAAATCATTTGGGAGAGAAGATTTGCATACAAGTCCATGCTCACCCACTGCCAAGATTTTGTTGTAAAGAGTTTTCAGCCTCACTCTCAGCTAATAAACTTGATTCATTGGGTGCTATATGAAACTGTTATTAAAAAAAACAAAACACGCAAATAACTGAAATCTCCTTCCACCTTCCCTCCTCAGTTCCTTCATCCGCCAAGAACACTAATATCACAAATCAAGTATACATCTCATGTATAGGTTTATATCCATACTATACATATACATCTCATATATATATATATATATATATATATATAAATATATATATATTGGTCTCAGTGTCAAGGTCATGTGTCAAGGATGCATCAGCAACATCAATCTTTTATTTATTTATATATATATATATATATATATATATATATATTTTATTGATATTCTACAGAGAGGAATGGAGAGAGATAGAGAGCTAGAAACGTTGATGAGAGAGAAACACCGACCAGCTGCCTCTTGCACACCCCCTACCGGGGATGTGCCCACAACCAATGTACATGCCCTTGACCGGAATCGAATCCGGGACCTTTCAGTCCGCAGACTGATGCTCTACCACTGAGCCAAACTGGTTTTGGCATCATCTCTCTTTTATGACCTCAGAAAGATAAATGGACTTTTATGAATAGACCACAGCAACTCTCTCACAAATATTTATGAAAATAGCCTTTGTCTAAAGGAGTAAACTTAATGAAAAGCAGAGAAAGCCCATAATGTTTTAAAACAAAATCATATTGGTAAAAGTACCACCAGTTTGAACTGAAAAGAATATAATTCAAAATGAAAAGAAGATTGCAGGTGCCCCACCTTCTATGGGAAAGAAACTGGTTGAGAAAAATTATCAGCTGCAAAATAGCACACTTCTTGAGGACAAGCAAGTATGACTTGACGATGTACTCAAAAGCCCAGTGTGCAGAATCAAGAGTCGTAGAAAACCATTACAGTGGAGCCAACCTGTATCCTTATTAAGGAATTGATAACTTCCCAAGGTACAAATCATAAGCAGGAGGCATTTTAGACATTCCAGCCCCAGTGAACACACTATGAAGCAGGAGCAATACCCAGACAATCCTGCCTCAATCCATGGTCCCCAAACCATGAACAAACAAAATGGTGATTATTTTAATTTGCTAAGTAATATGGTCACTTGTGATATAGCAGAAAGTAACAAGATCATCCACACACAGAGATAAGCAATTCCCAGGTCATATTGCCTAATCATTTTCCCTCTATGGCTCTCAGAAATGCTGGCCCTTGATCTCTTTACAACATGAGTTACATGGTATGTTAATAAATGTTGTTTTTTATTTCAAAATTGTCACTTCTGAATTGCAAAGATGAATTGATTTTATATTTTATTTCAAGGTAAACATTCCAAACAAGTGCGTGAAGCTGTTACTCATGCTTAGCCGAGGCAGACATTCATGAGGAAAATTAATTTAAATAAAAGAGTTAGTAGCTGTCGAAACAGCTTTGGCTCAGTGGATAGAGCATCGGCGTGTGGACTGAAAGTTCCTGGGTTCGATTCAGGTCAAGAGCATTTACCTTGGTTGCAGGCACATCCCCAGTAGGGGGTGTCCAAGAGGCAGCTGATTGATGATTCTCTCTCATCTATGTTTCTAACTCTCTATCCCTCTCTCTTCATCTCTGTAAAAAGTCAGTAAAATATATATATATTTTTAAAAAGGGTTAGTAGCTAACATCCTTACTTCAAAAAGCCTGCAGCAGCATCTTTGAGATAGCAGAAAAAGAATGATTCCAAAGATAATGTAGCCAAAGTTTAAAAACAAACAGACAGACAGACAGAAGAGCTAAGCAAAGATTCTATAAATCTGATGAATACGGCAAATGCATTGCTTAGGAAAGAGAGGGCAAAGTGGAGCCTGCTCCTTACACTGTTCTCTTATACCCTGTGGATCTCTTTAAATCCCACTGCCTTCACTTCTCACAGAATACCCTGAAATTGTATTTACAGTAATTATGGAGATCTCTGTTTATCTGCAGGTTATTGGTTTAATAGCTTTTTCTCTACCACAATAAGGCCCATAGGGGCAGAGACTGAGTTTTGTTCTCATCCCTTTGTTCCAACAGTAAATATTGACTGATTATTAGATAGATAAATATTTGCTGAGTGAATAATAAAAAATGCACATATATTAATATGAATGTTTCCTTTCCTAGGCATCTGTCTATATAAAGAAACTAATTTTATTAAATACATTTGAGTTTTAGGCCCTTAGATAAATATATGATTTTTTTAAATGATGAGATTTTTTTGATGTTACACTATTTGAAATTCTTCCCTGTTTTTCTACACATGTGTCAGTTTCTGTCTTAATTTTAATTGAAACTATGGGCTCCATAAACACAGAAAATCAGTAGCACTTGGTGACAACTATCTTAAATTTCAGGTATATATCCACCATGTTCACATTACACATGATAAATAATGGGTTTTTTTAGAAATTCTAGAGTCTTCTATGGTTCTATGCAGTTCTTTGAGGGCAATTTTCAAGTACAGGGAAATTAGTTTCATTCCAAAAGCAGCCACTGGTTGGTGATGTTGCTCAAGACCTCAGCAAATGCCCAACTGAATAACAGGAATTTCCTATTTAATTCAACCTTACATTCCCAGATGCCTCCACTCTTAGAAACTTAACAATGACTTTAGGGCCCTTAAACACAGGCTTCAACATATAAATAAAAGCTTTTAAAAGTGATTCACTGAGGGAGAAGATTCCTTTAATAATTTTAATTGAGATCTCAAATGGAAGCAGTATTTCATGAGGGGCATAATTATTGAATATAAAATATGCTTTCCAAAATGGGGGACATCTGTAACGCTATCAACAACAAAAAATATATATTTTAAAAATAAGGTTAAATATGCCTTCCACTAATATTTTAAAAGTTACAGTTAGAAAACCAATTGCAATTAAGTAAAACATGTTATAAAATTACAAAATACCTGTTGTAAAGTATCCCATGGGCCACATTGGAGAATTTCTAGTGAATTCAAAGGGGGCATCGTGTTGGCTGGACATTTCACAAGTCTCTTTCTCTTAACAATCTTCTTTTGTTGATTTTGCTTGAAAATGTCTGACCAGGATTTAACAGATTTTATCCAAGCTTGCCTCTTTTCTTCAATAGAAGATAGAAGTGTTGGCTCTGGTACACAGCAGGTCACAGCACGCTCACATTCATTTCTATTTTCATGACATTCTTCTGGAATTTCTTTAATCTGAGACTTTAGGGAGATTACTTCTTTAAGAACCAAGGAGTTTGTTGTATTATTGCCTCTCAAGTCTTCACAAGGAGCATAATTTTGCTTGTTTAGTTTCCTTTCTACATTTATCAGAGCATCACTGCCATCAATGATTACGTCACTGTTCAAAGCATTGCCTTTTGGGTTCTCCTTAGTTTCTTCAGACTTTAAATCAATTTCTTTTCCTTGAAGTATTACATTCTCCGCTATATATTCAGAATTTTCTAATGCTAGTGGTAGTGGTTCTTGATTCAGTGAAATCACTGAACTGTCATCTGCTAAATATAATATTCCATTCTGTTGTGATATTTTTTCTTTTTCTACTTCTTGTGTCTTACCCTGTTATCTTTGGTTATTTTCTGTGACTCGTTGTTTTTCACCTAATTTCTTGATTATGTCCCAATATTATTTGGGTTTTTTGTGTTATATTCCCGTTTATGGCAGCCTTCATGGTTACTTCCTTTTGTATTGGACAGATTAACTCTTGTAGCTGAAACTGTTCTTTCATGTGTTCCTTTAGAACAGAGTTTTCCAATTCAGTTTTTTGGTCTATGGTTTGATATTTTCCTTCTTGCTTGACCCATTCCTCTGAACATTGCTGTTTTGCCTGGTCATTATTTTCTCCCATTTTAAATTCTGCCAAAATTGCTTGGTTTGATATAGATTCTTTTAATTGCACTGGTATTGGTTCTTTCAGTACAAACTGTCTGTCTATATTTTCTCTCTGACTCAGTTTTCCATCCAGCCAGAGGGGAGCAGCTTCCCACTTCTCTGACTTCCCCTCTCCTGGCATTCTGGGTATCCCATCCTTATTCTGCCATTTATCTTCGACAGTTACATGTGTAGCATTATGGTCCCCCCACCCTTTTTAATGCTCTACTTATCATTAGCTGTTTCCTTCCATCTCCTTTTAATCTTATTTTTTCCCTGTTTAGTAGTTGCTCTTTTTCTTGTCTCAGGATGTTCTTTTTTTCTTCATATTCTTTTTCTCTAGTTTTTCTTTCCTCTTGCTTCTGCCTTTGTATTTCTTCTTCTGTCCTTTTTTCCTCCTCTAATCTTTTTTGTATTTCTTCTTCCACCTGTCGTATTTTTGCTTTCTTTTCTTTCCATTCTAGAGCTTTTCTTTTCTTAATTTCTATTTGTTCTTGTATAATTGGGCCATATTTTCGGTAGACCACAAATGCTCTATATTTAGTTTGAATTTTTACAGCTGCATTATGCTGCATTTTTAATAAGCGCATTTTTTCTTTTCCCTGCAGGTCTTTAAGTCTTGTTTTTTCTTCTTCCATTTGTAAATGTAAATTCCTAATAAACTCCTGAAATAAAGAGGTAAATAGTAGTCAGGATAAACTAAATGTGTGATGTTATTGAAATATGATCTAAAAAGTATTAAAAACAAATACTAAAACTAAAATAATAATGAAATTAATATACAATTATCTTAGAAAAACTAATTTTTAAAAGGATATTATTTTTTCAGATATTTAAGAGCTTCTATCAAGTTAGTAAGTTGGTACTCTAATATTGATGAATTCTTTGAAGATAGAAAGCAAATAAAAATGGCACAGCCAGTGTGGCTCAATGGATTGGACATCATCCCATCCACCAAGAGGTCCCTGGTTCAATTCCCTGTCAGGGCACAGGGCACACGCCTGTCAGGGCACAGGACACATGCCTGAATTGTGGGCTCAACCCTCCAAAGGGTGCCTGCAGGAGGCAGCTGATCAATGTTTCTCTCTGATCGCCATTTCTATCTCGCTCTTCCTTTCTCTTTCCATCTCTCTCTCAAATCAATAGAAATGTAAAGTGCTCAATTATTTTTTATAAAAGGACTCAAACAGAAATAAAAATGGGATGGCTTAACAGCTGACTGCCTAAAGAAAACATTCTAAAATGATGTCTTCCCCAAGCAGCATACAAAATAATGACATGAACTATACGACAGAGCTGTTTAAGTATAAAGAGGATCAACACAGAAACTCACATGACTAGTAGAAGTTCCAGAATAAAGAACTGAGAAAGTATGAAGGGAATGCTCAGGACCTACTAAGAGGGCAAATAATCCTTTCCACTAAGACACACAGGGTAAAATAAGATTGTTGTTAGAGTGTTCAGTTTGACAGTTGAATAGTAGTCAGTTTCTCAGAGGAAATTAAATTGGCTAATGTGAATAAGCAAATATCCTAGAAAAATTGATTGTACTGTACAAAAAGCTGTTCCTAAAGTTGTTAACAAATATTTTTATTGCCAGTTCATCTCATGGTGAAATTGCATAACATGTAATGAACCTAAAGCAGTCATCTTGTAGAGCAAATAATTAAAATGTAAAAGCTATCAAGACTACATAATAAAATTTCCAAAAGTCTCCAAATATTTCAATTAAAAAGGGGGGCGATGGTGGAAAAATATCATTTAAGGAAAAATATCCTGCGAATAAATTACATCTAGAAAATTTGTACTTTAGAAAATTAACTTTCATTTGAAATGCTAACAGCAAGATACCCATGAAAAACACACATGGTGTCAAAACAAGCTAGAGGAAAATCATTAGGCGGAAAATATGAAAAAGGATCCCAAGTCAAATTCATAGAAAATATCCCTTTTTTAACTTTTGGTGGAGAATATGTTTGTTTATTTTCAGAAAACAACTCTGAGACCATGTGGATTCCTGCAACAGAGAGGAACTGACAGGAGTGCTCCAGCCATGAAGACAGAAGAGAAACAGTCCAGAGTTGGGAGACGCTGACAACGCCCTGGCATACTAGCAGACAGCAGCTGTGCGTCGCTGAAAGATGCTCAGGACCAAACCAGAGAGGGTCGGACCTGCATTACCACCATTTGTCCACCAACCAGATCTGAAATATCATGGCTGCCATGTACACATAAGGAGCTGTTTGCCATTGAAATTGGGACTCAAAAGAACTGTTAGCCCAGAAAAGAACTCACTAGAGACTGATTTATTTCCCTCTCAGCATAACCATTATGGCTTGTCTCAGTTTTGGTTCTTATAAGGGAATTCCTTATATCACATGATCTAACACATCTAGGGGAAATAATGAACAACATAAAATGATGAATAGAAACAGATCTGGAGACAGAGAAGCAGCGATCAGACTGTCAAACCTCAGAGGGAAGGTAGGAGAGGGTAGCAGTAAAGGAGAGAGATCAACCAAAGGACTTGTGTGCATGCTTATAAGCCTAACCAGTGGTCATGGACAACAGGGGGGGTGGGGGAATATGTGAGGAGGGGTTTGCGACGGGAATGGGGGGATGAGGACAATTATGTGATACCATAATCAGTGAAAAAAAAATTTTTAATTAGATTTTTTTTTATGTAGTCATATTCACTCATCAACCAGTTTTTCTTGTTTTGTTTTGTTTTTTTTATCATTATTATCAGGACATTCTATTTCAAAAACAGTTTCTAATGATAATGAATGTTTAAAACTTTAGTAATTTAAATCCTACACCAGCTAGGGAATATTATTTTAAAATGTTCATTTTAGGCATAGTAATTTATTTCAAATGAAAATGACTGTTGAACTCAGTAAAAACAACAAATAGATACCTCATGTTGTTTAAATTTCTCCTTCCGTATTTTCTCTTCTTCAAGGAGTTCATCATTCATCTTGGCCTGTTCTTGCTGAACACATGTTAATATTAAAATATTAGATTAAAATGTCAGAAAACATTATGTTCATTATACATGATTCTCACAACATGTATTTGCAAATAATGGTTACAACAACACATCCAATGGTGCTCAATTATTAGTAGTAGGATAACAACTTTAGTCTCAACCTAAAGTGCACATAAATAACCCAGGTCTCCCATTTTGAACACATAAAGATGTTTGAAACCTGGGAAAGTCGTGTTATGTATGTCAGCATGTTTATTCACATAATAAAGAGCATCAGGTAGAAATAGTGTTGGACAATACCAAAGTGACAAATAATGTTCATAAGATGGGCTTTGCATTGCAATATTTTTCCCTCCACACCATCCCACTTAATTCACACAGTAAATCCGTTCAGTGGCTAACATTTCTTTAAGGAGTAGAGGAAGAGAAATATTGATGTGAGAGAGAAACATTGATCGGTTGCCTACCATGTGGGCCTCAAACTAGGTATGGGCCCGGACTGGGAACTGAACCTGCAACATTTTTGGTGTGTAGGATGATAATCCATCCAACTGAGTCACCTGGCTAGGATGTGGTTTTCTTTTAATAACATTTTACTAGCACATCTTTTGTGAAGGATCTGAAGAATAATCAAAAATAAGCAAAATATAATTCCTTTTCCTCTATAAACTAACCTTTAATATGGGAACATTAACACAGGTTCACACATTACCCCAAGCTTAGCAGAATAAGTTTATTGAAAGAGAAGGTCATATAGAATCATAGTAAGGATAGGTGTTATAATTGGAGAATTGTGAATGGTTCCATGCAGATGATTGTCTTTGAAATTAGTAGACTTTCAAGAGGTTGGACAGACACTTTAGACATGCATTAAATGTTTTGAACTAGAAAAAAGTGACAACAGCTCTATGTTCAGGAAAATCATAATGTCACATTAGCTAGAGTTAGAGACAGAAAAACCCAGGAGACACCAATAAGAGCAGCAAGATAGATATTAGCAAAGTCCACGTGAGAATTAATGAGGGCCTCTGGATAGCGTGGCAGGAGCAAGAACAGATACAAACATAACGTGAACATGAAATTGCCACAAATGGCCAACTCATTGGATATAAAGGTAAAGGACAATTTCTTTGAAATTGTCTTATGTGAGCTATGGGAACTTTAGATGGGATTTGAGGACGTAAAAACATATCCTCTTTACAGCACTATGGTGGATGAGTCTGTGGAAGATAAAAATAGGGAGATCAATTAGGGAACATAATACACATCCAAAGCTAGACATTAGCACACCCTGAACTATGGAGTAGCAGTAGATATATGGGTGAAAGGATAGACAATACAACTATTTTTTAAAAGAAGAGGGTAATAAAAGAGCAGGAAGAGTTTAAAATGGTCCTCATCTTTCCAGTTTGGGCAATGATGGTAGTGCAGTTCATCAAAATAAAGAACACCATTGGAGGAACATGATTCAGAAAGAGGGACAATGCACTCAGTTTTAGATACACTAAGTTCTAGGTGTGAAGTATCTGTGGGACAGTTATGTCATTAGTTTAGTTTTTGTTATAAATATAGATTTGGTTATAAACAGCTAAGGCTATGAATGAGATTAAGAAGAAAAGGAAAAGGGAAAGGTGGCGGGGGAGAGGACAATGCGGGGGGGCATATGTAATACTTTCAAAAATAAAGAACTTAAGAGAGAGAGAGAGAGAGAGAGAGAGAGAGAGAGAGAGAGAGAGAGAGAGAGCAAGCCTTGGTAGCGTCATATTCAGGATAAGGAAAAAAGAAGCTTACAATGGATATCAAGGAGGAAATTCCAAACATATAAGGAAGAGAATCAAGGCAGTCTGGTCCCACAGAAGTCATGGGAAAGAGTATTGGTCAACAATGAAACTTTTGCCGGCATAAAATATGATCGAGGCCAAAATAAAAACTGAAAATGAGCCTGTGAGTATGGTACCTTAGAAGTCATTGGTTAGTTTTGTCAAGAACAGCCTCACTCAGTGGGATGGTGGTAAGTAACTAGCAGGTTTACAATTGAACAAGACAAGGAAATGAATGCAGCAAAAATAAGAAGCTGGACTGTGGCCCGGCCTGTGTGGATCAGATGGTTGAGTGTCATCCCATGTTCAATTCCCAGTCAGGACACATGGCCAGGTTGCAAATTTTTTTTGGGGGGGGGAAGAGGGGTGGGTACATCAACCCATGCATATTCCTCCCTCACATAGAAGTTTCTCTCTCCTCCCTCACTCTTCCTTCTCTCTCCTAAAAATCAATAAAACCATCATATATCTATATAAGCTAATTATGATCAGTATAGCTAAAGAGTTTGACAAAATGAGATATTATAAACAAAGGCAATCTCATAGTTTTCCCTTTGTTTTGTTTCTAGGATGGGAGGAAACTGAACATGTTTATAAAGATTAAGAAAGGCAGAAGTTGAAAAGGGTGTTTTGAATAGAACAAAAAGCAGGGGTAAACTGGAAAGTGAAAAAGCGAACCTTCAGTAGAAGAGGAAACACTTGTTACTTAGATACTGATACAAAAGCAAAGGCAAAATAAAAGATGAGTAGAGATTGATACTAAATAGATATGCGATTAGAAAGAAGAGGAAGCTTATAATTAATGCAAACATGTTATGTGATCAGATGCTAATAATGAGAGAGCAATTGGGTGGAACTCATGGAAAGCGGTTTACAATAGCAGTTTTGTGGAGAAGAGCACACTAACAATGCGAACAGAAAAGAACTACTAAAAGGAAGTAAATCACAAATGTAAACCCATAATAAAATTATGGAATGGCCACACCAGAAATGTTAAGCCTCAAGGTATAAAAAAGCACATATTTAGGAATTCACTGAACCTAATAATGTCATTTTAAATCATAATTTTATGATATAAATAATCATGTTTATCTGATTTGTGGAAAGAAAATATAAATAAAGGAAAGCTAAAAATTTAGAGTTTGTTAGTAATAAAAGACTGACCACAGTGGTTCTACAATATTACAATTACTTTAACTTGATTATTTTCTATACTAGTGACCCGGTGTACAAAATTTGTGCACATTAGAAGGGGATTCATTAGAGGAAATAATTTAATAATGCTACTTGCGCTTTCTCTATAATAGAAATGTCAGAGACAAAAGAAAATTAGCAAAATGTATATGAAAGCTTTCCTCCTGCCAGAGTCTGGGGCTCACCATGTGACCAGATTCAAGTCCCCGCCCACCCACATATACCTCAAAATCGTGTGAGACCCAGACCCAGCCAGCCCCCACCATTGGGCTAGATGCAGACCCGGCCAGTCCCACCCTTATCGAGCCCTGCCAGGCAGGGGACGTAGCCTCAGGTCCCCCATCAAGCCCTGCTGGACAAGGGTGTGGCCTGATTTCCCCTGGCCCAGAACTGGGGGTGCACCCTGAGGTCCCCCAGCATGGCCTGAGGTCCCCTTTCAAATGTCACCAGGTGGGAGGGCCCGACCTGAGGTCCTCCAGCCTGGCACTGGGGTGGGGGGAGCAGCCTGAGGTGCCCTAGCACAGCACCAGGATGGGAATCGCACCTAGAGGTCCCCTGTCAAGCCCTGCCAGGTGGGGGACATGGCCTGAGGTCCCCTGTGAGGCCCCGTGGGGGTGGGAAAGGGTATAGGCTCAGGTCCCCTCATTAAGGCTCCTTATGGGAACTTGGCCTCAGCTGTGGGTACAGACATCTTTGTGATGGAGTGATGGTAAGATAGCATTTTCCCTCTTTATTAGATAGGACTAGAAGCCCAGTGCATGAAATCTGTGCACGGGGGCAGGGTAGTGTCCCTCAGCCCAGCTTGCACCCTCTCCAATCTGGGACCCCTCAAGGGGTGCCAGATCCCAGTAGTATCAGGACTAAAGAGGCATTTGGACATCCCTCTTATAATCCAGGACTGCTGGCTCACAATTGCTCACCTGCCTGCCTTCCTGATTTCGCCTAACCACTTCTGCCTGACAACCTGATCACCCCCTAACCATTCCCATGCCAGCCTGAATGATGTCTAACTTGCTCCCCTGCCAGCCTGTTTGCCCCTAACTTCCCTCCTCTGCTGGCCTGGGCACCCCTATTAGCCTTCCCCTGCAGGGTTGATCACCTCCAATGGCCTTCCCTTGTAGGCCTGGTCTCTCTCACCTGCCCTCCCCTGAAGGTCATCTTGTGGTGGCCATCTTGTGTCCACATGGGGGCAGGATCTTTGACCACATTGGGGCAGCTATCTTGATCTTGTGTGTTGGAGTGATGGTCAATCTGCATATTACTCTTTTATTAGATAGGATAGAGGCCAGGTGCATGGGTGGGGGCCAGCTGGTTTGCCATGAAGGATGTCCCGGATCAGGGTGGGGGTTCCCTTGGAGCATGGGGCAGCCGGGGTGAGGGGTCTGTGGTGGTTTGCAGGCTGGCCATGTCCCATGACTACCCAAGTTGAGGCCCTGGTATCTGGAATTTATTTACCTTCTACAAATAAAACTTTGTAGCCTGGAGTGGAGCCAAGCTGGCTGCTCCATTCATGGCTGCCGCCATTTCTATAATTGATACTTTGTGTCCTTCAGTGGAGGCCTGGGCGCTCCAGAGTGTGTGGAAAGCTTGGTTTCCTCCATTGCCAACTAAACACAAGCCTCCCTTCTGGTAGCCATCATGGTTTGGATAATTTGAATACTTGCTCTTATTGGTTGGTGGGTGAGGCTGGTGGGCATGGCTCACTGATGTAGTGGAATGGTGGTTAATTTGCATATTACTCTGTTATTAGGTTGGATAAGCAGGAAATTTAGTGTACTCAAAATGGAAGGCTAGAATTCCCTGAACTGCCTATGTAAATCAACTATAGTGATGTTAGGCAGAGAAGTCTGTCCAGCCTGATATCTAGAGATTCTAAGGATCATGATAACCCACAAGCAGGGTCCTGAAAATCCACCAGTTTCTCAATATGCCACTACAGTGACCTCAGGTGTAGACCTCCTGAGGTGGGGTTGGAGAAAACTGAAATAATTACACATAAAAGTCTTCCATACCAAAAAAAATGTCTAGTCCAAGGAATTAGTTCCATTACAGGGATGAAGTAAGTACAAACCATCATTTACTTGGTTGAACCTCTTCAACCAAATATGTTTTACTTAATTGCTATAACAAGAGCACTATGTGATCAACAAAATTCTGTTCTATTTTCGTATAATCAGAAGGGTATAAAAAAGCAACAGTTTGCTATAAATGTCATCCTTTCTAGGACTATCTTTGAAACTTCAAAGACTTTAGTGGCTTCCATCATCCAAAGCAGTATCTGAAATTCCAATAAATTTCAATAAAAACTAATTAAGGACATTATATGAAATATTATTACCCAGTTAATAGCCTTTATTATCAGGAGTAATTAAAAGTAAATCCACACTATACTACAGAACTCTTCATAGGTAGCTGCTAATTTAAAAAGAAATATGAAAAAGAAAAACCTTTAGAATATTCTCTAATTTCTCCTTTTCAACTTCAAACTGTTTCATCCAGCAATGTGTCTTTTTTTTCTTCTTGAGACTGCTTTTCTTCTCTATTCCTCTGAGATTTGAGAGTTCCTTTCTCTTGGTTTTCTAGTTCTTTGTTTATCTTGCCAAGCTTCAAATGATTGTTTACATCTTTCTTCCACTTCACAGTATCCAAAATTTATTTCACCATCATCTGCAGTCATAAAGAAAAATGTCATGTTTAAGATTAAAACTGTCAATAGTGATCTATTGTGAAGTATAAAAGTAATTTTGGAAGAAAAGAAATAATTTCAACATATTACCAAAGAAAAAGTGATTAAACAAAAATCCTGTATAATAAAAGGCTAATATACAAATGGACCGAAATGCAGAATGACTGGTGACTATGCAAGATCTGCCCCCTACTGGTCAGTGTGCTCCCACAGGCGGAGCACGGCTCAGCCAGAAGCCGGGCTCATGGCTGGCGAGTGCAGTGGTGGTGGCAGAATGCTCTACTACCTCCGCAGCAGCGCTAAGGATGTCCGACTACCAGCTCAGGTCCACTCCCATGAGGAGCGGGCCGAAGTCATCAGTCAGACATCCCCCGAGGGCTCCTGGACTGCAAGAGGATGCAGGCCCAGTGGAGGGAATCCCCTGAGTGCAGGAATTTCATACACTGGGCCTCTAGTAAAAAAACACAGTCTTAAATATACATGGAAATTCCACTGCAGTGAACAAAGAAAACACATAACTTGCTTTAAACTACTCAACTAAACAATCTAAAATTATACTGTGTGTGTGTGTGTGTGTGCTCCTGGGTAGTTATTGTATTCAGAAGAAATTCAAGGCTGGCTGTGTTTATTGCAGTTAGCTATATATGTAGAAAAATTATAAATATATTTTAAACAAGGTACTTTAGGAAGCATAAAAAAAGCTATTAGAGTATGTAATTAAATAAGCACATCATTATATATGACTGTATTTTCCTAACTGTCAAAAGAAAAAGATACATTTCCTAAGATAACTATAATTAGATAAAAATTATCAAAAATAATTATTGAGTTTTGTCCACCTAGCAAAATATGTTCATCTACATGTTCATAAGGACCAGGCTCTGGAACAGAATTAGGACAGTCATGATGGGTTTTACTTCTCAGAAATTCTTCTTTTTCAATTTCAAATAATATCTAAGAGGTTAAAAGAATACCAGTGATTAAAGAGAATCAAAATAGAGCATCAAGCTATCAGTTTAATAATATAGAAAATGTGTCTATACACATAGCTACAAGTTTTTTTATAAACATTATTTTTGAAAGTATTACAAATATCCCCTTTCCCTCCCCTGCCCTGCCCACTGATCCCCTCCATCCCACTCGTGCCCGCTCCCCAGACAGTCCCCACAGCATTTTTTGCCCATCAGCTATGCATATATACATATAAATTCTTTGTTTAATTTCTTCCCATCTCCGTTCTCCCACCCTTCTGAAATATGTCAGTCTGTTGCATGTTTCAATGTCTCTGGATCTGTTTTATTTATCAGTGTATTTTCTTCATTTGATTCTACATATAAGTGAGATTATGTGATACTTGTCTTTCTCTGACTCACTTATTTCACTTTAGTATATTACTCTCCAGATCCCTCCAGGTTGCCTCAAAGGGTGAGAGATTCTTCTTTTGTACTGCTGATAGTGTTCAGTGGTGTAATTGTACCACAGCCTTTTTATCCATTCATCTCCTGATGAGCACTTGGGCTGTTTCCAGGTCTTACCTCTTGTAAATTATGCTGCTATGAACATAAGGGTGCATACATTCTTTCTGATTGGTGCTTTGGTATTCTTAGAATATATTCCTAGCCGAAACCGGTTTGGCTCAGTGGTAGAGCTTCGGTCTGTGGACTGAAGGGTCCCAGGTTCAATCCGGTCAAGGGCATGTACCTTGGCTGAGAGCACATCCCCAGTAGGGGGTGTGCAAGGGGCACCTGGTCGATGTTTCTCTCTCATCGACGTTTCTAGCTCTCTATCTCTCTCCCTTCCTCTCTGTAAAATATCAATAAAAAATATATTTTTTAAAAAGAATATATTCCTAGAAATGAGATCACTGGATCAAGTGAGAGTTCCATTTTTAATTTTTTGAGGAAAATCCTCACTGTTTTCCACAGTGACTGCACCAGTCTGCATTCCACCAGCAGGGACCTAGGGTTCCCTTTTCTCCGCATCCTCACCAGCACTTGTTATTTGTTAATTTATAGCTATAACTGTGTTTACTTCAAACCCTTCTCAAATACAATTCTAAAGCACATTCATAATCATTATCTTCATGGTGAATAATGTTTTTCCCATGTAAGCTGACTCTATTTTAACCTTATAATTTTTAGAACTCTAGTCACTCTATATCAATCCATAGCAATTACCTAAACTGCTTGATAATAATTTTAAAATGTTTTTACTAATATTTGTATACCTCCTAATACATTTCTATCTTTCTTATCTGTAGTGATTTTTCACATGTACAAATTTCTGTTCTACCCAATATGTTTAAAAACTAGGACTAGTACCTACTTTAATATGAATTATATATGATATAATTCTGATGAATACTTTTCTATAATTAGATTCCATCAGACTCTAGATGAAAAAAAAAATATTATCTATTGCAATGAAATACCAGTATGATAATTCTAAGTTAATATTTCAAGCTTTAGTGTTATCAAAACAGCAATTAAGAAAATACATATAATTTTTATATTATTTTAAACATCTTCTGGAGAATAAAGTTACATAAAATGAGAGTTAAAAAAAATGAATTCAAGATATTGAAACTGTAGAATTGATTTGTGGAAATTTTAACCAAAAATGCTAATTCTCCTTTAGTCTTATATTTTAGGAGTATTCCATTATATCTTTAAAGAAAAACTAACATAAGATGTTCTAAGTTGAAATTTTCTATATAGTATTTAAAATCTCTGCTGGAATATGTTACATTCCTAAGCAAGGCAATAAACACTAGAGTATATTCATTTTGGGGGGGTTAGAGTTTTGGGAGGGGGGAATCAATATCATTCTACTCTTTAATCTACATACATATAAAATTCCCAATTAGTGATGTTTCATTTTTTTCCCAAATTTCAATTTTTTATATTTTTAAATATTGAAATTTGAGTTGTTTTATTTTATATGCCAAGGAAAATATAAAACTAAAAATTATTTGCTTAAATACTATTTAATTTTTAAATCAGTGAAACCAGTGAATATCATCTGGCCTAAGAGGAAAGGTAATAATGAGCAATTTTAGTTGAAAGTTGAGCATATACCTTCATCAATTGATCTGAGTTTTCTTTATGTACAGGTGATAATTCTACCCTTAAGCGCATATAATTATTAGAAACTGCTCCATAAGTGTAGCCTAGAGAAAAAAAAATTATAACTTTAAATACTAGAGTAAGGAACAACAACAAAGGCTTAAAATTTCAAGCCTTCCAACATCCTTTAATCTCAAATTCTATCATAGCATATTATTGATCAGTAACTCAAAAACACTGAAAAGCAATGAAGAATAAAGAAGAGAGGAAATCTGTAATTATTACTCTAAAATGTAACAAATTTTTATATCACTAATTTTGTATCCTCTTTTATACTCTAGACTAAAGTTTATTCTCCACATACACATAATAATGTCTTGTTTGATATTGTAATGATATCTTGATTAGAAATCAAGAATAGTATAACTCTAATAGTACAACTAGCAATATAATTTTACACAAGATATTGAAACCACTTCTATAAAAGTACTAGTTTGAAAGATTATAATTACTAACATGTAACTGAAGTAAACTTTCTTGAGTTTGTGAGTTTTTGCTTTATTTTATCAAGTCTTTGTATTATCTGTGTAGATGTAGTTATGTTCCTTTTCCTTATTCATTTAATGTGTTAGATCATGGTAAGGTTTCCTGTCAGTAAAACTATTTTTTAAGTTAATCATTCTACTGGTTAACTTTCCATTCACAACTATTTTGTCAGATACAGATTTTCATCTTCAACAACTATGCACAATCTTGCTGGCATGCTTTCTTGTGTGAGGGGCTGTAGAGAAAAAAATAACATTCTTTAGATCCCCTTTACACTACTAGGTTTCTAAGGGTGACTTACGTTCTAACAATTGATATATCTGTTTCTAGGGTGACTTATGTTCTATCAATTGTAATTATTTATTTTATAAAATATTATGTGTGAAGAGAGGCAGGGTGCCATATTTTAACATTTTTTGGCCCAACCATGATAGATAGAGGGAGCTTTGGTTTGGAGACAGGGAGTGCATAGTAGATAATAAATGTCTCTTACTTATTTTAATTATATCTGATAGCAGGCTCCTGCAGCAGACAGATACTGCAGTGTGTGTGTGTGTGTGTGTATATTTTGTACATGTTGGATATTCAGTCTACAGTGTTTCTTAAGATCTGTTAGCAATCTGTTACTGTCGCAACAAATCTCCAAAGACTCTTCTCCCACATTTCTTGGTATGCACACTCTGCATAGATCCTCTTGCACAGAAGCTAGACTAACCCTGTGTAACCATCAGGACTGGTAGGAATGATGTTGCGTGATCTGAGAATAGGTCATAAAGAAACCTTACAAGGTCCCCCACCTTAGTCTCTTGGTATTTTGTTTCAGATATGGTACTTCTCACCATGCAGGTGCCATGCAGGCCATAGGGACCAACCACATGCAGGTGCCTCCTGCTGATAGCACCCACTGAACACGCAGCCAATAATTAAACTGCCAGATATGAGTGAGCCATCTTGGAACTACAATCCAGTAAAGATTTCAGGTGACTGCAGTCTTACTCAACATCTGATGCCAAATGTATAAGATGACCAAGCGAGAATTGCTTGGCCAAAACCAGTCAACCTACAAAATCATAAGAGATAATAAAAAATTATTTTAAATCACCAAGTTTGTTTTGCAGTAATATCCAGAACATTTACTCAAACCCATAAAAACAAACACATACACAGAAACCCTCAATGGCTTCTGATGTCTACTACTGAGAGCTCTAATCAATACATTTATCTTCATGAATTGAGTTAGACTCTGGTTTCTATTGTATGTGTTATGACTATACAATTGTTTTTTTTAAATATGTACCTTTTTATAACTAAATTAGTATATAGCCTACAGATTTTTGCTCCTTGATAGTTTGTTAATAATTCTATTGCAAAATTACTTCTAGTTTCTAAAGACATCTGAAAAGAAATCCATTTTCACCATCTTGCCAAATTATTGATGTAAAAATATTTCTATTTTTTAATCAATCAATATTGATAATTTTAATTTTCTTGGAAAAGTATTCATTAAAACTATTTGACTAGAGCTGCATAGGAGATCCTCTCATAATTTTCTAAACCACTACCATAATTGTAGTTTTATAAACTTTCATATAACTAATCTAAACCACTAAAAGAGAAACATGCAAATTAACCATCACTTTACTATGCCCACCAGGCAATCAGGAGGGAATATACAAATTAGGAGGAGAAAGATGGCGGCTGCCCAGCTGCTCCAGGCACAAAGTGGCCAGTGGGGCAGGACTCCTACTATGAGAGGGAGGGCAGGGGGCAAAGGGATCTACAGGAGCAGCTGGATATAGTGAAGACAAAGACCGCAGACTCTGGAGTCTGCAGTGAAGACGAAGATGGCAGAATCTAGCCGGAGTCTACAACAAAGAGGAAGACAGCAGACTCTAGCTGGTGCCTGCAGCAAAGACAAAAAAGGCAGATTCCAGATGGAGTGAAAGCCTGGGTCCCAGGTGCCAGAGGAAAACCAGTGCTGGAAGCCAAGGGAAGGAAGGCCTATTGCACACATCTCTTCATGCAATGGGCCTCTAGTTTTCTATAATTGTTACCTTTGGCTTTTTTCATAATTAAGCTATATAAATTGGCAATATACTTTTATTTTCATTGTATAAACCTTAGTAAAAATAAATGATCATACCATCAAAATCTCTCATAACTCAACTATAAATAATTACTGCCAAAATTTGAAGCATCTATAGTATATAACAAGTCTTTACATATCCATTCATACAGATGCTCAAGACAAAAATCTTGGAGCCATTTTTTTCTCTTTCTTTCACACCAATCCATCAATACATCCTTTTGGTTCTATTATAAAACAATTTAAATAATATATAATTATAACAACTTAAATAATGTATCATAAATTTTTATGTCATTAAATATTTGCCTAATACAAATGGTTATAATTTTTCATTATAAATGAAGCCATGATTAATTCTAATGAAATCTTTTATTATTTAATTATTCTTGAAACTAGAGGCCCAGTGCAAAATTCGTGCACGAGACCAGGGGACCGGGGGGGGGGGGGGGAGAGGGGGGGAATATGTCCCTCAGCTCAGCCTGCACCCTCTCCAATCTGGGACCCCTTGAGAGATATCTGACTATCCCACCTGGATTGGGTCTAAACAGGCAGTCTGACATCCCTCTCACAACCCAGGACTGCTGGCTCACAACTGCTCACCTGCCTGCCTTCCTGATTGCCCCTAACCTTCTGCCTGCCAGCATGATCACCCCCTACCCACTCCCCTGCCAGCCTGATTGATGCCTAACTGCTCCCCTGCCAGCATGTTTGCCTCCAACTTCCCTCCTCTGCTGGCCTGGTCACCCCTAACTGCCCTCCCCTGCAGGGTTGATCACCTCCAACTGCCCTCCCTTGCAGACCTGGTCCCTCTCAACTGCCCTCCCTTGTAGGCATGGTGCCTCCCAACTGCCCTCCCCTGCTATCCATCTTGTGGTGGCCATCTTGTGTCCACATAGGGGCAGGATCTTTGACCACATGGGAGTAGCCATATTTTGCGTTGGAGTGATGGTCAATCTGCATATTACTCTTTTATTATATAGGATAGAGGCCTAGTGTACAGGTGGAGACCAGATGGTTTGCCCTGAAGGGTGCCCTGGATCACGGTGGGGGTACTCTTGGGGTGTAGGGCGGCCTGGGTGAGGGGCCTCTGGTGGTTTGCAGGCCAGCCATGTCCCCTGGTGACCCAAGCGGAGGCCCTGGTATCTGGGATTTATTTACCTTCTACAATTGAAACTTTGTAGCCTGGAGCATAGCCAAGCCGCTTGCTTGCTCCATGGCCAGCAGCCATTTTTCTTTGAATTTGTTTACCTTCTACCCTGTTTCCCCGAAAATAAGACAGTGTCTTGTATTAATTTATGCTCCCAAAGATGCACTAGGTCTTATTTTCAGGGGATGTATTATGTTTCCATGAAGTAGGTCTTATTTTCAGAGTATGTCTTATTTTCAGGGAAACACGGTATAATTGAAACTTTGTAGCCTTGAGTGGAGGCTTAGGCCAGCAAGGGCAGGCAGAAAGCTTGGCTTCTTTCATTGCCTGGGAAATCCAACCCTCCTTCCTGCTCTCTGTGTCTGTAGCCACCTTGGTTGTGTTTATTTGCATACTTGCTCTGATTGGCTGGTGGGCATGGTGGAGTGATGGTTAATTTGCATATTACAATTTTATGAGGTAGAATAATTCCCAGGAGTAAATTTGATCAGTTGAAGAAAATAAACATTAGGCTTTTTATATAAATTATACTTTTCTCCAAAAAGATATATAAACTGATACTTTTAAAATAGTACTGTGATGAGTTTTCTTTATTATTTTTTTATTAGTTTTCTTTAATGTAAAGTAATAGAATGTCTGGTTTTAATTAAGGCTGGTTAAACAAATATTTTTGATTAGTATTTATTGGAGATATAAGGAAGGTTAGTAAGAAAAACAAATGAACTATATTGAGCAGTCCAATATACTATATATATTATAGTAGAGACTAAATGTATGCATGAAAGAAGAAATACATACATTAAACAGTTTAATTTCCTACATTTTAGGTTAATTATTCTCACAAAAATAATATCTTTCAAACAGATAAAAAACTGTACTTACTTAAAACATCAGTTTCTTTTAAGTCCTGAAGAGTGAGCTCTTCAGCAGTTTTACTCTTATTCTTTATGATGTTAATACAGTGAAGAACTGACTCCGGTAATTCAACTAAGTCCTGAAAATTCAATAATGAAAGGAAGTATAAAATTTTTCATTAAAACTATGTATCAAATATCCCCTCCTTCATTCCACATTAAAAAATGTGAGAAAGTGCATAGATGAATTAAAAGGCTATAAAGAGCATAATTCATCTCACACCTGTCAGAATAGCTATCATCAAGAAAGCAACAAATGACAAGTGCTGGTGAGGATGTGGAGGAAAGGAAACCATCGCGCACTGGTGGTGGGAATGCAGACTGGTGCAGCCATTGTGGACAACAGTATGGAGTTTCCTCAAAAAATTAAAAATGGTACTGCTGTTTGACCCAGTGATCCCACTTCTGGGAATATATCCTAAGAATCCCAAAACACCAATCAGAAAGGATATATGCATCCCTGTTTACAGCAGCATTATTTACAATAGCCAAGATGAGCAGATAAAGATCTGTGGTACATTTATACAATGAAATACTATGTTGCTCTAAAAAGGAGGAACGTTTACCCTTTGTGACAGAATGGATGGACCTGGAGAATATTATGCTAAGCAATATAATCGAGTCAGAGAAAGACAAATACCATGTCATCTCACTAATATGTGGACTCTAATGAATAAAATAAACTGATGTACAAATTGGCACCAGAAGCTTGGATACGTGGACAGACTGGATGGTGTCCAAGGGTAGGGGAGGAGGGTGACTGGATAAAGAAGGTGAAAGCTTTAGCTGAAGAACATGTGTGCTTACCCTGTGGACACTGACAATATTGTGGTGAAGCCCAAGGGAGCAGGAAACGGGGGAGGGGGAAGGGGCAAAGGGGACACCTGCAAACATTAAAATGTTTTAATAAATAAAATAAAAACTGCAAAAAAAATGGCATATTTCAAACAAATATATGGTGAAAATTTGCTTTCCATTTTCAGGTGTTATGAATTATATCTATTGAATTTCATAATTACATGAATAATATCAGAACATTTATCTTCATTTAAATTCAGTGTGATTTAAAAGACATAAAAATGTAAAAATTTTAAATTTTCTCAAATATTATATGTAGGTTATGAAATCCTAATTAAAATTGAGAATACAGTTATTTTTGAAACTTGGCAAGTGAGTTTTGTGTTGTTGTTGTTTTTTTAAATTTAATTGAGAAAATTTTGAAATTGCAAAACAGAATATTGGACTCATTTGAAATTAAAAAATATAAAACTATACTACAGTAAACATTAACAGTAATAGAAAATATAAGATAATCTTGGATAGATCATATGTAAAACACTAAATGTATAAGGAGATAAAATAAATCAAATGAGAAAAGTTGGATTATTCAACAAGTGACACTAGAAACATTAGCTAAGTATGTTCAAGAAAATTTCAAATTAGATCTTCATTTTATAACATCAATTTGTATTGGATTAATAATTTTGAGGTAAAATAAAGGAATCATAAACAGATTTTTAAAGCATATAAACATTGAAATAAATATACAAGTGAAAAGATAGCATGTTTGTTTTTTGTTTTTTTAAAAGCATTACCTCTATTGATCTAAAGTTTTCACATAAAGTTTGCTTCCATCCATATATTTTCATATTAGAATGTTCATGATTAATGTTAACAAGCAGGATACAAATATCTATAATAATAAAAGTGTAATATCCTAATTAGATTGGACATCCTTCCAGGACAAAGCTGGGGTTGCAGCTGCCACTGCTGCGAGGGCGGGAGGCAGGCACCTGGTGGGAAGGCGTACTCTTGCACCAATTTCATGCATCGGGCTTCTAGAATACACATCACATGGTATAATCCCAATTTTACCCCAAAAATACACATATAGAATGCGGATGATTTTTATCTTCAATAAACTTTTATATTTAAATATCTATCAATTTACACTGTTTAAAGATGATCCTAAGGTTAAACATGAGATAAATACACAAAACACATTGAGAAAGTAAAATATCTCCTGGAAAGTTCCCTCCAGTTAAAGGGCTCAAAAGTCCAAAACTTAACACTTACGGCATTACTGTCATCACTCTGGGTTTCTGAGAGTGAATCAGTATCTACATCATCTTTTTCCAAAGAAGAAATGCTGATTTTGTCCAATTCAGCTTCTATTTCTTCATTGATCTTTGCTGCATCATCATCTTCCATCATCCTTCACAATAAATCACAGAATTAATACAAGAAAATTACAGAGGCTAATATGCTAATACAAATTGTGGGTTCTTTAATGTCATAACAATCCAACATTGTTCTATATATACATTTTAGTTTAACAAATGTTCATCCCACCTTATCATGTCTGTACCATATATTTAAGAACAATGTTTGACTACAAGGTCTATTACTAGACTTTTAATTCTCTAAGGGAAGAGTTACATGGAATAAGCTGGCTTACCTTCCTGAACCGAGAAACTTCACAGAAAAACTCATCGTAATAGAAACGATTAATGGAAAAATGCATATAATCAGCTTGAATATTCAGAGATTAAAATACAAGAGAACAGCCTAAGTCTATATATGAGGGAAACATAAGGCTGGTTTCTATTCATTAACAGAGTTGTTAATTTTAGCGGAGAGAACCATGTTTTGCAATAATAACATGTAATATTGGATAATTATGGCATGTATAATCAAAATTTAAATTTTTAAAATATATTTTATGGATTTCAAAGAGGAAGGGAGAGGGAAAAAGAAACAGAAAATCAATGATGAAAGGAAATCACTAGTTGGCTGCCTCCTGCACGCTCCCAACTGGGGATTGAGCCATGTGCCCTGACCTGGAATCAAAACATGATCTCCTGGTTCATAGGTCAATGCTCAATCACTGAACCGTGCCGGATGGGCCATTTCAATTTTTAATACTTGTGATAGATATGCATTAATCAATATATTTCAGTATATCTTCATGTCATCATCATCATCATCATCATCATCATCACTATCATTAGCTTCCAAGTATTAAGTAGCTAGGACAAGGCAGGCACTAGAAGACATTTGTATAATGGATAATCTTCAGGGTCACTTAAAAGGTTAAAGGTCATGGGAGTCATTGTATAGATGAGAACACTGAGGGTTGAAGAGGTTACTTAACTGTCCATAGCCATTACATGAATAAGTAACGGGGCAGGATCATAATTCAGACATCCTGAATCCAAATCCTGTCCTTCTCCACCGAATGGTCCCCAAGCTCCAGCTATTCATCTGCCCAGCAATCCTTCTGAACAGCTCCTGTCTAATGATCTTCAAATTGTTTATCATAACCCATTAGCAGATCAAAAGGTTAATTTAGTGGCTCTTCATTATCAAGTTTTATTGACAGGATAGGATAGACAATATTAGAATAGGCCAGAAAAGAAACTATAATTACACTATATATGCTCCAGATAAGAATTGTTTAAAAAACAAACATGCTTCTAAAGTATGTACATGTGCTCCAATTACAATGTAACCTATTTTGTGTTGTTTGCTCTATTGTGGCTATTGGTAAAAATAATTTTGGAAATAACTGTACTAGTCAGCTATTATTTTATTTTAGAGACTATTCCAAACTTTCGTTCTTCCCTCAAGTCCCTAGCCTTTCGACCTCTGAACTCTGTCTTCTTGGATTTGCCTGCCTCCCTCTCTCCCTCCTTTGCCTTCCCTCCCTTCCTCTTTTTTCCCTTATTTTACTCATCCATCTCAAAATCAACTTTTTTGGTGGATTCAAGATGGAATTATGCTGAGAAACCAAAGCATGAGATACATGTTAATATGAGATAGATGTTAATATTTAAGTAATTTTGTAAAGTAGTTAATAAAGAACTTTAAATCGTTTCTGGTCTATCTATACTTATTACTTGCATCTAGTCAATGTTAAATTGCCTTTGTTCATTCCACAAAAACTTAATCCTGAATAGTGACTTATGGGGTCAGAAAAATGAAAGGAAAGTGAATACATTGTTTGCCTTCCATGACAGCAGTTTCTTTTTTTTTAAAAAAAAGAGTAGATTATCACTCAATGTCTATCAAAAATCGTCTAAATGGAGACAACAAGATGGCGGCAGAGGTAAAAGCCTAACTGCAGCCTCACTCAACAATTTCAAAAAATACAACTAAAATATAGAGTGGACACTATCCAGAACTACAGGAAAGTTGACTGACTGGGAATTTTACAACTATAAGGAAAGAGAAAACCAGAAGGAAAACCAGAGGAGCTGTAAAAGCCTAAGGTAAGGAGACACTGTGCTTGCGGGGAGAGGATGGAGCGGGAGAGGAGGGGCAGCTGAGTGCCTGGCTGGCGTTCCCTAGCGGGAAGGAGATAAAAGCTCCGGACTGTGCTGAACCCCAACTCCGACTGCACTGAACCCTAGTTCTGGGCGAGACCCTGGGGTCCCAGGCTCACACAGAGGGAATCTGAGCTGTAAGGCTGAAGCTCAGGGGAGAGGCAAGAAAGGCAGAGCTCCGGAGTCGCGCACATTTGCGCGCAGAGGAGGGACTGTTCGCTGAGCTGCTGAATTGCCCCAGCGGGAAGAAGACAAAAGCTCAGGACTGTGCTGAGCCCCAGGTCTGACTGCACTGAACCCCAGTCCTGGGCAAGACCCCCGGGCCCCAGCCTCATACAGAGGGAATCTGGGCTGTAAGGCGGAAGCTCAGGGGAAAGGCGAAAAGCAGATCCCCAGAGTCGGGCACATTTGTGCACACAGAGGACAGACTGTTGTTTGGGCCGCGAGATCGCCCTACCAGGAAGGAGACATAAGCTCCAGACTGCTAGTAACCCCACTTCCAACTGCTCTGAACCCCAGTTGTGGGCTTGTTGGGGGAGAGACTACACTGTCTGGTAGCGGGCAAAGCTCTAGGGCGCCTTTCTCTCAGAGGTGCTTGCAGCGAGTACCAAAGGACACTGAGGTACACTGAGACTCAGGAACCTCAGAGGCGGGGCTAACCGGAAGCCAAGGCTGTAGGCTCCACCCTGAAACTCCGCCCCATCCAAGCTGAACTCAGAGAGGCTTTTGCAGGTTTCCAAGTCTAGTGGAACAAGGTTGTCTCCTGGCATAGACACAGCTGATCCTCCCAACCTACCAACTCAGGGAAGCAGCGAAAATGCCGAAACGAGGAAACAGATCACAAACGAAAGAAATGGAGGACAAAAAGCGACTGGATATAGAGTTCAAAGCCACGCTTATAAGGTTGTTCAACAATCTCTTAGAAAAGGCGGATAAAATAAATGAGACCTATGAGGATATGAAAAGGGATCAACTAGAAATAAAGAATACATTCTCTGAAATAAAAAATATTATACAGAGTCCTAAAAACAGATTGGAAGATTGCAAGAATCAAGTCCAATATTTGGAACACAAAGAGCCAGAAGACACTCCTCCGCAGAAGCAAGAAGACAAGAGAATTCAGAAAGTTGAAGATAATGTAAGAAACCTCTGGGACAACTTCAAGCGAACCAACATCAGAATTATGGGCATCCCAGAAGATGACAGAGAGCAAGATACCGAAAACATATTGAAAGAAATAGTGACAGAAAACTTCCCCCACCTGGGGAAAGAAATAGACTTACACGTACAGGAAGCACACAGAACCCCAAACAAAAGGAATCCAAACAGGACCACACCAAGACACCTCATAATTAAAATTCCAAGAGCTAAAGACAAAGAGAGAATATTAAAAGCAGCAAGACAAAAGCAGGTAGTTACCTATAAAGGGGCACCCATACGACTGTCAGCTGATTTCTCAACAGAAACCATGCAGGCCAGACGGGAATGGCAAGAAATATTCAAGGTGATGAATAACAAGAACCTACAGCCAAAAATACTCTACCCAGCAAAGCTATCACTCAGAATCGAAGGTCAGATAAAGACCTTCACAAATAAATTTAAGCTAAAAGAATTCATCACTGCTAAGCCAGAATTATATGAATTGCTAAAAGGGGTTCTTTAGGAAGAGGAAGAAAATAAAGATAAAAATTATGAACAAACAGGTAACTATCAACAAGTGAGTCCAAAAACCAAGGGAAGTAAAAATCATGATGAACAATATTAATTGGTGAATATAATAGAATCAGAGGTATGGAAGGGGAGTGGACTGATGATTCTCGGGGAAATGGGGATAGGAGCGGGGCGGGAAGGGACTGAACATAAACTGCACCTATGGATGAGGACAATAGGGGGTGGGGAAAGGGCAGAGAATTGAATGGAAACTTGGTGTAGGGGAGAAATTGGGGGGGGGGGATGAGGAACATTTGTAATAATATGAACAATAAAGATTTAGTTTTAAAAAAAATTTTAAAAAATCATCTAAATGAATTAGTTAGTAGAGTGAGAAATTAGGAAACTTATTTTCTAATTATGTTTTAGTGTAAAATATTGACGTGACTCTCACTGTTTTAATATTAAATTTTAATTTTATGTACAAACCATGTGATTTAATTTTTACTTAAAATTAATAAAAGATTTTTGTGTGGAACAAATACATAGAATACAAATGTGAAAGTTAATTTTGGTTAGTAACGTATTTCTAATTTTTATTGTTTTTTAAGTTTGCAAACAAAGAATTAAATTCCAAAAGGAAGTGGCTATGCATAATTGCAAAAGATATCTGACATACAGTAAGCTAAGGGCAAACATTTAATTGATTCTTTGAAAGGAAATAGACTCTATTGCTTGGTAACAATACTATGGTAAACTTGTATTGCATCAACTTAAGAATTAATAACATAAAGTGAGAAACCAGTAGACTTTTGATATTAAGAAAACATGTTAATACCTCATTCAAGAAAGAGGATTTTCAAAACTAAACTATTCCTGGTTTTAGATCTAATTAAATTTAATATTTTCATTATCAAAGTTCATGCTAAAATGCCCCCCTCCTTTTTTTAGTTCAGTTTTGTGGCTGATTTATAGGCTATTCAAACTCTTCACTTATAATGGCCAGACTAGCATATGATGTTGAAATTCACGTGTAAAAAATTTAAGCTTAATTTTATTTATAATTATGAAAGTAGGCTTTTCCATATATATATTTATAATCTATTAGTAATCAATTTCTAAAAGTAATGTTACATAGCTAATTTAGTAATCAGCTAACTTGAAGATGGTGTATAGACTGCTTTCCTTCATACATCTTACCTTGCCAAACAAATGGGCCCACAACGAGGGCAGACTCTCATCTTGACCTCCAAGGGCGCCACGCAGTCTTCCCCAGTCATGACGCATGGTTAATCCCAAAAAACAAATAAAAATTAAATAAAATAAAAAACTAAAACTAAAAGAGAACCAAAAAAATTGGATAAAAACAAAATTTAAAAAAAAAAAAAAAGGTGCTTTCCAAGGCGCTGCTGGATGCCTACCTGTGAGAGCCAGAGCCCAAGAGACCTCCACCGCCTGCAGGCTTGCTCCGCCCGCCCGCGGGGCTCCGTCCCCCGCCCGGGACTCGGGAGCCCACGGCTCCGCCTGGCCTGTGACAGAGGGAACGACGTCCAGTTCTCCGTTAGCCGCTTTCCAAAGTCATTCAATGTCCACACCTCCCCAGGGCCTCACCTCTCAGTGGTCGCCGGGGTGGTCTCGTCCTGCTCCTGCGCTGCACGGGGGGTGAGGCCGCAGCAGAGGAGCCGCAGGAGGGCGTGAAAGGCCCATCTGGCCAGGCCCGGCCGCCCCCGGGTGGTGGCCGCGGGAGGGGCTGCGGAGCTGCCGTCTTGGGGGGGCCTGGCAGGGGCCGCCCCCAACGACTGCGTGGCCGGAGAGACGCCCACGGGACCGCCATCGCCGCCAACGCCTCCTCCTCCGCCGCCAACGCCTCCGAAAACAGCCACTTGCTGACCTGATGAGCTCAGGGAAGGCCTGCGTGGCAGTCTTGCAGACTCAGAGACCTGAAGTAACCACAAAGGATGGTTTGAAAATTAAATATCTTACTTCCAACAGGTTATAGTGGGCAGTCATTTTCTAGGCCAATGTTTCACAGACAAAGATCAGCTTTGATCTTTACTGAGCACATCTGCCTTCCCGCCTCTAAGATAACCTATCTGTGAGATGTCTGAGTAACTTGTAACTTCCCTTTTCTCTGGAGCCCCTGGGGTGCAACCCGACGTGGTGGGCGCCAGAATAGATGCCTCAAATTTCTTCGTTATCATGTTAATTGTTCCTGCACTCACCTAAGTAAGCCTCCATAGTTTTACTCTTTATCCAATCCCAGGGCTTTCCCACAGGCTTGCTTTCTCCCGCCTCCTTACTCCATCACCAATGAATATTCATGTCACCCACCTATGTCCCTCCTTTGATTTCTATGTATAAATACAGAAATGTAACCCGCCATTCTTCGGAGCATTATCTCAATCCCTTGAGGTTCTGCTTCCCGGCAATTGTCGACAGTTTGGCTCAAATAAACTCACAAAAATTCCTTTACAGGTTTCAATGGTTTTTTTCATTAACAGTAACAATACTATAGTAAACTTGTATTGCATCAACTTAAGAATTAATAACATAAAGTGAGAAATCAGTAGACTTTTGATATTAAGAAAACATGTTAATACCTCATTCAAGAAAGAGGATTTTCAAAACTAAACTATTCCTGGTTTTAGATCTAATTAAATTTAATATTTTCATTATCAAAGTTCATGCTAAAATGCCCCCCTCCTTTTTTTAGTTCAGTTTTGTGGCTGATTTATAGGCTATTCAAACTCTTCACTTATAATGGCCAGACTAGCATATGATGTTGAAATTCACGTGTAAAAATTTTAAGCTTAATTTTATTTATAATTATGAAAGTAGGCTTTTCCATAGATATATTTATAATCTATTAGTAATCAATTTCTAAAAGTAATGTTACATAGCTAATTTAGTAATCAGCTAACTTGAAGATGGTGTATAGACTGCTTTCCTTCATACATCTTACCTTGCCAAACAAATGGGCCCACAACGAGGGCAGACTCTCATCTTGACCTCCAGGGGGCGCCACGCAGTCTTCCCCAGTCATGACGCATGGTTAATCCCAAAAAACAAATAAAAATTAAATAAAATAAAAAACTAAAACTAAAAGAGAACCAAAAAAATTGGATAAAAACAAAATTAAAAAGAAAAAAAAAGATGCTTTCCAAGGCGCTGCTGGATGCCTACCTGTGAGAGCCGGAGCCCAAGAGACCTCCACCGCCTGCAGGCCAGCTCCGCCCGCCCGCGGGGCTCCGTCCCCCGCCCGGGACTCGGGAGCCCGCGGCTCCGCCTGGCCTGTGACAGAGGGAACGACGTCCAGTTCTCCGTTAGCCGCTTTCCCAAGTCATTCAATGTCCACACCTCCCCAGGGCCTCACCTCTCAGTGGTCGCCGGGGTGGACTCGTCCTGCTCCTGCGCTGCAAGGGGGGTGAGGCCGCAGCAGAGGAGCCGCAGGAGGGCGTGAAAGGCCCGTCTGGCCAGGCCCGGCCGCCCCCGGGTGGTGGCCGCGGGAGGGGCTGCGGAGCTGCCGTCTTGGGGGGGCCTGGCAGGGGCCGCCCCCGCCGCCTGCGCGGCCGGGGAGACGCCCACGCGACCGCCACCGCCGCCAACGCCTCCGCCTCCGCCTCCGCCGCCTCCGCCTCCGCCGCCAACGCCTCCGCCTCCGCCGCCAACGCCTCCGCCTCCGCCGCCGCCGCCAACGCCTCCGCTGCCAACGCCTCCGCCTCCGCCGCCAACGCCTCCGCCTCCGCCGCCAACGCCTCCGCCGCCAACGCCTCCGCCTCCGCCGCCAACGCCTCCGCCGCCAACGCCTCCGCCTCCGCCGCCAACGCCTCCGCCTCCGCCGCCAACGCCTCCGCCTCCGCCGCCAACGCCTCCGCCTCCGCCACCAACGCCTCCGCCGCCAACGCCTCCGCTGCCAACGCCTCCGCCTCCGCCGCCAACGCCTCCGCCTCCGCCGCCGCCGCTCGTGCGGGGAGCGGGGCCGCCCCCCGGGGGCAGCAGGTCGGGGCCGCGGGGCGCTGGCGGGCACAGGGACCCCAGGGAGGGCGCGGTGGAGGGCACCGTCTCCAGGCTGGGTGGGGGCGCACTGGCCCTGCCCACCCCCCGGCCGAGCGAGGGCACCGAGGGCTCAGAAGAACCCCCCTCCGAGGGCCGGGACGCCTCTCCGCCGGAGGGCGGGGCGGCCCCGGTGTCCGGGGGCCGGTAGGGCCTCACCCGGACGGTGCGGCCCGGCATCCTGCCCACGGCCATCCTCTCGGCCGCCAGCCTGAGGATGCCGTAGGTGCCCATGGCGCGGTCGAAGCGCCTTTGGGACACCGAGTCCCGCACCGCCGCCTCGGAGAAGCCCAGGCCCTTCATCTGGTCCACCAGCTCGGGGTCCAGGTCCCCCCAGGGCGGCTCGCTGTAGGGCTGCAGGCCCTCCTGGTCTCCCAGGTTCAGCCAGGGCATCCTCATGGCTTCCTCCAGGGTGGGCCGCTGCTCCGGGTCCACCGTGAGCAGCTTCTGGAGGAAGCTCCGGCCCGGCCCGCTCATAACGAGGGGGGGCTCGTACCGCCCGGCCAGAATGCGGTCCCGGATGTGCCCATAGGTGTCCCCCGGGAAGGGCACGCACCCCGTTACCGCTTTGTACAGCGAGGCCCCCACCGCCCACACGTCAGCCTTGCGGCCGTCGTAGGGCTCCCGCCTCAGGACCTCGGGGGCCATGTAGTACAGGGTCCCGCAGAAGGTCCTGAGCTTCTGGTCCTCGCTAACCTGGTGGCTGAAGCCGAAGTCGGCCAGCTTGGCCGTCATGTCCGGCTCCAGCAGGATGTTCTCGGGCTTCACGTCCCGGTGTGCGAAGCCCCGCTGGTGGCAGTACTGCAGGGCCGAGACCACCTGGCGGAACACCTCGCGGGCCTGCCGCTCGGTGAGGCGCCCGCGCCTGTCCAGGTGCGCCTGGAGGTCCCCGCCCCGCACGTGCTCCAGCACGAGATGGACCTGGGCCGGGGTCAGGATGACCTCCAGGAGGCGGGTCACGTTGGGGTGGCGCAGGGTGCGCACACACTGCACTTCCCTGAGGGATTTCGGGATCCCAAACCTCCCTATGGTCTTGACCACCACCTCCATGCCCGTGAGAACGTGTCGCGCCAAGCGGACCTTGGCGCAGGATCCCTCCCCTATTGATTTTCCCAGTACATAGTCTCCAATAGAAAGCTCCTGCTCCTCCATGGTGGGCCTGCGAGCAGACGCCTGTGCCATGGTTAAAGCCAAAAAAATTCTAATCCTTATTTATAGGAGTGGTTTGCAATTCCATCACACTGGCACTTTATGAGGTCAGAGCTACAAGTGCACCAATCCCGGCTGGGGATGAACCATAGTGGTTTTTCTCACTTTTTGGTCTCATGGCCCTTAAACTCTGTGAAATACAAAAAGACACACGCTTTTATTTGGGATATTATGGTATTTTACTAGAAATAAATATTTGGGATATTATGTTGACATTTATTTTACTAGAAATAAAAATTATGTAGGGGCTCATACACACACACACACACACACACACACACAAAAGAAAAGTCTGACTTATTCTCATGCTCCAGTTCTCAGTTCAAATATCTCCTGCTTAGTTCTCAGTTCAGATACCCCTGATCCATCCATCCATTGCTACCTACCTCACTCAGGCCATCACGTTTGTCATCTTCATAGCACCGACCACAGTGGGGCTGATTCTTGTTTACTGTCTGTCTTTCCCAGGAAGGAGGGAGCATGGCTATAGTGTTCCCTGAGTCTAGCACAGTGAGTGGCAACAAAGTGTCTAATAAATCTTTGTTCACTGGATTAACAGAAGAGTTTGTGGTAACAAAATATGGCCAACTACTTAATTAAAGTGATTCATAAAATGTCTTAAAAAATAGTCATGTTCTGTCTTCACACAGCTTTTGGGGCAGATAAGATTGGACAGGGGAGGGCTGAGGTCTACGTGTCTAGGTACGTGGTGGCTCAGTGAGGCTGAGGAAAAGCCAGCTGGTAGGAGCCTGGCTGTAAAGGTTAAAGAAGGTGATTGGTCCTTCCACTGGGACTTGCTAAGTACGAAATAAATTTGGACCTGCACTAAGGCTGCAAGGTATGTTTACATTTTGAATACCCATTTCCAGGTGACACAAAAGACTTCTCTGGATGAAAGAATGTCTACAGAGGTACAAAGGGTGGGGTAATATGTTGGGGCAAGTTCTACCCTTTATGGAGGCAGAGAGGGAGCAGGCAGGCTTGAGGACACTTTGGGGGAGCCTCTGGCATACACTATTTCAAACTAATCTAAGAAAAATCCCTCCTTTCAGTACACTGAGTGTTTTAATCACACGTATGTTATTCTAGAAATCATTTTCCTTGAATAGTTCCCAAAGTCTCAACTTTGTGTGAAGGGAATCTTTAGAGGGATTAGCCTGTGAGCTTCTCCCTCTAGAACACCTTTGTTTGCTCACTTTTACCTTACTGCTGTGCTACTTGGCTCCTAAACATCATAGTCTTTGCTGCTGAGCTGATTGGGACCCAAAAGGGGGACTTTTCCTCAATTCTAAGCAGATGTTTACAAGTTACAGTCAGAGATTACAATAAACTCAGGAAGGAAAAGAGAGAAACTTTCAAAGAAAGTTGCCAGTGTAAGAGTTAACTATATCTGTTTGTAAAAATTGTATTAATAGTTACTTAAGAAATAATACCAGTAGGATTGAATATGTTCATAGCATAATCTCTTTCAGCTACATAAATACGGACTCAAAAATAAGACGTTTAATGTAAAACTGTCAAGGGAAAAGACAAGCTCAAAAACAGAGATTCAGGCAATCCTTTTTTTTTAAATATGCTACATCAATTATGTGTGCCTAATTGTGCCCAAATGAGCATATAGCTTTTTTATGTTTTTTCTTTTTTTTTAAATTTTCTTTTGTTTGCATGTGTTTTTTTCCCATTTACCTCCTCCTCTTCCCCTTCACCCCTCCGCAGCGTTCACCACACCATTGTCTGACCATGGGCTATGCATCTATGCATATAATTTTTCCAGTTAATCTCTCCCCTCCCGACCCCAAGCTCACCCGGGACACCCGGCCCCTTTGGGACACACGGCTCACCTGGGACACACGGCCCCCTGGGACACACAGCTCGCCCGGGGCACACATGAAGAGTTCCTCTTTCGCTAAGAAGATGATAAATCATTTGGGAGAGAAGACTTGCATACAAGTCCATGCTCACCCACTGCCAAGATTTTGTTGTAAAGAGTTTTCAGCCTCACTCTCAGCTAATAAACTTGTTTCCTATCTCAGGACGAGGGGGCGGAGAGGGGGTAGTCATCTCAAAAGAATTTCCTATACTTCCTGCCTGCTGCTCATGTCTATATACATCTCAGGATCCATATATCTCCAGCTCCTTTCCTCAGATCCCAGAGAAAAGATGATTTTTCTATCCAAGGTAAATGCTGTGCCCCAAAATCATGCCCTTCCACTGGCAGGCACTTGCTCCATCAATTACCACCCTCTCCCAGAATCTTCAACCTCCCTCTTCACTACAGTTTTACTCTCACTACATAAGCATATGCTCACATCACAAAACAAAATAGAACAATGATAACATAACAAAAAACTTCTCCCTTGATCTTATGTCAGCTGTTGTCTACCCTGGGTATACTGAATTCCCTAAGATCTCTGAAAAGGAAAATCCTGACACCTCTGGTCCAACTCAGGTCAAGGCAATAAAATCCTTAAGTAGTGTTGTCCAAGCATTGGTATTTTAAAACAATATTTTAATAAATTTTTATTGATTTTAGAAAGAGATGAAGGGAGAGGGGGGGGGACGCCAATCAGCTGCTTCCCAGACGCTCCGACTGGTAATTGAACTGGTTGGCTCACAGGACGAAGCTCAACCAACTGAGCCACATCAGCCAGGGACCAAGTATTGGTATTTTTAAAAACTACTTTGGTGTTCTGAAACCCGTTTGTGTGGCTCAGTGAATAGAGCTTTGGCCTGTGGACTGAAAAGTCCCATGTTTGATTCCAGTCAAGGGCATGTACCCTGGTTGCAGGCACATCCCCAGTAGGCATTGTGAAAGAGGCAGCTGGTCAATGTTTCTCTCTCATCTATGTTTCTAACTATCCCTCTCTATTCCTCTCTGTAAAAAATCAACAAAATATATTTTTTAGAAAGTACAAAAAACTACTTTCCTGATTTTCATACATAATCAGAGTTTTAAAATGTTGACCTACATAATTATATTTCTCCTCTTCCCTTAACATTCAATCTTCTATAACCACATCTATTATATTTCAAAGCATTCATAAATATAATACCTAGTAGGGGCCCAGTGCACAAATGTGTGCACCTTGAAAGGAACTGTGGGCCACAAGGTTGCAGTAGGTCCTAAGTGGGTCTCAGTCCATTCTCCCACCCCAGCCCGACCCCTCCCACCACAGCCCCTGGTCCCCTTTCTGTGGCAGCCCCCTCCTGCCAGGAGCCTTTTCCTTATGCTGCTCCTTCCACTTGCTGATAGTGCCGGCCCAACCCTGTTCACACAAACCCGCTGATAGTGTGGAGCAGAGTGATTGGGCTGGCACCAGCAGGGGGTGTGAGCGGCGGCTGCAGCCCCAATCGCCCCTCAGGAGCAGGGGGAGGTGGAAAAGCCCTCAGGGTTCATCAGGGCCTGCAGCCGAGAGCAAGGGCCCACTCCAGTGCCAGCTGTGGGATGAGCAACTCCAGCGCTGCCAACAGGTGTGAGTGTCAGGCAGGAGGACTGCAGCACCTGGAAGTAAAGAATTTTCAGTGACCACCAGAGACTCATCCCAATGACAGCTACTGGCGCCCCACCTTGTTCTGCGGCCCCTACTCACCTGCTCCACCATCCTGCTGAGGCCCACACCCTCCATGTTCCACACACGCCCCCGGGTGGTCATCGCATGTCATCACTGACCAGTTCAGTTTTTCAGTGGTTCCACCATTGGGTCTATTTCCATATTAGCCTTTTTTATATATAGGATTGGAGAGTAAAGATATATTTAGATGATGGAATTAGCAGCAATTGTTAAAATATTGGATACACTGGTGTTAAAAACTGATGCTTAAACCATTGGTGCCATTTATCAAGATAAGAAATACTGGAATCTGTAGATTACTTTGGGCAATATGGAGATTGTAATGATATTAATTCTTCCAATCCATGTGCAGGTATATTCATCCATTTGTTTGTATCTTCCTCTAATTCTTTTTTCAATGTGCTATAGTTTTTGAGGTACACATCTTTTACCTCTTTAATAAGATTTATTCAAAGGTCTGCTATTTTTTTGTTGGAATTGTGACCTTAGGGCATGATAAAAAGTGGAAGGTAAAGGTATTAAGACCTAACTGTAAATTCTCCCTATTTCTCTTTTCCCCTTTCCAGGGCTGAGTGTAGATGTGGTTGTGAACTGCCTTTTGCTCCTTGGATGAGGGGCAGTATTTTAAGGATGGAAGAGCAACAGAAGGAAAACTCTCTGAGTCTCTAACACAGGAGAGATAGCATGAAAGAGCAACCCATACTACCAATTAAAGGGCACACACTAAAAGTAAGGCTATCATTCCATTTGAGATTTATTCTCTTCAGATGGTGCATTTTAAACTACTATCCGTTTTAGTCTTTATTCCAACTATCATGTATTACTTAATCCCCAAATTGGAATTTTGTCTTTTTAAATATACTTTATTGATTTTTTGCAGAGAGGAAGGGAGAGGGATAGAGAGTCAGAAACACTGATGAGACAGAAACCTCTATCAGCTGCCTCCTCCACACCTCCTACTGGGGATGTGCCCACAATCAAAGTACATGCCCTTGACCAGAATTGAACCTGGGAACTTTCAGTCCTCAGGCTGATGCCCTATCCATTGGGCCAAACCGGTTTGGGCCAAATTTGAGTTTTAAGGTTTGTTTCGAGGCTATGAAATGGTGAAGTTGTGTATGTAAGCCCTGCTTCACATCTGCAACTGCAGTGAATAATATCAGTGGACATAACTGAGTACTGAACTACAACTCCAGTTCTATTTCCACTCTGTGGGAACCTTTGTCTTATACTGGAGCTGTCTGTTTTAGCTCCCTTGTAATGATAGTGCATGGTACACACAGAGGAGATACTGAATAAATATCTATTTATTAAAAATTAGAGAATTACAACTGATCATGTATTTATCTTACTGATGTGACTTTTTGGAAGCTCACAGCTAAAATGGACTATACAACTCTTGCAATTGTACAAGATCTTAGTGGGTTAGTGGTAAACAAGGGTGTGGTATAGAGCTTGGGTGTAAATATGGATTCAGTTCTTGAGGAATATTCTTGAGAGATTCACTTAAGCTCATCAAGTTTCTAGCTCCTCATCTTTAAAATCTTGATAACACCAAGTACTTCAAGCTTTGCAATGAGATAATATAAAGGCACTTGACTATCACAGGGGTTCAGTATTTGTTGGTTCTCCTATTAAAGTAAGCATCAAGTTCATGTGTTTCTTCTCCTCTTTATAAAAGTAAACATCAGATAGTAAAAGTAAGGCTATCATCCCGTTTGAGACTTATTCTCTTCAGAGTTCTCTTAACAATATCATTCTCTTTGTAATAGACTATTAAATGTTTCTAAGCTTATATAGAGGACTGCATGGCCCAAAGGCTTGTATATATGATACGTATCTAACACGGACCCTTATGTTGTTACATCGCAGCTTTTTCTTTCTGATTGAAGATAGATAGCCAGAGTCTCTTAACAGAGGGAATAGAGTTTATTTATATTTGTTCTATAGAATCTTTCTTCTCGTGGTTTCATTATTTATTCTCTTTGTTTATTTTATTTTATTCATTTTTGAATATTATTTATCACATTTTTTTAAATTAAGGTATTATATGTGTACATAGCTTACCACCCCCCACCACCACACACACACCTCTCATACATGCCCTCCATCCCCAGAGATTTGTGTCCATTGGTTGTACTTATATGCATGCATACCAGTCGTTCGTTTGATCTCTTATATCCCCCAGATCTCCCTGCCCTCCCCGCTGTCATTTGACACTCTGCTTGTTGCTTTACTGTCACTATATCTACCTTACTGTTTATTAGTTTATAATGTTCTTTATTATCCATAAATGAATGAGGTCATGTGGTGCTTCTCTTTCATTGACTGGCTTATTTCACTCAGCAAGTTATTCTCCAATACCATCCAGGTTGCTGCAAATGATGAGAATTCCTTCTTTTTTATGGCAGCATAGTATTCCATTGTGTAGATCTACCATGGTTTTCTGATCCAATCATGTGATGACGGGCACCTAGGCTGTTTCCAAGTCTTAGCTATTGTAAATTGTGCTGCTATGAACATAGGGATGATGCATATATCCTTTCTGATTGGTGTTTCTAGTTTCTTGGGATATATTCCTAGGAGTGGGATTACTGCGTCAAATGGGAGTTCCATTTTCAGTGTTTTGAGGAAGATTCATACTGTTCTCCACAGTGGTTGCACCAGTCTGCATTCCCACCAGCAGTGCACGAGGGTTCCTTTTTCTCCGCAACCTCGCGAACATTTGTGGTTTGTTGATTTGTTGATGTTGGCCATTCTGACAGGTGTGAGATGGTACCGCATTGTCGTTTTGATTTGCGTCTCTGGGATAATTAGTGACTTTGTGCATGTTTTCATGTGCCTCTTGGCCTTCCTTCTGTCTTGTTTTGAGAGGATTCTATTTAGGTCCATTGCCCATTTTTTTAATTGGCTCATTTATTTTCCTTTTATTGAGTTGTATAAGCTGTCTGTAGATGTTGGAGATTAAACCTTTATCAGTGATACCATTTGCAAATATGTTCTCCCTTACAGTGGTTTTCTTGTTGTTTTGTTGATGGTTTCTTTTGCTGTAAAAAAGCTTTTTATTTTGATGTAGTCCCATTAGTTCATTTTCTCTTTAGCTTCCATTGCCCTATGGTTAGTATCAGTGAAAAAGTTCTTTAGGCATATGTTTGAGATTTTGCTGCCTGTGGATGCCTCTAGTATTTTTATGGTTTCCCGTCTTACATTTAAGTCCTATATCCATTTTGAGTTTATTTTTGTGTATGGTGTAAGTTGGTGATCTAGATTCATTCTTTTGCATGTATCTCTCCAATTACCCCAACACCATTTATTGAAGAGACTGTCTTGACAACATTGTTGGCTCGTGCCTCCTTTGTCAAATATTAATTGAGCATAGTGATTTGGGTTGATATCTGGATTCTCTAATATATTCCATTGATCTATACATCTGATCTTGTGCCAGTACCAGGCTGTTTTGAGAACAGTGGCTTTGTAATACAGCTTGAAATCTGGTATTGAGATTCCACCTACTTTACTCTTCTTTCTCAGGTTTGCTGATGCTATTCGAGGTCTTTTATTGTTCCAAATGAATTTTTGGAGAGTTCTTTCTAGGTCAGTGAAATATGCCTTTGGTATTTTAATGGGGAGTGCATTGAACCTATAAATTGCTTTGGGAAGTATAGACATTTTGATGATGTTGATTCTACCAATCCATGAACATGGTATGTTCTTCTATCTGTTTACATCTTCCTCTCTCTCTTTTTTCAGTGTTGTGTAGTTTTCCGTATAGATGTCTTTTACCTCCTTAGTTAAATTTATTCCCAGGTATCTTAATTTTCTTGGTTCGATGGTAAATGCGATTGCTTTTTTGGTCTCTGTTTCTGTAAATTCATTGTTGGTGTACAGAAATGCCATCGATTTCCTGGTGTTAATTTTGTATCTAGCTACATTGCCAAATTCATTTATTAAGTCTATTAGTTCTTTGATGGAGTCTTTGGAGTTATTTTAATGTACAATATCATGTCATCTGCAAATAAGGATAACTTTACTTCTTCTTTTCCGATTTGGATGCTTTTATTTCCTCTTCTTATCTAATTGCAATGGCGAGTACTTCCAGTACAATGTCAAACAGGAGGGGTGAGAGTGGGCATCCCTGTCTTGTTCCTGTTCTAAGAGGGAATGGCTTTAGTTTTGCCCATTGAGTATGATGTTGGCTGTGGGTTTATCATATATAGCTTTTATTATGTTGAGGTATGATCCTTGTACTCCCACCTTGTTGAGAGTTTTTATCAGGAAAGGGTGTTGGATTTTATCAAATGCTTTTTCTGCATCAATTGATATGACTATATGATTTTTATCTTTCAGTTTTTTTATGTGATGTATCACGTTTATTGATTTGCGGATATTGTACCATCGTTGCATTCCTGGAATAAATCTTACTTGGTCATGGTGTATGATCTTTCTGATGTGCTGCTGGAGCCGATTTCCTAGAATTTTGTTGAGGATTTTGGCATCTATGTTCATGAGGGATATTGGCCTTGTAATTCTCTTTCATTGAGTTCTTTATCTGGTTTTGGTATTAGGGTGATGCTGGCTTCATAGAAGGAGTTTGGAAGTGTTCCTTCCTCTTGAATTTGTTGGAATAGTCTGAGGACGATAGGTTTTGGTTCTTCCTTGAATGTTTGGTAAAACTCTCCTGTGAAGCCATCTGGCACTGGGCTTTTGCTTGCTGGAAGCTTTTTGATGACTGTTTCAATTTCTTCCCAAGTAACTGGTCTATCGAGATTTTTAGATTCTTCCTGATTGAGTTTTGGAAGGTTGTATTTTTCTAGGAATATGTCCATTTATTCCAGGTTGTGCAGTTTGTTGGAATGGAGTTGCTCATAGTATTTTGTAACAATCCTTTGTATTTCGGTGGGGTCTGTTGTTATTTCACCTCTTTCCTTTCTGATTGTGTTTATTTGGGTCCTCTCTCTTTGCTTCTTGGTTAGCATGACTAGAGGTTCATCAATCTTGTTTATCCTTTCAAGGAACCAGCTCTTGGTTCTGTTGATCTTATGTATTGTTTCTTTGGTCTCTATGTCCTTTATCTCCAATCTGATTTTTATTATTTATTTCCTTATGCTTACAGTGGGCTTTTCTTGTTGCTCATTTTCTAACTCTTTGAGTTTTAGAGTTAGATAATTTGTTAACTTTTTTTCTTGTTTTTTGCAATAGGCTTGTAGAGATATGAACTTCCCTCTCAAGACTGCATGGGCTGTGTCCCATAGATTTTGGATTGTTGTGTTTTCATTGTCATTTGTTGCCATGATGTTTTTAATTTCTTCCTTGATTTCTCTGGTAATCCAGTCCTTGTTTAATAGCATGCTGTTTCATCTACATGTGTTTGATTTCTTTGGATTATTTTTATTGTAGTTAATTCCAGTTTTATGCCACCTTGATCTGAAAAGATGCTTGATATGATTTCTATCTTTTTGAATTTGAAGAGACTTTGCCTATTTCCCAATATGTCGTCTATTCTTGAAAATGACCCATGTGCACTTGAGAGGAATGTATATTCTGTGTCATTTAGGATTGATATTTCTTTGCTGATTTTTTGTTTAGGTGATTTGTCCAAATGTGACAGTGGGGTATTAAAATCTCCTACTATGATTGTATTACAATCAATCTCTCCCTTAATGTCCTCCAGCAGTTTTTTTTTTTTGTATTTGTGTGCTCCCCCATTGGGTTCATATATGTTTACCAGGGTTATTTCTTCTTCTTGGATTGCTCCCTTTATTATAATGAAGTGGCCTTCATTATCTCTTTTTATGTCCTTCACTTTGAGATGTAATTTGTCAGATATAAGTATTGCTACCCCAGCCTTGTTTTTCATTTCCGTTCACCTGGAAAACCTTTTTCCATCCCTTCACCCTCAGTTGGTGTGCATCTTTTTTTCTGAAGTGTGTTTCTTGTAGACAGGAGATATATGGGTCTTGCTTTCTTATCCAATCTGTTACCCTATGTCTTTTGATTGGAGCATTTAAACCATTTACATTTAAAGTTATTATTGATAGGTAGGTATTTGATGCCATTTTCATTCTATACCCCTGTGTTCCTCTCTGCTTCCTATTTCTTTATTTTGACAGTAAACCCTTTAGCATTTCTTGCATTGCTGGTTTGGTGGAGATAAATTCCTTTAGTCATTTTTTGTCTGTGAAGCTCTTGATTTCATCTTCAATCTTGATTGATAGCCTTGCTTCGTACAGTATTCTTGGATTCAGACCCTTCCTTTGCATGACTTTGTATATTTCACCCCATTTCCATCTGGCCTGATGAGTTTCTGTGGAGAAATCGGTTGCTAGTCTGATCGGGGTTCCTTTTAATGTAACTTTCTGTCTCTCTCTGGCTGCTTTTAAGATTCTTGCTTTCTCCTTGGTATTTTGCAATTTAATTATGATGTGCCTAGCTATTGGTCTTTTGGAATTCATTTTGCTTGGGACTCTGTGAGCTTCTTGTATTTCTGTAGGGTTTTTTCTTCTCTATCTCAGGAAAGTTTTCTCTCATTATATCTTGAAACAGTTTTTCTATGCCTTCCTCTGTTTCCTTTCCTTCTGGAACCCCTATTATTCTAATATTGTTTTGTTTTGTAATGTCCCAAAGTTCCTGTAGGCTCTCTTTCTGCTTTTTAATTTTTTTTCTAGAAGCTACTCTAATTGGGTATTTTTTTCCATCTTGTCTTCTAGCTCACTGATTCGGTCCTCTGCTTCATCTAGCCTACTTTTGATGCTTTCTATTGAGTTCTTTACAGTAGCTATGTCATTTTTCAATTCTTCTTGGTTCTTCTTCATTTCCTCTTGGGTCTTACTCATACTGTCAAATTTGTCTTCCATTCTTTTTAGCCATTCTATGATCATTACTCTGAATTCTTGCTCTAGTAGGTTGCTTGCCTCTAACTCGTTTCCTTCCTTTTCTGGTGATGCCTGCTTTTCTTTGATTTGCGGGCTGTTTCTTTGTCTCCCCCATGGTCTCTCTTTTCAGGATGTCTAGTTATGTAGATCTCTCTCTTCTGCATTGATTTAAAGGCACAAAATACAACACAACCAGGTACAACACACAAGGCACTTAACAGAAATGTATTTGCAGTGTTAATAACCTTCAATAATGGTGACCACTAGGGAAAGGCAAATTAGGGGATAGGAGAGAAAGAGGAAGAGTAAAGAGTGTAGAGGGGGGGAGAAAACGAAAAAGATAGGAAAAAAGAATGAAAGATCAAAAAGGAGTGTCAAGATGAAATTGGGAAATGGAGAGAAAGAGAGAGAGAGAGAGAGAGAGAGAGAGAGAGACTAAGAGAGAAAAGGGGAACAAACTGTATATATGGAAAGATAATTTCAGTAGAGCAACCACTAACCCCAGCAAATGCTGGCAACAGTACCTGGCCAATAATACAAACGACAACACCCACAATATCCAGCACAGTGAAAAACAAACAAACAAACAAACAAACAAAAACAAAGCAAATACAAAAGTAGCAAGCAACAGCATCAACTAACGATTAAGCAAAATAATCTCACTAAAAGCATAAAAATATAAGATAATCAATATTCACACAAACATCATCAAAAGGACAGAAGAAAACCATTTTTTTTGCTAGTTAATATAGCTCAGAGAGGGGTGTGTATGCACTTGGCCCAGTGGATTGGAAATTATCTATATAAGTAGGGTAGAAATTTTAGTAGGGAGGAGCAGAATGAATAGGGGAAATCTAAAGCAGGAATGGGTTCAGATAAACAGGATAGCATAAGGGGAAAGGTTAGGAAGAGAGTGATGTTGCAAAGGTCTCGTTAAGATAGGGTTAAAAGAAAAATGAATATAGAATGAAGTACACTAATTCCAACGTAAAATAAAGAGACAATAAATTGGCACTTTAAAAAAAGAAAAGAAAGAACAGAGGACTGAGAAGGTGGGGCAGTTCTGTACCGTGCTGGCTCCCACTGGTTAAGACCGCCAAGAGCAAAGGCCTACCGAGGTGAGGATGCCCCTACTGTCACCTGTAGAGGGGCAGCACTGAGCTGGCCAATATTTGTGGTGGTGCTGCTTGTCCTGGCTCAGGGGAAGCGTTCCACTAAGTCTAAAAGACTTAGACATGGTGGGGACTCTCCGCCACCGCCCACGACCAGTTCGGCCCTGCCTTAGCGCATGCCAGCAGGACTGTCCGCGACCAGCTCGGCCCTGCCTTTGCGCCACACCCGCGGATCCCTCGGCCTCCACGGCTGCCACCACCCGCGGTCTGCTCTGCCAGGCCTTCTCGCGCTGTGCTGGCGCTGCACCTTCCGTTGGCAGACCTGGAGAATCCTCTCTCCGCTGCCGCATGACCAGGCCAAAGCATCAGACACTACCGCCATGCGGTTTTTAAAACTACAGGGGAAATTGAGCCACAGGAGCTACCATCGCTGCCGCACCCGCCGCCACCCCCAAGAATGGGAATCCACCTAAATCAGAGCTCACTACACCCCGGGCTCACAGACAGTGTGGCTTCAGAAATTAGCCTCTGCATCCACAGCAGCACCACATCAGCACCAAAGAGGACACCATTGAGGGCGGACTCTCCCCATGCAGCCATCACAGCCCGCCCACAATCTTCCCAGCACACCCACCATGCTGGGAGGGAGATGTAGTGCGCTGGTGAGGAAATGGCACGGCGCCTTCCATTAGCTGCCCAGGCGAGCCCTTCCTCCGATGCCGCATGGCCGAGCCGAAGCTCTTACCACCACCGCCCTGTGAACTTTAAAACTACAGTGGTAATTGAACCACAGGAGCGACCGCCACTGCTGCACCTGGCACCGCCACCCGCCACTGTCGTTGCGAATAAAGGAAATCCACCGAGAGCAGAGCTCACCATGCCTTGGGCTCAGGGAATGGGCGACCTCAGAACTTAGCCTCTATGTCTGCAGCTGCTCCTCTCCCACTCCGAATGAGACACCTTTGAAGGTGGTCCCCCCACCTGCAACCATCTCAGCCCAACTGCAGCTGTCCCAGCCTGCCCGCCATGCTAGCAAGGAGCTGGCGCGGCGCCTCCAATATGCGACCCCAACACCCTAGAGGGGCCATGTGCCCCGGGTGAGCCGAGTTTTCCAGGAGGCCATGTGCCCCGGGTGAGCCATACCCCCCAAAGGGGAAGGGTGTCCCGGGTGAGCTATGTGTCCCAGGGGGCCATGTGCACCGGGTGAGCCGAGTGCCCCGGATGAGCCATGTGTCCCAGGGGGCCGAGTGCTCTGGGTGAGCCGAGTGCCCCGGGTGAGCCGTGTGTCCCAGGGGGCCGTGTGCCCTGGGTGAGCCGAGTGTCCCAGGAGGCCATGTGCCCCAGGTGAGCCGTATCGACCAAAGGGAACGGGTGCCCGGGGTGAGCCGTGTGTCCCAGGGGGCCGAGTGCCCCGGGTGCGCCGTGTATCCCAGGGGGCCGTGTGCCCCGGGTGAGCCGAGTGTCCCAGGGGGCCATGTGCCCCGGGTGAGCTGTATCCCCTAAAGGGGACGGGTGTCCCGGGTGAGCCAAGTGCCCCGGGTGAGGCGTGTGTCCAGGGGCCAAGTGCCTTGGGTGAGCCGTGTGTCCAGGGGTAGTTCCCTGGGTGAGCTGAGTGTTCCATGGCGCCGAGTGCCCCGGGTGAGCCTAGTGTCCCATGGGGCTGAGTGCCCAGGGTGAGCCGTATGTCCTAGGGGGCCGAGTGCCCTGGGTGAGCCATGTGTCCAGGGGTCCGAGTGCCCCGGGCGAGCCGTGTGTCCCAGGGGAAGCAGTGGGACCCAGGGGAAGGGGCGGTTAAAACCAGAGGAGGAGCGGACTCTATTCATATGGTCCTGAGATAGTCACTATAAAACAAGCAGACTGCCTAATGAGGAGCGGATTCTATTCATGGGGTCCTGAGATGGTCACCATAAAACAAGCAGATTGTCAAATGACAGCGGGGAGGCGAAGGAGACCTGGGGGGAGATAGGAGAACAACCGAGGGACTGGTATTCATGATCATAAGTACAACCAACGAACACAGAACTCTGGGGAGGGAGGGCATAAATGGGAGGTGGGGGGGGCAATGGTAAGCTATGTACTCAGATAATACCTTAATAAATACCTTAATAAAGAAAATAAAAAAATAAAAGAAAGAAATAAAAGGAAACAAAAAAGTTAAAATAGCAATAGTAATAATGCTGAGTGAACCTAAAAATGTAATAATCAAAAAGTTAAAATCAAAAGAGGAAAAAAGGAAACAATTCGTTTCTTAAGTAAAAGATGCAAAAAATGAAAATTAAAATGAAAAATAATAATAAAAATTAGCCAAAAAAATGCAGTTGTGAAGGCCATTCACTTCCTCCATTATTCTGTTGGGCGCGCCTGTTTCAGTCCAGACAGTATAGCAGTTTCCTGCGTTCCTCTGCACCTCAGTGTTGTAAGCTAGTCCTTAATTTTAAGATGTTGATTTCTTAGTTTCTTGGTTTTTGATTAAATAAAACTAGTGATAAACACAGTCAATCTATACTCCAGCCCCTAGGTGGCAGTGTTTCTGAATTTATGTTCACGTTTTTGGCTATTCTAGCCTTTTTCTATGGGATTCAATACTGATTTTGCCTCGGAGCTGAATCACAGCTGGTCTCTCCCCGGCTCTGCTTCCCAGCTCCCAGAAAAGCAGTTTTCCCTGGCAGCCTCTCAGGGCCAGCCAAAGCAGGTTGCCCAATATTGAAGGGCTTTTGTGGACACAGATTTCCGAGATCCCAGCACGCGATCTCAGCACACAGTCCCAGCGCGCAGCTTTTGTCTCTGATACTGTCACTGCTGGGACACAGACACCCACTTATCCCAGGTAAAATCCAACCTTTCTGTGGAATCCGAGTGTCCACATCGATCAGGGCCCACAGCTGCTCAGTGATCTCCAAAGTTGTGGCTTTTTCAGATCTCAGATACGATCCCCAGTTGCAGCTCTGATGTGGATGTGAGAGGCAGCACTTACAAGTTATCTATGCTGCCATCTTGGACCGCCCCCTCACCCTTCCTTTTTTTAAAAAAATTTAAACAGTAAGCCGAAACCAGTTTGGCTCAGTGGTAGAGCATTGGTCTGCGGACTGAAAGGGCCCAGGTTCAATTCTGGTCAAGGGCATGTACATTGGTTGAAGGCACATCCCCGGTAGGAGGTATGCAGGAGGCGTGGAAGAGGCGGCTGGTCGATATTTCTCTTTCATCGACGTTTATAGCTATCTCTCTCTCTCTTCCTCTCTGTTAAAAAATCAATAAAATATATATTTTAAAAATGTAAACATTAAGAATAAAACTCTAATTTAAAACAATTGCAAATAATGTCACTGCAAATCTAAATTACACGCATGTTATGATTTTCAAAACTTGAATGTCAAGAGCAAAACTCTGGCTATTAAATAATAATAAAACAATGCCAATGCAAAACAACAATATGAGAAATCAGAACTATGGACATATTAACACTTTTAGCTACCAAATGAAAGAAAGTCTCCTTTGCTGCTGGTGTATATTTACTCAGAGTCCTTGGACTGGGCTGTACAAGACTTTGCAGAAGACGGGAAGCTAACAGATGCTAGTATGAGCAGGTACATTGTTGAAGAAGTAGCTTCCACTTCAGTCTTTTAACTTCTTCAGATGATTCCATGTCGGCACCACAGTCCCTTGCATCGCTTTCAGTTTTCTTCTCCTTCTGCTTTGCTGTCAACGGGCAACTCTCAGTCCTTTTGTGTGAAGCAACACAGGAACTTCTGTGAGTCCACTGTGGTGACGGACGTCACGCTCCGGCACCTGAATTGGCTGCATTGCTTCTTCTGGAAAGATATAAAATACAACCTCTTTCCCACATTATTTCTGAATCTGATAAAACTTGTCTGGTTTATGCTTCCTTCCACCTAGCTGATTTGGTGGAGGTTACTGTACAGGAGGCCTGATGCCTTCCTCCTGCTGTACTATCCTCTGCATCACAATTCAAAACATTTTAAAGTATAAAAAGCATGCCAGCTTCTTTTGAGGAGACACATAACATCTGTCTACCCCTTTTCAAATGATTTTAAGAGTACGATTGGCTCTTTCCACTACTGAGTGACATAATACATTTAACCAGATTTGATTAGGTTTAAGTTTAAATGGGGATTTACTCCTAAAGTTGGCACAGAGATGTGGATAACACACTGAGGACATTGCTTCCAATAAAACATGGAGATTGTCCTTCTCTGACATTTTAAAGGCTGGAAATTATACGAAAATATCCTCTGAATGTGTGTGCCCTATTGTCGCTGTTTCAATAATTTTTGATTATACTTACCACAAAAGCACTATTACTATATGTTGATGGGCTCTGTAGTAAAATCTGTTAAGGTATAAATAGGAGCTTGTATTTCTACTAAAATATAAGAGGTTTGAAGGACCTTTGCTTCCTTGCTTCCAGCCTTTCTAGACCTTGATCCATCTGTAAAAAATGGTTAATGCCTGAGGTATAGCATCTCTTTTAATGTGGCACTTAATACCCTGTGTTAGAAAGAAGGCAAGCCCCTCAAGTCAGGGGTCCTGGGAGAACACAAAGCATCAAACATTGACTTCTAGGTAGAAGTTGGGCACACATGTCTAGAAGTCCGTGCACACCGACCTTCCTTGCCCTTGGTCCTGGGTAACCTGCACCAATGCACAGGTGCTGGCTGCTATTATGGCAAGGTATCTTCACTATCTTTATTTCTGGAATATTTCTCCTCTTTTCTTATGAGCTTCTACTTATTCTATGGCTGGAACATCCCTATCACGTCCTCTCTGGGATCCGTGGTTATAGGAATCCATACAATCTTGGAGTTTTCTGGAAATATAAACATATTCTCGCCCACAGGTTAATAAAGAAATCTTTTCTATAAATTAGACTTAGGATCCTTTTGATCTTTGTCCAAATGAATTTCCTTTGGCTTATTTTGATACCATAAGATTTTTCATAGGTGCCTTGTTACCAGCATTATAAATAAAAATTAATTTTTCAAAGTAAAAATTTTTGTCTAGGTGTAAATTACTTACAGGATATTTTCCCTTACATGATATTTTCCCACTATCCCCCCCCCCCCCCTTTTTATTTAATTATTTGGAGACTTTTGGAAAATTTTTTATGATGCAGTTTTGATAACTTTTAATATTTGTACCAAAGTATGACTGCTTTAGGGTTAATTGCATGTTAAGCAATTTAACCATGAAATGAACTACCAATAGAAATTTTAGTTAGTACTTAAGGAACAGCTTTTTGTATAATGAAATATTCTTGAATATTTACTGATTTTAATTAGCAATTAAAATAAATCTGAAAACTTGACAACTATTTTACTGACATCCCTCAAGGGGACCCAGATTGCAAGAGGGCACAGGCCAGGCTGAAGGACCCCCGGCTCCCCGCCCCAGTACATGAATCCGTGCAATGGGCCTCTAGTCCATCATACAATAAAACATACAAAACTATAAAATAATATTGAGAGGGATTCTTTGCCATATTATTTAAAAACAAATAAATATAGAGAAGTTAAATGACTATCAGTAAAAAATGTTATTATGGAGTATGTATGAAATGAAAATATATAATCTTCAATATGGAGTATTCTAATATAGAAGAATGTCTAGGATTTATTATTATATGTAACACCTAAGTTTCATACATAGACTTTTAATGCCTGAGTATACCTAAATCTAAACCTACACAAAATATATGAAAACAGATGCAGGTAAACAAATGGACCAATGATATTTAAACAACAGATATAGGTAAACAAATATGCCAAAATGCACATGACAGACTAATAATTGAGAAACAACACCTATAGAACAGACGCAGAAATCTAAAAAAGGCAGAAATAATCACATTGAGAATAAAATATGAAGAAACAAGGCTGACCAGTGCAGCAGCGGTGGTGGGAGTCTCTCCTGCCTCAGTTGCAGCACTAAGAATGTCCGACTGCTGGCTTAGGCCTGCTCCCCATCATCTGGACACCATCTGAGGGCTCCTGGACTGTGAGAGGGCACAGAGCAGATATAGGGACCCTCCTGAGTACACACATTTTGTGCTCTAGGCCTCTAATATATATATATGGTAGCTTTTAATTTTTATCAAAAATTTAAAACATAGAAATGGAGTCATAAATTCTGTAATAAAAATTATGAGGTGGGGAAATTTGGGATATATATTTGCCTGCGTATAAGACGACTTTTTGGCCCTGAAAAATACGTATTTGCCGGTGTATAAGAGACTGGGCGTATAAGACGAACCCCAAACATTTCCACTAAAAATACAGAGTTTGTTATATACTCGCCGTATAAGACTACCCCCTACTTGGAGGCATATTTTTCAGGGCCAAAAAATCGTGTTATACGCCGGCTAATACGGTGTATATATATGTGTGTGTGTGTGTGTGTGTGTGTGTGTGTGTGTGTGTATCCGAAATTTTCCAGAATTGAAAAAATAATTTAATCTTTAGTTTGAAAATAATTAGATTCCAAGACAAATTTGTGTGGATTTGTTATTTGTTGACAATACATGTTTCTTGGGTGAGTTATTGATGAAAGATAAAGAAAATGTTATTCAGATATAGGGACACAAATCAGTTATGGAGATAGTTTACCACAGCAAAATATAATCTATACTAATAAAGTTAGTATATCAGTTTTCCACAACAAAATATAATCTATACTAATAAAGAGCTAATGTGCTAATGGTGGGGACGCCATAATGGGTAAAATTAAGCCCATTAGCATATTAGCTGGGGCATTGCTCCAAAGATGGGTTGGAGGCAGGGAGGCACCAGGAGGAGGCAGGACCAGCTGAGGGCAGGCCTTGAAGCAGCCAGAGAAGGCCAGAGGGTGTGGGGGCGTGGCCAGGCGTGCTGCAGCTCTGTGTGGACAGGTTCAGGTGTCAAGGCAGGGTTGCAGGTGGGTGGGCGGCGCCACTTGATGTTGCGTGCTGGGCTCCTAGTATCATATATTCAATGAAGCAATGTCTACAAAGTACCAAGTAAAAGCGTGACCTAAAAATAGAATGCATATGTATATTCTTATTTAAGTATGAAGGCAATGACAGGTATTCTCAAATGTGTACAAATTGAGGGAAGATAGCATCCATAGGCCCAAAGCAGGACACCGCTGCTGCCATGTGGAGTTTAAAACTATGGCGAAACTGGACCTGCTGGAGCCGCTGTCACCGGGAATGAGGGAAGCCAGACCTCGCTCTGCCCCGGGGCCCAGGGAGTGAGCCAGCCCTGTCGGCCGCCCTGGGAGCTGATGCGGGCCTCCGCTGTGCCTTTTAGCTCCTGCCTGGACAAGAAGCCCTAGAGCGCGACCTCCCTGCCCACAATCATCCCGGCCCGCACCTATCCCAGCCCACCTGCCATGCTGGAGAGGAGGGGGCGCAGCGTCTCCCAGTCCCCAGCCAACTCGTCCCAGCCCCCCACGCTCGCCATGCGGGCGAAGAGATCCTGCAGTGTCTCCCAGCCCCAGCCAGCTCGGCCCAGAAATGGGAAGGCTACATCTAGACACCAAGCAGGGCGCCGCTGCTGCCATGTGGAGTTTAAAACTATGGCGAAACTGGACCTGCCAGAGACGCTGCCGCCAGGAATGAGGGAAGCCAGACCTCATTCCGCCCGGGGCACAGGGACTGGGCCAGCCCACCAGCCAGGGGAACCAGGGAGCTGATATGGGACCTTCGCAGTGCCTTCAGTGCCTGCTCACAACCATCCCGAGGAGCTGGCTCGGTGTCTCCCGGCCAGCCTGCTAGGCCCGGTCTCCGCACGCACCTTACTGATGGGGAGCTGGCGTGGCACCTTCTGTTTATGACACCCGGCAAGTCCTTGTGTCGCCGCCAACACCAGCAGCCGGCTCTGCCTGGTCTCCGCGTTTTGTGTTGGCAAAGAAATGGCGCAGTGTCTCCCGGCCCGCGGCCTACTCGGCCCGGCCTCCACGCACTGTGCTGGCGCGGAGATGGCACAGCGCCTTCCCTTTGCACCCCAGCGAGTCTTTCCGCCGCCACCGCCAGCTGCCAGCTCCAAAGCTTACGCCATTACCGCCATGTGGATTTTAAAACTACAGGGGAAATTGAGACACAGGAGCTACCGTCGCTGCCGCACTCACCGCCGACCCCGAGAATGGGAATCTAGCGAAATCAGAGCTCACTACACCCCGGGCTCAGAGAGAGTGTCGCTTCAGTACTTAGCCTCTGTGTCCACAGCAGCTCTGCTTCCGCACCAAAGGAGACATCATTGAGTTGGAACTCTCCGCCCGCAGCCATCTCAGCCCGCCCACAACCTTCCCAGCACACCCGCCATGCTGCTGAGGTGCCGGCACGGCGCCTTCTGTTAGCAGCCCCGGCGAGTCCTCCCTCAGCTGCCCCATGGCCAAGCTAAAGCTCCCGCCACTGCCTCCATGTGAACTTTAAAACTACAGTGTAAATTGCACCACAGGAGCGACCGTCAATGCCGCACCGCCAACTGCCACCCACAACCGCCGCCGCCAGGAATAAAGGAAATACACCGAGAACAGACCTCACTACGCCCTGGGCTCAGGGAGTGTGCGGCCTCAGAACTTAGCCTCCGCGCCCGCAGGTGCTCCACTTCCTCACCAAACGAGTCACCTTTGAGGGCGGTCTCCCTGCCTGCAGCCATCTCAGCCCGCCTGCAACCATCCCAGCCTGCCTGCAACCATCCCAGCCTGCCTGCCGTGCTAACAAGGAGCTAGCGCGGCCCCTCCAATATGCGACCCCAGCATCCCAGAGGGGTCGTGTGCCCTGGGTGATCCATATGTCCCAGGGGGGGCCTGTGTCCCGGGTAAGCGGTGTGTTCCAGGGGGCCGTGTGTCCCGGGTGAGCCATGTGTCCCAGAGGGCCTTGTGCCCCGCGTGAGCCATGTGTCCCAGGGAGCTGTGTGCCCCAGGAGAGCCCTATGTCGCAGGGGGCCCTGTGACCCGGGTGAGCTGTGTTTCCTCAAAAGGGGCAGGGTATCCCGGGCAAGCCGTGTGTCCCAGGGGGTCCTGTTCCCCGGGTGAGCCGTATGTTTCAAGGGTATGTGTGCAACAGGAGAGCCGTGTGCCCCAGGGGAAGCAGTGGGACCCAGGGGGAAGGGCAGTGAGAACCAGAGGAGGAGCGGACTCTATTCATGTGGTCCTGAGATAGTCACTATAAAACAAGCAGACTGCCAAATGAGGAGTGGATTCTATTCCTGTGATCCTGAGATAGTCATCATAAAACAAGAAGATTGTCAAATGACAGTGGGGAGGGGAAGGAGACCTGGGGGGAGATAAGAGAACAACCGAAGGACTGGTATGCATGAATATAAGTACAACCGAGGAACACAGAAGTCTGTGGAGGGAGGGCATGAATGGGAGGTGGGTGGGTGGGGGGGCAATGGTAAGATATGTACACATAGAATATCTTAATAAAAATTTTTGAAAAAAAAAAGAAATATAATAGATGTAGTTATAGAAGGTTGAATGTTAAGGGAAGAGGAGAAATATAATTATGTAGGTCAACATTTTAAAACTCTGGTTATGTATTAAAATTAGGAAAGTAGTTTTTTTGTACTTTCTAAAAAATATATTTTGTTGATTTTTTACAGAGAGGAATAGAGAGGGATAGTTAGAAACATAGATGAGAGAGAAACATTGACCAGCTGCCTCTTGCACAATGCCTACTGGGGATGTGTCTGCAACCAGGGTACATGCCCTTGACTGGAATCAAACCTGGGACTTTTCAGTCCACAGGCCAAAGCTCTATCCACTGAGCCACACAAACGGGTTTCGGCACAGCAAAGTAGTTTTTAAAAATAGCAATACTTGGTCCCTGGCTGATGTGGCTCAGTTGGTTGAGCTTCGTCCTGTGAGCCAACCAGTTCAATTACCAGTCGGAGCGTCTGGGAAGCAGCTGATTGGCGTCCCCCTCTCTCCCTTCATCTCTTTCTAAAATCAATAAAAATTTATTAAAATATTGTTTTAAAATACCAATGCTTGGACAACACTACTTAAGGATTTTATTGCCTTGACCTGAGTTGGACCAGAGGTGTCAGGATTTTCCTTTTCAGAGATCTTAGGGAATTCAGTATACCCAGGGTAGACATCAGCTGACATAAGATCAAGGGAGAAGTTTTTTGTTATGTTATCATTGTTCTATTTTGTTTTGTGATGTGAGCATAAGCTCATGTAGTGAGAGGAAAACTGTAGTGAAGAGGGAGGTTGAAGATTCTGGGAGAGGGTGGTAATTGATGGAGCAAGTGCCTGTCAGTGGAAGGGCATGATTTTGGGGCACAGCATGTATTTACCTTGGATAGAAAAATCATCTTTTCTCTGGAATCTGAGGAAAGGAGCTGGAGATATATGGATCCTGAGATGTTTATAGACATGAGCAGCGGGTAGGAAGTATAGGAAATTCCTTTGAGATGACTTTTTCCCCCTGAGAAATAGGAAACAAGTTTATTAGCTGAGAGTGAGGCTGAAAATCCTTTACAACAAAATCTTGGCAGTGGGTGAGCACGGACTTGTATGCAAGTCTTCTCTCCCAAATGATTTAACATATTCTTAGCGACAGAGGAACTCTTCATGTATCTCCTTTTGTCAATCACCTGTTAAATGGAAAACCACAAGGCAAGTGCTCCAGAAACATTCTGGTGTATCTCAACTCCATTTATTTTCTCTTTTCTTTCCAGCTATTGTAATAATAATTCTGGTTCTCATTTTCTTCCTTATTCTGAAAACATTACTTGCCCAGTCCAAGTCATTGATTTTTTTGTGAAACTTCATAGTTTCTGTTCAAACTCCTCACTTGCATAAAGTTTTCGTAGATCTTGCCTTTCATAAAATCCAAAATGGGACAGTTTCTGGGAAAAGACAGTGAATACCAGGATACTTTCTGGAAAAAGACACAGTGGACATTGGGGATGGTTCTGGAAAAATGACACAGTGAAGCTCTTCAGGGCTGTGAAAGCACCTCTTAAAACGCATCCCATCTTTCAAGAGATATTTCAGTATTTGTCAACTGTGTTCATTTAAATGCAAAATATGTTGAAAGCAATTGTTTTTTTAATGCATTGGTCCAGACACAAAAAGTTAAGTTTGGCACAGTTGAGGATTGGCATGAAGGCTAGTGCGGTGAGAGCTTACTTGGTAAGGGAGGGGAAAAAATTATATATATATATATATATATATATATATATATATATATATATATATGATTTTTTTAGGAAGAAATTTTGTCAGCATGTCTTATTTCCATGCTTACTGTATGAAATTTCAAACACTGATAGAAAAATCAATCTTAACATTCCAAGGAGCTCTCAATTATTCAGTAAGCACTCAGTGAGCACCACTGTATGCCAGGCTCAGATTGTGGGGCCGCTGCAGGAGATGCAAAGGAAAGGCCGCCTGGAGAGCAAGAAACAGACAGTGGCGTGGAGCTGCCACAGGGTTGAGTTACCCGCCGGGGTCTGTACAAGCGAGTGGGAAAGACGGCAAAGCTTTCCCTGGGAAATGTACAGAGTTTGCAAAACAGACAAACAAGAGAGTGACGCGTTTCTGCCTCAGAGAAATAAACAATTCATGCTGCCTGGAGGAAGACAAGTGAAAATTAATGCCAGAAATGAGGTTAATTTTCTCTCAAATTAAATAATAATAATAATAATTATTATAATAATAATAATAAATAAAAGGAATTTAATGTTCATGAAAAACATTTGTCTCGCACTGTGAAGACTGAGCCAATTATTCCTTTATTCATAGTTTCGTGTGCCTGGCCCCAGGCACAAGGGGGTATGGTGCACAGCAGTAGAGGATAAAGCAGGAGAAGCCAGGTTCTGCCTGCAGTCAGAGGGCGAGCTCAGGAGCCTCTTCCCTCCGGGTGCGCATGTGTACACATGGCTCCTCCTACCTTCCTGACACCCTCTGAATGGAGGCAGAGGATGGAAGGTAAATGACTCCCTCCACTGGCGCCAAGGCAGGTGGCCGAGAAGCAGTCTGGAAGAAAGCATTTTAAGATGCTCTCCGGCCTTTAGAAAGCTGCCACTTCGGACAAAGGCATTGGCTTCACTGTGACCACAATTGATGGAAATGGACTCTCATCTCTTAATTCATTGGTTGATTAGAGCATAATGCCAATAAAATGAAGGACATGGGCTTGACCTTTCTGAAGATTAATTTTGTGGGTGCATGTTTTATCCCTGGGTATAATACCTTTTCCCTAATGCCCAATTTTAAAAAATCAAGTAAAAATATTTTGGGTTCACTTTTTATCCTAATTTTCTCTCCATTTGCCTTTTCTCCTGCAATGCAAAGAACACACACACACACACACACACACACACACGGCTTTGTTTCAAAAAAAATAATGTAGCTGGAATGTAGGATTACCCAGAGGTTTAAGACTATCTTTCTGTTAAGCTAGAAAGAGAATTGCAACAGGTATTGTTGCAATTGCATACATGAAGTTATACCAATGAAAGAAATGGATGGTGAGTTGCTGTAGCACATTCTAAAATTGACCCACAAACAGGGCAAAATCTCAACTCCCCGAAAACCTGGATACTGCTGTTAATACTCTTTCAAGTTATAGTATCCGGCCTCCCTGACCATTGTTTCTCTTGGAAACTAGAGAAAGTGATTCACAGAAAAACTGTCCTGGACCTTGCTCTGACCCAGCGGCAGCATTTTCAGCTCCTTTCCCCTATTCCCACAGAGCCGTGTTTTTACTTTATGTCAGCATTACTATTTTACACCTCACACTTATTGTACACCCCTCCTAACTCTCTTTGCAACCTTGAAGCTTCATCGCCTTCCTTACAGGCCCCACAGTGGGAGGCAGCAGGGGCAGACTGCACTGCCCAGGAGAGAGCAGGGCTGAGCCCAGCCCGGGAGAGGAAGCTGCCTGAGCGGGGCCAGGGGCTTGCCTGGGAGAGGTGAGACCACACGGAGGGCTCAGGGGCCAGAAGGCAAGGCCAGCAGCTGCCAGAGGACCGAGGAGGGCAGGACCAGTCAGGAAGGGGCTGCCCTTGCTGTTTTAGGACTTGGTTGTGGTATTCAGTGTATGGGGCTGTAGTTCAACTGTCTAAGTGGCCAAGTTGGTGGAGAGCTGGGCTCTGTCTGGAGACAAAGTCCATCTGACCCAGTGATCCCACTTCTAGGAATATATCCCAAGAAACCCAAAACACCAATCAGAAAAAAATACATGGATCCCTATTTTCAAAGCAGCACAATTTACAATAGCTAAGATCTGGAAACAGTCCAAGTGCCAAAGAGCAGGTGAGTGGATAAAAAACCTGTGGTACATTTACACCGTAGAATAATACCCTGCTGTAAAAAAAGAAGGAACTATTACCCTTTGCAAACAACATCGATGGACCTGGAGAGTATTATAAGCAAAGCAAGTCAGAGGAAGATAAGTATCACATGATTTCACTCATATGTGGAATCCAATGAACAAAAAAGGCTGAAGAACAAAACAGATCCAGAGACGTAGAACCATGAAAACACCGATGAATTTCACAGGGAAGGAGGGGGTTGGGGTTGGGAGGGGAGAGATTAACTGGAGAACTTATATGCATAGATGCATAGCCCATGGACTCAGACAATGGTGTGGTGAACGCTGAGGAGGGGTGAAGGTGAAGAGGAGGAGGTAAATGGGGAAAAAAAAAACACGCAAACAAAAGAAAGTAAAAAAAAACATAAAAAAAACTGTATGCTCATTTGGGCAGAATTAGACACATATAATTGATGTAGCATATTACAAAAAAGGGGGGGGGGATTGCCTGAATCTCTGTTTTTGAGCTTGTTTTTTCCCTTGACATTTTTACATTAAATGTCTTATTTTTGAGTCTGTATTTACCAAGCTGAAAGAGATTATGCTATGAACATATTCAATCCTACTGGTATTATTTCTTAAGTAACTATTAATACAATTTTTACAAACAGATATAGTTAACTCTTACACTGGCAACTTTCTTTGAAAGTTTCTCTCTTTTCCTTCCTGAGTTTATTGTAATGTCTGACTGTAACTTGTAAACATCTGCTTAGAATTGAGGAAAAGTCCCCCTTTTGGGTCCCAATCAGCTCAGCAGCAAAGACTATGATGTTTAGGAGCCAAGTAGCACAGCAGTAAGGTAAAAGTGAGCAAACAAAGGTGTTCTAGAGGGAGAAGCTCACAGGCTAATCCCTCTAAAGATTCCCTTCACACAAAGCTGAGACTTTGGGAACTATTAAAGGAAAATGATTACTAGAATAACATACCTGTGATTAAAACACTCAGTGTACTGAAAGGAGGGATTTTTCTTAGATTAGTTTGAAATAGAGTGTGCCAGAGGCTCCCCCAATGTGTCCTCAAGCCTGCCTGCTCCCTCTCTGCCTCCATAAAGGGTAGGACTTGCCCCAACATATTACCCCACCCTTTGTACCTCTGTAGACATTCTTTCATCCCGAAAAGTCTTTTGTGTCACCTGGAAATGGGTATTCAAAATGTAAACATACCTTGCAGCCTTAGTGCAGGTCCAAATTTATTTCGTCCTTAGCAAGTCCCAGTGGAAGGACCAATCACCTTCTTTAACCTTTACAGCCAGGCTCCTACCAGCTGGCTTTTCCTCAGCCTCACTGAGCCACCACGTACCTAGACACGTAGACCTCAGCCCTCCCTGGTCCAAACTTATCTGCCCCAAAAGCTGTGTGAAGACAGAACATGACTATTTTTTAAGACATTTTATGAATCACTTTAATTAAGTAGTTGGCCATATTTTGTTACCACAATCTCTTCTGTTAATCCAGTGAACAAAGATTTATTAGACACTTTGTTGCCACTCACTGTGCTAGACTCAGGGAACACTATAGCCATGCTCCTTCCTTCCTGGGAAAGACAGACAGTAAACAAGAATCAGCCCCACTGTGGTCGGTGCTATGAAGATGACAAACGTGATGGCCTGAGTGAGGTAGGTAGCAATGGATGGATGGATCAGGGATATGTGAACAGAGAACTAAGCTGGAGATATTTGAACTGAGAACTGGAGCATGAGAATAAGTCAGACTTTTCTTTTGTGTGTGTGTGTATGCGCCCCTACATAATTTTTATTTCTAGTAAAATAAATGTCAACATCCCAAATAAAAGTGTGTGTCTTTTCGTATTTCACAGAGTTTAAGGGCCATGAGATCAAAAAGTTATAAACACCACTATGGTTCATTCCCAGCCGTGATTGGCCCATTTATAGCTCTGACCTCATCAAGTGCAAACCATTCCTATAAATAAGGATTTAAATTTTTCTTTTTTGCTTTAACCATGCCGCATAATTCTCCAGGCATGCCTACCACCGAGGAGCAGCAGCACAGCATTGGGGATTACGTTCTTGGGGAGTCAATATGGGAGGGAGCCTGCGCCAAGGTCCGGTTGGGCAGACATGTGCCAAGGGGCACCTAGGTGGGGGTAAAGTCAGTAGAGCGGTGTGGGGTCCCGAAATCCCTTCGAGAAGTCCAGTGCTCGCTCAACCATCCCAACGTGACCCGCCTCCTGGAGGTCATCGTGACCCCGGACAAGGTCCACCTCGGGCTCCAGCCCGTGCCGGGTGGGGCCCTCCTGGCGCACCTGGACAGGCGGTCTGGGCGCTGCAGTACTTTCACCAGCTGGGCTTTGCACAGGGACGTCAAACCGGATAATATCTTATTGGAGGCAGACATGACAGCCAAGCTGGGCGACTTCGGCTTCAGCCACCAAGTAAGGGAGGACCAGAAGCTCAGGAAAGTCTAAGGGACCCTGTACTACATGGCGCCCGAGGTCCTGAGGCGGAAGCCCTACGATGGCCGCAAGGCTGACCTGTGGGCAGTGGGAGCCTCGCTGTACAAATGTGTAACAGGGTGCGTGCGGTTCCCGGGGGACACCTATGGGCACATCCGGGACCTCATTCTGGCCGGGCGGTACGAGTTCCCTGGGTTCATGAGCGGGCTGGGGAAGGTTTTCCTCCAGAAGCTGCTGACGGTGGACTCGGAGCAGCGGCCGGCCCCGGAGGAAGCCATGTGAACCTGGGTGACCAGGAGGGCCTGCAGCCCTACAGCGAGCCGCCCTGGGGGACCTGGACCCCCAGCTGCTGGACCAGATGAAGGGCCTGGGCTTCTCCGAGGCGGCGGTGCAGGACTCGGTGTCCCAAAGGCGGTTCCACAGCATCATGGGCACCTCCGGCATCCTCAGGCTGGCGGCGGACAGGAGGCCGGGCCGCACCAGCCCCGACACCCGTGAGGCGTCCAGCGGAGAGGCGTCCCGGCCCTCGGAGGGGGTTTCTCCGGAGCCCTCGGTGCCCTCGCTCGGCCGGGGGGTGGGCAGGGCCAGTGCGCCCCCACCAGCCTGGAGACGGTGCCCTCCTCCCCGCCCTCCCTGGAGTCCCTGTGCCCGCCAGCGCCCCGCGGCCCCGACCTGCTGCCCCCGGGGGGCGGCCCCGCTCCCCGCACAAGCGGCGGCGGCGGAGGCAGAGGCGGCGATGGCGGTCGCGTGGGCGTCTCTCCGGCCGCGCAGGCGGCGGGGGCGGCCCCTGCCAGGCCCCCCCAAGACGGCAGCTCCGCAGCCCCTCCCGCGGCCACCACCCGGGGGCGGCCGGGCCTGGCCAGACGGGCCTTTCACGCCCTCCTGCGGCTCCTCTGCTGCGGCCTCACCCCCCGTGCAGCGCAGGAGCAGGACGAGTCCACCCCGGAGACCACTGAGAGGTGAGGCCCTGGGGAGGTGTGGACATTGAATGACTTTGGAAAGCGGCTAACGGAGAACTGGACGTCGTTCCCTCTGTCACAGGCCAGGCGGAGCCGCGGGCTCCCGAGTCCCGGGCGGGGGACGGAGCCCCGCGGGCGGGCGGAGCTGGCCTGCAGGCGGTGGAGGTCTCTTGGGCTCCGGCTCTCACAGGTAGGCATCCAGCAGCGCCTTGGAAAGCATCTTTTTTTTTAAAATTTTGTTTTTATCCAATATTTTTGGTTCTCTTTTAGTTTTAGTTTTTTATTTTATGTAATTTTTATTTGTTTTTTGTGATTAACCATGCGTCATGACTGGGGAAGACTGCGTGGCGCCCCCTGGAGGTCAAGATGAGAGTCTGCCCTCGTTGTGGGCCCATTTGTTTGGCAAGGTAAGATGTATGAAGGAAAGCAGTCTATACACCATCTTCAAGTTAGCTGATTACTAAATTAGCTATTTAACATTAGTTTTAGAAATTAATTGATTACTAATAGGTTATAAATATATCTATGGAAAAGCCTACTTTCATAATTATAAATAAAATTAAGCTTAAAATTTTTACATGTGAATTTTAACATCATATGCTAGTCTGGCCATTATAAGTGAAGAGTTTGAATAGCCTATAAATCAGCCACAAAACTGAACTAAAAAATGGAGGGGGGAAATTTAGCATGAACTTTGATAATGAAAATATTAAATTTAATTAGATCTAAAACCGGGAATAGTTTTGAAAATCATCTTTCTTGAATGAGGCATTAACATGTTTTCTTAATATCAAAAGTCTACTGATTTCTCACTTTATGTTATTAATTCTTAAGTTGATGCAATACAACTTTACTATAGTATTGTTACCAAGCATTAGAGTCTATTTCCTTTCAAAGAATCAATTAAATGTTTGCCCTTAGCTTACTGTATGTATGTCAGATATCTTTTGCAATTATGCATAGCCACTTCTTTTTGGAATTTAATTCTTTGTTTGCTAACTTAAAAACTTAAAAAGTTTGCCAACAAGAATGCAACCCTTTTACGTTGAACTTCATAACAGTTTTTAACTGATTACCTGTTGAAATAATATTTTGGATAAAATAAGTTCTATAAAATATATTATTGAAGTTTACTTCACCTGTTTCTCTTTATTTCTTAAAAGGTTGCTACTAAGTAGAAAATTTAAGATTACCAATGTGCTTGCATATGTAATTGGACAGGGCTGATCTAAAGATCAGCGGATGAGCACATAGGGGCATATAGTGGAAGTGACTCTTACCTTTCCTCTAGTCTCCTGTCTTTCTTCCTACATAAAGTTTTGTATGCCTTTGTATTCTGCTTTATATTAGGTCAAAAAAAGTTTCACCTAACCTTTGAATTGCACTTTAAGTTGGTTTGATTACAGAATCACTTTTTGCGCCAGTGGTGGTGTCTTGTTTTCCTTCAGGTGAGAAAGGTTGTGGATAAAACTGAGTATTTTTAAACTAGCTTTTAAAATTATGAAAATACTGCATATTCATCATTTTAAAAATCACTCAACATAAAGGTATGAAATGAAAATTAAAAGTTCCTCAATGCCTTCCAGCATGTTTCTGTCTAAAAATAAAGGGTGTGTGTGGTTACATAAGAGTGATATTACTCTGCCTATCTTTCTGATACCTGCCCTTTTTAAATTATTTCTCTGTGGCTATATTTCCTGAGGAGTACAGTAAGTATGCTTATTTTTATTGAAAAACTAGTATACTATTCCATTCCCTGGCTGCATTATATTTTATTTAACTGTTTACCTATTGAGTACGTAGGATATTTATACATTTTAGTGGTGTAATTGTATATTCACATGCAGCCTTAAAAAATAATACTTGAACACAAATGCAGCCTTGTATACATTGTCCAGTGACTCTCAGTGATAATATATTGTAAACTATATTGTAATATCAGGACAAGGATATTTATATTGATGCAATCTGCATGTGTATATGTCCTATATAGTTTTTGTTATCTGAATAGACTCACTTATCTACTACCACAATCAAGATAATGAACAGTTACAACATTATAAGGATCTCTCATGTTGGCCTTTTATCATCATAACCATCTTCTTACAACACAATCAACTCCCAACTCTTATCAACCACTTATATAAGGTCTCCATCGATAACATTGTGGCATATGAAAATGTTATAGAAATGGAACCCTAACGGATCTCATGCTTTGGTTTCTCAGCATAATTCCATCTTGAATCCACCAAAAAGTTGATTTTGAGATGTATGGGTAACATAAGGAAAAAAAGAGGAAGGGAGGTGGGAGGACCTGATACTGCCGGGGATCTCCCTTCTCCATGGCCAGCACGAAAAGAGAGTTGAAATTGGATCTTTGTAGAGGCAGCCAGCTATTAGGAAATGAAGAAATGAAGAGAGATGACGAACAGATGGGTTTAAGCTGGCCTCCAGGTGGGTTGTAGACCTCCTCTGCTAGAGAGACTGACTGACAAACCCTGAGCCACAGAGCACCTCTATTTATTCTCAAATACACAAAAGGTGGGGTTTTCACAGGAAAAAACAAGCTGCTGACTGCTAGTATGGCAAGGTTTCATCAGCGTCTTCCATCTCTGGATTCTTTTCCTCTTGTCTTTATGGCTGGAGCATTCCTGTCAATTCTTCTGCAGGAATCCACATGATCTTGGTGTTGTTTTCTGAAAATAAACATATTCTCGACCAAGAGTTAGTAAATCAACCCTTTTCTATAAATTTTACTTGGGATCCTCTTCATTCTTGCTCAAACAATCCTCCCTTGGCTTATTCTGACACCATGTATGTTTCTTCATAGGTGTCCTGCTCTTAGTATTATAGATGAAAATCAGCTTTTTGAAGTAAAAATATATCTGGATATTTTTCCTTACATAATATTCTTCCACTATCCCTCCTTTTTGCAAAAATTTATAATGCAATCTTGATTACTTTAAGTTTTTAATTTTTTGCACAATGAAATTTTCTTGAGTATTTATTTCAATTTAGCCAATTTAAATGAATCTGAAAACTTGATTATTTTACTGTCAAATTTAAATCTTAATGGAAATGATTGTTTGAATCCTTGAGAAAAGCCCTGAGCATTCCTAAATTTAGGCTGGGTTTGGATATCGGACAGCTGCCATGAGCCAATTCTCTGTTGCCTGGGTCCCATTCTAAGCTGGATAAGTCTTTGTTTGTTGCCTGGGTCCCGATCTGAGATGGGCATGGGAAGCACGAAGTAGCCATGGGGCAGGAGACCTCCCTCAGAAGGGGCGAAGGTTCAAGCCCCTGCAATGTTGGGGGGGTGAGGATCTGTGCCCTACCTCTGTTGACCCCCAAGTTTCTTCCTGATGGCCCCTTTGGGACTGTGCCTGTCTTAGGTTGTTCCTCCCTTGAGGAATCTTACCCGTCATTGGCTAACCAGCCATCCTCCGGGGCCAAGCAGGGTGATGTGAGGTTCAGTTCTGTCTCCTTAGTAGCTTATGTCCCTATGGCCTCCATGCCCAGTACCTGCCTTAGGATCCCCTCGCCGGCTGGCGGGGTCCTGGCATCAATCACACACCTTGGCGAACCTAGGTTTCTTCTCCATGGAGGGCCCAGCTCACGTCACTGGGCGAGAGACACCAGCTACCATGAGGCTTCAACCTCAGCATGAACTGAAAATTCAGGCAACAGCTGTGAGTAACCGGATTGTGAGAAGTGGGTCCCTTTTTGACAAAAAGAGCAAGAAGGGCCGATATAGAATGCTCAAGTGCCTTCCCAAGGGGCCTTCCACACAGTGGAAGGGATTAAATCCTTTCATATGCTTTTAAATTGTTTCCATTCAAAGAATTTGTTTATAAGTTTGTTTGGTATATGTATGCCTGGATAAAATATCAAAATTAGAATGATATTGCAGAATAATATCATGTAAGGATTTTCTTTATTTAAGGCCATGGAAATTCAATTTAAAGAATATTCACATGCATTCCCAGGGGCTTTCAGTGTTAGCAATGTTTGTGCCACCACAGGACGTCTTTTTTCTTGACCAAGCTGTAAATGTCCTGAAGTTCCCCTTTTGATAAGCAAATAGAGAACTCCCCACTAAAACCATTCTAAGTATAATCACCTTGGGAAGAAGAAGTCATTTGTTGGAGCTCTCCCCGACCATACTGGTTTCGGTAATAAATACTGGCACTGAATCTCAGGTCCAGGTTGCTGGATTGACCATAGGAGGCACTAGAATAAAGTCCAGTAAATTTCTGCTGCCGCCATACTTACCTGGCAGCTGACAAGTGCCATCATAGCAAGAAAAGGGTTGGAGGGGATTACCTGAACCCCTGTTCTTTCACCTCTTGCTAGGCATCGATGGTCAGCTTCTTCAGTTGACCCCTTGTGGGGACACTAGCTTTTCTGGTGGTCTTAACCTGCTGCCTTACTCTCTTCTCGTTCTTTGAGGCTGGTGGCTGAGCTGGCATTATCACCAAAGGTGTGATCTTCAGCTTCTTGAATGGTGGGATGAGTTGTTTTTCCAAGTTCATGGTGGTGACTCACTGCTCACTCTGGCACCCAGATGGGGTTAGAAGCACCTTCTGGGAAGATACAAGCGTGCCCTCTTCCCCACGTCATTACTGGATTTGGCCCTTTCCACTGTCCTCTTTGTTAATCCTCCCATCATGCCATACCGGCAGATGCCACAGCACCAGGAATTTGATGCCTCTCCGCTGCTGTGTGTGACCTTTATCGTCACAATTTAAAAAATTTAAAGTGTAAAGCGCATGATTTAACTGATTCTGTGGAGTAGGATTATAACTCTCTCCCCCTTTTTGTTTTTGCAATTGAGTTTTTTTAAGGTTCGGTTAGCACTTTCTACAATTGCCTGTCCCTGGGGATGATAGGGAATTCCTGTTTTATGCATAATTTGGTATTGCTTACAAAATTGCTGAAATGAGCCACGTTGGGCGTCATTATGCGGGGACATGATACGGCCGGGGATCTCCCTTCTCTGTGGCCAGCACGGAAAGAGAGATGAAACTGCTTCTTTGTAGAGGCAGCCAGGGATTGGGAAATGAAGAAATGAAGAGAGACGAGGAAGAGATGGGTTTAAGCTGGCCTCCAGGTGGGTTGCAGACCTCCTCTGCTGGAGAGACTGACTGAGAACCCCTGAGCCACAGAGCACCTCTATTTATTCTCAAACACACAAAAGGTGGGGTTTTCACAGGAAAAAACAAGAAGTCTCGGAGGGGCCAGATTCCATCCACACCTTCCTCCTAACAAACACAAGCAGGAACTAATAACATCTCAGCACTTCCAGGGGAGGAGTGTAACTGGCCTGATTCTGTCAATATCCCAGCTCAGTTAGTAAATATGCCCAGGTCTCTTCCAGAGGGCTCCCTACAGGGAGGGAAGGGAAAGGAGGGAGAGAAGGAGGGAAGGCAAAGGAGGGAGGAAGGAGGCAGGCAAATCCAAGAAGACAGAGTTCAGAGGTCGAAAGGCCAGGGACTTGAGGGAGGAACGAAAGTTTGGAATAGTCTCTAAAATAAAATAATAGCTGACTAGTACAGTCATTTTCAAAATTATTTTTACCAAGAGCCACAATAGAACAAGCAACACAAAATAGGTTACATTGTAATTGGAGCACATGTACATACTTTAGAAGCATGTTTGTTTTTAAACAGTTCTTATCTTGAGCATATGTAGTGTAATTATAGTTTCTTTTCTGGCCGATTCTAATATTTTAATCCTATCCTGTCAAGAAAACTTGATAATGAAGAGCCACTAAATTAACCTTTTGATCTGCTAATGGGTTATGATAAACAATTTGAAGATCATTAGACAGGAGCTGTTCAGAAGGATTGCTGGGCAGATGAATAGCTGGAGCTTGGGGACCATTCGGTGGAGAAGGACAGGATTTGGATTCAGGATGTCTGAATTATGATCCTGCCCCGTTACTTATTCATGTAATGGCTATGGACAGTTAAGTAACCTCTTCAACCCTGAGTGTTCTCATCTATACAATGACTCCCATGACCTTTAACCTTTTAAGTGACTCTGAAGATTGTCCATTATACAAATGTCTTCTAGTGCCTGGCTTGTCCTAGCTACTTAATACTTGGAAGCTAATGATAGTGATGATGATGATGATGATGATGACGATGATGACATGAAGATATACTGAAATATATTGATTAATGCATATCTATCACAAGTATTAAAAATTGAAATGGCCCATCCGGCATGGTTCAGTGATTGAGCATTGACCTATGAACCAGGAGGTCATGTTTTGATTCCAGGTCAGGGCACGTGGCTCAATCCCCAGTCCGGAGCGTGCAGGAGGCTGCCAACTAGTGATTTCCTTTCATCATTGATTTTTTGTTTCTTTTTCCCTCTCCCTCCCTCTCTGAAATCCATAAAATATATTTTAAAAAATTAAATTTTGATTATACATGCCATAATTATCCAGTATTACATGTTATTATTGCAAAACATGCTTCTCTCTGCTTAAATTAACAACTCTGTTAATGAATAGAAACCAGCCTTATGTTTCCCCCATATATAGACTTAGGCTGTTCTCTTGTATTTTAATCTCTAAATATTCAAGCTGATCATATACATTTTTCCATTAATCATTTTTATTACGATGAGTTTTTCTGTGAAGTTTTGTATTAGCATATTAGCCTCTGTAATTTTCTTGTATTAATTCTGTGATTTATTGTGAAGGATGATGGAAGATGATGATGGTGCAAAGATCAATGAAGAAATAGAAGCTGAATTGTTCAAAATCAGCATTTCTTCTTTGGAAAAAGATGATGTAGATACTGATTCATTCTCAGAAACCCAGTGTGATGACAGTAATGCCGTAAGTGTTAAGTTTTGGACTTTTGAGCCCTTTAACTGGAGGGAACTTTTCAGGGGATATTTTACTTTCTCAATATGTTTTGTGTATTCATCTCATGTTTAACCTTAGGATCATCTTTAAACAGTGTAAATTGATAGATATTTAAATATAAAAGTTTATTGAAGATAAAAATCATGCACATTCTATAGGTGTATGTTTTGGTTAAAATTGGGATTATACCATATTATGTATATTCTAGAAGCCCGATGCATGAAATTGGTGCAAGAGTACGCCTTCCCACCAGCTGCCTGGATCCCTCCCTCGCAGCAGTGGCAGCTGCAACCCCAGCTTTGTCCTGGAAGGATGGCCAATCTAATTAGAATATTACCCTTTTATTATTATAGATATTTGTATCCTGCTTGTTAACATTAATCATGAACATTCTAATATGAATATATATGGATGGATGCAAACTTTATGTGAAAACTTTAGATCTATAGAGGTAATGCCTTTTTTAAAAAAATCAAGCATGCTATCTTTTCACTTGTATATTTCTTCCAATATTTATATGCTTTAAAAATCTGTTTATGATTTTTTTCCTCAAAACTCTTAATCCAATGGAAATTGATGTTATAAAATGAAGATCTAATTTGAAATTTTCTTGAACATACTTAACTAATGTTTCTAGTGTCACTTTGTTGAATAATCCAACTTTTCTCAATTGATTTATTTTATCTCCTTATACATTTAGTGTTTTACATATGATCTATCCAAGATTATCTTATATTTTCGATTACTGTTAATGTTTACTGTAGTATAGTTTTATATTTTTTAATTTCAAATGAGTCCAATGTTCTGTTTTGCAATTTCAAAATTTTCTCAATTAAGTTTAAAAAAACAACAACAACACAAAACTCACTTGCCAAGTTTCAAAAAATAACTGTCTTCTCAATTTTAATTAGGATTTCAATAACCTACATATAATATTTGAGAAAATTTAAAATTTTTACATTTTATGTCTTTTAAATCACACTGAATTTAAATGAAGATAAATGTTCTGATATTATTCATGTAATTATGAAATTCAATAGATATAATTCATAACACCTGAAAATGGAAAGCAAATTTTCACCATATATTTGTTTGAAATATGCCATTTTTTTTGCAGTTTTTATTTTATTTATTAAAACACTTTAATGTTTGCAGGTGTCCCCTTTGCCCCTTCCCCCTCCCCCGTTTCCTGCTCCCTTGGGCTTCACCACAATATTGTCAGTGTCCACAGGGTAAGCACACATGTTCTTCAGCTAAAGCTTTCACCTTCTTTATCCAGTCATCCTCCTCCCCTACCCTTGGACACCATCCAGTCTGTCCACGTATCCAAGCTTCTGGTGCCAATTTGTACATCAGTTTATTTTATTCATTAGAGTCCACATATTAGTGAGATGACATGGTATTTGTCTTTCTCTGACTCGATTATATTGCTTAGCATAATACTCTCTAGGTCCATCCATTCTGTCACAAAGGGTAAACATTCCTCCTTTTTTAGAGCAACATAGTATTTCATTGTATAAATATACCACAGATTTTTATCTGCTCATCTTGGCTATTGTAAATAATGCTGCTGTAAACAGGGATGCATATATCCTTTCTGATTGGTGTTTTGGGATTCTTAGGATATATTCCCAGAAGTGGGATCACTGGGTCAAAAAGCAGTACCATTTTTAATTTTTAGATGAAACTCCATACTGTTGTCCACAATGGCTGTACCAGTCTGCATTCCCACCACCAGTGCGCGATGGTTTCCTTTCCTCCACATCCTCACCAGCACTTGTCATTTGTTGGTTTCTTGATGATAGCTATTCTGACAGGTGTGAGATGAATTATGCTCTTTATAGCCTTTTACCTCATCTATGCATCTTCTCACATTTTTTAAGTGGAATGAAGGAGAGGATATTTGATACATAGTTTTAATGAAAAATTTTATACTTCCTTTCATTATTGAATATTCAGGACTTAGTTGAATTACCAGAGTCAGTTCTTCACTGTATTAAGATCATAAAGAATAAGAGTAAAACTGCTGAAGAGCTCATTCTTCAGGACTTAGAAGATTCTGATGTTTTAAGTAAGTACAGTTTTTATCTGCTTGACAGATACATTTTTTTTGTGTGTGAGAATAATTAACCTGAAATTTAGAAAATTAAACTGTTTAAAGTATATATCTATGCTTTCATGCATATATTTAGTCTCCAATATAACATATATAGTATATTGGACTGTTCAATTTAGTTCATTTGCTTTTCTTACTAACCTTCCTTATATTTCCAATAATTAAATATCACCAGTATTGGTTCAACCAGCCCTAATTAAAACCATTCTATTACTTTACATTAAAGAAAACTAATAAAAAATAATAAAGGAAACTAATCATGGGACTATATTAAAAGTATCAGTTTATATATCTTTTTGGAGAACAGACTAATTTATATAAAAAGCCTAATAATGTGTATTTTCTTCAACTGTTCAAATATACTCCTGGGAATTATTCTACCAAATAAAAGAGTAATATGCAAATTATCCATGACTCTGCCTCACACACCACCATGCCCACCAGCCAATCAGAGCGAGCATGCAAATAAACCCAACCAGGATGGCTACAGCCACAGAGAGCAGGAGGGAGGCTTGAGTTTCCCAGGCAATGGAAGAATCCAAGCTTTCTGCCTGCCCTTGCCAGCCTGAGCCTCCACTCAAGGCTACAAAGTTTCAATTATAGAAGGTAAACAAATCCAAACAGAAATGGCTGCTGGGCCCAGAGGGAGCAGGAGCCTTGGCTACACTCCAGGCTACAAAGTTTCAGTTGTAGAAGATAAATAAATTACAGATACCAGGGCTTCCACTTGGGTCACCAGGGGGTGGCTGGACTGCAAACCACCACAGGCCCCTTGCCCAGGATGCCCCTCGGCCCAAGGGAGCCCCCATCCTGATCTGGGACACCATTCAGGGCAAACCAGCTGGTCTCCACCTATACACCAGGACTCTATCCTATTTCATACAAGAGTAATATGCAGATTGACCATCGCTCCAACACACAAGATGGCTGCCCCCATGTGGTCAAAGATCCTGCCCCTATGTGGACACACGATGGCCACCACAAGATGGCCAGTATGAGAGGGCAGTTGGGGGGCACCAGGCCGGCAAGGGATGGCAGTTGAGAGGTACCAAGTCTGCAAAGGAGGGCAGTTAGAGGTTATCAACCCTGCAGGGGAGTGCAATTAGGCGTGACCAGGCCAGCAGAGCAGGGAAGTTGGGGGCAAACAGGCTGGCAGGGGAGCAGTTACACATCAATCAGGCTGGCATGGGAGTGGTTAGTGGGATATCAGGCTGGCAGGCAGAAGTGGTTAACAGCAATTAGGAAGGCAGGCAGGTGGGCAGTTGGGAGCCAGCAGTCCTGGATTGGGAGAGGGATGTCAGACTGTCCATTTAGACCCAATTCCAGTGGGACAGTCCGACATCCCTCAAGAGGTCCCAGATTGGAGTGGGTGCAGGCTGGGCTGAGGGACACTCCCCCCCTGCCCCTGGCCTCGTTCACAAATTTTGTATCAGGCCTCCAGTTATAAAAATAATTAAATAATAAAAAATGTCATTAGAATTTATCATGGCTTCATTTATAATGAACAATTGCAACCATCTAAATGTTCAACAGGAGGTTGGTGTGTTCAATAATATACCCATTAATAAGGTATTAGACAAATATTTAATGACATAAATATTTATGATATATTATTTATATTGTTATAAAACTTAATGTAACATATGCAAATAATAGCATAAGTCATAATGTGAATATTCCCAGGTACTCATCAATAAATATTACTGTGTGAAAATATCTCTTGTAGCCACTGAGAATACAGCAGAGAACAGAATAGGCAAAGCTTCTACTCTACTTTTCTAATGTTCCAGTGTGGATAGATAAACAAACAAATAAATTAATATGTAATGTTCCAGTACAGATAAGTGCTATGAAAGAAAAAAAAAAAAAAACATTCAACATAAAGGGACAGAGTTTGGAAGCTGCTATTTTAGATAGGGTAGTTAGGGAAGGCCCCTAGGGGGAGGTGCTATTTAAGCAATGACTGGGGAGGTAGCCACATGAATGTGTTAATGAAAGAGAAGATGAACCATGGGGATGTCTAGAGAGCCAATGTTCCAGAAAGAAGGAATTGTGAATGCCAAGACACATTGAGTGGGCTTAATATATTTGAAGAACAGTAAGCCTTTGTGACTATATATAATACTAGGGTCTGATCATACAGGGCTCTTAAAAATCATGGTGGATTATTACAATAGTTAGAGACGAGAGTAATCCTATATAATAAAAGTGAAATATGCAAATCGACTGATCAGCAGAATGACCAGTAGGCAGGGGCCCACATGCATGTGGTGCCAGGCCAGCCAAAGCATGTGCCAGCGGGCAGAGGGAGGGAAGGGTGATGGTGGAGGGGGCGGCGACCAGCAGCCACAGGGGGGCGATGGGGTGGGGAGGTCGCACCATCCCCTGATCAACCTGTCAGGTCACCTCCCCCAGATGTCAGTAGGACATGCCTGAGGACGCCTGGACTGTGGGAGAGCACAGGACAGGCTGAGGGACCCCCCAATCCCGCAGTTTATGAATTTTCATGCACCGGGTTTTACTCCTAAATAATAAAAGGCTAATATGCAAATCGAAGGAACAGTGGAACAAGTAGTTAGTATGACATGCACCGATCACCAGGGGGAAGACCCTCACACAGGAGCCCCCTTGGTGGTCAGTGTGCTCCACTCAGCCAGAATCCAGGCTCCTTGATGGCAAGTGCAGTGGCGGTTGTGGGAGTCCCTCCTGCCTCTGCTGCAAGTGGACAATAAGCAGCAATGGAACCCAGACTGCTAGAGCCCTGGACTCTGAGAGGGATGTCTGACTGTCGGCTTAGGGATCGGGCCTAAGCTGGCAGGCGTACATCCCCTGTGGAGTCCTAGACTGTGAGAAGGTCTAGTGTCCGAATGTCACTTGCTGGGCCTCAGTTTGAGTATAAATGACGAAAACGGTCAAATTCTAGAAACATACACTGCAGAACCTGTCTGCTGCAGGAGCCTGCTATCAGATATAATTAAAATAAGTAAGAGACATTTATTATCTACTATGCTCTCCCTGTCTCCAAACCAAAGCTCCCTCTATCTATCATGGTTGGGCCAAAAAATGTTAAAATATGGCACCCTGCCTCTCTTCACACATAATATTTTGTGAAAATAAATAACTATGCATATGTCAATTGATAGAACATAAGTCACCCTTAGAAACCTAGTGTAAATACGATCTGGAGACTGTTACATTTTGCTCTACAACCCCTCACACAGGAAAGCATGCCAGCAAGATTGTGCATAGTTGTTGAAGACAAAAATCTCTATCAGACAAAATAGTTGTGAATCGAAAGTTAAGCAGCAGAATGATTGACTTAAAAAATAGTTTACTGTCAGGAAACATTACCATGATCTAACACATTAAATGAATAAGGAAAGGAAACAATTACATCTACACAGATAATACAAAGACTTGATAAAATAAAAACAAAAACTCACAAACTCAAGAAAGTTTACATCATTTACGTTAGTAATTATAATTTTTCAAACTAATACTTTTATTAAAGTGGTTTCAATATCTTGTGTGAAAGTATATTGCTATTTGTAGCAGGTAGAGTTAAACTTTTCTTGATTTCTATTCAAGATAACATTGCAATATCAAACCAGACATTATTATGTGTATGTAGAGAGTAAACTTTAGTCTAGAATATAAAAAAGAATACCAAATTCATGACATAAAAATTTGTTACATTTTAGAGTAAAAATTTCAGATTTCCTTTATGCTTTATTCTAGATTGCTTTCCTGTGGTTTTGAGTTACTGATCAATAATATGCTATGATAGAGTTTGAGATTACAGGATGTTGGAAGGTTTGGAATTTTAATGTGTTGTTCCTTACTCTAATATTTAAAAATATATGCGCTTAAGGGTATAATTATCACCTGAACATAAAGACAACTCATATAAATTAATAAAAGTATATGTTCAACATGTAACTAAAATTACTCATTATTATGTTCCCTCTTATGCCAGATGATATTCACTGGTTTCACTGATTTAAAAATTCAATAGTATTTAAGCAAATCATTTTTATTTTTTTTATTTTTAAAAAATATATATATTTTATTGATATTTTACAGAGAGGAAGGGAGAGAGAGAGCTAGAAACGTCCATGAGAGAGAAACATTGACCAGCTGCCTCTTGCACACCCCCTACCGGGGATGTGCCCACAACCAAGGTACATGCCCTTGACTGGAATCGAACTTTGGACCTTTCAGTCCGCAGGCCGACGCTCCATCCACTGAGCCAAACAGGTTTCGGCAAAGCAAATCATTTTTAGTTTTATATTTTCTTTGACATATAAAATAACTCCAATTTCAATATTTAAAAATATAAGAAATAGAAATTTGGTGGGAAAAATGAAACATCACTACTTGGGAATGTTACGTTTATGTAGATTAAAGAGTAGAAAGATATTGATTCCCCCTCCCAATACTCTGACCCCCAAAAATGAATATACTCTAGTCTTCATTGCCTTGCTTAGGAATGTAAGGTATTCCAGCAGAGATTTTAAATATGTATAGCATATTTCAACTTAGAACATCTTATGTTAGTTTTTCTTTTAAAAAAATGTATTTTATTGATTTTTTACAAAGAGGAAGGGAGAGGGATAGAGAGTAACAACATCGATGAGAGAGAATCATCGATCAGCTGCCTCTTGCACCACCCCCACTGGGGATGTGCCCGCAACCAAAGTACATGCCCTTGACCAGATGGAACCTGGGAACTTTCAGTCCACAGGCCAACACTTTATTCACTGAGCCAAACTGGTTTCGCCTATGTTAGTTTTTCTTTAAATATATAATTGAATCCTGCTAAAATATAAGAATAAAGGAGAGTTAGCATTTTGGGTAAAAACTCCCACAAATTCATTCTACAATTTCATTATCTTGGATTCAGTGTGTTTTTTTAAAACTAATTTTATCTAACTATATTCTCCAGAAGATGTTAAAAATAATATGAAAATTATATATATTTTCTTACTTGCTGTTTTGGTAACACTAAAGCTTGAAATATTAACTTAGAATTATCATACTGGTATTTCATTGGAATAGATAATCTTTTTTTCCATCTAGAGTTTGATGGAATCTAATTATAGAAAAGTATTCATCAGAATTATCTATAATTCATATTAAAGTAGATAATAGTCCTAGTTTTTAAACATATTGAATAGATCAGAAATTTTTATAGGTGAAAAATCACTACAGGTAAGAAAGATAGAAATATATTAGAAGGGAAACAAATATTAGTAAAAATATTTTAAAATGACTATCAAGCAGTTCAGGTAATTGCTGTGGATTAATATTATAGAGTGACTAGAGTTCTGAAAACAAAAAGGTTAAAATAGAGTCAGCTTGCATGGGAAAAACATTATTCTCAAAGAGGAGCTTTAGAGTTGTATTTGAGCAGGGTTAAAGTAAATAAAGTTAGAGCTATAAATCAACAAATAACAAGTGCTGGTGAGGATGCGGAGAAAAGGAAACCATAGATCCCTGCTGGTGGAATGCAGACTGGTGCAGTCACTGTGGAAAACAGTGAGGATTTTCCTCAAAAAATTAAAAATGGAACTCTCATTTGATCCAGTGATCCCATTTCTAGGAATATATTCTAAGAATCCCAAAACACCAATCTGAAAGAATGTATGCACCCTTATGTTCATAGCAGCATAATTTACAAGATTTAAGACCTGGAAACAGCCCAAGTGCTCATCAGGAGATGAATGGATAAAAAGGCTGTGGTACAATTACACCACTGAACACTATGCAGCAGTACAAAAGAAGAATCTCTTACCCTTTGAGGCAACCTGGAGGGACCTGGAGAGTAATATACTAAAGTGAAATAAGTGAGTCAGAGAAAGACAAGTATCACATAATCTCACTTATATGTAGAATCAAATGAAGAAAATACACCGATGAATAAAACAGATCCAGAGACATTGAAACATGCAACAGACTGACATATTTCAGAAGGGCGGGGGAAGGGAGATGGGAAGAGATTAAACAAAGAATTTATATGTATATATGCATAGCTGATGGGCAAAAAATGCTGTGGGGACTGTCTGGGGAGCGGGCAGGAGTGGGATGGAGGGGATCAGTGGGCAGGGCAGGGAAGGGAAAGGGGATATCTGTAATACTTTCAAAAATAAAGTTTTTTAAAAGTTGTAGCTATGTGTATAGACATATTTTCTATATTATTAAACTGATAGCTTGAGGCTCTACTTTGGTACTCTTTAATCACTGGTATTCTTTTAACCTCTTAGATATTATCTGAAATAGAAAAAGAAGAATTTCTGAGAAGTAAAACCCATCATGACCGTCCTAATTCTGTTCCAGAGCCTGGTCCTTATGAACATGTGGATTAACTTATTTTGCTGGGTGGGCAGAAATCAATATTAATTTTGATAATTTTATCTCATTATAGTTATCTTAGGAAATGTAGTTTTTTCTTTTGACAGGATAATACAATCCTATATAATGCTGTGCTTATTTAATTACATACTCTAATAGCTTTTTTTATGCTTCCTAAAGTACCTTGTTTAAAATATATTTATAATTTTTCTACATATATAGCTAACTGCAATAAACACACCCAGCCTTGAATTTCCTCAGAATACAATAACTACCCAGGAGCACACACACACACACAGTATAATTTTAGATTGTTTAGTTGAGTAGTTTAAAGCAAGTTATGTGTTTTCTTTGTTCACCGCAGTGGAATTTCCATGTATATTTAAGACTATGTTTTTTTTACTAGAGGCCCAGTGTATAAAATTCCTGCATCCTCTTGCGGTCCAGGAGCCCTCGGGGGATGTCTGACTGATGACTTCGGCCCTCTCCTCATGGGAGTGGACCTGAGCTGGTAGTCGGACATCCTTAGCGCTGCTGAGGAGGCAGGAGAGCATTCTGCCACCACCTCTGTACTCGCCAGCCATGAGCCTGGCTTCTGGCTGAGCCGTGTTCGGCCTATGGGAGCACACTGACCAATAGGGGGCAGATCTTGCATAGTCACCAGTCATTCTGCAGTTCGGTCCATTTGTATATTAGCCTTTTATTATCAGGATTTTTATTTTATCACTTTTTCTTTGGTAATGTGTTGAAATTATTTCTTTTTTTTCAAAATTACTTTTATACTTCACAATAGATCACTATTGACAGTTTTAATCTTAAACATATTTTTCTTTATGACTGCAGATGATGGTGAAATAAATTTTGGATACTGTGAAGTGGAAGAAAGATATAAACAATCATTTGAAGTTTGGCAAGATAAACAAAGAACTAGAAAACCAAGAGAAAGGAACTCTCAAATCTCAGAGGAATAGAGAAGAAAAGCAGTCTCAAGAAGAAGAAAAGAGACATTACTGGATGAAAAAGATTGAGGCTGAAAAGAATAAGTTAGAGAATATTCAAAAGATGTGTGCTTTTTATATTTCTTTTTAAATTAGCAGCTACTTTTGAAGAGTTCTGTAGTATAGTGTGGATTTACTTTTAATTACTCCTGATAATAAAGGCAATTAACTTGTTAATAATATTTAATATGGTATCCTTAGTTAGTTTTTATTGAAATTTATTGGAATTTCAGATACTGCTTTGGATGATGGGAGCCACTAAAGTCTTTGAAGTTTCAAAGATAGTCCTAGAAAAGATGACATTTATAGCACAAACTGTTGCTTTTTTATACCCTTCTGAATATACAAAAATAGAACAGAATTTTGTTGATTATATAGTTCTCTTGCTATAGCAATTAAGTAAAACATATTTGGTTGAAGAGGTTCAACCAAGTAAATGATGGTTTGTACTTACTTCATCCCTGTAATGGAACTAATTCCTTGGACTAGACATTTTTTTGGTATGGAAGACTTTTGTGTGTAATTATTTCAGTTTTCTGCAACCCCCACCTCAGGAAGTCTACACCTGAGGTCACTGTAGTGGCATATTGAGAAACTGGTGGATTTTCAGGACCCTGCTTGTGGGTTATCATGATCCTTAGAATCTCTAGATATCAGGCTGGACAGACTTCTCTGCCTAACATCACTATAGTTGATTTACATAGGCAGTTCAGGGAATTCTAGCCTTGCATGTTGAGTACACTAAATTTCCTACTTATCCAACCTAATAAAAGAGTAATATGCAAATTAACAACCACTCCATTATATTAGTGAGCCATGCCCACCAACCACACTCACCAACCAATCAGAGCAAGTATTCAAATTAATCAAACCAAGATGGCTACCAGAAGGGAGGTTTGTGTTTCATTGGCATTGGAGGAAGCCAAGCTTTCCACACACTCTGGAGCGCCCAGGCCTCCACTGAAGGACACAAAGTTTCAATTATAGAAATGGCGGCAGCCATGAATGGAGCAGCCAGCTTGGCTCCACTCCAGGCTACAAAGTTTCAATTGTAGAAGGTAAATAAATTCCAGATAACAGGGCCTCACCTTGGGTAGTCATGGGGCATGGCTTTCCTGCAAACCACCACAGACCCCTCACCCGGGTGCCCCATGCTCCAAGGGAACCCCCACCCTATACGGGACACCCTTCAGGGCAAACCAGCTGGCCCCCACCCATGCACCAGGCCTCTATCCTATCTAATAAGAGTAATATGCAGATTGACCATCACACCAACACTCAAGATCAAGATAGCTGCCCCCATGTGGTCAAAGATCCTGCCCCCATGTGGACACAAGATGGCCACCACAAGATGACCTTCAGGGGAAGGCAGGTGAGAGAGACCAGGCCTACAAGGGAAGGCCGTTGGAGGTGATCAACCCTGCAGGGGAAGGCAGATAGGGGTGACCAGGCCAGCAAAGGAGCTAAGTAAGGGGCAAACAGGCTGGCAGGGGAGCAGTTAGATATCAATCAGACTGGCATGGGAATGGTTAGGAGGTGATCAGTTTTTCAGGCAGAAGTGGTTAGGCGAAATCAGGAAGGCAGGCAGGTGAGCAATTATGAGCCAGCAGTCCTGGATTATGAGAGGGATGTCCAAATGCCTCTTTAGTCTTTTTTTTTTTTTTGTCAAAGGCATCCTTTACATTCTTTTTTTTTTTAAATATATATATATTTTTGAATTTTTACAGAGAGGAAGGGAGAGGGATAGAGAGCTAGAAACATCAATGAGAGAGAAACATCGACCAGCTGCCTCCTGCACACTCCCCACCGGGGATGTGCCCACAACCAAGGTACATATCCTTGACCAGAATCGAACATGGGATCTTTCTGTCCGCAGACCAACGCTCTACCACTGAGCCAAACCAGTCTCGGCCTCTTTAGTCTTGATACTACTGGGATTTGACACTCCTTGAGGGGTCCCAGATTGGAGAGGGTGCAAGCTGGACTGAGGGACACCGCCCCACCCCCATGCACAGATTTCATGCACTGGGTCTCTAGTCCTATCCAATAAAGAGGGAAAATGCTAATTTACCATCACGCCATCACAAAGATGGCTACACCCACAGCTGAGGCCAAGTTCCCGTAAGGAGCCCTAATGAGGTGACCTGAGCCTATACCCTTTCCCACCCCCACGGGGCTTGACAGGGGACCTCAGGCCATGTCCCCCACCTGGCAGGGCTTGACAGGGGACCTCAAGGTGCACTTCCCATCCTGGTGCTGTGCTAGGAGATTTCAGGCTGCTCCTCCAACACCAGTGCCAGGCTGGAGGACCTCAGGGTGCACCCCCAGTTCTGGGTGAGGGGAACTCAGGCCACACCCTTGTCCAGCAGGTCTTGATGGGGGACCTGAGGCTTCGTCCCCTGCCTGGCAGGGCTCGATAAGGGTGGGACTGGCCGGGTCTGCATCTAGCCCAATGGTGGGGGCTGGCTGGGTCTGGGTCTCACACGATTTTGAGGTGCATGTGGGTGGGCGGGGACTTGAATCTGGGTCCCATGGTGAGCCCCAGACTCTGGCAGGAGGAAAGATTTCATATACATTTTGCTAATTTTCTTTTATCTCTGACACTTCTGTTATAGAGAAAGTGCAAGTAGCATTATTAAATTATTTCCTCTAATGAATCCCCTTCTAATGTGCACGAATTTTGTGCACCGGGTCACTAATATAGAACATAGTCAAGTTAACGTAATTGGAATATTGTAGAACCACTGTGGTCAGACTTTTATTTCTAACTAACTCTAAATTTTTAGCTTTCCTTTATTTATATTTTCTTTCCACAAATCAGATAAATATGATTATTTCTATCATAAAATTGATTTAAAGATGACATTATTAGGTTCAGTGAATTCCTAAATATGTGCTTTGTTATACCTTTAGGCTTAACATTTCTGGTGTGGCCGTTCCAAAATTTTATGATGGGTTTTACATATGTGATTTACTTCCTTTTAGTACTTCTTTTCTGTTCGCATTGTTAGTGTGCTCTTCTCCTCAAAACTGCTATTGTAAACCGCTTTCCATGAGTTCCACCCCATTGCTCTCTCATTATTAGCATCTGATCACATCACATGTTTGCATTAATTACAAGCTTCCTCTTCTTTCTAATCACATATCTATTTAGTATCAATCTCTAATCATCTTTTCTTTTGTCTTTGCTTCTGTATCAGTATCTAAATAACAAGTGTTTCCTCTTCTACTGAAGGTTAGCTTTTTCATTTCCCAGTTTACCCCCGCTTTTTGTTCTATTCAAAACACCCTTCTCAACTTCCTCCTTTCTTTTTAATTTATTTTAATTAAGGTATAATATGTGTACATAGCTTACCATTACCCGTCCCACCTCCCATTCATGCCCTCCCTCCCCAGAGTTCTGTGTTCGTTGGATGTACTTATATTCATGCATACCAGTCCGTTGGTTGTTCTCTTATCTTCCCCCATGTCTCCTTCCCCTCCCCGCTGTCATTTGACAATCTGCTTGTTTTATGGTGACTATCTCAGGATCACATGAATAGAATCCGCTCCTCATTTAGCAGTCTGCTTGTATTATGGCGACTATCTCATGACTACACGAATAGAATCTGATCCTCCTCTGGTTCACACCGCCCCTACCCCCGAGTCCCTAATTTAGTAATCAGCTAACTTGAAGATGGTGTGTAGACTGCTTTCCTTCATACATCTTACCTTGCCAAACAAATGGGCCCACAACGAGGGCAGACTCTCATCTTGACCTCCAGGGGCCGCCACGCAGTCTTCCCCAGTCATGAGGCATGGTTAATCCAAAAAAACAAATAAAAATTAAATAAATAAGAAACTAAAACTAAAAGAGAACCAAAAAAATTGGATGAAAACAATTTTTTAAAAAAAGATGCTTTCCAAGGCGCTGCTGGATGCCTACCTGTGAGAGCCGGAGCCCAAGAGATCCCCACCGCCTGCAGGCCAGCTCCGCCCGCCCGCGGGGCTCCGTCCCCCGCCCGGGACTCGGGAGCCCGCGGCTCCGCCTGGCCTGTGACAGGGAACGACGTCCAGTTCTCCGTTATCCGCTTTCCAAAGTCATTCAATGTCCACACCTCCCCGGGGCCTCACCTCTCAGTGGTCGCCGGGGTGGACTCCTCCTGCTCCTGCGCTGCACGGGGGCTGAGGCCTCAGCAGAGGAGCCGCAGGAGGGCGTGAAAGGCCCGTCTGGCCAGGCCCGGCCGCCCCCGGGTGGTGGCCGCGGGAGGGGCTGCGGAGCTGCCGTCTTGGGGGGGCCTGGCAGGGGCCGCCCCCGCCGCCTGCGCGGCCGGAGAGACGCCCACGCGACCCCTCCGCCGCCAACGCCTCCGCCTCCACCGCCGCCGCTCGTGCGGGGAGCGGGGCCGCCCCCCGGGGGCAGCAGGTCGGGGCCGCGGGGCGCTGGCGGGCACAGGGACTCCAGGGAGGGCGGGGAGGAGGGCACCGTCTCCAGGCTGGTGGGGGCGCACTGGCCCTGCCCACCCCCCGGCGGAGCGAGGGCACCGAGGGCTCCGGAGAAACCCCCTCCGAGGGCCGGGACGCCTCTCCGCTGGACGCCTCACGGGTGTCGGGGCCGGTGTGGCCCGGCCTCCTGTCCGCCGCCAGCCTGAGGATGCCGGAGGTGCCCATGATCTTGTCGAACCGCCTTTGGGACACCGAGTCCTGCACCGCCGCCTCGGAGAAGCCCAGGCCCTTCATCTGGTCCAGCAGCTGGGGGTCCAGGTCCCCAGGGCGGCTCGCTGTAGGGCTGCAGGCCCTCCTGGTCACCCAGGTTCACATGGCTTCCTCCGGGGCCGGCCGCTGCTCCGGGTCCACCGTCAGCAGCTTCTGGAGGAAAATCTTCCCCAGCCCGCTCATGAACCCAGGGAACTCGTACCGCCCGGCCAGAATGCGGTCCCGGATGTGCCCATAGGTGTCCCCCGGGAACGGCACGCACCCCGTTACACATTTATACAGCGAGGCTCCCACTGCCCACACGTCAGCCTTGCGGCCATCGTAGGGCTCCCGCCGCAGGACCTCGGGCGCCATGTAGTACAGGGTCCCGTAGACTTTCCTGAGCTTCTGGTCCTCGCTAACCTGGTGGCTGAAGCCGAAGTCGCCCAGCTTGGCGGTCATGTCTGCCTCCAATAAGATATTATCCGGTTTGACGTCCCTGTGAGCGAAGCCCAGCTGGTGAAAGTACTGCAGCGCCCAGACCGCCTGTCCAGGTGCGCCAGGAGGGCCCCACCTGGCACGGGCTGGAGCCCGAGGTGGACCTTGTCCGGGGTCACGATGACCTCCAGGAGGCGGGTCACGTTGGGATGGTTGAGCGAGCACTGGACTTCTCTAAGGGATTTCGGGACCCCACACCGCTCTACTGACTTTACCCCCACCTAGGTGCCCCTTGGCACATGTCTGCCCAACCGGACCTTGGCGCAGGCTCCCTCCCCTATAGACTCCCCAAGAACGTAATCCCCAATGCTGTGCTGCTGCTCCTAGGTGGTAGGCATGCCTGGAGAATTATGCGGCATGGTTAAAGCAAAAAAGAAAAATTTAAATCCTTATTTATAGGAATGGTTTGCACTTGATGAGGTCAGAGCTATAAATGGGCCAATCCCGGCTGGGAATGAACCATAGTGGTTTTTCTAACTTTTTGATCTCATGGCCCTTAAACTCTGTGAAATACAAAAAGACACACACTTTTATTTGGGATGTTGACATTTATTTTACTAGAAATAAAAATTATGTAGGGGCGCATACACACACACACAAAAGAAAAGTCTGACTTATTCTCATGCTCCAGTTCTCAGTTCAAATATCTCCTGCTTATTTCTCAGTTCAGATACCCCTGATCCATCCATCCATTGCTACCTACCTCACTCAGGCCATCACGTTTGTCATCTTCATAGCACTGACCACAGTGGGGCTGATTCTTGTTTACTGTCTGTCTTTCCCATTAAGGAGGGAGCATGGCTATAGTGTTCCCTGAGTCTAGCACACTGAGTGGCAACAAAGTGTCTAATAAATCTTTGTTCACTGGATTAACAGAAGAGTTTGTGGTAACAAAATGTGGCCAACTACTTAATTAAAGTGATTCATAAAATGTCTTAAAAAATAGTCATGTTCTGTCTTCACGCAGCTTTTGGGGCAGATAAGGTTGGACCAGGGAGGGCTGAGGTCTACGTGTCTAGGTACGTGGTTGCTCAGTGAGGCTGAGGAAAAGCCAGCTGGTAGGAGCCTGGCTGTAAAGGTTAAAGAAGGTGATTGGTCCTTCCACTGGGACTTGCTAAGGACGAAATAAATTTGGACCTGCACTAAGGCTGCAAGGTATGTTTACATTTTGAATACCCATTTCCAGGTGACACAAAAGACTTCTCTGGATGAAAGAATGTCTACAGAGGTACAAAGGCTGGGGTAATATGTTGGGGCAAGTTCTACCCTTTATGGAGGCAGAGAGGGAGCAGGCAGGCTTGAGGACACTTTGGGGGAGCCTCTGGCATACACTATTTCAAACTAATCTAAGAAAAATCCCTCCTTTCAGTACACTGAGTGTTTTAATCACACGTATGTTATTCTAGTAATCATTTTCTTTAATAGTTCAAAAAGTCTCAGCTTTGTGTGAAGGGAATCTTTAGAGGGATTAGCCTGTGAGCTTCTCCCTCTAGAACACCTTTGTTTGCTCACTTTTACCTTACTGCTGTGCTACTTGGCTCCTAGACATCATAGTCTTTAATGCTGAGCTGATTGGGACCCAAATGGGGGACTTTTCCTCAATTCTAAGCAGATGTTTACAAGTTACAGTCAGAGATTACAATAAACTCAGGAAGGAAAAGAGAGAAACTTTCAAAGAAAGTTGCCAGTGTAAGAGTTAACTATATCTGTTTGTAAAAATTGTATTAATAGTTACTTAAGAAATAATACCAGTAGGATTGAATATGTTCATAGCATAATCTCTTTCAGCTACATAAATACGGACTCAAAAATAAGACGTTTAATGTAAAACTGTCAAGGGAAAAGACAAGCTCAAAAACAGAGATTCAGGCAATCCTTTTTTTTTAAATATGCTACATCAATTATGTGTGCCTAATTGTGCCCAAATGAGCATATAGCTTTTTTATGTTTTTTCTTTTTTTTTTAATTTTCTTTTGTTTGCATGTGTTTTTTTCCCATTTACCTCCTCCTCTTCCCCTTCACCCCTCCTCAGCGTTCACCACACCATTGTCTGACCATGGGCTATGCATCTATGCATATAAGTTTTCCAGTTAATCTCTCCCCTCCGGACCCCAAGCTCACCCGGGACACCCGGCCCCTTTGGGACACACGGCTCACCCGGGACACACGGCCCCCTGGAACACACAGCTCGCCCGGGGCACACATGAAGAGTTCCTCTTTCGCTAAGAAAAAGATAAATCATTTGGGAGAGAAGACTTGCATACAAGTCCATGCTCACCCACTGCCAAGATTTTGTTATAAAGAGTTTTCAGCCTCACTCTCAGCTAATAAACTTGTTTCCTATCTCAGGACAAGGGGGAGGAGGGGGTGGAGTCATCACAAAGGAATTTCTTATACTTCCTGCCTGCTGCTCATGTCTATATACACCTCAGGATCCATATATCTCCAGCTCCTTTCCTCAGATTCCAGAGAAAAGATGATTTTTCTATCCAAGGTAAATACATGCTGTGCCCCAAAATCATGCCCTTCCACTGGCAGGCACTTGCTCCATCAATTACCACCCTCTCCCAGAATCTTCAACCTCCCTCTTCACTACAGTTTTCCTCTCACTACATAAGCATATGCTCACATCACAAAACAAAATACAACAATGATAACATAACAAAAAACTTCTCCCTTGATATTATATCAGCTGATGTCTACCCTAGGTATACTGTATTCCCTAAGATCTCTGAAAAGGAAAATCCTGACACCTCTGGTCCAACTCAGGTCAAGGCAATAAAATCCTTAAGTAGTGTTGTCCGAGCATTGGTATTTTAAAACAATATTTTAATAAATTTTTATTGATTTTAGAAAGAGATGAAGGGAGTGAGGGGGATGCCAATCAGCTGCTTCCCAGACGCTCCGACTGTTCATTGAACTGGTTGGCTCCCAGGACAAAGCTCAACCAACTGAGCCACTGCAGACAGGGACCAAGTATTGGTATTTTTAAAAACTACTTTGCTGTTCCGAAACCCATTTTTTTGGCTCAGTGGATAGAGCTTTGGCCTGTGGACTGAAAAGTCCCAGGTTTGATTCCAGTCAAGGGCATGTACCCTGGTTGCAGGCACATCCCCAGTAGGCATTGTGCAAGAGGCAGCTGGTCAATGTTTCTCTCTCATCTATGTTTCTAACTATCCCTCTCTATTCCTCTCTGTAAAAAATCAACAAAATATATTTTTTAGAAAGTACAAAAAACTACTTTATGATTTTCATACATAATCAGAGTTTTAAAATGTTGACCTACATAATTATATTTCTCCTCTTCCCTTAACATTCAATCTTCTAAAACCACATCTATTATATTTCAAAGCATTCATAAATATAATACCTAGTAGGGGCCCAGTGCACAAATGTGTGCACCATGAAAGGAACTGTGGGCCACAAGGTTGCAGTAGGTCCTAAGTGGGTCTCAGTCCATTCTCCCACCCCAGCCCGACCCCTCCCACCACAGCCCCTGGTCCCCTTTCTGTGGCAGCCCCCTCCTGCCAGGAGCCCCTTCTTTATACTGCTCCTTCCACGTGCTGATAGTGCCGGCCCAACCCTGTTCACACAAACCCGCTGATAGTGTGGAGCACAGTGATTGGGCTGGCACCAGCAGGGGGTGTGAGCGGCGGCTGCAGCCCCAATCGCCCCTCAGGAGCAGGGGGAGGTGGAAAAGCCCTCACGGTTCATCAGGCCCTGCAGCCGAGAGCAAGGGCCCACTCCAGTGCCACCTGTGGGGTGAGCAACTCCAGCGCTGCCAACAGGTGTGAGTGTCAGGCAGGAGGACTGCAGCACCTGGAAGCAAAGAATTTTCAGTGACCACCAGAGACTCATCCCAATGACAGCTACTGGCGCCCCACCTTGTTCTGGGGCCCCTACTCACCTGCTCCACCATCCTGCTGAGGCCCACACCCTCCATGTTCCACACACGCCCCCGGGTGGTCATCGCATGTCATCACTGACCAGTTCAGTTTTTCAGTGGTTCCACCATTAGGTCTATTTCCATATTAGCCTTTTTTATATATAGGATTGGAGAGTAAAGATATATTTATATGGTGGAATTAGCAGCAATTGTTAAAATATTGGATACACTGGTGTTAAAAACTGATGCTTAAACCATTGGTGCCATTTATCAAGATAAGAAATACTGGAATCTGTAGATTACTTTGGGCAATATGGAGATTGTAATGATATTAATTCTTCCAATCCATGTACAGGTATATTCATCCATTTGTTTGTATCTTCCTCTAATTCTTTTTTGAATGTGCTATAGTTTTTGAGGTACACATCTTTTACCTCTTTAATAAGATTTATTCAAAGGTCTGCTATTTTTTTGTTGGAATTGTGACCTTAGGGCATGATAAAAAGTGGAGGGTAAAGGTATTAAGACCAAACTGTAAATTCTCCCTATTTCTCTTTTCCCCTTTCCAGGGCTGAGTGTAGATGTGGTTGTGAACTGCCTTTTGCTCCTTGGATGAGGGGCAGTATTTTAAGGATGGAAGAGCAACAGAAGGAAAACTCTCTGAGTCTCTAACACAGGAGAGATAGCATGAAAGAGCAACCCATACTACCAATTAAAGGGCACACACTAAAAGTAAGGCTATCATTCCATTTGAGATTTATTCTCTTCAGATGGTGCATTTTAAACTACTATCCGTTTTAGTCTTTATTCCAACTATCATGTATTACTTAATCCCCAAATTGGAATTTTGTCTTTTTAAATATACTTTATTGATTTTTTGCAGAGAGGAAGGGAGAGGGATAGAGAGTCAGAAACACTGATGAGACAGAAACCTCTATCAGCTGCCTCCTCCACACCTCCTACTGGGGATGTGCCCACAATCAAAGTACATGCCCTTGACCAGAATTGAACCTGGGAACTTTCAGTCCTCAGGCTGATGCCCCATCCATTGGGCCAAACCGGTTTGGGCCAAATTTGAGTTTTAAGGTTTGTTTCGAGGCTATGAAATGGTGAAGTTGTGTATGTAAGCCCTGCTTCACATCTGCAACTGCAGTGAATAATATCAGTGGACATAACTGAGTACTGAACTACAACTCCAGTTCTATTCCCACTCTGTGGGAACCTTTGTCTTATACTGGAGCTGTCTGTTTTAGCTCCCTTGTAATGGTAGTGCATGGTACACACAGAGAATATACTGAATAAATATCTATTTATTAAAAATTAAAGAATTACAACTGATCATGCATTTATCTTACTGATGTGACTTTTTGGAAGCTCACAGCTAAAATGGACTATACAACTCTTGCAATTGTACAAGATCTTAGTGGCTTAGTGGTAAACAAGGGTGTGGTATAGAGCTTGGGTGTAAATATGGATTCAGTTCTTGAGGAATATTCTTGAGAGATTCACTTAAGCTCATCAAGTTTCTAGCTCCTCATCTTTAAAATCTTGATAACACCAAGTACTTCAAGCTTTGCAATGAGATAATATAAAGGCACTTGACTATCACAGGGGTTCAGTATTTGTTGGTTCTCCTATTAAAGTAAGCATCAAGTTCATGTGTTTCTTCTCCTCTTTATAAAAGTAAACATCAGATAGTAAAAGTAAGGCTATCATCCCGTTTGAGACTTATTCTCTTCAGAGTTCTCTTAACAATATCATTCTCTTTGTAATAGACTATTAAATGTTTCTAAGCTTATATAGAGGACTGCATGGCCCAAAGGCTTGTATATATGATACGTATCTAACACGGACCCTTATGTTGTTACATCGCAGCTTTTTCTTTCTGATTGAAGATAGATAGCCAGAGTCTCTTAACAGAGGGAATAGAGTTTATTTATATTTGTTCTATAGAATCTTTCTTCTCATGGTTTCATTATTTATTCTCTTTGTTTATTTTATTTTATTCATTTTTGAATATTATTTATCACATTTTTTTAAATTAAGGTATTATATGTGTACATAGCTTACCACCCCCGCCACCACACACACACCTCTCATACATGCCCTCCATCCCCAGAGATTTGTGTCCATTGGTTGTACTTATATGCATGCATACCAGTCGTTCGTTAGATCTCTTATATCCCCCAGATCTCCCTGCCTTCCCCGCTGTCATTTGACACTCTGCTTGTTGCTTTACTGTCACTATATCTACCTTACTGTTTATTAGTTTATAATGTTCTTTATTATCCATAAATGAATGAGGTCATGTGGTGCTTCTCTTTCATTGACTGGCTTATTTCACTCAGCAAGTTATTCTCCAATACCATCCAGGTTGCTGCAAATGATGAGAATTCCTTCTTTTTTATGGCAGCATAGTATTCCATTGTGTAGTTCTACCATGGTTTTCTGATCCAATCATGTGATGACGGGCACCTAGGCTGTTTCCAAGTCTTAGCTATTGTAAATTGTGCTGCTATGAACATAGGGGTGATGCATATATCCTTTCTGATTGGTGTTTCTAGTTTCTTGGGATATATTCCTAGGAGTGGGATTACTGCGTCAAATGGGAGTTCCATTTTTAGTGTTTTGAGGAAGATTCATACTGTTCTCCACAGTGGTTGCACCAGTCTGCATTCCCACCAGCAGTGCACGAGGGTTCCTTTTTCTCCGCAACCTCGCGAACATTTGTGGTTTGTTGATTTGTTGATGTTGGCCATTCTGACAGGTGTGAGATGGTACTGCATTGTCGTTTTGATTTGCGTCTCTGGGATAATTAGTGACTTTGTGCATGTTTTCATGTGCCTCTTGGCCTTCCTTCTGTCTTGTTTTGAGAGGATTCTATTTAGGTCCATTGCCCATTTTTTTAATTGGCTCATTTATTTTCCTTTTATTGAGTTGTATAAGCTGTCTGTAGATGTTGGAGATTAAACCTTTATCAGTGATACCATTTGCAAATATGTTCTCCCTTACAGTGGTTTTCTTGTTGTTTTGTTGATGGTTTCTTTTGCTGTAAAAAAGCTTTTTATTTTGATGTAGTCCCATTAGTTCATTTTCTCTTTAGCTTCCATTGCCCTATGGTTAGTATCAGTGAAGAAGTTCTTTAGGCATATGTTTGAGATTTTGCTGCCTGTGGATCCCTCTAGTATTTTTATGGTTTCCCGTCTTACTTTTAAGTCCTATATCCATTTTGAGTTTATTTTTGTGTATGGTGTAAGTTGGTGATCTAGATTCATTCTTTTGCATGTATCTCTCCAATTACACCAACACCATTTATTGAAGAGACTGTCTTGACAACATTGTTGGCTCGTGCCTCCTTTGTCAAATATTAATTGAGCATAGTGATTTGGGTTGATATCTGGATTCTCTAATATATTCCATTGATCTATACATCTGATCTTGTGCCAGTACCAGGCTGTTTTGAGAACAGTGGCTTTGTAATACAGCTTGAAATCTGGTATTGAGATTCCACCTACTTTACTCTTCTTTCTCAGGTTTGCTGATGCTATTCGAGGTCTTTTATTGTTCCAAATGAATTTTTGGAGAGTTCTTTCTAGGTCAGTGAAATATGTCTTTGTTATTTTAATGGGGAGTGCATTGAACCTATAAATTGTTTTGGGAAGTATAGACATTTTGATGATGTTGATTCTACCAATCCATGAACATGGTATGTTCTTCTATCTGTTTACATCTTCCTCTCTCTCTTTTTTCAGTGTTGTGTAGTTTTCCGTATAGATGTCTTTTACCTCCTTAGTTAAATTTATTCCCAGGTATCTTAATTTTCTTGGTTCGATGGTAAATGCGATTGCTTTTTTGGTCTCTGTTTCTGTAAATTCATTGTTGGTGTACAGAAATGCCATCGATTTCCTGGTGTTAATTTTGTATCTAGCTACATTGCCAAATTCATTTATTAAGTCTATTAGTTCTTTGATGGAGTCTTTGGAGTTTTTTTTATGTACAATATCATGTCATCTGCAAATAAGGATAACTTTACTTCTTCTTTTCCGATTTGGATGCTTTTATTTCCTCTTCTTATCTAATTGCAATGGCGAGTACTTCCAGTACAATGTCAAACAGGAGGGGTGAGAGTGGGCATCCCTGTCTTGTTCCTGTTCTAAGAGGGAATGGCTTTAGTTTTGCCCATTGAGTATGATGTTGGCTGTGGGTTTATCATATATAGCTTTTATTATGTTGAGGTATGATCCTTGTACTCCCACCTTGTTGAGAGTTTTTATCAGGAAAGGGTGTTGGATTTTAACAAATGCTTTTTCTGCATCAATTGATATGACTATATGATTTTTATCTTTCAGTTTGTTTATGTGATGTATCACGTTTATTGATTTGCGGATATTGTACCATCCTTGCATTCCTGGAATAAATCTTACCTGGTCATGGTGTATGATCTTTCTGATGTGCTGCTGGAGCCGATTTCCTAGAATTTTGTTGAGGATTTTGGCATCTATGTTCATGAGGGATATTGGCCTTGTAATTCTCTTTCATTGAGTTCTTTATCTGGTTTTGGTATTAGGGTGATGCTGGCTTCATAGAAGGAGTTTGGAAGTGTTCCTTCCTCTTGAATTTGTTGGAATAGTCTGAGGACGATAGGTTTTGGTTCTTCCTTGAATGTTTGGTAAAACTCTCCTGTGAAGCCATCTGGCCCTGGGCTTTTGCTTGCTGGAAGCTTTTTGATGACTGTTTCAATTTCTTCCCAAGTAACTGGTCTATTGAGATTTTTAGATTCTTCCTGATTGAGTTTTGGAAGGTTGTATTTTTCTAGGAATATGTCCATTTATTCCAGGTTGTGCAGTTTGTTGGAATGGAAATGCTCATAGTATTTTGTAACAATCCTTTGTATTTCGGTGGGGTCTGTTGTTATTTCACCTCTTTCCTTTCTGATTGTGTTTATTTGTGTCCTCTCTCTTTGCTTCTTGGTTAGCATGGCTAGAGGTTCATCAATCTTGTTTATCCTTTCAAGAACCAGCTCTTGGTTCTGTTGATCTTATGTATTGTTTCTTTGGTCTCTATGTCCTTTATCTCCACTCTGATTTTTATTATTTAAACCAGAGTTTTAAAATGTTGACCTACATAATTATATTTCTCCTCTTCCCTTAACATTCAACCTTCTATAACTACATCTATTATATTTCTTTTTTTTTCAAATTTTTTTTATTAAGGTATTATATGTGTACATATCTTACCATTGCCCCCCCCCTCCCACCCACCTCCCATTCATGCCCTCCCTCCACAGAGTTCTGTGTTCCTCGGTTGTACTTATATTCATGCATACCAGTCCTTCAGTTGTTCTCTTATCTCCCCCCCACGTCCTTCCCCTCCCCGCTGTCATTTGACAATCTTCTTGTTTTATGATGACTATCTCAGGATCACAGGAATAGAATCCGCTCCTCATTTGGCAGTCTGCTTGTTTTATAGTGACTATCTCAGGACCACATGAATAGAATCCGCTCCTCCTCTGGTTCTCACTGCCCCTCCCCCTGGGTCCCACTGCTTCCCCTGGGGCACACGGCTCTCCCGTTGCACACATACCCCTGGGACACACGGCTCACTCGGGGAACAGGGCCCCCTGGGACACACGGCTTGCCCGGGATACCCTGCCCCTTTTGAGGAAACACGGCTCACCCGGGGCACCTGGCCCTATGGGACACACGGCTCACCCGGGGCACACGGCCCCCTGTGACACACGGCTCACCCGGGTCACAGGGCCCCCTGCAACACACGGCTCTCCTGGGGCACACAGCCCCCTGGGACACATGGCTCACCCGGGGCACATGGCCCTCTGGGACACATGGCTCACCCGGGGCACACGGCCCTCTGGGACACATGGCTCACCTGGGACACATGGCCCCCTGGGATACACGGCTCACCCGGGGCACAGGCCCCCCCTGCGACATATGGCTCACCCAGGGCACACGACCCCTCTGCGATGCTGGGGTCACATTTTGGAGGGGCCGCGCTAGCTCCTTGTTAGCACGGCAGGCAGGCTGGGATGGTTGCAGGCAGGCTGAGATGGCTGCAGGCAGGGAGACCGCCCTCAAAGGTGACTCGTTTGGTGAGGAAGTGGAGCACCTGCGGGCGAGGAGGCTAAGTTCTGAGGCCGCACACTCCCTGAGCCCAGGGCGTAGTGAGGTCTGTTCTCGGTGTATTTCCTTTATTCCTGGCGGCGGCGGTTGTGGGTGGCAGTTGGTGGTGCGGCATTGACGGTCGCTCCTGTGGTGCAATTTACACTGTAGTTTTAAAGTTCACATGGAGGCAGTGGCGGGAGCTTTAGCTTGGCCATGGGGCAGCTGAGGGAGGACTCGCCGGGCCTGCTAACAGAAGGCGCCGTGCTGGCTCCTCAGCAGCATGGCGGGTGTGCTGGGAAGGTTGTGGGCAGGCTGAGATGGCTGCGGGCGGAGAGTTCCAACTCAATGGTGTCTCCTTTGGTGCGGAAGCGGAGCTGCTGTGGACACAGAGGCTAAGTACTGAAGCGACACTCTCTCTGAGCCCGGGGTGTAGTGAGCTCTGATTTCGCTAGATTCCCATTCTCGGGGTCGGCGGTGAGTGCGGCAGCGACGGTAGCTCCTGTGTCTCAATTTACCCTGTAGTTTTAAAATCCACATGGCGGTAATGGCGTAAGCTTTGGAGCCGGCTGCTGGCGGTGGCGGCGGAAAGACTCGCTGGGGTGCAAAGGGAAGGCGCTGCGTCATCTCCGCGCCAGCACGGTGCGTGGAGGCCGGGCCGAGTCGGCCGCGGGCTGGGAGACACCGAGCCATTTCTTTGCCAACACAACGCGCGGAAACCAGGCAGAGCCGGCTGCTGGCGTTGGCGGTGACACAAGGACTTGCCGGGTGTCATAAACAGAAGGTGCCACACCAGCTCCCCATCAGTAAGGTGCGTGCGGAGACCGGGCCTAGCAGGCTGGCCGGGAGACACCGAGCCAGCTCCTCGGGATGGTTGTGAGCAGGCACCGAAGGCACTGCGAAGGTCCCATATCAGCTACCTGGTTCCCCTGGCTGGTGGGCTGGCCCAGTCCCTGTGCCCCGGGCTGAACGAGGTCTGGCTTCCCTCATTCCTGGCGGCATCATCTCTGGCAGGTCCAGTTTCGCCATAGTTTTAAACTCCACATGGCAGCAGCGGCGCCCTGCTTGGTGTCTAGATGTAGCCTTCCCATTTCTGGGCCGAGCTGGCTGGGGCTGGGAGACACTGCAGGATCTCTTCGCCCGCATGGCGAGCGTGGGGGGCTGGGACGAGTTGGCTGGGGACTGGGTGACGCTGCGCCCCCTCCTCTCCAGCATGGCAGGTGGGCTGGGATGGGTGCGGGCCGGGATGATTGTGGGCAGGGAGGTCGCGCTCTAGGGCTTCTTGTCCAGGCAGGAGCTAAAAGGCACAGCAGAGGCCAGCATCAGATCCCAGGGCGGCCGACAGGTCTGGCTCACTCCCTGGGCCCCGGGGCAGAGCGAGTTCTGGCTTCCCTCATTCCCGGTGGCAGCGGCTCCAGCAGGTCCAGTTTCGCCATAGTTTTAAACTCCACATGGCAGCAGCGGTGTCCTGCTTTGTGCCTAGTTGTAGCCTTCCCATTTCGCCAGGTTTCCTATGGGTCTTCCTAATCATTTTTCATTATACTATACTGCCTATTGATTAAATGGGGGTCCTGAATATGTTAGCATAGTCATGGAGAAAATTATGTACACGACTCCCATTATTTCTGTTATATGCTTTTATTCTGATGTGACTTAGCTTATATTTGATGTTTCTTTTTCATTCATCCTGCCTGGGGTTTCATGCCATTATGAATATGTATCTTGCACTCTTTAATTTTATTTGGTTATTTGTCAGCCATTATCTTTTCTAATTTTTTTTCTTACTCATTATTTTCTGTCCTGAAACATTAGATATATAAACCTTTTAAAAATATCTATTTTATTGATATTTTACAGAGAGGAAGGGAGAGAGATAGAGCGGTAGAAACATCGATGAGAGAGAAACATTGACCAGTTGCGTCTTGCACACCCCCTACTGGGGATGTGCCTGCAGCCAAGGTACATGCCCTTGACCGGAATCGAACCCGGGACCTTTCAGTCCTCAGATCGACTCTCTATAGATATATATACCTTTTGACGATAGCTTTTATATTTCCTATATTCTATTTTTCTGTCTTTTTGCGCTCTCTCTCTCTCTCTCTCTACACACACACACACACACACACACACACACACACACCCATGCACACACTACAGGTACGATGTATGAAGTTGGAAAATGATGCACAGGGGTTGGTGTTGGGGGGTGTCCCTCAGCCCAGTCTGTACCCTCTCCAATCTGTGACCCCTTGAGGGATGTCCAACTGCCCATTTAGGCCAGATCCCAGTATGATTTGGTCTAAATGGGCAGTAGGACATCCCTCTCAAAACCCAGGCCTGCTGGATCCCATATGCTCGCCTGCCTGCCTTCCTGATTGCCCCTATCTGCTTCTGCCTGCCAGCCTGATCACCCCCTAGCCACTCCCATGACAACCTGATTGATGCTTAATTCCTTTCCTGCCAGCCTGATTGCCCCTAACTCCCCTCCCCTGCAGGTCTGGTCACCCCAAACTGCCCTCCCCTGCAGGCTTGATCACCCCCAACTGCCCTCCCCTGCAGGCCTGGTCCCTCCCAACTGCCCTTCCTTGCTGGCCTGATCACCCCCAACTGCCCTCCCTTGCAGGCCTGGTGCCTCCCAACAGCTCTCCCCTGCTGGCCATCTTGTGATGGCCATCTTCTGTCCACAGAGGGGCAGTATATTTAACCACATGGGGTCAGCTACCTTAGACCTCATGGGGGTAGCCATCTTGGGTGTTGGAGTGACAGTCCATTTGCATATTATTCTTTTATTATATATATTCGGTTGACAAATTGTGACTTGTTATAAATCCTGGTTTTTAAATTTTTAACTTCAACTCACATTTCCATGTGGGTCTAGTTTTTCTGGAATTTGTTGTTCTTGTTAACTCTTATTTATGGTATCTTATTATGTTGTATATTTCATGTCATTTTTGAAGTCACCTATTTATTTCCCTTAAAATATAGGCTTTGGGATGAAAGTTTGTTCTTTAAAGAGGATTTTTCAGATGCAGGGAAATATAAACAATCTAAAATAATTTGTGCTAATGTGGGGGCCTGATGTGGTGGGATCTCCCTTTTCTGTGTCCCGCACGGAAAGAGAGATGAACGAACCGGTTCTAAGGGGAGGCGGCCAGGGATTGAGAAATATTCGAAATAAAGAGAGAAGACACAGAGATAGATTTTAAGCTGGGAGCTGGGAGGGCCGCTGACCTCTCCTGTAGGAGAGGCAGACTGACAACCTCCTGAGCCACGCAGCACATCTATTTAGACTCCAATCCAACAAGGGGGTTTCACAGAAAAACAAGGAGCCTGGGAGGGCCCCTGTCCCACCCACTCCTTCCTCCTGGACAAACACAAGCCAGGAACTACGAACATCTGTGAACTCTCAGGATGGGAGTACAAATGTCATGATTCTGCCAAAACCCCCGGCCCAGTCAGCAACAATCTAAAGACTATCCAGGTGTCTTCCCATTTGGCCCTCTACATGCTACATTTTATGGGAATATTTTCTGATGACAATTGAAATGAATTTTAGCTGCAAATCCATGAAAGATTCAACTTGGGTTAAATAATTTAAAGAGGAGATTTTTTCCCTTTTGCTGAATTCTGAGTTTTGAGACAGATAATTTAATTATTTCCTGTCCTCTGGTTGTTTATAAGTGATTGGGCTTCCATATTTATGTGGAATTGTCTGTTTTACTTGTCTACTATAGGTGAATTTTGAGTTTTGCCTCCTCAAACTGTGAGGCTATGGAAATTGATCTTCCTATTCATGAGATTGAACTAATTTTCTCACACTGAAAATAGGATTTATTATTCTGCTATTCTCTTTTCCTACCATATTCATTTAGATTTTGAACTGCAAATTGTTTACTTTCTAAACAACTCATTTGGAAACATTTTATAAAATCTTCTTCCAGTTTTTTTCCATTATAATATAATTTGTGTTTTTCAATGATTCATTAAAACTTGTGTTTCTGATTTATCAACTTTGGGTAATATTAACTCCTCTTTAAGAAAATAGGACAAATTAGAATAGTCTTTCTCTAATCATTTTCCCACCTCAGAATTTTTATTACAGAATTTATTACTCCATTTCCATGTTTTTTTAGCAGCACTAATTTTGTATGAAAATAGGTCAGTACCAGTTCTTTTTGAAATTGCTTCCTTTATCTTTTGGTTGTCTGGATTACATAGTTCATTAGCTCTTTTGAAATCTTATTTTTTAAATGAACCAATGGATGCTATCTTCCCTCAATTTGTACACATTTGAGAATACCTGTCATTGCCTTCATACTTAAATAAGAATATACTTATGCATTCTATTTTTAGGTGACACTTTTACTTGGTACTTTGTAGACATTGCTTCATTAAATATATGATACTAGGAGCCCAGCACGCAACATCAAGTGGCGCCTCCCACCCACCTGCAACCCTGCCTTGACACCTGAACCTGTCCACACAGAGCTGCAGCACGCCTGGCCACGCCCCCACACCCTCTGGCCTTCTCTGGCTACTTCAAGGCCTGCCCTCAGGTGGTCCTGCCTCCTCCTGGTGCCTCCCCGCCTCCAACCCGTCTTTGGAGCAATGCCCCAGCTAATATGCTAATGGGCTTAATTTTACCCATTATGGCGTCCCCACCATTAGCACATTAGCTCTTTATTAGTATAGATTATATTTTGTTGTGGAAAACTGATATACTAACTTTATTAGTATAGATTATATTTTGCTGTGGTAAACTATCTCCATAACTGATTTGTGTCCCTATATCCGAATAACATTTTCTTTATCTTTCATCAATAACTCACCCAAGAAACATGTATTGTCAACAAATAACAAATCCACACAAATTTGTCTTGGAATGTAATTATTTTCAAACTAAAGATTAAATTATTTTTTCAATTCTGGAAAATTTCGGATATATATATATACATATATATATATATCTCCAAAATTACCCCATCTCATAATTTTTATTACACAATTTATGACTCCATTTCTATGTTTTAAATTTTTGTTAAAAATTAAAAGTTACCAAATATATATATATATATATATATATATATATATATATATATATATATATATATATATTAGAGGCCTAGAGCACAAAATGTGTGTACTCAGGAGGGTCCCTATATCTGCTCTGTGCCCTCTCACAGTCCAGGAGCCCTCAGATGGTGTCCAGATGATGGGGAGCAGGCCTAAGCCAGCAGTCAGACATTCTTAGTGCTGCAACTGAGGCAGGAGAGACTCCCACCACCGCTGCTGCACTGGTCAGCCTTGCTTCTTCATATTTTATTCTAAATGTGATTATTTCTGCCTTTTTTAGATTTCTGCGTCTGTTCTATAGGTGTTGTTTCTCAATTATTAGTCTGTCATGTCCATTTTGGCATATTTGTTTACCTATATCTGTTGTTTAAATACCATTAGTCCATTTGTTTACCTACATTTGTTTTCATATATTTTGTGTAGGTTTAGATTTAGGTATACTCAGGCATTAAAAGTCTATGTATGAAACTTAGGTGTTACATATAATAATAAATCCTAGACATTCTTCTATATTAGAATACTCCATATTGAAGATTATATATTTTCATTTCATACATACTCCATAATAACATTTTTTACTGATAGTCATTTAACTTCTCTATATTTATTTGTTTTTAATTAATATGGCAAAGAATCCCTCTCAATATTATTTTATAGTTTTGTATGTTTTATTGTATGATGGACTAGAGGCCCATTGCACGGATTCATGTACTGGGGCGGGGAGCGGGGGGTCCTTCAGCCTGGTCTGTGCCTTCTTGCAATCTGGGTCCCCTTGAGGGATGTCAGTAAAATAGTTGTCAAGTTTTCAGATTAATTTTAATTGCTAATTAAAATCAGTAAATATTCAAGAATATTTCATTATACAAAAAGCTGTTCCTTAAGTACTAACTAAAATTTCTATTGGTAGTTCATTTCATGGTTAAATTGCTTAACATGCAATTAATCCTAAAGCAGTCATACTTTGGTACAAATATTAAAAGTTATCAAAACTGCATCATAAAATTTTTCCAAAAGTCTCCAAATAATTAAATAAAAAAGGGGGGGGATAGTGGGAAAATACCATGTAAGGGAAAATATCCTGTAAGTAATTTACACCTAGACAAAAATTTTTACTTTGAAAAATTAATTTTTATTTATAATGCTGGTAACAAGGCACCTATGAAAAATCTTATGGTATCAAAATAAGCCAAAGGAAATTCATTTGGACAAAGATCAAAAGGATCCTAAGTCTAATTTATAGAAAAGATTTCTTTATTAACCTGTGGGCGAGAATATGTTTATATTTCCAGAAAACTCCAAGATTGTATGGGTTCCTATAACCACGGATCCCAGAGAGGACGTGATAGGGATGTTCCAGCTATAGAATAAGTAGAAGCTCATAAGAACAGAGGAGAAATATTCCAGAAATAAAGATAGTGAAGATACCTTGCCATAATAGCAGCCACCACCTGTGCATTGGTGCAGGTTACCCAGGACCAAGGGCAAGGAAGGTTGGTGTGCACGGACTTCTAGACATGTGTGCCCAACTTCTACCTAGAAGTCAATGTTTGATGCTTTGTGTTCTACCAGGACCCCTGACTTGAGGGGCTTGCCTTCTTTCTAACACAGGGTATTAAGTGCCACATTAAAAGAGATGCTATACCTCAGGCATTAACCATTTTTTACAGATGGATCAAGGTCTAGAAAGGCTGGAAGCAAGGAAGCAAAGGTCCTTCAAACCTCTTATATTTTAGTAGAAATACAAGCTCCTATTTATACCTTAACAGATTTTACTACAGAGCCCATCAACCTATAGTAATAGTGCTTTTGTGGTAAGTATAAGCAAAAATTATTGAAACAGCAACTATAGGGCACACTCATTCAGAGGATATTTTCGTATAATTTCCAGCCTTTAAAATGTCAGAGAAGGACAATCTCCATGTTTTATTGGAAGCAATGTCCTCAGTGTGTTATCCACATCTCTGTGCCAACTTTAGGAGTAAATCCCCATTTAAACTTAAACCTAATCAAATCTGGTAAAATGTATTATGTCACTCAGTAGTGGAAAGAGCCAATCGTACTCTTAAAATCATTTGAAAAGGGGTAGACAGATGTTATGTGTCACCTCAAAAGAAGCTGGCATGCTTTTTATACTTTTAAATGTTTTGAATTGTGATGCAGAGGATAGTACAGCAGGAGGAAGGCATCAGGCCTCCTGTACAGTAACCTCCACCAAATCAGCTAGGTGGAAGGAAGCATAAACCAGACGAGTTTTATCAGATTCAGAAATAATGTGGGAAAGAGGTTGTATTTTATATCTTTCCAGAAGAAGCAATGCAGCCAATTCAGGTGCCGGAGCGTGACGTCCGTCACCACAGTGGACTCACAGAAGCTCCTGTGCTGCTTCACACAAAAGGACTGAGAGTTGCCCGTTGACAGCAAAGCAGAAGGAGAAGAAAACTGAAAGCGATGCAAGGGACTGTGGTGCCGACATGGAATCATCTGAAGAAGTTAAAAGACTGAAGTGGAAGCTACTTCTTCAACAATGTACCTGCTCATACTAGCATCTGTTAGCTTCCCGTCTTCTGCAAAGTCTTGTACAGCCCAGTCCAAGGACTCTGAGTAAATATACACCAGCAGCAAAGGAGACTTTCTTTCATTTGGTAGCTAAAAGTGTTAATATGTCCATAGTTCTGATTTCTCATATTGTTGTTTTGCATTGGCATTGTTTTATTATTATTTAATAGCCAGAGTTTTGCTCTTGACATTCAAGTTTTGAAAATCATAACATGCATGTATTTAGATTTGCAGTGACATTATTTGCAATTGTTTTAAATTAGAGTTTTATTCTTAATGTTTACATTTTTAAAATATATATTTTATTGATTTTTTAACATAGAGGAAGAGAGAGAGATAGCTAGAAACATCGATGAAAGAGAAATATCGACCAGCCGCCTCTTGCACACCTCCTACCGGGGATGTGCCCTCAACCAATGTACATGCCCTTGACCAGAATCGAACCTGGGCCCTTTCAGTCCGCAGACCAATGCTCTACCACTGAGCCAAACTGGTTTCGGCTTAATGTTTAATTTTTTTTAAAAAAAGGAAGGGTGAGGGGGCGGTCCAAGATGGCAGCATAGATAACTTGTAAGTGCTGCCTCTCACATCCACATCAGAGCTGCAACTGGGGATCGTATCTGAGATCTGAAAAAGCCACAACTTTGGAGATCACTGAGCAGCTGTGGGCCCTGATCGATGTGGACACTCGGATTCCACAGAAAGGTTGGATTTTACCTGGGATAAGTGGGTGTCTGTGTCCCAGCAGTGACAGTAGCAGAGACAAAAGCTGCGCGCTGGGACTGTGTGCTGAGATCGCGTGCTGGGATCTCGGAAATCTGTGTCCACAAAAGCCCTTCGATATTGGGTCTGGCGTGACCCAACAGAGTGGACGTGAGCCTCAGGGTTTCCAATTGTATGGTTCTCCAGAGAGCAACCCATTCTGATCTGACACGGAGGGAGAACATAGTTGCAAAGGCATACAGTCTGTATGTAAGTTCGCCCAGACTGGCCCATTGCACACCAAGGCTGGCTCCCCTGCAACCCTTTGCTTCTGATTACAAAGGAGAGGCAACCCGCTTTGGCTGGCCCTGAGAGGCTGCCGGGGAAAACTGCTTTTCTGGGAGCTGGGAAGCAGAGCCGGGGAGAGACCAGCTGTGATTCAGCTCCGAGGCAAAATCAGTATTGAATCCCATAGAAAAAGGCTAGAATAGCCAAAAACGTGAACATAAATTCAGAAACACTGCTACCTAGGGGCTGGAGTATAGATTGACTGTGTTTATCACTAGTTTTATTTAATCAAAAACCAAGAAACTAAGAAATCAACATCTTAAAATTAAGGACTAGCTTACAACACTGAGGTGCAGAGGAACGCAGGAAACTGCAATACTGTCTGAACTGAAACAGGCGCGCCCAACAGAATAATGGAGGAAGTGAATGGCCTTCACAACTGCATTTTTTTTTTGCTAATTTTTATTATTATTTTTCATTTTAATTTTCATTTTTTGCATCTTTTACTTAAGAAACGAATTGTTTCCTTTTTTCCTCTTTTGATTTTAACTTTTTGATTATTACATTTTTAGGTTCACTCAGCATTATTACTATTGCTATTTTAACTTTTTTGTTTCCTTTTATTTCTTTCTTTTATTTTTTTATTTTCTTTATTAAGGTATTTATTAAGGTATTATCTGAGTACATAGCTTACCATTGCCCCCCCTACCTCCCATTTATGCCCTCCCTCCCCAGAGTTCTGTGTTCGTTGGTTGTACTTATGATCATGAATACCAGTCCCTCGGTTGTTCTCCTATCTCCCCCCAGGTCTCCTTCGCCTCCCCGCTGTCATTTGACAATCTGCTTGTTTTATGGTGACCATCTCAGGACCCCATGAATAGAATCCGCTCCTCATTTGGCAGTCTGCTTGTTTTATAGTGACTATCTCAGGACCATATGAATAGAGTCCGCTCCTCCTCTGGTTTTAACCGCCCCTTCCCCTGGGTCCCACTGCTTCCCCTGGGACACTAGGCTCACCCAGGGCACTCGGCCCCCTGGGACACTCGGCTCACCCGGGGCACCCGTCCCCTTTGGGGGATATGGCTCACCCCGGGCACATGGCCTCCTGGGACACTCGGCTCACCCGGGGCACAGGGCCCCGTGGGACACACGGCTCACTCCGGGCACTCGGCTCACCTGGGGCACACGGCCCCTGGGACACTCGGCTCACCCGGGGAACTCGGCCACCTGGGACACTCAGCCCACCCGGGGCACTCGGACCCCTGGACACACGGCTCACCGGGGCACTCGGCCCCATGGGACACTAGGCTCACCCGGGGCACTCGGCCCCATGGGACACTCAGCTCACCCAGGACACTACCCCTGGACACACGGCTCACCCAGGGCACTCGGCCCCCTGGACACACGGCTCACCCGGGGCACTCGGCTCACCCGGGACGCCCGTCTCCTTTGGGGGATATGGCTCACCCGGGGCACTTGGCCCCCTGGGACACACGCCTCAGCCGGGGCACTCAGCCCCCTGGGACACTCTGCTCACCTGGGGCACTCGGCCCCTGGGACACACGGCTCACCCGGGGCACTCCGCTCACCCGGGGCACTCGGCCCCCCCGGACACTCTGCTCAACCGGGGCACACGGCCCCCTAGGACACTCGGCTCACCCGGGACGCCCGTCCCCTTTGGGGGATATGGCTCACCCGGGGCACACGGCCCCCTGGGACACTCGGCTCACCCGGGGCACTCCGCTCACCCGGGGCATTCGGCCCCCCCGGACACTCTGCTCAACCGGGGCACACGGCCCCCTAGGACACTCGGCTCACCCGGGGCACTCGGCCCCCTGGGACACATGGCTCACCCGGGGCACCCGTCCCCTTTGGGGGATATGGCTCACCCGGGGCACACGGCCCCCTGGGACACTCGGCTCACCCGGGGCACTCCGCTCACCGGGGGCACTCGGCCCCCCGGGACACTCTGCTCACCCGGGTCACACGGCCCCCTAGGACACTCGGCTCACCCGGGGCACTCGGCCCCCTGGGACACATGGCTCACCGGGGGCATTCGGCTCACCCGCGGCACACGGCCCCCTGGGACACTGGGCTCATCCGGGGCACACGGCCCCCTGGGACACATAGCTCACCCGGGACACCCTTCCCCTTTGGGGGGTATGGCTCACCCGGGGCACATGGCCCCCTGGGAACCTCGGCTCACCCGGGGCACATGGCCCCTCTAGGGTGTTGGGGTCGCATATTGGAGGTGCCGTGCCAGCTCCTTGCTAGCATGGCGGGCAGGCTGGGACAGCTGCAGTTGGGCTGAGATGGTTGCAGGCGGGGGGACCACCTTCAAAGGTGTCTCGTTCGGTGTGGGAGCGGAGCAGCTGCAGACATAGAGGCTAAGTTCTGAGGTCGCCCATTCCCTGAGCCCAAGGCGTGGTGAGCTCTGCTCTCAGTGGATTTCCTTTATTCGCAACGACAGTGGCGGGTGGCGGTGCCAGGTGCAGCAGTGACGGTCGCTCCTGTGGTTCAATTACCACTGTAGTTTTAAAGTTCACATGGCGGTGGTGGTGAGAGCTTCATCTCGGCCATGCGACATGGGAGGAAGGGCTCGCCTGGGCAGCTAATGGAAGGCGCCGTGCCATTTCCTCACCAGCGCACTCCATCTCCCTCCCAGCATGGTGGGTGTGCTGGGAAGATTGTGGGCGGGCTGTGATGGCTGCATGGGGAGAGTCCGCCCTCAATGGTGTCCTCTTTGGTGCGCATGTGGTGCTGCTGTGGATGCAGAGGCTAATTTCTGAAGCCACACTTTCTGTGAGCCCGGGGCATAGTGAGCTCTGACTTAGGTGGATTCCCATTCTTGGGGGTGGCGGCGGGTGCGGCAGCGATGGTAGCTCCTGTGGCTCAATTTCCTCTGTAGTTTTAAAAACCGCATGGCGGTAGTGTCTGATGCTTTGGCCTGGCCATGCTGCAGCGGAGAGAGGATTCTCCGGGTCTGCCAACGGAAGGTGCAGCGCCAGCACAGTGCTTGAAGGCCTGGCAGAGCAGACCACGGGCGGTGCAGGGGTGGAGGCCGAGGGATCCGCGGGTGTGGCGGAAAGGCAGGGCCGAGCTGATCGCGGACAGTCCTGCTGTCACGCGCTAAGGCAGGGCCAAATTGGTCGTGGGTGGTGGCGGAGAGTCCCTGCGATGTCTTAGTCTTTTAGACTTAGTGGAACGCTTCCCCTGAGCCAGGACAAGCAGCACCACCACAAATATTGTCCAGCTCAGTGCTGCCCCTCTACAGGTGACAGTAGGGGCATCCTCACCTCAGTAGGCCTTTGCTATTGGAGGTCTTAACCAGTGGGAGCCAGCACGGTACAGAACTGCCCCACCTTCTCAGTCCTCCAGTCTTTCTTTTCTTTTTTTAAAGTGCCAATTTATTGTCTCTTCATTTTACGTTGGAATTAGTGTACTTCATTCTATATTCATTTTTCTTTTAACCCTATCTTAACAAGACCTTTGCAACATCACTCTCTTCCTAACCTTTCCCCTTATGTTATCCTGTTTATCTGAAACCATTCCTGCTTTAGATTTCCCCTACTCTTTCTGCTCCCCCCTACTAAAATTTCTACCCTACTTATATAGCTAATATCCAATCCACTGGGCCAAGTGCATACACACCCCTCTCTGAGCTGTATTAAGTAGCAAAAAAAATGGTTTTCTTCTGTCCTTTTGATGATGTTTGTGTGAATATTGATTATCTTGTATTTTTATTCTTTTACTGAGATTATTTTGCTTAATCGTTAGTTGATGCTGTTGCTTGCTACTTTTGTATTTGCTTTGTTTTTGTTTCTTTGTTTATTTTTCACTGTGCTGGATATTGTGGGTGTTGTAGTTTGTATTATTGGCCAGGTACTGTTGCCAGCATTTGCTGGGGTTAGTGGTTGCTATACTGAAATTATCTTGCCATATATACAGTTTGTTCCCCTTTTCTCTCTTAGTCTCTCTCTCTCTCTCTCTCTCTCTCTCTCTCTCTCTCTCTCTCTCTCTCCATTTCCCAATTTCATCTTGATACTCCTTTTTGTTCTTTCATTCTTTTTTCCTATCCTTTTCTTTTTCTCCCCCCCTCTTCACTCTTTACTCTTCTTCTTTCCCTCCTATCCCCTAATTTGCCTTTCCCTAGTGGTCTCCATTATTGAAGGTTATTAACACTGCAAATACATTTCTGTTAAGTGCCTTGTGTGTTGTACCTGGTTGTGTTGTATTTTGTGCCTTTAAATCAATGCAGAAGAGAGAGATCTACATAACTAGACATCCTGAAAAGAGAGACCATGAGGGGGGGAGACAAAGAAACAGCCCGCAAATCAAAGAAAAGCAGGCATCACCAGAAAAGGAAGGAAACGAGTTAAGAGGCAAGCAACCTACCAGAGCAAGAATTCAGAGTAATGATCATAGAATGGCTGAAAAGAATGGAAGACAAATTTGACAGTATGAGTAAGGCCCAAGAGGAAATGAAGAAGAACCAAGAAGAATTGAAAAATGACATAGCCACTGTAAAGAACTCAATAGAAAGCATCAAAAGTAGGCTAGATGAAGCAGAGGACCGAATCAGTGAGCTAGAAGACAAGATGGAAAAAAATACCCAATTAGAGCAGCTTCTAGAAAAAAATTAAAAAGCAGGAAGAGAGCCTACAGGAACTTTGGGACATTACAAAACAAAACAATATTAGAATAATATGGGTTCCAGAAGGAAAGGAAACAAAGGAAGGCATAGAAAAACTGTTTCAAGATATAATGAGAGAAAATACAAGAAGCTCACAGAGTCCCAAGCAGAATGAATCCCAAAAGACCAACAGCTAGGCACATTATAATTAAATTGCAAAATACCAAGGAGAAAGCAAGAATCTTAAAAGCAGCCAGAGAGAGACAGAAAGTTACATTTAAAGGAACCCCGATCAGACTAGCAACTGATTTCTCCACAGAAACTCATCAGGCCAGAAGGGAATGGGGTGAAATATACAAAGTCATGGAAAGGAAGGGTCTGAATCCAAGAATACTGTACCAAGCAAGGCTATCAATCAAGATTGAAGATGAAATCAAGAGCTTCACAGACAAAAAATGACTAAAGGAATTTATCTCCACCAAACCAACAATGTAAGAAATGCTAAAGGGTTTACTGTCAAAATAAAGAAATAGGAAGCAGAGAGGAACACAGGGGTATAGAATAAAAATGGCATCAAATACCTACCTATCAATAATAACTTTAAATGTAAATGGTTTAAATGCTCCAATCAAAAGACATAGGGTAACAGATTGGATAAGAAAGCAAGACCCATATATCTGCTGTCTACAAGAAACCCACTTCAGAAAAACAGATGCACACAGAATGAGGGTGAAGGGATGGAAAAAGTTTTTCCAGGTGAACGGAAATGAAAAAAAGTCTGGGGTAGCAATACTTATATCTGACAAATTACATCTCAAAGTGAAGGACATAAAAAGAGATAATGAAGGCCACTTCATTTTACTAAAGGGAGCAATCCAACAAGAAGAAATAACCCTGGTAAACATATATGCACCCAATGGGGGAGGACCCAAATACATAAAAAAAACTGCTGGAGGACATTAAGGGAGAGATTGATTGTAATACAATCATAGTAGGAGATTTTAATACCCCACTGTCACATTTGGACAAATCACCTAAACAAAAAATCAGCAAAGAAATATCAATCCTAAATGACACAGAATATACATTCCTCTCAAGTGCACATGGGTCATTTTCAAGAATAGACCACATATTGGGAAATAGGCAAAGTCTCTCCAAATTCAAAAAGATAGAAATCATATCAAGCATCTTTTCAGATCATAGTGGCATAAAACTGCAAATTAACTACAATAAAAATAATCCAAAGAAATCAAACACATGCAGAAGAAACAGCATGCTATTAAACAAGGACTGGATTACCAGAGAAATCAAGGAAGAAATTAAAAACATCCTGGCAACAAATGACAATGAAAACACAACAATCCAAAATCTATGGGACACAGCCCACGCAGTCTTGAGAGGCAAGTTCATATCTCTACAAGCCTATTGCAAAAAACAAGAAAAAAAGGTAACAAATTATCTAACTCTAAAACTCAAAGAGTTAGAAAATGAGCAACAAGAAAAGCCCACTGTAAGCATAAGGAAATAAATAATAAAAATCAAAGTGGAGATAAACGACATAGAGACCAAAGAAACAATACATAAGATCAACAGAACCATGAGCTTGTTCCTTGAAAGGATAAACAAGATTGATGAACCTCTAGCCATGCTAACCAAGAAGCAAAGAGAGAGGACCCAAATAAACACAATCAGAAAGGAAAGAGGTGAAATAACAACAGACCCCACCGAAATACAAAGTATTGTTACAAAATACTATGAGCAACTCCATTCCAACAAGCTGCACAACCTGGAATAAATGGACATATTCCTAGAAAAATACAACCTTCCAAAACTCAATCAGGAAGAATCTAAAAATCTCAATAGACCAGTTACTTGGGAAGAAATTGAAACAGTCATCAAAAACCTTCCAGCAAGCAAAAGCCCAGGGCCAGATGGCTTCACAGGAGAGTTTTACCAAACATTCAGGGAAGAACCAAAACCTATCGTCCTCAGACTATTCCAACAAATTAAAGAGGAAGGAACACTTCCAAACTCCTTCTATGAAGCCAGCATCACCCTAATACCAAAACCAGATAAAGAACTCAATGAAAGAGAATTACAAGGCCAATATCCCTCATGAACATAGATGCCAAAATCCTCAACAAAATTCTAGCAAATTGGCTCCAGCAGCACATCAGAAAGATCATACACCATGACCGAGTAAGATTTATTCCAGGAATGCAAGGATGGTACAATATCCGCAAATCAACAAACGTGATACATCACATAAAAAAACTGAAAGATAAAAATCATATAGTCATATCAATTGATGCAGAAAAAGCATTTGTGAAAATCCAACACCCTTTCCTGATAAAAACTCTCAACAAGGTGGGAGTACAAGGATCATACCTCAACATAATAAAAGCTATATATGATAAACCCACAGCCAACATCATACTCAATGGGCAAAACTAAAGCCATTCCCTCTTAGAACAGGAACAAGACAGGGATGACCACTCTCACCCCTCCTGTTTGTTGTACTGGAAGTACTAGCCATTGCAATTAGACAAGAAGAGGAAATAAAAGCATCCAAATCGGAAAAGAAGAAGTAAAGTTATCCTTATTTGCAGGTGACATGATATTGTACATAAAAAAACTCCAAAGACTCCATCAAAGAACTAATAGACTTAATAAATGAATTTGGCAATGTAGCTAGATACAAAATTAACGCCAGGAAATTGATGGCATTTCTTTACACCAACAATGAATTTACAGAAACAGAGACCAAAAAAGCAATCGCATTTACCATCAAACTAAGAAAATTAAGATACCTGGGAATAAATATAACTAAGGAGGTAAAAGACCTATGTACGGAAAACTACACAACACTGAAAGAAGAGAGAGAGGAAGATGTAAGCAGATAGAAGAACATACCATGTTCATGGATTGGTAGAATCAACATCATCAAAATGTCCATACTTCCCAAAGCAATTTATAGGTTCAATGCACTCCCCATTAAAATACCAAAGCCATATTTCACTGACCTAGAAAGAACTCCCCAAAAGTTCATTTGGAACAATAAAAGACCTCGAATAGCATCAGCAAAACTGAGAAAGAAGAGTAAAGTAGGTGGAATCTCAATACCAGATTTCAAGATGTATTACAAAGCCACTGTTCTCAAAACAGCCTGGTACTGGCACAAGATCAGATGTATAGATCAATGGAATACATTGGAGAATCCAGATATCAACCCAAATCACTATGCTCAATTAATATTTGACAAAGGAGGCACGAGCCAACAATGTTGTCAAGACAGTCTCTTCAATAAATGGTGTTGGGGTAATTGGAGAGATACATGCAATAGAATGTATCTAGATCACCAACTTACACCATACAGAAAAATAAACTCAAAATCGATATAGGACTTAAATGTAAGACGGGAAACCATAAAAATACTAGAGGCATCCACAGGCAACAAAATCTCAGACATATGCCTAAAGAACTTCTTCACTGATACTAACCCTAGGGCAATGGAAGCTAAAGAGAAAATGAACTAATGGGACTACATCAAAATAAAAAGCTTTTTTACAGCCAAAGAAACTATCAACAAAACAACAAGAAAACCACTGTAAGGGAGAACATATTTGCAAATGGTATCACTGATAAAGGTTTAATCTCCAACATCTACAGACAGCTTATACAACTCAATAAAAGGAAAATAAATGAGCCAATTAAAAAATGGGCAATGGACCTAAATAGAATCCTCTCAAAACAAGCCAGAAGGAAGGCCAAGAGGCACATGAAAACATGCACAAAGTTACTAATTATCCCAGAGATGCAAATCAAAACGACAATGCGGTACCATCTCACACCTGTCAGAATGGCCAACATCAACAAATCAACAAACCACACATGTTGGCAAGGTTGCGGAGAAAAAGGAACCCTCGTGCACTGCTGGTGGGAATGCAGACTGGTGCAACCACTGTGGAGAACAGTAAGAAGCTTCCTCAAAACACAGAAAATGGAACTCCCATTTGACGCAGTAATCCCACTCCTAGGAATATATCCCAAGAAACTAGAAACACCGATCAGAAAGGATATATGCATCATCCCTATGTTCATAGCAGCACAATTTACAATAGCTAGGACTTGGAAACAGCCTAGGTGCCCGTCATCACATGATTGGATCAGAAAACCATGGTAGATCTACACAATGGAATACTATGCTGCCATAAAAAAGAAGGAATTCCCATCATTTGCAGCAACCTGGATGGTATTGGAGAATAACTTGCTGAGTGAAATAAGCCAGTCAATGAAAGAGAAGCACCACATGACCTCATTCATTTATGGATAATAAAGAACATTATAAACTAATAAACAGTAAGATAGATCTAGTGACAGTTAAGCAACAAGCAGAGTGTCAAATGACAGTGGGGAGAGCAGGGAGATCTGGGGGAGATAAGAGATCAAACGAACGACTGGTATGCATGCATATAAGTACAACTCATGGACACAAATCTCTGGGGATGGAGGGCATGTATGAGAGGTGTGTGTGTGGTGGTGGAGGGTGGTAAGCTATGTACACATATAATACCTTAATTTAAAAAATGTGATAAATAATATTCAAAAAATTAATAAAATAAAATAAACAAAGAGAATAAATAATGAAACCATGAGAAGAAAGATTCTATAGAACAAATATAAATAAACTCTACTCCCTCTTTCAAGAGACTCTGGCTATCTATCTTCAATCAGAAAGAAAAAGCTGCGATGTAACAACATAAGGGTCCTTGTTAGATACGTATCATATATACAAGCCTTTGGGCCATGCAGTCCTCTATATAAGCTTAGAAACATTTAATAGTCTGTTACAAAGAGAATGATTTTGTTAAGAGAACTCTGAAGAGAATAAGTCTCAAACGGGATGATAGCCTTACTTTTACTATCTGATGTTTACTTTTATAAAGAGTAGAAGAAACACATGAACTTGACGCTTACTTTAATAGGAGAACCAACAAATACTGAACCTCTGTGATAGTCAAGTGCCTTTATATTATCTCATTGCAAAGCTTGAAGTACTTGGTGTTATCAAGATTTTAAAGATGAGGAGCTAGAAACTTGATGAGCTTAAGTGAATCTCTCAAGAATATTCCTCAAGAACTGCATCCATATTTACACCCAAGCTCTATACCACACCCTTGTTTACCACTAAGCCACTAAGATCTTGTACAATTGCAAGAGTTGTATAATACATTTTAGCTGTGAGTTTCCAAAAAGTCAAATCAGTAAGATAAATACATGATCAGTTGTAATTCTCTAATTTTTCATAAATAGACATTTATTCAGTATCTCCTCTGTGTGTACCATGCACTACCATTACAAGGGAGCTAAAACAGACAGCTCCAGTATAAGACAAAGGTTCCCACAGAGTGGGAATAGAACTGGAGTTGTAGTTCAGTACTCAGTTATGTCCACTGATATTATTCACTGCAGTTGCAGATGTGAAGCAGGGCTTACATACACAACTTCACCATTTCATAGCCTCGAAACAAACCTTAAAACTCAAATTTGGCCCAAACCGGTTTGGCCCAATGGATGGGGCATCAGCCTGAGGACTGAAAGTTCCCAGGTTCAATTCTGGTCAAGGGCATGTACTTTGATTGTGGGCACATCCCCAGTAGGAGGTGTGGAGGAGGCAGCTGATAGAGGTTTCTGTCTCATCAGTGTTTCTGACTCTCTATCCCTCTCCCTTCCTCTCTGCAAAAAATCAATAAAGTATATTTAAAAAGAAAAAATTCCAATTTGGGGATTAAGTAATACATGATAGTTGGAATAAAGACTAAAACGGATAGTAGTTTAAAATGCACCATCTGAAGAGAATAAATCTCAAATGGAATGATAGCCTTACTTTTAGTGTGTGCCCTTTAATTGGTAGTATGGGTTGCTCTTTCATGCTATCTCTCCTGTGTTAGAGACTCAGAGAGTTTTCCTTCTGTTGCTCTTCCATCCTTAAAATACTGCCCCTCATCCAAGGAGCAAAAGGCAGTTCACAACCACATCTACACTCAGCCCTGGAAAGGGGAAAAGAGAAATAGGGAGAATTTACAGTTTGGTCTTAATACCTTTACCCTCCACTTTTTATCATGCCCTAAGGTCACAATTCCAACAAAAAAATAGCAGACCTTTGAATAAATCTTATTAAAGAGGTAAAAGATGTGTACCTCAAAAACTATAGCACATTGAAAAAAGAATTAGAGGAAGATACAAACAAATGGATGAATATACCTGCACATGGATTGGAAGAATTAATATCATTACAATCTCCATATTGCCCAAAGTAATCTACAGATTCCAGTATTTCTTATCTTGATAAATGGCACCAATGGTTTAAGCATCAGTTTTTAACACCAGTGTATCCAATATTTTAACAATTGCTGCTAATTCCATCATCTAAATATATCTTTACTCTCCAATCCTATATATAAAAAAGGCTAATATGGAAATAGACCTAATGGTTGAACCACTGAAAAACTGAACTGGTCAGTGATTAAATGCGATGACCACCAGGGGGTGTGTGTGGAACATGGAGGGTGTGGGCCTCAGCAGGATGGTGGAGCAGGTGAGTGGGGGCCCCAGAACAAGGTGGGGCACCAGTAGCTGTCATTGGGATGAGTCTCTGGTGGTCACTAAAAATTCTTTGCTTCCAGGTGCTGCAGTCCTCTTGCCTGACACTCACACCTGTTGGCAGCGCTGGAGTAGCTCACCCCACAGCTGGCACTGGAGTGGGCCCTTGCTCTCGGCTGCAGGCCCTGATGAACCCTGAGGGCTTTTCCACCTCCCCCTGCTCCTGAGGGGCGATGGGGGCTGCAGCCGCCACTCACACCCCCTGCTGGTGCCAGCCCAATAACTCTGCTCCACACTATCAGCGGGTTTGTGTGAACAGGGTAGGGCTGGCTGTATCAGCAAGTGGGAGGAGCAGCATAAGGAAGGGGCTCCTGGCAGGAGGGGGCTGCCACAGAAAGGGGACCAGGGGCTGTGGTGGGAGGGGTCGGGCTGGGGTGGGAGAATGGACTGAGACCCACTTAGGAACCTACTGCAATCTTATGGCCCACAGTTCCTTTCATGGTGCACACATTTGTGCACTGGGCCCCTACTAGGTATTATATTTATGAATGCTTTGAAATATAATAGATGTGGTTTTAGAAGATTGAATGTTAAGGGAAGAGGAGAAATATAATTATGTAGGTCAACATTTTAAAACTCTGATGTATTAAAATCAGCAAAGTAGTTTTTTGTACTTTCTAAAAAATATATTTTGTTGATTTTTTACAGAGAGGAATAGAGAGGGATAGTTAGAAACATAGATGAGAAAGAAACATTGACCAGCTGCCTCTTGCACAATGCCTACTGGGGATGTGCCTGCAACCAGGGTTCATGCCCTTGACTGGAATCAAACCTGGGACTTTTCAGTCCACAGGCCAAAGCTCTATCCACTGAGCCAAAAAAATGGGTTTCGGAACAGCAAAGTAGTTTTTAAAAATACCAATACTTGGTCCCTGTCTGCAGTGGCTCAGTTGGTTGAGCTTCGTCCTGTGAGCTAACCAGTTCAATGAACAGTCGGAGCGTCTGGGAAGCAGCTGATTGGCATCCCCCTCACTCCCTTCATCTCTTTCTAAAATCAATAAAAATTTATTAAAATATTGTTTTAAAATACCAATGCTCGGACAACACTACTTAAGGATTTTATTGCCTTGACCTGAGTTGGACCAGAGGTGTCAGGATTTTGCTTTTCAGAGATCTTAGGGAATACAATATACCTAGGGTAGACATCAGCTGATATAATATCAAGGGAGAAGTTTTTTGTTATGTTATCATTGTTGTATTTTGTTTTGTGATGTGAGCAAATGCTTATGTAGTGAGAGGAAAACTGTAGTGAAGAGGGAGGTTGAAGATTCTGGGAGAGGGTGGTAATTGATGGAGCAAGTGCCTGCCAGTGGAAGGGTATGATTTTGGGGCACAGCATGTATTTACCTCGGATAGAAAAATCATATTTTCTCTGGGATCTGAGGAAAGGAGCTGGAGATATATGGATCCTGAGATGTATATAGACATGAGCAGCAGGCAGGAAGTATAAGAAATTCCTTTGTGATGACTCCACCCCCTCCTCCCCCTTGTACTGAGATAGGAAACAAGTTTATTAGCTGAGAGTGAGGCTGAAAACTCTTTATAACAAAATCTTGGCAGTGGGTGAGCATGGACTTGTATGCAAGTCTTCTTTCCCAAATGATTTATCTTCTTCTTAGCGAAAGAGGAACTCTTCATGTGTGCCCTGGGCGAGCTGTGTGTCCCAGGGGGCCGTGTGTTGCGGGTGAGCCGTGTGACCCAAAGGGGCCGGGTGTCCCGGGTGAGCTTGGGGTCAGGAGGGGAGAGATTAACTGGAAAACTTATATGCATAGATGCATAGCCCATGGTCAGACAATGGTGTGGTGAACACTGAGGAGGGGTGAAGGTGAAGAGGAGGAGGTAAATGGGAAAAAAACACATGTGAACAAAAGAAAATTAAAAAAAAAAGAAAAAACATAAAAAAGCTATATGCTCATTTGGGCCCAATTAGACACACATAATTGATGTAGCATATTAACAAAAAGGATTGCCTGAATCTCTGTTTTTGAGCTTGTCTTTTCCCTGGACAGTTTTACATTAAACGTCTTATTTTTCAGTCCATATTTATGTAGCTGAAAGAGATTATGCTATGAACATATTCAATCCTACTGGTATTATTTCTTAAGTAACTATTAATACAATTTTTACAAACAGATATAGTTAACTCTTACACTGGCAACTTTCTTTGAAAGTTTCTCTCTTTTCCTTCCTGAGTTTATTGTAATCTCTGACTGTAACTTGTAAACATCTGCTTAGAATTGAGGAAAAGTCCCCCATTTGGGTCCCAATCAGCTCAGCATTAAAGACTATGATGTCTAGGAGCCAAGTAGCACAGCAGTAAGGTAAAAGTGAGCAAACAAAGGTGTTCTAGAGGGAGAAGCTCAAAGGCTAATCCCTCTAAAGATTCCCTTCACACAAAGCTGAGACTTTTTGAACTATTAAAGAAAATGATGACTAGAATAACATACGTGTGATTAAAACACTCAGTGTACTGAAAGGAGGGATTTTTCTTAGATTAGTTTGTAATAGATTATGCCAGAGGCTCCCCCAAAGTGTCCTCAAGCCTGCCTGCTCCCTCTCTGCCTCCATAAAGGGTAGAACTTGCCACAACATATTACCCCACCCTTTGTACCTCTGTAGATATTCTTTCATCCAGAGAAGTCTTTTGTGTCACCTAGAAATGGGTATTCAAAATGTAAACATACCTTGCAGCCTTAGTGCAGGTCCAAATTTATTTCGTCCTTAGCAAGTCCCAGTGGAAGGACCAATCACCTTCTTTAACCTTTACAGCCAGGCTCCTACCAGCTGGCTTTTCCTCAGCCTCACTGAGCCACCACGTACCTAGACACGTAGACCTCAGCCCTCCCTGGTCCAACCTTATCTGCCCCCAAAGCTGCGTGAAGACAGAACATGACTATGTTTTAAGATATTTTATGAATCACTTTAATTAAGTAGTTGACCACATTTTGTTACCACAAACTCTTCTGTTAATCCAGTGAACAAAGATTTATTAGACACTTTGTTGCCACTCACTGTGCTAGACTCAGGGAACACTATAGCCATGCTCCTTCCTTCCTGGGAAAGACAGACAGTAAACAAGAATCAGCCCCACTGTGGTCGGTGCTATGAAGATGACAAACGTGATGGCCTGAGTGAGGTAGATAGCAATGGATGGATGGATCAGCGGTATCTGAACTGAGAACTAAGCTGGAGATATTTGAACTGAGAACTGGAGCATGAGAATAAGTCAGACTTTTCTTTTGTGTGTGTGTGTATGCGCCCCTACATAACTTTTATTTCTAGTAAAATAAATGTCAACATCCCAAATAAAAGTGTGTGTCTTTTTGTATTTCACAGACTTTAAGGGCCATGAGATCAAAAAGTTAGAAAAACCACTATGGTTCATTCCCAACCGGGATTGGCCCATTTATAGCTCTGACCTCATCAAGTGCAAACCATTCCTATAAATAAGGATTTAAATTTTTCTTTTTTGCTTTAACCATGCTGCATAATTCTCCAGGCATGCCTACCACCGAGGAGCAGCAGCACAGCATTGGGGATTACGTTCTTGGGGAGTCTATAGGGGAGGGAGCCTGCGCCAAGGTCCGGTTGGGCAGACATGTGCCAAGGGGCACCTAGGTGGGGGTAAAGTCAGTAGAGCGGTGTGGGGTCCCGGAATCCCTTCGAGAAGTCCAGTGCTCGCTCAACCATCCCAACGTGACCCGCCTCCTGGAGGTCATCGTGACCCCGGACAAGGTCCATCTCGGGCTCCAGCCCGTGCCGGGTGGGGCCCTCCTGGCGCACCTGGACAGGCGGTCTGGGCCCTGCAGTACTGCCATCAGCTGGGCTTTGCACAGGGACGTCAAACCGGATAATATCTTATTGCAGGCGGACATGACCGCCAAGCTGGGCGACTTCGGCTTCAGCCACCAGGTTAGCGAGGACCAGAAGCTCAGGAAAGTCTACGGGACCCTGTACTACATGGCGCCCGAGGTCCTGCGGCTGGAGCCCTACGATGGCCTCAAGGCAGACGTGTGGGCAGTGGGAGCCTCGCTGTATAAATGTGTAACGGGGTGCGTGCCGTTCCCGGGGGACACCTATGGGCACATCCGTGACCACATTCTGGCCGGGCGGTACGAGTTCCCTCGGTTCATGAGCGGGCTGGGGAAGATTTTCCTCCAGAAGCTGCTGACGGTGGACCAGGAGCAGCGGCCGGCCCTGGAGGAAGCCATGTTAACCTGGGTGACCAGGAGGGCCTGCAGCCCTACAGCGAGCCGCCCTGGGGGACCTGGACCCCCAGCTGCTGGACCAGATGAAGGGCCTGGGCTTCTCCGAGGCGGCGGTGCGGGACTCGGTGTCCCAAAGGCGGTTCGACAGGATCATGGGCACCTATGGCATCCTCAGGCTGGTGGCGGACAGGAGGCGGCGGAGGCAGAGGCGTTGGCGGCGGAGGCTGAGGCGTTGGCGGCGGAGGCGGTGGCGTTGGCGGCGGAGGCGTTGGCGGCGGTGGCGGTCGCGTGGGCATCTCTCCGGCCGCGCAGTCGGCGGGGGCGGCCCCTGCCAGGCCCCCCCAAGACGGCAGCTCCGCAGCCCCTCCCGCGGCCACCACCCGGGGGCGGCCGGGCCTGGCCAGATGGGCCTTTCACGCCCTCCTGCGGCTCCTCTGCTGCGGCCTCACCCCCGTGCACCACAGGAGCAGGACGAGTCCACCCCGGCGACCACTGGGAGGTGAGGCCCTGGGGAGGTGTGGACATTGAATGACTTTGGAAAGCGGCTAACGGAGAACTGGACGTCGTTCCCTCTGTCACAGGCCAGGCGGAGCCGCGGGCTCCTGAGTCCCGGGAGGGGGACAGAGCCCCGCGGGCGGGCGGAGCTGGCCTGCAGGCGGTGGAGGTCTCTTGGGCTCCGGCTCTCACAAGTAGGTATCCAGCAGCGCCTTGGAAAGCATCTTTTTTGTTTTTATCCAATTTTTTTGGTTCTATTTTAGTTTTAGTTTTTTATTTTATTTAATTTTTATTTGTTTTTTGGGATTAACCATGCCTCATGACTGGGGAAGACTGCGTGGCGCCCCCTGGAGGTCAAGATGAGAGTCTGCCCTCTTGTGGGCCCATTTGTTTGGCAAGGTAAGATGTATGAAGGAAAGCAGTCTACACACCATCTTCAAGTTAGCTGATTACTAAATTAGCTATTTAACATTACTTTTAGAAATTGATTACTAATAGGTTATAAATATATATATGGAAAAGCCTACTTTCATAATTATAAATAAAATTAAGCTTAAAATTTTTACATGTGAATTTCAACATCATATGCTAGTCTGGCCATTATAAGTGAAGAGTTTGAATAGCCTATAAATCAGCCACAAAACTGAACTAAAAAAAGGAGGGGGGAAATTTAGCATGAAGTTTGATAATGAAAATATTAAATTTAATTAGATCTAAAACCGGGAATAGTTTTGAAAATCATCTTTCTTGAATGAGGCATTAACATGTTTTCTTAATATCAAACGTCTACTGATTTCTCACTTTATGTTATTAATTCTTAAGTTGATGCAATACAACTTTACTATAGTATTGTTACCAAGCATTAGAGTCTATTTCCTTCCAAAGAATCAATTAAATGTTTGCCCTTAGCTTACTGTATGTATGTCAGATATCTTTTGCAATTATGCATAGCCACTTCTTTTTGGAATTTAATTCTTTGTTTGCTAACTTAAAAACTTAAAAAGTTTGCCAACAAGAATGCAACCCTTTTACGTTGAACTTCGTAACAGTTTTTAACTGATTACATGTTGAAATAATATTTTGGATAAAATAAGTTCTATAAAATATATTATTGAAGTTTACTTCACCTGTTTCTCTTTATTTCTTAAAAGGTTGCTACTAAGTAGAAAATTTAAGATTACCAATGTGCTTGCATATGTAATTGGACAGGGCTGATCTAAAGATCAGCGGATGAGCACATAGGGGCATATAGTGGAAGTGACTCTTACCTTTCCTCTAGTCTCCTGTCTTTCTTCCTACATAAAGTTTTGTATGCCTGTGTATTCTGCTTTATATTAGGTTAAAAAAATGTTTCACCTAACCTTTGAATTGCACTTTAAGTTGGTTTGATTACAGAATCACATTTTGCGCCAGTGGTGGTGTCTTGTTTTCCTTCAGGTGAGAAAGGTTGTGGATAAAACTGAGTATTTTTAAACTAGCTTTTAAAATTATGAAAATACTGCATATTCATCATTTTAAAAATCACTCAACATAAAGGTATGAAATGAAAATTAAAAGTTCCTCAATGCCTTCCAGCATGTTTCTGTCTAAAAATAAAGGGTGTGTGTGGTTACATAAGAGTGATATTACTCTGCCTAACTTTCTGATACCTGCCCTTTTTAAATTATTTCTCTGTGGCTATATTTCCTGAGGAGTACAGTAAGTATGCTTATTTTTATTGAAAAACTAGTATACTATTCCATTCCCTGGCTGCATTATATTTTATTTAACTGTTTACCTATTGAGTACTTAGGATATTTATACATGTTAGTGGTGTGATTGTAGATTCACTTGCAGCCTTAAAACCTAATACTTGAACACAAATGCAGCCTTGTATACACTGTCCAGTGACTCTCAGTGATAATATATTGTAAACTATATTGTAATATCAGGACCAGGATATTTATATTGATGCAATCTGCTTTAGTTGTACTTGTTTGTATGTGTATATGTCCTATATAGTTTTTATTATCTGAATAGACTCACTTATCTACTACCACAATCAAGATAATGAACAGTTACAACATTAAAAGGATCTCTCATGTTGGCCTTTTATCATCATAACCATCTTCTTACAACACAATCAACTCCCAACTCTTATCAACCACTTATATAAGGTCTCCATCGATAACATTGTGGCATGTAAAAATGTAGAAATGGAACCCTAACGGATCTCATGCTTTGGTTTCTCAGCATAATTCCATCTTGAATCCACCGAAAAAGTTGATTTTGAGATATGTGAGTAACATAAGAGAAAAAAAGAGGAAGGGAGGTGGGAGGACCTGATACGGCCGGGGATCTCCCTTCTCCGTGGCCAGCACGGAAAGAGAGATGAAATTGGTTCTTTGTAGAGGCAGCCAGCGATTGGGAAATGAAGAAATGAAGAGAGACAACGAAGAGATGGGTTTAAGCTGGCCTCCAGGTGGGTTGCAGACCTCCTCTGCTGGAGAGACTGACTGACAACCCCTGAGCCACACAGCACCTCTATTTATTCTCAAATACACAAAAGGTGGGGTTTTCACAGGAAAAAACAAGCTGCTGACTGCTAGTATGGCAAGGTTTCATCAGCGTCTTCCATCTCTGGATTCTTTTCCTCTTGTCTTTATGGCTGGAGCATTCCTGTCAATTCTTCTGCAGGAATCCACATGATCTTGGTGTTGTTTTCTGAAAATAAACATATTCTCGACCAAGAGTTAGTAAATCAATCTTTTTTATAAATTTTACTTGGGATCCTCTTCATTCTTGCCCAAACAATCCTCCCTTGGCTTATTCTGACACCATGTATGTTTCTTCATAGGTGTCCTGCTCATAGTATTACAGATGAAAATCAGCTTTTTGAAGTAAAAATATTTCTAGATATTTTTCCTTACATGATATTCTTCCACTGTCCCTCCTTTTTGCAAATTTTTTATAATGCAATCTTGATTACCTTAAGTTTTTAATTTTTTGCACAATGAAATTTTCTTGAGTATTTATTTCAATTTAGCCAATTTAAATGAATCTGAAAACTTGATTATTTTACTGTCAAATTTAAATCTTAATGGAAATGATTGTTTGAATCCTTGAGAAAAGCCCTGAGCATTCCTAAATTTAGGCTGGGTTTGGATATAGGACAGCTGCCATGAGCCAATTCTCTGTTGCCTGGGTCCCATTCTAAGCTGGATAAGTCTTTGTTTGTTGCCTGGGTCCCGATCTGAGATGGGCATGGGAAGCACGAAGCAGCCATGGGGCAGGAGACCTCCCTCAGAAGGGGCGAAGGTTCAAGCCCCTGCAATGTTGGGGGGGTGAGGATCTGTGCCCTACCTCTGTTGACCCCCAAGTTCCTTCCTGATGGCCCCTTTGGGACTGTGCCTGTCTTAGGTTGTTCCTCCCTTGAGGAATCTTACCCGTCATTGGCTAACCAGCCATCCTCCGGGGCCAAGCAGGGTGATGTGAGGTTCAGTTCTGTCTCCTTAGTAGCTTATGTCCCTATGGCCTCCATGCCCAGTACCTGCCTTAGGATCCCCTCGCCGGCTGGCGGAGTCCTGGCATCAATCACACACCTTGGCGAACCTAGGTTTCTTCTCCATGGAGGGCCCAGCTCACGTCACTGGGCGAGAGACACCAGCTACCATGAGGCTTCAACCTCAGCATGAACTGAAAATCCAGGCAACAGCTGTGAGTAATCGGATTGTGAGAAGTGGGTCCCTTTTTGGCAAAAAGAGCAAGAAGGGCCGATATAGAATGCTCAAGTGCCTTCCCAAGGGGCCTTCCACACAGTGGAAGGGATTAAATCCTTTCATATGCTTTTAAATTGTTTCCATTCAAAGAATTTGTTTATAAGTTTGTTTGGTATATGTATGCCTGGATAAAATATCAAAATTAGAATGATATTGCAGAATAATATCATGTAAGGATTTTCTTTATTTAAGGCCATGGAAATTCAATTTAAAGAATATTCACATGCATTCCCAGGGGCTTTCAGTGTTAGCAATGTTTGTGCCACCACAGGACGTCTTTTTTCTTGACCAAGCTGTAAATGTCCTGAAGTTCCCCTTTTGATAAGCAAATAGAGAACTCCCCACTAAAACCATTCTAAGTATAATCACCTTGGGAAGAAGAAGTCATTTGTTGGAGCTCTCCCCGACCATACTGGTTTCGGTAATAAATACTGGCACTGAATCTCAGGTCCAGGTTGCTGGATTGACCATAGGAGGCACTAGAATAAAGTCCAGTAAATTTCTGCTGCCGCCATACTTACCTGGCAGCTGACAAGTGCCATCATAGCAAGAAAAGGGTTGGAGGGGATTACCTGAACCCCTGTTCTTTCACCTCTTGCTAGGCATCGATGGTCAGTTCTTCAGTTGACCCCTTGTGGGGACACTAGCTTCTCTGGTGGTCTTAACCTGCTGCCTTACTCTCTTCTCGTTCTTTGATTCTGGTGGCTGAGCTGGCATCATCACCAAAGGTGTGATCTTCAGCTTCTTGAATGGTGGGATGAGTTGTTTTTCCAAGTTCATGGTGGTGACTCACTGCTCACTCTGGCACCCAGATGGGGTTAGAAGCACCTTCTGGGAAGATACAAGCGTGCCCTCTTCCCCATGTCATTACTTGATTTGGCCCTTTCCACTGTCCTCTTTGTTAATCCTCCCATCGTGCCATACCGGCAGATGCCACGGCACCAGGAGTTTGATGCCTCTCCACTGCTGTGTGTGACCTTTATCGTCACAATTTTAAAAATTTAAAGTGTAAAGCGCATGATTTAACTGATTCTGTGGAGTAGGATTATAACTCTCTCCCCCTTTTTGTTTTTGCAATTGAGTTTTTAAGGTTCGGTTAGCTCTTTCTACAATTGCCTGTCCCTGGGGATGATAGGTAATTCCTATTTTATGCATAATTTGGTATTGCTTACAAAATTGCTGAAATGAGCCACCTTGGGCATCACTATGCAGGGACCTGATATGGCCGGGGATCTCCCTTCTCCGTGGCCAGCACGGAAAGAGAGATGAAATTGGTTCTTTGTAGAGGCAGCCAGCGATTGGGAAATGAAGAAATGAAGAGAGACGACGAAGAGATGGGTTTAAGCTGGCCTCCAGGTGGCTTGTAGACCTCCTCTGCTGGAGAGACTGACTGACAACCCTTGAGCCACAGAGCACCTCTATTTATTCTCAAACACACAAAAGATGGGGTTTTCATAGGAAAAAACAAGAAGTCTCGGAGGGGCCAGATCCCACCCACTCCTTCCTCCTAACAAACACAAGCAGGAACTAATAACATCTCGGCACTTCCAGGGCAGGAGTGTAACTGGCATGATTCTGTCAACATCCCAGTTCAGTTAGTAAACATGCCCAGGTCTCTTCCAGAGGGCTCCCTACAGGGAAAGTGAAGGGAAAGGAGGGAGAGAAGGAGGGAAGGCAAAGGAGGGAGAAAGGAGGCAGGCAAATCCAAGAAGACAGAGTTCAGAGGTCGAAAGGCCAGGGACTTGAGGGAGGAACGAAAGTTTGGAATAGTCTCTAAAATAAAATAATAGCTGACTAGTACAGTCATTTTCAAAATTATTTTTACCAAGAGCCACAATAGAACAAGCAACACAAAATAGGTTACATTGTAATTGGAGCACATGTACATACTTTAGAAGCATGTTTGTTTTTTAAACAGTTCTTATCTTGAGCATATGTAGTGTAATTATAGTTTCTTTTCTGGCCGATTCTAATATTTTAATCCTATCCTGTCAAGAAAACTTGATAATGAAGAGCCACTAAATTAACCTTTTGATCTGCTAATGGGTTATGATAAACAATTTGAAGATCATTAGACAGGAGCTGTTCAGAAGGATTGCTGGGCAGATGAATAGCTGGAGCTTGGGGACCAATCGGTGGAGAAGGACAGGATTTGGATTCAGGATGTCTGAATTATGATCCTGCCCCGTTACTTATTCATGTAATGGCTATGGACAGTTAAGTAACCTCTTCAACCCTGAGTGTTCTCATCTATACAATGACTCCCATGACCTTTAACCTTTTAAGTGACTCTGAAGATTGTCCATTATACAAATGTCTTCTAGTGCCTGCCTTGTCCTAGCTACTTAATACTTGGAAGCTAATGATAGTGATGATGATTATGATGATGATGATGATGATGATGATGACATGAAGATATACTGAAATATATTGATTAATGCATATCTATCACAAGTATTAAAAATTGAAATGGCCCATCCGGCATGGTTCAGTGATTGAGCATTGACCTATGAACCAGGAGGTCATGGTTTAATTCCAGGTCAGGGCATGTGGCTCAATCCCCAGTCGGGAGCGTGCAGGAGGCTGCCAACTAGTTATTTCCTTTCACCATTGATTTTCTGTTTCTTTTTCCCTCTCCCTCCCTCTATGAAATCCATAAAATATATTTAAAAAAATTAAATTTTGATTATACATGCCATAATTATCCAGTATTACATGTTATTATTGCAAAACATGCTTCTCTCTGCTTAAATTAACAACTCTGTTAATGAATAGAAACCAGCCTTATGTTTCCCCCATATATAGACTTAGGCTGTTCTCTTGTATTTTAATCTCTAAATATTCAAGCTGATCATATGCATTTTTCCATTAATCATTTCTATTACGATGAGTTTTTCTGTGAAGTTTTGTATTAGCATATTAGCCTCTGTAATTTTCTTGTATTAATTCTGTGATTTATTGTGAAGGATGATGGAAGATGATGATGATGGTGCAAAGATCAATGAAGAAATAGAAGCTGAATTGGACAAAATCAGCATTTCTTCTTTGGAAAAAGATGATGTAGATACTGATTCACTCTTAGAAACCCAGAGTGATGACAGTAATGCCGTAAGTGTTAAGTTTTGGACTTTTGAGCCCTTTAACTGGAGGGAACTTTTCAGGGGATATTTTACTTTCTCAATGTGTTTTGTGTATTCATCTCATGTTTAACCTTAGGATCATCTTTAAGCAGTGTAAATTGATAGATATTTAAATATAAAAGTTTATTGAGGATTATACCATATTATGTATATTCTAGAAGCCCGATGCATGAAATTGGTGCAAGAGTACGCCTTCCCACCAGCTGCCTGGATCCCTCCCTCGCAGCAGTGGCAGCTGCAACCCCAGCTTTGTCCTGGAAGGATGTCCAATATAATTAGAATATTACCCTTTTATTATTATAAATATTTGTATCCTGCTTGTTAACATTAATCATGAACATTCTAATATGAATATATATGGATGGATGCAAACTTTATGTGAAAACTTTAGATATATAGAGGTAATGCCTTTTTTAAAAAAATCAAGCATGCTATCTTTTCTCTTGTATATTTCTTCCAATGTTTATATGCTTTAAAAATCTGTTTATGATTTTTTTCCTCAAAACTCTTAATCCAATGGAAATTGATGTTATAAAATGAAGATCTAATTTGAAATTTTCTTGAACATACTTAACTAATGTTTCTAGTGTCACTTTGTTGAATAATCCAACTTTTCTCAATTGATTTATTTTATCTCCTTATACATTTAGTGTTTTACATATGATCTATCCAAGATTATCTTATATTTTCTATTACTGTTAATGTTTACTGTAGTATAGTTTTATATTTTTTAATTTCAAATGAGTCCAATGTTCTGTTTTGCAATTTCAAAATTTTCTCAATTAAGTTTAAAAAAACAACAACAACACAAAACTCACTTGCCAAGTTTCAAAAAATAACTGTCTTCTCAATTTTAATTAGAATTTCAATAACCTACATATAATATTTGAGAAAATTTAAAATTTTTACATTTTATGTCTTTTAAATCACACTGAATTTAAATGAAGATAAATGTTCTGATATTATTCATGTAATTATGAAATTCAATAGATATAATTCATAACACCTGAAAATGGAAAGCAAATTTTCACCATATATATTTGTTTGAAATATGCCATTTTTTTTGCAGTTTTTATTTTATTTATTAAAATATTTTAATGTTTGCAGGTGTCCCCTTTGCCCCTTCCACCTCCCCCGTTTCCTGCTCCCTTGAGCTTCACCACAATATTGTCAGTGTCCACAGGGTAAGCACACATGTTCTTCAGCTAAAGCTTTCACCTTCTTTATCCAGTCACCCTCCTCCCCTACCCTTGGACACCATCCAGTCTGTCCACGTATCCAAGCTTCTGGTGCCAATTTGTACATCAGTTTATTTTATTCATTAGAGTCCACATATTAGTGAGATGACATGGTATTTGTCTTTCTCTGACTCGATTATATTGCTTAGCATAATACTCTCTAGGTCCATCCATTCTGTCACAAAGGGTAAACGTTCCTCCTTTTTTAGAGCAACATAGTATTTCATTGTATAAATGTACCACAGATTTTTATCTGCTCATCTTGGCTATTGTAAATAATGCTGCTGTAAACAGGGATGCATATATCCTTTCTGATTGGTGTTTTGGGATTCTTAGGATATATTCCCAGAAGTGGGATCACTGGGTCAAAAAGCAGTACCATTTTTAATTTTTAGATGAAACTCCATACTATTGTCCACAATGGCTGTACCGGTCTGCATTCCCACCACCAGTGCGCGATGGTTTCCTTTCCTCCACATCCTCACCAGCACTTGTCATTTGTTGGTTTCTTGATGATAGCTATTCTGACAGGTGTGAGATGAATTATGCTCTTCATAGCCTTTTACCTCATCTATGCATCTTCTCACATTTTTTAAGTGGAATGAAGGAGGGGATATTTGATACATAGTTTTAATGAAAAATTTTATACTTCATTATTGAATATTCAGGACTTAGTTGAATTACCAGAGTCAGTTCTTCACTGTATTAACATCATAAAGAATAAGAGTAAAACTGCTGAAGAGCTCATTCTTCAGGACTTAGAAGATTCTGATGTTTTAAGTAAGTACAGTTTTTATCTGCTTGACAGATACATTTTTTTTGTGTGTGTGAGAATAATTAACCTGAAATTTAGAAAATTAAACTGTTTAAAGTATATATCTATGCTTTCATGCATATATTTAGTCTCCAATATAACATATATAGTATATTGGACTGTTCAATTTAGTTCATTTGCTTTTCTTACTAACCTTCCTTATATTTCCAATAATTAAATATCACCAGTATTGGTTCAACCAGCCCTAATTAAAACCATTCTATTACTTTACATTAAAGAAAACTAATAAAAAATAATAAAGGAAACTAATCATGGGACTATATTAAAAGTATCAGTTTATATATCTTTTTGGAGAACAGACTAATTTATATAAAAAGCCTAATAATGTGTATTTTCTTCAACTGTTCAAATATACTCCTGGGAATTATTCTACCAAATAAAAGAGTAATATGCAAATTATCCATGACTCTGCCTCACCCACCACCATGCCCACCAGCCAATCAGAGTGAGCATGCAAAGAAACCCAACCAGGATGGCTACAGCCACAGAGAGCAGGAGGGAGGCTTGAGTTTCCCAGGCAATGGAAGAATCCAAGCTTTCCGCCTGCCCTTGCCAGCCTGAGCCTTCACTCAAGGCTACAAAGTTTCAATTATAGAAGGTAAACAAATCCAAACAGAAATGGCTGCTGGGCCCTGAGGGAGCAGGAGGCTTGGCTACACTCCAGGCTACAAAGTTTCAGTTGTAGAAGATAAATAAATTACAGATACCAGGACTTCCACTTGGGTCACCAGGGGGTGGCTGGACTGCAAACCACCACAGGCCCCTTGCCCAGGACGCCCCTCGGCCCAAGGGAGCCCCCATCCTGATCTGGGACACCATTCAGGGCAAACCAGCTGGTCTCCACCTATACACCAGGACTCTATCCTATTTCATACAAGAGTAATATGCAGATTGACCATCGCTCCAACACACAAGATGGCTGCCCCCATGTGGTCAAAGATCCTGCCCCTATGTGGACACACGATGGCCACCACAAGATGGCCAGCATGAGAGGGCAGTTGGGGGGCACCAGGCCGGCAAGGGAGGGCAGTTGAGAGGTACCAAGTCTGCAAAGGAGGGCAGTTAGAGGTTATCAACCCTGCAGGGGAGTGCAATTAGGGGTGACCAGGCCAGCAGAGCAGGGAAGTTGGGGGCAAACAGGCTGGCAGGGGAGCAGTTACACATCAATCAGGCTGGCATGGGAGTGGTTAGGGGGTTATCAGGCTGGCAGGCAGAAGTGGTTAACAGCAATCAGGAAGGCAGGCAGGTGGGCAGTTGGGAGCCAGCAGTCCTGGATTGGGAGAGGGATGTCAGACTGTCCATTTAGACCCAATTCCAGTGGGACAGTCCGACATCCCTCAAGAGGTCCCAGATTGGAGAGGGTGCGGGCTGGGCTGAGGGACACTCCCCCCCTGCCCCTGACCTTGTTCACAAATTTTGTATCAGGCCTCCAGTTATAAAAATAATTAAATAATAAAAAATGTCATTAGAATTTATCATGGCTTCATTTATAGTGAACAATTGCAACCATCTAAATGTTCAACAGGAGGTTGGTGTGTTCAATAATATACCCATTAAAAAGGTATTAGACAAATATTTAATGACATAAATATTTATGATATATTATTTATATTGTTATAAAACTTAATGTAACATATGCAAATAATAGCATAAGTCATAATGTGAATATTCCCAGGTACTCATCAATAAATATTACTGTGTGAAAATATCTCTTGTAGCCACTGAGAATACAGCAGAGAACAGAATAGGCAAAGCTTCTACTCTACTTTTCTAATGTTCCAGTGTGGATAGATAAACAAACAAATAAATTAATATGTAATGTTCCAGTACAGATAAGTGCTATGACAGAAAAAAAAAAAACATTCAAAACAAAGGGACAGAGTTTGGAAGCTGCTATTTTAGATAGGGTAGTTAGGGAAGGCCCCTAGGGGGAGGTGCTATTTAAGCAATGACTGAGGAGGTAGCCACATGAATGTGTTAATGAAAGAGAAGATGAACCATGGGGATGTCTAGAGAGCCAATGTTCCAGAAAGAAGGAATTGTGAATGACAAGACACATTGAGTGGGCTTAATATATTTGAAGAACAGTAAGCCTTTGTGACTATATGTAATACTAGGGTCTGATCATACAGGGCTCATAAAAATCATGGTGGATTATTACAATAGTTAGAGACGAGAGTAATCCTATATAATAAAAGTTTAATATGCAAATCGACTGATCAGCAGAATGACCAGTAGGCAGGGGCCCACATGCATGTGGTGCCAGGCCAGCCAAAGCATGTGCCAGCGGGCAGAGGGAGGGATGGGTGATGGTGGAGGGGGCGGTGACCAGCAGCCACAGGGGGGCGATGGGGTGGGGAGGTCGCACCATCCCCTGATCAACCTGTCAGGTCACCTCCCCCAGATGTCAGTAGGACATGCCTGAGGACGCCTGGACTGTGGGAAGGCACAGGACAGGCTGAGGGACCCCCCAATCCCGCAGTGTATGAATTTTCATGCACCGGGTTTTACTCCTAAATAATACAAGGCTAATATGCAAATTGACCGAACAGTGGAACAAGTAGTTAGTATGACATGCACTGATCACCAGGGGGAAGACCCTCACACAGGAGTCCCCTTGGTGGTCAGTGTGCTCCACTCAGCCAGAATCCAGGCTCCTTGATGGCAAGTGCAGTGGCGGTGGTGGGAGTCCCTCCTGCCTCTGCTGCAAGTGGACAATAAGCAGCAATGGGACCCAGACTGCTAGAGCCCTGGACTCTGAGAGGGGTGTCTGACTGTCGGCTTAGGGATGGGGCCTAAGCTGGCAGGCATACATCCCCTGTGGAGTCCTAGACTGTGAGAAGGTCTAGTGTACGAATGTCGCTTACTGGGCCTCTAGTTTGAGTATAAATGATGAAAACGGTCAAATTCTAGAAACATACACTGCAGAACCTGTCTGCTGCAGGAGCCTGCTATCAGATATAATTAAAATAAGTAAGAGACATTTATTATCTACTATGCTCTCCCTGTCTCCAAACCAAAGCTCCCTCTATCTATCATGGTTGGGCCAAAAAATGTTAAAATATGGCACCCTGCCTCTCTTCACACATAATATTTTGTGAAAATAAATAACTATGCATATGTCAATTGATAGAACATAAGTCACCCTTAGAAACCTAGTGTAAATAGGATCTGGAGACTGTTACATTTTGCTCTACAGCCCCTCACACAGGAAAGCATGCCAGCAAGATTGTGCATAGTTGTTGAAGACAAAAATCTCTATCAGACAAAATAGTTGTGAATCGAAAGTTAAGCAGCAGAATGATTGACTTAAAAAATAGTTTACTGTCAGGAAACATTACCATGATCTAACACATTAAATGAATAAGGAAAGGAAACAATTACATCTACACAGATAATACAAAGACTTGATAAAATAAAACAAAAACTCACAAACTCAAGAAAGTTTACATCATTTACGTTAGTAAGTATAATTTTTCAAACTAATACTTTTATTAAAGTGGTTTCAATATCTTGTGTGAAAGTATATTGCTATTTGTAGCAGGTAGAGTTAAACTTTTCTTGATTTCTATTCAAGATAACATTGCAATATCAAACCAAACATTATTATGTGTATGTAGAGAGTAAACTTTAGTCTAGAATATAAAAAAGAATACCAAATTTATGACATAAAAATTTGTTACATTTTAGAGTAAAAATTTCAGATTTCCTTTATGCTTTATTCTAGATTGCTTTCCTGTGGTTTTGAGTTACTGATCAATAATATGCTATGATAGAGTTTGAGATTACAGGATGTTGGAAGGTTTGGAATTTTAATGTGTTGTTCCTTACTCTAATATTTAAAAATATATGCGCTTAAGGGTATAATTATCACCTGAACATAAAGACAACTCATATCAATTAATAAAAGTATATGTTCAACATGTAACTAAAATTACTCATTATTATGTTCCCTCTTATGCCAGATGATATTCACTGGTTTCACTGATTTAAAAATTCAATAGTATTTAAGCAAATCATTTTTATTTTTTATTTTTTTAAAAATATATATTTTATTGATATTTTACAGAGAGGAAGGGAGAGAGAGAGCTAGAAACGTCCATGAGAGAGAAACATTGACCAGCTGCCTCTTGCACACCCCCTACCGGGGATGTGCCCATAACCAAGGTACATGCCCTTGACTGGAATCCAACTTTGGACCTTTCAGTCCGTAGGCCGACGCTCCATCCACTGAGCCAAACCGGTTTCGGCAAAGCAAATCATTTTTAGTTTTATATTTTCTTTGACATATAAAATAACTCCAATTTCAATATTTAAAAATATAAGAAATAGAAATTTGGCGGGAAAAATGAAACATCACTACCTGGGAATGTTACGTTTATGTAGATTAAAGAGTAGAAAGATATTGATTCCCCCTCCCAATACTCTGACCCCCAAAAATGAATATACTCTAGTCTTCATTGCCTTGCTTAGGAATGTAAGGTATTCCAGCAGAGATTTTAAATATGTATAGCATATTTCAACTTAGAACATCTTATGTTAGTTTTTCTTTTTAAAAAATGTATTTTATTGATTTTTTTACAGAGAGGAAGGGAGAAGGATAGAGAGTTAGCAACATCGATGAGAGAGAATCATCGATCAGCTGCCTCTTGCACCACCCCCACTGGGGATGTGCCCGCAACCAAAGTACATGCCCTTGACCAGATGGAACCTGGGAACTTTCAGTCCACAGGCCAACACTTTATTCACTGAGCCAAACTGGTTTTGCCTATGTTAGTTTTTCTTTAAAGATATAATTGAATCCTCCTAAAATATAAGAGTAAAGGAGAGTTAGCATTTTGGGTAAAAACTCCCACAAATTCATTCTACAATTTCATTATCCTTGGATTCAGTGTGTTTTTTTAAAACTAATTTTATCTAACTATATTCTCCAGAAGATGTTAAAAATAATATGAAAATTATATATATTTTCTTACTTGCTGTTTTGGTAACACTAAAGCTTGAAATATTAACTTAGAATTATCATACTGGTATTTCATTGGAATAGATAATCTTTTTTTCCATCTAGAGTTTGATGGAATCTAATTATAGAAAAGTATTCATCAGAATTATCTATAATTCATATTAAAGTAGGTAATAGTCCTAGTTTTTAAACATATTGAATAGATCAGAAATTTTTATAGGTGAAAAATCACTACAGGTAAGAAAGATAGAAATGTATTAGAAGGGAAACAAATATTAGTAAAAATATTTTAAAATGACTATCAAGCAGTTCAGGTAATTGCTGTGGATTAATATTATAGAGTGACTAGAGTTCTGAAAACAAAAAGGTTAAAATAGAGTCAGCTTGCATGGGAAAAACATTATTCTCAAAGAGGTGCTTTAGAATTGTATTTGAGAAGGGTAAAGTAAATAAAGTTAGAGCTATAAATCAACAAATAACAATTGCTGGTGAGGATGCAGAGAAAAGGAAACCATAGATCCCTGCTGGTGGAATGCAGACTGGTGCAGTCACTGTGGAAAACAGTGAGGATTTTCCTCAAAAAATTAAAAATGGAACTCTCATTTGATCCAGTGATCCCATTTCTAGGAATATATTCTAAGAATCCCAAAACACCAATCAGAAAGAATGTATGCATCCTTATGTTCATAGCAGCATAATTTACGAGAGGTAAGACCTGGAAACAGTCCAAGTGCTCATCAGGAGATGAATGGATAAAAGGCTGTGGTACAATTACACCACTGAACACTATGCAGCAGTACAAAAGAAGAATCTCTCACCCTTTGAGGCAACCTGGAGGGATCTGGAGAGTAATATACTAAAGTGAAATAAGTGAGTCAGAGAAAGACAAGTATCACATAATATCACTTATGTGTAGAATCAAATGAAGAAAATACACTGATGAATAAAACAGATCCAGAGACATTGAAACATGCAACAGACTGACATATTTCAGAAGGGCGGGGGAAGGGAGATGGGAAGAGATTAAACAAAGAATTTATATGTATATATGCATAGCTGATGGGCAAAAAATGCTGTGGGGACTGTCTGGGGAGCGGGCAGGAGTGGGATGGAGGGGATCAGTGGGCAGGGCAGGGGAGGGAAAGGGTATATCTGTAATACTTTCAAAAATAAAGTTTTTTAAAAGTTGTAGCTATGTGTATAGACATATTTTCTATATTATTAAACTGATAGCTTGAGGCTCTACTTTGGTACTCTTTAATCACTGGTATTCTTTTAACCTCTTAGATATTATCTGAAATAGAAAACGAAGAATTTCTGACAAGTAAAACCCATCATGACCGTCCTAATTCTGTTCCAGAGCCTGGTCCTTATGAACATGTGGATGAACATATTTTGCTAGGTGGACAAAACTCAATAATTATTTTTGATAATTTTTATCTAATTATAGTTATCTTAGGAAATGTATCTTTTTCTTTTGACAATTAGGAAAATACAATCATATATAATGCTGTTCTTATTTAATTACATACTCTAATAGCTTTTTTTATGCTTCCTAAAGTACCTTGTTTAAAATATATTTATAATTTTTCTACATATATAGCTAACTGCAATAAACACACCCAGCCTTGAATTTCCTCAGAATACAATAACTACCCAGGAGCACACACACACACACACAGTATAATTTTAGATTGTTTAGTTGAGTAGTTTAAAGCAAGTTATGTGTTTTCTTTGTTCACCGCAGTGGAATTTCCATGTATATTTAAGACTATGTTTTTTTTACTAGAGGCCCAGTGTATGAAATTCCTGCACTCAGGGGATTTCCTCCACTGGGCCTGCATCCTCTTGCAGTCCAGGAGCCCTCGGGGGATGTCTGACTGATGACTTCGGACCGCTCCTCATGGGAGTGGACCTGAGCTGGTAGTGGGACATCCTTAGCGCTGCTGTGGAGGCAGGAGAGGATTCTGCCACCACCTCTGTACTCGCCATGAGCCCGGCTTCTGGCTGAGCTGTGCTCCGCCTGTGGGAGCACACTGACCAGTAGGGGGCAGATCTTGCATAGTCACCAGTCATTCTGCAGTTCAGTCCATTTGTATATTAGCCTTTTATTATCAGGATTTTTATTTTATCACTTTTTCTTTGGTAATATGTTGAAATTATTTCTTTTTTTTCAAAATTACTTTTATACTTCACAATAGATCACTATTGACAGTTTTAATCTTAAACATATTTTTCTTTATGACTGCAGATGATGGTGAAATAAATTTTGGATACTGTGAAGTGGAAGAAAGATATAAACAATCATTTGAAGTTTGGCAAGATAAACAAAGAACTAGAAAACCAAGAGAAAGAAACTCTCAAATCTCAGAGGAATAGAGAAGAAAAGCAGTCTCAAGAAGAAGAAAAGAGACATTACTGGATGAAAAAGATTGAGGCTGAAAAGAATAAGTTAGAGAATATTCAAAAGATGTGCGCTTTTTATATTTCTTTTTAAATTAGCAGCTACTTTTGAAGAGTTCTGTAGTATAGTGTGGATTTACTTTTATTTGTATTATTTTTTTTAATAAATATTTTTTATTAAGGTATTATCTGTGTACATAGCTTATCATTGCCCCCCCCCCCCATAGATGCCCTCCCTCCCCAGAGTTTTGTGTCCATTGGTTGTTCTTATATGCAAGCATACCAGTCCTTCGGTTGATCTCTTATCTCCCCCAGATCTCCCTACCCTCCCCCCCCTCCCTGCTGTCATTTGGCAGTCTGCCTGTTGTTTTACTGTCACTATATCTATCTTTCTGTTCATTCGTTTATAATGTTCTTTAATATCCATAAATGAATGAGGTCATGTAGTGTTTCTCTTTCATTGACTGGCTTATTTCACTCAGCATGATGCTCTCCAATTCCATCCAGGTTACTGCAAATGATGAGAATTCCTTCCTTTTTATGGCAGCATAGTATTCCATGGTGTAGATGTACCATAGTTTTCTGATCCATTCATCTGCTGACGGGCACCTAGGCTGTTTCCAAGTCCTAGCTATTGTAAATTGTGCTGCTATGAACATAGGGGTGCATATATCCTTTCTTATTGGTCTTTCTAGTTTCTTGGGGTATATTCCTAGTAGTGGGATTACTGGGTCAAATGGGAGTTCCATTTTCAGTTTTTTGAGGAAGCTCCATACTGTTCGCCACAGTGGTTGCACCACCCTGCAATCCCACCAGCAGTGCAGGAGGGTTCCTTTTTCTCCACAACCTCGCCAACATTTGTTGTTTGTTGTTTTGTTGATGTTGGCCATTCTGACAGGTGTGAGATGGTACCGCATTGTTGTTTTGACCTGCATCTCTCGGATAATTAGTGACTTGGAGCATGTTTTCATGTGCCTCTTGGCCTTCCTTCTGTCTTCTTTTGGGAGGATTCTATTTAGGTCCATTGCCCATTTTTTAATTGGCTCATTCATTTTCCTTTTATTGAGTTGTATAAGCTGTCTGTAGATGTTAGAGATTAAACCTTTATCAGTGATATCGTTTGCAAATATGTTCTCCCATACAGTGGGTTTTCTTGTTGTTTTGTTGATGATTTCTTTTGATGTAAAAAAGCTTTTTATTTTGATGTAGTCCCATTTGTTTATTTTCTCCTTAGCTTCCATTGCCCTAGGGTTAGTATCAGTGAAGAAGTTCTTTAGGGATATGTCTGAGATTTTGCTGCCTGCGGTGGATTTACTTTTAATTACTCCTGATAATAAAGGCAATTAACTTGTTAATAATATTTAATATGGTTTCCTTAGTTAGTTTTTATTGAAATTTATTGGAATTTCAGATACTGCTTTGGATGATGGGAGCCACTAAAGTCTTTGAAGTTTCAAAGATAGTCCTAGAAAAGATGACATTTATAGCACAAACTGTTGCTTTTTTATACCCTTCTGAATATACAAAAATAGAACAGAATTTTGTTGATTATATAGTACTCTTGCTATAGCAAGTAAGTAAAACATATTTGGTTGAAGAGGTTCAACCAAGTAAATGATGGTTTGTACTTACTTCATCCCTGTAATGGAACTAATTCCTTGGACTCGACATTTTTTTGGTATGGAAGACTTTTGTGTGTAATTATTTCAGTTTTCTCCAACCCCCACCTCAGGAGGTCTACACCTGAGGTCACTGTAGTGGCATATTGAAAAACTGGTGGATTTTCAGGACCCTGCTTGTGGGTTATCATGATCCTTAGAATCTCTAGATATCAGGCTGGACAGACTTCTCTGCCTAACATCACTATAGTTGATTTACATAGGCAGTTCAGGGAATTCTAGCCTTGCATGTTGAGTACACTAAATTTCCTACTTATCCAACCTAATAAAAGAGTAATATGCAAATTAACAACCACTCCATTATATCAGTGAGCCATGCCCACCAACCACACTCATTAACCGATCAGAGCAAGTATTCAAATTAATCAAACCAAGATGGCTACCAGAAGGGAGGTTTGTGTTTCATTGGCATTGGAGGAAGCCAAGCTTTCCACACACTCTGGAGCGCCCAGGCGTCCACTGAAGGACACAAAGTTTCAATTATAGAAATGGCGGCAGCCATGAATGGAGCAGCCAGCTTGGCTCCACTCCAGGCTACAAAGTTTCAATTGTAGAAGGTAAATAATTTGCAGATACCAGGGCCTCACCTTGGGTAGTCATGGGGCATGGCTTTCCTGCAAACCACCACAGACCCCTCACCCCGGCTGCCCCATGCTCCAAGGGAACCCCCACCCTGATACGGGACACCCTTCAGGGCAAACCAGCTGGCCCCCACCCATGCACCAGGCCTCTATCCTATCTAATAAGAGTAATATGCAGATTGACCATCACTCCAACACACAAGATCAAGATAGCTGCCCCCATGTGGTCAAAGATCCTGCCCCCATGTGGACACAAGATGGCCACCACAAGATGACCTTCAGGGGAAGGCAGGTGAGAGAGACCAGGCCTACAAGGAAAGGCCGTTGGAGGTGATCAGCCCTGCAGGGGAAGGCAGATAGGGGTGACCAGGCCAGCAAAGGAGCTAAGTAAGGGGCAAACAGGCTGGCAGGGGAGCAGTTAGATATCAATCAGGCTGGCATGGGAATGGTTAGGAGGTGATCAGGTTTTCAGGCAGAAGTTGTTAGGTGAAATCAGGAAGGCAGGCAGGTGAGCAATTATGAGCCAGCAGTCCTGGATTATGAGAGGGATGTCCAAATGCCTCTTTAGTCTTTTTTTTTTTTTTTTTTGTCAAAGGCATCCTTTACATTCTTTTTTTAAAAAAAAAATATGTATATATTTTTTTGAATTTTTACAGAGAGGAAGGGAGAGGGATAGAGAGCTAGAAACATCAATGAGAGAGAAACATCGACCAGCTGCCTCCTGCACACTCCCCACCGGGGATGTGCCCGCAACCAAGGTACATGCCCTTGACCGGAATCGAACATGGGATCTTTCAGTCCGCAGACCAACGCTCTACCACTGAGCCAAACCAGTCTCGGCCTCTTTAGTCTTGATACTACTGGGATTTGACACTCCTTGAGGGGTCCCAGATTGGAGAGGGTGCAAGCTGGACTGAGGGACACCGCCCCACCCCCATGCACAGATTTCATGCACTGGGTCTCTAGTCCTATCCAATAAAGAGGGAAAATGCTAACTTACCATCACTCCATCACAAAGATGGCTACACCCACAGCTGAGGCCAAGTTCCCCTAAGGAGCCCTAATGAGGTGACCTGAGCCTATACCCTTTCCCACCCCCACGGGCCTCACAGGGGACCTCAGGCCATGTCCCCCAACTGGCAGGGCTTGACAGGGGACCTCAAGGTGCACTTACCATCCTGGTGCTGTGCTAGGAGACTTCAGGCTGCTCCCCCCACACCAGTGCCAGGCTGGGGGACCTCAGGTCGGGCCCTCCCACCAGGTGGGGCTTGAAAGGTGACCTCAAGCCATGCTAGGGGACCTCAGGGTGCACCCCCAGTTCTGGGCCAGGGGAACTCAGGCCACACCCTTGTCCAGCAGGGCTTGATGGGGGACCTGAGGCTTCGTCCCCTGCCTGGCAGGGCTCGATAAGGGTGGGACTGGCCGGGTCTGCATCTAGCCCAATGGTGGGGGCTGGCTGGGTCTGGGTCTCACACGATTTTGAGGTACATGTGGGTGGGCAGGGACTTGAATCTGGGTCCCATGGTGAGCCCCAGACTCTGGCAGGAGGAAAGATTTCATATACATTTTGCTAATTTTCTTTTATCTCTGACACTTCTGTTATAGAGAAAGTGCAAGTAGCATTATTAAATTATTTCCTCTAATGAATCCCCTTCTAATGTGCACGAATTTTGTGCACCAGGTCACTAATATAGAACATAGTCAAGTTAAAGTAATTGGAATATTGTAGAACCACTGTGGTCAGACTTTTATTTCTAACTAACTCTAAATTTTTAGCTTTGCTTTATTTATATTTTCTTTCCACAAATCAGATAAATATGATTATTTCTATCATAAAATTATTATTTAAAGATGACATTATTAGGTTCAGTGAATTCCTAAATATGTGCTTTGTTATACCTTGAGGCTTAACATTTCTGGTGTGGCCGTTCCAAAATTTTATGATGGGTTTTACATATGTGATTTACTTCCTTTTAGTAGTTCTTTTCTGTTCGCATTGTTAGTGTGCTCTTCTCCTCAAAACTGTTATTGTAAACCGCTTTCCATGAGTTCCACCCCATTGCTCTCTCATTATTAGCATCTGATCACATCACATGTTTGCATTAATTACAAGCTTCCTCTTCTTTCTAATCACATATCTATTTTGAATCAATCTCTACTCATCTTTTCTTTTGCCTTTGCTTCTGTATCAGTATCTAAATAACAAGTGTTTCCTCTTCTACTGAAGGTTAGCTTTTTCATTTCCCAGTTTACCCCCGCTTTTTGTTCTATTCAAAACACCCTTCTCAACTTCCTCCTTTCTTTTTAATTTATTTTAATTAAGGTATAATATGTGTACATAGCTTACCATTACCCCTCCCATCTCCCATTCATGCCCTCCCTCCCCAGAGTTCTGTGTTCGTTGGATGTACTTATATTCATGCATACCAGTCCGTTGGTTGTTCTCTTATCTTCCCCCATGTCTCCTTCCCCTCCCCGCTGTCATTTGACAATCTGCTTGTTTTATGGTGACTATCTCAGGATCACATGAATAGAATCTGCTCCTCATTTAGCAGTCTGCTTGTATCATAGAGACTATCTCATGACTACACGAATAGAATCTGATCCTCCTCTGGTCACACGGCCCCTACCCCCGAGTCGCTAATTTAGTAATCAGCTAACTTGAAGATGGTGTATAGACTGCTTTCCTTCATACATCTTACCTTGCCAAACAAATGGGCCCACAAGGAGGGCAGACTCTCATCTTGACCTCCAGGGGGCGACACGCAGTCTTCCCCAGTCATGACGCATGGTTAATCCCAAAAAACAAATAAAAATTAAATAAAGTAAAAAACTAAAACTAAAAGAGAACCAAAAAAATTGGAAAAAAACAAAATTTAAAAAAAAAAAAAACGATGCTTTCCAAGGCGCTGCTGGATGCCTACCTGTGAGAGCCGGAGCCCAAGAGAACTCCACCGCCTGCAGGCCAGCTCCGCCCGCCCGCGGGGCTCCGTCCCCCGCCCGGGACTCGGGAGCCCGCGGCTCTGCCTGGCCTGTGACAGGGAACGACGTCCAGTTCTCCGTTAGCCGCTTTCCAAAGTCATTCAATGTCCACACCTCCCCAGGGCCTCACCTCCCAGTGGTCGCCGGGGTGGACTCGTCCTGCTCCTGCGCTGCACGGGGGGTGAGGCCGCAGCAGAGGAGCCGCAGGAGGGCGTGAAAGGCCCGTCTGGCCAGGCCCGGCCGCCCCCGGGTGGTGGCCGCGGGAGGGGCTGCGGAGCTGCCGTCTTGGGGGGGCCTGGCAGGGGCCGCCCCCGCCGACTGCGCGGCCGGAGAGACGCCCACGCGACCGCCACCGCCGCCAACGCCTCCGCCGCCAACGCCTCCGCCTCCGCCGCCAACGCCTCCGCCTCCGCCGCCGCCGCTCGTGCGGGGAGCGGGGCCGCCCCCCGGGGGCAGCAGGTCGGGGCCGCGGGGCGCTGGCGGGCACAGGGACTCCAGGGAGGGCGGGGAGGAGGGCACCGTCTCCAGGCTGGTGGGGGCGCACTGGCCCTGCCCACCCCCCGGCGGAGCGAGGGCACCAAAGGCTCCGGAGAAACCCCCTCCGAGGGCCGGGACGCCTCTCCGCCGGACGCCTCACGGGTGTCGGGGCCGGTGCGGCCCGGCCTCCTGTCCGCCGCCAGCCTGAGGATGCCTGAGGTGCCCATGATCCTGTCGAACCGCCTTTGGGACACCGAGTCCCGCACCGCCGCCTCGGAGAAGCCCAGGCCCTTCATCTGGTCCAGCAGCTGGGGGTCCAGGTCCCCCAGGGCGGCTCGCTGTAGGGCTGCAGGCCCTCCTGGTCACCCAGGTTCACATGGCTTCCTCCAGGGCCGGCCGCTGCTCCGGGTCCACCGTCAGCAGCTTCTGGAGGAAAATCTTCCCCAGCCCGCTCATGAACCCAGGGAACTCGTACCGCCCGGCCAGAATGCGGTCCCGGATGTGCCCATAGGTGTCCCCCGGGAAAGGCACGCACCCCGTTACACATTTATACAGCGAGGCTCCCACTGCCCACACGTCAGCCTTGCGGCCATCGTAGGGCTCCCGCCTCAGGACCTCGGGCGCCATGTAGTACAGGGTCCCGTAGACTTTCCTGAGCTTCTGGTCCTCGCTAACCTGGTGGCTGAAGCCGAAGTCGGCCAGCTTGGCGGTCATGTCTGCCTCCAATAAGATATTATCCGGTTTGACGTCCCTGTGCAAAGCCCAGCTGATGGCAATACTGCAGCGCCCAGACCGCCTGTCCAGGTGCGCCAGGAGGGCCCCACACGGCACGGGCTGGAGCCCGAGGTGGACCTTGTCCGGGGTCACGATGACCTGCAGGAGGCGGGTCACGTTGGGATGGTTGAGCGAGCACTGGACTTCTCTAAGGGATTTCGGGACCCCACACCGCTCTACTGACTTTACCCCCACCTAGGTGCCCCTTGGCACATGTCTGCCCAACTGGACCTTGGCGCAGGCTCCCTCCCCTATAGACTCTCCAAGAACGTAATCCCCAATGCTGTACTGCTGCTCCTCGGTGGTAGGCATGCCTGGAGAATTATGCGGCATGGTTAAAGCAAAAAAGAAAAATTTAAATCCTTATTTATAGGAATGGTTTGCACTTGATGAGGTCAGAGCTATAAATGGGCCAATCCCGGCTGGGAATGAACCATAGTGCTTTTTCTAACTTTTTGATCTCATGGCCCTTAAACTCTGTGAAATACAAAAAGACACAAACTTTTATTTGGGATGTTGACATTTATTTTACTAGAAATAAAAATTATGTAGGGGCGCATACACACACACACAAAAGAAAAGTCTGACTTATTCTCATGCTCCAGTTCTCAGTTCAGATACCCCTGATCCATCCATCCATTCCTACCTACCTCACTCAGGCCATCACGTTTGTCATCTTCATAGCACCGACCACAGTGGGGCTGATTCTTGTTTACTGTCTGTCTTTCCCAGGAAGGAGGGAGCATGGCTATAGTGTTCCCTGAGTCTAGCACACTGAGTGGCAACAAAGTGTCTAATAAATCTTTGTTCACTGGATTAACAGAAGAGTTTGTGGTAACAAAATATGGCCAACTACTTAATTAAAGTGATTCATAAAATGTATTAAAAAATAGTCATGTTCTGTCTTCACACAGCTTTTGGGGCAGATAAGATTGGACAGGGGAGGGCTGAGGTCTACCTGTCTAGGTACGTGGTGGCTCAGTGAGGCTGAGGAAAAGCCAGCTGGTAGGAGCCTGGCTGTAAAGGTTAAAGAAGGTGATTGGTCCTTCCACTGGGACTTGCTAAGGACGAAATAAATTTGGACCTGCACTAAGGCTGCAAGGTATGTTTACATTTTGAATACCCATTTCCAGGTGACACAAAAGACTTTTCGGGATGAAAGAATGTCTACAGAGGTACAAAGGGTGGGGTATTATGTTGGGGCAAGTCCTACCCTTTATGGAGGCAGAGAGGGAGCAGGCAGGCTTGAGGACACTTTGGGGGAGCCTCTGGCATACTCTATTTCAAACTAATCTAAGAAAAATCCCTCCTTTCAGTACACTGAGTGTTTTAATCACACGTATGTTATTCTAGTCATCATTTTCCTTTAATAGTTCCCAAAGTCTCAGCTTTGTGTGAAGGGAATCTTTAGAGGGATTAGCCTGTGAGCTTCTCCCTCTAGAACACCTTTGTTTGCTCACTTTTACCTTACTGCTGTGCTACTTGGCTCCTAAACATCATAGTCTTTGCTGCTGAGCTGATTGGGACCCAAAAGGGGGACTTTTCCTCAATTCTTAGCAGATGTTTACAAGTTACAGTCAGAGATTACAATAAACTCAGGAAGGAAAAGAGAGAAACTTTCAAAGAAAATTGCCAGTGTAAGAGTTAACTATATCTGTTTGTAAAAATTGTATTAATAGTTACTTAAGAAATAATACCAGTAGGATTGAATATGTTCATAGCATAATCTCTTTCAGCTAGGTAAATACAGACTCAAAAATAAGACATTTAATGTAAAAATGTCAAGGGAAAAGACAAGCTCAAAAACAGAGATTCAGGCAATCCCCCCCCCCTTTTTTGTAATACGCTACATCAATTATATGTGTCTAATTCTGCCCAAATGAGCATACAGTTTTTTTTATGTTTTTTTTTTTTACTTTATTTTGTTTGCGTGTTTTGTTTTTTTCCCATTTACCTCCTCCTCTTCACCTTCACCCCTCCTCAGCGTTCACCACACCATTGTCTGAGTCCATGGGCTATGCATCTATGCATATAAGTTCTCCAGTTAATCTCTCCCCTCCCAACCCCAACCCCCTCCTTCCCTGTGAAATTCATCGGTGTTTTCATGGTTCTACGTCTCTGGATCTGTTTTGTTCTTCAGTCTTTTTTGTTCATTGGATTCCACATATGAGTGAAATCATGTGATACTTATCTTCCTCTGACTTGCTTTGCTTATAATACTCTCCAGGTCCATCGATGTTGTTTGCAAAGGGTAATAGTTCCTTCTTTTTTTACAGCAGGGTATTATTCTACGGTGTAAATGTACCACAGGTTTTTTATCCACTCACCTGCTCTTTGGCACTTGGACTGTTTCCAGATCTTAGCTATTGTAAATTGTGCTGCTTTGAAAATAGGGATCCATGTATTTTTTTCTGATTGGTGTTTTGGGTTTCTTGGGATATATTCCTAGAAGTGGGATCACTGGGTCAGATGGACTTTGTCTCCAGACAGAGCCCAGCTCTCCACCAACTTGGCCACTTAGACAGTTGAACTACAGCCCCATACACTGAATACCACAACCAAGTCCTAAAACAGCAAGGGCAGCCCCTTCCTGACTGGTCCTGCCCTCCTCGGTCCTCTGGCAGCTGCTGGCCTTGCCTTCTGGCCCCTGAGCCCTCCGTGTGGTCTCACCTCTCCCAGGCAAGCCCCTGGCCCCGCTCAGGCAGCTTCCTCTCCCGGGCTGGGCTCAGCCCTGCTCTCTCCTGGGCAGTGCAGTCTGCCCCTGCTGCCTCCCACTGTGGGGCCTGTAAGGAAGGCGATGAAGCTTCAAGGTTGCAAAGAGAGTTAGGAGGGGTGTACAATAAGTGTGAGGTGTAAAATAGTAATGCTGACATAAAGTAAAAACACGGCTCTGTGGGAATAGGGGAAAGGAGCTGAAAATGCTGCCGCTGGGTCAGAGCAAGGTCCAGGACAGTTTTTCTGTGAATCACTTTCTCTAGTTTCCAAGAGAAACAATGGTCAGGGAGGCCGGATACTATAACTTGAAAGAGTATTAACAGCAGTATCCAGGTTTTCGGGGAGTTGAGTTTTTTGCCCTGTTTGTGGGTCAATTTTAGAATGTGCTACAGCAACTCACCCTCCATTTCTTTCATTGGTATAACTTCATGTATGCAATTGCAACAATACCTGTTGCAATTCTCTTTCTAGCTTCACAGAAAGATAGTCTTAAACCTCCAGGTAATCCTACATTCCAGCTACATTATTTTTTTTGAAACAAAGCCGTGTGTGTGTGTGTGTGTGTGTGTGTGTGTGTGTGTGTATGTGTGTGTTCTTTGCATTGCAGGAGAAAAGGCAAATGGAGAGAAAATTAGGATAAAAAGTGAACCCAAAATATTTTTACTTGATTTTTTAAAATTGGGCATTAGGGAAAAGGTATTATACCCAGGGATAAAACATGCACCCACAAAATTAATCTTCAGAAAGGTCAAGCCCATGTCCTTCATTTTATTGGCATTATGCTCTAATCAACCAATGAATTAAGAGATGAGAGTCCATTTCCATCAATTGTGGTCACAGTGAAGCCAATGCCTTTGTCCGAAGTGGCAGCTTTCTAAAGGCCGGAGAGCATCTTAAAATGCTTTCTTCCAGACTGCTTCTCGGCCACCTGCCTTGGCGCCAGTGGAGGGAGTCATTTACCTTCCATCCTCTGCCTCCATTCAGAGGGTGTCAGGAAGGTAGGAGGAGCCATGTGTACACATGCGCACCCGGAGGGAAGAGGCTCCTGAGCTCGCCCTCTGACTGCAGGCAGAACCTGGCTTCTCCTGCTTTATCCTCTACTGCTGTGCACCATACCCCCTTGTGCCTGGGGCCAGGCACACGAAACTATGAATAAACGAATAATGGGCTCAGTCTTCACAGTGCGAGACAAATGTTTTTCATGAACATTAAATTCCTTTTATTTATTTATTTATTATTATTATTATTATTATTTAATTTGAGAGAAAATTAACCTCATTTCTGGCATTAATTTTCACTTGTCTTCCTCCAGGCAGCATGAATTGTTTATTTCTCTGAGGCAGAAATGCGTCACTCTCTTGTTTGTCTGTTTTGCAAACTCTGTACATTTCCCAGGGAAAGCTTTGCCGTCTTTCCCACTCGCTTGTACAGACCCCGGCGGGTAATTCAACCCTGTGGCAGCTCCATGCCACTGTCTGTTTCTTGCTCTCCAGGCGGCCTTTCCTTTGCATCTCCTGCAGCGGCCCCACAATCTGAGCCTGGCATACAGTGGTGCTCACTGAGTGCTTACTGAATAATTGAGAGCTCCTTGGAATGTTAAGATTGATTTTTCTATCAGTGTTTGAAATTTCATACAGTAAGCATGGAAATAAGACATGCTGACAAAATTTCTTCCTAAAAAAATCATATATATATATATATATATATATATATATATATATATATATATATATAATTTTTTCCCCTCCCTTACCAAGTAAGCTCTCACCGCACTAGCCTTCATGCCAATCCTCAACTGTGCCAAACTTAACTTTTTGTGTCTGGACCAATGCATTAAAAAAACAATTGCTTTCAACATATTTTGCATTTAAATGAACACAGTTGACAAATACTGAAATATCTCTTGAAAGATGGGATGCGTTTTAAGAGGTGCTTTCACAGCCCTGAAGACCTTCACTGTGTCATTTTTCCAGAACCATCCCCAATGTCCACTGTGTCTTTTTCCAGAAAGTATCCTGGTATTCACTGTCTTTTCCCAGAAACTGTCCCATTTTGGATTTTATGAAAGGCAAGATCTACGAAAACTTTATGCAAGTGAGGAGTTTGAACAGAAACTATGAAGTTTCACAAAAAAATCAATGACTTGGACTGGGCAAGTAATGTTTTCAGAATAAGGAAGAAAATGAGAACCAGAATTATTATTACAATAGCTGGAAAGAAAAGAGAAAATAAATGGAGTTGAGATACACCAGAATGTTTCTGGAGCACTTGCCTTGTGGTTTTCCATTTAACAGGTGATTGACAAAAGGAGATACATGAAGAGTTCCTCTGTCGCTAAGAATATGTTAAATCATTTGGGAGAGAAGACTTGCATACAAGTCCGTGCTCACCCACTGCCAAGATTTTGTTGTAAAGGATTTTCAGCCTCACTCTCAGCTAATAAACTTGTTTCCTATTTCTCAGGGGGAAAAAGTCATCTCAAAGGAATTTCCTATACTTCCTACCCGCTGCTCATGTCTATAAACATCTCAGGATCCATATATCTCCAGCTCCTTTCCTCAGATTCCAGAGAAAAGATGATTTTTCTATCCAAGGTAAATACATGCTGTGCCCCAAAATCATGCCCTTCCACTGGCAGGCACTTGCTCCATCAATTACCACCCTCTCCCAGAATCTTCAACCTCCCTCTTCACTACAGTTTTCCTCTCACTACATGAGCTTATGCTCACATCACAAAACAAAATAGAACAATGATAACATAACAAAAAACTTCTCCCTTGATCTTATGTCAGCTGATGTCTACCCTGGGTATACTGAATTCAATAAGATCTCTGAAAAGGAAAATCCTGACACCTCTGGTCCAACTCAGGTCAAGGCAATAAAATCCTTAAGTAGTGTTGTCCAAGCATTGGTATTTTAAAACAATATTTTAATAAATTTTTATTGATTTTAGAAAGAGATGAAGGGAGAGGGGGGGGACGCCAATCAGCTGCTTCCCAGACGCTCCGACTGGTAATTGAACTGGTTGGCTCACAGGACGAAGCTCAACCAACTGAGCCACATCAGCCAGGGACCAAGAATTGGTATTTTTAAAAACTACTTTGGTGTTCTGAAACCCGTTTGTTTGGCTCAGTGGATAGAGCTTTGGCCTGTGGACTGAAAAGTCCCAGGTTTGATTCCAGTCAAGGGCATGTACCCTGGTTGCAGGCACATCCCCAGTAGGCATTGTGCAAGAGGCAGCTGGTCAATGTTTCTTTCTCATCTATGTTTCTAACTATCCCTCTCTATTCCTCTCTGTAAAAAATCAACAAAATATATTTTTTAGAAAGTACAAAAAACTACTTTCCTGATTTTCATACATAATCAGAGTTTTAAAATGTTGACCTACATAATTATATTTCTCCTCTTCCCTTAACATTCAATCTTCTATAACCACATCTATTATATTTCAAAGCATTCATAAATATAATACCTAGTAGGGGCCCAGTGCACAAATGTGTGCACCATGAAAGGAACTGTGGGCCACAAGGTTGCAGTAGGTCCTAAGTGGGTCTCAGTCCATTCTCCCACCCCAGCCCGACCCCTCCCACCACAGCCCCTGGTCCCCTTTCTGTGGCAGCCCCCTCCTGCCAGGAGCCCCTTCCTTATGCTGCTCCTTCCACTTGCTGATAGTGCCGGCCCAACCCTGTTCACACAAACCCGCTGATAGTGTGGAGCAGAGTGATTGGGCTGGCACCAGCAGGGGGTGTGAGCGGCGGCTGCAGCCCCAATCGCCCCTCAGGAGCAGGGGGAGGTGGAAAAGCCCTCAGGGTTCATCAGGGCCTGCAGCCGAGAGCAAGGGCCCACTCCAGTGCCAGCTGTGGGATGAGCAACTCCAGCGCTGCCAACAGGTGTGAGTGTCAGGCAGGAGGACTGCAGCACCTGGAAGCAAAGAATTTTCAGTGACCACCAGAGACTCATCCCAATGACAGCTACTGGCGCCCCACCTTGTTCTGCGGCCCCTACTCACCTGCTCCACCATCCTGCTGAGGCCCACACCCTCCATGTTCCACACACGCCCCCGGGTGGTCATCGCATGTCATCACTGACCAGTTCAGTTTTTCAGTGGTTCCACCATTGGGTCTATTTCCATATTAGCCTTTTTTATATATACGATTGGAGAGTAAAGATATATTTAGATGATGGAATTAGCAGCAATTGTTAAAATATTGGATACACTGGTGTTAAAAACTGATGCTTAAACCATTGGTGCCATTTATCAAGATAAGAAATACTGGAATCTGTAGATTACTTTGGGCAATATGGAGATTGTAATGATATTAATTCTTCCAATCCATGTACAGGTATATTCATCCATTTGTTTGTATCTTCCTCTAATTCTTTTTTCAATGTGCTATAGTTTTTGAGGTACACATCTTTTACCTCTTTAATAAGATTTATTCAAAGGTCTGCTATTTTTTTGTTGGAATTGTGAACTTAGGGCATGATAAAAAGGGGAAAGTAAAGGTATTAAGATCTAACTGTAAATTCTCCCTATTTCTCTTTTCCCCTTTCCAGGGCTGAGTGTAGATGTGGTTGTGAACTGCCTTTTGCTCCTTGGATGAGGGGCAGTATTTTAAGGATGGAAGAGCAACAGAAGGAAAACTCTCTGAGTCTCTAACACAGGAGAGATAGCATGAAAGAGCAACCCATACTACCAATTAAAGGGCACACACTAAAAGTAAGGCTATCATTCCATTTGAGATTTATTCTCTTCAGATGGTGCATTTTAAACTACTATCCGTTTTAGTCTTTATTCCAACTATCATGTATTACTTAATCCCCAAATTGGAATTTTGTCTTTTTAAATATACTTTATTGATTTTTTGCAGAGAGGAAGGGAGAGGGATAGAGAGTCAGAAACACTGATGAGACAGAAACCTCTATCAGCTGCCTCCTCCACACCTCCTACTGGGGATGTGCCCACAATCAAAGTACATGCCCTTGACCAGAATTGAACCTGGGAACTTTCAGTCCTCAGGCTGGTGCCCTATCCATTGGGCCAAACCGGTTTGGGCCAAATTTGAGTTTTAAGGTTTGTTTCGAGGCTATGAAATGGTGAAGTTGTGTATGTAAGCCCTGCTTCACATCTGCAACTGCAGTGAATCATATCAGTGGACATAACTGAGTACTGAACTACAACTCCAGTTCTATTCCCACTCTGTGGGAACCTTTGTCTTATACTGGAGCTGTCTGTTTTAGCTCCCTTGTAATGGTAGTGCATGGTACACACAGAGGAGATACTGAATAAATATCTATTTATTAAAAATTAGAGAATTACAACTGATCATGTATTTATCTTACTGATTTGACTTTTTGGAAGCTCACAGCTAAAATGTATTATACAACTCTTGCAATTGTTCAAGATCTTAGTGGGTTAGTGGTAAACAAGGGTGTGGTATAGAGCTTGGGTGTAAATATGGATGCAGTTCTTGAGGAATGTTCTTGAGAGATTCACTTAAGCTCATCAAGTTTCTAGCTCCTCATCTTTAAAATCTTGATAACACCAAGTACTTCAAGCTTTGCAATGAGATAATATAAAGGCACTTGACTATCACAGGGGTTCAGTATTTGTTGGTTCTCCTATTAAAGTAAGCGTCAAGTTCATGTGTTTCTTCTCCTCTTTATAAAAGTAAACATCAGATAGTAAAAGTAAGGCTATCATCCCGTTTGAGACTTATTCTCTTCAGAGTTCTCTTAACAATATCATTCTCTTTGTAATAGACTATTAAATGTTTCTAAGCTTATATAGAGGACTGCATGGCCCAAAGGCTTGTATATATGATACGTATCTAACACGGACCCTTATGTTGTTACATCGCAGCTTTTTCTTTCTGATTGAAGATAGATAGCCAGAGTCTCTTAACAGAGGGAATAGAGTTTATTTATATTTGTTCTATAGAATCTTTCTTCTCATGGTTTCATTATTTATTCTCTTTGTTTATTTTATTTTATTCATTTTTGAATATTATTTATCACATTTTTTTAAATTAAGGTATTATATGTGTACATAGCTTACCACCCCCCACCACCACACACACACCTCTCATACATGCCCTCCATCCCCAGAGATTTGTGTCCATTGGTTGTACTTATATGCATGCATACCAGTCGTTCGTTTGATCTCTTATATCCCCCAGATCTCCCTGCCCTCCCCGCTGTCATTTGACACTCTGCTTGTTGCTTTACTGTCACTATATCTACCTTACTGTTTATTAGTTTATAATGTTCTTTATTATCCATAAATGAATGAGGTCATGTGGTGCTTCTCTTTCATTGACTGGCTTATTTCACTCAGCAAATTATTCTCCAATACCATCCAGGTTGCTGCAAATGATGAGAATTCCTTCTTTTTTATGGCAGCATAGTATTCCATTGTGTAGATCTACCATGGTTTTCTGATCCAATCATGTGATGACGGGCACCTAGGCTGTTTCCAAGTCTTAGCTATTGTAAATTGTGCTGCTATGAACATAGGGATGATGCATATATCCTTTCTGATTGGTGTTTCTAGTTTCTTGGGATATATTCCTAGGAGTGGGATTACTGCGTCAAATGGGAGTTCCATTTTCAGTGTTTTGAGGAAGATTCATACTGTTCTCCACAGTGGTTGCACCAGTCTGCATTCCCACCAGCAGTGCACGAGGGTTCCTTTTTCTCCGCAACCTCGCGAACATTTGTGGTTTGTTGATTTGTTGATGTTGGCCATTCTGACAGGTGTGAGATGGTACCGCATTGTCGTTTTGATTTGCGTCTCTGGGATAATTAGTGACTTTGTGCATGTTTTCATGTGCCTCTTGGCCTTCCTTCTGTCTTGTTTTGAGAGGATTCTATTTAGGTCCATTGCCCATTTTTTTAATTGGCTCATTTATTTTCCTTTTATTGAGTTGTATAAGCTGTCTGTAGATGTTGGAGATTAAACCTTTATCAGTGATACCATTTGCAAATATGTTCTCCCTTACAGTGGTTTTCTTGTTGTTTTGTTGATGGTTTCTTTTGCTGTAAAAAAGCTTTTTATTTTGATGTAGTCCCATTAGTTCATTTTCTCTTTAGCTTCCATTGCCCTATGGTTAGTATCAGTGAAAAAGTTCTTTAGGCATATGTTTGAGATTTTGCTGCCTGTGGATCCCTCTAGTATTTTTATGGTTTCCCGTCTTACTTTTAAGTCCTATATCCATTTTGAGTTTATTTTTGTGTATGGTGTAAGTTGGTGATCTAGATTCATTCTTTTGCATGTATCTCTCCAATTACCCCAACACCATTTATTGAAGAGACTGTCTTGACAACATTGTTGGCTCGTGCCTCCTTTGTCAAATATTAATTGAGCATAGTGATTTGGGTTGATATCTGGATTCTCTAATATATTCCATTGATCTATACATCTGATCTTGTGCCAGTACCAGGCTGTTTTGAGAACAGTGGCTTTGTAATACAGCTTGAAATCTGGTATTGAGATTCCACCTACTTTACTCTTCTTTCTCAGGTTTGCTGATGCTATTCGAGGTCTTTTATTGTTCCAAATGAATTTTTGGAGAGTTCTTTCTAGGTCAGTGAAATATGCCTTTGGTATTTTAATGGGGAGTGCATTGAACCTATAAATTGCTTTGGGAAGTATAGACATTTTGATGATGTTGATTCTACCAATCCATGAACATGGTATGTTCTTCTATCTGTTTACATCCTCCTCTCTCTCTTTTTTCAGTGTTGTGTAGTTTTCCGTATAGATGTCTTTTACCTCCTTAGTTAAATTAATTCCCAGGTATCTTAATTTTCTTGGTTCGATGGTAAATGCGATTGCTTTTTTGGTCTCTGTTTCTGTAAATTCATTGTTGGTGTACAGAAATGCCATCGATTTCCTGGTGTTAATTTTGTATCTAGCTACATTGCCAAATTCATTTATTAAGTCTATTAGTTCTTTGATGGAGTCTTTGGAGTTTTTTTTATGTACAATATCATGTCATCTGCAAATAAGGATAACTTTACTTCTTCTTTTCCAATTTGGATGCTTTTATTTCCTCTTCTTATCTAATTGCAATGGCGAGTACTTCCAGTACAATGTCAAACAGGAGGGGTGAGAGTGGGCATCCCTGTCTTGTTCCTGTTCTAAGAGGGAATGGCTTTAGTTTTGCCCATTGAGTATGATGTTGGCTGTGGGTTTATCATATATAGCTTTTATTATGTTGAGGTATGATCCTTGTACTCCCACCTTGTTGAGAGTTTTTATCAGGAAAGGGTGTTGGATTTTATCAAATGCTTTTTCTGCATCAATTGATATGACTATATGATTTTTATCTTTCAGTTTTTTTATGTGATGTATCACGTTTATTGATTTGCGGATATTGTACCATCCTTGCATTCCTGGAATAAATCTTACTTGGTCATGGTGTATGATCTTTCTGATGTGCTGCTGGAGCCGATTTCCTAGAATTTTGTTGAGGATTTTGGCATCTATGTTCATGAGGGATATTGGCCTTGTAATTCTCTTTCATTGAGTTCTTTATCTGGTTTTGGTATTAGGGTGATGCTGGCTTCATAGAAGGAGTTTGGAAGTGTTCCTTCCTCTTGAATTTGTTGGAATAGTCTGAGGACGTTAGGTTTTGGTTCTTCCTTGAATGTTTGGTAAAACTCTCCTGTGAAGCCATCTGGCACTGGGCTTTTGCTTGCTGGAAGCTTTTTGATGACTGTTTCAATTTCTTCCCAAGTAACTGGTCTATTGAGATTTTTAGATTCTTCCTGATTGAGTTTTGGAAGGTTGTATTTTTCTAGGAATATGTCCATTTATTCCAGGTTGTGCAGTTTGTTGGAATGGAGTTGCTCATAGTATTTTGTAACAATCCTTTGTATTTCGGTGGGGTCTGTTGTTATTTCACCTCTTTCCTTTCTGATTGTGTTTATTTGGGTCCTCTCTCTTTGCTTCTTGGTTAGCATGGCTAGAAGTTCATCAATCTTGTTTATCCTTTCAAGGAACCAGCTCTTGGTTCTGTTGATCTTATGTATTGTTTCTTTGGTCTCTATGTCCTTTATCTCCAATCTGATTTTTATTATTTATTTCCTTATGCTTACAGTGGGCTTTTCTTGTTGCTCATTTTATAACTCTTTGAGTTTTAGAGTTAGATAATTTGTTACCTTTTTTTCTTGTTTTTTGCAATAGGCTTGTAGAGATATGAACTTCCCTCTCAAGACTGCATGGGCTGTGTCCCATAGATTTTGGATTGTTGTGTTTTCATTGTCATTTGTTGCCATGATGTTTTTAATTTCTTCCTTGATTTCTCTGGTAATCCAGTCCTTGTTTAATAGCATGCTGTTTCATCTACATGTGTTTGATTTCTTTGGATTATTTTTATTGTAGTTAATTCCAGTTTTATGCCACCATGATCTGAAAAGATGCTTGATATGATTTCTATCTTTTTGAATTTGAAGAGACTTTGCCTATTTCCCAATATGTCGTCTATTCTTGAAAATGACCCATGTGAACTTGAGAGGAATGTATATTCTGTGTCATTTAGGATTGATATTTCTTTGCTGATTTTTTGTTTAGGTGATTTGTCCAAATGTGACAGTGGGGTATTAAAATCTCCTACTATGATTGTATTACAATCAATCTCTCCCTTAATGTCCTCCAGCAGTTTTTTTTTTTTTTTTTTGTATTTGTGTGCTCCCCCATTGGGTGCATATATGTTTACCAGGGTTATTTCTTCTTCTTGGATTGCTCCCTTTATTATAATGAAGTGGCCTTCATTATCTCTTTTTATGTCCTTCACTTTGAGATCTAATTTGTCAGATATAAGTATTGCTACCCCAGCCTTGTTTTTCATTTCCGGTCACCTGGAAAACCTTTTTCCATCCCTTCACCCTCAGTTGGTGTGCATCTTTTTTTCTGAAGTGTGTTTCTTGTAGACAGGAGATATATGGGTCTTGCTTTCTTATCCAATCTGTTACCCTATGTCTTTTGATTGGAGCATTTAAACCATTTACATTTAAAGTTATTATTGATAGGTAGGTATTTGATGCCATTTTCATTCTATACCCCTGTGTTCCTCTCTGCTTCCTATTTCTTTATTTTGACAGTAAACCCTTTAGCATTTCTTGCATTGCTGGTTTGGTGGAGATAAATTCCTTTAGTGATTTTTTGTCTGTGAAGCTCTTGATTTCATCTTCAATCTTGATTGATAGCCTTGCTTGGTACAGTATTCTTGGATTCAGACCCTTCCTTTGCATGACTTTGTATATTTCACCCCATTTCCATCTGGCCTGATGAGTTTCTGTGGAGAAATCGGTTGCTAGTCTGATCGGGGTTCCTTTAAATGTAACTTTCTGTCTCTCTCTGGCTGCTTTTAAGATTCTTGCTTTCTCCTTGGTATTTTGCAATTTAATTATAATGTGCCTAGCTATTGGTCTTTTGGGATTCATTTTGCTTGGGACTCTGTGAGCTTCTTGTATTTCTGTGGGGTTTTTTCTTCTCTATCTCAGGAAAGTTTTCTCTCATTATATCTTGAAACAGTTTTTCTATGCCTTCCTCTGTTTCCTTTCCTTCTGGAACCCATATTATTCTAATATTGTTTTGTTTTGTAATGTCCCAAAGTTCCTGTAGGCTCTCTTCCTGCTTTTTAATTTTTTTTCTAGAAGCTACTCTAATTGGGTATTTTTTTCCATCTTGTCTTCTAGCTCACTGATTCGGTCCTCTGCTTCATCTAGCCTACTTTTGATGCTTTCTATTGAGTTCTTTACAGTAGCTATGTCATTTTTCAATTCTTCTTGGTTCTTCTTCATTTCCGCTTGGGTCTTACTCATACTGTCAAATTTGTCTTCCATTCTTTTTAGCCATTCTATGATCATTACTCTGAATTCTTGCTCTAGTAGGTTGCTTGCCTCTAACTCGTTTCCTTCCTTTTCTGGTGATGCCTGCTTTTCTTTGATTTGCGGGCTGTTTCTTTGTCTCCCCCACGGTCTCTCTTTTCAGGATGTCTAGTTATGTAGATCTTTCTCTTCTGCATTGATTTAAAGGCACAAAATACAACACAACCAGGTACAACACACAAGGCACTTAACAGAAATGTATTTGCAGTGTTAATAACCTTCAATAATGGTGACCACTAGGGAAAGGCAAATTAGGGGATAGGAGAGAAAGAGGAAGAGTAAAGAGTGTAGAGGGGGGGAGAAAACGAAAAAGATAGGAAAAAAGAATGAAAGATCAAAAAGGAGTGTCAAGATGAAATTGGGAAATGGAGAGAAAGAGAGAGAGAGAGAGAGAGAGAGAGAGACTAAGAGAGAAAAGGGGAACAAACTGTATATATGGAAAGATAATTTCAGTAGAGCAACCACTAACCCCAGCAAATGCTGGCAACAGTACCTGGCCAATAATACAAACGACAACACCCACAATATCCAGCACAGTGAAAAACAAACAAACAAACAAACAAACAAAAACAAAGCAAATACAAAAGTAGCAAGCAATAGCATCAACTAACGATTAAGCAAAATAATCTCACTAAAAGCATAAAAATATAAGATAATCAATATTCACACAAACATCATCAAAAGGACAGAAGAAAACCATTTTTTTTGCTAGTTAATATAGCTCAGAGAGGGGTGTGTATGCACTTGGCCCAGTGGATTGGAAATTATCTATATAAGTAGGGTAGAAATTTTAGTAGGGAGGAGCAGAATGAATAGGGGAAATCTAAAGCAGGAATGGGTTCAGATAAACAGGATAGCATAAGGGGAAAGGTTAGGAAGAGAGTGATGTTGCAAAGGTCTCGTTAAGATAGGGTTAAAAGAAAAATGAATATAGAATGAAGTACACTAATTCCAACGTAAAATAAAGAGACAATAAATTGGCACTTTAAAAAAAGAAAAGAAAGAACAGAGGACTGAGAAGGTGGGGCAGTTCTGTACCGTGCTGGCTCCCACTGGTTAAGACCGCCAAGAGCAAAGGCCTACCGAGGTGAGGACGCCCCTACTGTCACCTGTAGAGGGGCAGCACTGAGCTGGCCAATATTTGTGGTGGTGCTGCTTGTCCTGGCTCAGGGGAAGCGTTCCACTAAGTCTAAAAGACTAAGACATGGTGGGGACTCTCCGCCACCGCCCACGACCAGTTCGGCCCTGCCTTAGCGCATGCCAGCAGGACTGTCCGCGACCAGCTCGCCCCTGCCTTTGCGCCACACCCGCGGATCCCTTGGCCTCCACGGCTGCCACCACCCGCGGTCTGCTCTGCCAGTCCTTGGCGCGCTGTGCTGGCGCTGCACCTTCCGTTGGCAGACTTGGAGAATCCTCTCTCTGCTGCCGCATGACCAGGCCAAAGCATCAGACACTACCGCCATGGGGTTTTTAAAACTACAGAGGAAATTGAGCCACAGGCGCTGCCATCGCTGCCCCCCCCCCCCCCGCTGCCGCCCCCAAGAATGGGAATCCACCTAAGTCAGAGCTCAATACGCCCCGGGCTCACAGACAGTGTGGCTTCAGAAATTAGCCTCTGCATCCACAGCAGCACCACATCAGCACCAAAGAGGACACCATTGAGGGCGGACTCTCCCCATGCAGCCATCACAGCCCGCCCAAAATCTTCCCAGCACACCCACCATGCTGGGAGGGAGATGTAGTGCGCTGGTGAGGAAATGGCACGGCGCCTTCCATTAGCTGCCCAGGCGAGCCCTTCCTCCGATGCCGCATGGCCGAGCCGAAGCTCTTACCACCACCGCCATGTGAACTTTAAAACTACAGTGGTAATTGAACCACAGGAGCGACCGTCACTGCTGCACCTGGCACCGCCACCCGCCACTGTCGCCGCGAATAAAGGAAATCCACCGAGAGCAGAGCTCACCACGCCTTGGGCTCAGGGAATTGGCGACCTCAGAACTTAGCCTCTATGTCTGCAGCTGCTCCTCTCCCACTCCGAATGAGACACCTTTGAAGGTGGTCCCCCCACCTGCAACCATCTCAGCCCAACTGCAGCTGTCCCAGCCTGCCCGCCATGCTAGCAAGGAGCTGGCACGGCACCTCCAATATGCGACCCCAACACCCTAGAGGGGCCATGTGCCCTGGGTGAGCCGAGTTTCCCAGGAGGCCATGTGCCCCGGGTGAGCCATACCCCCCAAAGGGGAAGGGTGTCCCTGGTGAGCTATGTGTCCCAGGGGGCCGTGTGCCCCGGATGAGCCCAGTGTCCCAGGGGGCCGTGTGCCGCGGGTGAGCCGAGTGCCCCGGATGAGCCATGTGTCCCAGGGGGCCGAGTGCCCTGGGTGAGCCGAGTGCCCCGGGTGAGCCGTGTGTCCCAGGGGGCCGTGTGCCCTGGGTGAGCCGAGTGTCCCAGGAGGCCATGTGCCCCAGGTGGGCCGTATCGACCAAAGGGAACGGGTGCCCCGGGTGAGCCGTGTGTCCCAGGGGGCCGAGTGCCCCGGGTGCGCCGTGTGTCCCAGGGGGCTGTGTGCCCCGGGTGAGCCGAGTGTCCCAGGAGGCCATGTGCCCGGTGTGAGCCGTATCCCCTAAAGGGGACGGGTGCCCCGGGTGAGCCGAGTGTCCCAGGGGGCCATGTGCCCCAGGTGAGCCGTATCCCCTAAAGGGGACGGGGGTCCCGGGTGAGCCGAGTGCCCCGGGTGAGTCGTGTGTCCAGGGGGCCAAGTGCCCTGGGTGAGCCGTGTGTCCAGGGGTAGTGCCCTGGGTGAGCTGAGTGTCCCATGGCGCCGAGTGCCCCGGGTGAGCCTAGTGTCCCATGGGGCTGAGTGCCCAGGGTGAGCCGTGTGTCCTAGGGGGCCGAGTGCCCTGGGTGAGCCATGTGTCCAGGGGTCCGAGAGCCCCGGGTGAGCCGAGTGTCCCAGGGTGCCTTGTGCCCCGGGTGAGCCGTATCCCCCAAAGGGGACGGGTGCCCCGGGCGAGCCGTGTGTCCCAGGGGAAGCAGTGGGACCCAGGGGAAGGGGCGGTTAAAACCAGAGGAGGAGCGGACTCTATTCATATGGTCCTGAGATAGTCACTATAAAACAAGCAGACTGCCAAATGAGGAGCCGATTCTATTCATGGGGTCCTGAGATGGTCACCATAAAACAAGCAGATTGTCAAATGACAGCGGGGAGGCGAAAGAGACCTGGGGGGAGATAGGAGAACAACCGAGGGACTGGTATTCATGATCATAAGTACAACCAACGAACACAGAACTCTGGGGAGGGAGGGCATAAATGGGAGGTGGGGGGGGCAATGGTAAGCTATGTACTCAGATAATACCTTAATAAATACCTTAATAAAGAAAATAAAAAAATAAAAGAAAGAAATAAAAGGAAACAAAAAAGTTAAAATAGCAATAGTAATAATGCTGAGTGAACCTAAAAATGTAATAATCAAAAAGTTAAAATCAAAAGAGGAAAAAAGGAAACAATTCGTTTCTTAAGTAAAAGATGCAAAAAATGAAAATTAAAATGAAAAATAATAATAAAAATTAGCCAAAAAAATGCAGTTGTGAAGGCCATTCACTTCCTCCATTATTCTGTTGGGCGCGCCTGTTTCAGTCCAGACAGTATTGCAGTTTCCTGCGTTCCTCTGCACCTCAGTGTTGTAAGCAAGTCCTTAATTTTAAGATGTTGATTTCTTAGTTTCTTGGTTTTTGATTAAATAAAACTAGTGATAAACACAGTCAATCTATACTCCAGCCCCTAGGTGGCAGTGTTTCTGAATTTATGTTCACGTTTTTGGCTATTCTAGCCTTTTTCTATGGGATTCAATACTGATTTTGCCTCGGAGCTGAATCACAGCTGTTCTCTCCCCGGCTCTGCTTCCCAGCTCCCAGAAAAGCAGTTTTCCCCGGCAGCCTCTCAGGGCCAGCCAAAGCGGGTTGCCTCTCCTTTGTAATCAGAAGCAAAGGGTTGCAGGGGAGCCAGCCTTGGTGCGCAATGGGCCAGTCTGGGTGAACTTACATACAGACTGTATGCCTTTGCAACTATGTTCTCCCTCCGTGTCAGATCAGAATGGGTTGCTCTCTGGAGAACCATACAATTGGAAACCCTGAGGATCACGTCCACTCTGTTGGGTCACGCCAGACCCAATATCGAAGGGCTTTTGTGGACACAGATTTCCGAGATCCCAGCACGCGATCTCAGCACACAGTCCCAGCGCGCAGCTTTTGTCTCTGCTACTGTCACTGCTGGGACACAGACACCCACCTATCCCAGGTAAAATCCAACCTTTCTGTGGAATCCGAGTGTCCACATCGATCAGGGCCCACAGCTGCTCAGTGATCTCCAAAGTTGTGGCTTTTTCAGATCTCAGATACGATCCCCAGTTGCAGCTCTGATGTGGATGTGAGAGGCAGCACTTACAAGTTATCTATGCTGCCATCTTAGACCGCCCCCTCACCCTTCCTTTTATTAAAAAAATTTAAACATTAAGCCGAAACCAGTTTGGCTCAGTGGTAGAGCATTGGTCTGCGGACTGAAAGGTCCCAGGTTCAATTCTGGTCAAGGGCATGTACATTGGTTGAGGGCACATCCCCGGTAGGAGGTGTGCAGGAGGCGTGCAAGAGGCGGCTGGTCGATATTTCTCTTTCATCGACGTTTCTAGCTATCTCTCTCTCTCTTCCTCTCTGTTAAAAAATCAATATAATATATATTTTAAAAATGTAAACATTAAGAATAAAACTCTAATTTAAAACAATTGCAAATAATGTCACTGCAAATCTAAATACATGCATGTTATGATTTTCAAAACTTGAATGTCAAGAGCAAAACTCTGGCTATTAAATAATAATAAAACAATGCCAATGCAAAACAACAATATGAGAAATCAGAACTATGGACATATTAACACTTTTAGCTACCAAATGAAAGAAAGTCTCCTTTGCTGCTGGTGTATATTTACTCAGAGTCCTTGGACTGGGCTGTACAAGACTTTGCAGAAGACGGGAAGCTAACAGATGCTAGTATGAGCAGGTACATTGTTGAAGAAGTAGCTTCCACTTCAGTCTTTTAACTTCTTCAGATGATTCCATGTCGGCACCACAGTCCCTTGCATAGCTTTCAGTTTTCTTCTCCTTCTGCTTTGCTGTCAACAGGCAACTCTCAGTCCTTTTGTGTGAAGCAACACAGGAACTTCTGTGAGTCCATTGTGGTGACGGACGTCACGCTCCGGCACCTGAATTGGCTGCATTGCTTCTTCTGGAAAGATATAAAATACAACCTCTTTCCCACATTATTTCTGAATCTGATAAAACTCGTCTGGTTTATGCTTCCTTCCACCTAGCTGACTTGGTGGAGATTACTGTACAGGAGGCCTGATGCCTTCCTCCTGCTGTACTATCCTCTGCATCACAATTCAAAACATTTTAAAGTATAAAAAGCATGACAGCTTCTTTTGAGGTGACACATAACATCTGCCTACCCCTTTTCAAATGATTTTAAGAGTACGATTGGCTCTTTCCACTACTGAGTGACATAATACATTTTACCAGATTTGATTAGGTTTAAGTCCTGGGGATTTACTCCTAAAGTTGGCACAGAAATGTAGATAACACACTGAGGACATTGCTTCCAATAAAACATGGAGATTGTCCTTCTCTGACATTTTAAAGGCTGGAAATTATACAAAAATATCCTCTGAATGTGTGTGCCCTATAGTTGCTGTTTCAATAATTTTTGCTTATACTTACCACAAAAGCACTATTACTATAGGTTGATGGGCTCTGTAGTAAAATCTGTTAAGGTATAAATAGGAGCTTGTATTTCTACTAAAATATAAGAGGTTTGAAGGACCTTTGCTTCCTTGCTTCCAGCCTTTCTAGACCTTGATCCATCTGTAAAAAATGGTTAATGCCTGAGGTATAGCATCTCTTTTAATGTGGCACTTAATACCCTGTGTTAGAAAGAAGGCAAGCCCCTCAAGTCAGGGGTCCTGGGAGAACACAAAGCATCAAACATTGACTTCTAGGTAGAAGTTGGGCACACATGTCTAGAAGTCCGTGCACACCGACCTTCCTTGCCCTTGGTCCTGGGTAACCTGCACCAATGCACAGGTGCTGGCTGCTATTATGGCAAGGTATCTTCACTATCTTTATTTCTGGAATATTTCTCCTCTGTTCTTATGAGCTTCTACTGATTCTATGGCTGGAACATCCCTATCACGTCCTCTCTGGGATCCGTGGGTATAGGAATCCATACAATCTTGGAGTTTTCTGGAAATATAAACATATTCTCGCCCACAGGTTAATAAAGAAATCTTTTCTATAAATTAGACTTAGGATCCTTTTGATCTTTGTCCAAATGAATTTCCTTTGGCTTATTTTGATACCATAAGATTTTTCATAGGTGCCTTGTTACCAGCATTATAAATAAAAATTAATTTTTCAAAGTAAAAATTTTTGTCTAGGTGTAAATTACTTACAGGATATTTTCCCTTACATGGTATTTTCCCACTATCCCCCCCCCTTTTTTATTTAATTATTTGGAGACTTTTGGAAAATTTTTTATGATGCAGTTTTGATAACTTTTAATATTTGTACCAAAGTATGACTGCTTTAGGATTAATTGCATGTTAAGCAATTTAACCATGAAATGAACTACCAATAGAAATTTTAGTTAGTACTTAAGGAACAGCTTTTTGTATAATGAAATATTCTTGAATATTTACTGATTTTAATTAGCAATTAAAATTAATCTGAAAACTTGACAACTATTTTACTGACATCCCTCAAGGGGACCCAGATTGCAAGAAGGCACAGACCAGGCTGAAGGACCCCCCGCTCCCCGCCCCAGTACATGAATCCGTGCAATGGGCCTCTAGTCCATCATACAATAAAACATACAAATCTATAAAATAATATTGAGAGGGATTCTTTGCCATATTTTTTAAAAACAAATAAATATAGAGAAGTTAAATGACTATCAGTAAAAAATGTTATTATGGGGTATGTATGAAATGAAAATATATAATCTTCAATATGGAGTATTCTAATATAGAAGAATGTCTAGGATTTATTATTATATGTAACACCTAAGTTTCATACATAGACTTTTAATGCCTGCGTATACCTAAATCTAAACCTACACAAAATATATGAAAACAAATGTAGGTAAACAAATGGACCAATGGTATTTAAACAACAGATATAGGTAAACAAATGTGCCAAAATGGACATGACAGACTAATAATTGAGAAACAACACCTATAGAACAGACGCAGATATCTAAAAAAGGCAGAAATAATCACATTTAGAATAAAATATGAAGAAGCAAGGCTGACCAGTGCAGCAGCGGTGGTGGGGGTCTCTCCTGCCCCAGTTGCAGCACTAAGAATATCCGACTGCTGGCTTAGGCCTGCTCCCCATCATCTGGACACGATCTGAGGGCTCCTGGACTGTGAGAGGGCACAGAGCAGATATAGGGACCCTCCTGAGTACACACATTTTGTGCTCTAGGCCTCATATATATATATATATATATATATATATATATATATATATATTTGGTAACTTTTAATTTTTAACAAAAATTTAAAACATAGAAATGGAGTCATAAATTGTGTAATAAAAATTATGAGATGGGGTAATTTTGGAGATATATATATATATATATATATATCCGAAATTTTCCAGAATTGAAAAAATAATTTAATCTTTAGTTTGAAAATAATTACATTCCAAGACAAATTTGTGTGGATTTGTTATTTGTTGAGAATAGATGTTTCTTGTGTGAGTTATTGATGAAAGATAAAGAAAATGTTATTCGGATATAGGGACACAAATCAGTTATGGAGATAGTTTACCACAGCAAAATATAATCTATACTAATAAAGTTAGTATATCAGTTTTCCACAACAAAATATAATCTATACTAATAAAGAGCTAATGTGCTAATGGTGGGGACACCATAATGGGTAAAATTAAGACCATTAGCATATTAGCTGGGGCATTGCTCCAAAGACGGGTTGGAGGCGGGGAGGCACCAGGAGGAGGCAGGACCAGCTGAGGGCAGGCCTTGAAGCAGCCAGAGAAGGCCAGAGGGTGTGGGGGCGTGGCCAGGCGTGCTGCAGCTCTGTGTGGACAGGTTCAGGTGTCAAGGCAGGGTTGCAGGTGGGTGGGCAGCGCCACTTGATGTTGCGTGCTGGGCTCCTAGTATCATATATTCAATGAAGCAATGTCTACAAAGTACCAAGTAAAAGTGTCACCTAAAAATAGAATGCATAAGTATATTCTTATTTAAGTATGAAGGCAATGACAGGTATTCTCAAATGTGTACAAATTGAGGGAAGATAGCATCCATTGGTTCATTTAAAAAATAAGATTTCAAAAGAGCTAATGAACTATGTAATCCAGACAACCAAAAGATAAAGGAAGCAATTTCAAAAAGAACTGGTACTGACCTATTTTCATACAAAATTAGTGCTGCTAAAAAAACATGGAAATGGAGTAATAAATTCTGTAATAAAAATTCTGAGGTGGGAAAATGATTGGAGAAAGAATATTCTAATTTGTCCTATTTTCTTAAAGAGGAGTTAATATTACCCAAAGTTGATAAATCAGAAACACAAGTTTTAATGAATCATTGAAAAACACAAATTATATTATAATGGAAAAAAACTGGAAGAAGATTTTATAAAATGTTTCCAAATGAGTTGTTTAGAAAGTAAACAATTTGCAGTTCAAAATCTAAATAAATATGGTAGGAAAAGAGAATAGCAGAATAATAAATCCTATTTTCAGTGTGAGAAAATTAGTTCAATCTCATGAATAGGAAGATCAATTTCCATAGCCTCACAGTTTGAGGAGGCAAAACTCAAAATTCACCTATAGTAGACAAGTAAAACAGACAATTCCACATAAATATGGAAGCCCAATCACTTATAAACAACCAGAGGACAGGAAATAATTAAATTATCTGTCTCAAAACTCAGAATTCAGCAAAAGGGAAAAAATCTCCTCTTTAAATTATTTAACCCAAGTTGAATCTTTCATGGATTTGCAGCTAAAATTCATTTCAATTGTGATCAAAAAATATTCCCATAAAATGTAGCATGTAGAGGGCCAAATGGGAAGACACCTGGATATTCTTTAGATTGTTGCTGACTGGGCCGGGGGTTTTGGCTGAATCATGACATTTGTACTCCCATCCTGAGAGTTCACAGATGTTCGTAGTTCCTGGCTTGTGTTTGTCCAGGAGGAAGGAGTGGGTGGGACAGGGGCCCTCCCAGGCTCCTTGTTTTTCTGTGAAACCCCCTTGTTGGATTGGAGTCTAAATAGATGTGCTGCGTGGCTCAGGAGGTTGTCAGTCTGCCTCTCCTACAGGAGAGGTCAGCGGCCCTCCCAGCTCCCAGCTTAAAATCTATCTCTGTGTCTTCTCTCTTTATTTCGAATATTTCTCAATCCCTGGCCGCCTCCCCTTAGAACCAGTTAGTTCATCTCTCTTTCCGTGCGGGACACAGAAAAGGGAGATCCCGCCACATCAGGCCCCCACAGTAGCACAAATTATTTTAGATTGTTTATATTTCCCTGCATCTGAAAAATCCTCTTTAAAGAACAAACTTTCATCCCAAAGCCTGTATTTTAAGGGAAATAAATAGGTGACTTCAAAAATGACATGAAATATACAACATAATAAGATACCATAAATAAGAGTTAACAAGAACAACAAATTCCAGAAAAACTAGACCCACATGGAAATGTGAGTTGAAGTTAAAAATTTAAAAACCAGGATTTATAACAAGTCAGAATTTGTCAACCGAATATATATAATAAAAGAATAATATGCAAATGGACTGTCACTCCAACACCCAAGATGGCTACCCCCGTGAGGTCTAAGGTAGCTGACCCCATGTGGTTAAATATACTGCCCCTCTGTGGACAGAAGATGGCCACCACAAGATGGCCAGCAGGGGAGAGCTGTTGGGAGGCACCAGGCCTGCAAGGGAGGGCAGTTGGGGGTGATCAGGCCAGCAAGGAAGGGCAGTTGGGAGGGACCAGGCCTGCAGGGGAGGGCAGTTGGGGGTGATCAAGCCTGCAGGGGAGGCCAGTTTGGGGTGACCAGACCTGCAGGGGAGGGGAGTTAGGGGCAATCAGGCTGGCAGGAAAGGAATTAAGCATCAATCAGGTTGTCATGGGAGTGGCTAGGGGGTGATCAGGCTGGCAGGCAGAAGCAGATAGGGGCAATCAGGAAGGCAGGCAGGCGAGCATATGGGATCCAGCAGGCCTGGGTTTTGAGAGGGATGTCCTACTGCCCATTTAGACCAAATCATACTGGGATCTGGCCTAAATGGGCAGTTGGACATCCCTCAAGGGGTCACAGGTTGGAGAGGGTACAGACTGGGCTGAGGGACACCCCCCAAACCCAACCCCTGTGCATCATTTTCCAACTTCATACATCGTACCGGTAGTGTGTGCATGGGTGTGTGTGTGTGTGTGTGTGTGTGTGTGTGTGTAGAGAGAGAGAGAGAGAGAGAGCGCAAAAAGACAGAAAAATAGAATATAGGAAATATAAAAGCTATCGTCAAAAGGTATATATATCTATAGAGAGTCGATCTGAGGACTGAAAGGTCCCGGGTTTGATTCCGGTCAAGGGCATGTACCTTGGCTGCAGGCACATCCCCAGTAGGGGGTGTGCAAGAGGCAACTGGTCAATGTTTCTCTCTCATCGATGTTTCTACCGATCTATCTCTCTCCCTTCCTCTCTGTAAAATATCAATAAAATAAATATTTTTAAAAGGTTTATATATCTAATGTTTCAGGACAGAAAATAATGAGTAAGAAAAAAAATTAGAAAAGATAATGGCTGACAAATAGCCAAATAAAATTAAAGAGTGCAAGATACATATTCATAATGGCATGAAACCCCAGGCAGGATGAATGAAAAAGAAACATCAAAATATAAGCTAAGTCACATCAGAATAAAAGCATATAACAGAAATAATGGGAGTCGTGTACATAATTTTCTCCATGACTATGCTAACATATTCAGGACCCCCATTTAATCAATAGGCAGTATAGTATAATGAAAAATGATTAGGAAGACCCATAGGAAACCTGGCGAAATGGGAAGGCTACAACTAGGCACAAAGCAGGACACCGCTGCTGCCATGTGGAGTTTAAAACTATGGCGAAACTGGACCTGCTAGAGCCGCTGCCACCGGGAATGAGGGAAGCCAGAACTCGCTCTGCCCCGGGGCCCAGGGAGTGAGCCAGCCCTGTCGGCCGCCCTGGGAGCTGATGCGGGCCTCCGCTGTGCCTTTTAGCTCCTGCCTGGACAAGAAGCCCTAGAGCGCGACCTCCCTGCCCACAATCATCCCGGCCCGCACCCATCCCAGCCCACCTGCCATGCTGGAGAGGATGGGGCGCAGCGTCACCCAGTCCCCAGCCAACTCGTCCCAGCCCCCCACGCTCGCCATGCGGGCGAAGAGATCCTGCAGTGTCTCCCAGCCCCAGCCAGCTCGGCCCAGAAATGGGAAGGCTACATCTAGACACCAAGCAGGGCGCCGCTGCTGCCATGTGGAGTTTAAAACTATGGCGAAACTGGACCTGCCAGAGACGATGCCCCCAGGAATGAGGGAAGCCAGACCTCGTTCAGCCCGGGGCACAGGGACTGGGCCAGCCCACCAGCCAGGGAAACCAGGCAGCTGATATGGGACCTTCGCAGTGCCTTCGGCGCCTGCCCACAACCATTCCGAGGAGCTGGCTCGGTGTCTCCCGGCCAGCCTGCTAGGCCCGGTCTCCGAACACACCTTACTGATGGGGAGCTGGCGTGGCACCTTCTGTTTACGACACCTGGCAAGTCCTTGTGTCGCCGCCAACGCCAGCAGCCGGCTCTGCCTGGTTTCCGCGCGTTGTGTTGGCAAAGAAATGGCTCGGTGTCTCCCAGCCCGCGGCCGACTCGGCCCGGCCTCCACGCACTGTGCTGGCGCGGAGATGGCACAGCGCCTTCCCTTTGCACCCCAGCGAGTCTTTCCGCTGCCACCGCCAGCAGCCGGCTCCAAAGCTTACGCCATTACCGCCATGTGGATTTTAAAACTACAGGGTAAATTGAGACACAGGAGCTACCGTCGCTGCCGCACTCACCGCCGACCCCGAGAATGGGAATCTAGCGAAATCAGAGCTCACTACACCCCGGGCTCAGAGAGTGTCGCTTCAGTACTTAGCCTCTGTGTCTACAGCAGCTCCGCTTCCGCACCAAAGGAGACACCATTGAGTTGGAACTCTCCGCCCGCAGCCATCTCAGCCTGCCCACAACCTTCCCAGCACACCCGCCATGCTGCTGAGGAGCCGGCACGGCGCCTTCTGTTAGCAGCCCCGGCGAGTCCTCCCTCAGCTGCCCCATGGCCAAGCTAAAGCTCCCGCCGCTGCCTCCATGTGAACTTTAAAACTACAGTGGAAATTGAACCACAGGAGCGACCGTCAATGCCGCACCGCCAACTGCCACCCACAACCGCCGCCGCCAGGAATAAAGGAAATACACCGAGAACAGACCTCACTACGCCCTGGGCTCAGGGAGTGTGCGGCCTCAGAACTTAGCCTCTGCGTCCGCAGCTGCTCCACTTCCTCACCAAACGAGTCACCTTTGAGGGCGGTCTCCCTGCCTGCAGCCATCTCAGCCCGCCTGCAACCATCCCAGCCTGCCTGCCGTGCTAACAAGGAGCTAGCGCGGCCCCTCCAATATGTGACCCCAGCATCCCAGAGGGGTCGTGTGCCCTGGGTGAGCCATATGTCCCAGGGGGGGCCTGTGCCCCGGGTGAGCCGTGTGTCCCAGGGGGCCAGGTGTCCCAGGTGAGCCATGTGTCCCAGAGGGCCGTGTGCCCCGGGTGAGCCATGTGTCCCAGAGGGCAGTGTGCCCCGGGTGAGCCATGTGTCCCAGGGGGCTGTGTGCCCCAGGAGAGCCCTATGTCGCAGGGGGCCCTGTGACCCGGGTGAGCCGTGTGTCGCAGGGGGCCCTGTGCCCCGGGTGAGCCGTGTGTCCCATGGGGCCAGGTGCCCCGGGTGAGCCGTGTTTCCTCAAAAGGGGCAGGGTATCCCGGGCAAGCCGTGTGTCCCAGGGGGCCCTGTTCCCCGGGTGAGCCGTGTGTCCCAGGGGTATGTGTGCAACGGGATAGCCGTGTGCCCCAGGGGAAGCAGTGGGACCCAGGGGGAGGGGCAGTGAGAACCAGAGGAGGAGCGGACTCTATTCATGTGGTCCTGAGATAGTCACTAGAAAACAAGCAGACTGCCAAATGAGGAGCGGATTCTATTCCTGTGATCCTGAGATAGTCATCATAAAACAAGAAGATTGTCAAATGACAGCGGGGAGGGGAAGGAGACCTGGGGGGGAGATAAGAGAACAACTGAAGGACTGGTATGCATGAATATAGTTACAACCGAGGAACACAGAACTCTGTGGAGGGAGGGCATGAATGGGAGGTGGGTGGGAGGGGGGGCAATGGTAAGATATGTACACATATAATACCTTAATAAAAAAATTTGAAAAAAAAAGAAATATAATAGATGTAGTTATAGAAGGTTGAATATTAAGGGAAGAGGAGAAATGTAATTATGTAGGTCAACATTTTAAAACTCTGGTTTAAATAATAAAAATCAGAGTGGAGATAAAGGACATAGAGACCAAAGAAACAATACATAAGATCAACAGAACCAAGAGCTGGTTCTTGAAAGGATAAACAAGACTGATGAACCTCTAGCCATGCTAACCAAGAAGGAAAGAGAGAGGACCCAAATAAACACAATCAGAAAGGAAAGAGGTGAAATAACAACAGACCCCACCGAAATACAAAGGATTGTTACAAAATACTATGAGCAACTCCATTCCAACAAACTGCACAACCTGGAATAAATGGACATATTCCTAGAAAAATACAACCTTCCAAAACTCAATCAGGAAGAATCTAAAAATCTCAATAGACCAGTTACTTGGGAAGAAATTGAAACAGTCATCAAAAAGCTTCCAGCAAGCAAAAGCCCAGGGCCAGATGGCTTCACAGGAGAGTTTTACCAAACATTCAAGGAAGAACCAAAACCTATCGTCCTCAGACTATTCCAACAAATTCAAGAGGAAGGAACACTTCCAAACTCCTTCAATGAAGCCAGCATCACCCTAATACCAAATCCAGATAAAGAACTCAATGAAAGAGAATTACAAGGCCAATATCCCTCATGAACATAGATGCCAAAATCCTCAACAAAATTCTAGGAAATCGGCTCCAGCAGCACATCAGAAAGATCATACACCATGACCAAGTAAGATTTATTCCAGGAATGCAAGGATGGTACAATATCCGCAAATCAATAAACGTGATACATCACATAAAAAAACTGAAAGATAAAAATCATATAGTCATATCAATTGATGCAGAAAAAGCATTTGTGAAAATCCAACACCCTTTCCTGATAAAAACTCTCAACAAGGTGGGAGTACAAGGATCATACCTCAACATAATAAAAGCTATATATGATAAACCCACAGCCAACATCATACTCAATGGGCAAAAACTAAAGCCATTCCCTCTTAGAACAGGAACAAGACAGGGATGACCACTCTCACCCCTCCTGTTTGACATTGTACTGGAAGTACTCGCCATTGCAATTAGATAAGAAGAGGAAATAAAAGCATCCAAATCGGAAAAGAAGAAGTAAAGTTATCCTTATTTGCAGATGACATGATATTGTACATAAAAAAACTCCAAAGACTCCATCAAAGAACTAATAGACTTAATAAATGAATTTGGCAATGTAGCTAGATACAAAATTAACACCAGGAAATCGATGGCATTTCTGTACACCAACAATGAATTTACAGAAACAGAGACCAAAAAAGCAATCGCATTTACCATCGAACCAAGAAAATTAAGATACCTGGGAATAAATTTAACTAAGGAGGTAAAAGACATCTATACGGAAAACTACACAACACTGAAAAAAGAGAGAGATGAAGATGTAAACAGATAGAAGAACATACCATGTTCATGGATTGGTAGAATCAACATCATCAAATGTCCATACTTCCCAAAGCAATTTATAGGTTCAATGCACTCCCCATTAAAATACCAAAGGCATATTTCACTGACGTAGAAAGAACTCTCCAAAAATTCATTTGGAACAATAAAAGACCTCGAATAGCATCAGCAAACCTGAGAAAGAAGAGTAAAGTAGGTGGAATCTCAATACCAGATTTCAAGCTGTATTACAAAGCCACTGTTCTCAAAACAGCCTGGTACTGGCACAAGATCAGATGTATAGATCAATGGAATATATTAGAGAATCCAGATATCAACCCAAATCACTATGCTCAATTAATATTTGACAAAGGAGGCACGAGCCAACAATGTTGTCAAGACAGTCTCTTCAATAAATGGTGTTGGGGTAATTGGAGAGATACATGCAAAAGAATGAATCTAGATCACCAACTTACACCATACACAAAAATAAACTCAAAATGGATATAGGACTTAAAAGTAAGACGGGAAACCATAAAAATACTAGAGGCATCCACAGGCAGCAAAATCTCAAACATATGCCTAAAGAACTTCTTCACTGATACTAACCCTAGGGCAATGGAAGCTAAAGAGAAAATGAACTAATGGGACTACATCAAAATAAAAAGCTTTTTTACAGCAAAAGAAACCATCAACAAAACAACAAGAAAACCACTGTAAGGGAGAACATATTTGCAAATGGTATCACTGATAAAGGTTTAATCTCCAACATCTACAGACAGCTTATACAACTCAATAAAAGGAAAATAAATGAGCCAATTAAAAAATGGGCAATGGACCTAAATAGAATCCTCTCAAAACAAGACAGAAGGAAGGCCAAGAGGCACATGAAAACATGCACAAAGTCACTAATTATCCCAGAGACGCAAATCAAAACGACAATGCGGTACCATCTCACACCTGTCAGAATGGCCAACATCAACAAATCAACAAACCACAAATGTTCGCGAGGTTGCGGAGAAAAAGGAACCCTCGTGCACTGCTGGTGGGAATGCAGACTGGTGCAACCACTGTGGAGAACAGTATGAATCTTCCTCAAAACACTGAAAATGGAACTCCCATTTGATGCAGTAATCCCACTCCTAGGAATATATCCCAAGAAACTAGAAACACCAATCAGAAAGGATATATGCATCATCCCTATGTTCATAGCAGCACAATTTACAATAGCTAAGACTTGGAAACAGCCTAGGTGCCCGTCATCACATGATTGGATCAGAAAACCATGGTAGATCTACACAATGGAATACTATGCTGCCATAAAAAAGAAGGAATTCCCATCATTTGCAGCAACCTGGATGGTATTGGAGAATAACTTGCTGAGTGAAATAAGCCAGTCAATGAAAGAGAAGCACCACATGACCTCATTCATTTATGGATAATAAAGAACATTATAAACTAATAAACAGTAAGATAGATCTAGTGACAGTTAAGCAACAAGCAGAGTGTCAAATGACAGTGGGCGGGCAGGGAGATCTGGGGGAGATAAGAGATCAAACGAACGACTGGTATGCATGCATATAAGTACAACTCATGGACACAAATCTCTGGGGATGGAGGGCATGTATGAGAGGTGTGCGTGTGGTGGTGGGGGGTGGTAAGCTATGCAAACATATAATACCTTAATTTAAAAAATGTGATAAATAATATTCAAAAATGAATAAAATAAAATAAACAAAGAGAATAAATAATGAAACCATGAGAAGAAAGATTCTATAGAACAAATATAAATAAACTCAACTCCCTCTGTTAAGAGACTCTGGCTATCTATCTTCAATCAGAAAGAAAAAGCTGCGATGTAACAACATAAGGGTCTGTGTTAGATACATATCATATATACAAGCCTTTGGGCCATGCAGTCCTCTATATAAGCTTAGAAACATTTAATAGTCTATTACAAGGAGAATGATATTGTTAAGAGAACTCTGAAGAGAATAAGTCTCAAACGGGATGATAGCCTTACTTTTACTATCTGATGTTTACTTTTATAAAGAGTAGAAGAAACACATGAACTTGACGCTTACTTTAATAGGAGAACCAACAAATACTGAACCCCTGTGATAGTCAAGTGCCTTTATATTATCTCATTGCAAAGCTTGAAGTACTTGGTGTTATCAAGATTTTAAAGATGAGGAGCTAGAAACTTGATGAGCTTAAGTGAATCTCTCAAGAATATTCCTCAAGAACTGAATCCATATTTACACCCAAGCTCTATACCACACCCTTGTTTACCACTAACCCACTAAGATCTTGAACAATTGCAAGAGTTGTATAGTCCATTTTAGCGGTGAGCTTCCAAAAAGTCACATCAGTAAGATAAATACATGATCAGTTGTAATTCTCTAATTTTTAATAAATAGATATTTATTCAGTATCTCCTCTGTGTGTACCATGCACTATCATTACAAGGGAGCTAAAACAGACAGCTCCAGTATAAGACAAAGGTTCCCACAGAGTGGGAATAGAACTGGAGTTGTAGTTCAGTACTCAGTTATGTCCACTGATATTATTCACTGCAGTTGCAGATGTGAAGCAGGGCTTATATACACAACTTCACCATTTCATAGCCTCGAAACAAACCTTAAAACTCAAATTTGGCCCAAACCGGTTTGGCCCAATGGATAGGGCATCAGCCTGAGGACTGCAAGTTCCCAGGTTCAATTCTGGTCAAGGGCATGTACTTTGATTGTGGGCACATCCCCAGTAGGAGGTGTGGAGGAGGCAGCTGATAGAGGTTTCTGTCTCATCAGTGTTTCTGACTCTCTATCCCTCTCCCTTCCTCTCTGCAAAAAATCAATAAAGTATATTTAAAAAGACAAAATTCCAATTTGGGGATTAAGTAATACATGATAGTTGGAATAAAGACTAAAACGGATAGTAGTTTAAAATGCACCATCTGAAGAGAATAAATCTCAAATGGAATGATAGCCTTACTTTTAGTGTGTGCCCTTTAATTGGTAGTATGGGTTGCTCTTTCATGCTATCTCTCCTGTGTTAGAGACTCAGAGAGTTTTCCTTCTGTTGCTCTTCCATCCATAAAATACTGCCCCTCATCCAAGGAGCAAAAGGCAGTTCACAACCACATCTACACTCAGCCCTGGAAAGGGGAAAAGAGAAATAGGGAGAATTTACAGTTTGGTCTTAATACCTTTACCCTCCACTTTTTATCATGCCCTAAGGTCACAATTCCAACAAAAAAATAGCAGACCTTTGAATAAATCTTATTAAAGAGGTAAAAGATGTGTACCTCAAAAACTATAGCACATTGAAAAAAGAATTAGAGGAAGATACAAACAAATGGATGAATATACCTGCACATGGATTGGAAGAATTAATATCATTACAATCTCCATATTGCCCAAAGTAATCTACAGATTCCAGTATTTCTTATCTTGATAAATGGCACCAATGGTTTAAGCATCAGTTTTTAACACCAGTGTATCCAATATTTTAACAATTGCTGCTAATTCCACCATCTAAATATATCTTTACTCTCCAATCCTATATATAAAAAAGGCTAATATGCAAATAGACCTAATGGTGGAACCACTGAAAAACTGAGCTTGTCGGTGATGACATGCGATGACCACCCGGGGGCGTGTGTGGAACATGGAGGGTGTGGGCCTCAGCAGGATGGTGGAGCAGGTGAGTAGGGGCCGCAGAACAAGGTGGGGCGCCAGTAGCTGTCATTGGGATGAGTCTCTGGTGGTCACTGAAACTTCTTTGCTTCCAGGTGCTGCAGTCCTCCTGCCTGACACTCACACCTGTTGGCAGCGCTGGAGTTGCTCACCCCACAGCTGGCACTGGAGTGGGCCCTTGCTCTTGGCTGCAGGGCCTGATGAACCGTGAGGGCTTTTCCACCTCCCCCTGCTCGTGAGGGGCGATTGGGGCTGCAGCCGCCGCTCACACCCCCTGCTGGTGCCAGCCCAATCACTCTGCTCCACACTATCAGCGGGTTTGTGTGAACAGGGTTGGGCCGGCACTATCAGCAAGTGGAAGGAGCAGCATAAGGAAGGGGCTGCTGGCAGGAGGGGGCTGCCACAGAAAGGGGACTAGGGGCTGTGGTGGGAGGGGTCGGGCTGGGGTGGGAGAATGGACTGAGACCCATTTAGGACCTACTGCAACCTTGTGGCCCACAGTTCCTTTCATGGTGCACACATTTGTGCACTGGGCCCCTACTAGGTATTATATTTATGAATGCTTTGAAATATAATAGATGTGGTTATAGAAGATTGAATGTTAAGGGAAGAGGAGAAATATAATTATGTAGGTCAACATTTTAAAACTCTGATTATGTATGAAAATCAGGAAAGTAGTTTTTTGTACTTTCTAAAAAATATATTTTGTTGATTTTTTACAGAGAGGAATAGAGAGGGATAGTTAGAAACATAGATGAGAGAGAAACATTGACCAGCTGCCTCTTGCACAATGCCTACTGGGGATGTGCCTGCAACCAGGGTACATGCCCTTGACTGGAATCAAACCTGGGACTTTTCAGTCCACAGGCCAAAGCTCTATCCACTGAGCCAAAAAAATGGGTTTCGGAACAGCAAAGTAGTTTTTAAAAATACCAATACTTGGTCCCTGTCTGCAGTGGCTCAGTTGGTTGAGCTTCGTCCTGTGAGCCAACCAGTTCAATGAACAGTCGGAGCGTCTGGGAAGCAGCTGATTGGCATCCCCCTCACTCCCTTCATCTCTTTCTAAAATCAATAAAAATTTATTAAAATATTGTTTTAAAATACCAATGCTCGGACAACACTACTTAAGGATTTTATTGCCTTGACCTGAGTTGGACCAGAGGTGTCAGGATTTTCCTCATCAGAGATCTTAGGGAATACAGTATACCTAGGGTAGACATCAGCTGATATAATATCAAGGGAGAAGTTTTTTGTTATGTTATCATTGTTGTATTTTGTTTTGTGATGTGAGCAAATGCTTATGTAGTGAGAGGAAAACTGTAGTGAAGAGGGAGGTTGAAGATTCTGGGAGAGGGTGGTAATTGATGGAGCAAGTGCCTGCCAGTGGAAGGATATGATTTTGGGGCACAGCATGTATTTACCTTGGATAGAAAAATCAACTTTTCTCTGGAATCTGAGGAAAGGAGCTGGAGATATATGGATCCTGAGGTGTATATAGACATGAGCAGCAGGCAGGAAGTATAAGAAATTCCTTTGTGATGACTCCACCCCCTCCTCCCCCTTGTCCTGAGATAGGAAACAAGTTTATTAGCTGAGAGTGAGGCTGAAAACTCTTTATAACAAAATCTTGGCAGTGGGTGAGGATGGACTTGTATGCAAGTCTTCTTTCCCAAATGATTTATCTTCTTCTTAGCGAAAGAGGAACTCTTCATGTGTGCCCTGGGCGAGCTGTGTGTCCCAGGGGGCCGTGTGTTGCGGGTGAGCCGTGTGACCCAAAAGGGCCGGATGTCCCGGGTGAGCTTGGGGTCGGGAGGGGAGAGATTAACTGGAAAATTTATATGCATAGATGCATAGCCCATGGTCAGACAATGGTGTGGTGAACACTGAGGAGGGGTGAAGGTGAAGAGGAGGAGGTAAATGAGAAAAAAACACATGTGAACAAAAGAAAATTAAAAAAAAAAAGAAAAAACATAAAAAAGTTATATGCTCATTTGGGCCCAATTAGACACACATAATTGATGTAGCATATTAACAAAAAGGATTGCCTGAATCTCTGTTTTTGAGCTTGTCTTTTCCCTGGACAGTTTTACATTAAACGTCTTATTTTTCAGTCCATATTTATGTAGCTGAAAGAGATTATGCTATGAACATATTCAATCCTACTGGTATTATTTCTTAAGTAACTATTAATACAATTTTTACAAACAGATATAGTTAACTCTTACACTGGCAACTTTCTTTGAAAGTTTCTCTCTTTTCCTTCCTGAGTTTATTGTAATGTCTGACTGTAACTTGTAAATATCTGCTTAGAATTGAGGAAAAGTCCCCCATTTGGGTCCCAATCAGCTCAGCATTAAAGACTATGATGTCTAGGAGCCAAGTAGCACAGCAGTAAGGTAAAAGTGAGCAAACAAAGGTGTTCTAGAGGGAGAAGCTCACAGGCTAATCCCTCTAAAGATTCCCTTCACACAAAGCTGAGAGTTTTTGAACTATTAAAGAAAATGATGACTAGAATAACATACGTGTGATTAAAACACTCAGTGTACTGAAAGGAGGGATTTTTCTTAGATTAGTTTGAAATAGAGTATGCCAGAGGCTCCCCCAATGTGTCCTCAAGCCTGCCTGCTCCCTCTCTGCCTCCATAAAGGGTAGGACTTGCCCCAACATATTACCCCACCCTTTGTACCTCTGTAGACATTCTTTCATCCAGAGAAGTCTTTTGTGTCACCTGGAAATGGGTATTCAAAATGTAAACATACCTTGCAGCCTTAGTGCAGGTCCAAATTTATTTCGTCCTTAGCAAGTCCCAGTGGAAGGACCAATCACCTTCTTTAACCTTTACAGCCAGGCTCCTACCAGCTGGCTTTTCCTCAGCCTCACTGAGCCACCACGTACCTAGACACGTAGACCTCAGCCCTCCCCGGTCCAATCTTATCTGCCCCAAAAGCTGTGTGAAGACAGAACATGACTATTTTTTAAGACATTTTATGAATCACTTTAATTAAGTAGTTGGCCATATTTTGTTACCACAAACTCTTCTGTTAATCCAGTGAACAAAGATTTATTAGACACTTTGTTGCCACTCACTGTGCTAGACTCAGGGAACACTATAGCCATGCTCCCTCCTTCCTGGGAAAGACAGACAGTAAACAAGAATCAGCCCCACTGTGGTCGGTGCTATGAAGATGACAAACGTGATGGCCTGAGTGAGGTAGGTAGGAATGGATGGATGGATCAGGGGTATCTGAACTGAGAACTGGAGCATGAGAATAAGTCAGACTTTTCTTTTGTGTGTGTGTGTATGCACCCCTACATAATTTTTATTTCTAGTAAAATAAATGTCAACATCCCAAATAAAAGTGTGTGTCTTTTTGTATTTCACAGAGTTTAAGGGCCATGAGATCAAAAAGTTATAAACACCACTATGGTTCATTCCCAGCCGTGATTGGCCCATTTATAGCTCTGACCTCATCAAGTGCAAACCATTCCTATAAATAAGGAGTTAAATTTTTCTTTTTTGCTTTAACCATGCCGCATAATTCTCCAGGCATGCCTACCACCGAGGAGCAGCAGCACAGCATTGGGGATTACGTTCTTGGGGAGTCTATAGGGGAGGGAGCCTGCGCAAAGGTCCAGTTGGCCAGACATGTGCCAAGGGGCACCTAGGTGGGGGTAAAGTCAGTAGAGCGATGTGGGGTCCCGAAATCCCTTCGAGAAGTCCAGTGCTCGCTCAACCATCCCAACGTGACCCGCCTCCTGGAGGTCATCGTGACCCCGGACAAGGTCCACCTCGGGCTCCAGCCCGTGCCGGGTGGGGACCTCCTGGCGCACCTGGACAGGCGATCTGGGCGCTGCAGTACTGCCATCAGCTGGGCTTTGCACAGGGACGTCAAACCGGATAATATCTTATTGGAGCCGGACATGACCGCCAAGCTGGGCGACTTCGGCTTCAGCCACCAGGTTAGCGAGGACCAGAAGCTCAGGAAAGTCTACGGGACCCTGTACTACATGGCGCCCGAGGTCCTGCGGCGGGAGCCCTACGATGGCCGCAAGGCAGACGTGTGGGCGGTGGGAGCCTCGCTGTACAAATGTGTAACGGGGTGCGTGCTGTTCCTGGGGGACACCTATGGGCACATCCGGGACCGCATTCTGGCCGGGCTGTATGAGTTCCCTGGGTTCATGAGCGGGCTGGGGAAGATTTTCCTCCAGAAGCTGCTGACGGTGGACCCGGAGCAGCGGCCGGCCCTGGAGGAAGCCATGTGAACCTGGGTGACCAGGAGGGCCTGCAGCCCTACAGCGAGCCGCCCTGGGGGACCTGGACCCCCAGCTGCTGGACCAGATGAAGGGCCTGGGCTTCTCCGAGGCGGCGGTGCGGGACTCGGTGTCCCAAAGGCGGTTCGACAGGATCATGGGCACCTCCGGCATCCTCAGGCTGGCGGCGGACAGGAGGCCGGGCCGCACCGGCCCCGACACCCGTGAGGCGTCCGGCGGAGAGGCGTCCCGGCCCTCAGAGGGGGTTTCTCCGGAGCCCTCGGTGCCCTCGCTCCGCCGGGGGGTGGGCAGGGCCAGTGCGCCCCCACCAGCCTGGAGACGGTGCCCTCCTCCCCGCCCTCCCTGGAGTCCCTGTGCCCGCCAGCGCCCCGCGGCCCCGACCTGCTGCCCCCGGGGGGCGGCCCCGCTCCCCGCACGAGCGGCGGCGGCGGAGGCAGAGGCGTTGGCGGCGGAGGCGGAGGCGTTGGCGTCTCTCCGGCCGCGCAGGCGGCGGGGGCGGCCCCTGCCAGGCCCCCCCAAGACGGCAGCTCCGCAGCCCCTCCCGCGGCCACCACCGGGGGGCGGCCGGGCCTGGCCAGACGGGCCTTTCACGCCCTCCTGCGGCTCCTCTGCTGCGGCCTCACCCCCCGTGCAGCGCAGGAGCAGGACGAGTCCACCCCGGCGACCACTGAGAGGTGAGGCCCTGGGGAGGTGTGGACATTGAATGACTTTGGAAAGCGGCTAACGGAGAACTGGACGTCGTTCCCTCTGTCACAGGCCAGGCGGAGCCGCGGGCTCCCGAGTCCCGGGCGGGGGACGGAGCCCCGCGGGCGGGCGGAGCTGGCCTGCAGGCGGTGGAGTTCTCTTGGGCTCTGGCTCTCACAGGTAGGCATCCAGCAGCGCCTTGGAAAGCATCTTTTTTTAAAAAAAATTGTTTTCATCCAATTTTTTGGTTCTCTTTTAGTTTTAGTTTTTTATTTTATTTAATTTTTATTTGTTTTTTGGGATTAACCATGCGTCATGACTGGGGAAGACTGCTTGGCGCCCCCTGGAGGTCAAGATGAGAGTCTGCCCTCGTTGTGGGCCCATTTGTTTGGCAAGGTAAGATGTATGAAGGAAAGCAGTCTATACACCATCTTCAAGTTAGCTGATTACTAAATTAGGGACTCAGGGGTAGGGGCGGTGTGAACCAGAGGAGGATCAGATTCTATTCGTGTAGTCATGAGATAGTAGCCATAATACAAGCAGACTGCTAAATGAGGAGCGGATTCTATTCATGTGATCCTGAGATAGTCACCATAAAACAAGCAGATTGTCAAATGACAGCGGGGAGGGGAAGGAGACATGGGGGAAGATAAGAGAACAACCAAAGGACTGGTATGCATGAATATAAGTACAAGAAACGAACACAGAACTCTGGGGAGGGAGCGCATGAATGGGAGGTGGGAGGGGTAATGGTAAGCTATGTACACATATTATACATTAATTAAAAAAAATTAAAAAGAAAGGAGGAAGTTGAGAAGGGTGTTTTGAATAGAACAAAAAGCGGGGGTAAACTGGAAAGTGAAAAAGCTAACCTTCAGTAGAAGAGGAAACACTTATTATTTAGATACTGATACAGAAGCAAAGGCAAAAGAAAAGATGAGTAGAGATTGATACAAAATAGATATGTGATTAGAAAGAAGAGGAAGCTTGTAATTAATGCAAACATGTGATGTGATCAGATGCTAATAATGAGAGAGCAATGGGGTGGAACTCATGGAAAGCGGTTTACAATAGCAGTTTTGAGGAGAAGAGCACACTAACAATGCGAACAGAAAAGAACTACTAAAAGGAAGTAAATCACATATGTAAAACCCATCATAAAATTTTGGAACGGCCACACCAGAAATGTTAAGCCTCAAGGTATAACAAAGCACATATTTAGGAATTCACTGAACCTAATAATGTCATCTTTAAATCATAATTTTATGATAGAAATGATCATATTTATCTGATATGTGGAAAGAAAATATAAATAAAGGAAAGCTAAAAATTTAGAGTTTGTTAGAAATAAAAGTCTGACCACAGTGGTTCTACAATATTACAATTACTTTAACTTGATTATTTTCTATACTAGTGACCTGGTGTACAAAATTCGTGCACATTAGAAGGGGATTCATTAGAGGAAAGAATTTAATAATGCTACTTGTGCTTTCTCTATAATAGAAGTGTCAGAGATAAAAGAAAATTAGCAAAATGTATATGAAATCTTTCCTCCGGCCAGAGTCTGGGGCTCACCATGGGACCCAGATTCAAGTCCCCGCCCACCCACATGTACCTCAAAATCGTGTGAGACCCAGACCCAGCCAGCCCCCACCATTGGGCTAGATGCAGTCCCCGCCAGTCCCACCCTTATCGAGCCCTGCCAGGCAGGGGACGAAGCCTCAGGTCCCCCATCAAGCCCTGCTGGACAAGGGTGTGGCCTGAGTTCCCCTGGCCCAGAACTGGGGGTGCACCCTGAGGTCCCCTAGCATGGCTTGAGGTCACCTTTCAAGCCCCACCTGGTGGGAGGGCCCTACCTGAGGTCCCCCAACCTGGCACTGGTGTGGGAGGAGCAGCCTGAAGTCTCCTAGCACAGCACCAGGATGGGAAGTGCACCTTGAGGTCCCCTGTCAAGCCCTGCCAGGTGGGGGACATGGCCTGAGGTCCCCTGTCAAGCCCCGTGGGGGTGGGAAAGGGTATAGGCTCAGGTCACCTCATTAGGGCTCCTTACCGGAACTTGGCCTCAGTTGTGGGTGTAGCCATCTTTGTGATGGAGTGATGGTAAGTTAGCATTTTCCCTCTTTATTGGATTGGACTAGAGACCCAGTGCATGAAATCTGTGCATGGGGGTGGGGCGGTGTCCCTCAGTCCAGCTTGCACCCTCTCCAATCTGGGACCCCTCAAGGAGTGTCAAATCCCAGTAGTATCAAGACTAAAGAGGCCGAGACTGGTTTGGCTCAGTGGTAGAGCGTTGGTCTGCGGACTGAAAGATCCCACATTCGATTCCGGTCAAGGGCATGTACCTTGGTTGCGGGCACATCCCCGGTGGGGAGTGTGCAGGAGGCAGCTGGTCGATGTTTCTCTCTCATTGATGTTTCTAGCTCTCTATCGCTCTCCCTTCCTCTCTGAAAAATTCAAAAATATATATATATTTAAAAAAAAAAAAAAGAATGTAAAGGATGCCTTTGACAAAAAAAAAAAAAAAAAAAAAAAAAAAAAAAAAAGACTAAGGAGGCATTTGGACATCCCTCTCATAATCCAGGACTGCTGGCTCATAATTGCTCACCTGCCTGCCTTCCTGATTTCGCCTAACCACTTCTGCCTGAAAACCTGATCACCTCCTAACCATTCCCATGCCAGCCTGAATGATGTCTAACTGCTCCCCTGCCAGCCTGTTTGCCCCTTACTTCCCTCCTCTGCTGGCCTGGGCACCCCTATTTGCCTTCCCCTGCAGGGTTGATCACCTCCAACGGCCTTCCCTTGTAGGCCTGGTCTCTCTCACCTGCCTTCCCCTGAAGGTCATCTTGTGGTGGCCATCTTGTGTCCACATGGGGGCAGGATCTTTGACCACATGGGGGCAGCTGTCTTGATCTTGAGTGTTGGAGTGATGGTCAATCTGCATATTACACTTATTAGATAGAATAGAGGCCTGGTGCATGGGTGGGGGCCAGCTGGTTTGCCATGAAGGGTGTCCTGTATCAGGGTGGGGGTTCCCTTGGAGCATGGGGCAGCCGGGGTGAGGGGTCTGTGGTGGTTTGCAGGAAAGCCATGCCCCATGACTACCCAAGGTGAGGCCCTGGTATCTGGAATTTATTTACCTTCTACAATTGAAACTTTGTAGCCTGGAGTGGAGCCAAGCTGGCTGCTCCATTCATGGCAGCCGCCATTTCTATAATTGATACTTTGTGTCCTTCAGTGGAGGCCTGGGCGCTCTAGAGTGTGTGGAAAGCTTGGTTTCCTCCATAGCCAACTAAACACATGCCTCCCTTCTGGTAGCCATCATGGTTTGGTTAATTTGAATACTTGCTCTGATTGGTTGGTGAGTGTGGTTGGTGGGCATGGCTCACTGATGTAATGGAGTGGTTGTTAATTTGCATATTACTCTTTTATTAGGTTGGATAAGTAGGAAATTTAGTGTACTCAACATGCAAGGCTAGAATTCCCTGAACTGCCTATGTAAATCAACTATAGTGATGTTAGGCAGAGAAGTCTGTCCAGCCTGATATCTAGAGATTCTAAGGATCATGATAACCCACAAGCAGGGTCCTGAAAATCCACTAGTTTCTCAATATGCCACTACAGTGACCTCAGGTCTAGACCTCCTGAGGTGGGGGTTGGAGAAAACTGAAATAATTACACACGAAAGTCTTCCATACCAAAAAAATGTCTAGTCCAAGGAATTAGTTCCATTACAGGGATGAAGTAAGTACAAACCATCATTTACTTGGTTGAACCTCTTCAACCAAATATGTTTTACTTAATTGCTATAGCAAGAGTACTATATAATCAACAAAATTCTGTTCTATTTTTGTATATTCAGAAGGGTATAAAAAAGCAACAGTTTATGCTATAAATGTCATCTTTTCTAGGACTATCTTTGAAACTTCAAAGACTTTAGTGGCTCCCATCATCCAAAGCAGTATCTGAAATTCCAATAAATTTCAATAAAAACTAACTAAGGAAACAATATTAAATATTATTAATAAGTTAATTGCCTTTATTATCAGGAGTAATTAAAAGTAAATCCACACTATACTACAGAACTCTTCAAAAGTAGCTGCTAATTTAAAAAGAAATATAAAAAGCGCACATCTTTTGAATATTCTCTAACTTATTCATTTCAGCCTCAATCTTTTTCATCCAGTAATGTATCTTTTCTTCTTCTTGAGACTGCTTTTCTTCTCTATTCCTCTGAGATTTGAGAGTTCCTTTCTCTTGGTTTTCTACTTCTTTGTTTATCTTACCAAACTTCAAATGATTGTTTATATCTTTCTTCCACTTCACAGAATCCAAAATTTATTTCACCATCATCTGCAGTCATAAAGAAAAATATGTTTAAAATTAAAACTGTGAATAGTGATCTATTGTGAAGTATAAAAGTAATTTTGTAAAAAAAAGAAATAATTTCAACATATTACCAAAGAAAAAGTGATAACGTAAATGATGTAAACTTTCTTGAGTTTGTGAGTTTTTTGTTTTATTTTATCAAGTCTTTGTATTATCTGTGTAGATGTAATTGTTTCCTTTCCTTATTCATTTAATGTGTTAGATCATGGTAATGTTTCCTGACAGTAAACTATTTTTTAAGTCAATCATTCTGCTGCTTAACTTTTGATTCACAACTATTTTGTCTGATAGAGATTTTTGTCCTCAACAACTATGCACAATCTTGCTGGCATGCTTTCCTGTGTGAGGGGCTGTAGAGCAAAATGTAACAGTCTCCAGATCCTATTTACACTAGGTTTCTAAGGGTGACTTATGTTCTATCAATTGACATATGCATAGTTATTTATTTTCACAAAATATTATGTGTGAAGAGAGGCAGGGTGCCATATTTTAACATTTTTTGGCCCAACCATGATAGATAGAGGGAGCTTTGGTTTGGAGACAGGGAGAGCATAGTAGATAATAAATGTCTCTTACTTATTTTAATTATATCTGATAGCAGGCTCCTGCAGCAGACAGGTTCTGCAGTGTATGTTTCTAGAATTTGACCGTTTTCATCATTTATACTCAAACTGAGGCCCAGCAAGCGACATTCGGACACTAGACCTTCTCACAGTCTAGGACTCCACAGGGGATGTATGCCTGCCAGCTTAGGCCCGATCCCTAAGCCTACAGTCAGACATCCCTCTCAGAGTCCAGGGCTCTAGCAGTCTGGGTCCCATTGCTGCTTATTGTCCACTTGCAGCAGAGGCAGGAGGGACTCCCACCACCGCCACTGCACTTGCCATCAAGGAGCCTGGATTCTGGCTGAGTGGAGCACACTGACCACCAAGGGGGCTCCTGTGTGAGGGTCTTCCCCCTGGTGATCAGTGCATGTCATACTAACTACTTGCTCCACTGTTCGGTCAATTTGCATATTAGCCTTTTATTATTTAGGAGTAAAACCCGGTGCATGAAAATTCATACACTGCGGGATTGGGGGGTCCCTCAGCCTGTCCTGTGCCTTCCCACAGTCCAGGCGTCCTCAGGCATGTCCTACTGACATCTGGGGGAGGTGACCTGACAGGTTGATCAGGGGATGGTGCGACCTCCCCACCCCATCGCCCCCCTGTGGCTGCTGGTCGCCGCCCCCTCCACCATCACCCTTCTCTCCCTCTGCCAGCTGGCACATGCTTTGGCTAGCCTGGCACCACATGCATGCGGGCCCCTGCCTACTGGTCATTCTGCTGATCAGTCGATTTGCATATTACACTTTTATTATATAGGATTACTCTCGTCTCTAACTATTGTAATAATCCACCATGATTTTTAAGAGCCCTGTATGATCAGACCCTAGTATTATATATAGTCACAAAGGCTTACTGTTCTTCAAATATATTAAGCCCACTCAATGTGTCTTGGCATTCACAATTCCTTCTTTCTGGAACATTGGCTCTCTAGACATCCCCATGGTTCATCTTCTCTTTCATTAACACATTCATGTGGCTACCTCCTCAGTCATTGCTTAAATAGCACCTCCCCCTAGGGGCCTTCCCTAACTACCCTATCTAAAATAGCAGCTTCCAAACTCTGTCCCTTTATGTTGAATGTTTTTTTTTTTTTCTTTCATAGCACTTATCTGTACTGGAACATTACATATTAATTTATTTGTTTGTTTATCTATCCACACTGGAACATTAGAAAAGTAGAGTAGAAGCTTTGCCTATTCTGTTCTCTGCTGTATTCTCAGTGGCTACAAGAGATATTTTCACACAGTAATATTTATTGATGAGTACCTGGGAATATTCACATTATGACTTATGCTATTATTTGCATATGTTACATTAAGTTTTATAACAATATAAATAATATATCATAAATATTTATGTCATTAAATATTTGTCTAATATCTTTTTAATGGGTATATTATTGAACACACCAACCTCCTGTTGAACATTTAGATGGTTGCAATTGTTCATTATAAATGAAGCCATGATAAATTCTAATGACATTTTTTATTATTTAATTATTTTTATAACTGGAGGCCTGATACAAAATTTGTGAACGAGGCCAGGGGCAGGGGGGTAGTGTCCCTCAGCCCAGCCTGCACCCACTCCAATCTGGGACCTCTTGAGGGATGTCAGACTGTCCCACTGGAATTGGGTCTAAATGGACAGTCTGACATCCCTCTCCCAATCCAGGACTGCTGGCTCCCAACTGCCCACCTGCCTGCCTTCCTAATTGCTGTTAACCACTTCTGCCTGCCAGCCTGATATCCCACTAACCACTCCCATGCCAGCCTGATTGATGTGTAACTGCTCCCCTGCCAGCCTGTTTGCCCCCAACTTCCCTGCTCTGCTGGCCTGGTCACGCCTAATTGCACTCCCCTGCAGGGTTGATAACCTCTAACTGCCCTCCTTTGCAGACTTGGTACCTCTCAACTGCCCTCCCTTGCCGGCCTGGTGCCCCCCAACTGCCCTCTCATGCTGGCCATCTTGTGGTGGGCATCGTGTGTCCACATAGGGGCAGGATCTTTGACCACATGGGGGCAGCCATCTTGTGTGTTGAAGCGATGGTCAATCTGCATATTACTCTTGTATGAAATAGGATAGAGTCCTGGTGTATAGGTGGAGACCAGCTGGTTTGCCCTGAATGGTGTCCCAGATCAGGATGGGGGCTCCCTTGGGCCGAGGGGCATCCTGGGCAAGGGGCCTGTGGTGGTTTGCAGTCCAGCCACCCCCTGGTGACCCAAGTGGAAGCCCTGGTATCTGTAATTTATTTATCTTCTACAACTGAAACTTTGTAGCCTGGAGTGTAGCCAAGGCTCCTGCTCCCTCTGGGCCCAGCAGCCATTTCTGTTTGAATTTGTTTACCTTCTATAATTGAAACTTTGTAGCCTTGAGTGGAGGCTCAGGCTGGCAAGGGCAGGCAGAAAGCTTGGATTCTTCCATTGCCTGGGAAACTCAAGCCTCCCTCCTGCTCTCTGTGGCTGTAGCCATCCTGGTTGGGTTTATTTGCATGCTCGCTCTGATTGGCTGGTGGGCATGGTGGTGTGTGAGGCAGAGTCATGGATAATTTGCATATTACTCTTTTATTTGGTAGAATAATTCCCAGGAATATATTTGAACAGTTGAAGAAAATACACATTATTAGGCTTTTTATATAAATTAGTCTGTTCTCCAAAAAGATATATAAACTGATACTTTTAATATAGTCCCATGATTAGTTTCCTTTATTATTTTTTATTAGTTTTCTTTAATGTAAAGTAATAGAATGGTTTTAATTAGGGCTGATTGAACCAATACTGGTGATATTTAATTATTGGAAATATAAGGAAGGTTAGTAAGAAAAGCAAATGAACTAAATTGAACAGTCCAATATACTATATATGTTATATTGGAGACTAAATATATGCATGAAAGCATAGATATATACTTTAAACAGTTTAATTTTCTAAATTTCAGGTTAATTATTCACACACACACAAAAAAAATGTATCTGTCAAGCAGATAAAAACTGTACTTACTTAAAACATCAGAATCTTCTAAGTCCTGAAGAATGAGCTCTTCAGCAGTTTTACTCTTATTCTTTATGATGTTAATACAGTGAAGAACTGACTCTGGTAATTCAACTAAGTCCTGAATATTCAATAATGAAAGGAAGTATAAAATTTTTCATTAAAACTATGTATCAAATATCCCCTCCTTCATTCCACTTAAAAAATGTGAGAAGATGCATAGATGAGGTAAAAGGCTATAAAGAGCATAATTCATCTCACACCTGTCAGAATAGCTATCATCAAGAAAGCAACAAATGACAAGTGCTGGTGAGGATGTGGAGGAAAGGAAACCATCGCGCACTGGTGGTGGGAATGCAGACTGGTACAGCCATTGTGGACAATAGTATGGAGTTTCATCTAAAAATTAAAAATGGTACTGCTTTTTGACCCAGTGATCCCACTTCTGGGAATATATCCTAAGAATCCCAAAACACCAATCAGAAAGGATATATGCATCCCTGTTTACAGCAGCATTATTTACAATAGCCAAGATGAGCAGATAAAAATCTGTGGTACATTTATACAATGAAATACTATGTTGCTCTAAAAAAGGAGGAACGTTTACCCTTTGTGACAGAATGGATGGACCTAGAGAGTATTATGCTAAGCAATATAATCGAGTCAGAGAAAGACAAATACCATGTCATCTCACTAATATGTGGACTCTAATGAATAAAATAAACTGATGTACAAATTGGCACCAGAAGCTTGGATACGTGGACAGACTGGATGGTGTCCAAGGGTAGGGGAGGAGGGTGACTGGATAAAGAAGGTGAAAGCTTTAGCTGAAGAACATGTGTGCTTATCCTGTGGACACTGATAATATTGTGGTGAAGCCCAAGGGAGCAGGAAACGGGGGAGGGGGAAGGGGCAAAGGGGACACCTGCAAACATTAAAGTGTTTTAATAAATAAAATAAAAACTGCAAAAAAAATGGCATATTTCAAACAAATATATGGTGAAAATTTGCTTTCCATTTTCAGGTGTTATGAATTATATCTATTGAATTTCATAATTACATGAATAATATCAGAACATTTATCTTCATTTAAATTCAGTGTGATTTAAAAGACATAAAATGTAAAAATTTTAAATTTTCTCAAATATTATATGTAGGTTATTGAAATCCTAATTAAAATTGAGAAGACAGTTATTTTTTGAAACTTGGCAAGTGAGTTTTGTGTTGTTGTTGTTTTTTTAAACTTAATTGAGAAAATTTTGAAATTGCAAAACAGAACATTGGACTCATTTGAAATTAAAAAATATAAAACTATACTACAGTAAACATTAACAGTAATAGAAAATATAAGATAATCTTGGATAGATCATATGTAAAACACTAAATGTATAAGGAGATAAAATAAATCAATTGAGAAAAGTTGGATTATTCAACAAAGTGACACTAGAAACATTAGTTAAGTATGTTCAAGAAAATTTCAAATTAGATCTTCATTTTATAACATCAATTTCCATTGGATTAAGAGTTTTGAGGAAAAAAATCATAAACAGATTTTTAAAGCATATAAATATTGGAAGAAATATACAAGTGAAAAGATAGCATGCTTGATTTTTTTAAAAAAGGCATTACCTCTATAGATCTAAAGTTTTCACATAAAGTTTGCATCCATCCATATATATTCATATTAGAATGTTCATGATTAATGTTAACAAGCAGGATACAAATATCTATAATAATAAAAGGGTAATATTCTAATTAGATTGGCCATCCTTCCAGGACAAAGCTGGGGTTGCAGCTGCCACTGCTGCGAGGGAGGGATCCAGGCAGCTGGTGGGAAGGCGTACTCTTGCACCAATTTCATGCATCGGGCTTCTAGAATATACATAATATGGTATAATCCCAATTTTAACCAAAACATACACCTATAGAATGTGCATGATTTTTATCTTCAATAAACTTTTATATTTAAATATCTATCAATTTACACTGTTTAAAGATGATCCTAAGGTTAAACATGAGATGAATACACAAAACATATTGAGAAAGTAAAATATCCCCTGAAAAGTTCCCTCCAGTTAAAGGGCTCAAAAGTCCAAAACTTAACACTTACGGCATTACTGTCATCACTCTGGGTTTCTGAGAGTGAATCAGTATCTACATCATCTTTTTCCAAAGAAGAAATGCTGATTTTGAACAATTCAGCTTCTATTTCTTCATTGATCTTTGCACCATCATCATCTTCCATCATCCTTCACAATAAATCACAGAATTAATACAAGAAAATTACAGAGGCTAATATGCTAATACAAAACTTCACAGAAAAACTCATCGTAATAAAAATGATTAATGGAAAAATGTATATGATCAGCTTGAATATTTAGAGATTAAAATACAAGAGAACAGCCTAAGTCTATATATGGGGGAAACATAAGGCTGGTTTCTATTCATTAACAGAGTTGTTAATTTAAGCAGAGAGAAGCATGTTTTGCAATAATAACATGTAATACTGGATAATTATGGCATGTATAATCAAAATTTAATTTTTTAAAATATATTTTATGGATTTCAGAGAGGGAGGGAGAGGGAAAAAGAAACAAAAAATCAATGATGAAAGGAAAGCACTAGTTGGCAGCCTCCTGCACGCTCCGGACTGGGGATTGAGCCACGTGCCCTGACCTGGAATCAAAACATGACCTCCTGGTTCATAGGTCAATGCTCAATCACTGAACCATGCCGGATGGGCCATTTCAATTTTTAATACTTGTGATAGATATGCATTAATCAATATATTTCAGTATATCTTCATGTCATCATCGTCATCATCATCATCATCATCATCATCACTATCATTAGCTTCCAAGTATTAAGTAGCTAGGACAAGGCAGGCACTAGAAGACATTTGTATAATGGACAATCTTCAGAGTCACTTAAAAGGTTAAAGGTCATGGGAGTCATTGTATAGATGAGAACACTTAGGGTTGAAGAGGTTACTTAACTGTCCATAGCCATTACATGAATAAGTAACGGGGCAGGATCATAATTCAGACATCCTGAATCCAAATCCTGTCCTTCTCCACCGAATGGTCCCCAAGCTCCAGCTATTCATCTGCCCAGCAATCCTTCTGAACAGCTCCTGTCTAATGATCTTCAAATTGTTTATCATAACCCATTAGCAGATCAAAAGGTTAATTTAGTGGCTCTTCATTATCAAGTTTTCTTGACAGGATAGGATTAAAATATTAGAATCGGCCAGAAAAGAAACTATAATTACACTACATATGCTCAAGATAAGAACTGTTTAAAAACAAACATGCTTCTAAAGTATGTACATGTGCTCCAATTACAATGTAACCTATTTTGTGTTGCTTGTTCTATTGTGGCTCTTGGTAAAAATAATTTTGAAAATGACTGTACTAGTCAGCTATTATTTTATTTTAGAGACTATTCCAAACTTTCGTTCCTCCCTCAAGTCCCTGGCCTTTCGACCTCTGAACTCTGTCTTCTTGGATTTGCCTGCCTCCTTTCTCCCTCCTTTGCCTTCCCTCCTTCTCTCCCTCCTTTCCCTTCCCTCCCTGTAGGGAGCCCCCTGGAAGAGACCTGGGCATGGTTACTAACTGAGCTGGGATATTGACAGAATAATGCCAGTTACACTCCTGCCCTGGGAGTGCTGAGATGTTATTAGTTCCTGCTTGTGTTTGTTAGGAGGAAGGAGTGGGTGGGATCTGGCCCCTCCGAGACTTCTTGTTTTTTCCTGTGAAAACCCCACCTTTTGTGTGTTTGAGAATAAATAGAGGTGCTCTGTGGCTCAGGGGTTGTCAGTCAGTCTCTCCAGCAGAGGAGGTCTACAAGCCACCTGGAGGCCAGCTTAAACCCATCTCTTCGTCATCTCTCTTCATTTCTTCATTTCCCAATCGCTGGCTGCCTCTACAAAGAACCAATTTCATCTCTCTTTCCGTGCTGGCCACGGAGAAGGGAGACCCCCGGCGGTATCAGGTCCCCGCATAGTGACGCCCAACGTGGCTCATTTCAGCAATTTTGTAAGCAATACCAAATTATGCATAAAATAGGAATTCCCTATCATCCCCAGGGACAGGCAATTGTAGAAAGAGCTAACCGAACCTTAAAAACTCAATAGCAAAAACAAAAAGGGGGAGAGAGTTATAATCCTACTCCACAGAATCAGTTAAATCATGCGCTTTAAACTTTAAATTTTTAAAATTGTGATGATAAAGGTCACATACAGCAGCGGAGAGGCATCAAACTCCTGGTGCCGTGGCATCTGCCAGTATGGCACGATGGGAGGATTAACAAAGAGCACAGTGGAAAGGGCCAAATCCAGTAATGACGTGGGGAAGAGGGCACGCTTGTATCTTCCCCGAAGGTGCTTCTAACCCCATCTGGGTGCCAGAGTGAGCAGTGAGTCACCACCATGAACTTGGAAAAACAACTCATCCCACCATTCAAGAAGCTGAAGATCACACCTTTGGTGATGATGCCAGCTCAGCCACCAGAATCAAAGAACGAGAAGAGAGTAAGGCAGCAGGTTAAGACCACCAGAGAAGCTAGTGTCCCCACAAGGGGTCAACTGAAGAACTGACCATCGATGCCTAGCAAGAGGTGAAAGAACAGGGGTTCAGGTAATCCCCTCCAACCCTTTTCTTGCTATGATGGCACTTGTCAGCGGCCAGGTAAGTATGGCGGCAGCAGAAATTTACTGGACTTTATTCTAGTGCCTCCTATGGTCAATCCAGCAACCTGGACCTGAGATTCAGTGCCAGTATTTATTACCGAAACCAATATGGTCGGGGAGAGCTCCAACAAATAACTTCTTCTTCCCAAGGTGATTATACTTAGAATGGTTTTAGTGGGGAGTTCTCTATTTGCTTATCAAAAGGGGAACTTCAGGACATTTACAGCTTGGTCAAGAAAAAAGACGTCCTGTGGTGGCACAAACATTGCTAACACTGAAAGCCCCTGGGAATGCATGTGAATATTCTTTAAATTGAATTTCCATGGCCTTAAATAAAGAAAATCCTTACATGATATTATTCTGCAATATCATTCTAATTTTGATATTTTATCCAGGCATACATATACCAAACAAACTTATAAACAAATTCTTTGAATGGAAACAATTTAAAAGCATATGAAAGGATTTAATCCCTTCCACTGTGTGGAAGGCCCCTTGGGAAGGCACTTGAGCATTCTATATCGGCCCTTCTTGCTCTTTTTGCCAAAAAGGGACCCACTTCTCACAATCCGATTACTCACAGCTGTTGCCTGGATTTTCAGTTCATGCTGAGGTTGAAGCCTCATGGTAGCTGGTGTCTCTCGCCCAGTGACGTGAGCTGGGCCCTCCATGGAGAAGAAACCTAGGTTCGCCAAGGTGTGTGATTGATGCCAGGACCCCGCCAGCCGGCGAGGGGATCCTAAGGCAGGTACTGGGCATGGAGTCCATAGGGACATAAGCTACTAAGGAGACAGAACTGAACCTCACATCACCCTGCTTGGCCCCGGAGGATGGCTGGTTAGCCAATGACGGGTAAGATTCCTCAAGGGAGGAACAACCTAAGACAGGCACAGTCCCAAAGGGGCCATCAGGAAGGAACTTGGGGGTCAACAGAGGTGGGGCACAGATCCTCACCCCCCCCAACATTGCAGGGGCTTGAACCTTCGCCCCTTCTGAGGGAGGTCTCCTGCCCCATGGCTGCTTCGTGCTTCCCATGCCCATCTCAGATCGGGACCCAGGCAACAAACAAAGACTTATCCATCTTAGAATGGGACCCAGGCAACAGAGAATTGGCTCATGGCAGCTGTCCTATATCCAAACCCAGCCTAAATTTAGGAATGCTCAGGGCTTTTCTCAAGGATTCAAACAATCATTTCCATTAAGATTTAAATTTGACAGAAAAATAATCAAGTTTTCAGATTCATTTAAATTGGCTAAATTGAAATAAATACTCAAGAAAATTTCATTGTGCAAAAAATTAAAAACTTAAGGTAATCAAGATTGCATTATAAAAAATTTGCAAAAAGGAGGGATAGTGGAAGAATATTATGTAAGGAAAAATATCTAGAAATATTTTTACTTCAAAAAGCTGATTTTCATCTGTAATACTATGAGCAGGACACCTATGAAGAAACATACATGGTGTCAGAATAAGCCAAGGGAGGATTGTTTGGGCAAGAATGAAGAGGATCCCAAGTAAAATTTATAAAAAAGGATTGATTTACTAACTCTTGGTCGAGAATATGTTTATTTTCAGAAAACAACACCAAGATCATGTGGATTCCTGCAGAAGAATTGACAGGAATGCTCCAGCCATAAAGACAAGAGGAAAAGAATCCAGAGATGGAAGACGCTGATGAAACCTTGCCATACTAGCAGTCAGCAGCTTGTTTTTTCCTGTGAAAACCCCACCTTTTGTGTATTTGAGAATAAATAGAGGTGCTGTGTGGCTCAGGGGTTGTCAGTCAGTCTCTCCAGCAGAGGAGGTCTGCAACCCACCTGGAGGCCAGCTTAAACCCATCTCTTCATTGTCTCTCTTCATTTCTTCATTTCCCAATCGCTGGCTGCCTCTACAAAGAACCAATTTCATCTCTCTTTCCGTGCTGGCCACGGAGAAGGGAGATCCCCGGCCGTATCAGGTCCTCCCACCTCCCTTCCTCTTTTTTTCTCTTATGTTACTCACATATCTCAAAATCAACTTTTTCGGTGGATTCAAGATGGAATTATGCTGAGAAACCAAAGCATGAGATCCGTTAGGGTTCCATTTCTATAACATTTTTACATGCCACAATGTTATCGATGGAGACCTTATATAAGTGGTTGATAAGAGTTGGGAGTTGATTGTGTTGTAAGAAGATGGTTATGATGATAAAAGGCCAACATGAGAGATCCTTTTAATGTTGTAACTGTTCATTATCTTGATTGTGGTAGTAGATAAGTGAGTCTATTCAGATACTAAAAACTATATAGGACATATACACATACAAACAAGTACAACTAAAGCAGATTGCATCAATATAAATATCCTGGTCCTGATATTACAATATAGTTTACAATATATTATCACTGAGAGTCACTGGACAGTGTATACAAGGCTGCATTTGTGTTCAAGTATTAGGTTTTAAGGCTGCAAGTGAATCTACAATCACACCACTAACATGTATAAATATCCTAAGTACTCAATAGGTAAACAGTTAAATAAAATATAATGCAGCCAGGGAATGGAATAGTATACTAGTTTTTCAATAAAAATAAGCATACTTACTGTACTCCTCAGGAAATATAGCCACAGAGAAATAATTTAAAAAGGGCAGGTATCAGAAAGTTAGGCAGAGTAATATCACTCTTATGTAACCACACACACCCTTTATTTTTAGACAGAAACATGCTGGAAGGCATTGAGGAACTTTTCATTTTCATTTCATACCTTTATGTTGAGTGATTTTTAAAATGATGAATATGCAGTATTTTCATAATTTTAAAAGCCAGTTTAAAAATACTCAGTTTTATCCACAACCTTTCTCACCTGAAGGAAAACAAGACACCACCACTGGCGCAAAATGTGATTCTGTAATCAAACCAACTTAAAGTGCAATTCAAAGGTTAGGTGAAACATTTTTTTAACCTAATATAAAGCAGAATACACAGGCATACAAAACTTTATGTAGGAAGAAAGACAGGAGACTAGAGGAAAGGTAAGAGTCACTTCCACTATATGCCCCTATGTGCTCATCCGCTGATCTTTAGATCAGCCCTGTCCAATTACATATGCAAGCACATTTGTAATCTTAAATTTTCTACTTAGTAGCAACCTTTTAAGAAATAAAGAGAAACAGGTGAAGTAAACTTCAATAATATATTTTATAGAACTTATTTTATCCAAAATATTATTTCAACATGTAATCAGTTAAAAACTGTTACGAAGTTCAACGTAAAAGGGTTGCATTCTTGTTGGCAAACTTTTTAAGTTTTTAAGTTAGCAAACAAAGAATTAAATTCCAAAAAGAAGTGGCTATGCATAATTGCAAAAGATATCTGACATACATACAGTAAGCTAAGGGCAAACATTTAATTGATTCTTTGGAAGGAAATAGACTCTAATGCTTGGTAACAATACTATAGTAAAGTTGTATTGCATCAACTTAAGAATTAATAACAGAAAGTGAGAAATCAGTAGACGTTTGATATTAAGAAAACATGTTAATGCCTCATTCAAGAAAGATGATTTTCAAAACTATTCCCGGTTTTAGATCTAATTAAATTTAATATTTTCATTATCAAAGTTCATGCTAAATTTCCCCCCTCCTTTTTTTAGTTCAGTTTTGTGGCTGATTTATAGGCTATTCAAACTCTTCACTTATAATGGCCAGACTAGCATATGATGTTGAAATTTACATGTAAAAATTTTAAGCTTAATTTTATTTATAATTATGAAAGTAGGCTTTTCCATATATATATTTATAACCTATTAGTAATCAATTTCTAAAAGTAATGTTAAATAGCTAATTTAGTAATCAGCTAACTTGAAGATGGTGTGTAGACTGCTTTCCTTCATACATCTTACCTTGCCAAACAAATGGGCCCACAACCAGGGCAGACTCTCATCTTGACCTCCAGGGGCCGCCACGCAGTCTTCCCCAGTCATGACGCATGGTTAATCCCAAAAAACAAATAAAAATTAAATAAAATAAAAAACGAAAACTAAAATAGAACCAAAAAAATTGGATAAAAACAAAAAAGATGCTTTCCAAGGCGCTGCTGGATGCCTACCTGTGAGAGCCAGAGCCCAAGAGACCTCCACCGCCTGCAGGCCAGCTCCGCCCGCCCGCGGGGCTCCGTCCCCCGCCCGGGACTCGGGAGCCCGCGGCTCCGCCTGGCCTGTGACAGAGGGAACGACGTCCAGTTCTCCGTTAGCCGCTTTCCAAAGTCATTCAATGTCCACACCTCCCCAGGGCCTCACCTCCCAGTGGTCGCCGGGGTGGACTCGTCCTGCTCCTGCGCTGCACGGGGGGTGAGGCCGCAGCAGAGGAGCCGCAGGAGGGCGTGAAAGGCCCATCTGGCCAGGCCCGGCCGCCCCCGGGTGGTGGCCGCGGGAGGGGCTGCGGAGCTGCCCTCTTGGGGGGGCCTGGCAGGGGCCGCCCCCGCCGACTGCGCGGCCTGAGAGACGCCCACGGGACCGCCACCGCCGCCAACGCCTCCGCCGCCAACGCCTCCGCCTCCGCCGCCACCGCTCATGCGGGGAGCGGGGCCGCCCCCCGGGGGCAGCAGGTCGGGGCCGCGGGGCGCTGGCGGGCACAGGGACTCCAGGGAGGGCGGGGAGGAGGGCACCGTCTCCAGGCTGGTGGGGGCGCACTGGCCCTGCCCACCCCCCGGCGGAGCGAGGGCACCGAGGGCTCCGGAGAAACCCCCTCCGAGGGCCGGGACGCCTCTCCGCCGGACGCCTCACGGGTGTCGGGGCCGGTGCGGCCCGGCCTCCTGTCCGCCGCCAGCCTGAGGATGCCGGAGGTGCCCATGATCCTGTCGAACCGCCTTTGGGACACCGAGTCCTGCACCGCCGCCTCGGAGAAGCCCAGGCCCTTCATCTGGTCCAGCAGCTGGGGGTCCAGGTCCCCAGGGCGGCTCGCTGTAGGGCTGCAGGCCCTCCTGGTCACCCAGGTTCACATGGCTTCCTCCAGGGCCGGCCGCTGCTCCGAGTCCACCGTCAGCAGCTTCTGGAGGAAAATCTTCCCCAGCCCGCTCATGAACCGAGGGAACTCGTACCGCCCGGCCAGAATGCGGTCCCGGATGTGCCCATAGGTGTCCCCCGGGAACTGCACGCACCCCGTTACACATTTGTACAGCGAGGCTCCCACTGCCCACACGTCTGCCTTGCGGCCATCGTAGGGCTCCCGCCGCAGGACCTCGGGCGCCATGTAGTACAGGGTCCCGTAGACTTTCCTAAGCTTCTGGTCCTAGCTAACCTGGTGGCTGAAGCCGAAGTCGGCCAGCTTGGCGGTCATGTCTGCCTCCAATAAGATATTATCCGGTTTGACGTCCCTGTGCAAAGCCCAGCTGGTGAAAGTACTGCAGCGCCCAGACCGCCTGTCCAGGTGCGCCAGAAGGGCCCCCCCGGCACGGACTGGAGCCCGAGGTGGACCTTGTCCGGGGTCACGATGACCTCCAGGAGGCGGGTCACGTTGGGATGGTTGAGCGAGCACTGGACTTCTCGAAGGGATTTAGGGACCCCACACCGCTCTACTGACTTTACCCCCACCTAGGTGCCCCTTGGCACATGTCTGCCCAACCGGACCTTGGCGCAGGCTCCCTCCCCTATAGACTCCCCAAGAACGTAATCCCCAATGCTGTGCTGCTGCTCCTCGGTGGTAGGCATGCCTGGAGAATTATGCGGCATGGTTAAAGCAAAAAAGAAAAATTTAAATCCTTATTTATAGGAATGGTTTGCACTTGATGAGGTCAGAGCTATAAATGGGCCAATCCCGGCTGGGAATGAACCATAGTGGTTTTTCTAACTTTTTGATCTCATGGCCCTTAAACTCTGTGAAATACAAAAAGACACACACTTTTATTTGGGATGTTGACATTTATTTTACTAGAAATAAAAGTTATGTAGGGGCGCATACACACACACACAAAAGAAAAGTCTGACTTATTCTCATGCTCCAGTTCTCAGTTCAGATACCCCTGATCCATCCATCCATTCCTACCTACCTCACTCAGGCCATCACGTTTGTCATCTTCATAGCACCGACCACAGTGGGGCTGATTCTTGTTTACTGTCTGTCTTTCCCAGGAAGGAAGGAGCATGGCTATAGTGTTCCCTGAGTCTAGCACAGTGAGTGGCAACAAAGTGTCTAATAAATCTTTGTTCGCTGGATTAACAGAAGAGTTTGTGGTAACAAAATATGGCCAACTACTTAATTAAAGTGATTCATAAAATGTCTTAAAAAATAGTCATGTTCTGTCTTCACGCAGCTTTTGGGGCAGATAAGATTGGACCAGGGAGGGCTGAGGTCTACGTGTCTAGGCACGTGGTTGCTCAGTGAGGCTGAGGAAAAGCCAGCTGGTAGGAGCCTGGCTGTAAAGGTTAAAGAAGGTGATTGGTCCTTCCACTGGGACTTGCTAAGGACGAAATAAATTTGGACCTGCACTAAGGCTGCAAGGTATGTTTACATTTTGAATACCCATTTCCAGGTGACACAAAAGACTTCTCTGGATGAAAGAATGTCTACAGAGGTACAAAGGGTGGGGTAATATGTTGGGGCAAGTCCTACCCTTTATGGAGGCAGAGAGGGAGCAGGCAGGCTTGAGGAGACTTTGGGGGAGCCTCTGGCATACTCTATTACAAAGTAATCTAAGAAAAATTCCTCCTTTCAGTACACTGAGTGTTTTAATCACACGTATGTTATTCTAGTCATCATTTTCCTTCAATAGTTCCCAAAGTCTCAGCTTTGTGTGAAGGGAATCTTTAGAGGGATTAGCCTGTGAGCTTCTCCCTCTAGAACACCTTTGTTTGCTCACTTTTACCTTACTGCTGTGCTACTTGGCTCCTAAACATCATAGTCTTTGCTGCTGAGCTGATTGGGATCCAAATGGGGGACTTTTCCTCAATTCTAAGCAGATGTTTACAAGTTACAGTCAGAGATTACAATAAACTCAGGAAGGAAAAGAGAGAAACTTTCAAAGAAAGTTGCCAGTGTAAGAGTTAACTATATCTGTTTGTAAAAATTGTATTAATAGTTACTTAAGAAATAATACCAGTAGGATTGAATATGTTCATAGCATAATCTCTTTCAGCTACGTAAATACCGACTCAAAAATAAGACGTTTAATGTAAAACTGTCAAGGGAAAAGACAAGCTCAAAAACAGAGATTCAGGCAATTCTTTTTTTTAATATGCTATATCAATTATGTGTGTCTAATTGTGCCCAAATGAGCATATAGCTTTTTTATGTTTTTTTTTTAATTTTCTTTTGTTCGCATGTGTTTTTTTCCCATTTACCTCCTCCTCTTCACCTTCACCCCTCCTCAGCGTTCACCACACCATTGTCTGACCATGGGCTATGCATCTATGCATATAAGTTTTCCAGTTAATCTCTCCCCTCCCGACCCCAAGCTCACCCGGGACACCAGGCCCCTTTGGGACACACGGCTCACCCGCAACACACGGCCCCCTGGGACACACAGCTCGCCCGGGACACACAAGAAGAGTTCCTCTTTCGCTAAGAAGATGATAAATCATTTGGGAGAGAAGATTTGCATACAAGTCCATGCTCACCCACTGCCAAGATTTTGTTGTAAAGAGTTTTCAGCCTCACTCTCAGCTAATAAACTTGATTCATTGGGTGCTATATGAAACTGTTATTAAAAAAAACAAAACACGCAAATAACTGAAATCTCCTTCCACCTTCCCTCCTCAGTTCCTTCATCCGCCAAGAACACTAATATCACAAATCAAGTATACATCTCATGTATAGGTTTATATCCATACTATACATATACATCTCATATATATATATATATATATATATATATATATATATATATATATATATATATTGGTCTCAGTGTCAAGGTCATGTGTCAAGGATGCATCAGCAACATCAATCTTTTATTTATTTATATATATATATATATTTTATTGATATTCTACAGAGAGGAATGGAGAGAGATAGAGAGCTAGAAACGTTGATGAGAGAGAAACACCGACCAGCTGCCTCTTGCACACCCCCTACCGGGGATGTGCCCACAACCAATGTACATGCCCTTGACCGGAATCGAATCCGGGACCTTTCAGTCCGCAGACTGATGCTCTACCACTGAGCCAAACTGGTTTTGGCATCATCTCTCTTTTATGACCTCAGAAAGATAAATGGACTTTTATGAATAGACCACAGCAACTCTCTCACAAATATTTATGAAAATAGCCTTTGTCTAAAGGAGTAAACTTAATGAAAAGCAGAGAAAGCCCATAATGTTTTAAAACAAAATCATATTGGTAAAAGTACCACCAGTTTGAACTGAAAAGAATATAATTCAAAATGAAAAGAAGATTGCAGGTGCCCCACCTTCTATGGGAAAGAAACTGGTTGAGAAAAATTATCAGCTGCAAAATAGCACACTTCTTGAGGACAAGCAAGTATGACTTGACGATGTACTCAAAAGCCCAGTGTGCAGAATCAAGAGTCGTAGAAAACCATTACAGTGGAGCCAACCTGTATCCTTATTAAGGAATTGATAACTTCCCAAGGTACAAATCATAAGCAGGAGGCATTTTAGACATTCCAGCCCCAGTGAACACACTATGAAGCAGGAGCAATACCCAGACAATCCTGCCTCAATCCATGGTCCCCAAACCATGAACAAACAAAATGGTGATTATTTTAATTTGCTAAGTAATATGGTCACTTGTGATATAGCAGAAAGTAACAAGATCTTCCACACACAGAGATAAGCAATTCCCAGGTCATATTGCCTAATCATTTTCCCTCTATGGCTCTCAGAAATGCTGGCCCTTGATCTCTTTACAACATGAGTTACATGGTATGTTAATAAATGTTGTTTTTTATTTCAAAATTGTCACTTCTGAATTGCAAAGATGAATTGATTTTATATTTTATTTCAAGGTAAACATTCCAAACAAGTGCGTGAAGCTGTTACTCATGCTTAGCCGAGGCAGACATTCATGAGGAAAATTAATTTAAATAAAAGAGTTAGTAGCTGTCGAAACAGCTTTGGCTCAGTGGATAGAGCATCGGCCTGTGGACTGAAAGTTCCTGGGTTCGATTCAGGTCAAGAGCATTTACCTTGGTTGCAGGCACATCCCCAGTAGGGGGTGTCCAAGAGGCAGCTGATTGATGATTCTCTCTCATCTATGTTTCTAACTCTCTATCCCTCTCTCTTCATCTCTGTAAAAAGTCAGTAAAATATATATATATTTTTAAAAAGGGTTAGTAGCTAACATCCTTACTTCAAAAAGCCTGCAGCAGCATCTTTGAGATAGCAGAAAAAGAATGATTCCAAAGATAATGTAGCCAAAGTTTAAAAACAAACAGACAGACAGACAGAAGAGCTAAGCAAAGATTCTATAAATCTGATGAATATGGCAAATGCATTGCTTAGGAAAGAGAGGGCAAAGTGGAGCCTGCTCCTTACACTGTTCTCTTATACCCTGTGGATCTCTTTAAATCCCACTGCCTTCACTTCTCACAGAATACCCTGAAATTGTATTTACAGTAATTATGGAGATCTCTGTTTATCTGCAGGTTATTGGTTTAATAGCTTTTTCTCTACCACAATAAGGCCCATAGGGGCAGAGACTGAGTTTTGTACTCATCCCTTTGTTCCAACAGTAAATATTGACTGATTATTAGATAGATAAATATTTGCTGAGTGAATAATAAAAAATGCACATATATTAATATGAATGTTTCCTTTCCTAGGCATCTGTCTATATAAAGAAACTAATTTTATTAAATACATTTGAGTTTTAGGCCCTTAGATAAATATATGATTTTTTTAAATGATGAGATTTTTTTGATGTTACACTATTTGAAATTCTTCCCTGTTTTTCTACACATGTGTCAGTTTCTGTCTTAATTTTAATTGAAACTATGGGCTCCATAAACACAGAAAATCAGTAGCACTTGGTGACAACTATCTTAAATTTCAGGTATATATCCACCATGTTCACATTACACATGATAAATAATGGGTTTTTTTAGAAATTCTAGAGTCTTCTATGGTTCTATGCAGTTCTTTGAGGGCAATTTTCAAGTACAGGGAAATTAGTTTCATTCCAAAAGCAGCCACTGGTTGGTGATGTTGCTCAAGACCTCAGCAAATGCCCAACTGAATAACAGGAATTTCCTATTTAATTCAACCTTACATTCCCAGATGCCTCCACTCTTAGAAACTTAACAATGACTTTAGGGCCCTTAAACACAGGCTTCAACATATAAATAAAAGCTTTTAAAAGTGATTCACTGAGGGAGAAGATTCCTTTAATAATTTTAATTGAGATCTCAAATGGAAGCAGTATTTCATGAGGGGCATAATTATTGAATATAAAATATGCTTTCCAAAATGGGGGACATCTGTAACGCTATCAACAACAAAAAATATATATTTTAAAAATAAGGTTAAATATGCCTTCCACTAATATTTTAAAAGTTACAGTTAGAAAACCAATTGCAATTAAGTAAAACATGTTATAAAATTACAAAATACCTGTTGTAAAGTATCCCATGGGCCACATTGGAGAATTTCTAGTGAATTCAAAGGGGGCATCGTGTTGGCTGGACATTTCACAAGTCTCTTTCTCTTAACAATCTTCTTTTGTTGATTTTGCTTGAAAATGTCTGACCAGGATTTAACAGATTTTATCCAAGCTTGCCTCTTTTCTTCAATAGAAGATAGAAGTGTTGGCTCTGGTACACAGCAGGTCACAGCACGCTCACATTCAGTTCTATTTTCATGACATTCTTCTGGAATTTCTTTAATCTGAGACTTTAGGGAGATTACTTCTTTAAGAACCAAGGAGTTTGTTGTATTATTGCCTCTCAAGTCTTCACAAGGAGCATAATTTTGCTTGTTTAGTTTCCTTTCTACATTTATCAGAGCATCACTGCCATCAATGATTACGTCACTGTTCAAAGCATTGCCTTTTGGGTTCTCCTTAGTTTCTTCAGACTTTAAATCAATTTCTTTTCCTTGAAGTATTACATTCTCCGCTATATATTCAGAATTTTCTAATGCTAGTGGTAGTGGTTCTTGATTCAGTGAAATCACTGAACTGTCATCTGCTAAATATAATATTCCATTCTGTTGTGATATTTTTTCTTTTTCTACTTCTTGTGTCTTACCCTGTTATCTTTGGTTATTTTCTGTGACTCGTTGTTTTTCACCTAATTTCTTGATTATGTCCCAATATTATTTGGGTTTCTTGTGTTATATTCCCGTTTATGGCAGCCTTCATGGTTACTTCCTTTTGTATTGGACAGATTAACTCTTGTAGCTGAAACTGTTCTTTCATGTGTTCCTTTAGAACAGAGTTTTCCAATTCAGTTTTTTGGTCTATGGTTTGATATTTTCCTTCTTGCTTGACCCATTCCTCTGAACATTGCTGTTTTGCCTGGTCATTTTTTTCTCCCATTTTAAATTCTGCCAAAATTGCTTGGTTTGATATAGATTCTTTTAATTGCACTGGTATTGGTTCTTTCAGTACAAACTGTCTGTCTATATTTTCTCTCTGACTCAGTTTTCCATCCAGCCAGAGGGGAGCAGCTTCCCACTTCTCTGACTTCCCCTCTCCTGGCATTCTGGGTATCCCATCCTTATTCTGCCATTTATCTTCGACAGTTACATGTATAGCATTATGGTCCCCCCACCCTTTTTAATGCTCTACTTATCATTAGCTGTTTCCTTCCATCTCCTTTTAATCTTATTTTTTCCCTGTTTAGTAGTTGCTCTTTTTCTTGTCTCAGGATGTTCTTTTTTTCTTCATATTCTTTTTCTCTAGTTTTTCTTTCCTCTTGCTTCTGCCTTTGTATTTCTTCTTCTGTCCTTTTTTCCTCCTCTAATCTTTTTTGTATTTCTTCTTCCACCTGTCGTATTTTTGCTTTCTTTTCTTTCCATTCTAGAGCTTTTCTTTTCTTAATTTCTATTTGTTCTTGTATAATTGGGCCATATTTTCGGTAGACCACAAATGCTCTATATTTAGTTTGAATTTTTACAGCTGCATTATGCTGCATTTTTAATAAGCGCATTTTTTCTTTTCCCTGCAGGTCTTTAAGTCTTGTTTTTTCTTCTTCCATTTGTAAATGTAAATTCCTAATAAACTCCTGAAATAAAGAGGTAAATAGTAGTCAGGATAAACTAAATGTGTGATGTTATTGAAATATGATCTAAAAAGTATTAAAAACAAATACTAAAACTAAAATAATAATGAAATTAATATACAATTATCTTAGAAAAACTAATTTTTAAAAGGATATTATTTTTTCAGATATTTAAGAGCTTCTATCAAGTTAGTAAGTTGGTACTCTAATATTGATGAATTCTTTGAAGATAGAAAGCAAATAAAAATGGCACAGCCAGTGTGGCTCAATGGATTGGACATCATCCCATCCACCAAGAGGTCCCTGGTTCAATTCCCTGTCAGGGCACAGGGCACACGCCTGTCAGGGCACAGGACACATGCCTGAATTGTGGGCTCAACCCTCCAAAGGGTGCCTGCAGGAGGCAGCTGATCAATGTTTCTCTCTGATCGCCATTTCTATCTCGCTCTTCCTTTCTCTTTCCATCTCTCTCTCAAATCAATAGAAATGTAAAGTGCTCAATTATTTTTTATAAAAGGACTCAAACAGAAATAAAAATGGGATGGCTTAACAGCTGACTGCCTAAAGAAAACATTCTAAAATGATGTCTTCCCCAAGCAGCATACAAAATAATGACATGAACTATACGACAGAGCTGTTTAAGTATAAAGAGGATCAACACAGAAACTCACATGACTAGTAGAAGTTCCAGAATAAAGAACTGAGAAAGTATGAAGGGAATGCTCAGGACCTACTAAGAGGGCAAATAATCCTTTCCACTAAGACACACAGGGTAAAATAAGATTGTTGTTAGAGTGTTCAGTTTGACAGTTGAATAGTAGTCAGTTTCTCAGAGGAAATTAAATTGGCTGATGTGAATAAGCAAATATCCTAGAAAAATTGATTGTACTGTACAAAAAGCTGTTCCTAAAGTTGTTAACAAATATTTTTATTGCCAGTTCATCTCATGGTGAAATTGCATAACATGTAATGAACCTAAAGCAGTCATCTTGTAGAGCAAATAATTAAAATGTAAAAGCTATCAAGACTACATAATAAAATTTCCAAAAGTCTCCAAATATTTCAATTAAAAAGGGGGGCGATGGTGGAAAAATATCATTTAAGGAAAAATATCCTGCGAATAAATTACATCTAGAAAATTTGTACTTTAGAAAATTAACTTTCATTTGAAATGCTAACAGCAAGATACCCATGAAAAACACACATGGTGTCAAAACAAGCTAGAGGAAAATCATTAGGCGGAAAATATGAAAAAGGATCCCAAGTCAAATTCATAGAAAATATCCCTTTTTTAACTTTTGGTGGAGAATATGTTTGTTTATTTTCAGAAAACAACTCTGAGACCATGTGGATTCCTGCAACAGAGAGGAACTGACAGGAGTGCTCCAGCCATGAAGACAGAAGAGAAACAGTCCAGAGTTGGGAGATGCTGACAACGCCCTGGCATACTAGCAGACAGCAACTGTGCGTCGCTGAAAGATGCTCAGGACCAAACCAGAGAGGGTCGGACCTGCATTACCACCATTTGTCCACCAACCAGATCTGAAATATCATGGCTGCCATGTACACATAAGGAGCTGTTTGCCATTGAAATTGGGACTCAAAAGAACTGTTAGCCCACAAAAGAACTCACTAGAGACTGATTTATTTCCCTCTCAGCATAACCATTATGGCTTGTCTCAGTTTTGGTTCTTATAAGGGAATTCCTTATATCACATGATCTAACACATCTAGGGGAAATAATGAACAACATAAAATGATGAATAGAAACAGATCTGGAGACAGAGAAGCAGCGATCAGACTGTCAAACCTCAGAGGGAAGGTAGGAGAGGGTAGCAGTAAAGGAGAGAGATCAACCAAAGGACTTGTGTGCATGCTTATAAGCCTAACCAGTGGTCATGGACAACAGGGGGGGTGGGGGAATATGTGAGGAGGGGTTTGCGACGGGAATGGGGGGATGAGGACAATTATGTGATACCATAATCAGTGAAAAAAAAATTTTTAATTAGATTTTTTTTTATGTAGTCATATTCACTCATCAACCAGTTTTTCTTGTTTTGTTTTGTTTTTTTTATCATTATTATCAGGACATTCTATTTCAAAAACAGTTTCTAATGATAATGAATGTTTAAAACTTTAGTAATTTAAATCCTACACCAGCTAGGGAATATTATTTTAAAATGCTCATTTTAGGCATAGTAATTTATTTCAAATGAAAATGACTGTTGAACTCAGTAAAAACAACAAATAGATACCTCATGTTGTTTAAATTTCTCCTTCCGTATTTTCTCTTCTTCAAGGAGTTCATCATTCATCTTGGCCTGTTCTTGCTGAACACATGTTAATATTAAAATATTAGATTAAAATGTCAGAAAACATTATGTTCATTATACATGATTCTCACAACATGTATTTGCAAATAATGGTTACAACAACACATCCAATGGTGCTCAATTATTAGTAGTAGGATAACAACTTTAGTCTCAACCTAAAGTGCACATAAATAACCCAGGTCTCCCATTTTGAACACATAAAGATGTTTGAAACCTGGGAAAGTCGTGTTATGTATGTCAGCATGTTTATTCACATAATAAAGAGCATCAGGTAGAAATAGTGTTGGACAATACCAAAGTGACAAATAATGTTCATAAGATGGGCTTTGCATTGCAATATTTTTCCCTCCACACCATCCCACTTAATTCACACAGTAAATACGTTCAGTGGCTAACATTTCTTTAAGGAGTAGAGGAAGAGAAATATTGATGTGAGAGAGAAACATTGATCGGTTGCCTACCATGTGGGCCTCAAACTAGGTATGGGCCCGGACTGGGAACTGAACCTGCAACATTTTTGGTGTGTAGGATGATAATCCATCCAACTGAGTCACCTGGCTAGGATGTGGTTTTCTTTTAATAACATTTTACTAGCACATCTTTTGTGAAGGATCTGAAGAATAATCAAAAATAAGCAAAATATAATTCCTTTTCCTCTATAAACTAACCTTTAATATGGGAACATTAACACAGGTTCACACATTACCCCAAGCTTAGCAGAATAAGTTTATTGAAAGAGAAGGTCATATAGAATCATAGTAAGGATAGGTGTTATAATTGGAGAATTGTGAATGGTTCCATGCAGATGATTGTCTTTGAAATTAGTAGACTTTCAAGAGGTTGGACAGACACTTTAGACATGCATTAAATGTTTTGAACTAGAAAAAAGTGACAACAGCTCTATGTTCAGGAAAATCATAATGTCACATTAGCTAGAGTTAGAGACAGAAAAACCCAGGAGACACCAATAAGAGCAGCAAGATAGATATTAGCAAAGTCCACGTGAGAATTAATGAGGGCCTCTGGATAGCGTGGCAGGAGCAAGAACAGATACAAACATAACGTGAACATGAAATTGCCACAAATGGCCAACTCATTGGATATAAAGGTAAAGGACAATTTCTTTGAAATTGTCTTATGTGAGCTATGGGAACTTTAGATGGGATTTGAGGATGTAAAAACATATCCTCTTTACAACACTATGGTGGATGAGTCTGTGGAAGATAAAAATAGGGAGATCAATTAGGGAACATAATACACATCCAAAGCTAGACATTAGCACACCCTGAACTATGGAGTAGCAGTAGATATATGGGTGAAAGGATAGACAATACAACTATTTTTTAAAAGAAGAGGGTAATAAAAGAGCAGGAAGAGTTTAAAATGGTCCTCATCTTTCCAGTTTGGGCAATGATGGTAGTGCAGTTCATCAAAATAAAGAACACCATTGGAGGAACATGATTCAGAAAGAGGGACAATGCACTCAGTTTTAGATACACTAAGTTCTAGGTGTGAAGTATCTGTGGGACAGTTATGTCATTAGTTTAGTTTTTGTTATAAATATAGATTTGGTTATAAACAGCTAAGGCTATGAATGAGATTAATAAGAAAAGGAAAAGGGAAAGGTGGCGGGGGAGAGGACAATGCGGGGGGGCATATGTAATACTTTCAAAAATAAAGAACTTAAGAGAGAGAGAGAGAGAGAGAGAGAGAGAGAGAGAGAGAGAGAGAGAGAGAGAGCAAGCCTTGGTAGCGTCATATTCAGGATAAGGAAAAAAGAAGCTTACAATGGATATCAAGGAGGAAATTCCAAACATATAAGGAAGAGAATCAAGGCAGTCTGGTCCCACAGAAGTCATGGGAAAGAGTATTGGTCAACAATGAAACTTTTGCCGGCATAAAATATGATCGAGGCCAAAATAAAAACTGAAAATGAGCCTGTGAGTATGGTACCTTAGAAGTCATTGGTTAGTTTTGTCAAGAACAGCCTCACTCAGTGGGATGGTGGTAAGTAACTAGCAGGTTTACAATTGAACAAGACAAGGAAATGAATGCAGCAAAAATAAGAAGCTGGACTGTGGCCCGGCCTGTGTGGATCAGATGGTTGAGTGTCATCCCATGTTCAATTCCCAGTCAGGACACATGGCCAGGTTGCAAATTTTTTTTTTGGGGGGGAAGAGGGGTGGGTACATCAACCCATGCATATTCCTCCCTCACATAGAAGTTTCTCTCTCCTCCCTCATTCTTCCTTCTCTCTCCTAAAAATCAATAAAACCATCATATATCTATATAAGCTAATTATGATCAGTATAGCTAAAGAGTTTGACAAAATGAGATATTATAAACAAAGGCAATCTCATAGTTTTCCCTTTGTTTTGTTTCTAGGATGGGAGGAAACTGAACATGTTTATAAAGATTAAGAAAGGCAGAAGTTGAAAAGGGTGTTTTGAATAGAACAAAAAGCAGGGGTAAACTGGAAAGTGAAAAAGCGAACCTTCAGTAGAAGAGGAAACACTTGTTACTTAGATACTGATACAAAAGCAAAGGCAAAATAAAAGATGAGTAGAGATTGATACTAAATAGATATGCGATTAGAAAGAAGAGGAAGCTTATAATTAATGCAAACATGTTATGTGATCAGATGCTAATAATGAGAGAGCAATTGGGTGGAACTCATGGAAAGCGGTTTACAATAGCAGTTTTGTGGAGAAGAGCACACTAACAATGCGAACAGAAAAGAACTACTAAAAGGAAGTAAATCACAAATGTAAACCCATAATAAAATTATGGAATGGCCACACCAGAAATGTTAAGCCTCAAGGTATAAAAAAGCACATATTTAGGAATTCACTGAACCTAATAATGTCATTTTAAATCATAATTTTATGATATAAATAATCATGTTTATCTGATTTGTGGAAAGAAAATATAAATAAAGGAAAGCTAAAAATTTAGAGTTTGTTAGTAATAAAAGACTGACCACAGTGGTTCTACAATATTACAATTACTTTAACTTGATTATTTTCTATACTAGTGACCCGGTGTACAAAATTTGTGCACATTAGAAGGGGATTCATTAGAGGAAATAATTTAATAATGCTACTTGCGCTTTCTCTATAATAGAAATGTCAGAGACAAAAGAAAATTAGCAAAATGTATATGAAAGCTTTCCTCTTGCCAGAGTCTGGGGCTCACCATGTGACCAGATTCAAGTCCCCGCCCACCCACATATACCTCAAAATCGTGTGAGACCCAGACCCAGCCAGCCCCCACCATTGGGCTAGATGCAGACCCGGCCAGTCCCACCCTTATCGAGCCCTGCCAGGCAGGGGACGTAGCCTCAGGTCCCCCATCAAGCCCTGCTGGACAAGGGTGTGGCCTGATTTCCCCTGGCCCAGAACTGGGGGTGCACCCTGAGGTCCCCCAGCATGGCCTGAGGTCCCCTTTCAAATGTCACCAGGTGGGAGGGCCCGACCTGAGGTCCTCCAGCCTGGCACTGGGGTGGGGGGAGCAGCCTGAGGTGCCCTAGCACAGCACCAGGATGGGAATCGCACCTAGAGGTCCCCTGTCAAGCCCTGCCAGGTGGGGGACATGGCCTGAGGTCCCCTGTGAGGCCCCGTGGGGGTGGGAAAGGGTATAGGCTCAGGTCCCCTCATTAAGGCTCCTTATGGGAACTTGGCCTCAGCTGTGGGTACAGACATCTTTGTGATGGAGTGATGGTAAGATAGCATTTTCCCTCTTTATTAGATAGGACTAGAAGCCCAGTGCATGAAATCTGTGCACGGGGGCAGGGTAGTGTCCCTCAGCCCAGCTTGCACCCTCTCCAATCTGGGACCCCTCAAGGGGTGCCAGATCCCAGTAGTATCAGGACTAAAGAGGCATTTGGACATCCCTCTTATAATCCAGGACTGCTGGCTCACAATTGCTCACCTGCCTGCCTTCCTGATTTCGCCTAACCACTTCTGCCTGACAACCTGATCACCCCCTAACCATTCCCATGCCAGCCTGAATGATGTCTAACTTGCTCCCCTGCCAGCCTGTTTGCCCCTAACTTCCCTCCTCTGCTGGCCTGGGCACCCCTATTAGCCTTCCCCTGCAGGGTTGATCACCTCCAATGGCCTTCCCTTGTAGGCCTGGTCTCTCTCACCTGCCCTCCCCTGAAGGTCATCTTGTGGTGGCCATCTTGTGTCCACATGGGGGCAGGATCTTTGACCACATTGGGGCAGCTATCTTGATCTTGTGTGTTGGAGTGATGGTCAATCTGCATATTACTCTTTTATTAGATAGGATAGAGGCCAGGTGCATGGGTGGGGGCCAGCTGGTTTGCCATGAAGGATGTCCCGGATCAGGGTGGGGGTTCCCTTGGAGCATGGGGCAGCCGGGGTGAGGGGTCTGTGGTGGTTTGCAGGCTGGCCATGTCCCATGACTACCCAAGTTGAGGCCCTGGTATCTGGAATTTATTTACCTTCTACAAATAAAACTTTGTAGCCTGGAGTGGAGCCAAGCTGGCTGCTCCATTCATGGCTGCCGCCATTTCTATAATTGATACTTTGTGTCCTTCAGTGGAGGCCTGGGCGCTCCAGAGTGTGTGGAAAGCTTGGTTTCCTCCATTGCCAACTAAACACAAGCCTCCCTTCTGGTAGCCATCATGGTTTGGATAATTTGAATACTTGCTCTTATTGGTTGGTGGGTGAGGCTGGTGGGCATGGCTCACTGATGTAGTGGAATGGTGGTTAATTTGCATATTACTCTGTTATTAGGTTGGATAAGCAGGAAATTTAGTGTACTCAAAATGGAAGGCTAGAATTCCCTGAACTGCCTATGTAAATCAACTATAGTGATGTTAGGCAGAGAAGTCTGTCCAGCCTGATATCTAGAGATTCTAAGGATCATGATAACCCACAAGCAGGGTCCTGAAAATCCACCAGTTTCTCAATATGCCACTACAGTGACCTCAGGTGTAGACCTCCTGAGGTGGGGTTGGAGAAAACTGAAATAATTACACATAAAAGTCTTCCATACCAAAAAAAATGTCTAGTCCAAGGAATTAGTTCCATTACAGGGATGAAGTAAGTACAAACCATCATTTACTTGGTTGAACCTCTTCAACCAAATATGTTTTACTTAATTGCTATAACAAGAGCACTATGTGATCAACAAAATTCTGTTCTATTTTCGTATAATCAGAAGGGTATAAAAAAGCAACAGTTTGCTATAAATGTCATCCTTTCTAGGACTATCTTTGAAACTTCAAAGACTTTAGTGGCTTCCATCATCCAAAGCAGTATCTGAAATTCCAATAAATTTCAATAAAAACTAATTAAGGACATTATATGAAATATTATTACCCAGTTAATAGCCTTTATTATCAGGAGTAATTAAAAGTAAATCCACACTATACTACAGAACTCTTCATAGGTAGCTGCTAATTTAAAAAGAAATATGAAAAAGAAAAACCTTTAGAATATTCTCTAATTTCTCCTTTTCAACTTCAAACTGTTTCATCCAGCAATGTGTCTTTTTTTTCTTCTTGAGACTGCTTTTCTTCTCTATTCCTCTGAGATTTGAGAGTTCCTTTCTCTTGGTTTTCTAGTTCTTTGTTTATCTTGCCAAGCTTCAAATGATTGTTTACATCTTTCTTCCACTTCACAGTATCCAAAATTTATTTCACCATCATCTGCAGTCATAAAGAAAAATGTCATGTTTAAGATTAAAACTGTCAATAGTGATCTATTGTGAAGTATAAAAGTAATTTTGGAAGAAAAGAAATAATTTCAACATATTACCAAAGAAAAAGTGATTAAACAAAAATCCTGTATAATAAAAGGCTAATATACAAATGGACCGAAATGCAGAATGACTGGTGACTATGCAAGATCTGCCCCCTACTGGTCAGTGTGCTCCCACAGGCGGAGCACGGCTCAGCCAGAAGCCGGGCTCATGGCTGGCGAGTGCAGTGGTGGTGGCAGAATGCTCTACTACCTCCGCAGCAGCGCTAAGGATGTCTGACTACCAGCTCAGGTCCACTCCCATGAGGAGCGGGCCGAAGTCATCAGTCAGACATCCCCCGAGGGCTCCTGGACTGCAAGAGGATGCAGGCCCAGTGGAGGGAATCCCCTGAGTGCAGGAATTTCATACACTGGGCCTCTAGTAAAAAAACACAGTCTTAAATATACATGGAAATTCCACTGCAGTGAACAAAGAAAACACATAACTTGCTTTAAACTACTCAACTAAACAATCTAAAATTATACTGTGTGTGTGTGTGTGTGTGCTCCTGGGTAGTTATTGTATTCAGAAGGAATTCAAGGCTGGGTGTGTTTATTGCAGTTAGCTATATATGTAGAAAAATTATAAATATATTTTAAACAAGGTACTTTAGGAAGCATAAAAAAAGCTATTAGAGTATGTAATTAAATAAGCACATCATTATATATGACTGTATTTTCCTAACTGTCAAAAGAAAAAGATACATTTCCTAAGATAACTATAATTAGATAAAAATTATCAAAAATAATTATTGAGTTTTGTCCACCTAGCAAAATATGTTCATCTACATGTTCATAAGGACCAGGCTCTGGAACAGAATTAGGACAGTCATGATGGGTTTTACTTCTCAGAAATTCTTCTTTTTCAATTTCAAATAATATCTAAGAGGTTAAAAGAATACCAGTGATTAAAGAGAATCAAAATAGAGCATCAAGCTATCAGTTTAATAATATAGAAAATGTGTCTATACACATAGCTACAAGTTTTTTTATAAACATTATTTTTGAAAGTATTACAAATATCCCCTTTCCCTCCCCTGCCCTGCCCACTGATCCCCTCCATCCCACTCGTGCCCGCTCCCCAGACAGTCCCCACAGCATTTTTTGCCCATCAGCTATGCATATATACATATAAATTCTTTGTTTAATTTCTTCCCATCTCCGTTCTCCCACCCTTCTGAAATATGTCAGTCTGTTGCATGTTTCAATGTCTCTGGATCTGTTTTATTTATCAGTGTATTTTCTTCATTTGATTCTACATATAAGTGAGATTATGTGATACTTGTCTTTCTCTGACTCACTTATTTCACTTTAGTATATTACTCTCCAGATCCCTCCAGGTTGCCTCAAAGGGTGAGAGATTCTTCTTTTGTACTGCTGATAGTGTTCAGTGGTGTAATTGTACCACAGCCTTTTATCCATTCATCTCCTGATGAGCACTTGGGCTGTTTCCAGGTCTTACCTCTTGTAAATTATGCTGCTATGAACATAAGGGTGCATACATTCTTTCTGATTGGTGCTTTGGTATTCTTAGAATATATTCCTAGCCGAAACCGGTTTGGCTCAGTGGTAGAGCTTCGGTCTGTGGACTGAAGGGTCCCAGGTTCAATCCGGTCAAGGGCATGTACCTTGGCTGAGAGCACATCCCCAGTAGGGGGTGTGCAAGGGGCACCTGGTCGATGTTTCTCTCTCATCGACGTTTCTAGCTCTCTATCTCTCTCCCTTCCTCTCTGTAAAATATCAATAAAAAATATATTTTTAAAAAAGAATATATTCCTAGAAATGAGATCACTGGATCAAGTGAGAGTTCCATTTTTAATTTTTTGAGGAAAATCCTCACTGTTTTCCACAGTGACTGCACCAGTCTGCATTCCACCAGCAGGGACCTAGGGTTCCCTTTTCTCCGCATCCTCACCAGCACTTGTTATTTGTTAATTTATAGCTATAACTGTGTTTACTTCAAACCCTTCTCAAATACAATTCTAAAGCACATTCATAATCATTATCTTCATGGTGAATAATGTTTTTCCCATGTAAGCTGACTCTATTTTAACCTTATAATTTTTAGAACTCTAGTCACTCTATATCAATCCATAGCAATTACCTAAACTGCTTGATAATAATTTTAAAATGTTTTTACTAATATTTGTATACCTCCTAATACATTTCTATCTTTCTTATCTGTAGTGATTTTTCACATGTACAAATTTCTGTTCTACCCAATATGTTTAAAAACTAGGACTAGTACCTACTTTAATATGAATTATATGATATAATTCTGATGAATACTTTTCTATAATTAGATTCCATCAGACTCTAGATGAAAAAAAAAATATTATCTATTGCAATGAAATACCAGTATGATAATTCTAAGTTAATATTTCAAGGTTTAGTGTTATCAAAACAGCAATTAAGAAAATACATATAATTTTTATATTATTTTAAACATCTTCTGGAGAATAAAGTTACATAAAATGAGAGTTAAAAAAAATGAATTCAAGATATTGAAACTGTAGAATTGATTTGTGGAAATTTTAACCAAAAATGCTAATTCTCCTTTAGTCTTATATTTTAGGAGTATTCCATTATATCTTTAAAGAAAAACTAACATAAGATGTTCTAAGTTGAAATTTTCTATATAGTATTTAAAATCTCTGCTGGAATATGTTACATTCCTAAGCAAGGCAATAAACACTAGAGTATATTCATTTTGGGGGGGTTAGAGTTTTGGGAGGGGGGAATCAATATCATTCTACTCTTTAATCTACATACATATAAAATTCCCAATTAGTGATGTTTCATTTTTTTCCCAAATTTCAATTTTTTATATTTTGAAATATTGAAATTTGAGTTGTTTTATTTTATATGCCAAGGAAAATATAAAACTAAAAATTATTTGCTTAAATACTATTTAATTTTTAAATCAGTGAAACCAGTGAATATCATCTGGCCTAAGAGGAAAGGTAATAATGAGCAATTTTAGTTGAAAGTTGAGCATATACCTTCATCAATTGATCTGAGTTTTCTTTATGTACAGGTGATAATTCTACCCTTAAGCGCATATAATTATTAGAAACTGCTCCATAAGTGTAGCCTAGAGAAAAAAAATTATAACTTTAAATACTAGAGTAAGGAACAACAACAAAGGCTTAAAATTTCAAGCCTTCCAACATCCTTTAATCTCAAATTCTATCATAGCATATTATTGATCAGTAACTCAAAAACACTGAAAAGCAATGAAGAATAAAGAAGAGAGGAAATCTGTAATTATTACTCTAAAATGTAACAAATTTTTATATCACTAATTTTGTATCCTCTTTTATACTCTAGACTAAAGTTTATTCTCCACATACACATAATAATGTCTTGTTTGATATTGTAATGATATCTTGATTAGAAATCAAGAATAGTATAACTCTAATAGTACAACTAGCAATATAATTTTACACAAGATATTGAAACCACTTCTATAAAAGTACTAGTTTGAAAGATTATAATTACTAACATGTAACTGAAGTAAACTTTCTTGAGTTTGTGAGTTTTTGCTTTATTTTATCAAGTCTTTGTATTATCTGTGTAGATGTAGTTATGTTCCTTTTCCTTATTCATTTAATGTGTTAGATCATGGTAAGGTTTCCTGTCAGTAAAACTATTTTTTAAGTTAATCATTCTACTGGTTAACTTTCCATTCACAACTATTTTGTCAGATACAGATTTTCATCTTCAACAACTATGCACAATCTTGCTGGCATGCTTTCTTGTGTGAGGGGCTGTAGAGAAAAAAATAACATTCTTTAGATCCCCTTTACACTACTAGGTTTCTAAGGGTGACTTACGTTCTAACAATTGATATATCTGTTTCTAGGGTGACTTATGTTCTATCAATTGTAATTATTTATTTTATAAAATATTATGTGTGAAGAGAGGCAGGGTGCCATATTTTAACATTTTTTGGCCCAACCATGATAGATAGAGGGAGCTTTGGTTTGGAGACAGGGAGTGCATAGTAGATAATAAATGTCTCTTACTTATTTTAATTATATCTGATAGCAGGCTCCTGCAGCAGACAGATACTGCAGTGTGTGTGTGTGTGTGTGTGTATTTTGTACATGTTGGATATTCAGTCTACAGTGTTTCTTAAGATCTGTTAGCAATCTGTTACTGTCGCAACAAATCTCCAAAGACTCTTCTCCCACATTTCTTGGTATGCACACTCTGCATAGATCCTCTTGCACAGAAGCTAGACTAACCCTGTGTAACCATCAGGACTGGTAGGAATGATGTTGCGTGATCTGAGCATAGGTCATAAAGAAACCTTACAAGGTCCCCCACCTTAGTCTCTTGGTATTTTGTTTCAGATATGGTACTTCTCACCATGCAGGTGCCATGCAGGCCATAGGGACCAACCACATGCAGGTGCCTCCTGCTGATAGCACCCACTGAACACGCAGCCAATAATTAAACTGCCAGATATGAGTGAGCCATCTTGGAACTACAATCCAGTAAAGATTTCAGGTGACTGCAGTCTTACTCAACATCTGATGCCAAATGTATAAGATGACCAAGCGAGAATTGCTTGGCCAAAACCAGTCAACCTACAAAATCATAAGAGATAATAAAAAATTATTTTAAATCACCAAGTTTGTTTTGCAGTAATATCCAGAACATTTACTCAAACCCATAAAAACAAACACATACACAGAAACCCTCAATGGCTTCTGATGTCTACTACTGAGAGCTCTAATCAATACATTTATCTTCATGAATTGAGTTAGACTCTGGTTTCTATTGTATGTGTTATGACTATACAATTGTTTTTTTTAAATATGTACCTTTTTATAACTAAATTAGTATATAGCCTACAGATTTTTGCTCCTTGATAGTTTGTTAATAATTCTATTGCAAAATTACTTCTAGTTTCTAAAGACATCTGAAAAGAAATCCATTTTCACCATCTTGCCAAATTATTGATGTAAAAATATTTCTATTTTTTAATCAATCAATATTGATAATTTTAATTTTCTTGGAAAATTATTCATTAAAACTATTTGACTAGAGCTGCATAGGAGATCCTCTCATAATTTTCTAAACCACTACCATAATTGTAGTTTTATAAACTTTCATATAACTAATCTAAACCACTAAAAGAGAAACATGCAAATTAACCATCACTTTACTATGCCCACCAGGCAATCAGGAGGGAATATACAAATTAGGAGGAGAAAGATGGCGGCTGCCCAGCTGCTCCAGGCACAAAGTGGCCAGTGGGGCAGGACTCCTACTATGAGAGGGAGGGCAGGGGGCAAAGGGATCTACAGGAGCAGCTGGATATAGTGAAGACAAAGACCGCAGACTCTGGAGTCTGCAGTGAAGACGAAGATGGCAGAATCTAGCCGGAGTCTACAACAAAGAGGAAGACAGCAGACTCTAGCTGGTGCCTGCAGCAAAGACAAAAAAGGCAGATTCCAGATGGAGTGAAAGCCTGGGTCCCAGGTGCCAGAGGAAAACCAGTGCTGGAAGCCAAGGGAAGGAAGGCCTATTGCACACATCTCTTCATGCAATGGGCCTCTAGTTTTCTATAATTGTTACCTTTGGCTTTTTTCATAATTAAGCTATATAAATTGGCAATATACTTTTATTTTCATTGTATAAACCTTAGTAAAAATAAATGATCATACAATCAAAATCTCTCATAACTCAACTATAAATAATTACTGCCAAAATTTGAAGCATCTATAGTATATAACAAGTCTTTACATATCCATTCATACAGATGCTCAAGACAAAAATCTTGGAGCCATTTTTTTCTCTTTCTTTCACACCAATCCATCAATACATCCTTTTGGTTCTATTATAAAACAATTTAAATAATATATAATTATAACAACTTAAATAATGTATCATAAATTTTTATGTCATTAAATATTTGCCTAATACAAATGGTTATAATTTTTCATTATAAATGAAGCCATGATTAATTCTAATGAAATCTTTTATTATTTAATTATTCTTGAAACTAGAGGCCCAGTGCAAAATTCGTGCACGAGACCAGTGGAGCGGGAGGGGAGGGGGGGGGAGAGGGGGGAAATATGTCCCTCAGCTCAGCCTGCACCCTCTCCAATCTGGGACCCCTTGAGAGATATCTGACTATCCCACCTGGATTGGGTCTAAACAGGCAGTCTGACATCCCTCTCACAACCCAGGACTGCTGGCTCACAACTGCTCACCTGCCTGCCTTCCTGATTGCCCCTAACCTTCTGCCTGCCAGCATGATCACCCCCTACCCACTCCCCTGCCAGCCTGATTGATGCCTAACTGCTCCCCTGCCAGCATGTTTGCCTCCAACTTCCCTCCTCTGCTGGCCTGGTCACCCCTAACTGCCCTCCCCTGCAGGGTTGATCACCTCCAACTGCCCTCCCTTGCAGACCTGGTCCCTCTCAACTGCCCTCCCTTGTAGGCATGGTGCCTCCCAACTGCCCTCCCCTGCTATCCATCTTGTGGTGGCCATCTTGTGTCCACATAGGGGCAGGATCTTTGACCACATGGGAGTAGCCATATTTTGCGTTGGAGTGATGGTCAATCTGCATATTACTCTTTTATTATATAGGATAGAGGCCTAGTGGACAGGTGGAGACCAGATGGTTTGCCCTGAAGGGTGCCCTGGATCACGGTGGGGGTACTCTTGGGGTGTAGGGCGGCCTGGGTGAGGGGCCTCTGGTGGTTTGCAGGCCAGCCATGTCCCCTGGTGACCCAAGCGGAGGCCCTGGTATCTGGGATTTATTTACCTTCTACAATTGAAACTTTGTAGCCTGGAGCATAGCCAAGCCGCTTGCTTGCTCCATGGCCAGCAGCCATTTTTCTTTGAATTTGTTTACCTTCTACCCTGTTTCCCCGAAAATAAGACAGTGTCTTGTATTAATTTATGCTCCCAAAGATGCACTAGGTCTTATTTTCAGGGGATGTATTATGTTTCCATGAAGTAGGTCTTATTTTCAGAGTATGTCTTATTTTCAGGGAAACACGGTATAATTGAAACTTTGTAGCCTTGAGTGGAGGCTTAGGCCAGCAAGGGCAGGCAGAAAGCTTGGCTTCTTTCATTGCCTGGGAAATCCAACCCTCCTTCCTGCTCTCTGTGGCTGTAGCCACCTTGGTTGGGTTTATTTGCATATTTGCTCTGATTGGCTGGTGGGCAAGGTGGAGTGATGGTTAATTTGCATATTACAATTTTATGAGGTAGAATAATTCCCAGGAGTAAATTTGATCAGTTGAAGAAAATAAACATTAGGCTTTTTATATAAATTATACTTTTCTCCAAAAAGATATATAAACTGATACTTTTTAAATAGTACTGTGATGAGTTTTCTTTATTATTTTTTTATTAGTTTTCTTTAATGTAAAGTAATAGAATGTCTGGTTTTAATTAAGGCTGGTTAAACAAATATTTTTGATTAGTATTTATTGGAGATATAAGGAAGGTTAGTAAGAAAAACAAATGAACTAAATTGAGCAGTCCAATATACTATATATATTATAGTAGAGACTAAATGTATGCATGAAAGAAGAAATACATACATTAAACAGTTTAATTTCCTACATTTTAGATTAATTATTCTCACAAAAATAATATCTTTCAAACAGATAAAAAACTGTACTTACTTAAAACATCAGTTTCTTTTAAGTCCTGAAGAGTGAGCTCTTCAGCAGTTTTACTCTTATTCTTTATGATGTTAATACAGTGAAGAACTGACTCCGGTAATTCAACTAAGTCCTGAAAATTCAATAATGAAAGGAAGTATAAAATTTTTCATTAAAACTATGTATCAAATATCCCCTCCTTCATTCCACATTAAAAAATGTGAGAAAGTGCATAGATGAATTAAAAGGCTATAAAGAGCATAATTCATCTCACACCTGTCAGAATAGCTATCATCCAGAAAGCAACAAATGACAAGTGCTGGTGAGGATGTGGAGGAAAGGAAACCATCGCGCACTGGTGGTGGGAATGCAGACCGGTGCAGCCATTGTGGACAACAGTATGGAGTTTCCTCAAAAAATTAAAAATGGTACTGCTGTTTGACCCAGTGATCCCACTTCTGGGAATATATCCTAAGAATCCCAAAACACCAATCAGAAAGGATATATGCATCCCTGTTTACAGCAGCATTATTTACAATAGCCAAGATGAGCAGATAAAGATCTGTGGTACATTTATACAATGAAATACTATGTTGCTCTAAAAAGGAGGAACGTTTACCCTTTGTGACAGAATGGATGGACCTGGAGAATATTATGCTAAGCAATATAATCGAGTCAGAGAAAGACAAATACCATGTCATCTCACTAATATGTGGACTCTAATGAATAAAATAAACTGATGTACAAATTGGCACCAGAAGCTTGGATACGTGGACAGACTGGATGGTGTCCAAGGGTAGGGGAGGAGGGTGACTGGATAAAGAAGGTGAAAGCTTTAGCTGAAGAACATGTGTGCTTACCCTGTGGACACTGACAATATTGTGGTGAAGCCCAAGGGAGCAGGAAACGGGGGAGGGGGAAGGGGCAAAGGGGACACCTGCAAACATTAAAATGTTTTAATAAATAAAATAAAAACTGCAAAAAAATGGCATATTTCAAACAAATATATATGGTGAAAATTTGCTTTCCATTTTCAGGTGTTATGAATTATATCTATTGAATTTCATAATTACATGAATAATATCAGAACATTTATCTTCATTTAAATTCAGTGTGATTTAAAAGACATAAAAATGTAAAAATTTTAAATTTTCTCAAATATTATATGTAGGTTATGAAATCCTAATTAAAATTGAGAATACAGTTATTTTTGAAACTTGGTAAGTGAGAAAATTTTGAAATTGCAAAACAGAATATTGGACTCATTTGAAATTAAAAAATATAAAACTATACTACAGTAAACATTAACAGTAATAGAAAATATAAGATAATCTTGGATAGATCATATGTAAAACACTAAATGTATAAGGAGATAAAATAAATCAAATGAGAAAAGTTGGATTATTCAACAAGTGACACTAGAAACATTAGCTAAGTATGTTCAAGAAAATTTCAAATTAGATCTTCATTTTATAACATCAATTTGTATTGGATTAATAATTTTGAGGTAAAATAAAGGAATCATAAACAGATTTTTAAAGCATATAAACATTGAAATAAATATACAAGTGAAAAGATAGCATGTTTGTTTTTTGTTTTTTTAAAAGCATTACCTCTATTGATCTAAAGTTTTCACATAAAGTTTGCTTCCATCCATATATTTTCATATTAGAATGTTCATGATTAATGTTAACAAGCAGGATACAAATATCTATAATAATAAAAGTGTAATATCCTAATTAGATTGGACATCCTTCCAGGACAAAGCTGGGGTTGCAGCTGCCACTGCTGCGAGGGCGGGAGGCAGGCACCTGGTGGGAAGGCGTACTCTTGCACCAATTTCATGCATCGGGCTTCTAGAATACACATCACATGGTATAATCCCAATTTTACCCCAAAAATACACATATAGAATGCGGATGATTTTTATCTTCAATAAACTTTTATATTTAAATATCTATCAATTTACACTGTTTAAAGATGATCCTAAGGTTAAACATGAGATAAATACACAAAACACATTGAGAAAGTAAAATATCTCCTGGAAAGTTCCCTCCAGTTAAAGGGCTCAAAAGTCCAAAACTTAACACTTACGGCATTACTGTCATCACTCTGGGTTTCTGAGAGTGAATCAGTATCTACATCATCTTTTTCCAAAGAAGAAATGCTGATTTTGTCCAATTCAGCTTCTATTTCTTCATTGATCTTTGCTGCATCATCATCTTCCATCATCCTTCACAATAAATCACAGAATTAATACAAGAAAATTACAGAGGCTAATATGCTAATACAAATTGTGGGTTCTTTAATGTCATAACAATCCAACATTGTTCTATATATACATTTTAGTTTAACAAATGTTCATCCCACCTTATCATGTCTGTAACATATATTTAAGAACAATGTTTGACTACAAGGTCTATTACTAGACTTTTAATTCTCTAAGGGAAGAGTTACATGGAATAAGCTGGCTTACCTTCCTGAACCGAGAAACTTCACAGAAAAACTCATCGTAATAGAAATGATTAATGGAAAAATGCATATAATCAGCTTGAATATTCAGAGATTAAAATACAAGAGAACAGCCTAAGTCTATATATGAGGGAAACATAAGGCTGGTTTCTATTCATTAACAGAGTTGTTAATTTTAGCGGAGAGAACCATGTTTTGCAATAATAACATGTAATATTGGATAATTATGGCATGTATAATCAAAATTTAAATTTTTAAAATATATTTTATGGATTTCAAAGAGGAAGGGAGAGGGAAAAAGAAACAGAAAATCAATGATGAAAGGAAATCACTAGTTGGCTGCCTCCTGCACGCTCCCAACTGGGGATTGAGCCATGTGCCCTGACCTGGAATCAAAACATGATCTCCTGGTTCATAGGTCAATGCTCAATCACTGAACCGTGCCGGATGGGCCATTTCAATTTTTAATACTTGTGATAGATATGCATTAATCAATATATTTCAGTATATCTTCATGTCATCATCATCATCATCATCATCATCATCATCACTATCATTAGCTTCCAAGTATTAAGTAGCTAGGACAAGGCAGGCACTAGAAGACATTTGTATAATGGATACTCTTCAGGGTCACTTAAAAGGTTAAAGGTCATGGGAGTCATTGTATAGATGAGAACACTGAGGGTTGAAGAGGTTACTTAACTGTCCATAGCCATTACATGAATAAGTAACGGGGCAGGATCATAATTCAGACATCCTGAATCCAAATCCTGTCCTTCTCCACCAAATGGTCCCCAAGCTCCAGCTATTCATCTGCCCAGCAATCCTTCTGAACAGCTCCTGTCTAATGATCTTCAAATTGTTTATCATAACCCATTAGCAGATCAAAAGGTTAATTTAGTGGCTCTTCATTATCAAGTTTTATTGACAGGATAGGATAGACAATATTAGAATAGGCCAGAAAAGAAACTATAATTACACTATATATGCTCCAGATAAGAATTGTTTAAAAAACAAACATGCTTCTAAAGTATGTACATGTGCTCCAATTAGAATGTAACCTATTTTGTGTTGTTTGCTCTATTGTGGCTATTGGTAAAAATAATTTTGGAAATAACTGTACTAGTCAGCTATTATTTTATTTTAGAGACTATTCCAAACTTTCGTTCTTCCCTCAAGTCCCTAGCCTTTCGACCTCTGAACTCTGTCTTCTTGGATTTGCCTGCCTCCCTCTCTCCCTCCTTTGCCTTCCCTCCCTTCCTCTTTTTTCCCTTATTTTACTCATCCATCTCAAAATCAACTTTTTTGGTGGATTCAAGATGGAATTATGCTGAGAAACCAAAGCATGAGATACATGTTAATATGAGATAGATGTTAATATTTAAGTAATTTTGTAAAGTAGTTAATAAAGAACTTTCAATCGTTTCTGGTCTATCTATACTTATTACTTGCATCTAGTCAATGTTAAATTGCCTTTGTTCATTCCACAAAAACTTAATCCTGAATAGTGACTTATGGGTTCAGAAAAATGAAAGGAAAGTGAATACATTGTTTGCCTTCCATGACAGCAGTTTCTTTTTTTTTTTTAAAAAAGAGTAGATTATCACTCAATGTCTATCAAAAATCGTCTAAATGGAGACAACAAGATGGCGGCAGAGGTAAAAGCCTAACTGCAGCCTCACTCAACAATTTCAAAAAATACAACTAAAATATAGAGTGGACCCTATCCAGAACTACAGGAAAGTTGACTGACTGGGAATTTTACAACTATAAGGAAAGAGAAAACCAGAAGGAAAACCAGAGGAGCTGTAAAAGCCTAAGGTAAGGAGACACTGTGCTTGCGGGGAGAGGATGGAGCGGGAGAGGAGGGGCAGCTGAGTGCCTGGCTGGCGTTCCCTAGCGGGAAGGAGATAAAAGCTCCGGACTGTGCTGAACCCCAACTCCGACTGCACTGAACCCTAGTTCTGGGCGAGACCCTGGGGTCCCAGGCTCACACAGAGGGAATCTGAGCTGTAAGGCGGAAGCTCAGGGGAGCGGCAAGAAAGGCAGAGCTCCGGAGTCGCGCACATTTGCGCGCAGAGGAGGGACTGTTCGCTGAGCTGCTGAATTGCCCCAGCGGGAAGAAGACAAAAGCTCAGGACTGTGCTGAGCCCCAGGTCTGACTGCACTGAACCCCAGTCCTGGGCAAGACCCCCGGGCCCCAGCCTCATACAGAGGGAATCTGGGCTGTAAGGCGGAAGCTCAGGGGAAAGGCGAAAAGCAGATCCCCAGAGTCGCGCACATTTGTGCACACAGAGGACAGACTGTTGTTTGGGCCGAGAGATCGCCCTACCAGGAAGGAGACAAAAGCTCCGGACTGCTAGTAACCCCACTTCCAACTGCTCTGAACCCCAGTTGTGGGCTTGTTGGGGGAGAGACTACACTGTCTGGTAGCGGGCAAAGCTCTAGGGCGCCTTTCTCTCAGAGGTGCTTGCAGCGAGTACCAAAGGACACTGAGGTACACTGAGACTCAGGAACCTCAGAGGCGGGGCTAACCAGAAGCCAAGGCTGTAGCCTCCACCCTGAAACTCCGCCCCATCCAAGCTGAACTCAGAGAGGCTTTTGCAGGTTTCCAAGTCTAGTGGAACAAGGTTGTCTCCTGGCATAGACACAGCTGATCCTCCCAACCTACCAACTCAGGGAAGCAGCGAAAATGCCGAAACGAGGAAACAGATCACAAACGAAAGAAATGGAGGACAAAAAGCGAATGGATATAGAGTTCAAAGCCACGCTTATAAGGTTGTTCAACAATCTCTTAGAAAAGGCGGATAAAATAAATGAGACCTATGAGGATATGAAAAGGGATCAACTAGAAATAAAGAATACATTCTCTGAAATAAAAAATATTATACAGAGTCCTAAAAACAGATTGGAAGATTGCAAGAATCAAGTCCAATATTTGGAACACAAAGAGCCAGAAGACACTCCTCCGCAGAAGCAAGAAGACAAGAGAATTCAGAAAGTTGAAGATAATGTAAGAGACCTCTGGGACAACTTCAAGCGAACCAACATCAGAATTATGGGCATCCCAGAAGATGACAGAGAGCAAGATACCGAAAACATATTGAAAGAAATAGTGACAGAAAACTTCCCCCACCTGGGGAAAGAAATAGACTTACACGTACAGGAAGCACACAGAACCCCAAACAAAAGGAATCCAAACAGGACCACACCAAGACACCTCATAATTAAAATTCCAAGAGCTAAAGACAAAGAGAGAATATTAAAAGCAGCAAGACAAAAGCAGGTAGTTACCTATAAAGGGGCACCCATACGACTGTCAGCTGATTTCTCAACAGAAACCATGCAGGCCAGACGGGAATGGCAAGAAATATTCAAGGTGATGAATAACAAGAACCTACAGCCAAAAATACTCTACCCAGCAAAGCTATCACTCAGAATCGAAGGTCAGATAAAGACCTTCACAAATAAATTTAAGCTAAAAGAATTCATCACTGCTAAGCCAGAATTATATGAATTGCTAAAAGGGGTTCTTTAGGAAGAGGAAGAAAATAAAGATAAAAATTATGAACAAACAGGTAACTATCAACAAGTGAGTCCAAAAACCAAGGGAAGTAAAAATCATGATGAACAATATTAACTGGTGAATATAATAGAATCAGAGGTATGGAAGGGGAGTGGACTGATGATTCTCGGGGAAATGGGGATAGGAGCGGGGCGGGAAGGGACTGAACATAAACTGCACCTATGGATGAGGACAATAGGGGGTGGGGAAAGGGCAGAGAATTGAATGGAAACTTGGTGTAGGGGAGAAATTGGGGGGGGGGATGAGGAACATTTGTAATAATATGAATAAAGATTTAGTTTTAAAAAAAATTTAAAAAAATCGTCTAAATGAATGAGTTAGTAGAGTGAGAAATTAGGAAACTTATTTTCTAATTATGTTTTAGTGTAAAATATTGACGTGACTCTCACTGTTTTAATATTAAATTTTAATTTTATGTACAAACCATGTGATTTAATTTTTACTTAAAATTAATAAAAGATTTTTGTGTGGAACAAATACATAGAATACAAATGTGAAAGTTAATTTTGGTTAGTAACGTATTTCTAATTTTTATTGTTTTTTAAGTTTGCAAACAAAGAATTAAATTCCAAAAGGAAGTGGCTATGCATAATTGCAAAAGATATCTGACATACAGTAAGCTAAGGGCAAACATTTAATTGATTCTTTGAAAGGAAATAGACTCTATTGCTTGGTAACAATACTATGGTAAACTTGTATTGCATCAACTTAAGAATTAATAACATAAAGTGAGAAACCAGTAGACTTTTGATATTAAGAAAACATGTTAATACCTCATTCAAGAAAGAGGATTTTCAAAACTAAACTATTCCTGGTTTTAGATCTAATTAAATTTAATATTTTCATTATCAAAGTTCATGCTAAAATGCCCCCCTCCTTTTTTTAGTTCAGTTTTGTGGCTGATTTATAGGCTATTCAAACTCTTCACTTATAATGGCCAGACTAGCATATGATGTTGAAATTCACGTGTAAAAAATTTAAGCTTAATTTTATTTATAATTATGAAAGTAGGCTTTTCCATATATATATTTATAATCTATTAGTAATCAATTTCTAAAAGTAATGTTACATAGCTAATTTAGTAATCAGCTAACTTGAAGATGGTGTATAGACTGCTTTCCTTCATACATCTTACCTTGCCAAACAAATGGGCCCACAACGAGGGCAGACTCTCATCTTGACCTCCAAGGGCGCCACGCAGTCTTCCCCAGTCATGACGCATGGTTAATCCCAAAAAACAAATAAAAATTAAATAAAATAAAAAACTAAAACTAAAAGAGAACCAAAAAAATTGGATAAAAACAAAATTTAAAAAAAAAAAAAAAAGGTGCTTTCCAAGGCGCTGCTGGATGCCTACCTGTGAGAGCTGGAGCCCAAGAGACCTCCACTGCCTGCAGGCCAGCTCCGCCCGCCCGCGGGGCTCCATCCCCCGCCCGGGACTCGGGAGCCCGCGGCTCCGCCTGGCCTGTGACAGAGGGAACGACGTCCAGTTCTCCGTTAGCTGCTTTCCAAAGTCATTCAATGTCCACACCTCCCCAGGGCCTCACCTCTCAGTGGTCGCCGGGGTGGTCTCGTCCTGCTCCTGCGCTGCACGGGGGGTGAGGCCGCAGCAGAGGAGCCGCAGGAGGGCGTGAAAGGCCCATCTGGCCAGGCCCGGCCGCCCCCGGGTGGTGGCCGCGGGAGGGGCTGCGGAGCTGCCGTCTTGGGGGGGCCTGGCAGGGGCCGCCCCCGCCGACTGCGTGGCCGGAGAGACGCCCACGGGACCGCCATCGCCGCCAACGCCTCCTCCTCCGCCTCCACCGCCAAGGCCTCCGCTGCCAACGCCTCTGCCGCCAACGCCTCCGCCGCCAACGCCTCCGAAAACAGCCACTTGCTGACCTGATGAGCTCAGGGAAGGCCTGCGTGGCAGTCTTGCAGACTCAGAGACCTGAAGTAACCACAAAGGATGGTTTGAAAATTAAATATCTTACTTCCAACAGGTTATAGTGGGCAGTCATTTTCTAGGCCAATGTTTCACAGACAAAGATCAGCTTTGATCTTTACTGAGCACATCTGCCTTCCCGCCTCTAAGATAACCTATCTGTGAGATGTCTGAGTAACTTGTAACTTCCCTTTTCTCTGGAGCCCCTGGGGTGCAACCCGACGTGGTGGGCGCCAGAATAGATGCCTCAAATTTCTTCGTTATCATGTTAATTGTTCCTGCACTCACCTAAGTAAGCCTCCATAGTTTTACTCTTTATCCAATCCCAGGGCTTTCCCACAGGCTTGCTTTCTCCCGCCTCCTTACTCCATCACCAATGAATATTCATGTCACCCACCTATGTCCCTCCTTTGATTTCTATGTATAAATACAGAAATGTAACCCGCCATTCTTCGGAGCATTATCTCAATCCCTTGAGGTTCTGCTTCCCGGCAATTGTCGACAGTTTGGCTCAAATAAACTCACAAAAATTCCTTTACAGGTTTCAATGGTTTTTTTCATTAACAGTAACAATACTATAGTAAACTTGTATTGCATCAACTTAAGAATTAATAACATAAAGTGAGAAATCAGTAGACTTTTGATATTAAGAAAACATGTTAATGCCTCATTCAAGAAAGATGATTTTCAAAACTAAACTATTCCTGGTTTTAGATCTAATTAAATTTAATATTTTCATTATCAAAGTTCATGCTAAAATGCCCCCCTCCTTTTTTTAGTTCAGTTTTGTGGCTGATTTATAGGCTATTCAAACTCTTCACTTATAATGGCCAGACTAGCATATGATGTTGAAATTCACGTGTAAAAATTTTAAGCTTAATTTTATTTATAATTATGAAAGTAGGCTTTTCCATAGATATATTTATAATCTATTAGTAATCAATTTCTAAAAGTAATGTTACATAGCTAATTTAGTAATCAGCTAACTTGAAGATGGTGTATAGACTGCTTTCCTTCATACATCTTACCTTGCCAAACAAACGGGCCCACAACGAGGGCAGACTCTCATCTTGACCTCCAGGGGGCGCCACGCAGTCTTCCCCAGTCATGACGCATGGTTAATCCCAAAAAACAAATAAAAATTAAATAAAATAAAAAACTAAAACTAAAAGAGAACCAAAAAAATTGGATAAAAACAAAATTTAAAAAAAAAAAAAAGATGCTTTCCAAGGCGCTGCTGGATGCCTACCTGTGAGAGCCGGAGCCCAAGAGACCTCCACCGCCTGCAGGCCAGCTCCGCCCGCCCGCGGGGCTCCGTCCCCCGCCCGGGACTCGGGAGCCCGCGGCTCCGCCTGGCCTGTGACAGAGGGAACGACGTCCAGTTCTCCGTTAGCCGCTTTCCCAAGTCATTCAATGTCCACACCTCCCCAAGGCCTCACCTCTCAGTGGTCGCCGGGGTGGACTCGTCCTGCTCCTGCGCTGCAAGGGGGGTGAGGCCGCAGCAGAGGAGCCGCAGGAGGGCGTGAAAGGCCCGTCTGGCCAGGCCCGGCCGCCCCCGGGTGGTGGCCGCGGGAGGGGCTGCGGAGCTGCCGTCTTGGGGGGGCCTGGCAGGGGCCGCCCCCGCCGACTGCGCGGCCGGAGAGACGCCCACGCAACCGCCTCCGCCGCCAAAGCCTCCGCCGCCAACGCCTCCGCCTCCGCCGCCAACGCCTCCGCCGCCAACGCCTCCGCCTCCGCCGCCAACGCCTCCGCCGCCAACGCCTCCGCCTCCGCCGCCAACGCCTCCGCCTCCGCCGCCGCCGCTCGTGCGGGGAGCGGGGCCGCCCCCCGGGGGCAGCAGGTCGGGGCCGCGGGGCGCTGGCGGGCACAGGGACTCCAGGGAGGGCGGGGAGGAGGGCACCGTCTCCAGGCTGGGTGGGGGCGCACTGGCCCTGCCCACCCCCCGGCCGAGCGAGGGCACCGAGGGCTCAGAAGAACCCCCCTCCGAGGGCCGGGACGCCTCTCCGCCGGAGGGCGGGGCGGCCCCGGTGTCCGGGGGCCGGTAGGGCCTCACCCGGACGGTGCGGCCCGGCATCCTGCCCACGGCCATCCTCTCGGCCGCCAGCCTGAGGATGCCGTAGGTGCCCATGGCGCGGTCGAAGCGCCTTTGGGACACCGAGTCCCGCACCGCCGCCTCGGAGAAGCCCAGGCCCTCCATCTGGTCCACCAGCTCGGGGTCCAGGTCCCCCCAGGGCGGCTCGCTGTAGGGCTGCAGGCCCTCCTGGTCACCCAGGTTCAGCCAGGGCATCCTCATGGCTTCCTCCAGGGTGGGCCGCTGCTCCGGGTCCACCGTGAGCAGCTTCTGGAGGAAGCTCCGGCCCGGCCCGCTCATAACGAGGGGGGGCTCGTACCGCCCGGCCAGAATGCGGTCCCGGATGTGCCCATAGGTGTCCCCCGGGAAGGGCACGCACCCCGTTACCGCTTTGTACAGCGAGGCCCCCACCGCCCACACGTCAGCCTTGCGGCCGTCGTAGGGCTCCCGCCTCAGGACCTCGGGGGCCATGTAGTACAGGGTCCCGCAGAAGGTCCTGAGCTTCTGGTCCTCGCTAACCTGGTGGCTGAAGCCGAAGTCGGCCAGCTTGGCCGTCATGTCCGGCTCCAGCAGGATGTTCTCGGGCTTCACGTCCCGGTGTGCGAAGCCCCGCTGGTGGCAGTACTGCAGGGCCGAGACCACCTGGCGGAACACCTCGCGGGCCTGCCGCTCGGTGAGGCGCCCGCGCCTGTCCAGGTGCGCCTGGAGGTCCCCGCCCCGCACGTGCTCCAGCACGAGATGGACCTGGGCCGGGGTCAGGATGACCTCCAGGAGGCGGGTCACGTTGGGGTGGCGCAGGGTGCGCACACACTGCACTTCCCTGAGGGATTTCGGGATCCCAAACCTCCCTATGGTCTTGACCACCACCTCCATGCCCGTGAGAACGTGTCGCGCCAAGCGGACCTTGGCGCAGGATCCCTCCCCTATTGATTTTCCCAGTACATAGTCTCCAATAGAAAGCTCCTGCTCCTCCATGGTGGGCCTGCGAGCAGACGCCTGTGCCATGGTTAAAGCCAAAAAAATTCTAATCCTTATTTATAGGAGTGGTTTGCAATTCCATCACACTGGCACTTTATGAGGTCAGAGCTACAAGTGCACCAATCCCGGCTGGGGATGAACCATAGTGGTTTTTCTCACTTTTTGGTCTCATGGCCCTTAAACTCTGTGAAATACAAAAAGACACACGCTTTTATTTGGGATATTATGGTATTTTACTAGAAATAAATATTTGGGATATTATGTTGACATTTATTTTACTAGAAATAAAAATTATGTAGGGGCTCATACACACACACACACACACACACACACACACACACACACACAAAAGAAAAGTCTGACTTATTCTCATGCTCCAGTTCTCAGTTCAAATATCTCCTGCTTAGTTCTCAGTTCAGATACCCCTGATCCATCCATCCATTGCTACCTACCTCACTCAGGCCATCACGTTTGTCATCTTCATAGCACCGACCACAGTGGGGCTGATTCTTGTTTACTGTCTGTCTTTCCCAGGAAGGAGGGAGCATGGCTATAGTGTTCCCTGAGTCTAGCACAGTGAGTGGCAACAAAGTGTCTAATAAATCTTTGTTCACTGGATTAACAGAAGAGTTTGTGGTAACAAAATATGGCCAACTACTTAATTAAAGTGATTCATAAAATGTCTTAAAAAATAGTCATGTTCTGTCTTCACACAGCTTTTGGGGCATATAAGATTGGACAGGGGAGGGCTGAGGTCTACGTGTCTAGGTACGTGGTGGCTCAGTGAGGCTGAGGAAAAGCCAGCTGGTAGGAGCCTGGCTGTAAAGGTTAAAGAAGGTGATTGGTCCTTCCACTGGGACTTGCTAAGGACGAAATAAATTTGGACCTGCACTAAGGCTGCAAGGTATGTTTACATTTTGAATACCCATTTCCAGGTGACACAAAAGACTTCTCTGGATGAAAGAATGTCTACAGAGGTACAAAGGGTGGGGTAATATGTTGTGGCAAGTTCTACCCTTTATGGAGGCAGAGAGGGAGCAGGCAGGCTTGAGGACACTTTGGGGGAGCCTCTGGCATACACTATTTCAAACTAATCTAAGAAAAATCCCTCCTTTCAGTACACTGAGTGTTTTAATCACACGTATGTTATTCTAGAAATCATTTTCCTTGAATAGTTCCCAAAGTCTCAGCTTTGTGTGAAGGGAATCTTTAGAGGGATTAGCCTGTGAGCTTCTCCCTCTAGAACACCTTTGTTTGCTCACTTTTACCTTACTGCTGTGCTACTTGGCTCCTAAACATCATAGTCTTTGCTGCTGAGCTGATTGGGACCCAAAAGGGGGACTTTTCCTCAATTCTAAGCAGATGTTTACAAGTTACAGTCAGAGATTACAATAAACTCAGGAAGGAAAAGAGAGAAACTTTCAAAGAAAGTTGCCAGTGTAAGAGTTAACTATATCTGTTTGTAAAAATTGAATTAATAGTTACTTAAGAAATAATACCAGTAGGATTGAATATGTTCATAGCATAATCTCTTTCAGCTACATAAATACGGACTCAAAAATAAGACGTTTAATGTAAAACTGTCAAGGGAAAAGACAAGCTCAAAAACAGAGATTCAGGCAATCCTTTTTTTTTAAATATGCTACATCAATTATGTGTGCCTAATTGTGCCCAAATGAGCATATAGCTTTTTTATGTTTTTTCTTTTTTTTTAAATTTTCTTTTGTTTGCATGTGTTTTTTTCCCATTTACCTCCTCCTCTTCCCCTTCACCCCTCCGCAGCGTTCACCACACCATTGTCTGACCATGGGCTATGCATCTATGCATATAATTTTTCCAGTTAATCTCTCCCCTCCCGACCCCAAGCTCACCCGGGACACCCGGCCCCTTTGGGACACACGGCTCACCCGGGACACACGGCCCCCTGGGACACACAGCTCGCCCGGGGCACACATGAAGAGTTCCTCTTTCGCTAAGAAGATGATAAATCATTTGGGAGAGAAGACTTGCATACAAGTCCATGCTCACCCACTGCCAAGATTTTGTTGTAAAGAGTTTTCAGCCTCACTCTCAGCTAATAAACTTGTTTCCTATCTCAGGACGAGGGGGCGGAGAGGGGGTAGTCATCTCAAAAGAATTTCCTATACTTCCTGCCTGCTGCTCATGTCTATATACATCTCAGGATCCATATATCTCCAGCTCCTTTCCTCAGATCCCAGAGAAAAGATGATTTTTCTATCCAAGGTAAATGCTGTGCCCCAAAATCATGCCCTTCCACTGGCAGGCACTTGCTCCATCAATTACCACCCTCTCCCAGAATCTTCAACCTCCCTCTTCACTACAGTTTTACTCTCACTACATAAGCATATGCTCACATCACAAAACAAAATAGAACAATGATAACATAACAAAAAACTTCTCCCTTGATCTTATGTCAGCTGTTGTCTACCCTGGGTATACTGAATTCCCTAAGATCTCTGAAAAGGAAAATCCTGACACCTCTGGTCCAACTCGGGTCAAGGCAATAAAATCCTTAAGTAGTGTTGTCCAAGCATTGGTATTTTAAAACAATATTTTAATAAATTTTTATTGATTTTAGAAAGAGATGAAGGGCGAGGGGGGGGGGGGACGCCAATCAGCTGCTTCCCAGACGCTCCGACTGGTAATTGAACTGGTTGGCTCACAGGACGAAGCTCAACCAACTGAGCCACATCAGCCAGGGACCAAGTATTGGTATTTTTAAAAACTACTTTGGTGTTCTGAAACCCGTTTGTGTGGCTCAGTGAATAGAGCTTTGGCCTGTGGACTGAAAAGTCCCATGTTTGATTCCAGTCAAGGGCATGTACCCTGGTTGCAGGCACATCCCCAGTAGGCATTGTGAAAGAGGCAGCTGGTCAATGTTTCTCTCTCATCTATGTTTCTAACTATCCCTCTCTATTCCTCTCTGTAAAAAATCAACAAAATATATTTTTTAGAAAGTACAAAAAACTACTTTCCTGATTTTCATACATAATCAGAGTTTTAAAATGTTGACCTACATAATTATATTTCTCCTCTTCCCTTAACATTCAATCTTCTATAACCACATCTATTATATTTCAAAGCATTCATAAATATAATACCTAGTAGGGGCCCAGTGCACAAATGTGTGCACCATGAAAGGAACTGTGGGCCACAAGGTTGCAGTAGGTCCTAAGTGGGTCTCAGTCCATTCTCCCACCCCAGCCCGACCCCTCCCACCACAGCCCCTGGTCCCCTTTCTGTGGCAGCCCCCTCCTGCCAGGAGCCCCTTCCTTATGCTGCTCCTTCCACTTGCTGATAGTGCCGGCCCAACCCTGTTCACACAAACCCGCTGATAGTGTGGAGCAGAGTGATTGGGCTGGCACCAGCAGGGGGTGTGAGCGGCGGCTGCAGCCCCAATCGCCCCTCAGGAGCAGGGGGAGGTGGAAAAGCCCTCAGGGTTCATCAGGGCCTGCAGCCGAGAGCAAGGGCCCACTCCAGTGCCAGCTGTGGGATGAGCAACTCCAGCGCTGCCAACAGGTGTGAGTGTCAGGCAGGAGGACTGCAGCACCTGGAAGCAAAGAATTTTCAGTGACCACCAGAGACTCATCCCAATGACAGCTACTGGCGCCCCACCTTGTTCTGCGGCCCCTACTCACCTGCTCCACCATCCTGCTGAGGCCCACACCCTCCATGTTCCACACACGCCCCCGGGTGGTCATCGCATGTCATCACTGACCAGTTCAGTTTTTCAGTGGTTCCACCATTGGGTCTATTTCCATATTAGCCTTTTTTATATATAGGATTGGAGAGTAAAGATATATTTAGATGATGGAATTAGCAGCAATTGTTAAAATATTGGATACACTGGTGTTAAAAACTGATGCTTAAACCATTGGTGCCATTTATCAAGATAAGAAATACTGGAATCTGTAGATTACTTTGGGCAATATGGAGATTGTAATGATATTAATTCTTCCAATCCATGTGCAGGTATATTCATCCATTTGTTTGTATCTTCCTCTAATTCTTTTTTCAATGTGCTATAGTTTTTGAGGTACACATCTTTTACCTCTTTAATAAGATTTATTCAAAGGTCTGCTATTTTTTTGTTGGAATTGTGACCTTAGGGCATGATAAAAAGTGGAAGGTAAAGGTATTAAGACCTAACTGTAAATTCTCCCTATTTCTCTTTTCCCCTTTCCAGGGCTGAGTGTAGATGTGGTTGTGAACTGCCTTTTGCTCCTTGGATGAGGGGCAGTATTTTAAGGATGGAAGAGCAACAGAAGGAAAACTCTCTGAGTCTCTAACACAGGAGAGATAGCATGAAAGAGCAACCCATACTACCAATTAAAGGGCACACACTAAAAGTAAGGCTATCATTCCATTTGAGATTTATTCTCTTCAGATGGTGCATTTTAAACTACTATCCGTTTTAGTCTTTATTCCAACTATCATGTATTACTTAATCCCCAAATTGGAATTTTGTCTTTTTAAATATACTTTATTGATTTTTTGCAGAGAGGAAGGGAGAGGGATAGAGAGTCAGAAACACTGATGAGACAGAAACCTCTATCAGCTGCCTCCTCCACACCTCCTACTGGGGATGTGCCCACAATCAAAGTACATGCCCTTGACCAGAATTGAACCTGGGAACTTTCAGTCCTCAGGCTGATGCCCTATCCATTGGGCCAAACCGGTTTGGGCCAAATTTGAGTTTTAAGGTTTGTTTCGAGGCTATGAAATGGTGAAGTTGTGTATGTAAGCCCTGCTTCACATCTGCAACTGCAGTGAATAATATCAGTGGACATAACTGAGTACTGAACTACAACTCCAGTTCTATTCCCACTCTGTGGGAACCTTTGTCTTATACTGGAGCTGTCTGTTTTAGCTCCCTTGTAATGATAGTGCATGGTACACACAGAGGAGATACTGAATAAATATCTATTTATTAAAAATTAGAGAATTACAACTGATCATGTATTTATCTTACTGATGTGACTTTTTGGAAGCTCACAGCTAAAATGGACTATACAACTCTTGCAATTGTTCAAGATCTTAGTGGGTTAGTGGTAAACAAGGGTGTGGTATAGAGCTTGGGTGTAAATATGGATTCAGTTCTTGAGGAATGTTCTTGAGAGATTCACTTAAGCTCATCAAGTTTCTAGCTCCTCATCTTTAAAATCTTGATAACACCAAGTACTTCAAGCTTTGCAATGAGATAATATAAAGGCACTTGACTATCACAGGGGTTCAGTATTTGTTGGTTCTCCTATTAAAGTAAGCGTCAAGTTCATGTGTTTCTTCTCCTCTTTATAAAAGTAAACATCAGATAGTAAAAGTAAGGCTATCATCCCGTTTGAGACTTATTCTCTTCAGAGTTCTCTTAACAACATCATTCTCTTTGTAATAGACTATTAAATGTTTCTAAGCTTATATAGAGGACTGCATGGCCCAAAGGCTTGTATATATGATACGTATCTAACACGGACCCTTATGTTGTTACATCGCAGCTTTTTCTTTCTGATTGAAGATAGATAGCCAGAGTCTCTTAACAGAGGGAATAGAGTTTATTTATATTTGTTCTATAGAATCTTTCTTCTCATGGTTTCATTATTTATTCTCTTTGTTTATTTTATTTTATTCATTTTTGAATATTATTTATCACATTTTTTTAAATTAAGGTATTATATGTGTACATAGCTTACCACCCCCCACCACCACACACACACCTCTCATACATGCCCTCCATCCCCAGAGATTTGTGTCCATTGGTTGTACTTATATGCATGCATACCAGTCGTTCGTTTGATCTCTTATATCCCCCAGATCTCCCTGCCCTCCCCGCTGTCATTTGACACTCTGCTTGTTGCTTTACTGTCACTATATCTACCTTACTGTTTATTAGTTTATAATGTTCTTTATTATCCATAAATGAATGAGGTCATGTGGTGCTTCTCTTTCATTGACTGGCTTATTTCACTCAGCAAGTTATTCTCCAATACCATCCAGGTTGCTGCAAATGATGAGAATTCCTTCTTTTTTATGGCAGCATAGTATTCCATTGTGTAGATCTACCATGGTTTTCTGATCCAATCATGCGATGACGGGCACCTAGGCTGTTTCCAAGTCTTAGCTATTGTAAATTGTGCTGCTATGAACATAGGGATGATGCATATATCCTTTCTGATTGGTGTTTCTAGTTTCTTGGGATATATTCCTAGGAGTGGGATTACTGCGTCAAATGGGAGTTCCATTTTCAGTGTTTTGAGGAAGATTCATACTGTTCTCCACAGTGGTTGCACCAGTCTGCATTCCCACCAGCAGTGCACGAGGGTTCCTTTTTCTCCGCAACCTCGCGAACATTTGTGGTTTGTTGATTTGTTGATGTTGGCCATTCTGACAGGTGTGAGATGGTACCGCATTGTCGTTTTGATTTGCGTCTCTGGGATAATTAGTGACTTTGTGCATGTTTTCATGTGCCTCTTGGCCTTCCTTCTGTCTTGTTTTGAGAGGATTCTATTTAGGTCCATTGCCCATTTTTTTTAATTGGCTCATTTATTTTCCTTTTATTGAGTTGTATAAGCTGTCTGTAGATGTTGGAGATTAAACCTTTATCAGTGATACCATTTGCAAATATGTTCTCCCTTACAGTGGTTTTCTTGTTGTTTTGTTGATGGTTTCTTTTGCTGTAAAAAAGCTTTTTATTTTGATGTAGTCCCATTAGTTCATTTTCTCTTTAGCTTCCATTGCCCTATGGTTAGTATCAGTGAAAAAGTTCTTTAGGCATATGTTTGAGATTTTGCTGCCTGTGGATCCCTCTAGTATTTTTATGGTTTCCCGTCTTACTTTTAAGTCCTATATCCATTTTGAGTTTATTTTTGTGTATGGTGTAAGTTGGTGATCTAGATTCATTCTTTTGCATGTATCTCTCCAATTACCCCAACACCATTTATTGAAGAGACTGTCTTGACAACATTGTTGGCTCGTGCCTCCTTTGTCAAATATTAATTGAGCATAGTGATTTGGGTTGATATCTGGATTCTCTAATATATTCCATTGATCTATACATCTGATCTTGTGCCAGTACCAGGCTGTTTTGAGAACAGTGGCTTTGTAATACAGCTTGAAATCTGGTATTGAGATTCCACCTACTTTACTCTTCTTTCTCAGGTTTGCTGATGCTATTCGAGGTCTTTTATTGTTCCAAATGAATTTTTGGAGAGTTCTTTCTAGGTCAGTGAAATATGCCTTTGGTATTTTAATGGGGAGTGCATTGAACCTATAAATTGCTTTGGGAAGTATAGACATTTTGATGATGTTGATTCTACCAATCCATGAACATGGTATGTTCTTCTATCTGTTTACATCTTCCTCTCTCTCTTTTTTCAGTGTTGTGTAGTTTTCCGTATAGATGTCTTTTACCTCCTTAGTTAAATTTATTCCCAGGTATCTTAATTTTCTTGGTTCGATGGTAAATGCGATTGCTTTTTTGGTCTCTGTTTCTGTAAATTCATTGTTGGTGTACAGAAATGCCATCGATTTCCTGGTGTTAATTTTGTATCTAGCTACATTGCCAAATTCATTTATTAAGTCTATTAGTTCTTTGATGGAGTCTTTGGAGTTTTTTTAATGTACAATATCATGTCATCTGCAAATAAGGATAACTTTACTTCTTCTTTTCCGATTTGGATGCTTTTATTTCCTCTTCTTATCTAATTGCAATGGCGAGTACTTCCAGTACAATGTCAAACAGGAGGGGTGAGAGTGGGCATCCCTGTCTTGTTCCTGTTCTAAGAGGGAATGGCTTTAGTTTTGCCCATTGAGTATGATGTTGGCTGTGGGTTTATCATATATAGCTTTTATTATGTTGAGGTATGATCCTTGTACTCCCACCTTGTTGAGAGTTTTTATCAGGAAAGGGTGTTGGATTTTATCAAATGCTTTTTCTGCATCAATTGATATGACTATATGATTTTTATCTTTCAGTTTTTTTTATGTGATGTATCACGTTTATTGATTTGCGGATATTGTACCATCGTTGCATTCCTGGAATAAATCTTACTTGGTCATGGTGTATGATCTTTCTGATGTGCTGCTGGAGCCGATTTCCTAGAATTTTGTTGAGGATTTTGGCATCTATGTTCATGAGGGATATTGGCCTTGTAATTCTCTTTCATTGAGTTCTTTATCTGGTTTTGGTATTAGGGTGATGCTGGCTTCATAGAAGGAGTTTGGAAGTGTTCCTTCCTCTTGAATTTGTTGGAATAGTCTGAGGACGATAGGTTTTGGTTCTTCCTTGAATGTTTGGTAAAACTCTCCTGTGAAGCCATCTGGCCCTGGGCTTTTGCTTGCTGGAAGCTTTTTGATGACTGTTTCAATTTCTTCCCAAGTAACTGGTCTATTGAGATTTTTAGATTCTTCCTGATTGAGTTTTGGAAGGTTGTATTTTTCTAGGAATATGTCCATTTATTCCAGGTTGTGCAGTTTGTTGGAATGGAGTTGCTCATAGTATTTTGTAACAATCCTTTGTATTTCGGTGGGGTCTGTTGTTATTTCACCTCTTTCCTTTCTGATTGTGTTTATTTGGGTCCTCTCTCTTTGCTTCTTGGTTAGCATGACTAGAGGTTCATCAATCTTGTTTATCCTTTCAAGGAACCAGCTCTTGGTTCTGTTGATCTTATGTATTGTTTCTTTGGTCTCTATGTCCTTTATCTCCAATCTGATTTTTATTATTTATTTCCTTATGCTTACAGTGGGCTTTTCTTGTTGCTCATTTTCTAACTCTTTGAGTTTTAGAGTTAGATAATTTGTTACCTTTTTTTCTGGTTTTTTGCAATAGGCTTGTAGAGATATGAACTTCCCTCTCAAGACTGCATGGGCTGTGTCCCATAGATTTTGGATTCTTGTGCTTTCATTGTCATTTGTTGCCATGATGTTTTTAATTTCTTCCTTGATTTCTCTGGTAATCCAGTCCTTGTTTAATAGCATGCTGTTTCATCTACATGTGTTTGATTTCTTTGGATTATTTTTATTGTAGTTAATTCCAGTTTTATGCCACCATGATCTGAAAAGATGCTTGATATGATTTCTATCTTTTTGAATTTGAAGAGACTTTGCCTATTTCCCAATATGTCGTCTATTCTTGAAAATGACCCATGTGCACTTGAGAGGAATGTATATTCTGTGTCATTTAGGATTGATATTTCTTTGCTGATTTTTTGTTTAGGTGATTTGTCCAAATGTGACAGTGGGGTATTAAAATCTCCTACTATGATTGTATTACAATCAATCTCTCCCTTAATGTTCTCCAGCAGTTTTTTTTTTTTTTTTTTGTATTTGTGTGCTCCCCCATTGGGTTCATATATGTTTACCAGGGTTATTTCTTCTTCTTGGATTGCTCCCTTTATTATAATGAAGTGGCCTTCATTATCTCTTTTTATGTCCTTCACTTTGAGATCTAATTTGTCAGATATAAGTATTGCTACCCCAGCCTTGTTTTTCATTTCCGTTCACCTGGAAAACCTTTTTCCATCCCTTCACCCTCAGTTGGTGTGCATCTTTTTTTCTGAAGTGTGTTTCTTGTAGACAGGAGATATATGGGTCTTGCTTTCTTATCCAATCTGTTACCCTATGTCTTTTGATTGGAGCATTTAAACCATTTACATTTAAAGTTATTATTGATAGGTAGGTATTTGATGCCATTTTCATTCTATACCCCTGTGTTCCTCTCTGCTTCCTATTTCTTTATTTTGACAGTAAACCCTTTAGCATTTCTTGCATTGCTGGTTTGGTGGAGATAAATTCCTTTAGTCATTTTTTGTCTGTGAAGCTCTTGATTTCATCTTCAATCTTGATTGATAGCCTTGCTTCGTACAGTATTCTTGGATTCAGACCCTTCCTTTGCATGACTTTGTATATTTCACCCCATTTCCATCTGGCCTGATGAGTTTCTGTGGAGAAATCGGTTGCTAGTCTGATCGGGGTTCCTTTAAATGTAACTTTCTGTCTCTCTCTGGCTGCTTTTAAGATTCTTGCTTTCTCCTTGGTATTTTGCAATTTAATTATGATGTGCCTAGCTATTGGTCTTTTGGAATTCATTTTGCTTGGGACTCTGTGAGCTTCTTGTATTTCTGTAGGGCTTTTTCTTCTCTATCTCAGGAAAGTTTTCTCTCATTATATCTTGAAACAGTTTTTCTATGCCTTCCTCTGTTTCCTTTCCTTCTGGAACCCCTATTATTCTAATATTGTTTTGTTTTGTAATGTCCCAAAGTTCCTGTAGGCTCTCTTTCTGCTTTTTAATTTTTTTTCTAGAAGCTACTCTAATTGGGTATTTTTTTCCATCTTGTCTTCTAGCTCACTGATTCGGTCCTCTGCTTCATCTAGCCTACTTTTGATGCTTTCTATTGAGTTCTTTACAGTAGCTATGTCATTTTTCAATTCTTCTTGGTTCTTCTTCATTTCCTCTTGGGTCTTACTCATACTGTCAAATTTGTCTTCCATTCTTTTTAGCCATTCTATGATCATTACTCTGAATTCTTGCTCTAGTAGGTTGCTTGCCTCTAACTCGTTTCCTTCCTTTTCTGGTGATGCCTGCTTTTCTTTGATTTGTGGGCTGTTTCTTTGTCTCCCCCATGGTCTCTCTTTTCAGGATGTCTAGTTATGTAGATCTCTCTCTTCTGCATTGATTTAAAGGCACAAAATACAACACAACCAGGTACAACACACAAGGCACTTAACAGAAATGTATTTGCAGTGTTAATAACGTTCAATAATGGTGACCACTAGGGAAAGGCAAATTAGGGGATAGGAGAGAAAGAGGAAGAGTAAAGAGTGTAGAGGGGGGGAGAAAACGAAAAAGATAGGAAAAAAGAATGAAAGATCAAAAAGGAGTGTCAAGATGAAATTGGGAAATGGAGAGAAAGAGAGAGAGAGAGAGAGAGAGAGAGAGAGAGAGAGAGAGAGAGACTAAGAGAGAAAAGGGGAACAAACTGTATATATGGAAAGATAATTTCAGTATAGCAACCACTAACCCCAGCAAATGCTGGCAACAGTACCTGGCCAATAATACAAACGACAACACCCACAATATCCAGCACAGTGAAAAACAAACAAACAAACAAACAAACAAAAACAAAGCAAATACAAAAGTAGCAAGCAACAGCATCAACTAACGATTAAGCAAAATAATCTCACTAAAAGCATAAAAATATAAGATAATCAATATTCACACAAACATCATCAAAAGGACAGAAGAAAACCATTTTTTTTTGCTAGTTAATATATCTCAGAGAGGGGTGTGTATGCACTTGGCCCAGTGGATTGGAAATTATCTATATAAGTAGGGTAGAAATTTTAGTAGGGAGGAGCAGAATGAATAGGGGAAATCTAAAGCAGGAATGGGTTCAGATAAACAGGATAGCATAAGGGGAAAGGTTAGGAAGAGAGTGATGTTGCAAAGGTCTCGTTAAGATAGGGTTAAAAGAAAAATGAATATAGAATGAAGTACACTAATTCCAACGTAAAATAAAGAGACAATAAATTGGCACTTTAAAAAAAGAAAAGAAAGAACAGAGGACTGAGAAGGTGGGGCAGTTCTGTACCGTGCTGGCTCCCACTGGTTAAGACCGCCAAGAGCAAAGGCCTACCGAGGTGAGGATGCCCCTACTGTCACCTGTAGAGGGGCAGCACTGAGCTGGCCAATATTTGTGGTGGTGCTGCTTGTCCTGGCTCAGGGGAAGCGTTCCACTAAGTCTAAAAGACTAAGACATGGTGGGGACTCTCCGCCACCGCCCACGACCAGTTCGGCCCTGCCTTAGCGCATGCCAGCAGGACTGTCCGCGACCAGCTCGGCCCTGCCTTTGCGCCACACCCGCGGATCCCTTGGCCTCCACGGCTGCCACCACCCGTGGTCTGCTCTGCCAGTCCTTGGCGCGCTGTGCTGGCGCTGCACCTTCCGTTGGCATACCTGGAGAATCCTCTCTCCGCTGCCGCATGACCAGGCCAAAGCATCAGACACTACCGCCATGCGGTTTTTAAAACTACAGGGGAAATTGAGCCACAGGAGCTACCATCGCTGCCGCACCCGCCGCCACCCCCAAGAATGGGAATCCACCTAAGTCAGAGCTCACTACGCCCCGGGCTCACAGAAAGTGTGGCTTCAGAAATTAGCCTCTGCATCCACTGCAGCACCACATGCGCACCAAAGAGGACACCATTGAGGGCGGACTCTCCCCATGCAGCCATCACAGCCCGCCCAAAATCTTCCCAGCACACCCACCATGCTGGGAGGGAGATGTAGTGTGCTGGTGAGGAAATGGCACGGCGCCTTCCATTAGCTGCCCAGGCGAGCCCTTCCTCCGATGCCGCATGGCCGAGCCGAAGCTCTTACCACCACCGCCATGTGAACTTTAAAACTACAGTGGTAATTGAACCACAGGAGCGACCGTCACTGCTGCACCTGGCACCGCCACCCGCCACTGTCGCCGCGAGTAAAGGAAATCCACCGAGAGCAGAGCTTACCACGCCTTGGGCTCAGGGAATGGGCGACCTCAGAACTTAGCCTCTATGTCTGCAGCTGCTCCTCTCCCACTCCGAATGAGACACCTTTGAAGGTGGTCCCCCCACCTGCAACCAACTCAGCCCAACTGCAGCTGTCCCAGCCTGCCCGCCATGCTAGCAAGGAGCTGGCGCGGCACCTCCAATATGCGACCCCAACACCCTAGAGGGGCCATGTGCCCCGGGTGAGCCGAGTTTCCCAGGAGGCCATGTGCCCCGGGTGAGCCATACCCCCCAAAGGGGAAGGGTGTCCCTGGTGAGCTATGTGTCCCAGGGGGCCGTGTGCCCTGGATGAGCCCAATGTCCCAGGGGGCCGTGTGCCGCGGGTGAGCCGAGTGCCCAGGATGAGCCATGTGTCCCAGGGGGCCGAGTGCCCTGGGTGAGCCGAGTGCCCCGGGTGAGCCGTGTGTCCCAGGGGGCCGTGTACCCTGGGTGAGCCGAGTGTCCCAGGAGGCCATGTGCCCCAGGTAGGCCGTATCGACCAAAGGGAACGGGTGCCCCGGGTGAGCCGTGTGTCCCAGGGGGCCGAGTGCCCCGGGTGCGCCGTGTGTCCCAGGGGGCCATGTGCCCCGGGTGGGCCGTATCCCCTAAAGGGGACGGGTGTCCCGGGTGAGCCGAGTGCCCCGGGTGAGTCGTGTGTCCAGGGGGCCAAGTGCCCTGGGTGAGCCGTGTGTCCAGGGGTAGTGCCCTGGGTGAGCTGAGTGTCCCATGGCGCCGAGTGCCCCAGGTGAGCCTAGTGTCCCATGGGGCTGAGTGCCCAGGGTGAGCCATGTGTCCAGGGGTCCGAGAGCCCCGGGTGAGCCGAGTGTCCCAGGGTGCCTTGTGCCCCGGGTGAGCCGTATCCCCCAAAGGGGACGGGTGCCCCGGGCGAGCCGTGTGTCCCAGGGGAAGCAGTGGGACCCAGGGGAAGGGGCGGTTAAAACCAGAGGAGGAGCGGACTCTATTCATATGGTCCTGAGATAGTCACTATAAAACAAGCAGACTGCCAAATGAGGAGCCGATTCTATTCATGGGGTCCTGAGATGGTCACCATAAAACAAGCAGATTGTCAAATGACAGCGGGGAGGCGAAAGAGACCTGGGGGGAGATAGGAGAACAACCGAGGGACTGGTATTCATGATCATAAGTACAGCCAACGAACACAGAACTCTGGGGAGGGAGGGCATAAATGGGAGGTGGGGGGGGCAATGGTAAGCTATGTACTCAGATAATACCTTAATAAATACCTTAATAAAGAAAATAAAAAAATAAAAGAAAGAAATAAAAGGAAACAAAAAAGTTAAAATAGCAATAGTAATAATGCTGAGTGAACCTAAATATGTAATAATCAAAAAGTTAAAATCAAAAGAGGAAAAAAGGAAACAATTCGTTTCTTAAGTAAAAGATGCAAAAAATGAAAATTAAAATGAAAAATAATAATAAAAATTAGCCAAAAAAATGCAGTTGTGAAGGCCATTCACTTCCTCCATTATTCTGTTGGGCGCGCCTGTTTCAGTCCAGACAGTATTGCAGTTTCCTGCGTTCCTCTGCACCTCAGTGTTGTAAGCAAGTCCTTAATTTTAAGATGTTGATTTCTTAGTTTCTTGGTTTTTGATTAAATAAAACTAGTGATAAACACAGTCAATCTATACTCCAGCCCCTAGGTGGCAGTGTTTCTGAATTTATGTTCACGTTTTTGGCTATTCTAGCCTTTTTCTATGGGATTCAATACTGATTTTGCCTCGGAGCTGAATCACAGCTGGTCTCTCCCCGGCTCTGCTTCCCAGCTCCCAGAAAAGCAGTTTTCCCCGGCAGCCTCTCAGGGCCAGCCAAAGCGGGTTGCCTCTCCTTTGTAATCAGAAGCAAAGGGTTGCAGGGGAGCCAGCCTTGGTGCACAATGGGCCAGTCTGGGCGAACTTACATACAGACTGTATGCCTTTGCAACTATGTTCTCCCTCCGTGTCAGATCACAATGGGTTGCTCTCTGGAGAACCATACAATTGGAAACCCTGAGGATCACGTCCACTCTGTTGGGTCACGCCAGACCCAATATCGAAGGGCTTTTGTGGACACAGATTTCCGAGATCCCAGCACGCGATCTCAGCACACAGTCCCAGTGCGCAGCTTTTGTCTCTGCTACTATCCCTGCTGGGACACAGACACCCACCTATCCCAGGTAAAATCCAACCTTTCTGTGGAATCCGAGTGTCCACATCGATCAGGGCCCACAGCTGCTCAGTGATCTCCAAAGTTGTGGCTTTTTCAGATCTCAGATATGATCCCCAGTTGCAGCTCTGATGTGGATGTGAGAGGCAGCACTTACAAGTTATCTATGCTGCCATCTTGGATCGCCCCCTCACCCTTCCTTTTTTTAAAAAAATTTAAACATTAAGCCGAAACCAGTTTGGCTCAGTGGTAGAGCATTGGTCTGCGGACTGAAAGATCCCAGGTTCAATTCTGGTCAAGGGCATGTACATTGGTTGAGGGCACATCCCCGGTAGGAGGTGTGCAGGAGGCGTGCAAGAGGCATCTGGTCGATATTTCTCTTTCATCGACGTTTCTAGCTATCTCTCTCTCTCTTCCTCTCTGTTAAAAAATCAATAAAATATATATTTTAAAAATGTAAACATTAAGAATAAAACTCTAATTTAAAACAATTGCAAATAATGTCACTGCAAATCTAAATACATGCATGTTATGATTTTCAAAACTTGAATGTCAAGAGCAAAACTCTGGCTATTAAATAATAATAAAACAATGCCAATGCAAAACAACAATATGAGAAATCAGAACTATGGACATATTAACACTTTTAGCTACCAAATGAAAGAAAGTCTCTTTTGCTGCTGCTGTATCTTTACTCAGAGTCCTTGGACTGGGCTGTACAAGACTTTGCAGAAGACAGGAAGCTAACAGATGCTAGTATGAGCAGGTACATTGTTGAAGAAGTAGCTTCCACTTCAGTCTTTTAACTTCTTCAGATGATTCCATGTCGGCACCACAGTCCCTTGCATCGCTTTCAGTTTTCTTCTCCTTCTGCTTTGCTGTCAACGGGCAACTCTCAGTCCTTTTGTGTGAAGCAACACAGGAACTTCTGTGAGTCCACTGTGGTGACGGACGTCACGCTCCGGCACCTGATTTGGCTGCATTGCTTCTTCTGGAAAGATATAAAATACAACCTCTTTCCCACATTATTTCTGAATCTGATAAAACTCGTCTGGTTTATGCTTCCTTCCACCTAGCTGATTTGGTGGAGGTTACTGTACAGGAGGCCTGATGCCTTCCTCCTGCTGTACTATCCTCTGCATCACAATTCAAAACATTTTAAAGTATAAAAAGCATGACAGCTTCTTTTGAGGTGACACATAACATCTGCCTACCCCTTTTTAAATGATTTTAAGAGTACGATTGGCTCTTTCCACTACTGAGTGACATAATACATTTTACCAGATTTGATTAGGTTTAAGTCCTGGGGATTTACTCCTAAAGTTGGCACAGAAATGTAGATAACACACTGAGGACATTGGTTCCAATAAAACATGGAGATTGTCCTTCTCTGACATTTTAAAGGCTGGAAATTATACGAAAATATCCTCTGAATGAGTGTGCCCTATAGTTGCTGTTTCAATAATTTTTGCTTATACCTACCACAAAAGCACTATTACTATAGGTTGATGGGCTCTGTAGTAAAATCTGTTAAGGTATAAATAGGAGCTTGTATTTCTACTAAAATATAAGAGGTTTGAAGGACCTTTGCTTCCTTGCTTCCAGCCTTTCTAGACCTTGATCCATCTGTAAAAAATGGTTAATGCCTGAGGTATAGCATCTCTTTTAATATGGCACTTAATACCCTGTGTTAGAAAGAAGGCAAGCCCCTCAAGTCAGGGGTCCTGGGAGAACACAAAGCATCAAACATTGACTTCTAGGTAGAAGTTGGGCACACATGTCTAGAAGTCCGTGCACACCGACCTTCCTTGCCCTTGGTACTGGGTAACCTGCACCAATGCACAGGTGCTGGCTGCTATTATGGCAAGGTATCTTCACTATCTTTATTTCTGGAATATTTCTCCTCTGTTCTTATGAGCTTCTACTTATTCTATAGCTGGAACATCCCTATCACATCCTCTCTGGGATCCGTGGTTATAGGAATCCATACAATCTTGGAGTTTTCTGGAAATATAAACATATTCTCGCCCACAGGTTAATAAAGAAATCTTTTCTATAAATTAGACTTAGGATCCTTTTGATCTTTGTCCAAATGAATTTCCTTTGGCTTATTTTGATACCATAAGATTTTTCATAGGTGCCTTGTTACCAGCATTATAAATAAAAATTAAGTTTTCAAAGTAAAAATTTTTGTCTAGGTGTAAATTACTTACAGGATATTTTCCCTTACATGGTATTTTCCCACTATCCCCCCTTTTTTATTTAATTATTTGGAGACTTTTGGAAAATTTTTTATGATGCAGTTTTGATAACTTTTAATATTTGTACCAAAGTATGACTGCTTTAGGGTTAATTGCATGTTAAGCAATTTAACCATGAAATGAACTACCAATAGAAATTTTAGTTAGTACTTAAGGAACAGCTTTTTGTATAATGAAATATTCTTGAATATTTACTGATTTTAATTAGCAATTAAAATTAATCTGAAAACTTGACAACTATTTTACTGACATCCCTCAAGGGGACCCAGATTGCAAGATGGCACAGACCAGGCTGAAGGACCCCCCGCTCCCCGCCCCAGTACATGAATCCGTGCAATGGGCCTCTAGTCCATCATACAATAAAACATACAAAACTATAAAATAATATTGAGAGGGATTCTTTGCCATATTATTTAAAAACAAATAAATATAGAGAAGTTAAATGACTATCAGTAAAAAATGTTATTATGGAGTATGTATGAAATGAAAATATATAATCTTCAATATGGAGTATTCTAATATAGAAGAATGTCTAGGATTTATTATTATATGTAACACCAAAGTTTCATACATAGACTTTTAATGCCTGAGTATACCTAAATCTAAACCTACACAAAATATATGAAAACAAATGTAGGTAAACAAATGGACTAATGGTATTTAAACAACAGATATAGGTAAACAAATATGCCAAAATGGACATGACAGACTAATAATTGAGAAACAACACCTATAGAACAGACGCAGAAATCTAAAAAAGGCAGAAATAATCACATTTAGAATAAAATATGAAGAAGCAAGGCTGACCAGTGCAGCAGCGGTGGTGGAGTCTCTCCTGCCTCAGTTGCAGCACTAAGAATGTCCGACTGCTGGCTTAGGCCTGGTCCCCATCATCTGGACACCATCTGAGGGCTCCTGGACTGTGAGAGGGCACAGAGCAGATATAGGGACCCTCCTGAGTACACACATTTTGTGCTCTAGGCCTCTAATATATATATATATATATATATATATATATATATATATATATATATATATATATATTTGGTAACTTTTAATTTTTAACAAAAATTTAAAACATAGAAATGGAGTCATGAATTGTGTAATAAAAATTATGAGATGGGGTAATTTTGGAGATATATATATGTATATATATATATCCGAAATTTTCCAGAATTGAAAAAATAATTTAATCTTTAGTTTGAAAATAATTACATTCCAAGACAAATTTGTGTGGATTTGTTATTTGTTGAGAATAGATGTTTCTTGGGTGAGTTATTGATGAAAGATAAAGAAAATGTTATTCGGATATAGGGACACAAATCAGTTATGGAGATAGTTTACCACAGCAAAATATAATCTATACTAATAAAGTTAGTATATCAGTTTTCCACAACAAAATATAATCTATACTAATAAAGAGCTAATGTGCTAATGGTGGGGACGCCATAATGGGTAAAATTAAGACCATTAGCATATTAGCTGGGGCATTGCTCCAAAGACGGGTTGGAGGCGGGGAGGCACCAGGAGGAGGCAGGACCAGCTGAGGGCAGGCCTTGAAGCAGCCAGAGAAGGCCAGAGGGTGTGGGGGCGTGGCCAGGCGTGCTGCAGCTCTGTGTGGACAGGTTCAGGGGTCAAGGCAGGGTTGCAGGTGGGTGGGCGGCGCCACTTGATGTTGCGTGCTGGGCTCCTAGTATCATATATTCAATGAAGCAATGTCTACAAAGTACCAAGTAAAAGTGTCACCTAAAAATAGAATGCATAAGTATATTCTTATTTAAGTATGAAGGCAATGACAGGTATTCTCAGATGTGTACAAATTGAGGGAAGATAGCATCCATTGGTTCATTTAAAAAATAAGATTTCAAAAGAGCTAATGAACTATGTAATCCAGACAACCAAAAGATAAAGGAAGCAATTTCAAAAAGAACTGGTACTGACCTATTTTCATACAAAATTAGTGCTGCTAAAAAAACATGGAAATGGAGTAATAAATTCTGTAATAAAAATTCTGAGGTGGGAAAATGATTAGAGAAAGAATATTCTAATTTGTCCTATTTTCTTAAAGAGGAGTTAATATTACCCAAAGTTGATAAATCAGAAACACAAGTTTTAATGAATCATTGAAAAACACAAATTATATTATAATGGAAAAAAACTGGAAGAAGATTTTATAAAATGTTTCCAAATGAGTTGTTTAGAAAGTAAACAATTTGCAGTTCAAAATCTAAATAAATATGGTAGGAAAAGAGAATAGCAGAATAATAAATCCTATTTTCAGTGTGAGAAAATTAGTTCAATCTCATGAATAGGAAGATCAATTTCCATAGCCTCACAGTTTGAGGAGGCAAAACTCAAAATTCACCTATAGTAGACAAGTAAAACAGACAATTCCACATAAATATGGAAGCCCAATCACTTATAAACAACCAGAGGACAGGAAATAATTAAATTATCTGTCTCAAAACTCAGAATTCAGCAAAAGGGAAAAAATCTCCTCTTTAAATTATTTAACCCAAGTTGAATCTTTCATGGATTTGCAGCTAAAATTCATTTCAATTGTCATCAGAAAATATTCCCATAAAATGTAGCATGTAGAGGGCCAAATGGGAAGACACCTGGATAGTCTTTAGATTGTTGCTGACTGGGCCGGGGGTTTTGGCAGAATCATGACATTTGTACTCCCATCCTGAGAGTTCACAGATGTTCGTAGTTCCTGGCTTGTGTTTGTCCAGGAGGAAGGAGTGGGTGGGACAGGGGCCCTCCCAGGCTCCTTGTTTTTCTGTGAAACCCCCTTGTTGGATTGGAGTCTAAATAGATGTGCTGCGTGGCTCAGGAGGTTGTCAGTCTGCCTCTCCTACAGGAGAGGTCAGCGGCCCTCCCAGCTCCCAGCTTAAAATCTATCTCTGTGTCTTCTCTCTTTATTTCGAATATTTCTCAATCCCTGGCCGCCTCCCCTTAGAACCGGTTAGTTCATCTCTCTTTCTGTGCGGGACACAGAAAAGGGAGATCCCGCCACATCAGGCCCCCACAGTAGCACAAATTATTTTAGATTGTTTATATTTCCCTGCATCTGAAAAATCCTCTTTAAAGAACAAACTTTCATCCCAAAGCCTATATTTTAAGGGAAATAAATAGGTGACTTCAAAAATGACATGAAATATACAACAAAATAAGATACCATAAATAAGAGTTAACAAGAACAACAAATTCCAGAAAAACTAGACCCACATGGAAATGTGAGTTGAAGTTAAAAATTTAAAAACCAGGATTTATAACAAGTCAGAATTTGTCAACCGAATATATATAATAAAAGAATAATATGCAAATGGACTGTCACTCCAACACCCAAGATGGCTACCCCTGTGAGGTCTAAGGTAGCTGACCCCATGTGGTTAAATATACTGCCCCTCTGTGGACAGAAGATGGCCACCACAAGATGGCCAGCAGGGGAGAGCTGTTGGGAGGCACCAGGCCTGCAAGAGAGGGCAGTTGGGGGTGATCAGGCCAGCAAGGAAGGGCAGTTGGGAGGGACCAGGCCTGCAGGGGAGGGCAGTTGGGGGTGATCAAGCCTGCAGGGGAGGGCAGTTTGGGGTGACCAGACCTGCAGGGGAGGGGAGTTAGGGGCAATCAGGCTGGCAGGAAAGAAATTAAGCATCAATCAGGTTGTCATGGGAGTGGCTAGGGGGTGATCAGGCTGGCAGGCAGAAGCAGGTAGGGGCAATCAGGAAGGCAGGCAGGCGAGCATATGGGATCCAGCAGGCCTGGGTTTTGAGAGGGATGTCCTACTGCCCATTTAGACCAAATCATACTGGGATCTGGCCTAAATGGGCAGTTGGACATCCCTCAAGGGGTCACAGATTGGAGAGGGTACAGACTGGGCTGAGGGACACCCCCCAACACCAACCCCTGTGCATCATTTTCCAACTTCATACATCGTACCTGTAGTGTGTGCATGGGTGTGTGTGTGTGTGTGTGTGTGTGTGTGTGTGTGTGTGTAGAGAGAGAGAGAGAGAGAGAGCGCAAAAAGACAGAAAAATAGAATATAGGAAATATAAAAGCTATCGTCAAAAGGTATATATATCTATAGAGAGTCGATCTGAGGACTGAAAGGTCCCGGGTTCGATTCCGGTCAAGGGCATGTACCTTGGCTGCAGGCACTTCCCCAGTAGGGGGTGTGCAAGACGCAACTGGTCAATGTTTCTCTCTCATCGATGTTTCTACCGCTCTATCTCTCTCCCTTCCTCTCTGTAAAATATCAATAAAATAGATATTTTTAAAAGGTTTATATATCTAATGTTTCAGGACAGAAAATAATGAGTAAGAAAAAAAATTAGAAAAGATAATGGCTTACAAATAGCCAAATAAAATTAAAGAGTGTAAGATACATATTCATAATGGCATGAAACCCCAGGCAGGATGAATGAAAAAGAAACATCAAAATATAAGCTAAGTCACATCAGAATAAAAGCATATAACAGAAATAATGGGAGTCGTGTACATAATTTTCTCCCTGACTATGCTAACATATTCAGGACCCCCATTTAATCAATAGGCAGTATAGTATAATGAAAAATGATTAGGGAGACCCACAGGAAAGCTGGCGAAATGGGAAGGCTACAACTAGGCACAAAGCAGGACACCGCTGCTGCCATGTGGAGTTTAAAACTATGGCGAAACTGGACCTGCTGGAGCCGCTGCCACCGGGAATGAGGGAAGCCAGAACTCGCTCTGCCCCGGGGCCCAGGGAGTGAGCCAGCCCTGTCGGCCGCCCTGGGATCTGATGCGGGCCTCTGCTGTGCCTTTTAGCTCCTGCCTGGACAAGAAGCCCTAGAGCGCGACCTCCCTGCCCACAATCATCCCGGCCCGCACCCATCCCAGCCCACCTGCCATGCTGGAGAGGAGGGGGCGCAGCGTCTCCCAGTCCCCAGCCAACTCGTCCCAGCCCCCCACGCTCGCCATGCGGGCGAAGAGATCCTGCAGTGTCTCCCAGCCCCAGCCAGCTCGGCCCAGAAATGGGAAGGCTACATCTAGACACCAAGCAGGGCGCCGCTGCTGCCATGTGGAGTTTAAAACTATGGCGAAACTGGACCTGCCAGAGATGATGCCGCCAGGAATGAGGGAAGCCAGACCTCGTTCAGCCCGGGGCACAGGGACTGGGCCAGCCCACCAGCCAGGGGAACCAGGGAGCTGATATGGGACCTTCGCAGTGCCTTCGGTGCCTGCTCACAACCATCCCGAGGAGCTGGCTCGGTGTCTCCCGGCCAGCCTGCTAGGCCCGGTCTCCGCACGCACCTTACTGATGGGGAGCTGGCGTGGCACCTTCTGTTTATGACACCCGGCAAGTCCTTGTGTCGCCGCCAACGCCAGCAGCCGGCTCTGCCTGGTTTCCGCGCGTTGTGTTGGCAAAGAAATGGCTCGGTGTCTCCCAGCCCGCGGCCGACTCGGCCCGGCCTCCGCGCACCGTGCTGGCGCGGAGATGGCGCAGCGCCTTCCCATTGCACCCCAGCGAGTCTTTCCGCCGCCACCGCCAGCAGCCGGCTCCAAAGCTTACGCCATTACCGCCATGTGGATTTTAAAACTACAGGGTAAATTGAGACACAGGAGCTACCGTCGCTGCCGCACTCACCGCCGACCCCGAGAATGGGAATCTAGCGAAATCAGAGCTCACTACACCCCGGGCTCAGAGAGAGTGTCACTTCAGTACTTAGCCTCTGTGTCTACAGCAGCTCCGCTTCCGCACCAAAGGAGACACCATTGAGTTGGAACTCTCCGCCCGCAGCCATCTCAGCCTGCCCACAACCTTCCCAGCACACCCGCCATGCTGCTGAGGAGCCGGCACGGCGCCTTCTGTTAGCAGCCCCGGCGAGTCCTCCCTCAGCTGCCCCATGGCCAAGCTAAAGCTCCCGCCACTGCCTCCATGTGAACTTTAAAACTACAGTGGAAATTGAACCACAGGAGCGACCGTCAATGCCGCACCGCCAACTGCCACCCACAACCGCCGCCGCCAGGAATAAAGGAAATACACCGAGAACAGACCTCACTACGCCCTGGGCTCAGGGAGTGTGCGGCCTCAGAACTTAGCCTCCGCGCCCGCAGGTGCTCCACTTCCTCACCAAACGAGTCACCTTTGAGGGCGGTCTCCCTGCCTGCAGCCATCTCAGCCCGCCTGCAACCATCCCAGCCTGCCTGCCGTGCTAACAAGGAGCTAGCGCGGCCCCTCCAATATGTGACCCCAGCATCCCAGAGGGGTCGTGTGCCCTGGGTGAGCCATATGTCGCAGGGGGGGCCTGTGCCCCGGGTGAGCCGTGTGTCCCAGGGGGCTATGTGTCCCAGGTGAGCCATGTGTCCCAGAGGGCCGTGTGCCCCGGGTGAGCCATGTGTCCCAGGGGGCTGTGTGCCCCAGGAGAGCCCTATGTCGCAGGGGGCCCTGTGACCCGGGTGAGCCGTGTGTCACAGGGGGCCGTGTGCCCCGGGTGAGCCGTGTGTCCCATGGGGCCAGGTGCCCCGGGTGAGCCGTGTTTCCTCAAAAGGGGCAGGGTATCCCGGGCAAGCCGTGTGTCCCAGGGGGCCCTGTTCCCCGGGTGAGCCGTGTGTCCCAGGGGTATGTGTGCAATGGGAGAGCCGTGTGCCCCAGGGGAAGCAGTGGGACCCAGGGGGAGGGGCAGTGAAAACCAGAGGAGGAGCGGATTCTATTCATGTGGTCCTGAGATAGTCACTATAAAACAAGCAGACTGCCAAATGAGGAGCGGATTCTATTCCTGTGATCCTGAGATAGTCATCATAAAACAAGAAGATTGTCAAATGACAGCGGGGAGGGGAAGGACCTGGGGGGGAGATAAGAGAACAACTGAAGGACTGGTATGCATGAATATAAGTACAACCGAGGAACACAGAACTCTGTGGAGGGAGGGCATGAATGGGAGGTGGGTGGGTGGGGGGGCAATGGTAAGATATGTACACATATAATACCTTAATAAAAAAATTTGAAAAAAAAAGAAATATAATAGATGTAGTTATAGAAGGTTGAATATTAAGGGAAGAGGAGAAATGTAATTATGTAGGTCAACATTTTAAAACTCTGGTTTAAATAATAAAAATCAGAGTGGAGATAAAGGACATAGAGACCAAAGAAACAATACATAAGATCAACAGAACCAAGAGCTGGTTCCTTGAAAGGATAAACAAGATTGATGAACCTCTAGTCATGCTAACCAAGAAGCAAAGAGAGAGGACCCAAATAAACACAATCAGAAAGGAAAGAGGTGAAATAACAACAGACCCCACCGAAATACAAAGGATTGTTACAAAATACTATGAGCAACTCCATTCCAACAAACTGCACAACCTGGAATAAATGGACATATTCCTAGAAAAATACAACCTTCCAAAACTCAATCAGGAAGAATCTAAAAATCTCAATAGACCAGTTACTTGGGAAGAAATTGAAACAGTCATCAAAAAGCTTCCAGCAAGCAAAAGCCCAGGGCAGATGGCTTCACAGGAGAGTTTTACCAAACATTCAAGGAAGAACCAAAACCTATCGTCCTCAGACTATTCCAACAAATTCAAGAGGAAGGAACACTTCCAAACTCCTTCTATGAAGCCAGCATCACCCTAATACCAAAACCAGATAAAGAACTCAATGAAAGAGAATTACAAGGCCAATATCCCTCATGAACATAGATGCCAAAATCCTCAACAAAATTCTAGGAAATCGGCTCCAGCAGCACATCAGAAAGATCATACACCATGACCAAGTAAGATTTATTCCAGGAATGCAACGATGGTACAATATCCGCAAATCAATAAACGTGATACATCACATAAAAAAACTGAAAGATAAAAATCATATAGTCATATCAATTGATGCAGAAAAAGCATTTGATAAAATCCAACACCCTTTCCTGATAAAAACTCTCAACAAGGTGGGAGTACAAGGATCATACCTCAACATAATAAAAGCTATATATGATAAACCCACAGCCAACATCATACTCAATGGGCAAAACTAAAGCCATTCCCTCTTAGAACAGGAACAAGACAGGGATGCCCACTCTCACCCCTCCTGTTTGACATTGTACTGGAAGTACTCGCCATTGCAATTAGATAAGAAGAGGAAATAAAAGCATCCAAATCGGAAAAGAAGAAGTAAAGTTATCCTTATTTGCAGATGACATGATATTGTACATTAAAAAAACTCCAAAGACTCCATCAAAGAACTAATAGACTTAATAAATGAATTTGGCAATGTAGCTAGATACAAAATTAACACCAGGAAATCGATGGCATTTCTGTACACCAACAATGAATTTACAGAAACAGAGACCAAAAAAGCAATCGCATTTACCATCGAACCAAGAAAATTAAGATACCTGGGAATAAATTTAACTAAGGAGGTAAAAGACATCTATACGGAAAACTACACAACACTGAAAAAAGAGAGAGAGGAAGATGTAAACAGATAGAAGAACATACCATGTTCATGGATTGGTAGAATCAACATCATCAAAATGTCTATACTTCCCAAAGCAATTTATAGGTTCAATGCACTCCCCATTAAAATACCAAAGGCATATTTCACTGACCTAGAAAGAACTCTCCAAAAATTCATTTGGAACAATAAAAGACCTCGAATAGCATCAGCAAACCTGAGAAAGAAGAGTAAAGTAGGTGGAATCTCAATACCAGATTTCAAGCTGTATTACAAAGCCACTGTTCTCAAAACAGCCTGGTACTGGCACAAGATCAGATGTATAGATCAATGGAATATATTAGAGAATCCAGATATCAACCCAAATCACTATGCTCAATTAATATTTGACAAAGGAGGCACGAGCCAACAATGTTGTCAAGACAGTCTCTTCAATAAATGGTGTTGGGGTAATTGGAGAGATACATGCAAAAGAATGAATCTAGATCACCAACTTACACCATACACAAAAATAAACTCAAAATGGATATAGGACTTAAAAGTAAGACGGGAAACCATAAAAATACTAGAGGGATCCACAGGCAGCAAAATCTCAAACATATGCCTAAAGAACTTTTTCACTGATACTAACCATAGGGCAATGGAAGCTAAAGAGAAAATGAACTAATGGGACTACATCAAAATAAAAAGCTTTTTTACAGCAAAAGAAACCATCAACAAAACAACAAGAAAACCACTGTAAGGGAGAACATATTTGCAAATGGTATCACTGATAAAGGTTTAATCTCCAACATCTACAGACAGCTTATACAACTCAATAAAAGGAAAATAAATGAGCCAATTAAAAAAAATGGGCAATGGACCTAAATAGAATCCTCTCAAAACAAGACAGAAGGAAGGCCAAGAGGCACATGAAAACATGCACAAAGTCACTAATTATCCCAGAGACGCAAATCAAAACGACAATGCGGTACCATCTCACACCTGTCAGAATGGCCAACATCAACAAATCAACAAACCACAAATGTTCGCGAGGTTGCGGAGAAAAAGGAACCCTCGTGCACTGCTGGTGGGAATGCAGACTGGTGCAACCACTGTGGAGAACAGTATGAATCTTCCTCAAAACACTGAAAATGGAACTCCCATTTGACGCAGTAATCCCACTCCTAGGAATATATCCCAAGAAACTAGAAACACCAATCAGAAAGGATATATGCATCATCCCTATGTTCATAGCAGCACAATTTACAATAGCTAAGACTTGGAAACAGCCTAGGTGCCCGTCATCGCATGATTGGATCAGAAAACCATGGTAGATCTACACAATGGAATACTATGGTGCCATAAAAAAGAAGGAATTCTCATCATTTGCAGCAACCTGGATGGTATTGGAGAATAACTTGCTGAGTGAAATAAGCCAGTCAATGAAAGAGAAGCACCACATGACCTCATTCATTTATGGATAATAAAGAACATTATAAACTAATAAACAGTAAGGTAGATATAGTGACAGTAAAGCAACAAGCAGAGTGTCAAATGACAGCGGGGAGGGCAGGGAGATCTGGGGGATATAAGAGATCAAACGAACGACTGGTATGCATGCATATAAGTACAACCAATGGACACAAATCTCTGGGGATGGAGGGCATGTATGAGAGGTGTGTGTGTGGTGGTGGGGGGTGGTAAGCTATGTACACATATAATACCTTAATTTAAAAAAATGTGATAAATAATATTCAAAAATGAATAAAATAAAATAAACAAAGAGAATAAATAATGAAACCATGAGAAGAAAGATTCTATAGAACAAATATAAATAAACTCTATTCCCTCTGTTAAGAGACTCTGGCTATCTATCTTCAATCAGAAAGAAAAAGCTGCGATGTAACAACATAAGGGTCCGTGTTAGATACGTATCATATATACAAGCCTTTGGGCCATGCAGTCCTCTATATAAGCTTAGAAACATTTAATAGTCTATTACAAAGAGAATGATATTGTTAAGAGAACTCTGAAGAGAATAAGTCTCAAACGGGATGATAGCCTTACTTTTACTATCTGATGTTTACTTTTATAAAGAGGAGAAGAAACACATGAACTTGACGCTTACTTTAATAGGAGAACCAACAAATACTGAACCCCTGTGATAGTCAAGTGCCTTTATATTATCTCATTGCAAAGCTTGAAGTACTTGGTGTTATCAAGATTTTAAAGATGAGGAGCTAGAAACTTGATGAGCTTAAGTGAATCTCTCAAGAACATTCCTCAAGAACTGAATCCATATTTACACCCAAGCTCTATACCACACCCTTGTTTACCACTAACCCACTAAGATCTTGAACAATTGCAAGAGTTGTATAGTCCATTTTAGCTGTGAGCTTCCAAAAAGTCACATCAGTAAGATAAATACATGATCAGTTGTAATTCTCTAATTTTTAATAAATAGATATTTATTCAGTATCTCCTCTGTGTGTACCATGCACTATCATTACAAGGGAGCTAAAACAGACAGCTCCAGTATAAGACAAAGGTTCCCACAGAGTGGGAATAGAACTGGAGTTGTAGTTCAGTACTCAGTTATGTCCACTGATATTATTCACTGCAGTTGCAGATGTGAAGCAGGGCTTACATACACAACTTCACCATTTCATAGCCTCGAAACAAACCTTAAAACTCAAATTTGGCCCAAACCGGTTTGGCCCAATGGATAGGGCATCAGCCTGAGGACTGAAAGTTCCCAGGTTCAATTCTGGTCAAGGGCATGTACTTTGATTGTGGGCACATCCCCAGTAGGAGGTGTGGAGGAGGCAGCTGATAGAGGTTTCTGTCTCATCAGTGTTTCTGACTCTCTATCCCTCTCCCTTCCTCTCTGCAAAAAATCAATAAAGTATATTTAAAAAGACAAAATTCCAATTTGGGGATTAAGTAATACATGATAGTTGGAATAAAGACTAAAACGGATAGTAGTTTAAAATGCACCATCTGAAGAGAATAAATCTCAAATGGAATGATAGCCTTACTTTTAGTGTGTGCCCTTTAATTGGTAGTATGGGTTGCTCTTTCATGCTATCTCTCCTGTGTTAGAGACTCAGAGAGTTTTCCTTCTGTTGCTCTTCCATCCTTAAAATACTGCCCCTCATCCAAGGAGCAAAAGGCAGTTCACAACCACATCTACACTCAGCCCTGGAAAGGGGAAAAGAGAAATAGGGAGAATTTACAGTTAGGTCTTAATACCTTTACCTTCCACTTTTTATCATGCCCTAAGGTCACAATTCCAACAAAAAAATAGCAGACCTTTGAATAAATCTTATTAAAGAGGTAAAAGATGTGTACCTCAAAAACTATAGCACATTGAAAAAAGAATTAGAGGAAGATACAAACAAATGGATGAATATACCTGCACATGGATTGGAAGAATTAATATCATTACAATCTCCATATTGCCCAAAGTAATCTACAGATTCCAGTATTTCTTATCTTGATAAATGGCACCAATGGTTTAAGCATCAGTTTTTAACACCAGTGTATCCAATATTTTAACAATTGCTGCTAATTCCATCATCTAAATATATCTTTACTCTCCAATCCTATATATAAAAAAGGCTAATATGGAAATAGACCCAATGGTGGAACCACTGAAAAACTGAACTGGTCAGTGATGACATGCGATGACCACCCGGGGGCGTGTGTGGAACATGGAGGGTGTGGGCCTCAGCAGGATGGTGGAGCAGGTGAGTAGGGGCCGCAGAACAAGGTGGGGCGCCAGTAGCTGTCATTGGGATGAGTCTCTGGTGGTCACTGAAAATTCTTTGCTTCCAGGTGCTGCAGTCCTCCTGCCTGACACTCACACCTGTTGGCAGCGCTGGAGTTGCTCATCCCACAGCTGGCACTGGAGTGGGCCCTTGCTCTCGGCTGCAGGCCCTGATGAACCCTGAGGGCTTTTCCACCTCCCCCTGCTCCTGAGGGGCGATTGGGGCTGCAGCCGCCGCTCACACCCCCTGCTGGTGCCAGCCCAATCACTCTGCTCCACACTATCAGCGGGTTTGTGTGAACAGGGTTGGGCCGGCACTATCAGCAAGTGGAAGGAGCAGCATAAGGAAGGGGCTCCTGGCAGGAGGGGGCTGCCACAGAAAGGGGACCAGGGGCTGTGGTGGGAGGGGTCGGGCTGGGGTGGGAGAATGGACTGAGACCCACTTAGGACCTACTGCAACCTTGTGGCCCACAGTTCCTTTCATGGTGCACACATTTGTGCACTGGGCCCCTACTAGGTATTATATTTATGAATGCTTTGAAATATAATAGATGTGGTTATAGAAGATTGAATGTTAAGGGAAGAGGAGAAATATAATTATGTAGGTCAACATTTTAAAACTCTGATTATGTATGAAAATCAGGAAAGTAGTTTTTTGTACTTTCTAAAAAATATATTTTGTTGATTTTTTACAGAGAGGAATAGAGAGGGATAGTTAGAAACATAGATGAGAGAGAAACATTGACCAGCTGCCTCTTTCACAATGCCTACTGGGGATGTGCCTGCAACCAGGGTACATGCCCTTGACTGGAATCAAACATGGGACTTTTCAGTCCACAGGCCAAAGCTCTATTCACTGAGCCACACAAACGGGTTTCAGAACACCAAAGTAGTTTTTAAAAATACCAATACTTGGTCCCTGGCTGATGTGGCTCAGTTGGTTGAGCTTCGTCCTGTGAGCCAACCAGTTCAATTACCAGTCGGAGCGTCTGGGAAGCAGCTGATTGGCGTCCCCCCCCCCCCTCGCCCTTCATCTCTTTCTAAAATCAATAAAAATTTATTAAAATATTGTTTTAAAATACCAATGCTTGGACAACACTACTTAAGGATTTTATTGCCTTGACCCGAGTTGGACCAGAGGTGTCAGGATTTTCCTTTTCAGAGATCTTAGGGAATTCAGTATACCCAGGGTAGACAACAGCTGACATAAGATCAAGGGAGAAGTTTTTTGTTATGTTATCATTGTTCTATTTTGTTTTGTGATGTGAGCATATGCTTATGTAGTGAGAGTAAAACTGTAGTGAAGAGGGAGGTTGAAGATTCTGGGAGAGGGTGGTAATTGATGGAGCAAGTGCCTGCCAGTGGAAGGGCATGATTTTGGGGCACAGCATTTACCTTGGATAGAAAAATCATCTTTTCTCTGGGATCTGAGGAAAGGAGCTGGAGATATATGGATCCTGAGATGTATATAGACATGAGCAGCAGGCAGGAAGTATAGGAAATTCTTTTGAGATGACTACCCCCTCTCCGCCCCCTCGTCCTGAGATAGGAAACAAGTTTATTAGCTGAGAGTGAGGCTGAAAACTCTTTACAACAAAATCTTGGCAGTGGGTGAGCATGGACTTGTATGCAAGTCTTCTCTCCCAAATGATTTATCATCTTCTTAGCGAAAGAGGAACTCTTCATGTGTGCCCCGGGCGAGCTGTGTGTCCCAGGGGGCCGTGTGTCCCGGGTGAGCCGTGTGTCCCAAAGGGGCCGGGTGTCCCGGGTGAGCTTGGGGTCGGGAGGGGAGAGATTAACTGGAAAAATTATATGCATAGATGCATAGCCCATGGTCAGACAATGGTGTGGTGAACGCTGCGGAGGGGTGAAGGGGAAGAGGAGGAGGTAAATGGGAAAAAAACACATGCAAACAAAAGAAAATTTAAAAAAAAAGAAAAAACATAAAAAAGCTATATGCTCATTTGGGCACAATTAGGCACACATAATTGATGTAGCATATTTAAAAAAAAAGGATTGCCTGAATCTCTGTTTTTGAGCTTGTCTTTTCCCTTGACAGTTTTACATTAAACGTCTTATTTTTGAGTCCGTATTTATGTAGCTGAAAGAGATTATGCTATGAACATATTCAATCCTACTGGTATTATTTCTTAAGTAACTATTAATTCAATTTTTACAAACAGATATAGTTAACTCTTACACTGGCAACTTTCTTTGAAAGTTTCTCTCTTTTCCTTCCTGAGTTTATTGTAATCTCTGACTGTAACTTGTAAACATCTGCTTAGAATTGAGGAAAAGTCCCCCTTTTGGGTCCCAATCAGCTCAGCAGCAAAGACTATGATGTTTAGGAGCCAAGTAGCACAGCAGTAAGGTAAAAGTGAGCAAACAAAGGTGTTCTAGAGGGAGAAGCTCACAGGCTAATCCCTCTAAAGATTCCCTTCACACAAAGCTGAGACTTTGGGAACTATTCAAGGAAAATGATTTCTAGAATAACATACGTGTGATTAAAACACTCAGTGTACTGAAAGGAGGGATTTTTCTTAGATTAGTTTGAAATAGTGTATGCCAGAGGCTCCCCCAAAGTGTCCTCAAGCCTGCCTGCTCCCTCTCTGCCTCCATAAAGGGTAGAACTTGCCCCAACATATTACCCCACCCTTTGTACCTCTGTAGACATTCTTTCATCCAGAGAAGTCTTTTGTGTCACCTGGAAATGGGTATTCAAAATGTAAACATACCTTGCAGCCTTAGTGCAGGTCCAAATTTATTTCGTCCTTAGCAAGTCCCAGTGGAAGGACCAATCACCTTCTTTAACCTTTACAGCCAGGCTCCTACCAGCTGGCTTTTCCTCAGCCTCACTGAGCCACCACGTACCTAGACACGTAGACCTCAGCCCTCCCCTGTCCAATCTTATATGCCCCAAAAGCTGTGTGAAGACAGAACATGACTATTTTTTAAGACATTTTATGAATCACTTTAATTAAGTAGTTGGCCATATTTTGTTACCACAAACTCTTCTGTTAATCCAGTGAACAAAGATTTATTAGACACTTTGTTGCCACTCACTGTGCTAGACTCAGGGAACACTATAGCCATGCTCCCTCCTTCCTGGGAAAGACAGACAGTAAACAAGAATCAGCCCCACTGTGGTCGGTGCTATGAAGATGACAAACGTGATGGCCTGAGTGAGGTAGGTAGCAATGGATGGATGGATCAGGGGTATCTGAACTGAGAACTAAGCAGGAGATATTTGAACTGAGAACTGGAGCATGAGAATAAGTCAGACTTTTCTTTTGTGTGTGTGTGTGTGTGTGTGTGTGTGTGTGTGTGTGTGTATGAGCCCCTACATAATTTTTATTTCTAGTAAAATAAATGTCAACATAATATCCCAAATATTTATTTCTAGTAAAATACCATAATATCCCAAATAAAAGCGTGTGTCTTTTTGTATTTCACAGAGTTTAAGGGCCATGAGACCAAAAAGTGAGAAAAACCACTATGGTTCATCCCCAGCCGGGATTGGTGCACTTGTAGCTCTGACCTCATAAAGTGCCAGTGTGATGGAATTGCAAACCACTCCTATAAATAAGGATTAGAATTTTTTTGGCTTTAACCATGGCACAGGCGTCTGCTCGCAGGCCCACCATGGAGGAGCAGGAGCTTTCTATTGGAGACTATGTACTGGGAAAATCAATAGGGGAGGGATCCTGCGCCAAGGTCCGCTTGGCGCGACACGTTCTCACGGGCATGGAGGTGGTGGTCAAGACCATAGGGAGGTTTGGGATCCCGAAATCCCTCAGGGAAGTGCAGTGTGTGCGCACCCTGCGCCACCCCAACGTGACCCGCCTCCTGGAGGTCATCCTGACCCCGGCCCAGGTCCATCTCGTGCTGGAGCACGTGCGGGGCGGGGACCTCCAGGCGCACCTGGACAGGCGCGGGCGCCTCACCGAGCGGCAGGCCCGCGAGGTGTTCCGCCAGGTGGTCTCGGCCCTGCAGTACTGCCACCAGCGGGGCTTCGCACACCGGGACGTGAAGCCCGAGAACATCCTGCTGGAGCCGGACATGACGGCCAAGCTGGCCGACTTCGGCTTCAGCCACCAGGTTAGCGAGGACCAGAAGCTCAGGACCTTCTGCGGGACCCTGTACTACATGGCCCCCGAGGTCCTGAGGCGGGAGCCCTACGACGGCCGCAAGGCTGACGTGTGGGCGGTGGGGGCCTCGCTGTACAAAGCGGTAACGGGGTGCGTGCCCTTCCCGGGGGACACCTATGGGCACATCCGGGACCGCATTCTGGCCGGGCGGTACGAGCCCCCCCTCGTTATGAGCGGGCCGGGCCGGAGCTTCCTCCAGAAGCTGCTCACGGTGGACCCGGAGCAGCGGCCCACCCTGGAGGAAGCCATGAGGATGCCCTGGCTGAACCTGGGTGACCAGGAGGGCCTGCAGCCCTACAGCGAGCCGCCCTGGGGGGACCTGGACCCCGAGCTGGTGGACCAGATGAAGGGCCTGGGCTTCTCCGAGGCGGCGGTGCGGGACTCGGTGTCCCAAAGGCGCTTCGACCGCGCCATGGGCACCTACGGCATCCTCAGGCTGGCGGCCGAGAGGATGGCCGTGGGCAGGATGCCGGGCCGCACCGTCCGGGTGAGGCCCTACCGGCCCCCGGACACCGGGGCCGCCCCGCCCTCCGGCGGAGAGGCGTCCCGGCCCTCGGAGGGGGGTTCTTCTGAGCCCTCGGTGCCCTCGCTCGGCCAGGGGGTGGGCAGGGCCAGTGCGCCCCCACCCAGCCTGGAGACGGTGCCCTCCTCCCCGCCCTCCCTGGAGTCCCTGTGCCCGCCAGCGCCCCGCGGCCCCGACCTGCTGCCCCCGGGGGGCGGCCCCGCTCCCCGCACGAGCGGCGGCGGCGGAGGCGGAGGCGTTGGCGGCGGAGGCGGAGGCGTTGGCGGCGGAGGCGTTGGCGGCGGAGGCGGAGGCGTTGGCGGCGGAGGCGTTGGCGGCGGAGGCGGAGGCGTTGGCGGCGGAGGCTTTGGCGGCGGAGGCGGTTGCGTGGGCGTCTCTCCGGCCGCGCAGTCGGCGGGGGCGGCCCCTGCCAGGCCCCCCCAAGACGGCAGCTCCGCAGCCCCTCCCGCGGCCACCACCCGGGGGCGGCCGGGCCTGGCCAGACGGGCCTTTCACGCCCTCCTGCGGCTCCTCTGCTGCGGCCTCACCCCCCTTGCAGCGCAGGAGCAGGACGAGTCCACCCCGGCGACCACTGAGAGGTGAGGCCTTGGGGAGGTGTGGACATTGAATGACTTGGGAAAGCGGCTAACGGAGAACTGGACGTCGTTCCCTCTGTCACAGGCCAGGCGGAGCCGCGGGCTCCCGAGTCCCGGGCGGGGGACGGAGCCCCGCGGGCGGGCGGAGCTGGCCTGCAGGCGGTGGAGGTCTCTTGGGCTCCGGCTCTCACAGGTAGGCATCCAGCAGCGCCTTGGAAAGCATCTTTTTTTTTTTTTTAAATTTTGTTTTTATCCAATTTTTTTGGTTCTCTTTTAGTTTTAGTTTTTTATTTTATTTAATTTTTATTTGTTTTTTGGGATTAACCATGCGTCATGACTGGGGAAGACTGCGTGGCGCCCCCTGGAGGTCAAGATGAGAGTCTGCCCTCGTTGTGGGCCCGTTTGTTTGGCAAGGTAAGATGTATGAAGGAAAGCAGTCTATACACCATCTTCAAGTTAGCTGATTACTAAATTAGCTATGTAACATTACTTTTAGAAATTGATTACTAATAGATTATAAATATATCTATGGAAAAGCCTACTTTCATAATTATAAATAAAATTAAGCTTAAAATTTTTACACGTGAATTTCAACATCATATGCTAGTCTGGCCATTATAAGTGAAGAGTTTGAATAGCCTATAAATCAGCCACAAAACTGAACTAAAAAAAGGAGGGGGGCATTTTAGCATGAACTTTGATAATGAAAATATTAAATTTAATTAGATCTAAAACCAGGAATAGTTTAGTTTTGAAAATCATCTTTCTTGAATGAGGCATTAACATGTTTTCTTAATATCAAAAGTCTACTGATTTCTCACTTTATGTTATTAATTCTTAAGTTGATGCAATACAAGTTTACTATAGTATTGTTACTGTTAATGAAAAAAACCATTGAAACCTGTAAAGGAATTTTTGTGAGTTTATTTGAGCCAAACTGTCGACAATTGCCGGGAAGCAGAACCTCAAGGGATTGAGATAATGCTCCGAAGAATGGCGGGTTACATTTCTGTATTTATACATAGAAATCAAAGGAGGGACATAGGTGGGTGACATGAATATTCATTGGTGATGGAGTAAGGAGGCGGGAGAAAGCAAGCCTGTGGGAAAGCCCTGGGATTGGATAAAGAGTAAAACTATGGAGGCTTACTTAGGTGAGTGCAGGAACAATTAACATGATAACGAAGAAATTTGAGGCATCTATTCTGGCGCCCACCACGTCGGGTTGCACCCCAGGGGCTCCAGAGAAAAGGGAAGTTACAAGTTACTCAGACATCTCACAGATAGGTTATCTTAGAGGCGGGAAGGCAGATGTGCTCAGTAAAGATCAAAGCTGATCTTTGTCTGTGAAACATTGGCCTAGAAAATGACTGCCCACTATAACCTGTTGGAAGTAAGATATTTAATTTTCAAACCATCCTTTGTGGTTACTTCAGGTCTCTGAGTCTGCAAGACTGCCACGCAGGCCTTCCCTGAGCTCATCAGGTCAGCAAGTGGCTGTTTTCGGAGGCGTTGGCGGCGGAGGCGTTGGCGGCAGAGGCGTTGGCAGCGGAGGCCTTGGCGGTGGAGGCGGAGGAGGAGGCGTTGGCGGCGATGGCGGTCCCGTGGGCGTCTCTCCGGCCACGCAGTCGGCGGGGGCGGCCCCTGCCAGGCCCCCCCAAGACGGCAGCTCCGCAGCCCCTCCCGCGGCCACCACCCGGGGGCGGCCGGGCCTGGCCAGATGGGCCTTTCACGCCCTCCTGCGGCTCCTCTGCTGCGGCCTCACCCCCCGTGCAGCGCAGGAGCAGGACGAGACCACCCCGGCGACCACTGAGAGGTGAGGCCCTGGGGAGGTGTGGACATTGAATGACTTTGGAAAGCAGCTAACGGAGAACTGGACGTCGTTCCCTCTGTCACAGGCCAGGCGGAGCCGCGGGCTCCCGAGTCCCGGGCGGGGGATGGAGCCCCGCGGGCGGGCGGAGCTGGCCTGCAGGCAGTGGAGGTCTCTTGGGCTCCAGCTCTCACAGGTAGGCATCCAGCAGCGCCTTGGAAAGCACCTTTTTTTTTTTTTTTTAAATTTTGTTTTTATCCAATTTTTTTGGTTCTCTTTTAGTTTTAGTTTTTTATTTTATTTAATTTTTATTTGTTTTTTGGGATTAACCATGCGTCATGACTGGGGAAGACTGCGTGGCGCCCTTGGAGGTCAAGATGAGAGTCTGCCCTCGTTGTGGGCCCATTTGTTTGGCAAGGTAAGATGTATGAAGGAAAGCAGTCTATACACCATCTTCAAGTTAGCTGATTACTAAATTAGCTATGTAACATTACTTTTAGAAATTGATTACTAATAGATTATAAATATATATATGGAAAAGCCTACTTTCATAATTATAAATAAAATTAAGCTTAAATTTTTTACACGTGAATTTCAACATCATATGCTAGTCTGGCCATTATAAGTGAAGAGTTTGAATAGCCTATAAATCAGCCACAAAACTGAACTAAAAAAAGGAGGGGGGCATTTTAGCATGAACTTTGATAATGAAAATATTAAATTTAATTAGATCTAAAACCAGGAATAGTTTAGTTTTGAAAATCCTCTTTCTTGAATGAGGTATTAACATGTTTTCTTAATATCAAAAGTCTACTGGTTTCTCACTTTATGTTATTAATTCTTAAGTTGATGCAATACAAGTTTACCATAGTATTGTTACCAAGCAATAGAGTCTATTTCCTTTCAAAGAATCAATTAAATGTTTGCCCTTAGCTTACTGTATGTCAGATATCTTTTGCAATTATGCATAGCCACTTCCTTTTGGAATTTAATTCTTTGTTTGCAAACTTAAAAAACAATAAAAATTAGAAATACGTTACTAACCAAAATTAACTTTCACATTTGTATTCTATGTATTTGTTCCACACAAAAATCTTTTATTAATTTTAAGTAAAAATTAAATCACATGGTTTGTACATAAAATTAAAATTTAATATTAAAACAGTGAGAGTCACGTCAATATTTTACACTAAAACATAATTAGAAAATAAGTTTCCTAATTTCTCACTCTACTAACTCATTCATTTAGACGATTTTTTAAAATTTTTTTTAAAACTAAATCTTTATTCATATTATTACAAATGTTCCTCATCCCCCCCCCCAATTTCTCCCCTACACCAAGTTTCCATTCAATTCTCTGCCCTTTCCCCACCCCCTATTGTCCTCATCCATAGGTGCAGTTTATGTTCAGTCCCTTCCCGCCCCGCTCCTATCCCCATTTCCCCGAGAATCATCAGTCCACTCCCCTTCCATACCTCTGATTCTATTATATTCACCAGTTAATATTGTTCATCATGATTTTTACTTCCCTTGGTTTTTGGACTCACTTGTTGATAGTTACCTGTTTGTTCATAATTTTTATCTTTATTTTCTTCCTCTTCCTAAAGAACCCCTTTTAGCAATTCATATAATTCTGGCTTAGCAGTGATGAATTCTTTTAGCTTAAATTTATTTGTGAAGGTCTTTATCTGACCTTCGATTCTGAGTGATAGCTTTGCTGGGTAGAGTATTTTTGGCTGTAGGTTCTTGTTATTCATCACCTTGAATATTTCTTGCCATTCCCGTCTGGCCTGCATGGTTTCTGTTGAGAAATCAGCTGACAGTCGTATGGGTGCCCCTTTATAGGTAACTACCTGCTTTTGTCTTGCTGCTTTTAATATTCTCTCTTTGTCTTTAGCTCTTGGAATTTTAATTATGAGGTGTCTTGGTGTGGTCCTGTTTGGATTCCTTTTGTTTGGGGTTCTGTGTGCTTCCTGTACGTGTAAGTCTATTTCTTTCCCCAGGTGGGGGAAGTTTTCTGTCACTATTTCTTTCAATATGTTTTCGGTATCTTGCTCTCTGTCATCTTCTGGGATGCCCATAATTCTGATGTTGGTTCGCTTGAAGTTGTCCCAGAGGTCTCTTACATTATCTTCAACTTTCTGAATTCTCTTGTCTTCTTGCTTCTGCGGAGGAGTGTCTTCTGGCTCTTTGTGTTCCAAATATTGGACTTGATTCTTGCAATCTTCCAATCTGTTTTTAGGACTCTGTATAATATTTTTTATTTCAGAGAATGTATTCTTTATTTCTAGTTGATCCCTTTTCATATCCTCATAGGTCTCATTTATTTTATCCGCCTTTTCTAAGAGATTGTTGAACAACCTTATAAGCGTGGCTTTGAACTCTATATCCATTCGCTTTTTGTCCTCCATTTCTTTCGTTTGTGATCTGTTTCCTCGTTTCGGCATTTTCGCTGCTTCCCTGAGTTGGTAGGTTGGGAGGATCAGCTGTGTCTATGCCAGGAGACAACCTTGTTCCACTAGACTTGGAAACCTGCAAAAGCCTCTCTGAGTTCAGCTTGGATGGGGCGGAGTTTCAGGGTGGAGGCTACAGCCTTGGCTTCTGGTTAGCCCCGCCTCTGAGGTTCCTGAGTCTCAGTGTACCTCAGTGTCCTTTGGTACTCGCTGCAAGCACCTCTGAGAGAAAGGCGCCCTAGAGCTTTGCCCGCTACCAGACAGTGTAGTCTCTCCCCCAACAAGCCCACAACTGGGGTTCAGAGCAGTTGGAAGTGGGGTTACTAGCAGTCCGGAGCTTTTGTCTCCTTCCTGGTAGGGCGATCTCTCGGCCCAAACAACAGTCTGTCCTCTGTGTGCACAAATGTGCGCGACTCTGGGGATCTGCTTTTCGCCTTTCCCCTGAGCTTCCGCCTTACAGCCCAGATTCCCTCTGTATGAGGCTGGGGCCCGGGGGTCTTGCCCAGGACTGGGGTTCAGTGCAGTCAGACCTGGGGCTCAGCACAGTCCTGAGCTTTTGTCTTCTTCCCGCTGGGGCAATTCAGCAGCTCAGCGAACAGTCCCTCCTCTGCGCGCAAATGTGCGCGACTCCGGAGCTCTGCCTTTCTTGCCGCTCCCCTGAGCTTCCGCCTTACAGCTCAGATTCCCTCTGTGTGAGCCTGGGACCCCAGGGTCTCGCCCAGAACTAGGGTTCAGTGCAGTCGGAGTTGGGGTTCAGCACAGTCCGGAGCTTTTATCTCCTTCCCGCTAGGGAACGCCAGCCAGGCACTCAGCTGCCCCTCCTCTCCCGCTCCATCCTCTCCCCGCAAGCACAGTGTCTCCTTACCTTAGGCTTTTACAGCTCCTCTGGTTTTCCTTCTGGTTTTCTCTTTCCTTATAGTTGTAAAATTCCCAGTCAGTCAACTTTCCTGTAGTTCTGGATAGGGTCCACTCTATATTTTAGTTGTATTTTTTGAAATTGTTGAGTGAGGCTGCAGTTAGGCTTTTACCTCTGCCGCCATCTTGTTGTCTCCATTTAGACGATTTTTGATAGACATTGAGTGATAATCTACTCTTTTTTAAAAAAAAAAAAGAAACTGCTGTCATGGAAGGCAAACAATGTATTCACTTTCCTTTCATTTTTCTGAACCCATAAGTCACTATTCAGGATTAAGTTTTTGTGGAATGAACAAAGGCAATTTAACATTGACTAGATGCAAGTAATAAGTATAGATAGACCAGAAACGATTGAAAGTTCTTTATTAACTACTTTACAAAATTACTTAAATATTAACATCTATCTCATATTAACATGTATCTCATGCTTTGGTTTCTCAGCATAATTCCATCTTGAATCCACCAAAAAAGTTGATTTTGAGATGGATGAGTAAAATAAGGGAAAAAAGAGGAAGGGAGGGAAGGCAAAGGAGGGAGAGAGGGAGGCAGGCAAATCCAAGAAGACAGAGTTCAGAGGTCGAAAGGCTAGGGACTTGAGGGAAGAACGAAAGTTTGGAATAGTCTCTAAAATAAAATAATAGCTGACTAGTACAGTTATTTCCAAAATTATTTTTACCAATAGCCACAATAGAGCAAACAACACAAAATAGGTTACATTCTAATTGGAGCACATGTACATACTTTAGAAGCATGTTTGTTTTTTAAACAATTCTTATCTGGAGCATATATAGTGTAATTATAGTTTCTTTTCTGGCCTATTCTAATATTGTCTATCCTATCCTGTCAATAAAACTTGATAATGAAGAGCCACTAAATTAACCTTTTGATCTGCTAATGGGTTATGATAAACAATTTGAAGATCATTAGACAGGAGCTGTTCAGAAGGATTGCTGGGCAGATGAATAGCTGGAGCTTGGGGACCATTCGGTGGAGAAGGACAGGATTTGGATTCAGGATGTCTGAATTATGATCCTGCCCCGTTACTTATTCATGTAATGGCTATGGACAGTTAAGTAACCTCTTCAACCCTCAGTGTTCTCATCTATACAATGACTCCCATGACCTTTAACCTTTTAAGTGACCCTGAAGAGTATCCATTATACAAATGTCTTCTAGTGCCTGCCTTGTCCTAGCTACTTAATACTTGGAAGCTAATGATAGTGATGATGATGATGATGATGATGATGATGATGACATGAAGATATACTGAAATATATTGATTAATGCATATCTATCACAAGTATTAAAAATTGAAATGGCCCATCCGGCACGGTTCAGTGATTGAGCATTGACCTATGAACCAGGAGATCATGTTTTGATTCCAGGTCAGGGCACATGGCTCAATCCCCAGTTGGGAGCGTGCAGGAGGCAGCCAACTAGTGATTTCCTTTCATCATTGATTTTCTGTTTCTTTTTCCCTCTCCCTTCCTCTTTGAAATCCATAAAATATATTTTAAAAATTTAAATTTTGATTATACATGCCATAATTATCCAATATTACATGTTATTATTGCAAAACATGGTTCTCTCCGCTAAAATTAACAACTCTGTTAATGAATAGAAACCAGCCTTATGTTTCCCTCATATATAGACTTAGGCTGTTCTCTTGTATTTTAATCTCTGAATATTCAAGCTGATTATATGCATTTTTCCATTAATCATTTCTATTACGATGAGTTTTTCTGTGAAGTTTCTCGGTTCAGGAAGGTAAGCCAGCTTATTCCATGTAACTCTTCCCTTAGAGAATTAAAAGTCTAGTAATAGACCTTGTAGTCAAACATTGTTCTTAAATATATGTTACAGACATGATAAGGTGGGATGAACATTTGTTAAACTAAAATGTATATATAGAACAATGTTGGATTGTTATGACATTAAAGAACCCACAATTTGTATTAGCATATTAGCCTCTGTAATTTTCTTGTATTAATTCTGTGATTTATTGTGAAGGATGATGGAAGATGATGATGCAGCAAAGATCAATGAAGAAATAGAAGCTGAATTGGACAAAATCAGCATTTCTTCTTTGGAAAAAGATGATGTAGATACTGATTCACTCTCAGAAACCCAGAGTGATGACAGTAATGCCGTAAGTGTTAAGTTTTGGACTTTTGAGCCCTTTAACTGGAGGGAACTTTCCAGGAGATATTTTACTTTCTCAATGTGTTTTGTGTATTTATCTCATGTTTAACCTTAGGATCATCTTTAAACAGTGTAAATTGATAGATATTTAAATATAAAAGTTTATTGAAGATAAAAATCATCCGCATTCTATATGTGTATTTTTGGGGTAAAATTGGGATTATACCATGTGATGTGTATTCTAGAAGCCCGATGCATGAAATTGGTGCAAGAGTACGCCTTCCCACCAGGTGCCTGCCTCCCGCCCTCGCAGCAGTGGCAGCTGCAACCCCAGCTTTGTCCTGGAAGGATGTCCAATCTAATTAGGATATTACACTTTTATTATTATAGATATTTGTATCCTGCTTGTTAACATTAATCATGAACATTCTAATATGAAAATATATGGATGGAAGCAAACTTTATGTGAAAACTTTAGATCAATAGAGGTAATGCTTTTAAAAAAACAAAAAACAAACATGCTATCTTTTCACTTGTATATTTATTTCAATGTTTATATGCTTTAAAAATCTGTTTATGATTCCTTTATTTTACCTCAAAATTATTAATCCAATACAAATTGATGTTATAAAATGAAGATCTAATTTGAAATTTTCTTGAACATACTTAGCTAATGTTTCTAGTGTCACTTGTTGAATAATCCAACTTTTCTCATTTGATTTATTTTATCTCCTTATACATTTAGTGTTTTACATATGATCTATCCAAGATTATCTTATATTTTCTATTACTGTTAATGTTTACTGTAGTATAGTTTTATATTTTTTAATTTCAAATGAGTCCAATATTCTGTTTTGCAATTTCAAAATTTTCTCACTTACCAAGTTTCAAAAATAACTGTATTCTCAATTTTAATTAGGATTTCATAACCTACATATAATATTTGAGAAAATTTAAAATTTTTACATTTTTATGTCTTTTAAATCACACTGAATTTAAATGAAGATAAATGTTCTGATATTATTCATGTAATTATGAAATTCAATAGATATAATTCATAACACCTGAAAATGGAAAGCAAATTTTCACCATATATATTTGTTTGAAATATGCCATTTTTTTGCAGTTTTTATTTTATTTATTAAAACATTTTAATGTTTGCAGGTGTCCCCTTTGCCCCTTCCCCCTCCCCCGTTTCCTGCTCCCTTGGGCTTCACCACAATATTGTCAGTGTCCACAGGGTAAGCACACATGTTCTTCAGCTAAAGCTTTCACCTTCTTTATCCAGTCACCCTCCTCCCCTACCCTTGGACACCATCCAGTCTGTCCACGTATCCAAGCTTCTGGTGCCAATTTGTACATCAGTTTATTTTATTCATTAGAGTCCACATATTAGTGAGATGACATGGTATTTGTCTTTCTCTGACTCGATTATATTGCTTAGCATAATATTCTCCAGGTCCATCCATTCTGTCACAAAGGGTAAACGTTCCTCCTTTTTAGAGCAACATAGTATTTCATTGTATAAATGTACCACAGATCTTTATCTGCTCATCTTGGCTATTGTAAATAATGCTGCTGTAAACAGGGATGCATATATCCTTTCTGATTGGTGTTTTGGGATTCTTAGGATATATTCCCAGAAGTGGGATCACTGGGTCAAACAGCAGTACCATTTTTAATTTTTTGAGGAAACTCCATACTGTTGTCCACAATGGCTGCACCGGTCTGCATTCCCACCACCAGTGCGCGATGGTTTCCTTTCCTCCACATCCTCACCAGCACTTGTCATTTGTTGCTTTCTGGATGATAGCTATTCTGACAGGTGTGAGATGAATTATGCTCTTTATAGCCTTTTAATTCATCTATGCACTTTCTCACATTTTTTAATGTGGAATGAAGGAGGGGATATTTGATACATAGTTTTAATGAAAAATTTTATACTTCCTTTCATTATTGAATTTTCAGGACTTAGTTGAATTACCGGAGTCAGTTCTTCACTGTATTAACATCATAAAGAATAAGAGTAAAACTGCTGAAGAGCTCACTCTTCAGGACTTAAAAGAAACTGATGTTTTAAGTAAGTACAGTTTTTTATCTGTTTGAAAGATATTATTTTTGTGAGAATAATTAATCTAAAATGTAGGAAATTAAACTGTTTAATGTATGTATTTCTTCTTTCATGCATACATTTAGTCTCTACTATAATATATATAGTATATTGGACTGCTCAATTTAGTTCATTTGTTTTTCTTACTAACCTTCCTTATATCTCCAATAAATACTAATCAAAAATATTTGTTTAACCAGCCTTAATTAAAACCAGACATTCTATTACTTTACATTAAAGAAAACTAATAAAAAAATAATAAAGAAAACTCATCACAGTACTATTTAAAAAGTATCAGTTTATATATCTTTTTGGAGAAAAGTATAATTTATATAAAAAGCCTAATGTTTATTTTCTTCAACTGATCAAATTTACTCCTGGGAATTATTCTACCTCATAAAATTGTAATATGCAAATTAACCATCACTCCACCTTGCCCACCAGCCAATCAGAGCAAATATGCAAATAAACCCAACCAAGGTGGCTACAGCCACAGAGAGCAGGAAGGAGGGTTGGATTTCCCAGGCAATGAAAGAAGCCAAGCTTTCTGCCTGCCCTTGCTGGCCTAAGCCTCCACTCAAGGCTACAAAGTTTCAATTATACCGTGTTTCCCTGAAAATAAGACATACTCTGAAAATAAGACCTACTTCATGGAAACATAATACATCCCCTGAAAATAAGACCTAGTGCATCTTTGGGAGCATAAATTAATACAAGACACTGTCTTATTTTCGGGGAAACAGGGTAGAAGGTAAACAAATTCAAAGAAAAATGGCTGCTGGCCATGGAGCAAGCAAGCGGCTTGGCTATGCTCCAGGCTACAAAGTTTCAATTGTAGAAGGTAAATAAATCCCAGATACCAGGGCCTCCGCTTGGGTCACCAGGGGACATGGCTGGCCTGCAAACCACCAGAGGCCCCTCACCCAGGCCGCCCTACACCCCAAGAGTACCCCCACCGTGATCCAGGGCACCCTTCAGGGCAAACCATCTGGTCTCCACCTGTCCACTAGGCCTCTATCCTATATAATAAAAGAGTAATATGCAGATTGACCATCACTCCAACGCAAAATATGGCTACTCCCATGTGGTCAAAGATCCTGCCCCTATGTGGACACAAGATGGCCACCACAAGATGGATAGCAGGGGAGGGCAGTTGGGAGGCACCATGCCTACAAGGGAGGGCAGTTGAGAGGGACCAGGTCTGCAAGGGAGGGCAGTTGGAGGTGATCAACCCTGCAGGGGAGGGCAGTTAGGGGTGACCAGGCCAGCAGAGGAGGGAAGTTGGAGGCAAACATGCTGGCAGGGGAGCAGTTAGGCATCAATCAGGCTGGCAGGGGAGTGGGTAGGGGGTGATCATGCTGGCAGGCAGAAGGTTAGGGGCAATCAGGAAGGCAGGCAGGTGAGCAGTTGTGAGCCAGCAGTCCTGGGTTGTGAGAGGGATGTCAGACTGCCTGTTTAGACCCAATCCAGGTGGGATAGTCAGATATCTCTCAAGGGGTCCCAGATTGGAGAGGGTGCAGGCTGAGCTGAGGGACATATTCCCCCCCTCCCCCCCCCCGGTACCCTGGTCTCGTGCACGAATTTTGCACTGGGCCTCTAGTTTCAAGAATAATTAAATAATAAAAGATTTCATTAGAATTAATCATGGCTTCATTTATAATGAAAAATTATAACCATTTGTATTAGGCAAATATTTAATGACATAAAAATTTATGATACATTATTTAAGTTGTTATAATTATATATTATTTAAATTGTTTTATAATAGAACCAAAAGGATGTATTGATGGATTGGTGTGAAAGAAAGAGAAAAAAATGGCTCCAAGATTTTTGTCTTGAGCATCTGTATGAATGGATATGTAAAGACTTGTTATATACTATAGATGCTTCAAATTTTGGCAGTAATTATTTATAGTTGAGTTATGAGAGATTTTGATGGTATGATCATTTATTTTTACTAAGGTTTATACAATGAAAATAAAAGTATATTGCCAATTTATATAGCTTAATTATGAAAAAAGCCAAAGGTAACAATTATAGAAAACTAGAGGCCCATTGCATGAAGAGATGTGTGCAATAGGCCTTCCTTCCCTTGGCTTCCAGCACTGGTTTTCCTCTGGCACCTGGGACCCAGGCTTTCACTCCATCTGGAATCTGCCTTTTTTGTCTTTGCTGCAGGCACCAGCTAGAGTCTGCTGTCTTCCTCTTTGTTGTAGACTCCGGCTAGATTCTGCCATCTTCGTCTTCACTGCAGACTCCAGAGTCTGCGATCTTTGTCTTCACTATATCCAGCTGCTCCTGTAGATCCCTTTGCCCCCTGCCCTCCCTCTCATAGTAGGAGTCCTGCCCCACTGGCCACTGTGTGCCTGGAGCAGCTGGGCAGCCGCCATCTTTCTCCTCCTAATTTGTATATTCCCTCCTGATTGCCTGGTGGGCGTAGTAAAGTGATGGTTAATTTGCATGTTTCTCTTTTAGTGGTTTAGATTAGTTATATGAAAGTTTATAAAACTACAATTATGGTAGTGGTTTAGAAAATTATGAGAGGATCTCCTATGCAGCTCTAGTCAAATAGTTTTAATGAATAATTTTCCAAGAAAATTAAAATTATCAATATTGATTGATAAAAAATAGAAATATTTTTACATCAATAATTTGGCAAGATGGTGAAAATGGATTTCTTTTCAGATGTCTTTAGAAACTAGAAGTAATTTTGCAATAGAATTATTAACAAACTATCAAGGAGCAAAAATCTGTAGGCTATATACTAATTTAGTTATAAAAAGGTACATATTTAAAAAATACAATTGTATAGTCATAACACATACAATAGGAACCAGAGTCTAACTCAATTCATGAAGATGAATGTATTGATTAGAGCTCCCAGTAGTAGACATCAGAAGCCATTGAGGGTTTTTGTGTATGTGTTTGTTTTTATGGGTTTGAGCAAATGTTCTGGATATTACTGCAAAACAAACTTGGTGATTTAAAATAATTTTTTATTATCTTTTATGATTTTGTAGGTTGACTGGTTTTGGCCAAGCAATTCTCACTTGGTCATCTTATACATTTGGCATCAGATGTTGAGTAAGACTGCAGTCACCTGAAATCTTTACTGGATTGTAGTTCCAAGATGGCTCACTCATATCTGGCAGTTTAATTATTGGCTGGGTGTTCAGTGGGTGCTATCAGCAGGAGGCACCTGCATGTGGTTGGTCCCTATGGCCTGCATGGCACCTGCATGGTGAGAAGTACCATATCTGAAACAAAATACGAAGAGACTAAGGTGGGGGACCTTGTAAGGTTTCTTTATGACCTTTTCTCAGATCATGTAACATCATTCCTACCAGTCCTGATGGTTACACAGGGTTAGTCTAGCTTCTGTGCAAGAGGATCTATGCAGAGTGTGCATACCAAGAAATGTGGGAGAAGAGTCTTTGGAGATTTGTTAGGACAGTAAGTAACAGACTGCTAAAAGATCTTAAGAAACACTGTAGACTGAATATCCAACATGTACAAAATATACACACACACACACTGCAGTACCTGTCTGCTGCAGGAGCCTGCTATCAGATATAATTAAAATAAGTAAGAGACATTTATTATCTACTATGCACTCCCTCTCTCCAAACCAAAGCTCCCTCTATCTATCATGGTTGGGCCAAAAAATGTTAAAATATGGCACCCTGCCTCTCTTCACACATAATATTTTATAAAATAAATAATTACAATTGATAGAACATAAGTCACCCTAGAAACAGATATATCAATTGATAGAACGTAAGTCACCCTTAGAAACCTAGTAGTGTAAAGGGGATCTAAAGAATGTTATTTTTTTCTCTACAGCCCCTCACACAAGAAAGCATGCCAGCAAGATTGTGCATAGTTGTTGAAGATGAAAATCTATTTCTGACAAAATAATTGTGAATGGAAAGTTAACCAGTAGAATGATTAACTTAAAAAATAGTTTTACTGACAGGAAACATTACCATGATCTATCACATTAAATGAATAAGGAAAAGGAACATAACTACATCTACACAGATAATACAAAGACTTGATAAAATAAAGCAAAAACTCACAAACTCAAGAAAGTTTACTTCAGTTACATGTTAGTAATTATAATCTTTCAAACTAGTACTTTTATAGAAGTGGTTTCAATATCTTGTGTAAAATTATATTGCTAGTTGTACTATTAGAGTTATACTATTCTTGATTTCTAATCAAGATATCATTACAATATTAAACAAGACATTATTACGTGTATGTGGAGAATAAACTTTAGTCTAGAGTATAAAAGAGGATACAAAATTAGTGATATAAAAATTTGTTACATTTTAGAGTAATAATTATAGATTTCCTCTCTTTATTCTTCATTGCTTTTCAGTGTTTTTGAGTTACTGATCAATAATATGCTATGATAGAATTTGAGATTAAAGGATGTTGGAAGGCTTGAAATTTTAAGCCTTTGTTGTTGTTCCTTACTCTAGTATTTAAAGTTATAATTTTTTTTTTCTCTAGGCTACACTTATGGAGCATTTTCTAATAATTGTATGCGCTTAAGGGTAGAATTATCACCTGTACATAAAGAAAACTCAGATCAATTGATGAAGGTATATGCTCAACTTTCAACTAAAATTGCTCATTATTACCTTTCCTCTTAGGACAGATGATATTCACTGGTTTCACTGATTTAAAAATTAAATAGTATTTAAGCAAATAATTTTTAGTTTTATATTTTCCTTGGCATATAAAATAAAACAACTCAAATTTCAATATTTAAAAATATAAAAAATTGAAATTTGGGAAAAAAATGAAACATCACTAATTGGGAATTTTATATGTATGTAGATTAAAGAGTAGAATGATATTGATTCCCCCCTCCCAAAACTCTAACCCCCCAAAAATGAATATACTCTAGTGTTTATTGCCTTGCTTAGGAATGTAACATATTCCAGCAGAGATTTTAAATACTATATAGAAAATTTCAACTTAGAACATCTTATGTTAGTTTTTCTTTAAAGATATAAGGGAATACTCCTAAAATATAAGAGTAAAGGAGAATTAGCATTTTTGGTTAAAATTTCCACAAATCAATTCTACAGTTTCAATATCTTGAATTCATTTTTTTAAACTCTCATTTTATGTAACTTTATTCTCCAGAAGATGTTTAAAATAATATAAAAATTATATGTATTTTCTTAATTGCTGTTTTGATAACACTAAAGCTTGAAATATTAACTTAGAATTATCATACCGGTATTTCATTGGAATAGATAATATTTTTTTTCATCTAGAGTCTGATGGAATCTAATTATAGAAAATTATTCATCAGAATTATATCATATAATTCATATTAAAGTAGGTACTAGTCCTAGTTTTTAAACATATTGGATAGAACAGAAATTTGTACATGTGAAAAATCACTACAGATAAGAAAGATAGAAATGTATTAGGAGGTAAACAAATATTAGTAAAAACATTTTAAAATTATTATCAAGCAGTTTAGGAAATTGCTGTGGATTAATATAGAGTGACTAGAGTTCTAAAAATTATAAGGTTAAAATAGAGTCAGCTTGCATGGGAAAAACATTATTCACCATGAAGATAATGATTATGAATGTGCTTTAGAATTGTATTTCAGGAGGGTTTGAAATAAACACAGTTATAGCTATAAATTAACAAATAACAAGTGCTGGTGAGGATGCGGAGAAAAAGGAACCCTAGGTCCCTGCTGGTGGAATGCAGACTGGTGCAGTCACTGTGGAAAACAGTGAGGATTTTCCTCAAAAAATTAAAAATGGAACTCTCACTTGATCCAGTGATCTCATTTCTAGGAATATATTCTTTTTTTTTAAATATTTTTTATTGATATTCTACAGAGAGGAACGGAGAGAGATAGAGAGCTAGAAACGTCGATGAGAGAGAAACATCGACCAGCTGCCCCTTGCACACCCCCTACTGGGGATGTGCCCGCAGCCAAGGTACATGCCCTTGACCAGAATCGAACCTGGGACCCTTCAGTCTGCAGACCGATGCTCTACCACTGAGCCAAACCGGTTTCGGCTAGGAATATATTCTAAGAATCCCAAAACACCAATCAGAAAGAATGTATGCACCCTTATGTTCATAGCAGCATAATTTACAAGAGGTAAGACCTGGAAACAGCCCAAGTGCTCATCAGGAGATGAATGGATAAAAAGGCTGTGGTACAATTACACCACTGAACACTATCAGCAGTACAAAAGAAGAATCTCTCACCCTTTGAGGCAACCTGGAGCGATCTGGAGAGTAATATACTAAAGTGAAATAAGTGAGTCAGAGAAAGACAAGTATCACATAATCTCACTTATATATAGAATCAAATGAAGAAAATACACTGATGAATAAAACAGATCCAGAGACATTGAAACATGCAACAGACTGACATATTTCAGAAGGGCGGGGGAAGGGAGATGGGAAGAGATTAAACAAAGAATTTATATGTATATATGCATAGCTGATGGGCAAAAAATGCTGTGGGGACTGTCTGGGGAGCGGGCAGGAGTGGGATGGAGGGGATCAGTGGGCAGGGCAGGGGAGGGAAAGGGGATATTTGTAATACTTTGAAAAATAATGTTTATAAAAAAAACTTGTAGCTATGTGTATAGACACATTTTCTATATTATTAAACTGATAGCTTGATGCTCTATTTTGATTCTCTTTAATCACTGGCATTCTTTTAACCTGTTAGATATTATCTGAAATAGAAAAAGAAGAATTTCTGAGAAGTAAAACCCATCATGACCGTCCTAATTCTGTTCCAGAGCCTGGTCCTTATGAACATGTGGATGAACATATTTTGCTAGGTGGACAAAACTCAATAATTATTTTTGATAATTTTTATCTAATTATAGTTATCTTAGGAAATGTATCTTTTCTTTTGACAGTTAGGAAAATACAATCATATATAATTATGTGCTTATTTAATTACATACTCTAATAGCTTTTTTTATGCTTCCTAAGTACCTTGATTAAAATATACTTATAATTTTTCTATATATATAGCTAACTGCAATAAACACACCCAGCCTTGAATTCCTTCTGAATACAATAACTACCCAGGAGCACACACACAGTATAATTTTAGATTGTTTAGTTGAGTAGTTTAAAGCAAGTTATGTGTTTTCTTTGTTCACCGCAGTGGAATTTCCATGTATATTTAAGACTTTGTTTTTTTACTAGAGGCCCAGTGTATGAAATTCCTGCACTCAGGGGATTCCCTCCACTGGGCCTACATCCTCTTGCAGTCCAGGAGCCCTCGGGGGATGTCTGACTGATGACTTCGGCCCGCTCCTCATGGGAGTGGACCTGAGCTGGTAGTCGGACATCCTTAGCGCTGCTGCGGAGGCAGGAGAGCATTCTGCCACCACCTCTGTACTCGCCAGCCATGAGCCCGGCTTCTGGCTGAGCCGTGCTCCGCCTGTGGGAGCACACTGACCAGAAGGGGGCAGATCTTGCATAGTCACCAGTCATTCTGCAGTTCGGTCCATTTGTATATTAGCTTTTATTATACAGGATTTTGTTTAATCACTTTTTCTTTGGTAATATGTTGAAATTATTTCTTTTCTTCCAAAATTACTTTTATACTTCACAATAGATCACTATTGACAGTTTTAATCTTAAACATGACATTTTTCTTTATGACTGCAGATGATGGTGAAATAAATTTTGGATACTGTGAAGTGGAAGAAAGATGTAAACAATCATTTGAAGCTTGGCAAGATAAACAAAGAACTAGAAAACCAAGAGAAAGAAACTCTCAAATCTCAGAGGAATAGAGAAGAAAAGCAGTCTCAAGAAGAAAAAAAGAGACATTGCTGGATGAAACAGTTTGAAGTTGAAAAGGAGAAATTAGAGAATATTCTAAAGGTTTTTCTTTTTCATATTTCTTTTTAAATTAGCAGCTACCTATGAAGAGTTCTGTAGTATAGTGTGGATTTACTTTTAATTACTCCTGATAATAAAGGCAATTAACTGGGTAATAATATTTCATATAATGTCCTTAATTAGTTTTTATTGAAATTTATTGAAATTTCAGATACTGCTTTGGATGATGGGAGCCACTAAAGTCTTTGAAGTTTCAAAGATAGTCCTAGAAAGGATGACATTTATAGCACAAACTGTTGTTTTTTTATACCCTTCTGATTATACGAAAATAGAACAGAATTTTGTTAATCACATAGTGCTCTTGTTATAGCAATTAAGTAAAACATATTTGGCTGAATAGGTTCAACCAATTCATTATGGTTTTTACTTCATCCCTATAATGGAACTAATTGCTTGGACTAGACAGTTTTTTTTGGTATGGAAGACTTTTGTGTGTAATTATTTCAGTTTTCTCCAACCCCACATCAGGAGGTCTACACCAGAGGTCACTGTAGTGGCATATTGAGAAACTGGTGGATTTTCAGGACCCTGCTTGCGGGTTATCATGATCCTTAGAATCTTTAGATATCAGGCTGGACAGACTTCTCTGCCAACATCACTACAGTTGATTTACATAGGCAGTTCAGGGAATTCTAGCCTGGCATGTTGAGTACACTAAATTTCCTGCTTATCCAACCTAATAACAGAATAATATGCAAATTAACCACCATTCCAATACATGAATGAGCCATGCCCACCAGCCTCACCCACCAACCACTAAGAGCAAGTATTCAAATTAACCAAACCATGATGGCTACGAGAAGGGAGGCTTGTGTTTAGTTGGCTATGGATGAAACCAAGCTTTCCACACACTCTGGAGCGCCCAGGCCTCCACTGAAGGACACAAAGTTTCAATTATAGAAATGGCGGCAGCCATGAATGGAGCAGCCAGCTTGGCTCCACTCCAGGCTACAAAGTTTTAGTTGTAGAAGGTAAATAAATTCCAGATACCAGGGCCTCAACTTGGGTAGTTATGGGATATGGCCAGCCTGCAAACCACCACAGACCCCTCACCCCGGCTGCCCCATGCTCCAAGGGAACCCCCACCCTGATCCGGGACATCCTTCATGGCAAACCAGCTGGCCCCCACCCATGCACCTGGCCTCTATCCTATCTAATAAAAGAATAATATGCAGATTGACCATCACTCCAACACACAAGATCAAGATAGCTGCCCCAATGTGGTCAAAGATCCTGCCCCCATGTGGACACAAGATGGCCACCACAAGATGACCTTCAGGGGAGGGCAGGTGAGAGAGACCAGGCCTGCTAGGGAAGGCCATTGGAGGTGATCAACACTGCAGGGGAAGGCTAATAGGGGTGCCCAGGCCAGCAGAGGAGGGAAGTTAGGGGCAAACAGGCTGGCAGGGGAGCAAGTTAGACATCATTCAGGCTGGCATGGGAATGGTTAGGGGGTGATCAGGTTATCAGGCAGAAGTGGTTAGGCGAAATCAGGAAGGCAGGCAGGTGAGCAATGGTGAGCCAGCAGTCCTGGATTATAAGAGGGATGTCCAAATGCCTCTTTAGTCCTGATACTACTGGGATCGGGCACCCCTTGAGGGGTCCCAGATTGGAGAGGGTGCAAGCTGGGCTGAGGGACACTACCCTGCCCCCGTGCACAGATTTCATGCACTGGGCTTCTAGTCCTATCTAATAAAGAGGGAAAATGCTATCTTACCATCACTCCATCACAAAGATGTCTGCACCCACAGCTGAGGCCAAGTTTCCATAAGGAGCCTTAATGAGGTGACCTGAGCCTATACCCTTTCCCACCCCCACGGGGCTTGACAGGGGACCTCAGGCCATGTCCCCCACCTGGCAGGGCTTGACAGGGGACCTCAAGGTGCGCTTCCCATCCTGGTGCTGTGCTAGGGCACCTCAGGCTGCTCCCCCCACCCCAGTGCCAGGCTGGAGGACCTCAGGTCGGGCCCTCCCACCTGGTGACATTTGAAAGAGGACCTCAGGCCATGCTGGGGGACCTCAGGGTGCACCCCCAGTTCTGGGCCAGGGGAAATCAGGCCACACCCTTGTCCAGCAGGGCTTGATGGGGGACCTGAGGCTACGTCCCCTGCCTGGCAGGGCTCGATAAGGGTGGGACTGGCCGGGTCTGCATCTAGCCCAATGGTGGGCGCTGGCTGGGTCTGGGTCTCACACGATTTTGAGGTACATGTGGGTGGGCGGGGACTTGGATCTGGTCACATGGTGAGCCCCAGACTCTGGCCGGAGGAAATTTTTCATATACATTTTGCTAATTTTCTTTTGTCTCTGACACTTCTATTATAGAGAAAGCGCAAGTAGCATTATTAAATTATTTCCTCTAATGAATCCCCTTCTAATGTGCACGAATTTTGTACACCAGGTCACTAGTATAGAAAATAATCAAGTTAAAGTAATTGTAATATTGTAGAACCACTGTGGTCAGACTTTTATTTCTAACAAACTCTAAATTTTTAGCTTTCCTTTATTTATATTTTCTTTCCACAAATCAGATAAATATGATTATTTATATCATAAAATTATGATTTAAAATGACATTATTAGGTTCAGTGAATTCCTAAATATGTGCTTTGTTATATCTTGAGGCTTAACATTTCTGGTGTGGCCATTCCATAATTTTATTATGGGTTTACATATGTGATTTACTTCCTTTTAGTAGTTCTTTTCTGTTCGCATTGTTAGTGTGCTCTTCTCCTCAAAACTGCTATTGTAAACCGCTTTCCATGAGTTCCACCCCATTGCTCTCTCATTATTAGCATCTGATCACATAACATGTTTGCATTAATTATAAGCTTCCTCTTCTTTCTAATCGCATATCTATTTAGTATCAATCTCTACTCATCTTTTATTTTGCCTTTGCTTTTGTATCAGTATCTAAGTAACAAGTGTTTCCTCTTCTACTGAAGGTTAGCTTTTTCACTTTCAAGTTTACCCCTGCTTTTTGTTCTATTCAAAACACCCTTTTCAACTTCTGCCTTTCTTAATCTTTATAAACATGTTCAGTTTCCTCCCATCCTAGAAACAAAACAAAGGGAAAACTATGAGATTGCCTTTGTTTATAATATCTCATTTTGTCAAACTCTAGCTATACTGATCATAATTAGCATATATATATATATGTATATATATACATATATATATATATATATATATATATATATATATATATATATGGTGGTTTTATTGATTTTTATGAGAGAGAAGGAAGAGTGAGGGAGGAGAGAGAAACTTCTATGTGAGGGAGGAACATGCATGGGTTGATTTACCCACCCCTCTTCCCCCCAAAAAAAAATTTGCAACCTGGCCATGTGTCCTGACTGGGAATTGAACATGGGATGACACTCAACCATCTGATCCACACAGGCTGGGCCACAGTCCAGCTTCTTATTTTTGCTGCATTCATTTCCTTGTCTTGTTCAATTGTAAACCTGCTAGTTACTTACCAACATCCCACTGAGTGAGGCTGTTCTTGACAAAACTAACCAATGACTTCTAAGTTACCATACTCACAGGCTCATTTTCAGTTTTTATTTTGGCCTCGATCATATTTTATGCCAGCAAAAGTTTGATTGTTGACCAATACTCTTTCCCATGACTTCAGTGGGACCAGACTGCCTTGATTCTCTTGCTTATATGTTTGGAATTTCCTCCTTGATATCCATTGTAAGCTTCTTTTTTCTTTATCCTGAATATGACGCTACCAAGGCTTGCTCTCTCTCTCTCTCTCTCTCTCTCTCTCTCTCTCTCTCTCTCTCTCACTCTTAAGTTCTTTATTGTTGAAAGTATTACATATGCCCCCCCACATTGTCCTCTCCCCCGCCACCTTTCCCTTTTCCTTTTCTTATTAATCTCATTCATAGCCTTAGCTGTTTATAACCAAATCTAAACTAATGACATAACTGTCCCACAGATACTTCACACCTAGAACTTAGTGTATCTAAAACTAAGTGCATTGTCCCTCTTTCTGAATCATGTTCCTCCAATGGTGTTCTTTATTTTGATGAACTGCACTACCATCATTGCCCAAACTGGAAAGATGAGGACCATTTTAAACTCTTCCTGCTCTTTTATTACCCTCTTCTTTTAAAAAGTAGTTGTATTTTCTATCCTTTCACCCATATATCTACTGCTACTCCATAGTTCAGGGTGTGCTAATGTCTAGCTTTGGATGTGTTTTATGTTCCCTAATTGATCTCCCTACTTTTTATCTTCCACAGACTCATCCACCATAGTGTTGTAAAGAGGATATGTTTTTACATCCTCAAATCCCATCTAAAGTTCCCATAGCTCACATAAGACAATTTCAAAGAAATTGTCCTTTACCTTTATATCCAATGAGTTGGCCATTTGTGGCAATTTCATGTTCACATTATGTTTGTATCTGTTCTTGCTCCTGCCACGCTATCCAGAGGCCCTCATTAATTCTCACGTGGACTTTGCTAATATCTATCTTGCTGCTCTTATTGGTGTCTCCTGGGTTTTTCTGTCTCTAACTCTAGCTAATGTGACATTATGATTTTCCTGAACATAGAGCTGTTGTCACTTTTTTCTAGTTCAAAACATTTAATGCATGTCTAAAGTGTCTGTCCAACCTCTTGAAAGTCTACTAATTTCAAATATAATCATCTACATGGAACCATTCACAATTCTCCAATTATAATACCTATCCTTACTATGATTCTATATGACCTTCTGTTTCAATAAACTTATTCTGCTAAGCTTGGAGTAATGTGGGAACCTGTGTTTATGTTCCCATATTAAAGGTTAGTTTTTAGAGGAAAAGGAATTATATTTTGCTTATTTTTGTTTATTCTTCAGATCCTTCACAAAAGATGTGCTAGTAAAATGTTATTAAAAGAAAACCACATCCTAGCCAGGTGACTCAGTTGGATGGATTATCATCCTACACACCAAAAATGTTACAGGTTCAGTTCCCAGTCCGGGCACATACCTAGGTTGAGGCCCACATGGTAGGCAACCGATCAATGTTTCTCTCTCACATCAATATTTCTCTTCCTCTACTCCTTAAGGAAATGTTAGCCACTGAACGGATTTACTGTGTGAATTAAGTGGGATGGTGTGGAGGGAAAAATATTGCAATGCAAAGCCCATTTATGAACATTATTTGTCACTTTGGTATTGTCCAACACTATTTCTACCTGATGCTCTTTATTATGTGAATAAACATGCTGACATACATAACACGACTTTCCCAGGTTTCAAACATCTTTATGTGTTCAAAATGGGAGACCTAGGTTATTTATGTGCACTTTAGGTTGAGACTAAAGTTGTTATCCTACTACTAATAATTGAGCACCATTGGATGTGTTGTTGTAACCATTATTTGCAAATACATGTTGTGAGAATCATGTATAATGAACATAATGTTTTCTGACATTTTAATCTAATATTTTAATATTAACATGTGTTCAGCAAGAACAGGCCAAGATGAATGATGAACTCCTTGAAGAAGAGAAAATACGGAAGGAGAAATTTAAACAACATGAGGTATCTATTTGTTGTTTTTACTGAGTGCAACAGTCATTTTCATTTGAAATAAATTACTATGCCTAAAATGAACATTTTAAAATAATATTCCCTAGCTGGTGTAGGATTTAAATTACTAAAGTTTTAAACATTCATTATCATTAGAAACTGTTTTTGAAATAGAATGTCCTGATAATAATGATAAAAAAACAAAACAAAACAAGAAAAACTGGTTGATGAGTGAATATATCTATATAAAATAAAATCTAATTAAAAAAATTTTTTTCACTGATTATGGTATCACATAATTGTCCTCATCCCCCCATTCCCGTCCCAAACCCCTCCCCACATATTCCCCCACCCCCCCTGTTGTCCGTGACCACTGGTTAGGCTTATAAGCATGCACACAAGTCCTTTGGTTGATCTCTCTCCTTTACTGCTACCCTCTCCTACCTTCCCTCTGAGGTTTGACAGTCTGATCGCTGCTTCTCTGTCTCCAGATCTGTTTCTATTCATCATTTTATGTTGTTCATTATTTCCCCTAGATGTGTTAGATCATGTGATATAAGGAATTCCCTTATAAGAACCAAAACTGAGACAAGCCATAATGGTTATGCTGAGAGGGAAATAAATCAGTCTGTAGTGAGTTCTTTTGTGGGCTAACAGTTCTTTTGAGTCCCAATTTCAATGGCAAACAGCTCCTTATGTGTACATGGCAGCCATGATATTTCAGATCTGGTTGGTGGACAAATGGTGGTAATGCAGGTCCGACCCTCTCTGGTTTGGTCCTGAGCATCTTTCAGCGAAGCACAGCTGCTGTCTGCTAGTATGTCAGGGCTTTGTCAGTGTCTTCCAACTCTGGACTGTTTCTCTTCTGTCTTCATGGCTGGAGCACTCCTGTCAATTCCTCTCTGTTGCAGGAATCCACATGGTCTCAGAGTTGTTTTCTGAAAATAAACAAACATATTCTCCACCAAAAGTTAAAAAAGGGATATTTTCTATTAATTTGACTTGGGATCCTTTTTCATATTTTCCGCCTAATGATTTTCCTCTAGCTTGTTTTGACACCATGTGTGTTTTTCATGGGTATCTTGCTGTTAGCATTTCAAATGAAAGTTAATTTTCTAAAGTACAAATTTTCTAGATGTAATTTATTCGCAGGATATTTTTCCTTAAATGATATTTTTCCACCATTGCCCCCCTTTTTAATTGAAATATTTGGAGACTTTTGGAAATTTTATAATGTAGTCTTGATAGCTTTTACATTTTAATGATTTGCTCTACAAGATGACTGCTTTAGGTTCATTACATGTTATGCAATTTCACCATGAGATGAACTGCCAATAAAAATATTTGTTAACACTTTAGGAACAGCTTTTTGTACAGCACAATCAATTTTTCTAGGATATTTGCTTATTCACATTAGCCAATTTAATTTCCTCTGAGAAACTGACTACTATTCAACTGTCAAACTGAACACTCTAACAACAATCTTATTTTACCCTGTGTGTCTTAGTGGAAAGGATTATTTGCCCTCTTAGTATGTCCTGAGCATTCCCTTCATACTTTCTCAGTTCTTTATTCTGGAACTTCTACTAGTCATGTGAGTTTCTGTGTTGATCCTCTTTATACTTAAACAGCTCTGTCGTATAGTTCATGTCATTATTTTGTATGCTGCTTGGGGAAGACATCATTTTAGAATGTTTTCTTTAGGCAGTCAGCTGTTAAGCCATCCCATTTTTATTTCTGTTTGAGTCCTTTTACAAAAAATAATGGAGCACTTTACATTTCTATTGATTTGAGAGAGAGATGGAAAGAGAAAGGAAGAGAGAGATAGAAATGGCGATCAGAGAGAAACATTGATCAGCTGCCTCCTGCAGGCACCCTTTGGAGGGTTGAGCCCACAATTCAGGCATGTGCCCTGTGCCCTGACAGGGAATTGAACCAGGGACCTCTTGGTGGATGGGATGATGTCCAATCCATTGAGCCACACTGGCTGTGCCATTTTTATTTGCTTTCTATCTTCAAAGAATTCATCAATATTAGAGTACCAACTTACTAACTTGATAGAAGCTCTTAAATATCTGAAAAAATAATATCCTTTTAAAAATTAGTTTTTCTAAGATAATTGTATATTAATTTCATTATTATTTTAGTTTTAGTATTTGTTTTTAATACTTTTTAGATCATATTTCAATAACATCACACATTTAGTTTATGCTGACTACTATTTACCTCTTTATTTTAGGAGTTTATTACGAATTTACATTTACATGTAAATGGAAGAAGAAAGAACAAGACTTAAAGACCTGCAGGGAAATGAAAAAATGCGCTTATTAAAAATGCAGCATAATGCAGCTGTAAAAATTCAAACTAAATATAGAGTATTTGTGGTCTACCGAAAATATGGCCCAATTATACAAGAACAAATAGAAATTAAGAAAAGAAAAGCACTAGAGTGGAAAGAAAAGAAAGCAAAAATACGACAGGTGGAAGAAGAAATACAAAAAAGATTAGAGGAGGAAAAAAGGACAGAAGAAGAAATACAAAGGCAGAAGCAAGAGGAAAGAAAAACTAGAGAAAAAGAATATGAAGAAAAAAAGAACATCCTGAGACAAGAAAAAGAGCAACTACTAAACAGGGAAAAAATAAGATTAAAAGGAGATGGAAGGAAACAGCTAATGATAAGTAGAGCATTAAAAAGGGTGGGGGGACCATAATGCTACACATGTAACTGTCGAAGATAAATGGCAGAATAAGGATGGGATACCCAGAATGCCAGGAGAGGGGAAGTCAGAGAAGTGGGAAGCTGCTCCCCTCTGGCTGGATGGAAAGCTGAGTCAGAGAGAGAATATAGACAGACAGTTTGTACTGAAAGAACCAATACCAGTGCAATTAAAAGAATCTATATCAAACCAAGCAATTTTGGCAGAATTTAAAATGGGAGAAAAAAATGACCAGGCAAAACAACAATGTTCAGAGGAATTGGTCAAGCAAGAAGGAAAATATCAAACCTTAGACCAAAAAACTGAATTGGAAAACTCTGATCTAAAGGAACACATGAAAGAACAGTTTCAGCTACAAGAGTTAATCTGTCCAATACAAAAGGAAGTAACCATGAAGGCTGCCATAAACGGGAATATAACACAAGAAACCCAAATAATATTGGGACATAATCAAGAAATTAATGAGGTGAAAAACAATGAGTCACAGAAAATAACCAAAGATAACAGGGTAAGACACAAGAAGTAGAAAAAGAAAAAATATCACAACAGAATGGAACATTATATTTAGCAGATGACAGTTCAGTGATTTCACTGAATCAAGAACTACTACCACTAGCATTAGAAAATTCTGAATATATAGTGGAGAATGTAATACTTCAAGGAAAAGAAATTGATTTAAAATCTGAAGAAACTAAGGAGAACCCAAAAGGCAATGCTTTGAACAGTGATGTAATCATTGATGGCAGTGATGCTCTGATAAATGTAGAAAGGAAACTAAACAAGCAAAATTATGCTCCTTGTGAAGCCTTAAGAGGCAATAATACAACAAACTCCTTGGTTCTTAAAGAAGTAATCTCCCTAAAGTCTCAGATTAAAGAAATTCCAGAAGAATGTCATGAAAATAGAGCTGAATGTGAGAGTGCTGTGACCTGCTGTGTACCAGAGCCAACACTTCTATCTTCTCTTAAAGAAAAGAGGCAAGCTTGGATAAAATCTGTTAAATCCTGGTCAGACATTTTCAAGCAAAATCAACAAAAGAAGATTGTTAAGAGAAAGAGACTTGTGAAATGTCCAGCCAACACGATGCCCCCTTTGAATTCACTAGAAATTCTCCAATGTGGCCCATGGGATACTTTACAACAGGTATTTTGTAATTTTATAACATGTTTTACTTAATTGAAATTGGTTTTCTAACTGTAACTTTTAAAACATTAGTGGAAGGCATATTTTAACCTTATTTTTAAAATATATATTTTTTGTTGTTGATAGCGTTACAGATGTCCCCCATTTTGGAAAGCATATTTTATATTCAATAATTATGCCCCTCATGAAATACTGCTTCCATTTGAGATCTCAATTAAAATTATTAAAGGCATCTTCTCCCTCAGTGAATCACTTTTAAAAGCTTTTATTTATATGTTGAAGCCTGTGTTTAAGGGCCCTAAAGTCATTGTTAAGTTTCTAAGAGTGGAGGCATCTGGGAATGTAAGGTTGAATTAAATAGGAAATTCCTGTTATTCAGTTGGGCATTTGCTGAGGTCTTGAGCAACATCACCAACCAGTGGCTGCTTTTGGAAAGAAACTAATTTCCCTGTACTTGAAAATTGCCCTCAAAGAACTGCATAAAACCATAGAAGACTCTAGAATTTCTAAAAAAATCCATTATTTATCATGTGCAATGTGAACATGGTGGATATATGCCTGAAATTTAAGATAGTTGTCACCAAGTGCTACTGATTTTCTGTGTTTATGGAGCCCATAGTTTCAATTAAAATTAAGACAGAAACTGACACATGTGTAGAAAAACAGGGAAGAATTTCAAATAGTGTAACATCAAAAAAATCTCATCATTTAAAAAAATCATATATTTATCTAAGGGCCTAAAACTCAAATGTATTTAATAAAATTAGTTTCTTCATATAGACATATGCCTAGGAAAGGAAACATTCATATTAATATACATGCATTTTTTATTATTCACTCAGCAAATATTTATCTATATAATAATCAGTCAATATTTACTGTTGGAACAAAGGGATGAGTACAAAACTCAGTCTCTGCCCCTATGGGCCTTATTGTGGTAGAGAAAAAGCTATTAAACCAATAACCTGCAGATAAATAGAGATCTCCATAATTATTGTAAATACAATTTCAGGGTATTCTGTGAGAAGAGAAGGCAGTGGGATTTAAAGAGATCCACAGGGTATAAGAGAACAGTGTAAGGAGCAGGCTCCACTTTGAAGTGCCCTCTCTTTCCTAAGCAATGCATTTGCCATGTCCATCAGATTTATAGAATCTCTGATTAGCTCTTGTGTCTGTCTGTCTGTTTGTTTTTAAACTTTGGCCACATTATCTTTGGAATCATTCTTTTTCTGCTATCTCAAAGATGCTTTTTGAAGTAAGGATGTTAGCTACTAACCCTTTTTTAAAAAATATATATATTTTATTGATTTTTTACAGAGATGAAGAGAGAGGGATAGAGAGTTAGAATCATCAATCAGCTGCCTCTTGGACACCCCCTACTGGGGATGTGCCTGCAACCAAGGTAAATACTCTTGACCTGAATCTAACCCTGGAACTTTCAGTCCGCAGGCCAATGCTCTATCCACTGAGCCAAAGCTGTTTCGACAGCTACTAACTCTTTTATTTCAATTAATTTTCCTCATGAATGTCTGCCTTGGCTAAGCATGAGTAACAGCTTCACGCACTTGTTTGGAATGTTTACCTTGAAATAAAATATAAAATCAATTCATCTTTGCAATTCAGAAGTGACAATTTTGAAATAAAAAACAACATTTATTAACATACCATGTAACTCATGTTGTAAAGAGATCAAGGGCCAGCATTTCTGAGAGCCACAGAGGGAAAATGATTAGGCAATATGACCTGGGAATTGCTTATCTCTGTGTGTGGATGATCTTGTTACTTTCTGCTATATCACAAGTGACCATATTACTTAGCAAATTAAAATAATCACCATTTTGTTTGTTCATGGTTTGGGGACCATGGATTGAGGCAGGATTGTCTGGGTATTGCTCCTGCTTCATAGTGTGTTCACTGGGGCTGGAATGTCTAAAATGCCTCCTGCTTATGATTTGTACCTTGGGAAGTTATCAATTCCTTAATAAGGATACAGGTTGGCTCCACTGTAATGGTTTTCTACGACTCTTGATTCTGCACACTGGGCTTTTGAGTACATCGTCAAGTCATACTTGCTTGTCCTCAAGAAGTGTGCTATTTTGCAGCTGATAATTTTTCTCAACCAGTTTCTTTCCCATAGAAGGTGGGGCACCTGCAATCTTCTTTTCATTTTGAATTATATTCTTTTCAGTTCAAACTGGTGGTACTTTTACCAATATGATTTTGTTTTAAAACATTATGGGCTTTCTCTGCTTTTCATTAAGTTTACTCCTTTAGACAAAGGCTATTTTCATAAATATTTGTGAGAGAGTTGCTGTGGTCTATTCATAAAAGTCCATTTATCTTTCTGAGGTCATAAAAGAGAGATGATGCCAAAACCAGTTTGGCTCAGTGGTAGAGCATCAGTCTGCGGACTGAAAGGTCCCGGATTCGATTCCGGTCAAGGGCATGTACATTGGTTGTGGGCACATCCCCGGTAGGGGGTGTGCAAGAGGCAGCTGGTCGGTGTTTCTCTCTCATCAACGTTTCTAGCTCTCTATCTCTCTCCATTCCTCTCTGTAGAATATCAATAAAATATATATATATATATAAATAAATAAAAGATTGATGTTGCTGATGCATCCTTGACACATGACCTTGACACTGAGACCAATATATATATATATATATATATATATATATATATATATATATATATATATATATGAGATGTATATGTATAGTATGGATATAAACCTATACATGAGATGTATACTTGATTTGTGATATTAGTGTTCTTGGCGGATGAAGGAACTGAGGAGGGAAGGTGGAAGGAGATTTCAGTTATTTGCGTGTTTTGTTTTTTTTAATAACAGTTTCATATAGCACCCAATGAATCAAGTTTATTAGCTGAGAGTGAGGCTGAAAACTCTTTACAACAAAATCTTGGCAGTGGGTGAGCATGGACTTGTATGCAAATCTTCTCTCCCAAATGATTTATCATCTTCTTAGCGAAAGAGGATCTCTTCTTGTGTGTCCCTGGCGAGCTGTGTGTCCCAGGGGGGCCCTGTGTTGCCGGTGAGCCATGTGTCCCAAAGGGGCCGGGTGTCCCGGGTGAGCTTGGGGTCCAGAGGGGAGAGATTAACTGGAAAACTTATATGCATAGATGCATAGCCCATGGTCAGACTATGGTGTGGTGAACGATGAGGAGGGGTGAAGTTGAAGAGGAGGAGGTAAATGGGGAAAAAACACATGCAAACAAAAGAAAATTAAAAAAAAAAACATAAAAAAGCTATATGCTCATTTGGGCACAATTAGACACACATAATTGATGTAGCATATTAAAAAAAAAGGATTGCCTGAATCTCTGTTTTTGAGCTTCTCTTTTCCCTTAACAGTTTTACATTAAACGTCTTATTTTTGAGTCCGTATTTATGTAGCTGAAAGAGATTATGCTATGAACATATTCAATCCTACTGGTATTATTTCTTAAGTAACTATTAATACAATTTTTACAAACAGATATAGTTAACTCTTACACTGGCAACTTTCTTTGAAAGTTTCTCTCTTTTCCTTCCTGAGTTTATTGTAATCTCTGACTGTAACTTGTAAACATCTGCTTAGAATTGAGGAAAAGTCCCCCATTTGGATCCCAATCAGCTCAGCAGCAAAGCTATTATGTTTAGGAGCCAAGTAGCACAGCAGTAAGGTAAAAGTGAGCAAACAAAGGTGTTCTAGAGGGAGAAGCTCACAGGCTAATCCCTCTAAAGATTCCCTTCACACAAAGCTGAGACTTTGGGAACTATTCATGGAAAATGATGACTAGAATAACATACATGTGATTAAAACACTCAGTGTACTGAAAGGAGGGATTTTTTTTAGATTACTTTGTAATAGAGTATGCCAGAGGCTCCCCCAAAGTCTCCTCAAGCCTGCCTGCTCCCTCTCTGCCTCCATAAAGGGTAGGACTTGCCCCAACATATTACCCCACCCTTTGTACCTCTGTAGACATTCTTTCATCCAGAGAAGTCTTTTGTGTCACCTGGAAATGGGTATTCAAAATGTAAACATACCTTGCAGCCTTAGTGCAGGTCCAAATTTATTTCGTCCTTAGCAAGTCCCAGTGGAAGGACCAATCACCTTCTTTAACCTTTACAGCCAGGCTCCTACCAGCTGGCTTTTCCTCAGCCTCACTGAGCAACCACGTACCTAGACACGTAGACCTCAGCCCTCCCTGGTCCAACCTTATCTGCCCCAAAAGCTGCGTGAAGACAGAACATGACTATGTTTTAAGATATTTTATGAATCACTTTAATTAAGTAGTTGACCACATTTTGTGACCACAAACTCTTCTGTTAATCCAGTGAACAAACATTTATTAGACACTTTGTTGCCACTCACTGTGCTAGACTCAGGGAACACTATAGCCATGCTCCTTCCTTCCTGGGAAAGACAGACAGTAAACAAGAATCAGCCCCACTGTGGTCGGTGCTATGAAGATGACAAACGTGATGGCCTGAGTGAGGTAGGTAGCAATGGATGGATGGATCAGGGATATGTGATCTGAGAACTAAGCTGGAGATATTTGAACTGAGAACTGGAGCATGAGAATAAGTCAGACTTTGTGTGTGTGTGTATGCGCCCCTACATAACTTTTATTTCTAGTAAAATAAATGTCAACATCCCAAATAAAAGTGTGTGTCTTTTTGTATTTCACAGAGTTTAAGGGCCATGAGATCAAAAAGTTAGAAAAAGCACTATGGTTCATTCCCAGCCGGGATTGGCCCATTTATAGCTCTGACCTCATCAAGTGCAAACCATTCCTATAAATAAGGATTTAAATTTTTCTTTTTTGCTTTAACCATGCCGCATAATTCTCCAGGCATGCCTACCACCGAGGAGCAGCAGCACAGCATTGGGGATTACGTTCTTGGGGAGTCTATAGGGGAGGGAGCCTGCGCCAAGGTCCGGTTGGGCAGACATGTGCCAAGGGGCACCTAGGTGGGGGTAAAGTCAGTAGAGCGGTGTGGGGTCCCGAAATCCCTTCGAGAAGTCCAGTGCTCGCTCAACCATCCCAACGTGACCCGCCTCCTGGAGGTCATCGTGACCCCGGACAAGGTCCACCTCGGGCTCCAGCCCGTGCCGGGTGGGGCCCTCCTGGCGCACCTGGACAGGCGATCTGGGCGCTGCAGTACTGCCACCAGCTGGGCTTTGCACAGGGACGTCAAACCGGATAATATCTTATTGGAGGCAGACATGACCGCCAAGCTGGGCGACTTTGGCTACAGCCACCAGGTTAGCGAGGACCAGAAGCTCAGGAAAGTCTACGGGACCCTGTACTACATGGCGCCCGAGGTCCTGCGGCGGGAGCCCTACGATGGCCGCAAGGCGGACTTGTGGGCGGTGGGAGCCTCGCTGTACAAAGCAGTAATGGGGTGCGTGCCGTTCCCGGGGGACACCTATGGGCACATCCAGGACCGCATTCTGGCCGGGCGGTACGAGTTCCCTGGGTTCATGAGCGGGCTGGGGAAGATTTTCCTCCAGAAGCTGCTGACGGTGGACCCGGAGCAGCGGCCGGCCCCGGAGGAAGCCATGTGAACCTGGGTGACCAGGAGGGCCTGCAGCCCTACAGCGAGCCGCCCTGGGGGACCTGGACCCCCAGCTGCTGGACCAGATGAAGGGCCTGGGCTTCTCCGAGGCGGCGGTGCAGGACTCGGTGTCCCAAAGGCGGTTCGACAGGATCATGGGCACCTCCGGCATCCTCAGGCTGGCGGCGGACAGGAGGCCGGGCCGCACCGGCCCCGACACCCGTGAGGCGCCCGGCGGAGAGGCGTCCCGGCCCTCGGAGGGGGTTTCTCCGGAGCCCTCGGTGCCCTCGCTCCGCCGGGGGGTGGGCAGAGCCAGTGCGCCCCCACCAGCCTGGAGACGGTGCCCTCCTCCGCGCCCTCCCTGGAGTCCCTGTGCCCGCCAGCGCCCCGCGGCCCCGACCTGCTGCCCCCGGGGGGCGGCCCTGCTCCCCGCACGAGCGGCGGCGGTGGAGGCGGAGGCGTTGGCGGCGGAGGCGTTGGCGGCGGAGGCGGAGGCGTTGGCGGCGGAGGCGTTGGCGGCGGAGGCGTTGGCGTTGGAGGCGGAGGCGTTGGCGTTGGCGGTGGAGGCGTTGGCGGCGGTGGCGGTCGCGTGGGCGTCTCTCCGGCCGCGCAGTCGGCGGGGGCGGCCCCTGCCAGCCCCCCCCAAGACGGCAGCTCCGCAGCCCCTCCCGCGGCCACCACCCGGGGGCGGCCGGGCCTGGCCAGACGGGCCTTTCACGCCCTCCTGCGGCTCCTCTGCTGCGGCCTCACCCCCCGTGCAGCGCAGGAGCAGGACGAGTCCACCCCGGCGACCACTGAGAGGTGAGGCCCTGGGGAGGTGTGGACATTGAATGACTTTGGAAAGCGGCTAAGGGAGAACTGGACGTCGTTCCCTCTGTCACAGGCCAGGCGGAGCTGCGGGCTCCCGAGTCCCGGGCGGGGGACGCAGCCCCGCGGGCGGGCGGAGCTGGCCTGCAGGCGGTGGAGGTCTCTTAGGCTCCGGCTCTCACAGGTAGGTATCCAGCAGCGCCTTGGAAAGCATCGTTTTTTTTTTTTTTAAATTTTGTTTTTTTCCAATTTTTTTGGTTCTCTTTTAGTTTTAGTTTTTTATTTTATTTAATTTTTATTTGTTTTTTGAGATTAACCATGCCTCATGACTGGGGAAGACTGCGTGGCGCCCCCTGGAGGTCAAGATGAGAGTCTGCCCTGGTTGTGGGCCCATTTGTTTGGCAAGGTAAGATGTATGAAGGAAAGCAGTCTATACACCATCTTCAAGTTAGCTGATTACTAAATTAGGGACTCGGGGGTAGGGGCCGTGTGACCAGAGGAGGATCAGATTCTATTCGTGTAGTCATGAGATAGTCCCCATGATACAAGCAGACTGCTAAATGAGGAGCAGATTCTATTCATGTGATCCTGAGATAGTCACCATAAAACAAGCAGATTGTCAAATGACAGCGGGGAGGGGAAGGAGACATAGGGGAAGATAAAAGAACAAACAACGGACTGGTATGCATGAATATAAGTACAACCAACGAACACCTAATTCTGGGGAGGGAGGGCATGAATGGGAGATGGGAGGGGTAATGGTAAGCTATGTACACATATTATACCTTAATTAAAATAAATTAAAAAGAAAGGAGGAAGTTGAGAAGGGTGTTTTGAATAGAACAAAAAGCGGGGGTAAACTGGGAAATGAAAAAGCTAACCTTCAGTAGAAGAGGAAACACTTGTTATTTAGATACTGATACAGAAGCAAAGGCAAAAGAAGAGTAGAGATTGATTCAAAATAGATATGTGATTAGAAAGAAGAGGAAGCTTGTAATTAATGCAAACATGTGATGTGATCAGATGCTAATAATGAGAGAGCAATGGGGTGGAACTCATGGAAAGCGGTTTACAATAACAGTTTTGAGGAGAAGAGCACACTAACAATGCGAACAGAAAAGAACTACTAAAAGGAAGTAAATCACATATGTAAAACCCATCATAAAATTTTGGAACGGCCACACCAGAAATGTTAAGCCTCAAGGTATAACAAAGCACATATTTAGGAATTCACTGAACCTAATAATGTCATCTTTAAATAATAATTTTATGATAGAAATAATCATATTTATCTGATTTGTGGAAAGAAAATATAAATAAAGGAAAGCTAAAAATTTAGAGTTAGTTAGAAATAAAAGTCTGACCACAGTGGTTCTACAATATTCCAATTACTTTAACTTGACTATGTTCTATATTACTGACCCGGTGCACAAAATTCGTGCACATTAGAAGGGGATTCATTAGAGGAAATAATTTAATAATGCTACTTGCATTTTCTCTATAACAGAAGTGTCAGAGATAAAAGAAAATTAGTAAATGTATATGAAATCTTTCCTCCTGCCAGAGTCTGGGGCTCACCATGGGACCCAGATTCAAGTCCCCGCCCACCCACATGTACCTCAAAATCGTGTGAGACCCAGACCCAGCCAGCCCCCACCATTGGGCTAGATGCAGACCCGGCCAGTCCCACCCTTATCGAGCCCTGCCAGGCAGGGGACGTAGCCTCAGGTCCCCCATCAAGCCCTGCTGGACAAGGGTGTGGCCTGAGTTCCCCTGACCCAGAACTGGGGGTGCACCCTGAGGTCCCCTAGCATGGCTTGAGGTCAACTTTCAAGCCCCACCTGGTGGGAGGGCCCGACCGGAGGTCCCCCAGCCTGGCACTGGTGTGGGGGGAGCAGCCTGAAGTCTCCTAGCACAGCACCAGGATGGGAAGTGCACCTTGAGGTCCCTTGTCAAGCCCTGCCAGGTGGGGGACATGGCCTGAGGTCCCCTGTCAAGCCGCGTGGGGGTGGGAAAGGGTATAGGCTCAGGTCACCTCATTAGGGCTCCTTAGGGGAACTTGGCCTCAGCTGTGGGTGTAGCCATCTTTGTGATGGAGTGATGGTAAGTTAGCATTTTCCCTCTTTATTGGATAGGACTAGAGACCCAGTGCATGAAATCTGTGCATGGGGGTGGGGCGGTGTCCCTCAGTCCAGCTTGCACCCTCTCCAATCTGGGACCCCTCAAGGAGTGTCAAATCCCAGTAGTATCAAGACTAAAGAGGCCAAGACTGGTTTGGCTCAGTGGTAGAGCGTTGGTCTGTGGACTGAAAGATCCCACGTTCGATTCCGGTCAAGGGCATGTACCTTGGTTGCGGGCACATCCCCGGTGGGGAGTGTGCAGGAGGCAGCTGGTCGATGTTTCTCTCTCATTGATGTTTCTAGCTCTCTATCCCTCTCCCTTCCTCTCTGTAAAAATTCAAAAAAATATATATATATTTTTTAAAAAAAGAATGTAAAGGATGCCTTTGACAAAAAAAAAAAAAAAAAAAAAGACTAAAGAGGCATTTGGACATCCCTCTCATAATCCAGGACTGCTGGCTCATAATTGCTCACCTGCCTGCCTTCCTGATTTCGCCTAACCACTTCTGCCTGAAAACCTGATCACCTCCTAACCATTCCCATGCCAGCCTGATTGATATCTAACTGCTCCCCTGCCAGCCTGTTTGCCCCTTACTTAGCTCCTTTGCTGGCCTGGTCACCCCTATCTGCCTTCCCCTGCAGGGCTGATCACCTCCAACGGCCTTCCCTTGTAGGCCTGGTCTCTCTCACCTGCCTTCCCCTGAAGGTCATCTTGTGGTGGCCATCTTGTGTCCACATGGGGGCAGGATCTTTGACCACATGGGGGCAGCTATCTTGATCTTGTGTGTTGGAGTGATGGTCAATCTGCATATTACTCTTATTAGATAGGATAGAGGCCTGGTGCATGGGTGGGGGCCAGCTGGTTTGCCCTGAAGGGTGTCCCGTATCAGGGTGGGGGTTCCCTTGGAGCATGGGGCAGCCGGGGTGAGGGGTCTGTGGTGGTTTGCAGGAAAGCCATGCCCCATGACTACCCAAGGTGAGGCCCTGGTATCTGGAAATTATTTACCTTCTACAATTGAAACTTTGTAGCCTGGAGTGGAGCCAAGCTGGCTGCTCCATTCATGGCTGCCGCCATTTCTATAATTGAAACTTTGTGTCCTTCAGTGGAGGCCTGGGCGCTCCAGAGTGTGTGGAAAGCTTGGCTTCCTCCAATGCCAATGAAACACAAACCTCCCTTCTGGTAGCCATCTTGGTTTGATTAATTTGAATACTTGCTCTGATTGGTTGATGAGTGTGGTTGGTGGGCATGGCTCACTGATATAATGGAGTGGTTGTTAATTTGCATATTACTCTTTTATTAGGTTGGATAAGTAGGAAATTTAGTGTACTCAACATGCAAGGCTAGAATTCCCTGAACTGCCTATGTAAATCAACTATAGTGATGTTAGGCAGAGAAGTCTGTCCAGCCTGATATCTAGAGATTCTAAGGATCATGATAACCCACAAGCAGGGTCCTGAAAATCCACCAGTTTTTCAATATGCCACTACAGTGACCTCAGGTGTAGACCTCCTGAGGTGGGGGTTGGAGAAAACTGAAATAATTACACACAAAAGTCTTCCATACCAAAAAAATGTCGAGTCCAAGGAATTAGTTCCATTACAGGGATGAAGTAAGTACAAACCATCATTTACTTGGTTGAACCTCTTCAACCAAATATGTTTTACTTACTTGCTATAGCAAGAGTACTATATAATCAACAAAATTCTGTTCTATTTTTGTATATTCAGAAGGGTATAAAAAAGCAACAGTTTGTGCTATAAATGTCATCTTTTCTAGGACTATCTTTGAAACTTCAAAGACTTTAGTGGCTCCCATCATCCAAAGCAGTATCTGAAATTCCAATAAATTTCAATAAAAACTAACTAAGGAAACCATATTAAATATTATTAACAAGTTAATTGCCTTTATTATCAGGAGTAATTAAAAGTAAATCCACCGCAGGCAGCAAAATCTCAGACATATCCCTAAAGAACTTCTTCACTGATACTAACCCTAGGGCAATGGAAGCTAAGGAGAAAATAAACAAATGGGACTACATCAAAATAAAAAGCTTTTTTACATCAAAAGAAATCATCAACAAAACAACAAGAAAACCCACTGTATGGGAGAACATATTTGCAAACGATATCACTGATAAAGGTTTAATCTCTAACATCTACAGACAGCTTATACAACTCAATAAAAGGAAAATGAATGAGCCAATTAAAAAATGGGCAATGGACCTAAATAGAATCCTCTCAAAAGAAGACAGAAGGAAGGCCAAGAGGCACATGAAAACATGCTCCAAGTCACTAATTATCTGAGAGATGCAGGTCAAAACAACAATGCCGTACCATCTCACACCTGTCAGAATGGCCAACATCAACAAAACAACAAACAACAAATGTTGGCGAGGTTGTGGAGAAAAAGGAACCCTCCTGCACTGCTGGTGGGATTGCAGGGTGGTGCAACCACTGTGGCGAACAGTATGGAGCTTCCTCAAAAAACTGAAAATGGAACTCCCATTTGACCCAGTAATCCTACTACTAGGAATATACCCCAAGAAACTAGAAAGACCAATCAGAAAGGATATATGCACCCCTATGTTCATAGCAGCACAATTTACAATAGCTAGGACTTGGAAACAGCCTAGGTGCCCGTCAGCAGATGAATGGATCAGAAAACTATGGTACATCTACACCATGGAATACTATGCTGCCATAAAAAGGAAGGAATTCTCATCATTTGCAGTAACCTGGATGGAATTGGAGAGCATCATGCTGAGTGAAATAAGCCAGTCAATGAAAGAGAAATACTACATGACCTCATTCATTTATGGATATTAAAGAACATTATAAACGAATGAACAGAAAGATAGATATAGTGACAGTAAAACAACAGGCAGACTGCCAAATGACAGCAGGGAGGGGGGGGAGGGTAGGGAGATCTGGGGGAGATAAGAGATCAACCGAAGGACTGGTATGCTTGCATATAAGAACAACCAATGGACACAAAACTCTGGGGAGGGAGGGCATCTATGGGGGGGGGGCAATGATAAGCTATGTACACAGATAATACCTTAATAAAAAATATTTATAAAAAAAAATAATACAAATAAAAGTAAATCCACACTATACTACAGAACTCTTCAAAAGTAGCTGCTAATTTAAAAAGAAATATAAAAAGCGCACATCTTTTGAATATTCTCTAACTTATTCTTTTCAGCCTCAATCTTTTTCATCCAGTAATGTCTCTTTTCTTCTTCTTGAGACTGCTTTTCTTCTCTATTCCTCTGAGATTTGAGAGTTTCTTTCTCTTGGTTTTCTAGTTCTTTGTTTATCTTGCCAAACTTCAAATGATTGTTTATATCTTTCTTCCACTTCACAGTATCCAAAATTTATTTCACCATCATCTGCAGTCATAAAGAAAAATATGTTTAAGATTAAAACTGTCAATAGTGATCTATTGTGAAGTATAAAAGTAATTTTGAAAAAAAAGAAATAATTTCAACATATTACCAAAGAAAAAGTGATAAAATAAAAATCCTGATAATAAAAGGCTAATATACAAATGGACCGAACTGCAGAATGACTGGTGACTATGCAAGATCTGCCCCCTACTGGTCAGTGTGCTCCCACAGGCGGAGCACGGCTCAGCCAGAAGCCGGGCTCATGGCGAGTACAGAGGTGGTGGCAGAATCCTCTCCTGCCTCCACAGCAGCGCTAAGGATGTCCCACTACCAGCTCAGGTCCACTCCCATGAGGAGCGGTCCGAAGTCATCAGTCAGACATCCCCCGAGGGCTCCTGGACTGCAAGAGGATGCAGGCCCAGTGGAGGAAATCCCCTGAGTGCAGGAATTTCATACACTGGGCCTCTAGTAAAAAAAACATAGTCTTAAATATACATGGAAATTCCACTGCGGTGAACAAAGAAAACACATAACTTGCTTTAAACTACTCAACTAAACAATCTAAAATTATACTGTGTGTGTGTGTGTGCTCCTGGGTAGTTATTGTATTCTGAGGAAATTCAAGGCTGGGTGTGTTTATTGCAGTTAGCTATATATGTAGAAAAATTATAAATATATTTTAAACAAGATACTTTAGGAAGCATAAAAAAAGCTATTAGAGTATGTAATTAAATAAGAACAGCATTATATATGATTGTATTTTCCTAATTGTCAAAAGAAAAAGATACATTTCCTAAGATAACTATAATTAGATAAAAATTATCAAAAATAATTATTGAGTTTTGTCCACCTAGCAAAATATGTTCATCCACATGTTCATAAGGACCAGGCTCTGGAACAGAATTAGGACGGTCATGATGGGTTTTACTTGTCAGAAATTCTTCGTTTTCTATTTCAGATAATATCTAAGAGGTTAAAAGAATACCAGTGATTAAAGAGTACCAAAGTAGAGCCTCAAGCTATCAGTTTAATAATATAGAAAATATGTCTATACACATAGCTACAACTTTTAAAAAACTTTATTTTTGAAAGTATTACAGATATACCCTTTCCCTCCCCTGCTCTGCCCACTGATCCCCTCCATCCCACTCCTGCCCGCTCCCCAGACAGTCCCCACAGCATTTTTTGCCCATCAGCTATGCATATATACATATAAATTCTTTGTTTAATCTCTTCCCATCTCCCTTCCCCCGCCCTTCTGAAATATGTCAGTCTGTTGCATGTTTCAATGTCTCTGGATCTGTTTTATTCATCGGTGTATTTTCTTCATTTGATTCTACACATAAGTGATATTATGTGATACTTGTCTTTCTCTGACTCACTTATTTCACTTTAGTATATTACTCTCCAGATCCCTCCAGGTTGCCTCAAAGGGTGAGAGATTCTTCTTTTGTACTGCTGCATAGTGTTCAGTGGTGTAATTGTACCACAGCCTTTTATCCATTCATCTCCTGATGAGCACTTGGACTGTTTCCAGGTCTTACCTCTTGTAAATTATGCTGCTATGAACATAAGGATGCATACATTCTTTCTGATTGGTGTTTTGGGATTCTTAGAATATATTCCTAGAAATGGGATCACTGGATCAAATGAGAGTTCCATTTTTAATTTTTTGAGGAAAATCCTCACTGTTTTCCACAGTGACTGCACCAGTCTGCATTCCACCAGCAGGGATCTATGGTTTCCTTTTCTCCGCATCCTCACCAGCAATTGTTATTTGTTGATTTATAGCTCTAACTTTATTTACTTTAACCCTTCTCAAATACAATTCTAAAGCACCTCTTTGAGAATAATGTTTTTCCCATGCAAGCTGACTCTATTTTAACCTTTTCGTTTTCAGAACTCTAGTCACTCTATAATATTAATCCACAGCAATTACCTGAACTGCTTGATAGTCATTTTAAAATATTTTTACTAATATTTGTTTCCCTTCTAATACATTTCTATCTTTCTTACCTGTAGTGATTTTTCACCTATAAAAATTTCTGATCTATTCAATATGTTTAAAAACTAGGACTATTACCTACTTTAATATGAATTATAGATAATTCTGATGAATACTTTTCTATAATTAGATTCCATCAAACTCTAGATGGAAAAAAAGATTATCTATTCCAATGAAATACCAGTATGATAATTCTAAGTTAATATTTCAAGCTTTAGTGTTACCAAAACAGCAAGTAAGAAAATATATATAATTTTCATATTATTTTTAACATCTTCTGGAGAATATAGTTAGATAAAATTAGTTTTAAAAAAACACACTGAATCCAAGGATAATGAAATTGTAGAATGAATTTGTGGGAGTTTTTACCCAAAATGCTAACTCTCCTTTACTCTTATATTTTAGGAGGATTCAATTATATCTTTAAAGAAAAACTAACATAGGCGAAACCAGTTTGGCTCAGTGAATAAAGTGTTGGCCTGTGGACTGAAAGTTCCCAGGTTCCATCTGGTCAAGGGCATGTACTTTGGTTGTGGGCACATCCCCAGTGGGGGTGGTGCAAGAGGCAGCTGATCGATGATTCTCTCTCATCGATGTTGCTAACTCTCTATCCTTCTCCCTTCCTCTCTGTAAAAAATCAATAAAATACATTTTTTTAAAAGAAAAACTAACATAAGATGTTCTAAGTTGAAATATGCTATACATATTTAAAATCTCTGCTGGAATACCTTACATTCCTAAGCAAGGCAATGAAGACTAGAGTATATTCATTTTTGGGGGTCAGAGTATTGGGAGGGGGAATCAATATCTTTCTACTCTTTAATCTACATAAACGTAACATTCCCAGGTAGTGATGTTTCATTTTTCCCGCCAAATTTCTATTTCTTATATTTTTAAATATTGAAATTGGAGTTATTTTATATGTCAAAGAAAATATAAAACTAAAAATGATTTGCTTTGCCAAAACCGGTTTGGCTCAGTGGATGGAGCGTCGGCCTGCGGACTGAAAGGTCCAAAGTTGGATTCCAGTCAAGGGCATGTACCTTGGTTGTGGGCACATCCCCGGTAGGGGGTGTGCAAGAGGCAGCTGGTCAATGTTTCTCTCTCATGGACGTTTCTAGCTCTCTCTCTCCCTTCCTCTCTGTAAAATATCAATAAAATATATATTTTTAAAAAAATAAAAAATAAAAATGATTTGCTTAAATACTATTGAATTTTTAAATCAGTGAAACCAGTGAATATCATCTGGCATAAGAGGGAACATAATAATGAGTAATTTTAGTTACATGTTGAACATATACTTTTATTAATTGATATGAGTTGTCTTTATGTTCAGGTGATAATTATACCCTTAAGCGCATATATTTTTAAATATTAGAGTAAGGAACAACACATTAAAATTCCAAACCTTCCAACATCCTGTAGTCTCAAACTCTATCATAGCATATTATTGATCAGTAACTCAAAACCACAGGAAAGCAATCTAGAATAAAGCATAAAGGAAATCTGAAATTTTTACTCTAAAATGTAACAAATTTTTATGTCATGAATTTGGTATTCTTTTTTATATTCTAGACTAAAGTTTACTCTCTACATACACATAATAATGTTTGGTTTGATATTGCAATGTTATCTTGAATAGAAATCAAGAAAAGTTTAACTCTACCTGCTACAAATAGCAATATACTTTCACACAAGATATTGAAACCACTTTAATAAAAGTATTAGTTTGAAAAATTATAATTACTAACGTAAATGATGTAAACTTTCTTGAGTTTGTGAGTTTTTGTTTTATTTTATCAAGTCTTTGTATTATCTGTGTAGATGTAATTGTTTCCTTTCCTTATTCATTTAATGTGTTAGATCATGGTAATGTTTCCTGACAGTAAACTATTTTTTAAGTCAATCATTCTGCTGCTTAACTTTCGATTCACAACTATTTTGTCTGATAGAGATTTTTGTCTTCAACAACTATGCACAATCTTGCTGGCATGCTTTCCTGTGTGAGGGGCTGTAGAGCAAAATGTAACAGTCTCCAGATCCTATTTACACTAGGTTTCTAAGGGTGACTTATGTTCTATCAATTGACATATGCATAGTTATTTATTTTCACAAAATATTATGTGTGAAGAGAGGCAGGGTGCCATATTTTAACATTTTTTGGCCCAACCATGATAGATAGAGGGAGCTTTGGTTTGGAGACAGGGAGAGCATAGTAGATAATAAATGTCTCTTACTTATTTTAATTATATCTGATAGCAGGCTCCTGCAGCAGACAGGTTCTGCAGTGTATGTTTCTAGAATTTGACCGTTTTCATCATTTATACTCAAACTAGAGGCCCGGCAAGCGACATTCGTACACTAGACCTTCTCACAGTCTAGGACTCCACAGGGGATGTATGCCTGCCAGCTTAGGCCCCATCCCTAAGCCGACAGTCAGACATCCCTCTCAGAGTCCAGGGCTCTAGCAGTCTGGGTCCCATTGCTGCTTATTGTCCACTTGCAGCAGAAGCAGGAGGGACTCCCACCACCGCAACTGCACTTGCCATCAAGGAGCCTGGATTCTGGCTGAGTGGAGCACACTGACCACCAAGGGGGCTCCTGTGTGAGGGTCTTCCCCCTGGTGATCAGTGCATGTCATACTAACTACTTGTTCCACTGTTCGGTCAATTTGCATATTAGCCTTGTATTATTTAGGAGTAAAACCCGGTGCATGAAAATTCATACACTGCGGGATTGGGGGGTCCCTCAGCCTGTCCTGTGCCTTCCCACAGTCCAGGCGTCCTCAGGCATGTCCTACTGACATCTGGGGGAGGTGACCTGACAGGTTGATCAGGGGATGGTGCGACCTCCCCACCCCATCGCCCCCCTGTGGCTGCTGGTCGCCGCCCCCTCCACCATCACCCTTCCCTCCCTCTGCCCGCTGGCACATGCTTTGGCTGGCCTGGCACCACATGCATGCGGGCCCCTGCCTACTGGTCATTCTGCTGATCAGTCGATTTGCATATTACACTTTTATTATATAGGATTACTCTTGTCTCTAACTATTGTAATAATCCACCATGATTTTTAAGAGCCCTGTATGATCAGACCCTAGTATTACATATAGTCACAAAGGCTTACTGTTCTTCAAATATATTAAGCCCACTCAATGTGTCTTGGCATTCACAATTCCTTCTTTCTGGAACATTGGCTCTCTAGACATCCCCATGGTTCATCTTCTCTTTCATTAACACATTCATGTGGCTACCTCCTCAGTCATTGCTTAAATAGCACCTCCCCCTAGGGGCCTTCCCTAACTACCCTATCTAAAATAGCAGCTTCCAAACTCTGTCCCTTTGTTTTGAATTTTTTTTTTTCTGTCATAGCACTTATCTGTACTGGAACATTACATATTAATTTATTTGTTTGTTTATCCACACTGGAACATTAGAAAAGTAGAGTAGAAGCTTTGCCTATTCTGTGCTCTGCTGTATTCTCAGTGGCTACAAGAGATATTTTCACACAGTAATATTTATTGATGAGTACCTGGGAATATTCACATTATGACTTATGCTATTATTTGCATATGTTACATTAAGTTTTATAACAATATAAATAATATATCATAAATATTTATGTCATTAAATATTTGTCTAATACCTTTTTAATGGGTATATTATTGAACACACCACCCTCCTGTTGAACATTTAGATGGTTGCAATTGTTCACTATAAATGAAGCCATGATAAATTCTAATGACATTTTTTATTATTTAATTATTTTTATAACTGGAGGCCTGATACAAAATTTGTGAACGAGGCCAGGGGCAGGGGGGGAGTGTCCCTCAGCCCAGCCCGCACCCTCTCCAATCTGGGACCTCTTGAGGGATGTCGGACTGTCCCACTGGAATTGGGTCTAAATGGACAGTCTGACATCCCTCTCCCAATCCAGGACTGCTGGCTCCCAACTGCCCACCTGCCTGCCTTCCTGATTGCTGCTAACCACTTCTGCCTGCCAGCCTGATAACCCCCTAACCACTCCCATGCCAGCCTGATTGATGTGTAACTGCTCCCCTGCCAGCCTGTTTGCCCCCAACTTCCCTGCTCTGCTGGCCTGGTCACCCCTAATTGCACTCCCCTGCAGGGTTGATAACCTCTAACTGCCCTCCTTTGCAGACTTGGTACCTCTCAACTGCCCTCCCTTGCCGGCCTGGTGCCCCCCAACTGCCCTCTCATGCTGGCCATCTTGTGGTGGCCATCGTGTGTCCACATAGGGGCAGGATCTTTGACCACATGGGGGCAGCCATCTTGTGTGTTGGAGCGATGGTCAATCTGCATATTACTCTTGTATGAAATAGGATAGAGTCCTGGTGTATAGGTGGAGACCAGCTGGTTTGCCCTGAATGGTGTCCCAGATCAGGATGGGGGCTCCCTTGGGCCGAGGGGCGTCCTGGGCAAGGGGCCTGTGGTGGTTTGCAGTCCAGCCACCCCCTGGTGACCCAAGTGGAAGTCCTGGTATCTGTAATTTATTTATCTTCTACAACTGAAACTTTGTAGCCTGGAGTGTAGCCAAGCCTCCTGCTCCCTCTGGGCCCAGCAGCCATTTCTGTTTGGATTTGTTTACCTTCTATAATTGAAACTTTGTAGCCTTGAGTGAAGGCTCAGGCTGGCAAGGGCAGGCGGAAAGCTTGGATTCTTCCATTGCCTGGGAAACTCAAGCCTCCCTCCTGCTCTCTGTGGCTGTAGCCATCCTGGTTGGGTTTCTTTGCATGCTCACTCTGATTGGCTGGTGGGCATGGTGGTGGGTGAGGCAGAGTCATGGATAATTTGCATATTACTCTTTTATTTGGTAGAATAATTCCCAGGAGTATATTTGAACAGTTGAAGAAAATACACATTATTAGGCTTTTTATATAAATTAGTCTGTTCTCCAAAAAGATATATAAACTGATACTTTTAATATAGTCCCATGATTAGTTTCCTTTATTATTTTTTATTAGTTTTCTTTAATGTAAAGTAATAGAATGGTTTTAATTAGGGCTGGTTGAACCAATACTGGTGATATTTAATTATTGGAAATATAAGGAAGGTTAGTAAGAAAAGCAAATGAACTAAATTGAACAGTCCAATATACTATATATGTTATATTGGAGACTAAATATATGCATGAAAGCATAGATATATACTTTAAACAGTTTAATTTTCTAAATTTCAGGTTAATTATTCTCACACACACAAAAAAAATGTATCTGTCAAGCAGATAAAAACTGTACTTACTTAAAACATTAGAATCTTCTAAGTCCTGAAGAATGAGCTCTTCAGCAGTTTTTCTCTTATTCTTTATGATGTTAATACAGTGAAGAACTGACTCTGGTAATTCAACTAAGTCCTGAATATTCAATAATGAAGTATAAAATTTTTCATTAAAACTATGTATCAAATATCCCCTCCTTCATTCCACTTAAAAAATGTGAGAAGATGCATAGATGAGGTAAAAGGCTATAAAGAGCATAATTCATCTCACACCTGTCAGAATAGCTATCATCAAGAAACCAACAAATGACAAGTGCTGGTGAGGATGTGGAGGAAAGGAAACCATCGCGCACTGGTGGTGGGAATGCAGACCGGTACAGCCATTGTGGACAATAGTATGGAGTTTCCTCAAAAAATTAAAAATGGTACTGCTTTTTGACCCAGTGATCCCACTTCTGGGAATATATCCTAAGAATCCCAAAACACCAATCAGAAAGGATATATGCATCCCTGTTTACAGCAGCATTATTTACAATAGCCAAGATGAGCAGATAAAGATCTGTGGTACATTTATACAATGAAATACTATGTTGCTCTAAAAAAGGAGGAACGTTTACCCTTTGTGACAGAATGGATGGACCTAGAGAGTATTATGCTAAGCAATATAATCGAGTCAGAGAAAGACAAATACCATGTCATCTCACTAATATGTGGACTCTAATGAATAAAATAAACTGCTGTACAAATTGGCACCAGAAGCTTGGATACGTGGACAGACTGGATGGTGTCCAAGGGTAGGGGAGGAGGGTGACTGGATAAAGAAGGTGAAAGCTTTAGCTGAAGAACATGTGTGCTTACCCTGTGGACACTGACAATATTGTGGTGAAGCTCAAGGGAGCAGGAAACGGGGGAGGGGGAAGGGGCAAAGGGGACACCTGCAAACATTAAAATATTTTAATAAATAAAATAAAAACTGCAAAAAAAATGGCATATTTCAAACAAATATATGGTGAAAATTTGCTTTCCATTTTCAGGTGTTATGAATTATATCTATTGAATTTCATAATTACATGAATAATATCAGAACATTTATCTTCATTTAAATTCAGTGTGATTTAAAAGACATAAAATGTAAAAATTTAAAATTTTCTCAAATATTATATGTAGGTTATTAAAATTCTAATTAAAATTGAGAAGACAGTTATTTTTTGAAACTTGGCAAGTGAGTTTTGTGTTGTTGTTGTTTTTTTAAACTTAATTGAGAAAATTTTGAAATTGCAAAACAGAACATTGGACTCATTTGAAATTAAAAAATATAAAACTATACTACAGTAAACATTAACAGTAATAGAAAATATAAGATAATCTTGGATAGATCATATGTAAAACACTAAATGTATAAGGAGATAAAATAAATCAATTGAGAAAAGTTGGATTATTCAACAAAGTGACACTAGAAACATTAGTTAAGTATGTTCAAGAAAATTTCAAATTAGATCTTCATTTTATAACATCAATTTCCATTGGATTAAGAGTTTTGAGGAAAAAAATCATAAACAGATTTTTAAAGCATATAAACATTGGAAGAAATATACAAGAGAAAAGATAGCATGCTTGATTTTTTTAAAAAAGGCATTACCTCTATATATCTAAAGTTTTCACATAAAGTTTGCATACATCCATATATATTCATATTAGAATGTTCATGATTAATGTTAACAAGCAGGATACAAATATTTATAATAATAAAAGGGTAATATTCTAATTATATTGAACATCCTTCCAGGACAAAGCTGGGGTTGCAGCTGCCACTGCTGCGAGGGAGGGATCCAGGCAGCTGGTGGGAAGGCGTACTCTTGCACCAATTTCATGCATCGGGCTTCTAGAATATACATAATATGGTATAATCCTCAATAAACTTTTATATTTAAATATCTATCAATTTACACTGCTTAAAGATGATCCTAAGGTTAAACATGAGATGAATACACAAAACACATTGAGAAAGTAAAATATCCCCTGAAAAGTTCCCTCCAGTTAAAGGGCTCAAAAGTCCAAAACTTAACACTTACGGCATTACTGTCATCACTCTGGGTTTCTAAGAGTGAATCAGTATCTACATCATCTTTTTCCAAAGAAGAAATGCTGATTTTGTCCAATTCAGCTTCTATTTCTTCATTGATCTTTGCACCATCATCATCATCTTCCATCATCCTTCACAATAAATCACAGAATTAATACAAGAAAATTACAGAGGCTAATATGCTAATACAAAACTTCACAGAAAAACTCATCATAATAGAAATGATTAATGGAAAAATGCATATGATCAGCTTGAATATTTAGAGATTAAAATACAAGAGAACAGCCTAAGTCTATATATGGGGGAAACATAAGGCTGGTTTCTATTCATTAACAGAGTTGTTAATTTAAGCAGAGAGAAGCATGTTTTGCAATAATAACATGTAATACTGGATAATTATGGCATGTATAATCAAAATTTAATTTTTTAAATATATTTTATGGATTTCATAGAGGGAGGGAGAGGGAAAAAGAAACAGAAAATCAATGGTGAAAGGAAATAACTAGTTGGCAGCCTCCTGCACGCTCCCGACTGGGGATTGAGCCACGTGCCCTGACCTGGAATCAAACCATGACCTCCTGGTTCATAGGTCAATGCTCAATCACTGAACCATGCCGGATGGGCCATTTCAATTTTTAATACTTGTGATAGATATGCATTAATCAATATATTTCAGTATATCTTCATGTCATCATCATCATCATCATCATCATCATCATAATCATCACTATCATTAGCTTCCAAGTATTAAGTAGCTATGACAAGGCAGGCACTAGAAGACATTTGTATAATGGACAATCTTCAGAGTCACTTTAAAGGTTAAAGGTCATGGGAGTCATTGTATAGATGAGAACACTCAGGGTTGAAGAGGTTACTTAACTGTCCATAGCCATTACATGAATAAGTAACGGGGCAGGATCATAATTCAGACATCCTGAATCCAAATCCTGTCCTTCTCCACCGAATGGTCCCCAAGCTCCAGCTATTCATCTGCCCAGCAATCCTTCTGAACAGCTCCTGTCTAATGATCTTCAAATTGTTTATCATAACCCATTAGCAGATCAAAAGGTTAATTTAGTGGCTCTTCATTATCAAGTTTTCTTGACAGGATAGGATTAAAATATTAGAATCGGCCAGAAAAGAAACTATAATTACACTACATATGCTCAAGATAAGAACTGTTTAAAAAACAAACATGCTTCTAAAGTATGTACATGTGCTCCAATTACAATGTAACCTATTTTGTGTTGCTTGTTCTATTGTGGCTCTTGGTAAAAATAATTTTGAAAATGACTGTACTAGTCAGCTATTATTTTATTTTAGAGACTATTCCAAACTTTCGTTCCTCCCTCAAGTCCCTGGCCTTTCGACCTCTGAACTCTGTCTTCTTGGATTTGCCTGCCTCCTTTCTCCCTCCTTTGCCTTCCCTCCTTCTCTCCCTCCTTTCCCTTCACTTTCCCTGTAGGGAGCCCTCTGGAAGAGACCTGGGCATGTTTACTAACTGAGCTGGGATGTTGACAGAATCATGCCAGTTACACTCCTGCCCTGGAAGTGCCGAGATGTTATTAGTTCCTGCTTGTGTTTGTTAGGAGGAAGGAGTGGGTGGGATCTGGCCCCTCCGAGACTTCTTGTTTTTTCCTATGAAAACCCCATCTTTTGTGTGTTTGAGAATAAATAGAGGTGCTCTGTGGCTCAAGGGTTGTCAGTCAGTCTCTCCAGCAGAGGAGGTCTACAAGCCACCTGGAGGCCAGCTTAAACCCATCTCTTCGTCGTCTCTCTTCATTTCTTCATTTCCCAATCGCTGGCTGCCTCTACAAAGAACCAATTTCATCTCTCTTTCCGTGCTGGCCACGGAGAAGGGAGATCCCCGGCCGTATCAGGTCCCCGCATAGTGATGCCCAAGGTGGCTCATTTCAGCAATTTTGTAAGCAATACCAAATTATGCATAAAATAGGAATTCCCTATCATCCCCAGGGACAGGCAATTGTAGAAAGAGCTAACCGAACCTTAAAAACTCAATTGCAAAAACAAAAAGGGGGAGAGAGTTATAATCCTACTCCACAGAATCAGTTAAATCATGCGCTTTACACTTTAAATTTTTAAAATTGTGACGATAAAGGTCACACACAGCAGTGGAGAGGCATCAAACTCCTGGTGCCGTGGCATCTGCCGGTATGGCACGATGGGAGGATTAACAAAGAGGACAGTGGAAAGGGCCAAATCCAGTAATGACATGGGGAAGAGGGCACGCTTGTATCTTCCCAGAAGGTGCTTCTAACCCCATCTGGGTGCCAGAGTGAGCAGTGAGTCACCACCATGAACTTGGAAAAACAACTCATCCCACCATTCAAGAAGCTGAAGATCACACCTTTGGTGATGATGCCACCTCAGCCACCAGCCTCAAAGAACGAGAAGAGAGTAAGGCAGCAGGTTAAGACCACAAGAAAAGCTAGTGTCCCCACAAGGGGTCAACTGAAGAAGCTGACCATCGATGCCTAGCAAGAGGTGAAAGAACAGGGGTTCAGGTAATCCCCTCCAACCCTTTTCTTGCTATGATGGCACTTGTCAGCTGCCAGGTAAGTATGGCGGCAGCAGAAATTTACTGGACTTTATTCTAGTGCCTCCTATGGTCAATCCAGCAACCTGGACCTGAGATTCAGTGCCAGTATTTATTACCGAAACCAATATGGTCGGGGAGAGCTCCAACAAATAACTTCTTCTTCCCAAGGTGATTATACTTAGAATGGTTTTAGTGGGGAGTTCTCTATTTGCTTATCAAAAGGGGAACTTCAGGACATTTACAGCTTGGTCAAGAAAAAAGACGTCCTGTGGTGGCACAAACATTGCTAACACTGAAAGCCCCTGGGAATGCATGTGAATATTCTTTAAATTGAATTTCCATGGCCTTAAATAAAGAAAATCCTTACATGATATTATTCTGCAATATCATTCTAATTTTGATATTTTATCCAGGCATACATATACCAAACAAACTTATAAACAAATTCTTTGAATGGAAACAATTTAAAAGCATATGAAAGGATTTAATCCCTTCCACTGTGTGGAAGGCCCCTTGGGAAGGCACTTGAGCATTCTATATCGGCCCTTCTTGCTCTTTTTGCCAAAAAGGGACCCACTTCTCACAATCCGATTACTCACAGCTGTTGCCTGGATTTTCAGTTCATGCTGAGGTTGAAGCCTCATGGTAGCTGGTGTCTCTCGCCCAGTGACGTGAGCTGGGCCCTCCATGGAGAAGAAACCTAGGTTCGCCAAGGTGTGTGATTGATGCCAGGACCCCGCCAGCCGGCGAGGGGATCCTAAGGCAGGTACTGGGCATGGAGGCCATAGGGACATAAGCTACTAAGGAGACAGAACTGAACCTCACATCACCCTGCTTGGCCCCGGAGGATGGCTGGTTAGCCAATGACGGGTAAGATTCCTCAAGGGAGGAACAACCTAAGACAGGCACAGTCCCAAAGGGGCCATCAGGAAGGAACTTGGGGGTCAACAGAGGTAGGGCACAGATCCTCACCCCCCCAACATTGCAGGGGCTTGAACCTTCGCCCCTTCTGAGGGAGGTCTCCTGCCCCATGGCTGCTTCGTGCTTCCCATGCCCATCTCAGATCAGGACCCAGGCAACAAACAAAGACTTATCCAGCTTAGAATGGGACCCAGGCAACAGAGAATTGGCTCATGGAAGCTGTCCTATATCCAAACCCAGCCTAAATTTAGCAATGCTCAGGGCTTTTCTCAAGGATTCAAACAATCATTTCCATTAAGATTTAAATTTGACAGTAAAATAATCAAGTTTTCAGATTCATTTAAATTGGCTAAATTGAAATAAATACTCAAGAAAATTTCATTGTGCAAAAAATTAAAAACTTAAAGTAATCAAGATTGCATTATAAATTTTTGCAAAAAGGAAGGATAGTGGAAGAATATTATGTAAGGAAAAATATCCAGATATATTTTTACTTCAAAAAGCTGATTTTCATCTGTAATACTAAGAGCAGGACACCTATGAAGAAACATACATGGTGTCAGAATAAGGCAAGGGAGGATTGTTTGGGCAAGAATGAAGAGGATCCCAAGTAAAATTTATAGAAAAGGATTGATTTACTAACTCTTGGTCGAGAATATGTTTATTTTCAGAAAACAACACCAAGATCATGTGGATTCCTGCAGAAGAATTGACAGGAATGCTCCAGCCATAAAGACAAGAGGAAAAGAATCCAGAGATGGAAGACGCTGATGAAACCTTGCCATACTAGCAGTCAGCAGCTTGTTTTTTCCTGTGAAAACCCCAACTTTTGTGTATTTGAGAATAAATAGAGGTGCTGTGTGGCTCAGGGGTTGTCAGTCAGTCTCTCCAGCAGAGGAGGTCTGCAACCCACCTGGAGGCCAGCTTAAACCCATCTCTTCGTCGTCTCTCTTCATTTCTTCATTTCCCAATTGCTGCCTGCCTCTACAAAGAACCAATTTCATCTTTCTTTCCGTGCTGGCCATGGAGAAGGGAGATCCCCGGCCGTATCAGGTCCTCCCACCTCCCTTCCTCTTTTTTTCCTTATGTTACTCATATATCTCAAAATCAACTTTTTTGGTGGATTCAAGATGGAATTATGCTGAGAAACCAAAGCATGAGATCCGTCAGGGTTCCATTTCTATAACATTTTCACATGCCACAGTGTTATCGATGGAGACCTTATATAAGTGGTTGATAAGAGTTGGGAGTTGATTGTGTTGTAAGAAGATGGTTATGATGATAAAAGGCCAACATGAGAGATCCTTATAATGTTGTAACTGTTCATTATCTTGATTGTGGTAGTAGATAAGTGAGTCTATTCAGATAATAAAAACTATATAGGACATATACACATACAAACAAGTACAACTAAAGCAGATTGCATCAATATAAATATCCTGGTCCTGATATTACAATATAGTTTACAAAATATTATCACTGAGAGTCACTGGACAGAGTATACAAGGCTGCATTTGTGTTCAAGTATTATTTTTTAAGGCTGCATGTGAATCTACAATTACACCACTAAAATGTATAAATATCCTATGTACTCAATAGGTAAACAGTTAAATAAAATATAATGCAGCCAGGGAATGGAATAGTATACTAGTTTTTCAATAAAAATAAGCATACTTACTATACTCTTCAGGAAATATAGCCACAGAGAAATAATTTAAAAAGGGCAGGTATCAGAAAGATAGGCAGAGTAATATCACTCTTATGTAACCACACACACCCTTTATTTTTAGACAGAAACATGCTGGAAGGCATTGAGGAACTTTTAATTTTCATTTCATACCTTTATGTTGATTGATTTTTAAAATGATGAATATGCAGTATTTCCATAATTTTATAAGCTAGTTTAAAAATACTCAGTTTTGTCCACAACCTTTCTCACCTGAAGGAAAACAAGACACCACCACTGGCGCAAAATGTGATTCTGTAATCAAACCAACTTAAAGTGCAATTCAAAGGTTAGGTGAAACTTTTTTTGACCAAATATAAAGCAGAATACACAGGCATACAAAACTTTATGTAGGAAGAAAGACAGGAGACTAGAGGAAAGGTAAGAGTCACTTCCACTATATGCCCCTATGTGCTCATCCGCTGATCTTTAGATCAGCCCTGTCCAATTACATATGCAAGCACATTGGTAATCTTAAATTTTCTACTTAGTAGCAACCTTTTAAGAAATAAAGAGAAACAGGTGAAGTAAACTTCAATAATATATTTTATAGAACTTATTTTATCCAAAATATTATTTCAACAGGTAATCAGTTAAAAACTGTTATGAAGTTCAACGTAAAAGGGTTGCATTCTTGTTGGCAAACTTTTTAAGTTTTTAAGTTAGCAAACAAAGAATTAAATTCCAAAAAGAAGTGGCTATGCATAATTGCAAAAGATATCTGACATACATACAGTAAACTAAGGGCAAACATTTAATTGATTCTTTGAAAGGAAATAGACTCTAATGCTTGGTAACAATACTATAGTAAAGTTGTATTGCATCAACTTAAGAATTAATAACATAAAGTGAGAAATCAGTAGACTTTTGATATTAAGAAAACATGTTAATGCCTCATTCAAGAAAGATGATTTTCAAAACTATTCCCGGTTTTAGATCTAATTAAATTTAATATTTTCATTATCAAAGTTCATGCTAAAATTGCCCCCTCCATTATTTAGTTCAGTTTTGTGGCTGATTTATAGGCTATTCAAACTCTTCACTTATAATGGCCAGACTAGCATATGATGTTGAAATTCACATGTAAAAATTTTAAGCTTAATTTTATTTATAATTATGAAAGTAGGCTTTTCCATAGATATATTTATAACCTATTAGTAATCAATTAATTTCTAAAACTAATGTTAAATAGCTAATTTAGTAATCAGCTAACTTGAAGATGGTGTATAGACTGCTTTCCTTCATACATCTTACCTTGCCAAACAAATGGGCCCACAATGAGGGCAGACTCTCATCTTGACCTCCAGGGGGCGCCACGCAGTCTTCCCCAGTCATGCCACATGGTTAATCACAAAAAACAAATAAAAATTAAATAAAATAAAAAACTAAAACTAAAAGAGAACCAAAAAAATTGGATAAAAACAAAATTAAAAAAAAAAAAAAAGATGCTTTCCAAGGCGCTGCTGGATACCTACCTGTGAGAGCCGGAGCCCAAGAGACCTCCACCGCCTGCAGGCCAGCTCCGCCCGCCCGCGGGGCTCTGTCCCCCGCCCGGGACTCGGGAGCCCGCGGCTCCGCCTGGCCTGTGACAGAGGGAACGACGTCCAGTTCTCCGTTGCCGCTTTCCAAAGTCATTCAATGTCCACACCTCCCCAGGGCCTCACCTCTCAGTGGTCGCCGGGGTGGACTCGTCCTGCTCCTGCGCTGCACGGGGGGTGAGGCCGCAGCAGAGGAGCCGCAGGAGGGCGTGAAAGGCCCGTCTGGCCAGGCCCGGCCGCCCCCGGGTGGTGGCCGCGGGAGGGGCTGCGGAGCTGCCGTCTTGGGGGGGCCTGGCAGGGGCCGCCCCAGCCGACTGCGCGGCCGGAGAGACGCCCACGCGACCGCCTCCGCCGCCAACGCCTCCACCGCCAATGCCTCCGCCTCCGCAGCCTCCTGTCCGCCGCCAGCCTGAGGATGCCGGAGGTGCCCATGATCCTGTCGAACCGCCTTTGGGACACCGAGTCCTGCACCGCCGCCTTGGAGAAGCCCAGGCCCTCCATCTGGTCCAGCAGCTGGGGGTCCAGGTCCCCCAGGGCGGCTCGCTGTAGGGCTGCAGGCCCTCCTGGTCACCCAGGTTCACATGGCTTCCTCCAGGGCCGGCCGCTGCTCCGAGTCCACCGTCAGCAGCTTCTGGAGGAAAATCTTCCCCATCCCGCTCATGAACCGAGGGAACTCGTACCGCCCGGCCAGAATGCGGTCCCGGATGTGCCCATAGGTGTCCCCCGGGAAGGGCACGCACCCCGTTACACATTTATACAGCGAGGCTCCCACTGCCCACACGTCAGCCTTGCGGCCATCATAGGGCTTCCGCCTCAGGACCTCGGGCGCCATGTAGTACAGGGTCCCGTAGACTTTCCTGAGCTTCTGGTCCTCCCTTACTTGGTGGCTGAAGCCGAAGTCGCCCAGCTTGGCCGTCATGTCTGCCTCCAATAAGATATTATCCGGTTTGACGTCCCTGTGCAAAGCCCAGCTGGTGAAAGTACTGCAGGGCCCAGACCGCCTGTCCAGGTGCGCCAGGAGGGCCCCACCCGGCACGGGCTGGAGCCCGAGGTGGACCTTGTCCGGGGTCACGATGACCTCCAGGAGGCGGGTCACGTTGGGATGGTTGAGCGAGCACTGGACTTCTCGAAGGGATTTCGGGACCCCACATCGCTCTACTGACTTTACCCCCACCTAGGTGCCCCTTGGCACATGTCTGCCCAACCGGACCTTGGCGCAGGCTCCCTCCCCTATAGACTCCCCAAGAACGTAATCCCCAATGCTGTGCTGCTGCTCCTCGGTGGTAGGCATGCCTGGAGAATTATGCGGCATGGTTAAAGCAAAAAAGAAAAATTTAAATCCTTATTTATAGGAATGGTTTGCACTTGATGAGGTCAGAGCTATAAATGGGCCAATCCCGGCTGGGAATGAACCATAGTGGTTTTTCTAACTTTTTGATCTCATGGCCCTTAAACTCTGTGAAATACAAAAAGACACAAACTTTTATTTGGGATGTTGACATTTATTTTACTAGAAATAAAAATTATGTAGGGGGGCATACACACACACACAAAAGAAAAGTCTGACTTATTCTCATGCTCCAGTTTTCAGTTCAAATATCTCCAGCTTAGTTCTCAGTTCAGATACCCCTGATCCATCCATCCATTCCTACCTACCTCACTCAGGCCATCACGTTTGTCATCTTCATAGCACCGACCACAGTGGGGCTGATTCTTGTTTACTGTCTGTCTTTCCCAGGAAGGAAGGAGCATGGCTATAGTGTTCCCTGAGTCTAGCACAGTGAGTGGCAACAAAGTGTCTAATAAATCTTTGTTCACTGGATTAACAGAAGAGTTTGTGGTAACAAAATATGGCCAACTACTTAATTAAAGTGATTCATAAAATGTCTTAAAAAATAGTCATGTTCTGTCTTCACGCAGCTTTTGGGGCAGATAAGATTGGACGGGGGAGGGCTGAGGTCTACGTGTCTAGGTACGTGGTTGCTCAGTGAGGCTGAGGAAAAGCCAGCTGGTAGGAGCCTGGCTGTAAAGGTTAAAGAAGGTGATTGGTCCTTCCACTGGGACTTGCTAAGGACGAAATAAATTTGGACCTGCACTAAGGCTGCAAGGTATGTTTACATTTTGAATACCCATTTCCAGGTGACACAAAAGACTTTTCGGGATGAAAGAATGTCTACAGAGGTACAAAGGATGGGGTAATATGTTGGGGCAAGTCCTACCCTTTATGGAGGCAGAGAGGGAGCAGGCAGGCTTGAGGACACTTTGGGGGAGCCTCTGGCATACTCTATTTCAAACTAATCTAAGAAAAATCCCTCCTTTCAGTACACTGAGTGTTTTAATCACAGGTATGTTATTCTAGTCATCATTTTCCTTTAATAGTTCCCAAAGTCTCAGCTTTGTGTGAAGGGAATCTTTATAGGGATTAGCCTGTGAGCTTCTCCCTCTAGAACACCTTTGTTTGCTCACTTTTACCTTACTGCTGTGCTACTTGGCTCCTAAACATCATAGTCTTTGCTGCTGAGCTGATTGGGACCCAAAAGGGGGACTTTTCCTCAATTCTAAGCAGATGTTTACAAGTTACAGTCAGAGATTACAATAAACTCAGGAAGGAAAAGAGAGAAACTTTCAAAAAAGTTGCCAGTGTAAGAGTTAACTATATCTGTTTGTAAAAATTGTATTAATAGTTACTTAAGAAATAATACCAGTAGGATTGAATATGTTCATAGCATAATCTCTTTCAGCTTGGTAAATACAGACTCAAAAATAAGACATTTAATGTAAAAATGTCAAGGGAAAAGACAAGCTCAAAAACAGAGATTCAGGCAATCCCCCCCCCCCTTTTTTGTAATATGCTACATCAATTATATGTGTCTAATTCTGCCCAAATGAGCATACAGTTTTTTTTATGTTTTTTTTTTTTACTTTCTTTTGTTTGCGTGTTGTTTTTTTTTTCCCATTTACCTCCTCCTCTTCACCTTCACCCCTCCTCAGCGTTCACCACACCATTGTCTGAGTCCATGGGCTATGCATCTATGCATATAAGTTCTCCAGTTAATCTCTCCCTTCCCAACCCCAACCCCCTCCTTCCCTGTGAAATTCATCGGTGTTTTCATGGTTCTACGTCTCTGGATCTGTTTTGTTCTTCAGCCTTTTTTGTTCATTGGATTCCACATATGAGTGAAATCATGTGATACTTATCTTCCTCTGACTTGCTTTGCTTATAATACTCTCCAGGTCCATCGATGTTGTTTGCAAAGGGTAATAGTTCCTTCTTTTTTTACAGCAGGGTATTATTCTACGGTGTAAATGTACCACAGGTTTTTTATCCACTCACCTGCTCTTTGGCACTTGGACTGTTTCCAGATCTTAGCTATTGTAAATTGTGCTGCTTTGAAAATAGGGATCCATGTATTTTTTTCTGATTGGTGTTTTGGGTTTCTTGGGATATATTCCTAGAAGTGGGATCACTGGGTCAGATGGACTTTGTCTCCAGACAGAGCCCAGCTCTCCACCAACTTGGCCACTTAGACAGTTGAACTACAGCCCCATACACTGAATACCACAACCAAGTCCTAAAACAGCAAGGGCAGCCCCTTCCTGACTGGTCCTGCCCTCCTCGGTCCTCTGGCAGCTGCTGGCCTTGCCTTCTGGCCCCTGAGCCCTCCGTGTGGTCTCACCTCTCCCAGGCAAGCCCCTGGCCCCGCTCAGGCAGCTTCCTCTCCCGGGCTGGGCTCAGCCCTGCTCTCTCCTGGGCAGTGCAGTCTGCCCCTGCTGCCTCCCACTGTGGGGCCTGTAAGGAAGGCGATGAAGCTTCAAGGTTGCAAAGAGAGTTAGGAGGGGTGTACAATAAGTGTGAGGTGTAAAATAGTAATGCTGACATAAAGTAAAAACACGGCTCTGTGGGAATAGGGGAAAGGAGCTGAAAATGCTGCCGCTGGGTCAGAGCAAGGTCCAGGACAGTTTTTCTGTGAATCACTTTCTCTAGTTTCCAAGAGAAACAATGGTCAGGGAGGCCGGATACTATAACTTGAAAGAGTATTAACAGCAGTATCCAGGTTTTCGGGGAGTTGAGATTTTGCCCTGTTTGTGGGTCAATTTTAGAATGTGCTACAGCAGCTCACCATCCATTTCTTTCATTGGTATAACTTCATGTATGCAATTGCAACAATACCTGTTGCAATTCTCTTTCTAGCTTAACAGAAAGATAGTCTTAAACCTCTGGGTAATCCTACATTCCAGCTACATTATTTTTTTTGAAACAAAGCCGTGTGTGTGTGTGTGTGTGTGTGTGTGTGTGTGTGTGTGTTCTTTGCATTGCAGGAGAAAAGGCAAATGGAGAGAAAATTAGGATAAAAAGTGAACCCAAAATATTTTTACTTGATTTTTTAAAATTGGGCATTAGGGAAAAGGTATTATACCCAGGGATAAAACATGCACCCACAAAATTAATCTTCAGAAAGGTCAAGCCCATGTCCTTCATTTTATTGGCATTATGCTCTAATCAACCAATGAATTAAGAGATGAGAGTCCATTTCCATCAATTGTGGTCACAGTGAAGCCAATGCCTTTGTCCGAAGTGGCAGCTTTCTAAAGGCCGGAGAGCATCTTAAAATGCTTTCTTCCAGACTGCTTCTCGGCCACCTGCCTTGGCGCCAGTGGAGGGAGTCATTTACCTTCCATCCTCTGCCTCCATTCAGAGGGTGTCAGGAAGGTAGGAGGAGCCATGTGTACACATGCGCACCCGGAGGAAAGAGGCTCCTGAGCTCGCCCTCTGACTGCAGGCAGAACCTGGCTTCTCCTGCTTTATCCTCTACTGCTGTGCACCATACCCCCTTGTGCCTGGGGCCAGGCACACGAAACTATGAATAAACGAATAATTGGCTCAGTCTTCACAGTGCGAGACAAATGTTTTTCATGAACATTAAATTCCTTTTATTTATTATTATTATTATTATTATTATTATTATTATTTAATTTGAGAGAAAATTAACCTCATTTCTGGCATTAATTTTCACTTGTCTTCCTCCAGGCAGCATGAATTGTTTATTTCTCTGAGGCAGAAATGCGTCACTCTCTTGTTTGTCTGTTTTGCAAACTCTGTACATTTCCCAGGGAAAGCTTTGCCGTCTTTCCCACTCGCTTGTACAGACCCCGGCGGGTAATTCAACCCTGTGGCAGCTCCATGCCACTGTCTGTTTCTTGCTCTCCAGGCGGCCTTTCCTTTGCATCTCCTGCAGCGGCCCCACAATCTGAGCCTGGCATACAGTGGTGCTCACTGAGTGCTTACTGAATAATTGAGAGCTCCTTGGAATGTTAAGATTGATTTTTCTATCAGTGTTTGAAATTTCATACAGTAAGCATGGAAATAAGACATGCTGACAAAATTTCTTCCTAAAAAAATCATATATATATATATATATATATATATATATATAATTTTTTACCCTCCCTTACCAAGTAAGCTCTCACCGCACTAGCCTTCATGCCAATCCTCAACTGTGCCAAACTTAACTTTTTGTGTCTGGACCAATGCATTAAAAAAACAATTGCTTTCAACATATTTTGCATTTAAATGAACACAGTTGACAAATACTGAAATATCTCTTGAAAGATGGGATGCGTTTTAAGAGGTGCTTTCACAGCCCTGAAGAGCTTCACTGTGTCATTTTTCCAGAACCATCCCCAATGTCCACTGTGTCTTTTTCCAGAAAGTATCCTGGTATTCACTGTCTTTTCCCAGAAACTGTCCCATTTTGGATTTTATGAAAGGCAAGATCTACGAAAACTTTATGCAAGTGAGGAGTTTGAACAGAAACTATGAAGTTTCACAAAAAAATCAATGACTTGGACTGGGCAAGTAATGTTTTCAGAATAAGGAAGAAAATGAGAACCAGAATTATTATTACAATAGCTGGAAAGAAAAGAGAAAATAAATGGAGTTGAGATACACCAGAATGTTTCTGGAGCACTTGCCTTGTGGTTTTCCATTTAATAGGTGATTGACAAAAGGAGATACATGAAGAGTTCCTCTGTCGCTAAGAATATGTTAAATCATTTGGGAGAGAAGACTTGCATACAAGTCCGTGCTCACCCACTGCCAAGATTTTGTTGTAAAGGATTTTCAGCCTCACTCTCAGCTAATAAACTTGTTTCCTATTTCTCAGGGGGAAAAAGTCATCTCAAAGGAATTTCCTATACTTCCTACCCGCTGCTCATGTCTATAAACATCTCAGGATCCATATATCTCCAGCTCCTTTCCTCAGATTCCAGAGAAAAGATGATTTTTCTATCCAAGGTAAATACATGCTGTGCCCCAAAATCATGCCCTTCCACTGGCAGGCACTTGCTCCATCAATTACCACCCTCTCCCAGAATCTTCAACCTCCCTCTTCACTACAGTTTTCCTGTCACTACATGAGCTTATGCTCACATCACAAAACAAAATAGAACAATGATAACATAACAAAAAACTTCTCCCTTGATCTTATGTCAGCTGATGTCTACCCTGGGTATACTGAATTCCCTAAGATCTCTGAAAAGGAAAATCCTGACACCTCTGGTCCAACTCAGGTCAAGGCAATAAAATCCTTAAGTAGTGTTGTCCAAGCATTGGTATTTTAAAACAATATTTTAATAAATTTTTATTGATTTTAGAAAGAGATGAAGGGAGAGGGGGGGGACGCCAATCAGCTGCTTCCCAGACGCTCCGACTGGTAATTGAACTGGTTGGCTCACAGGACGAAGCTCAACCAACTGAGCCACATCAGCCAGGGACCAAGTATTGCTATTATTAAAAACTACTTTGCTGTTCCGAAACCCGTTTGTGTGGCTCAGTGGATAGAGCTTTGGCCTGTGGACTGAAAAGTCCCAGGTTTGATTCCAGTCAAGGGCATGTACCCTGGTTGCAGGCACATCCCCAGTAGGCATTGTGCAAGAGGCAGCTGGTCAATGTTTCTCTCTCATCTATGTTTCTAACTATCCCTCTCTATTCCTCTCTGTAAAAAATCAACAAAATATATTTTTTAGAAAGTACAAAAAAACTACTTTCCTAATTTTAATACATAACCAGAGTTTTAAAATGTTGACCTACATAATTATATTTCTCCTCTTCCCTTAACATTCAACCTTCTATAACTACATCTATTATATTTCTTTTTTTTTCAAAAAATTTTATTAAGGTATTCTATGTGTACATATCTTACCATTGCCCCCCCACCCACCCACCTCCCATTCATGCCCTCCCTCCACAGACTTCTGTGTTCCTCGGTTGTACTTATATTCATGCATACCAGTCCTTCGGTTGTTCTCTTATCTCCCCCCAGGTCTCCTTCCCCTCCCCGCTGTCATTTGACAATCTTCTTGTTTTATGATGACTATCTCAGGATCACAGGAATAGAATCCGCTCCTCATTTGGCAGTCTGCTTGTTTTATAGTGACTATCTCAGGACCACATGAATAGAGTCCGCTCCTCCTCTGGTTCTCACTGCCCTTCCCCCTGGGTCCCACTGCTTCCCCTGGTGCACACGGCTCTCCTGTTGCACACATACCCTTGGGACATACGGCTCACCCGGGGAACAGGACCCCCTGGGACACACGGCTTGCCCGGGATACCCTGCCCCTTTTGAGGAAACACAGCTCACCCGGGTCACAGGGCCCCCTGCGACATAGGGCTCTCCTGGGGCACACAGCTCCCTGGGACACATGGCTCACGCGGGGCACACGGCCCTCTGGGACACATGGCTCACCCGGGACACACGGCCCCTTGGGACACACGGCTTACCCGGGACACAGGCCCCCCCTGGGACATATGGCTCACCCAGGGCACACGACCCCTCTGGGATGCTGGGGTCGCATATTGGAGGGGCCGCGCTAGCTCCTTGTTAGCACGGCAGGCAGGCTGGGATGGTTGCAGGCGGGCTGAGATGGCTGCAGGCAGGGAGACCGCCCTCAAAGGTGACTCGTTTGGTGAGGAAGTGGAGCACCTGCGGGCGCGGAGGCTAAGTTCTGAGGCCGCACACTCCCTGAGCCCAGGGCGTAGTGAGGTCTGTTCTCGGTGTATTTCCTTTATTCCTGGCGGCGGCGGTTGTGGGTGGCAGTTGGCGGTGCGGCATTGACGGTCGCTCCTGTGGTGCAATTTCCACTGTAGTTTTAAAGTTCACATGGAGGCAGTGGCGGGAGCTTTAGCTTGGCCATGGGGCAGCTGAGGGAGGACTCGCCGGGGCTGCTAACAGAAGGCGCCGTGCCGGCTCCTCAGCAGCATGGCGGGTGTGCTGGGAAGGTTGTGGGCGGGCTGAGATGGCTGCGGGCGGAGAGTTCCAACTCAATGGTGTCTCCTTTGGTGCGGAAGCGGAGCTGCTGTGGACACAGAGGCTAAGTACTGAAGCGACACTCTCTCTGAGCCCGGGGTGTAGTGAGCTCTGATTTCGCTAGATTCCCATTCTCGGGGTCGGCGGTGAGTGCGGCAGCGACGGTAGCTCCTGTGTCTCAATTTCCCCTGTAGTTTTAAAATCCACATGGCGGTAATGGCGTAAGCTTTGGAGCTGGCAGCTGGCGGTGGCGGCGGAAAGACTCGCTGGGGTGCAAAGGGAAGGCGCCTCGCCATCTCCGCGCCAGCACGGTGCGTGGAGGCCGGGCCGAGTCGGCCGCGGGCCGGGAGACACTGCGCCATTTCTTTGCCAACACAAAACGCGGAGACCAGGCAGAGCCGGCTGCTGGCGTTGGCGGCGACACAAGGACTTGCCGGGTGTCATAAACAGAAGGTGCCACGCCAGCTCCCCATCAGTAAGGTGCGTGCGGAGACCGGGCCTAGCAGGCTGGCCGGGAGACACCGAGCCAGCTCCTCGGGATGGTTGTGAGCAGGCACAGAAGATACTTCGAAGGTCCCATATCAGCTCCCTGGTTCCCCTGGCTGGTGGGCTGGCCCAGTCCCTGTGCCCCGGGCGGAACGAGGTCTGGCTTCCCTCATTCCTGGCGGCAGCGTCTCTGGCAGGTCCAGTTTCGCCATAGTTTTAAACTCCACATGGCAGCAGCGGCGCCCTGCTTGGTGTGTAGATGTAGCCTTCCCATTTCTGGGCCGAGCTGGCTGGGGCTGGGAGACACTGCAGGATCTCTTCGCCCGCATGGCGAGCGTGGGGGGCTGGGACGAGTTGGCTGGGGACTGGGAGACGCTGCGCCCCCTCCTCTCCAGCATGGCAGGTGGGCTGGGATGGGTGCGGGCCGGGATGATTGTGGGCAGGGAGGTCGCGCTCTAGGGCTTCTTGTCCAGGCAGGAGCTAAAAGGCACAGCAGAGGCCCGCATCAGCTCCCAGGGCGGCCGACAGGGCTGGCTCACTCCCTGGGCCCCGGGGCAGAGCGAGGTCTGGCTTCCCTCATTCCCGGTGACAGCGGCTCCAGCAGGTCCAGTTTCGCCATAGTTTTAAACTCCACATGGCAGCAGCGGTGTCCTGCTTTGTGCCTATGGATGCTATCTTCCCTCAATTTGTACACATTTGAGAATACCTGTCATTGCCTTCATACTTAAATAAGAATATACTTATGCATTCTATTTTTAGGTCACGCTTTTACTTGGTACTTTGTAGACATTGCTTCATTGAATATATGATACTAGGAGCCCAGCACGCAACATCAAGTGGCGCCGCCCACCCACCTGCAACCCTGCCTTGACACCTGAACCTGTCCACACAGAGCTGCAGCACGCCTGGCCCAGCCCCCACACCCTCTGGCCTTCTCTGGCTGCTTCAAGGCCTGCCCTCAGCTGGTCCTGCCTCCTCCTGGTGCCTCCCCGCCTCCAACCCATCTTTGGAGCAATGCCCCAGCTAATATGCTAATGGTCTTAATTTTACCCATTATGGCGTCCCCACCATTAGCACATTAGCTCTTTATTAGTATAGATTATATTTTGTTGTGGAAAACTGATATACTAACTTTATTAGTATAGATTATATTTTGCTGTGGTAAACTATCTCCATAACTGATTTGTGTCCCTATATCTGAATAACATTTTCTTTATCTTTCATCAATAACTCACCCAAGAAAGATGTATTGTCAACAAATAACAAATCCACACAAATTTGTCTTGGAATGTAATTATTTTCAAACTAAAGATTAAATTATTTTTTCAATTCTGGAAAATTTCGGATACACACACACACACACACACACACACACACACACACATATATATACACCGTATTAGCCGGCGTATAACACGATTTTTTGGCCCTGAAAAATATGCCTCCAAGTAGGTGGTAGTCTTATACGGCGAGTATATAACAAACTCTGTATTTTTAGTGGAAATGTTTGGGGTTCGTCTTATACGCCCAGTCTCTTATACACCGGCAAATACGTATTTTTCAGGGCCAAAAAGTCGTCTTATACGCAGGCAAATATATATCCCAAATTTCCCCACCTCATAATTTTTATTACAGAATTTATGACTCCATTTCTATGTTTTAAATTTTTGATAAAAATTAAAAGCTACCATATATATATATTAGAGGCCTAGAGCACAAAATGTGTGTACTCAGGAGGGTCCCTATATCTGCTCTGTGCCCTCTCACAGTCCAGGAGCTCTCAGATGGTGTCCAGATGATGGGGAGCAGGCCTAAGCCAGCAGTCGGACATTCTTAGTGCTGCAACTGAGGCAGGAGAGACTCCCACCACCGCTGCTGCACTGGTCAGCCTTGTTTCTTCATATTTTATTCTCAATGTGATTATTTCTACCTTTTTTAGATTTCTGCGTCTGTTCTATAGGTGTTGTTTCTCAATTATTAGTCTGTCATGTCCATTTTGGCATATTTGTTTACCTATATCTGTTGTTTAAATATCATTGGTCCATTTGTTTACCTGCATCTGTTTTCATATATTTTGTGTAGGTTTAGGTTTAGGTATACTCAGGCATTAAAAGTCTATGTATGAAACTTAGGTGTTACATATAATAATAAATCCTAGACATTCTTCTATATTAGAATACTCCATATTGAAGATTATATATTTTCATTTCATACATACTCCATAATAACATTTTTTACTGATAGTCATTTAACTTCTCTATATTTATTTGTTTTTAAATAATATGGCAAAGAATCCCTCTCAATATTATTTTATAGTTTTGTATGTTTTATTGTATAATGGACTAGAGGCCCATTGCACGGATTCATGTACTGGGGCGGGGAGCCAGGGGTCCTTCAACCTGGCCTGGGCCCTCTTGCAATCTGGGTCCCCTTGAGGGATGTCAGTAAAATAGTTGTCAAGTTTTCAGATTAATTTTAATTGCTAATTAAAATCAGTAAATATTCAAGAATATTTCATTATACAAAAAGCTGTTCCTTAAGTACTAACTAAAATTTCTATTGGTAGTTCATTTCATGGTTAAATTGCTTAACATGCAATTAACCCTAAAGCAGTCATACTTTGGTACAAATATTAAAAGTTATCAAAACCGCATCATAAAAAATTTTCCAAAACTCTCCAAATAATTAAATAAAAAAGGGGGGGGATAGTGGGAAAATACCATGTAAGGGAAAATATCCTGTAAGTAATTTACACCTAGACAAAAATTTTTACTTTGAAAAATTAATTTTTATTTATAATGCTGGTAACAAGACACCTATGAAAAATCTTATGGTATCAAAATAAGCCAAAGGAAATTCATTTGGACAAAGATCAAAAGGATCCTAAGTCTAATTTATAGAAAAGATTTCTTTATTAACCTTTGGGCGAGAATATGTTTATATTTCCAGAAAACTCCAAGATTGTATGGATTCCTATAACCACGGAACCCAGAGAGGACGTGATAGGGATGTTCCAGCTATAGAATAAGTAGAAGCTCATAAGAACAGAGGAGAAATATTCCAGAAATAAAGATAGTGAAGATACCTTGCCATAATAGCAGCCACCACCTGTGCATTGGTGCAGGTTACCCAGGACCAAGGGCAAGGAAGGTCGGTGTGCACGGACTTCTAGACATGTGTGCCCAACTTCTACCTAGAAGTCAATGTTTGATGCTTTGTGTTCTCCCAGGACCCCTGACTTGAGGGGCTTGCCTTCTTTCTAACACAGGGTATTAAGTGCCACATTAAAAGAGATGCTATACCTCAGGCATTAACCATTTTTTACAGATGGATCAAGGTCTAGAAAGGCTGGAAGCAAGGAAGCAAAGGTCCTTCAAACCTCTTATATTTTAGTAGAAATACAAGCTCCTATTTATACCTTAACAGATTTTACTACAGAGCCCATCAACCTATAGTAATAGTGCTTTTGTGGTAAGTATAAGCAAAAATTATTGAAACAGCGACAATAGGGCACACTCATTCAGAGGATATTTTCGTATAATTTCCAGCCTTTAAAATGTCACAGAAGGACAATCTCCATGTTTTATTGGAAGCAATGTCCTCAGTGTGTTATCCACATCTCTGTGCCAACTTTAGGAGTAAATCCCCATTTAAACTTAAACCTAATCAAATCTGGTTAAATGTATTATGTCACTCAGTAGTGGAAAGAGCCAATCGTACTCTTAAAATCATTTGAAAAGGGGTAGGCAGATGTTATGTGTCACCTCAAAAGAAGCTGGCATGCTTTTTATACTTTAAAATGTTTTGAATTGTGATGCAGAGGATAGTACAGCAGGAGGAAGGCATCAGGCCTCCTGTACAGTAACCTCCACCAAATCAGCTAGGTGGAAGGAAGCATAAACCAGACGAGTTTTATCAGATTCAGAAAAAATGTGGGAAAGAGGTTGTATTTTATATCTTTCCAGAAGAAGCAATGCAGCCAATTCAGGTGCCGGAGCGTGACGTCCGTCACCACAATGGACTCACAGAAGTTCCTGTGTTGCTTCACACAAAAGGACTGAGAGTTGCCTGTTGACAGCAAAGCAGAAGGAGAAGAAAACTGAAAGCGATGCAAGGGACTGTGGTGCCGACATGGAATCATCTGAAGAAGTTAAAAGACTGAAGTGGAAGCTACTTCTTCAACAATGTACCTGCTCATACTAGCATCTGTTAGCTTCCCGTCTTCTGCAAAGTCTTGTACAGCCCAGTCCAAGGACTCTGAGTAAATATACACCAGCAGCAAAGGAGACTTTCTTTCATTTGGTAGCTAAAAGTGTTAATATGTCCATAGTTCTGATTTCTCATATTGTTGTTTTGCATTGGCATTGTTTTATTATTATTTAATAGCCAGAGATTTGCTCTTGACATTCAAGTTTTGAAAATCATAACATGCGTGTAATTTAGATTTGCAGTGACATTATTTGCAATTGTTTTAAATTAGAGTTTTATTCTTAATGTTTACATTTTTAAAATATATATTTTATTGATTTTTTAACATAGAGGAAGAGAGAGAGATAGCTAGAAACATCGATGAAAGAGAAATATTGACCAGCCGCCTCTTGCACACCTCCTACCGGGGATGTGCCCTCAACCAATGTACATGCCCTTGACCAGAATCGAACCTGGGCCCTTTCAGTCCGCAGACCAATGCTCTACCACTGAGCCAAACTGGTTTCGGCTTAATGTTTAATTTTTTTTAAAAAAAGGAAGGGTGAGGGGGCGGTCCAAGATGGCAGCATAGATAACTTGTAAGTGCTGCCTCTCACATCCACATCAGAGCTGCAACTGGGGATCGTATCTGAGATCTGAAAAAGCCACAACTTTGCAGATCACTGAGCAGCTGTGGCCCCTGATCGATGTGGACACTCGGATTCCACAGAAAGGTTGGATTTTACCTGGGATAAGTGGGTGTCTGTGTCCCAGCAGTGACAGTAGCAGAGACAAAAGCTGCGCGCTGGGACTGTGTGCTGAGATCGCGTGCTGGGATCTCGGAAATCTGTGTCCACAAAAGCCCTTCGATATTGGGTCTGGCGTGACCCAACAGAGTGGACGTGATCCTCAGGGTTTCCAATTGTATGGTTCTCCAGAGAGCAACCCATTCTGATCTGACATGGAGGGAGAACATAGTTGAAAAGGCATACAGTCTGTATGTAAGTTCGCCCAGACTGGCCCATTGGGCACCAAGGCTGGCTCCCCTGCAACACTTTGCTTTTGATTACAAAGGAGAGGCAACCCGCTTTGGCTGGCCCTGAGAGGCTGCCTGGGAAAACTGCTTTTCTGGGAGCTGGGAAGCAGAGCCGGGGAGAGACCAGCTGTGATTCAGCTCTGAGGCAAAATCAGTATTGAATCCCATAGAAAAAGGCTAGAATAGCCAAAAACGTGAACATAAATTCAGAAACACTGCCACCTAGGGGCTGGAGTATAGATTGACTGTGTTTATCACTAGTTTTATTTAATCAAAAACCAAGAAACTAAGAAATCAACATCTTAAAATTAAGGACTAGCTTACAACACTGAGGTGCAGAGGAACCCAGGAAACTGCAATACTGTCTGGACTGAAACAGGCGCGCCCAACAGAATAATGGCGGAAGTGAATGGCCTTCACAACTGCATTTTTTTTTTGGCTAATTTTTATTATTATTTTTCATTTTAATTTTCATTTTTTGCATCTTTTACTTAAGAAACGAATTGTTTCCTTTTTTCCTCTTTTGATTTTAACTTTTTGATTATTACATTTTTAGGTTCACTCAGCATTATTACTATTGCTATTTTAACTTTTTTGTTTCCTTTTATTTCTTTCTTTTATTTTTTTATTTTCTTTATTAAGGTATTTATTAAGGTATTATCTGAGTACATAGCTTACCATTACCTCCCCCACCTCCCATTTATGCCCTCCCTCCCCAGAGTTCTGTGTTCGTTGGCTGTACTTATGATCATGAATACCAGTTCCTCGGTTGTTCTCCTATCTCCCCCCAGGTCTCCTTCGCCTCCCCGCTGTCATTTGACAATCTGCTTGTTTTATGGTGACCATCTCAGGACCCCATGAATAGAATCGGCTCCTCATTTGGCAGTCTGCTTGTTTTATAGTGACTATCTCAGGACCATATGAATAGAGTCCGCTCCTCCTCTGGTTTTAACCGCCCCTTCCCCTGGGTCCCACTGCTTCCCCTGGGACACACGGCTCGCCCGGGGCACCCGTCCCCTTTGGGGGATACGGCTCACCCGGGGCACAAGGCACCCTGGGACACTCAGCTCACCCGGGGCACTCGGACCCCTGGACACACGGCTCACCCAGGGCACTCGGCCCCCTGGGACACACGGCTCACCCTGGGCACTCGGCACCATGGCCACCCGTGAGGCGTCCTGCGGAGAGGCGTCCCGGCCCTCGGAGGGGGTTTCTCCGGAGCCCTCGGTGCCCTCGCTCCGCCGGGGGGTGGGCAGGGCCAGTGCGCCCCCACCAGCCTGGAGACGGTGCCCTCCTCCCCGCCCTCCCTGGAGTCCCTGTGCCCGCCAGCGCCCCGCGGCCCCGACCTGCTGCCCCCGGGGGGGCGGCCCCGGAGGCGGCGGAGGCGGAGGCGTTGGCGGCAGAGGCGTTGGCGGCGATGGCGGTCGCGTGGGCGTCTCTCCGGCCGCGCAGTCGGCGGGGGCGGCCCCTGCCAGGCCCCCCCAAGACGGCAGCTCCGCAGCCCCTCCCGCGGCCACCACCCGGGGGCGGCCGGGCCTGGCCAGACGGGCCTTTCACGCCCTCCTGCGGCTCCTCTGCTGCGGCCTCACCCCCCCGTGCAGCGCAGGAGCAGGACGAGTCCACCCCGGCGACCACTGAGAGGTGAGGCCCTGGGGAGGTGTGGACATTGAATGACTTTGGATAGCGGCTAACGGAGAACTGGACGTCGTTCCCTCTGTCACAGGCCAGGCGGAGCCGCGGGCTCCCGAGTCCCGGGCAGGGGACGGAGCCCCGCGGGCGAGCGGAGCTGGCCTGCAGGCGGTGGAGGTCTCTTGGGCTCCGGCTCTCACAGGTAGGCATCCAGCAGCGCCTTGGAAAGCATCTTTTTTTTTTTTTTTTAATTTTGTTTTTATCCATTTTTTTGGGTTCTCTTTTAGTTGTAGTTTTTTATTTTATTTAATTTTTATTTGTTTTTTTGGGATTAACCATGCGTCATGAGTGGGGAAGACTGCGTGGCGGCCCCTGGAGGTCAAGATGAGAGTCTGCCCTCGTTGTGGGCCCATTTGTTTGGCAAGGTAAGATGTATGAAGGAAAGCAGTCTATACACCATCTTCAAGTTAGCTGATTACTAAATTAGCTATTTAACATTACTTTTAGAAATTGATTACTAATAGGTTATAAATATATCTATGGAAAAGCCTACTTTCATAATTATAAATAAAATTAAGCTTAAAATTTTTACATGTGAATTTCAACATCATATGCTAGTCTGGCCATTATAAGTGAAGAGTTTGAATAGTCTATAAATCAGCCGCAAAACTGAACTAAAAAAAAGGAGGGGAGCATTTTAGCATGAACTTTGATAATGAAAATATTAAATTTAATTAGATCTAAAACCAGGAATAGTTTAGTTTTGAAAATCATCTTTCTTGAATGAGGCATTAACATGATTTCTTAATATCAAAAGTCTACTGATTTCTCACTTTGTTATTAATTCTTAAGTTGATGCAATACAAGTTTACTATAGTATTGTTACTGTTAACAAATAAAACCATTGAAACCTGTAAAGGAATTTTTGTGAGTTTATTTGAGCCAAACTGTCAACAATTGCCGGGAAGCAGAACCTCAACGGATTGAGATAATGCTCCGAAGAATGGCGGGTTACATTTCTGTATTTATACATAGAAATCAAAGGAGGGACATAGGTGGGTGACATGAATATTCACTGGTGATGGAGTAAGGAGGCAGGAGAAAGCAAGCCTGTGGGGCAGCCCTGGGATTGGATAAAGAGTAAAACTATGGAGGCTTACTTAGGTGAGTGCAGGAACAATTAACATGATAACGAAGGAATTTGAGGCGTCTATTCTGGTGCCCACCACCTCGGGTTACACCCCAGGGGCTCCAGAGAAAAGGGAAGTTACATGTTACTCAGACATCTCACAGATAGGTTATCTTAGAGGCAGAGGCGGGAAGGCAGATGGGATCAGTAAAGAACAAAGCTGATCTTTGTCTGTGAAACATTGGCCTAGAAAATGACTGCCCACTATAACCTGTTGGAAGTAAGATATTTAATTTTCAAACCATCCTTTGTGGTTACTTCAGGTCTCTCAGTCTGCAAGACTGCCACGCAGGCCTTCCCTGAGCTCATCAGGTCAGCAAGTGGCTGTTTTCAGAGGCGTTGGCAGCGGAGGCGGAGGCGTTGGCGGTGATGGCGGTCGCGTGGGCGTCTCTCTGGCCGCGCAGTAGGCGGGGGCGGCCCCTGCCAGGCCCCCCCAAAACGGCAGCTCCGCAGCCCCTCCCGCGGCCACCACCCGGGGGCGGCCGGGCCTGGCCAGATGGGCCTTTCACGCCCTCCTGCGGCTCCTCTGCTGCGGCCTCACCCCCCCGTGCAGCGCAGGAGCAGGACGAGTCCACCCCGGCGACCACTGAGAGGTGAGGCCCTGGGGAGGTGTGGACATTGAATGACTTTGGATAGCGGCTAACGGAGAACTGGACGTCGTTCCCTCTGTCACAGGCCAGGCGGAGCCGCGGGCTCCCGAGTCCCGGGCAGGGGACGGAGCCCCGCGGGCGAGCGGAGCTGGCCTGCAGGCGGTGGAGGTCTCTTGGGCTCCGGCTCTCACAGGTAGGCATCCAGCAGCGCCTTGGAAAGCATCTTTTTTTTTTTTTTTAATTTTGTTTTTATCCATTTTTTTGGGTTCTCTTTTAGTTGTAGTTTTTTATTTTATTTAATTTTTATTTGTTTTTTTGGGATTAACCATGCGTCATGAGTGGGGAAGACTGCGTGGCGGCCCCTGGAGGTCAAGATGAGAGTCTGCCCTCCTTGTGGGCCCATTTGTTTGGCAAGGTAAGATGTATGAAGGAAAGCAGTCTATACACCATCTTCCAGTTAGCTGATTACTAAATTAGCTATTTAACATTATTTTTAGAAATTGATTACTAATAGGTTATAAATATATCTATGGAAAAGCCTACTTTCATAATTATAAATAAAATTAAGCTTAAAATTTTTACATGTGAATTTCAACATCATATGCTAGTCTGGCCATTATAAGTGAAGAGTTTGAATAGTCTATAAATCAGCCGCAAAACTGAACTAAAAAAAAGGAGGGGAGCATTTTAGCATGAACTTTGATAATGAAAATATTAAATTTAATTAGATCTAAAACCAGGAATAGTTTAGTTTTGAAAATCATCTTTCTTGAATGAGGCATTAACATGATTTCTTAATATCAAAAGTCTACTGATTTCTCACTTTGTTATTAATTCTTAAGTTGATGCAATACAAGTTTACTATAGTATTGTTACTGTTAACAAATAAAACCATTGAAACCGGTAAAGGAATTTTTGTGAGTTTATTTGAGCCAAACTGTCAACAATTGCCGGGAAGCAGAACCTCAACGGATTGAGATAATGCTCCGAAGAATGGCGGGTTACATTTCTGTATTTATACATAGAAATCAAAGGAGGGACATAGGTGGGTGACATGAATATTCACTGGTGATGGAGTAAGGAGGCAGGAGAAAGCAAGCCTGTGGGAAAGCCCTGGGATTGGATAAAGAGTAAAACTATGGAGGCTTACTTAGGTGAGTGCAGGAACAATTAACATGATAACGAAGGAATTCGAGGCATCTATTCTGGCACCCACCACCTCGGGTTACACCCCAGGGGCTCCAGAGAAAAGGGAAGTTACAAGTTACTCAGACATCTCACAGATAGGTTATCTTAGAGGCAGAGGCGGGAAGGCAGATGGGATCAGTAAAGAACAAAGCTGATCTTTGTCTGTGAAACATTGGCCTAGAAAATGACTGCCCACTATAACCTGTTGGAAGTAAGATATTTAATTTTCAAACCATCCTTTGTGGTTACTTCAGGTCTCTCAGTCTGCAAGACTGCCACGCAGGCCTTCCCTGAGCTCATCAGGTCAGCAAGTGGCTGTTTTCGGAGGCGTTGGCAGCGGAGGCGGAGGCGTTGGCGGTGATGGCGGTCGCGTGGGCGTCTCTCTGGCCGCGCAGTAGGCGGGGGCGGCCCCTGCCAGGCCCCCCCAAAACGGCAGCTCCGCAGCCCCTCCCGCGGCCACCACCCGGGGGCGGCCGGGCCTGGCCAGACGGGCCTTTCACGCCCTCCTGCGGCTCCTCTGCTGCGGCCTCACCCCCCCGTGCAGCGCAGGAGCAGGACGAGTCCACCCCGGCGACCACTGAGAGGTGAGGCCCTGGGGAGGTGTGGACATTGAATGACTTTGGATAGCGGCTAACGGAGAACTGGACGTCGTTCCCTCTGTCACAGGCCAGGCGGAGCCGCGGGCTCCCGAGTCCCGGGCAGGGGACGGAGCCCCGCGGGCGAGCGGAGCTGGCCTGCAGGCGGTGGAGGTCTCTTGGGCTCCGGCTCTCACAGGTAGGCATCCAGCCGCACCTTGGAAAGCATCTTTTTTTTTTTTTTAATTTTGTTTTTATCCATTTTTTTGGGTTCTCTTTTAGTTGTAGTTTTTTATTTTATTTAATTTTTATTTGTTTTTTTGGGATTAACCATGCGTCATGAGTGGGGAAGACTGCGTGGCGGCCCCTGGAGGTCAAGATGAGAGTCTGCCCTCCTTGTGGGCCCATTTGTTTGGCAAGGTAAGATGTATGAAGGAAAGCAGTCTATACACCATCTTCAAGTTAGCTGATTACTAAATTAGCTATTTAACATTATTTTTAGAAATTGATTACTAATAGGTTATAAATATATCTATGGAAAAGCCTACTTTCATAATTATAAATAAAATTAAGCTTAAAATTTTTACATGTGAATTTCAACATCATATGCTAGTCTGGCCATTATAAGTGAAGAGTTTGAATAGTCTATAAATCAGCCGCAAAACTGAACTAAAAAAAAGGAGGGGAGCATTTTAGCATGAACTTTGATAATGAAAATATTAAATTTAATTAGATCTAAAACCAGGAATAGTTTAGTTTTGAAAATCATCTTTCTTGAATGAGGCATTAACATGATTTCTTAATATCAAAAGTCTACTGATTTCTCACTTTGTTATTAATTCTTAAGTTGATGCAATACAAGTTTACTATAGTATTGTTACTGTTAACAAATAAAACCATTGAAACCGGTAAAGGAATTTTTGTGAGTTTATTTGAGCCAAACTGTCAACAATTGCCGGGAAGCAGAACCTCAACGGATTGAGATAATGCTCCGAAGAATGGCGGGTTACATTTCTGTATTTATACATAGAAATCAAAGGAGGGACATAGGTGGGTGACATGAATATTCACTGGTGATGGAGTAAGGAGGCAGGAGAAAGCAAGCCTGTGGGAAAGCCCTGGGATTGGATAAAGAGTAAAACTATGGAGGCTTACTTAGGTGAGTGCAGGAACAATTAACATGATAACGAAGGAATTCGAGGCATCTATTCTGGCGCCCACCACCTCGGGTTACACCCCAGGGGCTCCAGAGAAAAGGGAAGTTACAAGTTACTCAGACATCTCACAGATAGGTTATCTTAGAGGCAGAGGCGGGAAGGCAGATGGGATCAGTAAAGAACAAAGCTGATCTTTGTCTGTGAAACATTGGCCTAGAAAATGACTGCCCACTATAACCTGTTGGAAGTAAGATATTTAATTTTCAAACCATCCTTTGTGGTTACTTCAGGTCTCTCAGTCTGCAAGACTGCCACGCAGGCCTTCCCTGAGCTCATCAGGTCAGCAAGTGGCTGTTTTCGGAGGCGTTGGCAGCGGAGGCGGAGGCGTTGGCGGTGATGGCGGTCGCGTGGGCGTCTCTCTGGCCGCGCAGTAGGCGGGGGCGGCCCCTGCCAGGCCCCCCCAAAACGGCAGCTCCGCAGCCCCTCCCGCGGCCACCACCCGGGGGCGGCCGGGCCTGGCCAGACGGGCCTTTCACGCCCTCCTGCGGCTCCTCTGCTGCGGCCTCACCCCCCCGTGCAGCGCAGGAGCAGGACGAGTCCACCCCGGCGACCACTGAGAGGTGAGGCCCTGGGGAGGTGTGGACATTGAATGACTTTGGATAGCGGCTAACGGAGAACTGGACGTCGTTCCCTCTGTCACAGGCCAGGCGGAGCCGCGGGCTCCCGAGTCCCGGGCAGGGGACGGAGCCCCGCGGGCGAGCGGAGCTGGCCTGCAGGCGGTGGAGGTCTCTTGGGCTCCGGCTCTCACAGGTAGGCATCCAGCAGCACCTTGGAAAGCATCTTTTTTTTTTTTTTTAATTTTGTTTTTATCCATTTTTTTGGGTTCTCTTTTAGTTGTAGTTTTTTATTTTATTTAATTTTTATTTGTTTTTTTGGGATTAACCATGCGTCATGAGTGGGGAAGACTGCGTGGCGGCCCCTGGAGGTCAAGATGAGAGTCTGCCCTCCTTGTGGGCCCATTTGTTTGGCATGGTAAGATGTATGAAGGAAAGCAGTCTATACACCATCTTCAAGTTAGCTGATTACTAAATTAGCTATTTAACATTATTTTTAGAAATTGATTACTAATAGGTTATAAATATATCTATGGAAAAGCCTACTTTCATAATTATAAATAAAATTAAGCTTAAAATTTTTACATGTGAATTTCAACATCATATGCTAGTCTGGCCATTATAAGTGAAGAGTTTGAATAGTCTATAAATCAGCCGCAAAACTGAACTAAAAAAAAGGAGGGGAGCATTTTAGCATGAACTTTGATAATGAAAATATTAAATTTAATTAGATCTAAAACCAGGAATAGTTTAGTTTTGAAAATCATCTTTCTTGAATGAGGCATTAACATGATTTCTTAATATCAAAAGTCTACTGATTTCTCACTTTGTTATTAATTCTTAAGTTGATGCAATACAAGTTTACTATAGTATTGTTACTGTTAACAAATAAAACCATTGAAACCGGTAAAGGAATTTTTGTGAGTTTATTTGAGCCAAACTGTCAACAATTGCCGGGAAGCAGAACCTCAACGGATTGAGATAATGCTCCGAAGAATGGCGGGTTACATTTCTGTATTTATACATAGAAATCAAAGGAGGGACATAGGTGGGTGACATGAATATTCACTGGTGATGGAGTAAGGAGGCAGGAGAAAGCAAGCCTGTGGGAAAGCCCTGGGATTGGATAAAGAGTAAAACTATGGAGGCTTACTTAGGTGAGTGCAGGAACAATTAACATGATAACGAAGGAATTCGAGGCATCTATTCTGGCGCCCACCACCTCGGGTTACACCCCAGGGGCTCCAGAGAAAAGGGAAGTTACAAGTTACTCAGACATCTCACAGATAGGTTATCTTAGAGGCAGAGGCGGGAAGGCAGATGGGATCAGTAAAGAACAAAGCTGATCTTTGTCTGTGAAACATTGGCCTAGAAAATGACTGCCCACTATAACCTGTTGGAAGTAAGATATTTAATTTTCAAACCATCCTTTGTGGTTACTTCAGGTCTCTCAGTCTGCAAGACTGCCACGCAGGCCTTCCCTGAGCTCATCAGGTCAGCAAGTGGCTGTTTTCAGAGGCGTTGGCGGCGGAGGTGTTGGCGGCGATGGCGGTCGCGTGGGCGTCTCTCTGGCCGCGCAGTAGGCGGGGGCGGCCCCTGCCAGGCCCCCCCCAGACGGCAGCTCCGCAGCCCCTCCCGCGGCCAACACTCGGGGGCAGCCGGGCCTGGCCACACGGGCCTTTCACGCCATCCTGCGGCTCTGCTGTAGCTTCACCCCCCTACCCCCCCCAACCCCCCGTGCAGCGTTGGAGCAGGACGAGTCCACCCCGGCGACCACTGAGAGGTGAGGCCCTGGGGAGGTGTGGACATTGAATGACTTTGGAAAGCGGCTAACGGAGAACTGGACGTCGTTCCCTCTGTCACAGGCCAGGCGGAGCCGCGGGCTCCCGAGTCCCGGGCGGGGGACGGAGCCCCGCGGGCAGGCGGAGCTGGCCTGCAGGTGGTGGAGGTCGCTTGGGCTCCGGCTCTCACAGGTAGGCATCCAGCAGCGCCTTGGAAAGCATCTTTTTTTTTTTTAATTTTGTTTTTATCCATTTTTTTGGGTTCTCTTTTAGTTGTAGTTTTTTATTTTATTTAATTTTTATTTGTTTTTTTGGGATTAACCATGCGTCATGAGTGGGGAAGACTGCGTGGCGGCCCCTGGAGGTCAAGATGAGAGTCTGCCCTCCTTGTGGGCCCATTTGTTTGGCATGGTAAGATGTATGAAGGAAAGCAGTCTATACACCATCTTCAAGTTAGCTGATTACTAAATTAGCTATTTAACATTACTTTTAGAAATTGATTACTAATAGGTTATAAATATATCTATGGAAAAGCCTACTTTCATAATTATAAATAAAATTAAGCTTAAAATTTTTACACGTGAATTTCAACATCATATGCTAGTCTGGCCATTATAAGTGAAGAGTATGAATAGTCTATAAATCAGCCGCAAAACTGAACTAAAAAAAAGGAGGGGAGCATTTTAGCATGAACTTTGATAATGAAAATATTAAATTTAATTAGATCTAAAACCAGGAATAGTTTAGTTTTGAAAATCATCTTTCTTGAATGAGGCATTAACATGATTTCTTAATATCAAAAGTCTACTGGTTTCTCACTTTGTTATTAATTCTTAAGTTGATGCTATACAAGTTTACTATAGTATTGTTACCAAGCAATAGATTCTATTTCCTTTCAAAGAATCAATTAAATGTTTGCCCTTAGCTTACTGTATGTCAGATATCTTTTGCAATTATGCATAGCCACTTCCTTTTGGAATTTAATTCTTTGTTTGCAAACTTAAAAACAATAAAAATTAGAAATACGTTACTAACTAAAATTAACTTTCACATTTGTATTCTATGTATTTGTTCCACACAAAAATCTTTCATTAATTTTAAGTAAAAATTAAATCACATGGTTTACACATAAAATTAAAATTTAATATTAAAACAGTGAGAGTGATGTCAATATTTTACAGTAAAACATAATTAGAAAATAAGTTTCCTAATTTCTCACTCTACTAACTCATTCATTTAGACGATTTTTGATAGACATTGAGTGATAATTTACTCTTTAAAAAAAAAAAAAAAGAAACTGCTGTCATGGAAGGCAAACAATGTATTGGCTTCCCTTTCATTTTTCTGACCCCATAAGTCACTATTCAGGATTAAGTTTTTGTGGAATGAACAAAGGCAATTTAACATTGAGTAGATGCAAGTAATAAGAATAGATAGACCAGAAATGATTTAAAGTTCTTTGTTAACTACTTTACAAAATTACTTAAATATTAACATCTACCCAAGTTCCTCACCCAGCAGCTCCTGAGATGCAGCCTTCATGCCAATTGCAGAAGGAGATAGTTTGTCCTGCTGGAGCACCTGTAGGACAGGCGGCTCACCTGCCTGGGGATTGACTGTTGCCTTGGTTACAGTTTGTTTGGTTTCTCCAGGCCCTGAATTCCATCTAGGCGGAGGGATTTAGCTGCTGGGGTCACTCACACCGGGACCCCTCAAAGGCGGCCTCCCTTGCAAGGTCGTCCCCCTCCAAGGCTGCCCTCCCCACCCCCCAAGGTCGCCTCGTGGGTGGAAGGAGGTAGCGCCCTGGGAGCGCAGAGGAGCCAGAGCCTCTGGGTCCAGACCGGCTTCAGGGGAGAGCAGGAGGGGCCGCGGGCCCCTGAGCTGGGCTCCAGGCTCCAGGCTCCCTTCACTTTGGGGCATTCCGGTGGCTTAGTCAAACTTGGTCTGCTCTGACTGTCCCTCAGTGATGGTTCCCTCCCTCTTTCCTTTCCTCCCTCCCTTCTCTATTCTTTCTTTCTCTTACTTTATTGTTTCATGCATAATGTTGGTTACTTTTTAAAAGTATATATTGCTCCCCTTTTATTATAGTTGAACTATGGTTGAAAGGTAGAGTTACTTCAGATTTACCACGTTTAGTGACTTTAGCCAACTCTAAGTCATTCATTATAAACTTTAAATGTTTGCTGTAGCCATGTCACAATCAGTCTTGGGCTGCACTCACCTGCCAGCACATCGGATGTTGACTACTTAGTTTGCTAACAAGAATGTAGCCCTTTTACGTTGAACTTCATAACAATTTTTAACTGATTACCTGTTGAAATAATATTTTGGATAAAATAAATTCTATAAAATATATTATTGAAGTTTACTTCACCTGTTTCTCTTTATTTTTTAAAACGTTGCTACTAAGTAGAAAATTTAAGATTACAAATGTGCTCACATATGTAATTGGACAGGGCTGATCTAAAGATCAACGGATGAGCACATAGGGGCATATAGTGGAAGTGACTCTTACCTTTCCCCTAGTCTCCTGTCTTTCTTCCTACATAAAGTTTTGTATGCCTGTGTATTCTGCGTTATATTAGGTTAAAAAAAAGTTTCACCTAACCTTTGAATTGCACTTTAAGTTGGTTTGATTACAGAATCACATTTTGCGCCAGTGGTGGTGTCTTGTTTTCCTTCAGGTGAGAAAGGTTGTGGACAAAACTGAATATTTTTAAACTAGCTTTTAAAATTATGAAAATACTGCATATTTATCATTTTAAAAATCACTCAACATAAAGGTATGAAATGAAAATTAAAAGTTCCTCAATGCCTTCCAGCATGTTTCTGTCTAAAAATAAAGGGTGTGTGTGGTTACATAAGAGTGATATTACTCTGCCTATCTTTCTGATACCTGCCCTTTTTAAATTATTTCTCTGTGGCTATATTTCCTGAGGAGTACAGTAAGTGTGCTTATTTTTATTGAAAATCTAGTATACTATTCCATTCCCTGGCTGCATTATATTTTATTTAACTGTTTACCTATTGAGTACGTAGGATATTTATACATTTTAGTGGTGTAATTGTAGACTCACATGCAGCCTTAAAAAATAATACTTGAACACAAATGCAGCCTTGTATACTCTGTCCAGTGACTCTCAGTGATAATATTTTGTAAACTATATTGTATTATCAGGACCAGGATATTTATATTGATGCAATCTGCTTTACTTGTACTTGTTTGTATGTGTATATGTCCTATATAGTTTTTATTATCTGAATAGACTCACTTATCTACTACCACAATCAAGATAATGAACAGTTACAACATTATAAGGATCTCTCATGTTGGCCTTTTATCATCATAACCATCTTCTTACAACACAATCAACTCCCAACTCTTATCAACCACTTATATAAGGTCTCCATCGATAACATTGTGGCATGTAAAAATGTTATAGAAATGGAACCCTAACGGATCTCATGCTTTGGTTTCTCAGCATAATTCCATCTTGAATCCACCAAAAAAGTTGATTTTGAGATGGATGAGTAAAATAAGGGAAAAAAGAGGAAGGGAGGGAAGGCAAAGGAGGGAGAGAGGGAGGCAGGCAAATCCAAGAAGACAGAGTTCAGAGGTGAAAAGGCCAGGGACTTGAGGGAAGAACGGAAGTTTGGAATAGTCTCTAAAATAAAATAATAGCTGACTAGTACAGTTATTTCCAAAATTATTTTTACCAAGAGCCACAATAGAACAAACAACACAAAATAGGTTACATTGTAATTGGAGCACATGTACATACTTTAGAAGCATGTTTGTTTTTTAAACAATTCTTATCTTTAGCATATATAGTGTAATTATAGTTTCTTTTCTGGCCTATTCTAATATTGTCTATCCTATCCTGTCAATAAAACTTGATAATGAAGAGCCACTAAATTAACCTTTTGATCTGCTAATGGGTTATGATAAACAATTTGAAGATCATTAGACAGGAGCTGTTCAGAAGGATTGCTGGGCAGATGAATAGCTGGAGCTTGGGGACCATTCGGTGGAGAAGGACAGGATTTGGATTCAGGATGTCTGAATTATGATCCTGCCCCGTTACTTATTCATGTAATGGCTATGGACAGTTAAGTAACCTCTTCAACCCTGAGTGTTCTCATCTATACAATGACTCCCATGACCTTTAACCTTTTAAGTGACTCTGAAGATTATCCATTATACGAATGTCTTCTAGTGCCTGCCTTGTCATAGCTACTTAATACTTGGAAGCTAATGATAGTGATGATGATGATGATGATGATGATGATGATGACATGAAGATATACTGAAATATATTGATTGATTAATGCATATCTATCACAAGTATTAAAAATTGAAATGGCCCATCCGGCATGGTTCAGTGATTGAGCATTGACCTATGAACCAGGAGATCATGGTTTGATTCCAGGTCAGGGCACGAGGCTCAATCCCCAGTCAGGAGCGTGCAGGAGGCAGCCAACTAGTGATTTCCTTTCATCATTGATTTTCTGTTTCTTTTTCCCTCTCCCTTCCTCTCTGAAATCCATAAAATATATTTTAAAAAATTAAATTTTGATTATACATGCCATAATTATCCAGTATTACATGTTATTATTGCAAAACATGCTTCTCTCTGCTTAAATTAACAACTCTGTGTTGATGAATAGAAACCAGCCTTATGTTTCCCCCATATATAGACTTAGGCTGTTCTCTTGTATTTTAATCTCTAAATATTCAAGCTGATCATATGCATTTTTCCATTAATCATTTCTATTACGATGAGTTTTTCTGTGAAGTTTTGTCTTAGCATATTAGCCTCTGTAATTTTCTTTTATTAATTCTGTGATTTATTGTGAAGGATGATGGAAGATGATGATGATGCAAAGATCAATTAAAAAATAGAAGCTGAATTGGACAAAATCAGCATTTCTTCTTTGGAAAAAGATGATATTGATACTGATTCACACTCAGAAACCCAGAGTGATGACAGTAATGCCGTAAGTGTTAAGTTTTGGACTTTTGAGCCCTGTAACTGGAGGGAACTTTTCAGGGGATATTTTACTTTCTCAATGTGTTTTGTGTATTCATCTCATGTTTAACCTTAGGATCATCTTTAAGCAGTTTAAATTGATAGATATTTAAATATAAAAGTTTATTGAAGATAAAAATTACCTTATTAAAGATAAAAGTTTATTGAAGATAAAAATCATGCACATTCTATAGGTGTATTTTTTGGGTAAAATTGGGATTATACCACATTATATATGTTCTAGAAGCCCGATGCATGAAATTGGTGCAAGAGTACGCCTTCCCACCAGCTGCCTGGATCCCTCCCTCGCAGCAGTGACAGCTGCAACCCCAGCTTTGTCCTGGAAGGATGTCCAATCTAATTAGAATATTACCCTTTTATTATTATAAATATTTGTATCCTGCTTGTTAACATTAATCATGAACATTCTAATATGAATATATATGGATCGAAGCAAACTTTATGTCAAAACTTTAGATATATAGAGGTAATGCCTTTTTTAAAAAAAATCAAACATGCTTTCTTTGCACTTGTATATTTCTTCCAATGTTCATATGCTTTAAAAATCTGTTTATGATTTTTTACCTCAAAACTCTTAATCCAATGGAAATTGATGTTATAAAATGAAGATCTAATTTGAAATTTTCTTGACCATACTTAACTAATGTTTCTAGTGTCACTTGTTGATTAATCCAACTTTTCTCAATTGATTTATTTTATCTCTTTATACATTTAGTGTTTTACATATGATCTATCCAAGATTATCTTATATTTTCTATTACTGTTAATGTTTACTGTAGTATAGTTTTATATTTTTTAATTTCAAATGAGTCCAATGTTTTGTTTTGCAATTTCAAAATTTTCTCAATTAAGTTTAAAAAAAACAACAACACAAAACTCACTTGCCAAGTTTCAAAAAATAACTGTATTCTCAGTTTTAATTAGGATTTCAATAACCTACATATAATATTTGAGAAAATTTAAAATTTTTACATTTTTATTTCTTTTAAAGCACACTTAATTTAAATGAAGCTAAATGTTCTGATATTATTCATGTGGTTATGAAATTCAATAGATATAATTCATAACACCTGAAAATGGAAAGGAAATTTTCACCATATATATTTGTTTGAAATATGCCATTTTTTTGCAGTTTTTATTTTATTTATTAAAACATTTTAATGTTTGCAGGTGTCCCCTTTCCCCTCCCTCTCCCCCATTTCCTGCTCCCTTGGGCTTCACCACAATATTGTCAGTGTCCACAGGGTAAGTACACATGTTCTTCAGCTAAAGCTTCCACCTTCTTTATCCAGTCACCCTCCTCCCCTACCCTTGGACACCATCCAGTCTGTCCACGTATCCAAGCTTCTGGTGCCAATTTGTACATCAGTTTATTTTATTCATTAGAGTGCACATATTAGTGAGATGACATGGTATTTGTCTTTCTCTGACTGGATTATATTGCTTACCATATTACTCTTCAGGTCCATCCATTCTGTCACAAAGGGTAAAAGTTCCTCCTTTTTTTTAGAGCAACATAGTATTTCATTGTATGAATGTACCACAGATTTTCATCTGCTCATCTTGGCTATTGTAAATAATGCTACTGTAAACAGGGATGCATATATCCTTTCTGATTGGTGTTTTGGGATTCTTAGGATATATTCCCAGAAGTGGGATCACTGGGTCAAAAAGCAGTACCATTTTTAATTTTTTGAGGAAACTCCATACTGTTGTCCACAATGGCTGCACCAGTCTGCATTCCCACCACCAGTGCACGATGGTTTCCTTTCCTCCACATCCTCACCAGCATTTGTCATTTGTGGATTTCTTGATGATAGCTATTCTGACAGGTGTGAGATGAATTATGCTCTTTATAGCCTTTTACCTCATCTATGCATCTTCTCACATTTTTTAAGTGGAACGAAGGAGGGGATATTTGATACATACTTTTTTTGTTTGTTTTTAATATATTTTATTGATTTCCCACAGAGAGGATGGGAGAGGTATAGAGAGCTAGAAACGTCAATGAGAGAGAAACATCGACCAGTTGCCTCCTGCACCCCCTCCCCTCCCCCCCCCACTGGGGATGTGCCCGCAACCAATGTACATGCCCTTGACTGGAATCGAACCTGGGACCTCTCAGTCCGCAGGTCGACACTCTATCCACTGAGCCAAACCAGTTTCGGCTGATACGTGGTTTTAATGGAAAATTTTATATTTCCTTTCATTATTGAATTTTCAGGACTTAGTTGAATTACCAGAGTCAGTTCTTCACTGTATTAACATCATAAAGAATAAGAGTAAAACTGCTGAAGAGCTCATTCTTCAGGACTTAGAAGATTCTGATGTTTTAAGTAAGTACAGTTTTTATCTGCTTGAAAGATACATTTTTTGTGTGTGTGAGAATAATTAACCTGAAATGTAGAAAACTAAACTGTTTAAAGTGTGTATCTATGCTTTCATGGATATATTTAGTCTACAATATAATATATATAGTATATTGGACTGTTCAATTTAGTTCATTTGTTTTTCTTACTAACCTTTCTTATATTTCCAATAAATAAAAATCACCAATATTGGTTTAACCAGCCTTAATTATAACCATTCTATTACTTTACATTAAAGAAAACTAATCATGGGACTATTTTAAAAGTATCAGTTTACATATCATTTTGGAGAAAAGAATAATTTATATATAAAGCCTAATAATGTTTATTTTCTTCAACTGATCAAATTTACTCCTGGGAATTATTCTACCAAATAAAAGATTAATATGCAAATTAACCATCACTCTGCCTCACCCATCAGCCATGCCCACCACCCACGAACACCAGACAATCAGAGCGAGTATGCAAATAAACCCAGCCAGGATGGCTACAGCCACAGAGAGCAGGAGGGAGGCTTGAGTTTCCCAGGCAATGGAAGAAACCAAGCTTTCCGCCTGCCCTTGCCAGCCTGAGCCTCCACTGAAGGCTATAAAGTTTCAATTATAGAAGGTAAACAAATCCAAACAGAAATGGCTGCTGGCCATGGAGTGAGTAGGAGGCTTGGCTCTTCTCCAGGCTACAAAGTTTCAGTTGTAGAAGGTAAATAAATTCCAGATACCAGGGCTTTCACTTGGGTCACCAGGGGGTGGCTGGACTGCAAACCACCACAGGCCTCTTGCCCAGGACGCCCCTCGTCCCAAGGGAACCCCCATCCTGATCTGGGACACCATTCAGGGCAAACCATCTGGTCTTCACCTGTACACCAGGCCTCTATCCTATTTCATAAAAGAGTAATACGTAGATTGACCATCGCTCCAACACGCAAGCTGGCTGCCCCAATGTGGTCAAAGATCCTGCCCCTATGTGGACACAAGATGGCCACCACAAGATGGCCAGCATGGGAGGGCAGTTGGGGGGCACCAGGCAGTTGAGAGGTAGCAAGTCTGCAAGGGAGGGCAGTTAGAGGTTATCAACCCTGCAGGGGAGCACAATTAGGGGTGACCAGGCCAGGAGAGCAGGGAAGTTGGGGGCAAACAGGCTGGCAGGGGAGCAGTTACACATCAATCAGGCTGGCATGGGAGTGGTTAGGGGGTTATCAGGCTGGCAGGCAGAAGTGGTTAGCAGCAATCAGGAAGGCAGGCAGGTGGGCAGTTGGGAGCCAGCAGTCCTGGATTGGGAGAGGGATGTCAGACTGCGCTTTTAGACCCAATTCCAGTGGGACAGTCCGACATCCCTCAAGAGGTCCCAGATTGGAGAGGGTGCGGGCTGGGCTGAGGGACACTCCCCCCCTGCCCCTGGCCTCGTTCACAAATTTTGTACCGGGCCTCTAGTTCTAAGAATAATTAAATAATAAAAAATTTCATTAGAATTTATCATGGCTTCATTTATAATGAACAATTGCAACCATCTAAATGTTCAACAGGAGGTTGGTATGTTCAATAATATACCCATTAAAAAGGTATTAGACAAATATTTAATGACATAAATATTTATGATATATTATTTATATTGTTATAAAACTTAATGTAACATATGCAAATAATAGCATAAGTCATAATGTGAATATTCCCAGGTACTCATCAATAAATATTACTGTGTGAAAATATCTCTTGTAGCCACTGAGAATACAGCAGAGAACAGAATAGGCAAAGCTTCTACTCTACTTTTCTAATGTTCCAGTGTGGATAAACAAACAAATAAATTAATATGTAATGTTCCAGTACAGATAAGTGCTATGACAGAAAAAAAAAAATTCAAAACAAAGGGACAGAGTTTGGAAGCTGCTATTTTAGATAGGGTAGTTAGGGAAGGCCCCTAGGGGGAGGTGCTATTTAAGCAATGACTGAGGAGGTAGCCACATGAATGTGTTAATGAAAGAGAAGATGAACCATGGGGATGTCTAGAGAGCCAATGTTCCAGAAAGAAGGAATTGTGAATGCCAAGACACATTGAGTGGGCTTAATATATTTGAAGAACAGTAAGCCTTTGTGACTATATGTAATACTAGGGTCTGATCATACAGGGCTCTTAAAAATCATGGTGGATTATTACAATAGTTAGAGACGAGAGTAATCCTATATAATAAAAGTGTAATATGCAAATCGACTGATCAGCAGAATGACCAGTAGGCAGGGGCCCGCATGCATGTGGTGCCAGGCCAGCCAAAGCATGTGCCAGCGGGCAGAGGGAGGGAAGGGTGATGGTGGAGGGGGCGGCGACCAGCAGCCACGGGGGGGCGATGGGGTGGGGAGGTCGCACCATCCCCTGATCAACCTGTCAGGTCACCTCCCCCAGATGTCAGTAGGACATCCCTGAGGACGCCTGGACTGTGGGAGGGCACAGGACAGGCTGAGGGACCCCCCAATCCCGCAGTATATGAATTTTCATGCACCGGGTTTTACTCCTAAATAATAAAAGGCTAATATGCAAATCGACCAAACACTGGAACAAGTAGTTAGTATGGCATGCACTGATCACCAGGGGGAAGACCCTCACACAGGAGCCCCCTTGGTGGTCAGTGTGCTCCACTCAGCCAGAATCCAGGCTCCTTGATGGCAAGTGCAGTGGCGGTTGTGGGAGTCCCTCCTGCCTCTGCTGCAAGTGGAAAATAAGCAGCAATGGGACCCAGACTGCTAGAGCCATGGACTCTGAGGGGGATGTCTGACTGTCGGCTTAGGGATCGGGCCTAAGCTGGGAGGCATACATCCCTTGTGGAGTCCTAGACTGTGAGAAGGTCTAGTGTACGAATGTCGCGTGCTGGGCCTCTAGTTTGAGTATAAATGATGAAAACGGTCAAATTCTAGAAACCAAAATGATGTATTGATAGATTGGTGGGAAAGAAAGAAAAAATGGCTCCAAGATTTTTGTCCTGAGCATCTGTATGAATGGATATGTAAAGACTTATTATATACTATAGATGCTTCAAATTTTGGCAGTGATTATTTATACTTGAGTTATGAGAGATTTTAATGGTATGATAATTTATTTTTACTAAGGTTTATACAATGAAAATAAAAATATATTGCCAATTATATAGCTTAATTATGAAAAGAAAAAAAAAAGCCAAAGGGAACAATTATAGAAAAGTAGAGACCCATTGCATGAAAAGATGTGTGCAACAGGCCTTCCTTCCCTTGGCTTCCAGCACTGGTTTTCCTCTGGCACCTGGGACCCAGGCCTTTACTCCAGCTGGAGTCTGTCACCTTTGCTGCCGACTCTGGCCAGAGTCTGCCTTTTTTGTCTTTGCTGCAGGCTCTGGCTAGAGCAGGGATGGACACATTTTTGACTCGAGGACCACAATGGGTTCTTAAACTGGACCCGATGGCCGGAACAAAAGCAACCTGACCATGCTGGCACTCTCATCTTGGGCTGCTGGTGAAGGAGCGGAGTGGAGATCAAGAGAACCCTCCACTCTTTCGTCTCCGCAGGCGGATACAACAGCCAAACGGGCTAGATCCGGCCCACAGGCCTTAGTTTGCCCATGGCTGGGATAGAGTCTGCTGTCTTCATCTTGGCTATAGACTCTGGCTGGAGTCTGCTATCTTTGTCTTCACTGAGAGTCTGCAGTCTTCATCTTTACTGTGGCCAGCTGCTCCTGTAGATCTCTTCTCCCCTTGCCCTCCCTCTCATAGAAGGCAACCTGACCCACTGGCCAGCCTGTGTCTGGAGCAGCTTGGCAGCTGCCATCTTTCTGCTCCTAATTTCCATATTCCCTCCTGATTGTGTGGTGGGCATAGTGAAGTGATGATTAATTTGCATGTTTCTCTTTTATTGGTTTAGATTACTTATATGAAAGTTTATATAACTACAATTATGGCAATGGTCTAGAAAATTATGAGAGGATTTCCTATACAACTCTAGTCAAATAGGTTTAATACTTTTAATGAATAATTTTCCAAGAAAATTAAAATTATCAATATTTATTGATAAAAAATAGAAATATTTTTACATCAGTCTGGCAAGATGGTGGAAATGGATTTATTTTCAAATGTCTTTAGAAACTAGAAATAATTTTGCAATGCAATTATTACAAACTACTCAGGAGCGAAAATCTGTAGGCTATATACTAATTTAGTTATAAAAAGGTACATATTTAAAAAATACAATTGTGTAGTCATAACACATACAATAGAAGCCAGACTCTAACTCAATTCATGAAGATAAATGTATTGATTAGGGCTCCCAGTAGTAGACATCAGAAGCCATTGAGGGTTTTTGTATATGTGTTTGTTTTTATGGGTTAGAGTAAATGTTCTGGTTATTACTACAAAACAAACTTGATGATTTAAAATAACAATTTGTTATTATCTTTTATGATTCTGTCGGTTGACTGGGGTTAGCCAAGCACTTCTTGCTTGGGTATCTTATGCATTTGGCATCAGGTGTTGAGTAAGACTGCAGTCACCTGAAATCTTTACTGGATTGTAGTTCCAAGATGGCTCACTCATATCTGGCAGTTTAATTATTGGCTGGGTGTTCAGTGGGTGCTATCAGCAGGAGGCACCTGCATGTGGTTGGTCCCTATGGCCTGCATGGCACCTGCAAGGTGAGAAGTATCATATCTGAAACAAAATACCAAGAGACTAAGGTGGGGGACCTTGTAAGGTTTCTTTATGACCTATTCTCAGATCACGCAACATCGTTCCTACCAGTCCTGATGGTTACACAGGGTTAGTCTAGCTTCTGTGCAAGAGGATCTATGCAGAGTGTGCATACCAAGAAATGTGGGAGAAGAGTCTTTGGAGATTTGTTAGGACAGTAAGTAACAGATTGCTAACAGATCTTAAGAAACACTGTAGACTGAATATCCAACATGTACAAAATACACACACACACACACACACACACACACACACACACACACCGCAGAACCTGCCTGCTATCTGATATAATTAAAATAAGAGACATTTATTATCTACTATGCTCTCCCTGTCTCCAAACCAAAGCTCCCTCTGTCTATCATGGTTGGGCCAAAAAATGTTAAAATATGGCACCCTGCCTCTCTTCACACATAATATTTTGTGAAAATAAATAACTATGCATAGTCAATTGATAGAACATAAGTCACCCTTAGAAACCTAGTGTAAATAGGATCTGGAGACTGTTACATTTTGCTCTACAGCCCCTCACACAGGAAAGCATGCCAGAAAGATTGTGCATAGTTGTTGAAGACAAAAATCTGTATCTGACAAAATAGTTGTGAATGGAAATTTAACCAGCAGAATGATTGACTTAAAAAATAGTTTTCTGTCAGGAAACATTACCATGATCTAACACATTAAATGAATAAGGAGAAGAAACAAGTACATCTGCACAGATAATACACAGACTTGATAAAATAAAACAAAAACTCACAAACTCAAAGTTTACATCATTTACGTTAGTAATTATAATTTTTCAAACTAATACTTTTATTAAAGTGGTTTCAATATCTTGTGTGAAATTATATTGCTATTTGTAGCAGGTAGAGTTAAACTTTTCTTGATTTCTATTCAAGATAACTTTGCAATATCAAACCAAACATTATTATGTGTATGTACAGAGTAAACTTTAGTCTAGAATATAAAAAAGAATACCAAGTTCATGACATAAAAATTTGTTACATTTTAGAGTAAAAATTTCAGATTTCCTCTATTCTTTATTCTTCATTGCTTTCCTGTGGTTTTGAGTTACTGATCAATAATATGCTATGATAGAGTTTGAGATTACAGGATGTTGGAAGGTTTGAAATTTTAATGTGTTGTTCCTTACTCTAATATTTAAAAACATATGCGCTTAACGGTATAATTATCACCTGAACATAAAGACAACTCAGATCAATTAATAAAGGTATATGTTCAACATTTAACTAAAATTACTCATTATTATGTTCCCTCTTATGCCAGATGATATTCACTGGTTTCACTGATTTAAAAATTAAATAGTATTTAAGCAAATCATTTTTAGTTTTATATTTTCTTTGACATATAAAATAACTCCAATTTCAATATTTAAAAATATAAGAAATAGAAATTTGGCAGGAAAAATGAAACATCACTACTTGGGAATTTTATGTTTATGTAGATTAAAGAGTAGAAAGATACTGATTCCCCCTCCCAATACTCTGACCCCCCAAAATGGATATACTCTAGTCTTCATTGCCTTGCTTAGGAATGTAAGGTATTCCAGCAGAGATTTTAAATATGTATAGCAAATTTCAACTTAGAACATCTTATGTTAGTTTTTCTTTTTTAAAAAAAATGTATTTTATTGATTTTTTACAGAGAGGAAGGGAGAGGGATAGAGAGTTAGAAACATCGATGAGAGAGAATCATCGATCAGCTGCCTCTTGCACCACCCCCACTGGGGATGTGCCCGCAACCAAAGTACATGCCCTTGACCAGATGGAACCTGGGAACTTTCAGTCCACAGGCCGACACTTTATTCACTGAGCCAAACCGGTTTCGCCTATGTTAGTTTTTCTTTAAAGATATAATTGAATCCTAAAATATAAGAGTAAAGGAGAGTTAGAATTTTGGGTTAAAACTCCCACAAATTCATTCTACAGTTTCATTATCTTGGATTCAGTTTTGTTTTTTTTTTAACTAATTTTATCTAACTATATTCTCCAGAAGATGTTTAAAGTAATATGAAAATTATATATATTTTCTTACTTGCTGTTTTGATAACACTAAAGCTGGAAATATTAACTTAGAATTATCATACTGGTATTTCATTGGAATAATCTTTTTTTCCATCTAGAGTCTGATGGAATCTAATTATAGAAAAGTATTCATCAGAATTACATATAATTCATATTAAAGTAGGTAATAGTCCTAGTTTTTAAACATACTGAGTAGATCAGAAATTTCTATATGTGAAAAATCACTACAGGTAAGAAAGATAGAAATGTATTAGGAGGGAAACAAATATTAGTAAAAATATTTTTAAATGACTATCAAGCAGTTTAGGTAATTGCTGTGGATTAATATTATAGTGACTAGAGTTCTGAAAACGAAAAGGTTAAAATAGAGTCAGCTTGCATGGGAAAAACATTATTCACCACGAAGATAATGATTATGAATATGCTTTAGAATTGTATTTGAGAAGGGTTAAAGTAAATAAAGTTATAGCTACAAATCAACAAATAACAAGTGCTGGTGAGGATGTGGAAAAAAGGGAACCCTAGATCCCTGCTGGTGGAATGCAGACTGGTGCAGTCACTGGAAAACAGTGAGGATTTTCCTCAAAAAATTAAAAATGGAACTCTCATTTGATCCAGTGATCTCATTTCTAGGAATACATTCTAAGAATCCCAAAACACCAATCAGAAAGAATGTATGCACCCTTATGTTCATAGCAGCATAATTTACAAGAGGTAAGACCTAGAAACAGCCCAAGTGCTCATCAGGAGATGAATGGATAAAAAGGCTGTGGTACAATTACACCACTGAACACTATGCAGCAGTACAAAAGAAGAATCTCTCACCCTTTGAGGCAACCTGGAGGGATCTGGAGAGTAATATACTAAAGTGAAATAAGTGAGTCAGAGAAAGACAAATATCACATAACCTCATTTATATGTAGAATCAAGTGAAGAAAATACACTGATGAATAAAACAGATCCAGAGACATTGAAACATGCAACAGACTGACATATTTCAGAAGGGCGGGGGAAGGGAGATGGGAAGAGATTAAACAAAGAATTTATATGTATATATGCATAGCTGATGGGCAAAAAATGCTGTGGGGACTGTCTGGGGAGCGGGCAGGAGTGTGATGGAGAGGATCAGTGGGCAGGGCAGGGGAGGGAAAGGGGATATTTGTAATACTTTCAAAAATAATGTTTATAAAAAAACTTGTAGCTATGTGTATAGACATATTTTCTATATTATTAAACTGATAGCTTGAGGCTCTACTTTGGTTCTCTTTAATCACTGGTATTCTTTTAACCTCTTAGATATTATCTGAAATAGAAAAAGAAGAATTTCTGAGAAGTAAAACCCATCATGACCGTCCTAATTCTGTTCCAGAGCCTGGTCCTTATGAACATGTGGATGAACATATTTTGCTAGGTGGAAAAAACACAACAATATTTTTCATAATTTTTATCTGATTATAGTTATCTTAGGAAATGTAGTTTTTTCTTTTGGCAGTTAGGAAAAAACAATCCTATATAATGCTGTGCTTATTTAATTACATACTCTAATAGCTTTTTTTATGCTTCCTAAAGTACCTTGATTGAAATATATTTATAATTTTTCTACATATATAGCTAACTGCAATAAACACACCCAGCCTTGAATTTCTTCAGAATACAATAACTACCCAGGAGCACACACACACACACTATAATTTTAGATTGTTTAGTTGAGTAGTTTAAAGCAAGTTATGTGTTTTCTTTGTTGATCGCAGTGGAATTTCCATGTATATTTAAGACTATGTGTTTTTACTAGAGGCCCAGTGTATGAAATTCCTGCACTCAGGGGATTCCCTCCACTGGGCCTGCATCCTCTTGCAGTCCAGGAGCCCTCGGGGGATGTCTGACTGATGACTTTGGCCCGCTCCTCATGGGAGTGGACCTGAGCTGGTAGTCGGACATCCTTAGCGCTGCTGCAGAGGCAGGAGAGGATTCTGCCACCACCACTGCACTCGCCAGCCACGAGCCCGGCTTCTGGCTGAGCTGTGCTCCGCCTGTGGGAGCACACTGACCAGTAGTGGGCAGATCTTGCAGTCACCAGTCATTCTGCAGTTCAGTCCATTTGTATATTAGCCTTTTATTATACAGGATTTTTATTTTATCACTTTTTCTTTGGTAACATGTTGAAATTATTTTTTTTTCAAAATTACTTTTATATTTCACAATAGATCACTGTTGAGAGTTTTAATCTTAAACATATTTTTCTTTATGACTGCAGATGTTGGTGAAATAAATTTTGGATACTGTGAAGTGGAAGAAAGATGTAAACAATCATTTTAAGCTTGGCAAGATAAGCAAAGAACTAGAAAACCAAGAGAAAGGAACTCTCAAATCTCAGAGGAATAGAGAAGAAAAGCAGTCTCAAGAAGAAAAAAAGAGACATTACTGGATGAAAAAGATTGAGGCTGAAAAGAATAAGTTAGAGAATATTCAAAAGATGTGCGCTTTTTATATTTCTTTTTAAATTAGCAGCTACTTTTGAAGAGTTCTGTAGTGTAGTGTGGATTTACTTTTAATTACTCCTGATAATAAAGGCAATTGACTTGTTAATAATATTTAATATGGTTTCCTTAGTTAGTTTTTATTGAAATTTATTGGAATTTCAGATACTGCTTTGGATGATGGGAGCCACTAAAGTCTTTGAAGTTTCAAAGATAGTCCTCTGAAGGATAACATTTATAGGACAAACTCTTGCTTTTTTATACCCTTCTGATTATATGAAAATATAACAGAATTTTGTTGATCATATAGTGCTCTTGCTATAGCAAGTAAGTAAAACATATTTGGTTGAAGAGGTTCAACCAAGTAAATGATGGTTTGTACTTCATCTCTATAATTGAACTAATTTCTTGGACTAGACTTTTTTTGGTATGGAAGACTTTTGTGTGTAATTATTTCAGTTTTCTCCAACCCCACCTCAGGAGGTCTACACCTGAGGCCACTGTAGTGGCATATTGAGAAACTGGTGGATTTTCAGGACCCTGCTTGTGGGTTATCATGATCCTTAGAATCTCTAGATATCAGGCTGGACAGACTTCTCTGCCTAACATCACTATAGTTGATTTACATGTTACCTAGAAATTGCTAGATTTGAATGTTTCAAATAGAGAAATTACCATGTGGTCGTCTAGACAGTTCAGGGTATTCTGGCCTTCCATGTTGAGTACACTAAATTTCCTGCTTATCCTACCTAATAAAAGAAGAATATGCAAATTAACCATCACTCCACTAAATCAATGAGCCACAACCACCAGCCATGCCCACCAGCCAATCAGAGCGAGTATGCAAATTAACCCAATCAAGATGGCTACTAGAAGGGAGTCTTGGGTTTCCATGGCAATGAAGGAAGCAAAGCTTTCCACACACACTGGGGGGGCCCAGGCCTCCACTCAAGGATATGAAGTTTCAATTATAGAAATGGCGGTAGCCAGAATGGAGCAGGAGGCTTGGCTCCATTCCAGTCTACAAAGTTTCAATTGTAGAAGGTAAATAAATTCCAGATACCAGGGCCTCTGCTTGGGTCGCCAGGGGGCATGGCTGGCCTGCAAACCACCACAGACCCCTCACCCCAGCTGTCCCAAGCCCCAAGGGAACCCCACCCTGGTCCAGGACACCCTTCAGGGCAAACCAGCTGGCCTCCACCCATGCACCAGGCCTCTCCTATCTAATAAAAGTAATATGCAGGTTGACCATCACTCCAACAAACAAGATCAAGATAGCTGCCCCCATGTGGTCAAAAATCCTGCCCCATGTGGACACAAGATGGCCACCACAAGATGGCCAGCAGGGGAGGGCAGTTGGGAGGTACCAGGCCTGCAAGGGAGGACAGTTGGAGGTGACAAACCCTGCAGTTAGGGGTGACCAGGCCTGCAAAGGAAGGAAGTTGTGGGGCAAACAGGCTGGCAGGGGAGCAGTTAGACATCAATCAGGCTGGCATAGAAATTGTTAGAGGGTGATCAGGCTGCAGGAAGAAGTGGTTAGGGGCAATCAGGAAGGCAGGCAGGCGAGCATTTGTGAGCCAGCACTCCTGGATTGTGAGAGGGATGTCTGAATGCCCGTTTAGGCCCAATCGGGCCTTAAACGGGCATTTGGGCATCCCTGAAGGGGTCCCAGATTGGAGAGGGTGCAAACTGGGCTGAGGGACACCCCCTCCTCCCCCCCGTCCCCCCGCCCCTGTGCACAGATTTTGTGCACGGGGCCTCCAGTCCTATCTAATAAAGAGAGAATATGCTAACTTACCATTATGCTCACTCCATCACAAAGATAGCTGCACCCACAGCTGAGGCCAAGTTCCCATAAGGAGCCTTAATGAGGGGACCTGAGGCTACACCCTTCCCCACCCCCACGGGGCTTGACAGGGGACCTCAGGCCATGTCCCCCACCTGGCAGGGCTTGACAGGGGACCTCTAGGTGCGATTCCCATCCTGGTGCTGTGCTAGGGCACCTCAGGCTGCTCCCCACACCCCAGTGCCAGGCTGGGGGACCTCAGGTCGGGCCCTCCCACCTCAGGCCATGCCCTCCACCCAGTGGGGCTTGATGGGGGACCTCAAGGTGCACACCCAGTGCTGGGTCGGGGGAACTCAGGCCTTTATGGGGGACCTGAGGCTACGTCCCCTGCCTGGCAGGGCTTGACAAGGGCGGGACTGGCTGAGCCTGGATCTAGCCCAATGGTGGGGGGGAGGGCGGCTGGGTCTGGCTCTCACACAATTTTGAGGTGCATGTGGGTGGGTGGGGACTTGAATCTGGGTCCCATGGTGAGCCCCAGACTCTGACAGGAGGAAAGTTTTCATATACATTTTACTAATTTTCTTTTATCTCTGACACTTCTATTATAGAGAAAGGGCAAATAGCAATATTAAATTATTTCCTCTAATTAATCCCCTTTTAATGTGCATGAAATGTGTGCATTGGGTCACTAGTATAGAAAATAATCAAGTTAAAGTAATTGTAATATTATAGAACCACTTTGGTCAGATTTTTATTTCTAACAAACTCTAAATTTTTTAGCTTTCCTTTAGTTATATTTTCTTTCGACAAATCAGATAAATATGATTATTTCCATGATAAAATTAATGATTTTAAAAATGACATTTGGTTTAGTGAATTCCTAAATATGTGCTTTGTTATACCTTGAGGCTTAACATTCCCGTGGGGCCTTTCCATAATTTTATGATGGGTTTTTAAATATGTGATTTACTTCCTTTTAGTAGTTCTTTTCTGTACCCATTGTTAGTGTGCTCTTCTCCTCAAAACTGCTATTGTAAACCTCTTTCCATGAGTTCCACCCCATTGCTCTCTCATTATTAGCATCTGATCACATAACATGTTTGCATTAATTACAAGCTTCCTCTTCTTTCTAATCGCATATCTATTTAGTATCAATCTCTACTCACCTTTTCTTTTGCCTTTGCTTCTGTATCAGTATCTCAGTAACAAGTATTTCCTCTTCTACTAAAGGTTAGCTTTTTCTTCTCTGCTTTTTCACTTTCCAGTTTACCCCTGCTTTTTGTTATATTCAAAACACCCCTTTCAACTTCCTCCTTTCTTATTCTTTATAAACATGTTCAGTTTTCTCCCATCCTAGAAACAAAACAAAGGGAAAACCATGAGATTGCCTTTGTTTATAATATCTCATTTTATCAAGCTCTTTAGCTATACCTATCATAATTAGCTGATATATATATATATAAAGATATATATATATATATATATATATATATATATGATGGTTTTATTGACTTTTAGGAGAGAGGAAGGAAGAGGAAGGGAGGGAGGGAGGGAGGGAGGGAGAGAGAAACATCTATGTGAGGAAGGAACATGGATGGGTTGATTCATCCCCCCCCTCCCCCCCCAAAAAAAAAGAAAGAAAAAATTGCAACCTGGGCAGGTGTCCTGACTGGGAATTGAACATGGGATGACACTCAACCAACTGATCCACACAGGCTGGGCCACAGTCCAGCTTCTTGTTTTTGCTGCATCCATTTCCTTGTCTTGTTCAATTGTAAACCTGCTAGTTACTTACCACCATCCCACAGAGTAAGGCTGTTCTTGACAAAACTAACCAATGACTTCTAAGTTACCATACTTACAGGCTCATTTTCAGTTTTTATTTTGGCCTCTATCATATTTTATGGCAGCAAAAGTTTGATTGTTGGCCATTACTCTTTCCCATGACTTCTGTGGGACCACACTGCCTCGATTCTCTTCCTTATATGTTTGGAATTTCCTCCTTGATATCCATTGTAAGCTTCTTTTTTCTTTCTCCTTGAATATGACGCTACCAACGCTTTCTCTCTCTCTCTCTCTCTCTCTCTCTCTCTCTCTCTCTCTCTCTCTCTCTCTCTCTCTTTCTCTGTGTGTGTGTGTGTGTGTGTGTCTGTCTGTCGGTCTCCTTCTCTTAAATTCTTTATTGTTGAAAGCATTACATATGCGCCCCCCCCACCATTGTCCTCTCCCAGCCTGCTCCTGCACCCCAGCCCAGGCCTTTCCCCCCACCTTTCCCTTGTCCTTCTTTTCTTATTAATCTCATTCATAGCCTTAGCTGTTTATAACCAAATCTATATTTATAACAAAAACTAAACTAATGACATAAATGTCCCACAGATAATTCACACCTAGAACTTGGTGTATCTAAAACTGAGTGCATTGTCCTTCTTTCTGAATCATGTTCCTCCCATGGTGTTCTTTATTTTGATGAACTTCACTACCATCATTGCCCAAACTGGAAAGATGAGGACCATTTTAAACTCTTCCTTCTCTCTTATTATCCTCTTCTTTTAAAAAATAGTTGTATTGTCTATCCTTTCACCCGTATATCTACTGCTACTCCATAGTTCAGGGTGTGCTAATGTCTAGCTTTGGATGTGTATTACATTCTCTAATTGATCTCCCTACTTTTTATCTTCCACAGACTCATCCACCATAGTACTGTGAGGAGGATATATTTTTTTACATTCTTAAATCCTACCTAAAGTTCCCATAGCTCACATAAGACAATTTTCAAAGAAATTTTCCTTTACCTTTATATCCAATGAGTTGGCCATTTGTGGCAATTTCATGTTCACATTATATTTGTATCTGTTCTTGCTCCTGCCACGCTATCCAGAGGCCCTCATTAATTCTCACGTGGACTTTGCTAATATCTATTTTGCTGATCATATTGGTGTCTCCTGGGTTTTCTGTCTTGGGATACCCTGTCATGTTGATCCCATAAGCACACTTGAGCCTTTCAATTCATGTGCTCGGACTTTTGGTTAGAAAATAAACTGATAATAGGAATGCTCAGGGAAGTGAATGATTCCAAAACACATTTAGTTCATTGGTTCTTTGCTCCAGGTTATGTCAATCCTCTCCCTGGAACTTTCATTGCATCCAGAAGAAAACCCAAAATCCTTGCCATACTCCTCAAGCCCCTACAGAATCTGACCCTTACCTCCTCTCCCCTTCATTCACACCTTCCAGTCCTATTGGCCCTCTTTCTTTTCCGTGAACATGCTGAGTTTATTCCTGCATCATGGCCTTTGCCTTTGCCCTAACCCCTGTTCAGAACGTTCTTTTACATCAAGTTTTCATGAGCTTCTTCTGGTTCAGATCTTGATTAAAATTCCCATCTTCTCAGGATGTCACCCACAACAGTCCAGCCTAAATTAGCACTACCCCCAACTCCAATACCTTCTTGGGCATGGCCCTCTTAAATCACCTTCATGGCATTTACTATCCTATATAATGAAAGCCTAATATACTAAGTGTGCAGTCATCCATTCAACCAATCAAAGTGTAATTTGCTAATGATATGCTAAGCCACCCCTCCCCCCCCAATTACATGCACTGATTACCATGGGGCAGACAGTGGACCACTTAACCAGTTGCTATGACATCCATTGACCATCAGGGGTCAGACGCTCTGACCAATAGGCTAGCTTACTGCTGGGGTCTGGCTGATTGGGACTGAGTGAGACAGGCCAGACATGCCCGGGAGCTTCCCTACAGTTCCTCTCTAGCTGGCCAACATCCTGTGTCCTTCCCTATCCCCAATCATGTACCTGGTGGGGTCCCTCGGCCTGGCCTGCACCATCTCGCAATCCAGGACCCTTCAGGAGATGTTGAAGAGCTGGTTTCGGCCAGATCCCACAGGCATAAAAGGCTAATATGCAAATGGACTGAACAGTGGAACACTTGGTCACTATAACGTGCACTGACCAAAAGGGGGCCAGAAGCCAGATTCACGATTGGTGAGCGGTGAGCATAGTGGCAGTGGCCAGAGCTTCTCCTGCCTCCGCGGCAGTGCTAAGGATGCCTGACTGCAGGCTTAGGCCCGCTCCCCCTGGGCCAGCATTTGGAAATCCCCTGAGGGCTCCTGGACTGCGATTAGGTGCAGGCCAGGCTGAGGGACCCCCCAGAGTGAAGAATTTTGTGTATTGGGTCTCTATGATCTATAAGCATCTTATTAATATATTTGATTATCTGTCCCTCCCCCCCATTAGAATGTAAGCTATAGGAGGCTGGGTCTGTGTCTGCCTCACTCCTACAAAAGTACCTAGCATAAGTAGATACCCAACAAACAGTAGGTATCCAATAAATATTTGTATATTACATGACTAAAGAAAGCTATGTCTCATCTCCTTTGTAGTTGAACACAGTGTAAGGTACACCACATGCCTTAGAAATGGGGAGGAGTACCGGTCACCGAGACCGTGAATACACTAACAAGCCTGGCCGGCCCTCTCTCCACACCCTGACCCCTTCTCCTCTTGACCTTTTAGTTCCCCAACCTCTGAACTAGCAGTGTCTCTGGGGAAAACATTTCTCACTCCATAGATAGTCTACTATCCACACTGCTGCAATATTCAACTAGTAGGTCTATTGGACCTTCTCATGGAAATGGGATGAGTAGAAGAAAATACCTTCAAAGGGAGAATCCTATGCACTTTGGTTTCATTTTCTCTCTGCTCATTCCAGTTTCCCTTTGAACATTTTCCTCTACACACACAGAAACTACAGGCTGCTCCTGCAGCAGGCAGGTTGCCCATTCCCACGCTCAGCCCTGGCCATGTTGGGATTATTTCTTGGTAGGCAGTGCTTCCTAACACATACTCTGTGCAAAGCACTTCCAGCAGTTTTATATTCGCTAGAAGAGCGCGGTTACTTTTCTGCATTTATTCAAACCCTGATCATCATCAAGTCTCTCAACAACTGCAGAGCAGCACCTAAAGAAAGCTACATTATAAGTCTGGTTATAAGTTTTCACAAAATGAACCAGTTAATAGCTGCCATCAGTAGTGGGGTGTGACTAATTCTTTACTTTTCACATTTTTGGGGGGAGAATTAAATAGGAAAGCCTGAAGATACAAAGTCTAATGCGACACTTTTCTTCCTATCTTCCAGGATCTTGTAGTCTCAGCCTATGAATATTGTACACTGAGACTAGGATAGAGATTCAGGCAGGGACCTGTGGAAACAGAACATCATGGAAGCTCCTTGCAGGCAGTGACTTATCTATTCTGTATCACACTGTCCAGAACACGTAGTCACTTGATAAATACTCGATAAAGGAATGAATGAATGAGTGAATACATCTAAACCAGACTGTGCTGTCAAGTAAGATTTCCTGGAAGGAAGACTGAGAAGGAGTATACTTGAGAAAGAATGACAGGGAAGAACATTCCAACCGTCCCTGCCCTTACTTGGTTCTCAGTCTTGTAGAGCTAGGGGAACCCTCAGGATATTACTAATCATTTGGTGTGATGATGAAGCATTTGTAAGAACAACTTGGGATAAACACAGTTATTTCTGTATTCTTCCAATTAGAACTCAGTGTGTATAGATGGTTGGGTCTAAGCTCTTGTCCCTGAGACACTAATATTATTTGGCATAAGAAAATGTGGCCATTGAAAAATTAAAAAAAAAAATACATTGTCAAGTCTCTTCCTTCTGAATGGCACTTGGGATAGAGAAGTGTTTTTTTGTATATGGACATACCAGCTAAAGACCTTGACCTCTCCCAGACAAACCAACATTGTGAGGAGCGCTGACTCTTGTGGTCATGTCTGTCAGGTAGTGGGTGGTTTGGGCTGAGAGTTTCACAGGTTTAGGGTCAGCCCTGCCTATGAGTTCTTAAGAACTCAGTTATTTTCTACATTAGTGTTAAACTTCATAAGAACAAGCATGGGGTATATTGAGTAGATTATATGATATTACTCCTCTTTTTGCAAAAATAAATAAGTGAATAAATAAATAAAACCAAGGCTCAGATTGATGAGTTCATTTGATGAAGATCACACAGTTAGTTGGGGGGAGAAGAGAAGGAGGACCTTGATCTCAGGGTTTGGCTCCAGGTCTGTGCTCATTCTCCTGCTCTGCATTCCCTCCAAAGGAACAGCAAGACTGGAAGCATCAATGGAGCCGCTGGAGACATTAAACAAACAAAACAGGAGGGGGGGGGGGCAGCATCATGTCCTGAGGTTGAAAGATCAGTGCAGCAGGGTTTGCTGGCCATTGCAGCAACCAGACAAAGGACCCACACTCGCAGTGACTGTAACAGTAAAGAACCACTGTCACCCGTGCACTCTGTGTGCAAAGGACGCCCTGCGCAGTGTGGTCTCCCAGAGACCCAGGCTGTGGGGGTGGTGGGGTGGGGGTGGGGCTTCACCTTGACATGCTTCCATCACCTGGGAGGCAGGGAAAAGTGTGAACTATACACTGTCTTTCCAAGCTTCTGCCTGGCGGTGACAAATGCCACTCTGCTCCAATTTTATTGATTAAAGCAAGTCACCTGGCCAAGCGTGCCATCAATACTCTCCCAGGGAAGGGCAATGACTCTCCTGAACAACAGCACAGTCTGCCACAGTTGCTCAAGCAGCTTTTGTTATCTTTTAAAGCCTTAACAGCTATGGGCAGCACCATTGTCAAAACAGCAGCTCTGGATCTAAAGGACAGTCACCGATCTCTCACCTGATCAGACTGTCACACTTGGTGCTTCTGCCAGAGGGTATCTTTGTGCAGGGATATGATCTCTTAGCCATCAGAGGCCCTGAGTTCTCTTTGTGTATCCAAATGTGCCGCCTGGACTGGCTAGAGTCCAAGTAGCTGTGCAATAGTTCACACTTTCATAGCCAGCCACTAAGCTCCAGGAAAGCTCTATTGTTCATCAAGGGATATTCAGTACCTTGCGCAGCGTCTGACATACACAGTGCTGAAAATAAATCACACGCGAGCTAGCTGCTCTTTAAATCTTCACAAGCCTAAGAAGAAGGTACGGTTACTATGCCCATTTTACAGATGAGGAAAATGTGGCACAGAGGTTCAATGACTTCCTCGAGTTCCCTTAGCTAATGGTTACTAATTGGAAGCAAGGGAGTCCACATTTTAAAGCTTACTGTGTAAAAGTGTAAACAATAAATGTCAGACATATTGCCGAATCACTCACTTCAGTTTGTGAATTTGGGGGTAGCATTGGGGTTAAAGGCATTTAATTGGCAATTCCCTAGAAGGCACTATTTCACTATTGTGTACCGAGAGTATTAACATACCACTAGTCATAATCATCAATTGATAGCCTAGGATAAAGGCCCACATTAAATGCTCTCAAAAACCATTTTGGGCCCTAGTCGGTTTGGCTCAGTGGATAGAGTATCAGCTTACTGACTGAAGGGCTCCGGGTTCAATTCTGGTCAGGGGTACATGCCCGGGTTGCAGGCTAGATCTCCAGTGGTGGGTGTGCAGAAGGCACAATCAATTATTCTCAACATCGATGTTTCTTTCTTTCTCTCCCTCTCCCTTTCCCTCTGAAATCAATAAAAATATATTTTAAAGATACCATTTTGGCATTTTATAGAAACAAGGCGAGAGGCCATTGAGAAAAGTGGAAGGTGATTCTTTGGGCCTGCACATGAAGACCAGGAAATCAGGGCTCCTCCCTATCCAAGCTGCTGTGGGATGCTCTGGCCTCGTTCGGTGTGAAGTGTTCTGTTGTCAAAATGCTACAACACGGAGCAACCCATGCAAGTGTTACCATTTTTGTTTTGGCTGGTGCTCCGAGGAGTTAGCGCAGGAAGGACAGATGGCAGGCTGTCATCAGAGGCCTGACTTTTGGCTCACGGGCATTCAGCCACATGGAACGTTCTACTTCCGAAGAAAGCAGGTCCTACCTCCAGTCATGTTTACAGCCTCCGACACCTCCCTGCTCCTCCTTAAAGATCTCTTAACCATGTCAGTCACAGGGGACCGACACTATACTCTCCGTCCGGAAGACAAAACAGACTGGGCGCTTAACGTATTAAAGCCTTTCTTCCCCTCAGGAAGTCTTCCATCCTAGCTCTGACCACCTAAACCCGAGCTGAAAGGCTCTTATAGTAGCACCTGTTAATGTAAACACCCAGCGCTGCTGATTCTTGCCCACCGGTTTTGTTTTCATGTTTACTTTCTGAAACAGAATCTTTCCTTGCCAGCTCTAGTGTTCCCTCCAAGACCTAAAGAAATAGAACGTTACCTTGCCAAATTTGTTACGCCCCAAACCTAGAAAAGAACCACAGGGCAGAATTTCTTGCTCACTGAAGCAACACTATTCATTTGAGTCACGGTGTTCCAACCTCCCCATATGCCGGAAGCTCCATGATTCATTGATAAACGCTTCCATAGCTCTTGCATTTCTGTAGGTCCGGGGTTGCACATTCAAATGCCAATAGTGACCACCACGTAATTGTGAGTGAGTAAAACAAGCAGCGCTGGAGAGGGCTGTGGCACACAGTCAGGTTCTGTCTGCAGGAGCCACTGCCTCAAGCAATGGTGCCCATCTGTGGGTTTTTTTTTTTTTTTTCCCAAGAGAAGTTCAAAATTCAGATGCTTTAAAAGGTAAAAACTTCTGATTTTTCAATGTCATCTTAAATTTTAAAATATACTGGAGAAAGGGCACTCCAGGCAGAGAAAACTTGAGCGAATGAGGTACATTTGCAGAAATTCAAGTCACTGGATGTGCTAGGATGGAGTGCGCAGTGGGGCGTACTGGGAACCGGGGCTGGGAAGTCACTGGGGTTTGTGTGTGGGGGCGATGAGATTCTGTTTAAGGCGAGTAGCCCTTATATAGCATGGCGAGATTCACCTTTGAGTGGCGAAGAGGACGGGTCCAGGAGGAAACATGGATTGGGACAGGAGTCCTTGGGTGCCACCGCAGTCAGAGGAACACGCTGAGGGTCCACCATTGGCCAGAACGCAGAGGACAGATGGACTAAAGTGCTCAGAGGAGGAGGATGAGCAGGATGTGGGGATGGATAGTGAGGAAAAGGGAAGTAGAAGATGCCACTCAGATTTCTAGTTTGGGAAAGGGAGTGGTGAGTGAATCTTGTCATTCACAGGGGCTGGGGACAGGGGCAGGAGCAGGCAGGCTGGGCTAGTGAGTGGGGGAAGGGTGGAAGTGATGCCTTCAGTGTTTGGTTTGTACTGTCTGATGCGCTTGTGAGACTAGAGGTGGGCTGCAGACAGATTATTGGGAGACCTCATGCAAAGGCAATACGTAAGCCTTGGGAATGGAGAGTGAGACAAGAAACAGGCTGGCACAGGAGCTGGAGAACAACCACCTTTAGGGTGAAAATATAAAATGACGACTTGTGGGGGTGAATGAAGACCAAGTACTCTTCATCCCATGTAGCCTCAGAGACCTGACCCCGCAGAAAGCCTCAGTGGGGGCATGGGGCAGAAGGGATGCTTCCCTACACATTGCAGTGATTTGGCTATCTAAGATGACAAGCTACAGGCTCACCTTGCACCTGGAAATCTGATGAAAAACCCCCTGGTACAACTCAATGTGACATTGACAACGGCCCCTGAAAAGGCATAGATTGAGTACAACAAAGAGGCGTTCCTGGCGTTGCCCACCCCCTCCCACGCAACTCCTCAAACAGCAGCCAGGGCTAGGCATTTCACCACACTCGGGAAAGGGTGCCCCGTGACTTGGGCTTTGACTCCATCAGCAGGCTTTCTAGAGATCCAGGCAGCTATGGGCTTTTGAATCTGCGCGGGCATACCGTGGGGGACAGGAACCAGAGACCAGCCTCATGGGGCTTGGGCTAAAGTTAGCCATAGATCACCACCTGGCGCTGGGCACCAGACACCCTCCCTGTCACTGTGGCACTCCAGTTGCTCCATAGCTTAGCACCGCAGGAGCCTTCGGAACGTGGTACCATTTGCCATGGCCTGTGGCTCAGTCCCTTAGAGTGTCACCCAGTGTAGCTAGACTGCAGGTTCGATCCATGATCAGGGTGAGTACAAGAGGCAACCAATCAATGTTTCTCTGCCCCCCCCCCCCTCGTCTCCTGTTCTCTAAAAAAATAAGACAAAAACAGCAAACATATTCTTGGGTGAGGATAAAAAAGGAATATGATAACCATTTTTGAAACATTTCTAAAGATAAATACATTTATACCATGTAACTCATTTTTAAAATTTATTACATTTTTAAATTCAAAATATGTTGAAAGCAATTATTTCTTTTAATGCATTGGTCCTGACACAAAAAGTTAAGTTTGGCACAGTTGAGGATTGGCATGAAGGTTAGTGCCGTGAGAGCTTACTTGGTAAGGGAGGGGGGGAAAAAAATCTATATTTATTTAAGGAAAATCTTTTGTCAACATGTCTTATTTCTGTGCTTACTGTATGAAATTTCAAACACTGATAGAAAAATCAATCTTAACATTCCAAGGAGCTCTCAATTATTCAGTAAGCACTCAGTGAGCACCACTGTATGCCAGGCTCAGATTGTGGGGCCGCTGCAGGAGATGCAAAGGAAAGGCCACCTGGAGAGCAAGAAACAGACAGTGGCGTGGAGCTGCCACAGGGTTGAATTACCCGCCGGGGTGTGTACAAGCGAGTGGGAAAGACGGCAAAGCTTTCCCTGGGAAATGTACAGAGTTTGCAAAACAGACAAACAAGAGAGTGACGCGTTTCTGCCTCAGAGAAATAAACAATTCATACTGCCTGGAGGAAGACAAGTGGAAATGAATGCCAGAAACGAGGTTAATTTTCTCTCAAATTAAATAATAATAATAATAATAATAAATAAATAAAAAGGAATTTAATGTTCAAGAAAAACATTTGTCTCGCACTGTGAAGACTGAGCCAATTATTCGTTTATTCATAGTTTCGTGTGCCTGGCCCCAGGCACAAGGGGGTATGGTGCACAGCAGTAGAGGATAAAGCAGGAGAAGCCAGGTTCTGCCTGCAGTCAGAGGGCGAGCTCAGGAGCCTCTTCCCTCCGGGTGCGCATGTGTACACATGGCTCCTCCTACCTTCCTGACACCCTCTGAATGGAGGCAGAGGATGGAAGGTAAATGACTCCCTCCACTGGCGCCAAGGCAGGTGGCCGAGAAGCAGTCTGGAAGAAAGCATTTTAAGATGCTCTCCGGCCTTTAGAAAGCTGCCACTTCGGACAAAGGCATTGGCTTCACTGTGACCACAATTGATGGAAATGGACTCTCATCTCTTAATTCATTGGTTGATTAGAGCATAATGCCAATAAATTGGAATAAGAGAATAAATTATATGAATCTGCATAATGTAATACTATGCAACTATAAAAAAAGAATGAAAAAAGAAATGTCCATATTGCTGTGGACTTATCTCTAGAATATATTTTTTTCCCTTCACTTATTTCTTCTTTTTTTAAATTTTTTTTATTTTTTAAATTTATTAAGGTCTTATATGTGTACATAGCTTACCATTGCCCCCCCTCCCATGCATGCCCTCCCTCCCCAGAGTTCTGTGTTCGTTGGTTGTACTTATATGCATGCATACCAGACCTTTGGCTGTTCTCTTATCTCCCCCCCAACCCCCCACCCAGGTCTCCTTCCCTTCCCCGCAGTCATTTGGCAGTCTGCTTGTTTTACTGTTTTATGGTGACTATCGCAGGACCACACGAATAGAATCTGCTCCTCCTCTGGTTCACACCGCCCCTCCCCCCGGGTCCCATTGCTTCCCTGGGGCACACAGCTCTCCCAGGGCACATGTCTCCCCCAGGGCACACGGCCCCCTGGGACACACGGCCCCTCTGGGGTGATGGGGTCGCGAACTGGAGGCACCGCGCTAGCTCCTTGCTAGCACTGCAGGTAGGCTGGGACGGCTACGGGCGGGCTGAGATGACTGCGGGCGGGGAGACAGTGCTCAAAGCTGTCTCGTTCGGGGTGGAAGGGGAGCAGCTGCGGACTCGAAGGCCAAGTTCCGAAGCTGCCCACTCCCTGAGCCCGGGGCAGAGTGAGCTCTGTTCTGGGTGGGCTTCCCTCATTCGCGCCGGAGGTGAGTGAGGCAGCGATGGTCACTCCCGAGGCTCAATTTCCACTGTAGTTTTAAAATCCACATGGCAGCAGTGGCAGAAGCTTTGGCCTGGCCATGCGGCGGTGGGGGGAGGACTCGCCGGGGCCTCGAATGGAAGGCGCCACACCAGCTCCTCACCAGCATGGCGTGCACGGAGGCTGAGCTGAGATGGTTGCGGGCGGGGAGATGCTGCGCCATCTCCTCATCTGCACAGTGGGTGGGCTGAGATGGCTGCGGGCTGAGATGGTTGCGGGCGGGGAGACCGAGCTCAAAGGCGTCTCGTTCCGGGCAGGAGCTGAAGGCGCGGCGGAGGCCCGGCATCAGCTCCCTCGCTCCCACAGCGGGCGGGCCGGGATGGCCCACTCTCTGGGTCCGGGGCGGAGCGAGGTCTGGCTTCCCTCATTCCCCGTGGCAGCGGCTTTGCCGGGTCCGGTTCCCCCCGTAGTTTTAAACTCCACATGGCAGCAGCGGCGCCTTGCTTTGTGCCTAGTTGTAGCCATCCCATTCCACCAGCTTTCCTGTGGGTCTGGTGTGATCCCTTTCGATTTTAGCTGTTGTTTTTTTTTTCCAAATTGTTGATGAGGTGGCAGCTTAGGAGACTACCTAGGCCGCCATCTTGTTTCGGTCTCCTCTAGAATATAATTTTAATGAAATAATATGTAGAATGCTCAGTCTTGTAATAAATGGACCAAAATAAGAAAATATAATCATACTAAAGCCCCAGTGCACGGATTCGTGCATGGGTGGGGTCCCACGGGGTGGCCTGCAAGGATCAGGTGGAAGCCCACAGCCCAAAGCCACCTGCCACTCCTTCTCATTCCTGCCCCATTGCACCTGCTGGGGGCTCCCACCCAGTCATTCCCAATCAGGAAAGGCCAGTGCTGCCACAGTGGCACATGTCAGCCATGAGCCCTATGTCTCACACCTGTCCTGAAGGGGGTGGGGGTGGGGCCAGGATGTGCTAGGACTTCTAGGCAGGGGGTGGGATGCCTTTGCTGGCCTGGTATCTGGATCCATCCTGCTGATGTTCATGCCGGCTGTTGGGAGCCACCGGGAGGCAGCTTTCATATCATTTCTTCTTTGCTGAGCATCTAGGGAGGGGAAGCGGCCGCAATGCCCAGGGTGGACTTCCAGGAGGCCAGCAGCACTGTCAGGATCATGCTGGTGGCGCAGGTCCGTCGGTGCCTGGCCTGTTCTCTGGAGATTGGACCTGCAAGGCTACTGAGGGAGTGAGTGGCTGCTGCCCAGCTGGTGGGCCACCAGGACGGGTTGGCCAGCTGAGTGGCACTCCTGCTGTGGGAGCACACTGACCACAAGCAGGCAGCATCTGCCCCCTAGTAGTCAGTGTGTGTCATCGTGACTGGTTGTTCGGTAGCTTAGGCTTTTATACATAAAGACTAGAAGCCTGGTGCACTAATTCGTGCACCAGTGGGGTCCCTCAGCCTGGCCTTCAGGATCGAGCTGAAACTGGCTCTACGACATCTCCTGAGGGTCCCGATTGCTAGAGGGCACAGGCCAGTCCAAGGGACCCACTGGTGCATGGTTAACGTCATGGAAGGATGCGGGAGTTTGGCTAGCCAGGGAGGGACCGAGGGAGGGCTCCAGGGTGTGTCTGGCACATCGTATTCAGGCACAATCAACTAGAACCCAGCAGAAAGCTTATCTACCATTCAGAGCATCTGTCCTCCTGGTGGTCAGTGCATGTCATAGCAACTGGTCAAATGGTCGACTGTTTGCCCCCAAGTGGTCAGTGTACATCATAAGGAGCATTGAGCAGCCTTAGCATACCATTAGTATATTACGCTTTGATTGATTGAATGGACGACTGGACACCACATATTAAGCTCTTATTATATAGAATTGTTTATTTGTCATATAATCATATGATTACATTTTGAAAAATATGTAAAATGAAAGCAAATTTGCAATGTATCACTGATAAAAGCTAATCTTCTTATATATAAAGATCTAAAAAATATTAACAACCTAATAGAAATAAACCTACTAGAAACAGGGCCAACCTGGAATGCAGTGGGAGAGAATCAAGCTAACAGTAAGAGAAGAGAGATTAATGCACATTTCATTCTCTTGCCATTCTCAATATTTGCTTATCTCAAATTTGCAAATTCTTTGAAGAACATTTTGGTACTTTATTCTTTCTTTTCTTTCTTTCTTTTCTTTTTTTTTTTTTTTTTAAACCTATCAGTACAGGTTGTTGGCCCTATTTCTAGTAGGTTTATTTCTATTAGGTTGTTAATATTTTTTAGATCTTTATATATAAGAAAATTAGCTTTTATCAGTGATACATTGCAAATTTGCTTTCATTTTACATATTTTTCAAAATGCAATCATATGATTATATCACAAATAAACAATCCTATATAATAAAAGCTTAATATGCTGGTGGTGGTCAGTGCATGTCATAGCAACTGTTTGCCCCCAAGTGGTCAGTGTACATCATAATGAGCAATGAGCAGCCTTAGCATATCATTAGTATCAGAGGTACATTGTAAGCAACCAAGAGTCAGCATAAAGCTTTCAAGTAAGCACCCCGGTCTGGATCATGTATTTTAGAAACATCACATTAGCTAACTATGGTAGGAGAAACTGGGATATCACATAAGAATATACAGTCCACATGTGAGCTTACTGGCAGTAATTGCATGCAATAAATTAATACCAGTTGCCACTCTATTTGGTATTTATACTCTACTAGAGGCCCAGTGCATGAAATTGGTGTAGGGGGTGTGTGTCACTCAGCCCAGCCTGCACCCTCTCCAATCTGGGACCCCTCCAGGGATGTCCACTGGGATCTGGCCGAAACGGGCAGTTGGATATCCCTCTCACAATCCAGCACTGCTGGCTCCCGACCACTCCCCTGCCAGCCTGATCAATGCCTAACTGCTCCCCTGCCAGCCTGATTGCCCCCAACTACCCGCCCCTGCAGGCCTGGATCCCTCCGCCCCCCACCCCAAACTGTCCTCTCCTGCAGGCCCTGTCACCCCTAACTGCCCTCCCCTGCTGGCCATGTGTGGCGGCCATCTTGTGTCCACACAGGGGCAGCCATTTTGACCACATGGGGGCAGCCATCTTGTGTGTTGGAGTGATGGTCATTTTGCTTATTACCTCTTTCTTACATAGGACTCAGCACTCTAAGACTTTATCCTTGGCAACAGTAAACTTTTTTTTACATAGATGCTCAGCTGGTAAATGGAACCACAGGATCTAAACTGAGGTTCCAACTCTTAAAAATGGCTTGTACTTTTTGGAGAGAGACAATTAAAGTTTCCAAGTAAGGGCATGGCTGTGAAAACAAAGCGCGGAAGCAATCACCCTAAGAGACGTTTCAGGACTGGAATGGAAGAGATGTGCGGGGATAGGTGGGCTTTGTGTAGAACTGGTCTGCGTTTTGTTTGCTCCTGTGGCTGGCTGGCTGGCTGGCTGGCTCTCAGCTCAGAAGGTCCAGGAGAGGGGAGGGCATACAGTGAGCTGTGGAAAGGCGGCTTTGCATTGCCTGTGGGAGATGGCCAGTGCGGAGCCACAAATGCAGCCCCGCAGCCCTGGAAAGAAATGAGACTCAAGAGGAAGTGATGGAGGGGGGCTCGTTGTGCCCCTGTACCTGAACCCCAAAGACCATCAGGGAGCCGCATCCGATGTAACTGCAGTAAACCTGGATTGATTTCGGACCAGTCCGAGCTCAGTCCCACCAACGCCGGCAACATCGAGGCGAGAAAGAGGGCGAAAGTCCCATTTCCATGGGTTTTATACCTGGGGGCATATCACCCTGATTGGTTGGGTTAGGGATAGGGGATAAGGGATTGGTTGGGCTAGGGATGGGGGATGATTGGTTGGGTTAGGGATAGGGAATAGGGGATATGGACCCCTGATTGGTTGGGTTAGGGATAGGGGATAAGGGATTGGTTGGGCTAGGGATGGGGGATGATTGGTTGGGTTAGGGATAGGGCATAGGGGATATGGAACCCTGATTGGTTGGGTTAGGGATAGGGGATAAGGGATTGGTTGGGCTAGGGATGGGGGATGATTGGTTGGGTTAGGGATAGGGCATAGGGGATATGGAACCCTGATTGGTTGGGTTAGGGATAGGGGATAGGGTTGTCGGGGGCTGGCTCCCCCCTCCCCCCCGCAGGGAAGGAGCACACAGAGGTGTCCCTTGGGGCCTGGCTCATGTGCGTTGGTCCTGGCTGTTCACTCGTGACTATGACTGAAATCACAAAAGTGAATACAAGAACCCAGACTCAAGGAAGGTACCACGTGCCAAGTCAATATTTTCACTGGACACGTCAGAGGAGGTAAGAAGATGGATGGAAGGACCAGATGAGGGCAGTCACGTCAGGGGGGGCTGAGAAGAGACCTCAGGGGGCAGAAAAGGCCGAGGAAGACAGTCCAATGCTGCAGGAAACCCGACCAGCCACACCGCAACTTTTTAACCAGGAAAGAAGGCGGCGCCCCGCAGAGCCACGCGGGGGAGCTCAGACCGGCCCCCGCCTGGGCGGTTCCCTCATCGCCTTCCCTCCCCTCCCCACGGGGAGCACGGTTCTCCTCCGCACACCAAGGCTTTGCCTCCGGCCCCCCGGGTCTCCTCCCGCTGCTCACCGTCGCCATGGAGACGTCACTGAGTTAGCCCGCCGCGGGGAGGGCGCCGCGGGCGGGAGGGAAACTCGCTGGAGGAGCGAGCGGGGGAGCGGGGGAGCGGGGGGGCGGGGGAGCGGGGGGGCGGGGGGGCGGGGGGGCGGGGGGGCGGGGGAGCGGGGGGGCGGGGGGGCGGGGGAGCGGGGGAGCGGGGGAGCGGGGGAGCGGGGGAGCGGAGCGGGGGCTCTGAGAGCTGCAGGGGCGGGGAGGCCGCCGGGGCCGGGCCGCCAGGTGGACTGCGCCCCCCGCTCCCCGCCCCGCGCCCCCCGCGTCCTGGCGGCCCCGCCCCGCACCGCCTCTGGTCCCGGACCCGCCGCCGGCGCCGCACTCCCGCACTCGGAGCCAAACCTGCAAAGCGCGGGGGGCGCGGCCGCGCGCTCCGCACCCGCAGGCTCCCCCGCCGGGCGCTCCTGGCTCTCGGACGTGCAAGGTCGGGGCTCTTTCCTCCTCCTCCTCCTCACCCCGCAGGTCTAACCGTCCTCCTCCTCTCTCTCTACAAATGGCTCCTTTGGGCTCTTTCCAAAACGGCGCGGCCCGGGGCAGCCGCTCCCCGGCTCTTCTCCGCTCCGGGAGCCGGCCCTGTGCCTCAAACCCGGAGCTGAGCGGGGGCTCTGGGGCGCGAACCCGCGGAGCGGGAGCGACCTTTCTTGCCGCTCGGGTCTTCTGGCCGCGCACGGACGGGGACGCGCCACCTGAGGCTTAGGTGTGGGGCGGGCGTGGGCTGGGAACACACTGCACTTGTGCTGAGAAAAGCCATACACGGTTACGGCTCGGCAGTGTAGGGATGGAATGGCTGGGGGTTTCTTCTTCACCGGGGGCGTTTTACCCGAGGTGAACACCTGCCTGCTCCGTAGCGGACGGAAGAGGATTTTGTAGGCAGAAACCTGCTTTAGAGTGGGCCTGAGAGAGCCTGGGAATTGAAATCCCTGTACCTGTTTACTATTAAAAGGACATTTTTCAGTTTTAGAAATATATATTTTAATAGATTGTGGTTTTTTCCCCCTCCTTCTTAAGTCCTGAGGGGCGCTTAAGTTTCTCTAAAAAGTTACACAAGCTTTTTAGATGCATACATTTAAAAAAGTAAGTGGAATTGAAACGGGTTTTAAATGTTTTTTTCCCCTTTGAAGTTACAGTTTCATCAATAGCATGTTGAATTTTTTTCTCATGGCGATAAAATGTGAGGAATTACTTCCGACGAAGTAGCAATGTGTAGGTGTTCTATATTTACATCAATTAAGATTAGTTTCACACACTACAATGTAATTTTGTGTAATTGCCTCATATCTCATTTTATTTTTAACGCCTTTATATTTTATCACAGCAGCTTCTAGAAGCAAATTATTTTTGTATTTGTGGGAAAACACTTATGTTTCCAACTTTATGAGGTAGAGAATATCATGCAGCACCTACTTACCAATGCCTTAACGTTCAGTCGGATGAATAGTCATGTCATTAAGTCATGACATTAAAGTGACACACACACACACACACACACACACACACACACACAAAGAAGGTCCAGCCGAAACCGGTTTGGCTCAGTGGATAGAGCTTCGGCTTCCAGACTGAAGGGTCCCAGGATTGATTCCGGTCAAGGGCATGTACCTTGGTTGCGGGCACATCCCCAGTGGGGAGTGTGCAAGAGGCAGCTGATCTATGTTTCTCTTTCACTGATGTTTCTAACTCTCTATCCCTCTCTTCCTCTCTGTAAAAAAAAATTAATAAAATATATTTAACAAAAGGAGTGTCCAATAGTTTAGTATTGAATCTAAATATGTACATGGTTTAATTGAACTAAATGTGCCTTATTTTCCAGATGGAGAAATCAATCATTGTACTGTTCTGGATACAATCTATTGTTAAGGTAAGACATTTTTGAATGTGCCCTTCTTAGAAAAATTAGTTAATTAGTAGGATGCTATTGCATTGAGTCTATTCATTTTGGAACATAAAGGGCATGTTGGAGAAAAATAATATCAAATGTTAGGTTTATAACCTAAGGAAAGTGTCTCAGAGAGGTGCTGCACAGATTTGTGCATATGGATGGCATCTGTCTTCACTGCTTACAATTGTATTGGGGATTATCAGTGGGGAGAAAGATAAGAAAAAAAAGACAAGGAATGGTGATTCATCTTAAGGTTGTTTTTGGTTGGATTTTTGATAAATATAAAATATATTGTTCTCCTAAGAGATGAACTATTTATTTATTTATTGTGACCTAGGGAACATAAAAGGTTTCTTGTTACGTGGTCTAACATTTTTCTCTCAATTAGTGACATTTTCTTTACCTGTAAATGAACCAAGGCTCTAAGATGACTCAGAGTCAAATGTTTTGTACTCAAACTTATTTTCATTGTGAATGTATTATCAAGAATGCCTGTGAAGTATTTAATTTTGTAGCCGTTGCCATCAAGGTACATAGTTGGCATGCGTGGGGTTATACTGTGTTTTTCCTGTGACTCTGAGTTTCTCCCAACTCTCTTGAGCCTGGGAAGATGGTATTTCCTTGTTCACATTTTACCTGCCTTTCTTAAGTTGTTCTCAAAATTATGTTTACAAATAGAGTATCCAGTGGATATTATTTAACTTATGTGTAGAAATCACTATTGCTAAAATAGTTTTCAATTATAATTTGGCATATTTTAGGTTTCGTTTTAGTAAAATTGCTTATAAAATATTAACCAAGAATGCATTTTTTATTATTTTTCACCATTACTTTCCTATTTCAGATCTCAAAAAGTTTTCATTATATACCAATAAGTAAACAAACAACAACAATTTTTGTTGACTGGGAAGAATTTCCTGAGGGAGGAAGTCCCGAGTTTTATTTTTTAAAATACCAGCTTATTAATAATTTGGCTCAAAAAGTAAGGAATCATTTTTTTTTCTCTGATGAAAAGTAAGCATAATGTAGGCGTGTTGCAACTAAAAACCTCATCAGAAGTAGGAACTGAATAGTTATTTTGATTTCTAATTTTATTTTATGAATACATAAAATGTTACCATTTTATGAAGTATCCTCAATAAGTAGTCAAAATAATATTTAACTTTTACATATAAATGATTATGTATTTTCCTTTTTAGAATTTGTATATTATACACAGAGTAGTTATTTAAAAAGTAACATGTAAAAATAAATATTCCATATTAGAAAAACTTTTTTATGAAGGAGATATAAAAAAGTCAAACTTTTTTTTCTATTGTTTTTTCTTTTTACTTTTAAAATTATTTTTATTGCCTAAAGTTTTACGTATGTCTCCTTTTTCCAAAAACTTTTAATCCATTTGATATAGAAAATATTTCATAAGCAGATGTATCTCATTATTTACAGAATGTCAAAAGCATTCCTGCAGATCCACAAAAACCTCCAAAATCAATTATAACAATAGAAGAAAATGAAGACTACCACATCATTATACAGTCCATAAAATATGGACAAATTTTAAGTGAAAAGTCATTTCAAATGCGTAAGTAAATATGTATATGTTGTTCAGCTTTATTACATAATTACAAAAGAGAAAATATCAGAGAATTTTAATTTTACACTGATTAACAGGTATGAGACTGTCAAACCTCAGAGGGAAGGTAGGTTGGGAGCGGGGGGGGCAAAGGGGAGAGATCAATCAAAGGACTTGTGTGCATGCTTATAAGCCTAACCAGTGGTCATAGACAACAGGGTGTGGGCATATGTGGGGAGAGGTTTGGGATGGGAATGGGGGGATGAGGACAATTATGTGATACCATAATCAATAAAGAAATTAAAAATAAATAAAAAACCACATATGTGATAGCAGTTGAAAATCACATGAGAGTAATATTCTGTTCTTTAAATATAATGTAAATTTCAATATTTAAAGAAATAATAAACTAAGGTAAGAATAAAATTTTCCATTTTGACATTTAATGTGTGATGTTATATAGGTAAGTAGTATGGAAATGTTACACGTAATGTAGATTATTCTAAAAAAAATGTAGGTTTGTAACCTAATTCATTCATTCTAAAGAGGGTACAAGGAACTCCCATATAACCTAGAAAATATTTTATAGTTAGATATTTTCCACAATGGCTGATCTTTTGTAATTCAATAGTCTTTGTGTTTCATTCAGTTTTATTTGAAACCATACTAATTATCCTTTTTATTTTTTTAGGTGGAATCTCAACTAAAAATATTAAAACAATAGCAACAAGTACGAGTGTTTCTTTTAACTGGAGTATGATATCTTCCAAGGACATTTCAGTGTCAATATCTCTTAATAATTCTTCACAAATTATGCAAAATAATATGATAGCTTATGAGTGGGATCAGTTGAAACCTGCCACCTTGTATGCTTTTACTTTTGAAATTAAACAGTTGCATTTGGATTTTGTACGTATACTTCAGAGACTGGATGTTCAAGTTGAAACAGGTGTATAGATATTTGGTTCATTGTTAAACAATATATTTAATATGTTTTTCTTTGTAGATAACTTGGCAGTTATATTGTTCTTTAAAAAAGTGATCCAGGCTAGTATTAACCACTATGAGCTACTTGTAAGTGAATTAACATAGTCTCCCTTTCCTAATTATATCATTCAGTATTTAACTGACATAGTGAACAAGCTGGATTTAACCGTGTAAAGGTAGGAACCAACTTAATTTTCCTGCTACACTTCTTTTAAACTGAATCAAGGGGCTCTCTCTCTCTCTCCCTCTCTCTCTCTCTCTCACCCCCACACACACCTTAGTAATGGTTCAAAAACAATTTCATAGATTTTTTTTAGATGACTTAAAATACCAATGAGCAGTCACATTTTCAGGTCTTTAAAGGTTCATTAAAGTCTGACTTAAACTTCTCTATTACTCATTTCTGATAGAATGCAATCACACTTTAGCATATTGATAGAGAAAGGGAATGTGTTCAGTTTTGTGTGTGTGCCTTGCTGGTTCCGCTTCCTTCCCCGACATGGTGGGAAATGACATAAGAGAAGAAGACAAGTCGTAAATAGCTAATGGGAGCAATACCCTCACTGTGATGGACTGAGAGTCCCATTTTAATACTCTCCTTATTAAACGTGCACATAAACCACCGTGCATGTTTACAGGTTAAGAGGAAGAACACTTGAATAGTAAGAAAAAGACAGTAAGGTAATTAAAGCATTCCCTCTCCCCATCCTACTTGCCCTCTGCAAAATGAAGACTGCAGGCTCTTTAGATGATGCTTCTCACATCTTCCTAATATCGTGGGCTGAGGCCCTTGATGAAGCATCAACAATTATCAAAGTATAATACGTACTCTGAGCAGGCCAACATTTCCTCAATCTTTCTATGGCATGCACTCTTGGAGAAAAAGGCTAAGCAACCATTTCATTTTTTCTTTCTTTCTGGAAGGTGAACCCATTTGAAGTGGCAGAGAACAGAATTCTTAGCAAGCATTATTCCTGGTTCTCAAAAATAAAAAGGAGCATGAAATATCCTTAGTTTTGCTTGTTTGTTTGTTTGTTTGTTTTTTACCAGTGTTCAGAGTAAGGGGTAGGAAGTCAACCTAAAGTAATTTAGAAAAAGGTAAAAATACTGTGGTTTTGTTTTAATTAAGTTATAATTGAACAGTAATTATGCAAAATTAACTTTTACAGCTACTTATAAACTATTTTAATTAGTAGTAATTCATTTTCTACTTGAATAACAGCTTTAGCACTTTTATTGGTTTGGGAGAAATATAGGGCAAGTGCACTATGAATACTGTGAAGCTTTCACAATTCATTTCTTCATATTTAAAAAAATATAAGTTTGAAATGTTATATTGCTAAATTCATCTTTAATAAAGCACTTTTCTTTTGGTAGGTTCATGTGCACAAGGATGGGTAGCATTAAAAAATAGCTGTTACAGAATTAGCAAAGAAAGTAAACCATGGACTATAGCCCAGCAACATTGTAAGTTATCCTTAAATTCTGCACACCTTGTGGATATAAAAAATGAAGAGGAAAAAAAATTTATATTTTCGCATCTCAGGTCAAAGAATCAAATAATATTATGGACTGGTCTTAATGATTTGAAGGTCAGTAAATATAAAAATGTGCAAATACCATGATGAACAGAACTGTTAGCCCCATGTACTTTTATTCATTTACTAGAGGCATGGTGCACGAAATTTGTGCAAGGAGGTGGGTGTCCCTCAGCCCAGCCTACACCCTCTCCAATGTGGGACATCCCTCTCAATTCAGTACTGCTGGCTCCCAAATGCTCGCCTGCCTGCCTTCCTGATTGCCCCTAACTGCTTCTGCCTGCTAGCCTGATCACATCCTTATCACTCCCCTGACAGCCTGATTGACACCTAACTGCTCCTCTGCTGGCCCGATAGTCCCTACCGCCCTCCCCTGCTGGCCTGGTCACCCCTAACTACCCTCTCCTTCCAGCGTGGTTTACCCTAACTGCCCTCCCCTGCAGGCCTGTTCCTTCCCAACCGCCCTCCCTTACTGGCTTGGTCTCTTCCAACTGCCCTCCTCTGCCGTCTGGTCACCCCCAACTGCCCTCTCTTGCTGGCCTGATTGATAACAACTGCCCTCCCCTGCTGGCCATCTTGTGGCGGCCATCTTGTGTCCACATGGGGACAGCCATCTTTGACCACAAAAGTCATGGGAGTGGCCATCTTGTGTGTTGGAGTGATGGTCAATTTGCATATTACTATCTTATCAGATCGGATTCCTTTATTCAGTAAATATTGAGTATTTATTACAAGTTAGACACTGTTTCTCTCTCTGTTTTTTTCCTTCAATATCTCTGTCTCTGTTTCTCTGTTTTAGAGCAGTTACAGTTTCACAGCAAAATTGAGGGGAAGGTATAAAGATTACCCATGCTTCCCACTGTCTCCACATATGCATAGCCTCCCCATTATCAACTCCAAAGTGGTACATTTGTTACAACTGAATCAGCTACATGGACCCATCATTATCACACAAAGTTCATAATTGGACAGTTATTATAGTTTACATATGCTTTATTCTTGGTATTGTACTTTCTATAGATTTGGATAAATAAGTAATGACATGTATCCATCATTTTGGTGTCATGCAAAGTATTTTCACTGCCCTAAATATCCTCTGTACTCTGCATATTCATCCCTCCCCCACCTCCTTCAGTCTCTTTTGTAGGCATCTATTCTTTACCTAATTTTGCTTTAATTTTAGTCTTCCCCAGAACCCTCTAAGTTTATATGAATGACCTCATCCATTTCTTTTCCCAATTTATACCTAAACCAATGATTCTCAAACATTTATCTAGTCTGCTTTCTTCTTATGAGCTCCAGACATTGAATTTTCTTCTGATTATGCCTTTTGAAATTCTCTACAGACACATCAACATTGCCCAGACTGACTTGTCATCTTCCCACCAAACCTGCTTCACTTCTTTTGCTTCTTTTTGTTGTTGTTATTAAATTAAATTAAAATTTATTTTTCCATAATCTCTTTCACCTCTACCCACAATCCTCTATTTCTACCTTGGTGAGCAATGCAGTAATACGAATTAAAAAACATAAAAGTCTTTTCCATTTTATTTATTTCACTCCACATATCCTGGTTTATGAGGTTTAATTTTACTAAAAAAGATACAGAAATATCTGAAGATTTTTTTAATACTGGTGAAAAAGATTGTGGGACATTTTTCTCCAACATCCTTTATCATTGTTTTGTTTTTTACCTAGGAGTAGAATATTCATGGTTTTTTAAAAAGTATTTTTATTGATTTCGGAGCAGAATGGAAAAGGAGAGAGAAATAGAAACATCAGTGATGAATCATTGATCAGCTTCCTCCTGCATGCCCCCCACTGGGAATCGAGCCCACAACCTAGGCATGTACCCTTGCCTGGAATCAAACCTGGGACCCCTCAGCCCGCAGGCTGACTCTCTGTCCACTGAGCCGAACTGGCCAGGGCTTTTCTCAAACTTTCTTAACACAATGGGACGTCTTGTGAAATTTCATTTCGGTCAGCATTTTGTAGGAAAAAACCAAGACCTAAAACAATGATTTCTGTTTAGTTTTTTTTTTTTCTTCCTGATGATTTATTTAATTTTATATCTTGTTACTCGAACATAAATCTGTTCTCCATGAGATATCCTAATCTGTATTGCTAGGCACCATTCGATGCATGTGACATGTAAGGAAATTGGGGAACAGATAGATTAACTTGTCCACATCGATATGCACCAGAGTTTGCTCTGAACAACTGTCCTCTGTGACCTCTCCACTAAGCTGCCCTCTTGAGGTTGACTTCAAAGCCACCTGCTGAGCTATAGTTCCTGAAAGTATGAGAAACTAATCATCTCTTTCATCTCACGCCTGAAGAAGGGCGAGTTTGCTACCGAGCTTCAAGAAATGACGTCTTATTCATCATTGCAGTTCCTAGCTTCATGGGGTCTGACACTTATCAGGAACGTGGGGAATGACGGGGTACCAGTCTCTCTAATCTACTTTGTGAGGGCTAGATAGGTAACCCTCATTCAGTTCTCACAACCTCCTTATGAGGTAGGCACTAGCATGGTTCTCACTGTGTAGGTGAGGAAAGTGGAGCTCAGAAGGCTTCTGGGTCACATAGGTAATACATGGCCACGCCAGGCTTCAGCCTGTGTCTGTCTGACCAGTACTCACGCCTTAACCACTGGAAATATTGCCCTCGAGCCTCTGTGAAGTTTCTGAAACTTCAGCGCCACGTATGCAATATAGCAGACTCCCTGAGGAAACAATACTCCTCCATTGTGTGGGTGGAACTGGAATGTACTTAAAAATAAACAAGTATTCAGAATGTCTAGGGGGAGTAGTTCTCTTCAGTCCATCTGGGCAACCAGCTTGGAGCTGTACTTGATGCGGGGATGCCATCATAATCATGACATAGACATGGTCTCTGTTTCCACAGAGTTAATTATCTCTAAGAAGTATGTTTATTTTATGAGGACCTATTTTGTGCCCGGGTTTTGTATACACAGTCTCTAAACATGCTGACATCCATTGTACAGGTGGAACAGTCTAGTTTCTAAGAGGTGGGCAGTTGTCCAAGAATAAATAGTGACGGAAATTTTGGTTAGAATACAGGTGCATCTCTGTCAAAACTTGTACTTTTCCTACTACCCCTTTCAAGGAGGGTAGCCACGAGGTACATTCATTGCTTGTGAAAACTGGGGTTGGTGATATCTGTCGGTGGTAATCCCTTAATGGAAAGGTATCAGAAACCACTCCTGATGCATATGATTTATTTTATGACTTTAAATAAAATAACAACTAGTGAATAATGGGTCTTTGCCTGGCATTGTGTTGAGCCCCTCGCATGCACTCCCTCTTTAATCCTCACCAACAACTTCATGTGTAGATTCTGTTATTATACCCATTTTACAGATGAGAAAATAGAGGCTTACTGTGAGATTCAGCAATTTGTCTGAATACATATGGCTAAGGATTGAATGAAAGTGAACTCTGTCCCCAGCTCAGAATCTTCATAATAAAGGAAATCTGCACAAATATATATCAAACTGGTTTATGATTCAATAATCTTAGAACATTTTATATTACAGGTGTAAATAATAAATATCTTAAAGTATACTTATTTGGAGATAAGACACTTCTTTACATTGGCTTAATTTGTACATTTCATTACAGAAAGAAGGTCATCTCACATGGACAGATGGGTCACCGTTTGGCCTTAAGAAAACTGAAATCTTTTCTTTCCCACTGCTACCCAAGAATGAAACAGCTTGCTACATTTTACAACAAAATGCAACTGGATCGAACTATTTTTTTGCAAGATTTTTCTGTTATGTTCCATTGCCATTTATTTGCAAATATGAATGTAATTATTAGTATTATATATGTGCATCTCACCATTTTATTAATTTTTAAAATAGAATTAAAATTTGTAATTAAAATGATTCTTTTTTATATTTCTTTCAGCCCCTCTGCAGGAAAATCTTTTGACCTATATAAAGAATGTTGGAACAACTGAAGTTGTATTTAGTTGGGATAATTTGAATGGTTGGAATAATTTGAATAAATGGCTAAAATTAGGATACAAAATTATTATAAAATATTATTTAGATTATGCAGAACAATATTTTGAGAGCATACCCCCAAATACTACAGAAAAAGCAATTACCCGTCTGTCTCCTGGGCATATGTACAGATTTTTACTCTTTGCAATAAATGAATGGGAGGCAAAAACTACGCTAAGTCCAGTATTCACTGTTGAAACACGTAAGTTACAAGACATTTGAAGTTATAATTCTTCAAGTGTTTAATGTCATCATTTGTAAATATTTCCTGAAGAATTCTACCAGTATTTTCTCTTAACACTTTAGGTACACATGCAACTTTACCAATTTTAAATTGTAATTAACATTTTTATATGTTTGGCTTTCCTGTTAAACTATTAACCTATAAGGAACTACGTGTTATGGCACCAACTAGACTGGAGTCCAGTCCATAGTAGATAGTAAATTTCTGTGGAAATGGATTTTTGATATGTGCTGACAGCAAAATTAAACAGATGTGTGTCTGGACTGTGAGAGGATTACAATGGAGAGAGAAATAAAGGGAAATGCTGTATAGCAAAACTATAATAACAAAACCTAACTTAAATCCCCACTCAGTGGTGCATATTTAATAAATGCTTTTTAGAATTCAGAGGTGGTTGATAGCGGCAGACTTGTGAAAGGAGAGGCTTGGGCTCAAACTTGAGGGGGAAAAAACTAAGAGCAAATTTATGGAGATAAGAGTTTGTAGGAGAAGAGTAATGTAGACAGAAGATTTCCTTGAGCATGAGGGTCAAATAAGTTTGAGAGGTAGGTTGTGAAAGAATTGGGAGTGCTAGATATCTCTGTCTCAGATAGTTAGACTTGACCTTAGGAAGCGATGGTTATCAGATAAGTCTGTAGTATTTTAAGGCTCACTTTACCTCCCACAAAGCACTCTTTAATGCATTATTTTATAAGTCCTTACCTCAACTCAGGGAGTAGCTATATAGAAATGAGAAAACGGAGCTTCTGAAAGGTTAAGTAAATTGACTAGAGTAACATGCTTAGTAGATCCAAACAGGAAACCAGATGGTTTAATTTTAACTCTTGAGATGTTGCTTCTAAAGAAAGAATCAAGAAGAATGTATGTTGAGAGGGCATAGAACGGATATGGGTTTATGACTGATATATGTAAGGTGCTGTTTTAAGAACATTAATCTGAAGGGATTAACTAGGAAAGTCATTGGCACTGGATGAAATGGTTTGTGATGGGGAAATATTTCTGTAAGAGGATGAGGGCCTGAGTACCGGTGATGATGGGACTCAACAGTGAATACTATGAAGTCCCTGCCTTCTAGTTTGACAAGACAGAAGAGGGAAAAGAAATACAAAACGAGGTCACTGAATGCTGCCTTAGTGTCCTTTCGGTGTTGCTTGCATTAAAAATAACGACTGAACACTAATGTGTGTCAAACACTGTGCCAAATGCTTTATGTACCTTATCTCATTTAATCTTCACAATAATTTTATGAGGCAGCTACTACTATAATTTCCATTTTATAGTCAAGAGAAGTGAGGTTCAAAGTTGGCAAGTTACTCAGGGAGTGGAGCCAGAAAGTCTAAGAGCCAGGACTCAAACCTAGTTTTGCTTTCTCCTTAAACTAAAGTGTTACAGAAGTATTGAGAAGTGAGAGGTTATTCTGACAACCCATATAACTAATAGCGTGTATATTTTTTATCTCCTAGGCCCATTATCAGTCCAAAATGTCACAGTGACTCATGTGACCCCCACAGAAATATTTTTACATTGGGATCCTCCAGACCCTGAGTCTTTTCACCATTACCTTGTAACTACTTTGGATGTTCAAAATAATAAATCAGAAGAGGTGTTTGTTGAAAAACTCAACATATCAACAGCAATTAGAGGTCTCAAATCTTTCCACCATTATCTGATTTATCTATTCAGTGTAGCAGAAGGAGGAACCTTAAGCTGCTTTGAGCAACCTATTTCAGCCATTACAGGTAAGTGTGGGCATGCTTTGCCTTTTAATAAAACGTACATAAACTGAATATATTGGAATATGATTTTGATGAAATTTGATTGTGTTGATCCTTTTTAGGTAGAAATACTTACAGTTGAATATTCATTTGAATGTTCTATTACAATTTTAAGCATGGATTCCAAATAACTAAATTAATTTAGATTTAAACATCAGCTTTGTTTCAACTAGAATTCCTAGAAGACACCTTCCTTATCACAGCTGTGGACAGAGAAATAAATGATTATAAAAAATAGTTCACCAAATTCTCTTTAATAATACTAGATCCAACAAATACGAAGGTCTGCACATTTAATCAGTTTTACTTCATTCATCTTCTTACTCAGTGTGATTACTTCACCGCTAGGGGGCAGTTTCATCCCAGGATTTTTGGCCAATGCATTTCTAATCTCTACTCTCCTCCACCTGACAGTTTTTTGAATCCTTGTCTAGAACATAATAATTCATCTTATTTAAGCATTCTGTTGACCTCCTTAAGTATAATTTACTCCCTTTTTAAAAGATAAAACACTATTGTATGAAACTGCACAACTAAACAACTATCCTTTGTGTGTAATATATGTATTGTTCGTGTCGTGTGTATTTAACATGCCTTCACCAGTTAAAATTTAAACTATTGGAGCGGAGGTGGAAAACCTACATGTTCACAGCCATAGACGAATTAGCCTTCTCAGACTTGTGGAAATCCTTGGTAGTCTTTGAAAATAATAATAATAAGAAAATATATTATTTAACGTTTATGAAATTGCAAATGCTTAACATACATGTCTTCAGTGTTGGAAATCCTAACCAAGAGATTTTTTCCAATGGATGTTTTTCTTCTCTGAGCTCAGACAAAGCATCCTTCATTTGATAACTGCTTAGCTGAGTTCCTTATACTTTAAGAAGATAGTTTCATTTTTAACTGACAGGCGGACTTGGAGGATTTCTCATAGATACATTAATTCTGAAGTCATTTTAAAATCTCCTGTGGTATGTACCTATTTATTTCATAAAGGGAGGGGAGAAAGGTGCATGTGAATCTGCATGTTTATTTATTTGTTTTTAAATATATATATTTTTTTATTGATTTCGGAGGGGGAGAAAGATGGAAACATTAATGATGAGAATCATTGATCATCTGCCTCCTGCACACTTCACACTGGGAATTGAGACTGCAACCTGGGCATGTGACTGACCAGGAATCAAACAGTGACATCCTGCCTGGTCCATAGGTCAATCCTCAACCATTGAGCCACACTGGCTGGGCCTGCATGCTTAATTTTGGGTCATTTGCTATATATATTAACTGAAAGCTGACACAGCAGCACATGCCCAGTGCTTTTTTACTCCCCTGATGCTAAAGGCCATATTCTTTTACTGTTTACTCAACAAATTATTTTTTAGTATCTGGAACTGCAATAGCGACTAGTGATACAAACATGAATTAGACCTGGTCTCTGCCTTCCACTAATGGAGCAAGACTAATACATTTTTAAAAAGTGATAATTCTGAGTTATAATTGCTCTTTTAGTGGAATGCTTTGGATATTGTGGAAGCGCAGAGAGGGACCAGTTAGCCTAGACGTGGGGAGCAGGGATGGTCACAGAAGTCTCCCTGTGGAGGGCTGGTGCTCCCAGTCATAAAGGAGCAGAAGGAGCGTACCAGGTGGGGTGAGGGAGGAGGCAGAAGAATGTTGCAAGTAGACCAAATAGATGTTCATAACAGAGAGGGCCAAAGAAGAGGCATCTTTCTAGCCATACCTGGAAAAGCCAGTGGAGGCTTTAAAAAATTATTTTGAATTAATTTCAGAGAGAGGAAGGGAAAGGGAGATAGAGATAGAAACATCAATGATGAGAGAGAATCATCGAGCCACCGCAGGCTGGCCAGAGAAGGATTTTTGAAGAGCCCGACATTTGAACTCCGAACACTGAAAGTAGACTGGCATGGCTGGAGTACAGAGGGTCATGAAGAGAGAGTCACACATAGCATTTAGAGCCTAGATACATAATAAGGAGTATCTTTTTATTCAGTAAAACTTAACTTCTTTGGGGCATGGAGCCTTTTGAGAACGTGAAAAAAATGAATGGACCTTCTCCCATGAACACGCACAGGCATACACAGAGAATTCTGTGCTTACAGGGCTGCCACAGCCTTACCCAGGTGTTGTTTCCTCTGTCTCTGACTGTGTGTGGCATTCAGCAGATTTCATCTCAGGAGTAAATGTTTATAATAGCTATCAGCTTTGCAAGTACATAAGAACAAAGATCTGAAGTTGTTAGACCCCGGAATCCCATGAACAGTTTTTCTAACGGGATCATGCTGCTACTTTCCAGTAATTTTACATAAATGATCAGTTTCAGCACCGAGTCAGTCCAACTATAATTTTGTGGAATTAAAGTATGGGGTGAACAGACTGGGTCTGGCTGAGAATGATACCTTCCTGAAAAATTCAAAAGGGTGTTTAATTATGTTGATAATAAAGTAAACTTCAGGACAGATTAAAAACCAAATTATAGTTTCTTCAAATAAAATAATTATGAAAATCATAATAAGTTCTTTAAAGATTATTTGAAGTAAAACTACTAAACAATTTAATATTCCATAATCGTCTTTATTATAATGAACTAATGATTGTGCTTGGGAACTATTAAAAGTTCAGGGGAAGCATATAACACAGGACAAATAATTAAGACTAAAAGGAAGGCATTGCAAATTCCAGAGTGTTATACAGTAGTAAAAACCACAGGCTTGATATTCAAATAAATTGTGTTAGGAGATAAGTCTAAGTATTTTCTTTGGTTATTGCAATAGAGTATCAAGGAAATTTTCTCTAATTATGTTCTAAATGAATTATAAACACAATGATTTTCTCTTTATTTTTAAATGGTTATACCTTTCAAAAATTAGAAAGTTAATATAATTTAAAGTTGCAGCTATCTTTATGATAAATACTAGTCCCAATGTTCTAAAAACCATCTACATGCTAATATGCCTAACTTTATATATCTTGCTCAAACCATTCTCCTGAACTTTAGAATTAAATATCTAACTGCAATATATCTCATTCAGCAATCTAAGAAACATCTAAAATGGAATATGTCCAAAGCTGAACTGCAGATGTACCTACCCAAATCTGCTTTACCCATAACCCTTTCCACATAGATTCACAGCCATCTCATTCATCCAGTTGTTTAGATCAAAACCTTGAAGGCATTGTTAACCCTTGCATTTTTTTTTTCATAGCCTACACCCAATCTGTCAGGAAATGCTGCTGGTTTTCTCTCTCTCTCTCTCTTTTTTTTAAAAAAAATATTTTTATTGATTTCAGAGAATATGGAAGAGGTAGAGAGAGATAGAAACATCAATGATGAGACAGAATCACAGATGGTTGTTTCCTGCTCTCCCCCCACTGGGGATTGAGCCTGCAACCTGGACACGTGTCCTTGACTGGAATCAAACTTGGAACCCTTCAGTCCTAAGGCTGAATCTCTATCCACTGAACCAAACCAGCCAGAGCTGGTTCTCTCTTTAAAGAAACCCAGAATCCCACCACTTGTCCCCACTTAGGGCTATGGTCAACCAGGCCACCACTCTCTCACATAGATGACTGGCCTTGCTCCCCTGTGTCTACCATTGACTCTCTCCATAGTCTGTTATTGATATAAACAGCCAATGATTCTTGATCATTTAGGAAAGACTATGCCTCTGCATTTAACCCTGTAGTTGCTCCTGTTTTATCCAAAATGAAAGCCTGTGTGGCCTTGCAGGGCTGGCTCTTGGAAGATGCCTGGCAAACGCCTATCATGGCTTTTACATTAGCGGTTTCTTTCTGCCTGGAATTCTCTTCTTCCAGAAATCTGTGTGTCTAACTCCTTCAAGTGTTTTGCTAAAAAAATCTCTTCAAAGACAACTGCCTTGAATTCCCTATGTAATATCTCAGTTTCTTTCCATAAGCACCACACCCCTGATCTTCCTAACCGGGGTTTACTTTTCTTTTTTTATTTAGCACTTATCACATCTAAAGTACTATATAATGTATATGTTTATTATACACACACACACACACACACACACACACACACACACACACACACACACTACAGCCCTGGTGCACAAAATTCGCGCATGAGAGGGGTCCCCTCAGCTGGGCCTGTACCCTCTCCAATCCGGGACCCCCTTGGGGGAATGTCTGACTGCTGGTTTAGGCCTGATCTCCTGAGACTGGGATCGGGCCTAAACCTGCAAGTCAACATCCCTCTCACAATCCAGGTCTGCAGGCTCCTAACCACACACCTGCCTGCCTGCCTGATCACCCCTAACCATTCTCCCTGCCTGCCTGATTTCCCCAAACTGCCTCTGCCTCTGCCCCTGTGACCATGGATTTGTCTGGAAGGATGTCTGGAAGACGACTAGTCTATCTGGTCTAATTAGCATATTACCCTTGTGTGTGTGTGTGTGTGTGTGTGTGTGTGTGTGTGTGTGTATGTATGTGTATGTATTATGAATATGTATTATGATCTCTGAATGCATAATAATCTGGCCACTCAGTGTATATCCTATATGACAAAAGGCTAATATGCAAATTGTCTCCTTGACCAGGAGTTTGACTAGCAGGCAGACTTGCCAACCACCCATGTCCCATCCCCCTGGCCAGGCTGGCTGGACCCTATCCATGCATAAATTCATGCACTGGGCCTCATATATACATATCCTATGTAATAAAAGGCTAAGCAACCATTACAGCAGAAATACTGGAATGACCAGTTGCTATAATGCCCACTGAGCAGGCAAGTAGGTGAGTGGTTAGGGGCAATCAGGCAGGCAGAGCGGTTAGGGGTGATTAAGCAGGCAGGCAGAGGGATGAGGGCCAGTCAGGCAGGCAGGTGGGTGGTTAGGGGTGATCAGGCAGGCAGGCAGACAGGTGAGCAGTTAGGAACCAGCGGTCCTGGATTGTAAGAAGGATGTCCAACTACTGGTTTAGGCCCGATCCCTGGCAGTTGGACTTCTCCCAGGGGGTACTGGATTGCAAGAGTTCACAGACCAGGCTAAGGGACATCCCCTCACCCCACACAAGACTTTTGTGCACCAGGCCTCTAGTTTATATATACTAGAAGCCCAGTGCATGAAAATTCAGGGGCAGGAGGCAACCTGGCATTTAGGGGAAGGCAACACCCCATTATACCTCTGCTGCTACCACTGCAGGCAGCACAAGCCTCAGCTGGCCCTGGTTACCTGAGCCTCGGTGGCCCTAAGCAGCTAAACAGCTGCCATCTGAGGCTTGCCTGTCCTCAGGTTGGCCCTGGGTGGCTGGGTAGCTGCCATCGCAGGCTTGCCTGCACCTTGGGCCTGCCCTGGGAAGTTGAGGGGGCTGAGGGGACTGGGGGACTCCAGAGGCAGGAGTGTGGAGTAGCTGGGCCCGCCTAGGGCTGAGGGAACCGGGCACCACCATTTTGTGGCTGTGGGTGCTGACATCTTCGAGGGTGGGACAGTCAGCATATTTCCTCCTTATTGGCTATAGGCGCCACCATGTTTGTGATGGCATGAGGGTCAATTAGCATATTCCCCTCTTTATTAGATAGGGTTATTATTGACCATTTTCACCCACTAGAATATGAACTCTATAAGGCAGTGACCCTGATTATTTTTTATTAGTGTGCTCTACATGCTAAGAGAATTCTTGGTACATAGTAGGTGCCTATGTATATTTGATAAAAGACTGAATAATTTCAATAAAACTTAAAAAATCTGAAAAATTTCCAAAATACTGTCTATTTTCCCATAGTGTGTAATGTTTGAGCTTAAAACTAGTAAATCTTACATAGTAATAACAAATACATTTTTCTCCAAAACGAGTTATTTTTTAAGATAATGGTGACAAAGTATTTGTTTAAATTACTTTAAATACTAATTAATATTGAACTGAGATATTTTTACTCAATAGAATGAGTGCTGCTAACAATAAACAATGTGTATCTATTTCTGTTTCTCTAAGGTATAAATCCACCACAGAAAGTTTATGCTAAACCTGATGATGTGGGAGAGGAGAGTATAATTCTTCAGTGGGAATCCCCACAAGATGGCCATGAGGTCTACATTCAAATCAATCCCATATCAGATACAAAAGAAGTTATGACTCTTTTTGTAAGGGATGCCAATAGATTCAAGATTGATAATTTAATCCCTGGAATGACTTATGACATTGGAATGGCAACAGTGATGAATGGGAATTTGAGTGAGCTGGTAACTATTCAACAAACTCTAAGTGAGAACCAAATACTTTTCATTTATTCTTTTTTTTATTGCACATGGAGGCAGGTAGTTTTATTTAGGGTATGCTACTTTACTTAAGGTAAAGCCTTTTATATACACACAAAGCCTGATCTATAGAAGACCTTGATTATTGCTTATTGTCTAAAGTTTTACAGATGTCTCCTTTTTCCCCGCTTGACCCCCTCCCCCCACCCCCCCAGCCATTCACACTCCAGGCAAGCCCCCACCGCCCCAGTGTCTGTGTCCATTGGTTATGCTAATATGCATAAATACAAGTCCTTTGGTAGCTCTCTAACCCTCCCTTCCCCCTGCCATTTGTCTCTGGATCTATTCTTGTTCATCAAATTATGTTGATCATTATATCCTTAATATATATTTGCAGATCTTAGGGTACTATAAATTATTCCATATAGACCTCTCTGGTAGTAGGTTTTAAGTAGATTGTTATTGCGTTTTGTCCAATGGTAGACTCAGGACTAGAGTAATTTTTATTCCCTTTATCCTGACAATCTCCCCTGCTTGTATAAGGCAGCGTTGTTTACAATTGTTTATAATTAGGAATCTGGTCCTAATGCCATACTATCTAGGCTTGAATCTAGGTTCAACTCTTTAAATAACCCTGGGCAAGTATAGAAATTGAGGCATTTACTCAGCCTGCAAATGCCTCAATTTCTATACTTACCAAACAGGAAAAAATAATGGGATTTCCTAAGAATAGCTGATATAGTAAATGTAAGGGCTTAGAACAGTGCCTGACACAAAGCTATGTAAGTATTTACAATTATTATCAACAAAGGTATACAGTAGCACACTGGAAGGAAAGAGTGAGAGTATATAAAAGGTTTAGGATCAAACCTTTTTTTTATACACTTTGAGACGATCAAGCATAGAGGGGTATTTGAAACATAAACGTGCCCTTTGGGAAAAGGCAGTCTTACCAGCACAGACTTGGGACTGGATTGCCTGGGTTAGAAATCCAGCTCCATAATTACCAGTTTATACCCTTGGGGAAGTAATTTAAACAACGATAATTTTTATGTCCTTTCTTAAATAAGTCTATTTTAATCAATTAGTAGTCATTGAAAAATCTATTAAGGAAAGACAGTTAAAAAGAAGATATATGATTAAAATAATATTTATACATATTTATGTTATGATAAACACTGGGAGAGGAAAATGCAAAGTGTTGTAATGGAGAGTAATTGAAGAGGGACGGAGGGTTCTATTGTGAACAGGCTGTAATAGCAGGGGTTACATTGGAATGGATATGTAAAGGAGGAGCCAGAGTGGGATTAGGTGGAGGAAGGGCACTGTAGGTGCACACAGCTAGCACAAAGGATGTAAAACGGGAAGAAGTTTGGTATATCTAAAAACAAGGAGTCCAGAAGGTGTGGTATCTGATGGATGGGGAGAAAGGTGTTGGGAAATTACATTGGAGAGGTATTTAGAGGTCAGGTCACACAGTATATGCTTTTGAGTTACTTCTGAGGTGATGGGAAGCCATTGAGGCTTTTGCAGGAGAGTGACAGCGTGGCCTATGGCTGTAGAGTGTAGACAAAAGATTATTGTGGACAAGTTGGGGAAGGCCAGGTACATTTCATATTATGGAGGTAGGTGGTCCAGGCTTTGATGCTGGAGTGCTTGTGGTAAATAAAGGTTGGGAGAAACTTAGGGTTTTGATGTGAGTAATTTGGGTGGATAGTGGTGACTCTGAGGAAGGGAAGATTATGGGACCTCAGAGGCCTTTTGGCTATCTGTAAGGGCAGCCTGGTGGAAAAGTGCATTGGCTCAAAAAATTATATACAGCAGTGTCTACACTCAACCAACATGGAACCTTTCTGTTTTATCCTCCAAAGACTAAAACTAAATTCATGTATGTCTCTTCTTTAAATTTCTGAGAAAACCTACCTAAAGTTAATTATCATAGAAAAGTTATGATAAAGAATACTAAGAAAGAGATATTATTGAACACAATTATTTCATACCTAGGATTTATTGGCATAATGGAAGTATTAAAATTAAAATGCATAGATGGGAAATGAATTCTAGTCTTATATCTACCATTATTAGAGGTGGAAGGATAGAGTGTTTTCATATGGTCTCACTGCCTAAGTTTTCATTCTAAAAAAAATTAGGTCATTGAATACATTTTAAAATTAGCTTCCAGCTCTAAAGTTATATTCTTCTTTGATTCTAGGGAACTTAGCATGTTTTAACCAACCTTCCACCTAAAATATAATATTTTTGCCACCTTTTATATATAGTGATCTGTTTTGAAAAGTTTTCAGCTTTGTAGCTTCAGGCATAAGCACAGTTCTTGATTTTGTTTAATTTGAGCATTATTTGTAAAACTGCTATCTGACATGGAAGCTGAAACATGGAATAACATTTATAAATTTTAGGAAGAATAATAGAATGTTGGTGTTTGAATTTAGAACAGATATATTCTTGCCAATCTGATATGCAATACCCAGTATAGTGCCTGATCATTTTGTAATCCATGACTATAATTGTATTGTGGGGTCACATCTGTTCTTCAGGACATCACAGAGCAAATCTACTCCCAGATTCACATAAAAGATCATCAAATGCTTGGAAACAGCTGTTATGTGCTCCTGGTTTCTTTCCTTCTGGTGAATTATCTTTAGTTCTTTTGAGCATTCTACTATTTCTTACATCCCTATTGTCTCATTTATTCAGTTCTCAAGTTTCATAATCATTAGATTATTTATCATTCATCATTTGTACTTGTTTCAAGAAGATAAAATAAAATTAACCTATTCCAAGGTGCATAGGCATAGGTAAAATTAATGCTTTCCATGCATTTATTCAACAAATATTAGTTGATAACTATTATTTACTATGTCCTATTTTACTCTCTTTTATACACTTTGAGGCAATCAAGCATAGGGGAGTATTTGAAACATAAACGTGCCCTTTGGGAAAAGGTAGTCTTACCAGCACAGACTTGGGACTGTGCTGGTAAGACTGTCCCAAGAAATCCAGCTCCATAATTACCAGTTTATACCCTTGGGGAAGTAATTTAAACTTTCTGGTCCTCAGTGTCCTCCTCTCTAAAATGAGAAAGATAAGAACTGTATTTAATTTATGAAGTTAGTATAATTTAAGGGCTCAGACATGAAGCAAGCACTGTGAGAGTATTTGTTGTGGTGGGTTGTATTTTTCAGTAGGAGTGGAGTATGGCATTGAGGAGCTGTGGCCCTCCTTGGTGGGAGAAAAGCTGTTCTAGCTTTTCATGTAGTCCCTCTCTCCTTGTTGGAGGAATGAACTATTCCCAGTTTTCTTGAGGCAACGAGAGCTATAGGATACTTTGTGTTCTCTTTTTACCTCTTGGTATAGAAAAAATAAATTTTCAGATAGTTGGGTATCCCTGAGACCTAATTCTACCGTGTCTGTAATAATAACCTTTGAATTTGGCCTAGTTCATCTCCTCTCATACTGGAAAAACCTCACCCAGCCCTCAGTGCTAGCCATTCTTCTGAAAGAGCCTTTGAAGCAAAATGAGTAAGGATAGAGGTCACAGTAATAGTGGTAGAGACCCATCACAAATTCCCAGGTTATGTCAATACCTTTCTGTTTTTTTTTAAAGTGAAATCTTATCCAGCTTGAGCTTGCAGAGGTTCAGGATAGAATTCTGAAGAGAAGGAAGAACTTTGTCCTATTCTACACATTTCCAGCCTCGGTGAGCCCTCAGGTTTAATGTGTTGCTCAATAAGGCCATTGGTTCCATTTCCCTGGGCAACTGAAATTGATGGAAAATCCCACATTTTCACACTAGAGTCACTGACTCTATATACCTTTATTTTATTTTTTTGTTTAAAATATTTTCTTAAATTGATTTCCGTGAGAGGGTGGGAGAGGGAGACAGGTATAGTAACATCAATGATGACAGAGGATTGATTGGCTGCCTCCTGTAGACCCCCATAACTTGGGCATGTGCCCTGATCAGGAATCCTGGCTCATGGGTCAATGCTCAACCACTGAGAAACAATGGCCAGGTTCTATATATTTTTAGAACTTAAACTAGACCACGTTTTTCCTTAGAAAATGTCGTTGGCACCCAGGAACATGGAAATGAATTGTTTCCATGACTATGCTGGTCACTCATTTCTAATCCCAGGTCGTTAATTCCTGCTCACGGGCCATTAGGAGCTTTAGCAGATCATTGCCCACAGACTCAGAGAGATTGGGTACTTGTGGGATGTCATCCGCCGTATTTACTGTAGGAGCTTTGTAACTGAAGAGAACCGGAAGGAATTTAAAGAGGAAATCTACCAAAAAAATTAGTTATGGACCAAAAGAGAGAAGTTATGATAATATAACTGGAAAAGAAAAAAAAAAAAACACATGTACAAAAGTTCCTTGAAACCCAGTAGTATATCTTATGGACATTTTTTTTGTTTAGTTTATTGAATATTTTTTCATAACCCCAAGAATAGAAGAGGCAAAACATTTATATGTTCCAGCTGAATAAGTTGATGGATATTGCACAGATTTTAATGCCCTGGAATGCTAATTATAAGTATACGCCTAAATCCTTTTACACAGTACTGGTTCTATACGAGGTAGCAGAATCTCATTATCTAATATTTAACAGTGACTTAGAACAAGTTCCATTGCCTGAAACCATATGTCACTGGTAGAACTGAAAAGGCCATCTAATTATTCTGTGAAGGAAAAAGGACTTTCTGCAGTATAGGTATTTTATTTATTTTTTATTTTTTTCTATAAGCTATTTTTTATTGATTATGGTATCACATAATTGTCCTTAATCCCCCATACCCATCCCAAACCCCTCCCTACATATGTCCCGACCCCCCTGTTGTCCATGGCCACTGGCTAGGCCCATGTGCGTACACACAAGTCCTTTGATTGATCTCTTCCCCTTGCCCCCACCCTCCCCTACTTTCCCTCTGAGGTTTGAGGGTCTGATCTCTGCTCCTCTTTTCTGGGTCTGTAGTATAGGTATTTTAGAAGAAGATATCTACTTGGGTGAAAAGACAAATCTAGGACTATACCAGATGGTATCCCAATAATCCACAGATAGAATTGAGATTAAAATTGACTCGAGGAAAAATAATGTGAATAGAATTTGTGTGAAATTTCAAATCTGCTCTAAATAGCACAGTGGGAGGCTGAGGCCAAATAAAGCTATTTAATAGAGGTCAGGGAGAGTATTAAATTTCTTCCAGGCAGGTGCCAGAGCTGTGTTCCTAAAAATGAAATGAAATGTCTGCTCAAATCCCTGTGCCTGCAGGATACTGTCTGACATCTGTGGCCTGGTATGCGAAGCCTCTCACAGACAGTGTCCGGCCCTTCCATGCCTTGTCCCCTCTCCTCACACACACTGCATGCTTTCAGCAGCCTAAGCGTGTGCCTGCACAGCTCTAAGCACTTTACCTATAAATACAGCCACTCATTTAATCATCACAATGACCCTGCAAAGTAGATGCTAGTCTCCTTCCCGTTTTAGGGATGAGGAAACCAAAACCACTGAGGGACTAAGTAACTTGCCAAGACGCTCTGCTGATCAAGGGCAGAAAGAACTGGACACTCCCAGCACAAGATGATGCCTTTTGGGTTTCCACACGGGGCTCATCTATTCTCTTTGCCTGGAATTTCCTTCTTCCTACTTCTGCCCCCTCACACGCACTCTTTTCTGGTAAACTTGTACTATCCTTTTAGGCTCAGATAATACTTCACTGACTCCCACACTCTTTTTTTTTAAATATATATTTTATTGATATTTTACAGAGAGGAAGGGAGAGAGATAGAGAGCTAGAAATGTCGATGAGAGAGAAACATCGACCAGCTGCCTCTTGCACACCCCCTACCGGGGAATGTGCCCGCAACCAATGTACATGCCCTTGACCGGAATTGAACCTGGGACCTTTCAGTCCGCAGACCGACGCTCTACCACTGAGCCAAACCGGTTTCGGCATGACTCCCACACTCTTTTCGGGTAAACTTGTACTATCCTTTTAGGCTCAGAAAACACTTCACTGACTCTGGAAAGCCGTCCCCAATTATCTCTGCTACAGTTGATATTTCTTCCTCTCCTCGCAACAGCTTTTTGTTCACATCATCAGCTCAGCTCCTGACACAGGATAGGGACTGGGGCCCAGGAGAGGGAGAATACGGGTGATCAGGAAGCCAAGCCTAGACCAGAGATGGCCAGAAGGAATGCCAGATAAGCCTAGACCAGAGATGGTCAGAAGGAATGCCAGATAAACTGACCTCAAGAAAGTTAGCACCACTCCACTCCCTACTCAAAAACAGAGGCCGTTGATTTTGTCGCCCTTCTGACTGCCCGTGTGGGAACTATGGACCCACCTGCGTCGTTGGTCAAGGTTTGACTGCTATCGGGCCTTTCTGAGGTGGTGGTGGTGAGTAGTCCATCACCTTGCCCTCAGGGCATGGTGAGAACATAGTTAGGAGGCATCACAACTGCAAAGGGAAGTCACCTGACCCTAACATGGAAAATTCCACAAATTTTTTGACAAAATTTGTCAAAAAAGCCAATTTTTTTTTTCTCCACACAAGCCTGCCTTGTCCCTAGCTTATAAAAGCAGCCGAGCAGAGCCAGCCCCCAGCCAGCTCACAGCACTTTCCTTTCCTCTGGGCTGCCTCCCTTGTGCTCAAGCATAAGCTTAATAAAATATGTTCGGATATTTCCCTGAAATTTCCTCTCTATTTCCACCCAATGTCAGTAATGCTTGGACCATTTGGGCTTCTAAGTAGTGATATGTGCATCTACTTCTGAGGTTGGGACCTCTTTGAATGCAGAAACTTGGCCTTATTTATTTTATCTGAGTACTCATTGTAGTATATAGGTTCTCAGACGTATTTATCTAATAAATAAAAAATATGTATAACCGCTTGCAAAATCTCTAATCATGTTTTTGACACTATTACTACAAATCAAAAAGTAAAAGTTAATTATGTACTTCCAGTATACTTGTATATATGGTCTAGCAAAAGATCCACCTTGTTTCTCTGACTAATGCTGGCATAGGAAGCATAAGTTTGATGCAGAGACATTTAATATTTTCACATATTCTAGGACATGCCAGACAAAATACAGAGAAATATATTTCAAAATTTGAAAAAAACCTACTAATTATAAATCTGTCTTTTTTATCTTTCAGAGCCCAAACCAGTCCAAATTGTTATTCCTTATGAAAGTTACAGTACCTCTGTAATCTTATTTGTTCAAACACCTGATATTGGAGTGTTTGATGGCATACATGTTGTAGCTGAAGGAGGGCTAAATGTAACCAGGCCTTTAAAACGTGACAATAAAATAACGGTTGACAGCTTAACCCCAGGCACAGAATATAATTTCTCTGTTTCCGTCATCAGTGGGACTAAATTAAGTAATGCATATTATGTGCCTGCAGTAAAAACATGTAAGTATTTTAGGACTTGCTTAAGCTTTATCTTGATTTTGGTTTATGTACCATTTCCAATTAGTAGGCTATGCTCACAGTAATGCCATAGCTTTTAAAGATCTTTTAAAATAATTGCAGATACCTCATTACTGAGCCCGATCTTTTATTGCCTAGAGTTAACCTTGCATAAAATTGAGGTCATAAAAATTTTAATCTACCCATTATCAAAAATGTGCCTGTAAACAGAACTTTCAATGTCTGAATCCAAAAGTGAGGGAAGTGAGTAATTTAGGCAGATTGTGAGGACCAGGTTACATTTTTTTAATGTGTCTTTCAAAGTGTAACGTCACGTGTGTTTGCTCTCCCTGTGCTGCCATTCATCTGGAACGGACCAGTGGCTTATTTTCTCCACCTCCGAATAGTTACAACGCAAACATGTTACATTTGTTCATACCAATACGTATGAGATTCATATTGATTTAGACTCATCCTTTTTTTTAAAAAAAAAATACATTTTATTGATTTTTTACAGAGAGAAAGAGAGAGGGATAGAGAGTTAGAAACATCGATGAGAGAGAATCATCGATCATTTGCCTCTTGCACACCCTGTGCCTGCAACCAAGGTACATGCCCCTGACCGGAATCGAACCCGGGACCTTTCAGTCCACAGGCTGATGCTCTATCCACTGAGCCAAACTGGTGTCGGCTAGACTCATCCTTTTTTAAGTCACTCAAAAATTCTACAAATCTTGATTTTGAACATTTGGGATATATGTAATTTACCTAAGATATTAATTTAGTATATGCAGAAATAAATGGTACAGAGTAATAAATGCCATGCAAATATCACATGGAGTCTTAAAAACATTACAATTTTGACTATACCATGTCCAGGTGTTTTATGCTTTGCTCTTTCTGTTTATATACATTTTCACATACATCATTATACTACCAAGTGTCTTCTTTCTCCCAAATTATAATCCTCCCACTATTGTTTAAACTTAAATTTTCCATAAAATGCTCCCAAACTGATGTCACAAGACACATAATTTTTATATACTTTTCATATATGTATTCTATGTCTCTCTTCCTTGTATTACAATCTCATGAGTATCATTCTCTTTGACAATTCTTGTCTTTGAAAATCATTAGTGCTTGATTATCTAAAAATGTCAATATTGTGATATCAAGCAGTAAAACATATCAATATATAAGATAGTCTAGAACTGTCAGTTTTTCAGTTTGTCTGCAATAATTTTGCCTTTATGTTAAATAGGATCTTTAAAATTAGAAAAATAATCATTAAAAACGCTGCAGATAAAAATTTTGTTTCTAGCTTCAGCCAATATTTGCTACAAAGAGAGTTATTTTACTTTGTCTAGACTTCATTTTCTCTCTGTTGTCTTTTCAGCTTATGCTAATAGTTTTAGAAAACTTTAATCTCCTTTTTCTCTTTTGAATATTGTGTATTTGTTCCTGTGAATTTGCTCTGATGTAGTTTTTGCTGCAGCATGAATGTTAGCTGCCTGTAAAGAGATTTACAATGACTCTGAGTATCACAACTGATTATCATATTTTATAAACTGTCATTGTTTGTGTAAATTAGTATATATAGATAGTTGATTAATAAACTTGACTCTTATTTTTTCATATTGTGCTTCCCTATATCCCACCCCCCCGAACCCCTTCGTAAAGGGGTAAATCAAAAGAAAACCCCAGTTAGAAAACTTCCAAGAAGAATTTAAGTGTGTCTGTGTATTTGGTAGGTTTGGAGGCACCATCAATTATCCATGAGGGCAAAGTTACAGACTCTTCCATAGAAATTCTCTGGAATCGAGCTGATGGGAATTTTCAGCATTATGAAATCACATGCATAAACTGTGCTGACATTTTCATGGTATGTTATAAAAGGCTCTTGGAGGAATTAAACTTAAATCTTTCATGCTGAATTCAATATTACTGCATTCTTATGCTAGATAGTAGTGAAATTAAATAACCCCAAGCTTTTTGCTTATAGAGCACTTCTTACATGAAAACTTGGGAATGTATTGTTTTGGGTTGCTAGGTTCAGAAGGTAGTGCAAGAAGCAGCAACGTTCTCTAACCTGGAGCCTGCTACAGTGTACACTTTTTCAATTCGGACAGAGAAAGAAGGTTTTAAAGACAGCACTCCTAACATAAAAGAAATACAGACAGGTACAGTTGTGTAAGCACTTTCCATCTTATTCAATGTTCAATTATTTATTTGTTGGTTTTTTGTTTGTTTGTTTGTTTTTAGGGAAGATTCAGTCAATAGTACGTTTTTCCTAGGTTTTCTTTATGGCCCAGAAGTTTTTCCTCTTATCTCTTTTTCTACTTCCTCTTATAAGGATTAGCACAACCGTGTGTGTGTGTGTGTGTGTGTGTGTGTGTGTGTGTGTGTGTGTGAATTGCTAAGCAATAGGGTGGCTAATTGCCTGGTTGTGGTCAAATTTTCCATTATGACTTAATTTCTTCATTGTCCAGTTAGGTAGACAATAAAGTGCCATTTCCCCAGTATTAGCAACTTACTCCCAGTGGCAGATGGTAACTTATTCCGTGGTTGGCATATGAAATAAAGGTTGATTGGGAAGCATATATGCGAAATGTATTTTTTCACAACTAGGTGAAGTAAAATTGTCAACTAGTCTTCTGGAATAACTATTTTAGTTATTCTTGACACTGATGCTATATATAAATATTTATATATTTAGAAGCTGGTCATGTATAATATTCTTTTACTGTAATAACAAGGAATCTAATGGAGAAGAATATCTTGACATTTTGTTCTTATACGTGGAAGAATTTTATAGAAGAAAGAAAATATATATTATATATTATTTAATTTAACTTTTTCCCCCCTCAGGAAAGAAGAGAAGCATTTCATACTTAGATTGCAATTAACTTTCCTGATGGTTAGTCAAATCTTGTCACTATTTGGCATTTAATTAGAATGAGCCCTAAAAATCATTAAATATTTTTGAGGATCATGGTTGCACAAGACAAAGATATAATCTCTTCCTACATTTTAGAGGCAAGGGAAATATTAAGTACAATGCTATTGGGATACACACCGGCTTTATTTTAAAGATTAAAATTATTCTTGCTGGCTTGTTTCCTCTTTTGACTTTTATCTGTTCATGTCTACTCAGAAGAATAAGAGAAATGTCTTGGATACCCTCAGAGTCTGAAGAATATCAAAGCAGTGCTGGGAGTGTTTCAGGGTTGTTTTAAAGCAGGTGCTTAGTATGTTAGAAAATGTTATCTTATGTCTGTGCTTTAAATGATACAGCCCCAAGGGCAGTTGAATTTCTGAACCATAGCAGAAACGCAAGTGCAGTAACTGTTAGCTGGCCTTTACCCAGAAGTCTTCTGGATGGGTACATTATTTCAATATCCAGTGAAAGGTTAATGAAAGAAGAAATTCTGCCTTCCACAAAAAGGTATGATAATATTGAAAGAAATTATGTCAAGTTACATGGAACACAAAGTTGACATTATATATGTGTGTGTGTTTGTTTCATAAACTAAATGGTTTAATATAAATAGATATTAGAAAACTTTACAAGAAAAATTTTTGGATTATAATGTAATTAGAATACTGATATGTAGAATCAAATTTACCTCTGCAAGTAGATAATAATGAGTTATTTCAGGATATTGTCTTTCTTGTATGTGTAATGTACACTCTGATTTATATGAAATTTCTCCATGTGAGAAGATCTGATTTCTAATTAACCATTTGTGCTTAAGCATGGCACATTGTTTCCATGTGAGGCAATAAAAACCAAACATATATTACATTATTTATTCAAGTAGTGTGAGATAATAGAGTTTTCTAAATGTTTCTGAGTTAAATATCTTAATATGTGACTTTTTTTTTTTTTTTTACTGTGTAGGACATTCACATTTGATAACCTTTCTCCAGGGACTGACTTTTCAGTTAGTGTTATAACTACCAAGGGATTAAAGAGAAGCCATCCTATTGTCCTCATGGTTAGCACTTGTGAGTTCACTTTATATTTGATTAACCTTTCATGGGTAAAAATAAGGGGAATAGTTTTGTTTAAAGCCAATATCTAGCTTAAATGAATGAATTTGGAACTAGTTTGTGACATATTTGAGAAGGAGCACTGCACTAATGTGGAGAAAGCCAGGGTTATAGTCCTGCCTCTATCACTCACTTTGTCATGTGACCTTAGGGAAAACTACTGTGTCCACACTTAGAAAATGAGAATAGTTATCCCTGCCTAGGTATAAAACCTTGTTACTAAAATGAAATTCAAAGTTCTTAGTGGAAGTTCAAAGTGCCCTAAATCCCAGGGCACTATCATTATGAAATACTTGATACCTTTCTAACATTTTGACTGTACCAATAGAATGTTATGTAAGCCAAACAAACACCTTGGACTATGATAAAAATAGATGGCACCATGTGTTCAATTGTATTATTTGGGTTCAATTGGCCTCTTCTGACCTTATTAGCATCACTTACATGTATGAACATATTCAGATGTTTTAAAGAGCCCTGAGATCTGTAGGTCAGTTGCATGAATGTGCATGCAAGTACCAGTGTCCTAGGAGGATGAGAGGAGGCTTACTTTCAGAATTTTCCAAGTGGAGAAAGGGAAAGCTCTGGCAAATGCAGAAGCAGTCAAATCAATTCCAGGGAAATAAACTAAAGAATTTGAGCACTTATATATCAACATGGTACTATGTGCTTAAGTTACCACATCGACTCTCCCAAGATTACCTAAAATGTAGGTTAAGGCTCAGAGGCATTCATAATTCATTATTTAAGGTGAGATTTAACCCAGGTATCTAAACTAACTGATATGATACTGCTGCCTCTCAAGAAGATCATCCTAAACACACACACACACACAAAAAAAAGAGAAATGACTTCACTTTTTAAAATGATAACTCATTATTTTATATCAGTGAAACCTTCTTAGATTTGCATGTGTCTTTAGAGTTGTCAACATCATCATCACCATCATCATCATTGTTGTTATCATTGTATCGAATGATTGTTCATTGTCAAGCACCTTGCTAAGAATATTTATGATTTGTATCACTTAATTTTCAATGACAACCTTTATTCTACCACTCATAATGAGGTACTTTTTTTTCAAATGAGGAAAGTGGGGATTAGAGAATTTCAGTAGCTTATACATGATGACAGCGATTTGAACCCCATTTCCATGACATTAAATTCTGTCCTTATAACCACTGTGTTTCAGTAGCAGAGTCACTGGTTATTGGAAGGGCTGCCTCTACCCATTCTTGGCTCTGTGACGTTATAGAAATCATTATTCTATTTGGACCTCAAGTTCCTCATTTCTACCCTATGTTTAATAATATGTTTTTAGAGGTTATTGTTTTGGCTTTGTTTTCCCAGACAATTTAACTTGTGTCTTTAACGATATGTAATTTTTTGTACCACTCTTTTTTGAAAACCACCTCAAGTCCATTTAGAAGTAGATGGGATATTAAAAATTTACAAAACAGAGCTAAAATATATTATGGTAATATGGGGGATAAATTAATTCCAGTAGGAAGGCAATGTGCACTACAAAAAATAAAATAAAAATAATTGTGAATCAGTAATACAGGTTTAATTTTGAGTGGAATTCTAATAAACTAGATCAGTATGTAAGTAGGGACAAAAATCTCATGCAAAATTTTAATTTAGAGATGAAATAATTCAATTCTGATAAAACATTAATATTACATTTCTCCCAATTAAGGAAAGCAATGCAACATTTAAATTTGAAATATAATTTAGAAGTACAGACATGTTACTGATTAGAAAAATAAGTTTCTAGAACCTTCTCAGATACAATGTTTAAAAGAAAAAGGAATTTGTGAACTTAAGGAAGGGGAAAAGATGCATCTTTTACTTCATGCAGTGCCACAAAATTTTAAGTTAAAAATCCCAATTGTAATAAGACTAAATTCTGCTGTGAGAAAAATATTTTTTGAAAATCCGTAGTTCATATAATTATATTATGGAAAAAGGCTTTCTAGAAAATTCTTTTTTTCTTTCCAGGGTAAAGATGAGACTGGGACTCAGAGTAAACAGCTTGCATGAGATCAGATAGTGCTAAAACTGACTAGAAAAACCTAGGTATCTTGTTCTCTCTTTCATAGCGTGATAGTCTGAGGTCATCAGTCCAGTATAGATAAGATAATGGCAGAATCTTTAAAAAATATAATTTCTGTATCTTATTTTATTGCCGTAGGTCCTGAACCACCATCAGACTTGCTAATTTTTGGGCAGGAAGAAAACACAATATATTTGTCTTGGAAACTCCCACAAGGAGGCTTCGAAAAGTTTCAGGTAAAGAACAGTGCTGCTATCATAAAACCTTGCTGTTTACTGAGGTCTTTATTTTACTCCTTCTTTTTGTCCTTCATTTTCCATGAATGGTTTTAGACATTAGAGTAGCATCCCTTTAATGTAAAATTCTTCTCCAAAGCAATTCTTCTATGTACTGCTTTGAAAGAACAAAGTTGTCCTGGGAGGCATTCAACTTTAAGTAAAAGCTGATACTTGACTTTAAATGAGCTTGGAATTTCAGTGGAGCTGCACATGCACATACACAGTACAAAAGTAAAATAGGAATGATGGCTGTGGAGGATAATGCTTCTGTGGAAGCACTGGTCAAAATAACAATTCTAGGAGTTAAAGCTGGGTGATGTGCCACAGGCTCCCTTTCAGGGGTTTTAAGGATATAAAGAAGAAACCATGTTGAGATTGATAAGAGAGGCAGAGATCCAGAATAGTTTGGTCCCACATCCACATGGGATGGTTAAAAATTCAGAGGAATATTCTGGCTTCATAGGTCCCCTCTGAGGAGCAAGGGGTTCCAGCCCCACTCCAGGCTCCCCATCTCAGGGTTGCAGTGCTGAGAAGGACCCCAAACTTCTGGCTGTGAAAACCAGTGGGGAATGTGGCTGAGTGAGATGGAAGGCGCCTGGAGTCCTAGGTGTCCCACATGGATTTACTCAGATTCATTCCTCTGACCTCCAGTACTGGGGTATCCATGACAAAAGGGGAGGAACTGAGTTGTCTGTCTTTAAAATGAGGGCTTGCCAAGGTCGGTTTGGCTCAGTGGTAGAGCGTCGGTCTGCGGACTGAAGGGTCCCGGGTTCGATTCCGGCCAAGGGCATGTACGTTGGTTGCGGGCACATCCCTGGTGGGGGGTGTGCAGGAGGCAACTGGTCGATGATTCTCTCTCATCGACGTTTCTGGCTCTCTATCTCTCTCCCTTCCTCTCTGTAAAATATCAATAAAATATATTTAAAAAAAAAATAAAATGAGGGCTTGCGGGGGGCAGCTTTCTCCCAGAAACCATTGTTCCTAACCTACTCCAACTCCAGGACCAAGAGACAGGTGCTATATCTGATCTGAGTCTCCATCAACCTGGCTCACACTGTTCACTCCACCCTGGTGACTCCCTGAGACCCTGCTCCAATCAACTTCGGGCCCACTTGAGCTGTTTCCAGTAGCTTTTCTATATAGATGGTCAGTCTTGGTTCATGCTGTAGACTTTCCTGAAACATCTTACAGGTTTACAAACCCAAAACAAGCAGCAGATGGCCTCAGTGAGCCCCATATCTCTTGCTAAGAGGCCCCTTGCCTGGCAGTAGTGGCATCTGGCTTTTGTTTGTTAGCGTGGCCTCTCCCACCATCTCCAAGCCCAGCACAAGTAGCATCCATCTGCAAATCACTTTGTAGCTCATGCTTGGTAGCCCTAGGCAGGGCATAGGTTGTAGCTGATCCTTGCATACACTTTCTGTGAAGTGCCAGAGCCAGCACATCCAGTGGACAGCTTCAGACTATGTTGAAACAAAAACACCCAACTACTTCCACAAGTGACACACTCAAGGGGTGGACTCAGTGGACACTAGAACCCCACTGAGATAAGTTCTGCTCTGTGGGGTTGACCTCTTTGCAGTAGATCCTCTACTGTAGTTACTGCCAGTCCTTACAGCAGATCGGTCTGTGGGTAAAACACCCTCCATTGACAGCAAACAAGGCTCAACTACAATAAAAAGATGCACACAGGTCACAAGGTGGGAAAAGAGAGTGCACTCGGACTCCCCAGTTTAAGTGACCTAAGAGACTGGGCCACCATAAAGCTACTCTACCATATCTGGGAGACATAGCAGCTCTACCTAATACATAGAAACAAACACAGGGAGTTGGCCAAAATGAGGAGACAAAGATACATGTCCCAAATGAGAGAACAGAACAAAACTCCAGACAAAGAACCAAACAAAAGGGAAACAAGCAATCTACAGATGCAGAGTGCAAAACACTGGTTATAAGGATGCTCAATGAACTTAAGATTAAACGAACTTTGGGAAAAGTTCAACAAAGAGATAGTAAACATTAAAATAAAGTTAAAAACATAAAAAAACCCAGTCAGAAATGAAGAATGCACTAACTGAAATGAAGAATGAATTACAGGAAATCAACCGTGGAGTAGGTGAAGCAGAGGATCAAGCTGGCATTGTGGAAGATAAGGAAGCAGAAAACATCCAAACAGAACAGCAAAAAGAAAAAAAAATTTTTTTTAAATGAAGATAGTTTAAGGAGCCTGAGGACAACCTCAAGTGTACTAACATTTGCATCATGGGGATGCCAGAAGGAGAAGAGAGAGAGAGAGGGGGAGAGGGAGAGAGAGAGAGAGAGAGAGAGAGAGAGAGAGAGAGAGAGAGCAAGAAATTTAAAACCTATTTGAAAAAGTAAATATTGTGAACTTCCCTAAGCTGGTGAAGGAAATAGACATACAAGTCCAGGAAGAGAGTTCCAAACAAGATGAACCCAAAGAGGCCCACACCAAGACACATCATAATTAAAATACTAATGGTCAAATACAAAGAGAGAATCAAGTATCAAGAGAAAGCAGTTAATTACTTACAAGGGAGCTCCCATAAGACTGTCAGCTGATATCTCAATAGAAATTTTGGAGGCCAGAAGAAATTGGTACAAAATATTCAAAGTGATGAAAAGCAAGGACCTATAATCAAGATTACTAAGCAAAGCTAGAACTGGAGTACATAGAGAGTTTTCCAGACAAGAAAAAGGAACTCATCACCATCACAGTATTACAAGACATATTAACAGGTCTTATTAAGGGAGAAGAACAAAAGAGGAAGAGGAGGAGGTAAGCAAAAGGAGAAAAAAAAGAAGAAAAGTAAAAAGAATGATTAAAAATGATTGTTTTTATATGATTGTTATTTATATGTTCATTGTAGCATAATTTAAAAGAGCCAAGATATGGAAGCAATATAAGTGTCCATCAACAAATGAATGGATTTAGTAGTGTTACATATATACAGTGGAACATGACTCAGCCATAAAAAAGAATGAAGACTTGCCTTCTGCAAACAACATGAAAAGACCTAAAGGGTATTGTGCTGAGGGAAAATAAGTCAGAAATAGAAAGACAAATGCCATATGATTTCACTTAAATGTGGATTCTAAAAAACAAAATAAATAAGTAAGCACACCAGAAACAGACACATAGCAAACAGAGAACAATTTGACAGTTGTCAGATAGGAAAGGGGTTGGGGGGGGGATAGGTGAAAAAGTTGGGGGGATTAAGAAGTACAAATAGGTAGTTACAGAATAGTCATGGGGATGTAAAGTATAGCATAGGATTTATAGTCAACAATATTATAATATGTATGTATGGTGTCAGATGGGTACTAAATTTATCAAGGCAATAATTTCATAGGTTATATAAATGCATAATCACTAGGTGTACATTTGAAGCTAATATAATACTGTACATTAACTATAAATAAAATTTTTAAAGGTATTACTAGTTAACTTAATTTTAAAATATTTAAAATAATATATAAATATTAGTTATTAAATAACTAGAGGCCCGGTGCACAGATTCATGCATCAGTGGGTTCCCTTGGCCTGGCCTGTGGGGATTGGGCCAAAACCAGCCCAGTGCATGGATTTATCCAGGATGTGTCTGGCCTGTCTGGCTCAGTTCCAATCAATGTTGATCAGGGCTGGCCAACTGGGCTCCAGGACGTGTCTGGCCCATCTCAACCAGTCCCAATCGGCCAGACCCCAATAGCAAGCTAACCTACTAGTTGGAGTGTCTGCCTTCTAGTGTTAGTGTGCATGATAGTGACTGGTCGAATGGTCAAACCAACAAGTCGAACACTTAGCATATTAGGCTTTTATTATATAGGTTAGTTTATATATAGGAAGATACTATTATAGATCTAACTGTAAGGCTTATATAAAGTATAAAGCCTTCTGTGGCTCTCTACTATCTACCTAATATTATATATATATATATATATATTGCTTATTGTGATCTTTGGTTCCCATGGGTGACTCTAACAGCCTTTCTAATCTTCTATTTTCCATACATCTCATATTTCTATTGAATTGTATTGCCTACCATTATTATTATACTTTATGTGTTCCTGACTGTATTCTTTGGTTATATTGTCCTTTTCAACCAGAATGCATTCTTTTCTATGTTTTTCTTTGGCGGTTCTTCAAGACCCTACTCAGATATCATTTTTTATATAAAAGTTCCCTTTAACATCATTTATCAGTCTTCCATACTAGAAATTTTAGTGTCATCCTTTAACTGCTCTCTTTCATGTCTATATGTACTTGTTCATGGAATTGTAGTGATTTTAACTTAGAATTATTGTAAAAATATTTCCCTTCCTTTCCATCTCCATTTTTATATGCCTCATTTGAGGCCTTTACCATTGTTGTTGGCTCCCTCTTACCCTCAGGACCAAGCCAACTTTCAGAACAATTCTAAATCTGTTGAACCATCATCTCATTACCTTGTCCTACATTTATTCTAAATTCCGGATTCATATTGTAAGTGCATTAGACTTCTTAATTTTTCTTTGATAGTACACATGTGTTTGAGATATATCTGTGCAGTTCTTTTTCCTCCCTTAAATGATCACTTATATATTCTTCACTCTCACCATTTTTTGAAGGGGACAGGTGGTGGCTTCCCAAGCTATTTCTAAAAGTTGTTACTTACCTTCTTCTCTGACTCACAGAACTTTATTTTTGTCTTTGTCATAGTATTTATATAATATACTTGTTTTGATGTCTACTCAGAAGTAGACATGATTGCTCATCAGAAATGTTTTAGATGTCAAGGCAGTTGACACAACATACTCATCTATGACTAGGAATCAAGTCACATACACTGAGGGTTCTTCAGAGGGGACAGGCTCGTGTAGGGGTGCAGCGAGAAGGGAAGAAAATGCAAGGCCAGTAGGGTTAGTTTCTGGATTTTATTGTAGATAGAGGGTGTAGAGGCTTCCTGTAAGGACTAGAGGCTGTGAGGCTGTGTTGTTTGAAATTTTCCCTAAGCTTAAAAGGTAAGAGAGCTATGGCCTTCTTACCTTGATTATCTGGATATGGAGTAGGCTGGGAAGAGGAGCCGGGATCTAAAAGTTGTCAATAGTCAAACATAAAAAATAGAGTTAGTTTTTTTATTATTAAAATTAATTTACAGTTTAAATTATAAGAAATAAAATGAACGGGAGTTTTTCCTTTGATTTAAAAAAGACGATGAATCACAGAGGAAGGGGAAGGGAGGCGGGGGGGGGGGGGGAGATTAACTAAAGAACTTATATGCATAATCCATCAACAATACTGTAGTGAAGGCCTGGGGGTGGGTGGAGGTGGGATGGAAGGGGTATGTGGGGGGAAAAAGGGGATGTCAGTAATACTATCAACAATAAAGATTAATTTAAAATTAAAAAAAGATGTAGGTATTATGTATGCCTTCAGGCTAAATTGAAAGATTCCTAGAACAGAACCAATTTCATTGTCAACAAATTCAGTGTTCAAAATTCAAAAATGCTAATCCTTCAACAACAAATTCTTGTCTCCTTGATGCTTACTTGCAGTCTAGAAGATCAACATCTCAATAAAGAGTGGAGGAGATAAGATCAAGTCCCCAAACCTTGTAAAAAATAAGGGGCAAAGCTACTATGCATTAAGGTCTGGTTGATTAACCAAGGCAAGTTTCCAAAGGAACTGCTTTGAATAAAATCTTAAGTCACCATGTATTGTCAGTTCCACTACTGAAATATAAATTCCATTTGGTTCTTAAAGGGTGGAAAACCAAATTATTTAAAAGTTCTCTACCAATGTGAAATGATGGAATCTGTGTGGCATGCAAGGTCATTAAAGTCTATGTCATAGAGAACATAAGAACACAAGTATCATATTTCTTATGAGATTAGGATATCAACTTCAGTTTTATATTTTTGCAAAGAATTAATCTCTGAGTGATATTCTTATACAAAATATTCTGGTAATAAATTTTATATTAGGGTGTTTTTTTTAAAAACAATAGAATTCCTCCTTTGGTTTTACCCAGCATTCTGAGTTCAAAATATAAGAAACATTTATTAGTATGGACAAACTGTGAAATTCATTTAAACACTGAATATTTGTTCTAGTTAGTAATCCTCTGAAAGTATTTAATTCCTTTTTCATGAGTACTGTGAGTACAAAAATATTTATATCTTTAAATAGAATCTCAGAAGTGTAATGGAACTGAAAGTCTAATCTATTCTAAGCATAAAAAAAATATTAGATTGCATATTTAAGACCTAAGATTCATTGTGAACTTAGAAAATAAATCAATAGTTGACATAGAACATTTATGAAAGTTTGCCATTTCCTTTCGCACACATTTTAACTATTTTTTTAATGAACTCAGTGATGTAACATCAGCACTATCCAGTAGAAACATAATGTGATCCACACATGAATAATATGTGTAATTTAAAATTTTCTAGTAGAATCAGTACAAAGGCAAAAAGAATCAAGGGAAATTATTTTTAGTAATATATGTTATTTACCCAAACATATTCAAAATATTAACATGTAAACAATATATGAATTATTATTATTTTTAAAAATATATATATTTTATTGATTTTTTACAGAGAGGAAGAGAAAGGGATAGCTAGAAATGTCGATGAGAGAGAAACATTGACCAGCTGCCTCTTGCACACCCCCTACCGGGGATGTGCCCGCAACCAATGTACGTGCCCCTAACCGGAATCGAACCCGGGACCTTTCAGTTCGCAGACCGACGCTCTACCACTGAGCCAAACCGGTTTCAGCAATAATATATAAATTATTAATGATATATTTTACATTAGTTTATACTAACTCTTCAAAATTAAGTGTCCATTTTATACTTAAAAAGAATGTCAGTTCTGACTAGACACTAAACAACCACATTGACAAGGGGTTATGATAGTAGACTATGCAGTTGCAGAGTGACTGTTGTTATCTGGATTTAATGATAAGGTGGAAGCTGGCAAAAATTGGCCCATCAGTGCCCAGCTCAAATCCTACTTCTTTCTTGAAACCTTCTATGATCCCATTATCAGAGAGTGATATTTCCTTGCACAGAGGAAACTTCAGTTTCCTTTTATGAAACTTTAGTTTAACCTTTTCTGTGTTACTTTTGTCATGCTATCTTATATTGCTATTATAGATGTGCATGTGCTAACATCACCAATTCCTTAGGGGTAGAGTTCCAAAGTTACTATATACTTGTCCATAATATCTATCTTCCAGACCGCATGTGCTAGCCTTCTAATACCATGCAACTTGGATATATCTGCATGTGTTCAGTTATTCTGTGCTCTAACAAGGCTTAGAAGGCAGTGTGCTGGAACAGGAGGATCAAAGCCCCAGAATTTCTTGCTTTGAATCCTAACTTCACCTCAACTATGAGACCTTGGGCAAGTTTGTATATTATTTGCTCCTATTTTTGCTGTCAGTGAACATTATTATTATTCCATAGAATTGTTGTGGGAATTAAATGAGATAATGTATTTGGCAACTGCTCTGTCATGTAAATTTTGTGAGGGAAGACCTTTTGTCTACTCATCACCTTTTGGTTCCATTACTGAGATTAGTATCAGATATCTAACAGGAGTCAATAAATATTTTGATGAGTGAATGATTAAATTATTTTCCTTTTATAAGTTTTCACTGTTTACATTGCACAAAGAAGCTCACTTTTTTAAAAGGTCAGTTATCATTTTAAATATGTTTTTATTGATTTTTTTTAGAGAGAGAAGAAGGGAGAGGGAGAGATACAAACAATGATGAGAAAAAACAAAATGCCCCCTACTGGGGATTGAGTCTGGAACACAGGCATGTGCCCTGACTGGAATCAAACCAGTGACCTCCTGATTCATGGCTTGATGCTCAACCATTGAGCCACACTGGCTGGTCAAAGAAGCTCACTTTTAATGCAAATTTCTCTTTATCCTTTCCTTTGCCATATAGCAATCATCATTCTCTTTCTTTTTAAGAAAAATAAAATGTATCATTTTGCATTTCAGAGACTCCTTACCATGGCTTACAAGACTGTCCCTTGTGACCCCGCCCTGCTCTTTCCAGTATCTCTCATCTCAGGAAAGGACAGGGTCCTGCAATCACTTTTTTTTTGTTATCCTATTCTCTCATGCCTCAATTCATCAGCTAGTTAGTTCTGCCACCGCCACCTCTAAAACCCTTAATGGGTACACTTCCCTCCATCCCCATTGCACCGCTCCTGTCCTAGGCACTATCATTTCTTACTGCGACCCGCAGCCGAGGTGACAGACAATAGCCTCTCACCTCCTAAATTATCTGTTTCCGATCTTGAGTACCTTACAATCCACTTTCCAGATCACAGCCAGAGAGAATTATTCAAAAACAGTGTCTCTTGTTTGTTTGATACCCTCTATAGATTTCCATTGCTCTTCAATGAAATCTAAACTCCTTGCAATCGTCTCCAACACTTCATTTGAGTGGACTTTCATCTACATATCCTGACTACTTAGTTATTATGTTGAGATCATATTTGGCTTTTTCTGTTTCTCAAACACATCCCCATTATAAGGTTTTTGTGCTTGACATTCATTATGCATAAATATTTTGCCTCCAGTTTCAGTTAATTTTTTCTTATCATTGAGTTTATAGTTCAAATAACATCTCCTCACATTCTCCCCTGATTACGAAGTCTAAATAAAACTGCTTTTTCTATTCACTCAGGGTATGGATGATTTATCTCATTCATTTATTTATTGAGTTCCTTATTGTTAGGTGCCACCACTAGAAATATAATTTCCTACAATCAGAAGCCTTTTTTGTCTTATCCTATATAATAAAGAGGCAATATGCAAATTGACTTTCATGCCATAATGCATCACAAGATGGCAGTGGGGGCAGTCCCGGCATCCAATTTGCATGGCTTCTGCTGGGGTTTCCTGGCCCCATGTGCACACCCTGGGAGGCGGGGCCCAACAGCTGCTCCATGTGGCCCAGAGGCAGAGCATCGGGCGGGCGGCACTCCAGGACTCAGGGCGGTTCCGTGGTGCTCAGGCTATTCGGGTGGGACTCTGGGACTTGGGAGGGTCCATGGCCTGGGGGGAGAGGAGTTGGTGGGCGGGGCAGGGGGCCAGGTCTCCTGCGATTTCTCGTGACGGATCACTAGTTTACTATAATATCTCTATAGGTAGAATAATGCTTGCTCTACAATAGGTGCTGTATAAATATTTCCTGAATGTAGTTGTCAGGAAAAGTTGGAACTTGAGATGAACTCTCAGTAATGGGTGGGATTCAGATGCATGGGGAAGAGGAGAGGATTTCCTACATTAGCAAGTTCACAAAGTCAAGAGTGAGCATTCTATCGGCTATTTGTAAATATCATTCAATGATAGGGGCATCTTGAATAATAAATCATTCATGAAAAATTCTATCCTTTTAGAATGATTCAAACCATTCTTATATTCAGTGTTGGTATTCTCTAGTAAAAAAAATCTGCCTTTTAAATGTTAATTGTAAAAGATCCACATTTTTTTTACCCTTGTCTTTCTGCTCTGATTCACATTCTTTCAAAGCAAATGCCCAAAGAAATGATCTTTCTATGGGGTTAACTGTGCCCATAAAATTATTTGTTGCTGGATAAAATATATAACCATAGGGTTATTTTTTTTACTATACCGATGAACACGTTTCTTTCAGAGACTCTAAATTATTATCTGTTATTAAGCGAAACTTATATTAAGAGATCATGTTAATCTTTAGGATTCAGATTATTTTTATTAACTATATTATATTACTAATGGTTATCCTAGTCTTAGGCAACCAATGAGATCATTTGTTAAATTTTAATGAATTAAGCAACAGTATCCTGGTTGCTTAGCAAAGTGTACTTGCATAATTGGGATCATTTTCCTCATCATTTAAAATTAATCATCCCAGGTCTTCAAACTATGCTTTGAAGTAAACATAAAGCAGGAATTCAGTTTTCTTCTATTAGGCATGTGTAGCCCACATACAACGGGAACAAACCTCTATTTTTTCAAATTTCACTTTTAAAAATTTAAATATTTTCATCATTAGATCACTACAGACAATTTCTTTTCCTTCTACCCCTTTCATTTGTATCTTAATATGATACTTCCTATGTTTGAACTTAGTACTCTATTAAGAAAATATTCTTCTATTATTAAATAGTACTTTCTCCTATCATCCTTTTCCACACCAGAAGTACTCAGCATTCTGTTCACTCCTTCTATTTTTTCCTATGCCAGACAATCAACGTAATTGTCAGTGACACTTTTAAGTCAATAAGCAATGCTTCTGGACCTAATGATTATCTTCCTCCAGTAACAAAACACTCTTCCCACAAAACAGGGATAAACATGTCTGCTTAGAAAATTTGTTTCACTCTTACCACATAACAATGTTCTTTAAAGCATACTAAAGTTGAAATAATACATAAAATTAATGTGACTACTCTCATTTAGAAATATGTTTCTGTTTTACAAACATGAAGTAAGGAGTGAAGAAGAGTAAAGACCATTTAATGAATTTAAACAAAATCTCCAAAGTATTGGAACGATCAGATTTCTCCACTGAACTTTTCTAAAGGCAATGCCAATTCGCAACGCTTAGTGAATAATTGATTGGCTCAGGTTCTGATAAAAGATGGGCTGGTATGGAATATGACATTTATGATTGATTCATTTATCAAAAAATTGAAGCGCCTTCTTCATTCTGGGTGTCTATTTTTTTGTTCTCTCTCTTGTTGATTTCGTCTACCCCTCTAACACTGACTGACTTCCAATGATATCAGTTTAACGGTCCTGCAAACACTGGCTCTCTCCCAGTCACATGCATGAGTTATCCGCGGCCCCTGGGGTTACCTCCACTGCCCACTTCATTGACATGACAGACCAGCTCTGGCTCAGTCATTTTTAACTCTTCTCAGCTCCTCCCCGTAGCACATGTCCTGCTGCTTCTGCTGTGAGGGTCTGTCTGCGGGGAGGCCCACCTTCGTGGGTGAGGTCCTGGAAAGATAGTTCAAGCCTGACCACTCTGTGGTCCATACTTCACCCACGGAGGCTCTGGCATCTTTACCAGGGCACAGGTGGGTGTACAAATTGCTCCACGGCTGGCTATTTTTTTCTTTTCTTTTCCTTGTTCTCTCTTTCCAGTTTCCTTTTTCTGTGATCAACTAGACATATGAACAAAATGCCTGCTGCCTAAGTACATGACCTACTGGGAGGCGCTACTTTCTCTAGCAGGTGATGGTGGTGATACTAGTACACGTGGGGCCCTCCTCATTTAGCTGGAGGTGTGGGCAAAAGCCCTACCTCCCACCTCTTGGGCAGCCAGGAAAACGTTCTGGCATTCTTCCCTAAGCCATAAGTCAGACTTCAGTAGGTCCTGCTTTCTCTTCCCGCCTTCTGCTTGCATGGAATTTGGAGAGCAGTTATGCAACTTTACTCTCAGGCAACCAAAAGGGAAAGTCTTAATCATTATGTGCATACTAAAGGCTTTGTGCACAAAAGGGAGTATACACTAGCTAGCTGCTAGGTGGTAGCTAAAAAATGAGCATTCAGGAGACACAAGAGGATGTGCAAGGGGGGTGTCCGTCAGCTCAGCCTGCACCCTCTCCAATCTGGAATCCCTTGAGAGATGTCTACCCATTTAGGCCCTATTCCTCCCAAGCGGGAAGTCAGACATCCCTCTCACAATCCAGGACTACTGGCTCCCAACTTCTCACCTGCCTGCCTTCCTGATTGCCCCTAACCTCTTCTGCCTGCCAGCCTGATCACCCCCTAACCACTCTTCTGCCAGCCTGATCGACACCTAACTGTTCCACTGCTGGCCCGGTCACCCCTTACTGCCCTCCCCTGCATGCCTGGTCACCCCCACCTGCCCTCTCTTGCAGGCCTGCTCTCCTCAAAATGCCCTCCCCTGCAGTCCTGGTTTTCCCCAACTGCCCTCCCCTACAAGCTTGGTCCCCCAACTGTCCTCCCTTGCTAGCCTGGTTCACCCTTAACTGCCCTCCCCTTCAGGCCTGGTGGCCCCAACTGCCCTCCTCTGCAGGCCTGGTCCCCCAACTGTCCTCCCTTGCTGGCCTGGTCCCCCCTAACTTCCCTCCCTTGCAGGCCTGGGTCCCCCTCAACTGCCCTCCCCTGTGGCCATCTTATGATGGCCATCCTGTGTCCACATGGGAGTGGCCATCTTTGACCACATGGGGGTGGACATCTTATGTGTTGGAGTGATGGTCAATTTGCACATTACTCTTTTATTAGATAGGATACACAAGTCAGAGCATATGTAAATGAAAATGTAAAAACACTTTGAGACTATTGGTCTTTTAGTGAATTACTTCTAATTCAGTCCTCTTTGCTTAGTGCTTTGGGCAGTTGACTGCTATTTAGTTTCCACTGGACTCAAATTATTTCTTGGCAAATATAGGAAGGATCATAGCCCTGACCTTGTAGTAGCAGTTTATGGGAATGTGACTAGTACAAAGTTGGTGCTAAGTAAATACTTCTTAAACCGTGAAAAACATAAATTTATCTCTCCTTCTTCTAGGTATCTTATTTTATGACCTCTAGAAAGGAAAAGCTATTTAAAGTAATTGTTTATGGAAACAAAGTCAAAGTAAAGAATTTGACTTCAGGCGCGGACTATGTGTTTCACGTGAAGACAGTTAGAGGCAAAGACTACAGTGTACCCGTGGTGAAAAAAGGAACTACAAGTAAGGATATATCATAAGTGAAATGTTTGTTCTATACTTTTAAAAAATTGAAAGTAGTTTGGCTCAGCACAAATAAAGCTATTTTAAAACACAAAGCCTGATAATAAAGGAATAATAAAAGCTTGATGATCAAAAATGTTAAGAGAACTCTCAAAAATATATGAATTGAAAATTTGTATGTGTAAATGAATTGGGAACTACATAGAGTTTTTAAAAAATTTGAAGTCAACATGTATATATGTATATATGCATGCCACATATATGGGACACATGTGTGCATGTGTATATATACACATAATAATATAAGCACAATTTATTTTCTTCTGAGGTAGGGTTTGGATAAACAGAGAACTCTATCTTCTTTTTCCCAAAGTTTGTAAGTCAATTGTAAATCTGTCTCATAATGTTTTAGGGCTGGGAAGAGTTATGGTATTTGTTATACTGTAGTATAACTTTAACATTCTTGTGAGAGATTGTAAGGCCTATAGGATCCTCTCCATTGGAGACCAATATTGTAAGAAACAACATGACTTCCATCGATGAGTGGATTGAAGTGCAGTGATACAGAACTACTAAAAAAACTGATATAACCAGATCACATCTGAAAATGCCCTCACTTCTGGTCCTCATTGCTTCTCTAATTTTTTTGTTTTGCCTCATCTTCATTTAACACTAGCTAACTGCTAGGTGGTAGCTAAAAAATGAGCATTCAGGAGACACAAGACTACAAGAATGACTATCGGAAGTGATTTATGGTTGACTGAGGAAACTAGTTGGGAACAAGGGAGGATGTTAAATATGGCTCTTAAATAAAAACATATATAATGTTCAGCATAGCTGAACATGTAGGACATTATACTAGTACTTGAATAAATTTAAGGATTATTAAATTAGTGTTTAAATTATATTACTCATGTTTGCTATATCATTATATATATGTAATTTTATTTACATGTAATTTACCTTTTCAATAGAACCATCTAAGATATGTGGCTTAATATTAAAAGCTGTGAATACTTCTTCCGCAAATTTAATGTGGAATCCAACAGAGACCAACTTCACTCATTACAAGATTTATATATCAAACAGAACATTTGCAAAAGAATATCTCGTTTGGGGCAGGGTACACAGTTACAGATCTGACTCCTGGTGGAATATATAATATCACAGTACACAGAGTAAGAGGCAATGTTGAAGGATCTGGAACATTTATCAGCGTTGTTGCAGGTATACAAATTCTTTTTTTTGGTATTTTTAAAGTTCACATTTATATTGCATATTGTATTGTTCAAGATAAAATGTCAATATATATTTTAAAATTTGAAAACTTATAGTCCACAGAATATTTAAGAGGGTAAAAATACACATTTTGCTGGAATATTCTGAGGATTTTTGAGATGATAAATGTAAAATGTAAATTGAGTAAAACAATATCTGGTACATAGTCAGTACTCAGTAAATGCAGCCAATATTATACTTAGTTTCTCATTAAATTAGAGGTGCAGCTAGTGAAATTAGATGCTGGTTTGGGGATCACCCATTCTCCTAAAAACTTTGTCTTTGATGCTCTACTATGTGCATTACACATAAAAAAAACCCCAAACAAAATGCCACAGTCTTAGGATGTGCAGAGAGTAGTAAAGAATAGAAGCAAGAAAACACATAGTATAAATCAAATTAATAGGTGAAGTAATGGGAGTATGTCCAAACAATGTGGTTGTACAGAAAAAGGAAAGGCTAGCTCCATAGCATGGGAGGAGAAAGTTCTTTGAGCCTGGTAGTATCTTTAAAAGGATAGGACATTAAAAAAATACACACACACACACACACACACACACACACACACACACACACATGTATATATATATTTATTTATTTATTTCAGAGAGGAAGGGAGAAGGAGAGAGAGAGATAGAAACATCAATGATGAGAGTCATTGATCAGCTGCCTCCTGCACGGCCCCCACCGGGAAATGAGCCTGCAACCCAGGCATGTGCCCTAACTGGGAATTGAATCCTCAATCTTTTGGTGCATGGAACAGTGGCCAACCAACAGAGTCACACTGGCCAGGGCCTTCTCTTCCACTTTAAAGGGCCTGTGTGCTTACATTGGGCCTACCTTGGTAATCAAGGTTCATCTCCATTTTAAGGTTCATAACCTTAGATAAGCTTGAGCTCTGAAGCTATTGCTCCCGTGACTCAGTCCTGCTCTACCTTCACTTGTTAGCTTGGAGGCCTTGGAGAAGTTGCCTAAACTCATTCTCAATTTTCTCATTTAAAAATGGCAACAATAATAATGGTATCTGTGAATTGTTATGACTGCTACATAAAACAATGTGTGAAAGTGCTTAGCACAGTATATAATAAACTTGGTAAGAGTTCTTATTTTTTATATCAATGCATGAGTATCCCATGGATCATAGTATATATTATGCCCAACATATAATTTAGTCATGGAAAGGCTTACTAGTAAATGTGATAGCTTATCATTACAGTTGTGATACATGGGAAGTACTAAAAGCAATAATGCAATGAAACTTTGTAGAGTCTTTATGTTGTATGTTTAAAAAGCTGTGCATTGTAGGGTTTTTGCTTTCTTGGCACTGTTTTGACACATTTGTGCAACTGTTTTGTGAATATTCTGGGATATGTAACATTTTGGCCTCACTTTCTATTCTTTTAGGAGTCAGAATATACTGAGGAGCTCTGGGTGTGCTGTTTTCTTCCATTTCAGACCTATTTTTACTTTATTTCTCAGAGGTTAATATGTGATAGTTTGTATCACAATTTTGTTTTTGAGATTCCCCCAACTCTTTTGAGCTGTTTCCCTTATAGATACTGATCATAGTGTATTTCTGGTTTTTTTTTCTCAGCTTCTCAAAATTCAGCTTAGGTAAATTTACTGAAATGCCAGTAAGGGGAAAGTTGGAGATGCATTAGAGTGCACTAGTATGTAGTGATTAGCAACATGTGACTATTGAGCCTTGACATTCAGCTAGTCCAAATTCAGATGTGCTGTAAGTGTGAAAGACACATGGGATTTCAAAGATAGTTT